>OX392483.1:1250000-2500000 GCA_947623365.1 Achlya flavicornis | reverse complement strand
ACGAAGCATCGCTCACGCGTTACCGACCTTTCCCCCTCCCCTATGAGCTCTGGCGACCTTACTCACGCGCAGGAACACAACTTTACACAACATAAAGTTATTTGGCTGCGGTATTCTGTAAGGTGGAGGTACTTCCCCAGTCAAACTGCTCTTTGAGCAAATAAACGCTACGCCCTGCCAGAAAGGGTCGCACCAGAAATCCCGTTGCTAAGTATAACCCCGTGTACTTGAACTTCTTCCTCAGAACTCACCACTCAGTGAAATTATTTAGCTCACTGTCCATACTACTCGCCAACTCATTGACTCACTGTGTGACATAAATCTCTTGATACTGACACGAATACTTAGTCGGCAACAGTAGACTACAACAGTAACTCTAGTTACAGAACTAGACGGTGGTTTATCGGTAGTTAATATTAGTTTCTGTAAACTAAAATGTAGTATAGAAAATGCAGAAGATGTTATGGTGCGTCCATGCTTGGCGAACAGAGCACGAGCCGAGCCTCGAACGAGCACACTGCGAGCACGATTCGCGTAGCGTGGACGGGCTTGCGAGCCTTGAACGAGCGCGTTCGTCAGTTTTTTCACGAACAAAGTGATTCGCATCGTGCTCGTTGTGGGTTCGTTCGAGGCTCGGCTCGTGCTCGCTTCGCCTAGCATGGACGCACCATTAGATGCCATCCGTGACTGAATGACAAAACATGTGAACAGTCAGATTCTATAATGTACTAATATTATGAAACAGAAGAGTTTGTTTGCAGGATCGATTTCAAGTCTTTTTGCGTCAGATAGTTAATTTATTGCGAAAGCTTATTATTACAGGGTAATACAAATGTGTGGTACAGCTAATTTTCAATAAAGCTAATGGAAAATGCTGATAGTAGATAGATTGAAGACTGTATACCAAACATTTGTGACTGTATACCAAAAATACTTAGTTATTAGCCTCATAGTGCTCTGTACGTGGATTACGTAACTTTATTGCAATGAAATTCAGATTGAAATTACCACTGAATCAGTAGAAACTTTACAAAATCGGAAATGGTTCCATTTCGAATGAACCACTATTTGTATTTGCAGTTATCAGAACGTAAAAAGTTTATCAGAAAACGGATATATTGAACCGATTTCAATTCGAAAATTGAAATTTAGTTACATAATCGCCCCGCTGGCCCACGCAATTAGCAAACTTCGGCCGATAATGATATGATAATCAATCATTAACATGTCAGCTGGTCAGTCTACTGTCTGATAAAAAAAAAAAATATAGCACTTAAAGGCTAAAGGATGCTGAATTGTTAGATACTACAACAAGAAGATACATAGTAACTAAAGGCATTTCTAAGCAAATTGCGAGTTAGTTTGTCAGGTAACCGTAAGCGGTGGGATGGGATCATGGGACCCATTGCCACTGATTTAAGTGGAAACACTGATGAATCTAGGCAACAGTGAAATAGGGTTAGATATAAAACACAAGAGAGGTTATTGTTACCTAAGTATTTTCCTTATTTTATTTTTATAGCTAGAACTTCTAATTAATTTTGATGCTTGTAGTTAAGTCTTGGTTATAAATATAATTTATGAACGTAAAAAAAACAAATCAAACTTTCCATTTTTAAATATTTGTTCTGAAGATTAGACGTAAAAGCAGTTCAGACGGAAAACGGCCCACGTTAAAACGATGCCAAAAAAAACTAGCTAAAATGTTAATAATGGCAGCGATCAGGGGCTCTACCGCGTAACTTTGGTGGTAATCGTAACGAACACCATTAATTATTTCATCCAATGACGCGCACGCGGTATGACGCGACGAAGACCATTCTTGGGCCCTGATTGGATGAAATTCATTAATGGTGTTCGTTACGATTACCACCAAAGTTACACGGTATAGCCCCCGTCTGTACTTCTTTTACGTCTGTGCTCAGAGTTCCCTTTAAATTTAATGTGTGACTGTGTTACACGTACCAGAACTCAAACGCCGCTCATTCGACCGTGATGCACTAAAGCCAAGCATCACAAAGCCGCTACGGTCACGCCTGTAACTGTGAACGTATGTTTACAAATTTAGATTTAGTCAGTCTGAACTAGTGAGTAAACAGTTGCGATGCGACTGAAACTAGATCTAGGATCTAGACGCAAAGCTACAGTTACTGACTTGTCTGTTAATTGTATGAATTGGCGGTTGTTTTCGCTTTCCTTTATATTTTTTTCATAATGGTTTCGAAGTTTGAATCTGAAACTAAATCTAGAATCTAGACGCAAATCGACATGTAATTGAGTTGTAGAATTGAATAACTGTTTTTACTCTTACCCTTATTACATTGCATTTTCTTTTCTGTAATGTTTTCGTAGCATGGACTTCTATATAAAATTTTTACTAGTAAGTACATGATTAATCAAATCAGCGAACGCTGTCTGAACTACTCTTTAGATTCTTATTTATTTATTTAATAATCTTATAATGAGTGATGCATCTCTAGCAAATAATAAATCTATCATATCATATATATTCATGACTTTCGTAAGTATATAGAAATTGCTATTCACTGATCTCGCTGTAACTCAAAAACTGCTTGATCGATTTGAATATATTTTGTTCGAATAAAGGGGTGGTTTAAAAAATTGGGAACAATATCTTTTTTACCGCGGCTTGAAATAAATTCCTACTTTTTTTTTTTTTTATCAAACAAAAAAATTACAATAGGGATTAGTATGAAGTCATTCTCAATAAAACCACAAAGGTTTATAATAAATGGAATGACTTCTCGATCGACATTCGTCACATTGTCATGCAGTAGGTAGGTATATAAATACTACATCGCAGCAAATAAATTAATTGAAATTAAACATAGGTACATTTAACATAATATAATAGGGCCGCACTCAACTCCGTACACACTGGACTGGCTATAAGTAGGTATGAACAAATGATTTACAGGTTGCCAATCCAGTACTTAAAAGTAGGAGTCGAGTAAACTCGATACATATTTATAATAACTTAAAAAAAAATTAGTTACCGTTACCACCAGAAAAAGCTTTATAAGTGCCACTTTCTAAAGCTCTAAGACCTTCGCACTTTCAATAGGTACGGCCCATATATTTTAGATTAAGATTCTCCGTTTCATCGGATGTCAGTAACTCGTGTAAGTCGAGATACGGTCCCCACAGTGAGTTATTAGGTCGGAAGTGTCGTTATCAAGGCTTACGTAGCAAAAAACTAGCTCCAAGTCAATATTATCGGCCGTTGGGAAGCTAGTTCTTTTGAATATTAAAAAGGAATGACGAAGCTTACGCTGAAAGGTTTTTCAGATAAAATTGATAGGCGTGTTTTAATATGTGGGATAAAATTATTGAATATATCTTCAGTATGTAAAATTACGTAGGTATCAAAATATCTACATGGGAATCATTAGTGTGCAATATTTTCACTAATTCTATGTTTTTTTTTATTACTTACTAGCTGTCCCCGCGGTTTCACCCGCGTTCGCGATGTAAAGCCTATGTCGTTCTCCATCCCATAGGCTATCTACATGCCAAATTTCATGATGATCCGTAGAGAAGTTGAGGCGTGAAGGCGTAACAAACAAACAAACTCACTTTTCCATTTATAATGTTAAAACCTTTTTAATACTTTGTCTAAGCAAATCTATTAAAAGGCATCATAAAAATTGATTTCGCTGAATATGTTTTTAAAAATGCATTAGGGCATCGCATCAGACATTAGGTATGGATTAAAAATCGTTCATCACCTCGCGATGGTATTTTTCTAACTACTTATTTGAACTCATAATCGTATATTGTTTTTTTATTTTTCGTAAGCTAATAACTAACCAGTGTATCGTTAAACTCAAGTTCCTAGTAGCTAATCAAATAATAGTAACTCTTATTTGCGTTCATATTTTTCATGGTGCGAAAATAAAAGTTTTTGTTAAAAAAAAAATTTTTAATACAAGCTTTTTTGGGGACTGTACTTGCATTATCTTCCAATATACTAATGTATACCAAATATCAAGACAATCCGACCACTGGAAGTGGGTGAAATGCGACTTGCAAGATTCCACCCGAACAAACATACATACATACGATACAAGTTAAATAAAAGCTTGTAAAAACAAAGAATTTACAAGAACTCAAAATTATCTGTAAATAATATATATTTTACTATGTCAATGGTCAATGATGATGTCGCCGAATGTAAGCACACAAAGCCTAGAAGAATTGCAGCTGTCGGGACAGACCGATGGGCGATAAATTTACAACTTGAAGCTGGTAGCCAGTCAAGTTGACGGGACAGTTGGCGCAGTTGGTTAAGATTCACCTTACGCGCCGCAGGTCGTGGGTTCGATTCCCACACAGGACATGCATTTGTGTGCATGAACATGTCTGTATGTCCTGAGTGGGTGTAATTATGTATATTAAGTATGTATTTACAAACAAAAAGTAGTATATGTATTATATCAGTTATCTGGTTTCCATAGTACACGCTCTGCTTAGTTTGGGATCAGATGTCCGTGTGTGAGGAATGGCCCAGGATATTTATTATTATTTAAGTGGGTACTACAAAGTATCCTTCCACCGTGCTATGGAAAGCTCATTGTAGGATTCGAACCCGGAACTTTCGTCTCGGCATTCGACGTCACTACCACATCATCGCTATTTAATTGCCATTTATTATTGTACAATACGTAGACTGAAACATTTTGAGAATTGTATGATCATTAAAATAACTATCCTATTGTAATCCATAAATTAAATCCAATACAATCAAACTCAGTTTCAATAAATTGTTACCAGTTATTAAAACCACTATTATATTTTAATTAAGATTAAATTAATTTGTAATACCTGAAATTATCCCAAATTTGAATTATCCGGATATATTGCCTACTTTAATTACAGGATTGAAAGTCCTATTTGTGTGGCTTTCACCTCAAACATGAATACACGATAAAGCAACTTATCCAGAACTGAATAGAGTCCAAAACCTGTAGGAGAGGTGTGGAAAAATTACTGACGTTTTTCTCCGTTAGGAATACTGTAATTCACATCTGTGGTTTCAAAATATGCACGAATCTTGCGTAGGTACTGGTTGCGTAGGTATTGTTTGATGGATGAGGTCGGTAAGCGAACAGATACCAAAACTCTACACAGCTAATTAATTACTCCTCAATGAAAGGTCTTACAGATGATGTATATGAATCAACAAAGAAATTTTAAGGTTTAAAGTATCAATAGGCTCAATTTAGCAAGAACTTTGTAGAAAGTAAAGAATAAGAATCGACTTGCTCTAGAAATAATTGCATCTGAGAAGTTTTGTCAAATAAAAAAATGAAAATGATGATGGTCATTTTTTTATTTGATTCTCACAATATGATCTACATAATAAGTGCTAAGTTTCATTAAAAGCCACCACGACATGAATAAGTATCAAACATTCGAAAACATTAAGGGATAAGTGATCAACATAAAATGTATTTACATTTGGTAGAATTGCATTTGACTTACAATCTTAACGTAATAAAGTTAACATGTGGCTGACCAAAGATATGGCTAGAAGTGGTAAGTACACAAAGCCTAGAAGGAACTGGCTCTTAAGTGCAGCTGTCGGAACCTACAAGGTGCTTGGCGACAGATTTTGAACTTGAGGGTGGTAGCCAACCAGGCGGGTGTATCAAAATACCCTATCACACCGTGCTATGGTTTCCTCAAAATGTTTTCCTTCACCGAAAGCTCATTGTGGGATTCGAACCCGGGACCTTCCTCACGGCACGTCGCTACCACTGAGCTATCTGAGCACATAAAGCCCATTAAAGCAATGTTTCTAAAGTGTAACTGAAGGGATATATCCGAACCAGCCGGACAAGAAGAGCTATGTATGATTTCAAAGCAGAAGCTCCTAAAAATATTACAATCCACTAATGAAAAATAATCTTTATTTCCAGATTAACAAAGTCACATTCGCCCCACTAGTGGTATCAACACTATTCATACTCCTAACATCATTGCTGGCACATTGCGCGAGGCGGCTGGTGCAGAAGGTGGTCAAAGAACCGACCATCAGACTACTATTTGAAGAGGCTATCGCTGCTGCTGAGCTGTGTGGATGCTGCTTCGAGTTAATTATTAGTGAGTACTTTTTTTTAATAGATGGATAAACCTCAAAGAGGCAGTGAAGCTAAAGTTTCAATAAGTAAGTTTAAAGAATTTTAAACCGATGGGAAAGCAGTGAACACGAATAATAAAGTTTCGAGTGGGATGGTTTCCCAGCAGGTGAACCGAAGTCCTAGTCACTTGATGAAAGCAATCAACTTTCACGTCTCTATTGCAGAAACCTTAGGGAAAGCTAAGGTTACGAGGTAAGAACGAGGAGGATTAAAGCTAGCTTATGGACTATATGAAGTTTGCTTACTTTGAAAACTTGAACTCCTGATTAAAAAGCAAATTTTGTAGCGAGGGTTATTCTTCTAATACAAAAGAGATCTTTAGAATATGTCTCTTAAAACTGTTCCAGCTATAGTAGAATTGATTGATTTATTACAGGAATTTAATAACTGAGTAGATTCGAAGTATTTGCGGTTCCATGTATCGACTTCTGAGTCAAGCGTTCTAAATCTGTATTTCTGACGCTATTAAAGGAAGTCCAGATTATATCTGATAGTATCTGGATCACTAGCATTATTGCTATAGTGGTTTGGGAATTGTCAGAAACAATTCAAAATTTAAAATCATTTATTCAAATAGACTTTCGCAGGCACTTATGAAAAGTCTGACTCTAATACCGGTTCGGAAGGATGCCTAACTGCTGAGAAGAGCCGGCAATAAACTCAGCAATCATAATAATCTCTCATTCAATAAAAATGTCGGTCTTTGTGGCTGGGCTTTTAATTAAAAAGGTTTTCCCTAAAGCTGTTCGTTCCTAAGTAGGAACAGTAGTACTAAAGAGAAAAGAATGGGGGTTCGATTTGGATCATTAACTACTTGGAGGACTTTGACATTTAGGGACTTCGATATTTTTTAACTTGGAAGTTTTTGACATTTTATGGTCTGAACATTTTTCGCTACAGCATAACATACATACAAAGTTTTCTTTGGCCTTTCGTTGTTTTATAATCATCAGAAAATCATCAAAATCCTAAAACTGTACTCAATTTAATATATTCGTATACTGATATATGTTATTAGAAAGTAAACCAATTATGTTTCTCACGCTACTACTTAGTTTCCATTTCAAATATAATATTAAATTCCATTCCCTTTTCTAAATAGCTATTTCAAAGGAATACACGTGCACCAGCGTACTGTGTAACATAAAACATAGGTATCTTCTCTCTGTTTCGCAGAATTCTCGTTTTATCAAAGGAAGTTTTAATGAGTATTTTCAGGAAAACGAATGAGTGTTGTCTGTGTTTTCAGTTGCTGACAACTTTGGTGTTGCAACTTATGCGATATTCCTGTTCGCTCTAACAATCTGGTGGTCTCTGAACTGGGGGGACGCTACTGCCTGCCCCTACACACACATCGAGGATGTTATTGAAGGTAAACAAATAACTGAACCTTTTACATGAGTAGCGACAACTATAATTTTTCCTAAATTCTGAGATATTTTTCTAGAAAAATCTAACCAAATTGAAGAATAAAATCGGACTTATATCATTCAGGTAGAGGTGATATTCGCAACGCTTTCTTGAAGACCTTGGCTGAGATGGTTGGTGGTTTATTGGTCTTCAAGTATGTACAGATGTACTGGGCCCTTGAGATCTCTGAGACGCACAAAAATAAGGCTTTTGAGGACTGCAAAGCTGATTTACAGGTTCGTTTAGATAAGCATGGTGTGTTGTTATGTTTTGATAGAACTTGAATTTGATAGTTTTTGTTAGAACTAGTAAGCAGTTGTATTCACTTATGGATGAAAATTATGGGAATAGATATCACTATATAAGTACATAGTTATATTGGAAGGAATAAAATTAATCTTATTGCTTATCCGTAAGGTTCATTTGGTGGCATAATTCTGTGAACTATCAGTCAGTAAAGAAAAGAAAATATTTGCGATTCTACTGTGAAGTCAATACATTACAGTAAATTTAACTGCCCTAGTAAACTGGGGCTTTTGGCTACAGAATTCATTAATTGCTTTAAAGATTAATGAAGGAAGTTTCATGAAAGCTCGACTATTTTTAACTTATAACAGGAAAATCATTATATTTTCGATGGCCGTGTTTGACTCTCGTAATTAATACTGAATATAATATATTGAGCTTAATAAAGTGGATTCTTTTGAAGTGTTTCACGAAGCACTGTAATGTAGACACATTTAAATTTAATTTTTTACTTATATTTTAATCAACTTATAAGTAACTTATCATACAGAAACGAATATATAAATCCTCAGAGCTGCAATCAATGAACTTATACAACTTTGTCAATGTTTAAGTCTTCTGAAATCGGTATTCACTGATCATAATTTCATTGAATATTTACTTTCCAAACCAAGATATATAAAATCCCTAAAAAAAAATAAACAATATGTCCACTTAAGAAAATTTTTGCTTTCCTAATTTGTTTGTTTTTGAGTGTGCTGCTAATTAACTCCCTGCTACGCCCTCCAAATGTGTAGTTGTTATATTTTATATTAGCAACATAATTATGGATAGTTATTTCATCAATACAGATATAAAAAATTGGAAATCCTTCTTGCAAATGTCCTAGTATCGAGTAGAACCATACCTGCTTTTTATTTCCTGCTTTTACATGTCATTGTTTGGCGTGAATTTAGTGCACCCAAAAACAAATCTGTGAAACAATGATTTCCGATTTTAAAGACAGTGCTACAGAAAAGTCGTCCTTTCTAGACAAGGCTGCATTTATATTGATGCCAGTACTAGAATTCGTTAGGACACACGCTTCGATTTTATCTCAGAGTATATAAATACTAGTATAATTCAGCTATGAAAGACAAGACCGGTGTTTCTATTCCACTAAAAATAAATAATCTTGCACTTTCAAACAATCCGGGCTATGTTTACGGATTTCCAAGAATATCAACGTGCGATAATTGTGATCTGGAAGAAATAATATCCTGTCCTGTGCAAATTGATACGATAAAGTGCTATTATACTTATCTCTTTCAGTTCCTGGATTTGCTGCGAATTTGATTCTGAAGATCTGAGTTCTCCTATATTTTTTCAGGTTCCAGTAATATACGGAGCTGTGGTTGAAGGTATAGCGACATGCCTCTGTCGCTTGACATCCAAGTCTCTTGGTGATCTGTCTCCACGCTTCTCGACAGCCATCGACTCTTTCATTGCAACCTCTTTAGTAGTTGCTGGTGAGTTTCGCTTTAGATTTAAAGTTTTATGTATTTTTACTTATACCTTTAACACATCACACATTTGCCGCTAATTTGTGAAGTCACACTTCTTTGTGAAATTCAGATAATTCTGATTCATCCTGATTAGATTATGGTTAAGAATATCAATCCTTGCATTTATTGATATCTTTTCTAGTTTTTATAGAGTTAACCCTTGCAATAACTACCCTAAAATGCCCTAAAATCATTCGTTGGCCTGTTGAATGTTAGGGCCTACAAGTTTTATGAGCTTTTACTCCCACTCACAAATTAATCACTTCACTGGCAACTCATTTGATTCTCACAGTGGATTCACTGTTCCAGGGGTCCTCGCTAGGCACACGGTATTCGTCTACCGCTATCAGGACAATAGTGCCGATGCGGACCTAAGTGTGTCCATCTTTTGCAAAGTACATTTAGGAAAAGGTACATTATCATTTCTTTGTTCATATTTGCGAGAAAACTTTAGGGTTTTTTTTTATATTCGACAAAGTCGATATATAAGCGTACGCCACGGGTGATGGTAAGCGGTTATCATAGCCATATGGACGCTTGCAACACAGGGCATCTCATGCTTTACCGACCCTTCCCTCTCCCCAATGAGCTCTGACGACCTTACTCGCGCGGAGGAACACAGCATAAAGTTATTTAGCTGCGGTATTCTGTAAGGGAGGAACTTCCCCAGTCAAGCTGCTCTAAATGCTACGTTCTACCTCTCTGTATTATGTTGTGTTTAATCATCAGCTCACCTTGGAACTTGATGCGGTGTTGAAAAATTTGCACCGCAATACAGAATTGCTTTTATACTCCATAGTAGTGTTATGGGTATATATTCTATATTTAATTTATCTTCGACAGACTTGCTTGAAAGATCTCTTGCAGCTTCCTCTATTTCTCTTATTGACGTGTAATTTTAATGACATACTATCAAAATTAATTATTTTCTAGTAAGATATTATTCTGAGGCTCAAGTCACAATTATCTAAATTTACTTTCAAAGAGTATTTTGAAGTGCATAGTAGCGAAGCTTATAAAAGCGAAGCTTCTCAAGTTTTCTTGCATGTTGGAACGAAGAATAATGTAATAAGTGTCTTAATCATATTTTTTTTTTATAACCGTCGCCATGCACGAGTCAACTAGTACCAGGTATTGATAAACATAAAGAATTAATAACAAAGGACCACCTAACAACGACTCAAACAAAGGGTAATTTAAAGTCTCCAGTAAAACGCATTACATTGACACCTTGGACCAGCAACGTGGAAAAGTTCCAGATTGAAGACACAGAAGCAGGCGTGGCCTGACCATTGTATAAAAGAGCGCTCACCTTGTTAGGAGCAACTCATTTTCTGTTCGACCTTAGGCTTAAGAAGTTTATATGTATTATTAAATATATCATTGGCTATTAAAATTGAATAAATATTTTTTTAAGAAAGTTTAACTTTCAAGTATTTTGACTGGCGCCCAACGTGGGGCTCAGATTTAAGCAAGTTTTAAAAGTGTTAAGCCTACTTCAGTTCAAGATCAAAGTAAAATCCTTGGTCGCTGAATAAACTAAATACTACTTCGCGTGACTCTCAAGTCTTTAAAATCTGGGAACTCAAGATATAAATTAGTCAAGATATAAAAAATATGTGGAACGTGTTCATCAGCTGGCAATTATTGTAAGTACTTAGTAGCATTTCCTACCAACTTCCAAAATTCCGCTCCTAAGATCACCCGTTCTTGTATTCAAAACTAAGGATCGTTGTAAAATGACTGACTCTACTTCTGATAGTAAGGGTATACCAAGCTTCGTGCCTACAGCACCAAGTTTTACAGAGGTTATGAAAATGGACCCATTTAAACTAATGGCATTTGTTCCTTCATATGATGGAGAGCCACTAGCAATTTATAATTATATTAATAATGCGACACAATGGTTAAACTATGTCGGAGGAGATACACCTCAAAATGTAATGATGTTGTTAAGTAAACTTAAAGGCAGAGCAGCCTTAATTATTTCTATGATTGATCACCAATTTAATTGGGAAAATATTAAATTAAGTTTAAAATCAGAGTGTGGGGACACTCGAGAGTTCAATACGTTATTAATAGAATTATCTAATCTTAAGAGAAAAGGATCTTATAAAGATTTCATTTTTGAGCTAAAACAAAAATTGTTTTTTATAAAAAGTAGATTAATGGATTTGTATAAAAATAATCAATCAGTGGACCAAGTTATGGATCCATATATAAATATGGCACAAAATACTTTAAGAAGTAGTTTACCTTATCATGACCAAATTTACGTAAGTAATTGTAATTTTAATGACACGGTTGCGAAAATTTTACAGTTAGAAGCCGAAGGTCGTTTTGAAAATATTAAACAAAAATTCTCAAATTATTTACCAACACCAAAAATAATACATCAAAATCCGATGCAGACACATTTTCCTCATAATACCCATAAACAAGAACATAAATATCCGCCTACACAAAGGTCTATTATGAACAGGATAACCAATCCTCAACACCCCATTAACATGTACAATCAACAGCGTAATTTTATGCCATACCAGAACAATGCATTCGCGAGACATCCGCAATTTAAAAATGATTATGCTAATAAAAATTATCAGTCACAACAAGTCATTCCGCCCAGACTGTCTGAGGACGTGACAATGCGAACAGCTACCGCGTTAAAACCCGGTCAAGTAAATATTGGAAAAGGTTTTGTTTCTAAAGAAGTTTTCCTTCATGAAGACGAAATGAATACTGAATATGGAATAGAACAAAGTGATTATTACGAATACGCACCTGACTACCAAGACAGTGAGTATTATAATAATATTCCCGAAAATGAAAATTTTCAGGAGGATACAGTAAACAAAGACCCATCTTAGAATTTAATCATGTTAAATCATATTTACCTTATTTTGAAACGGAAAATCCTAAATTAAAAATATTAATTGATACTGGAAGCCAACGTTCTTTTATAACTAGTAAAGCGCAAAGAAAATATTTTCCTGAATTTTGGTCACCTGAAAAATTTATTGTTAGGACTTCACATGGTATAACTTCTCATAATGGTGTAATAAATACCCCATTTTGGTGTTCATATTTTGGTAAAGATAAAGGACCTATGAAATTTTATATTTATAACTTTAGTGATAAGTATGATATTTTAATGGGTACCGAAATGATCGAGCAAATTAATGCGACAATAGATTTAAAGGAAAGAAAATTAACAATGCCAGAAAAAGAAATATTAATATTCAATATGACTGATGAAAATGATTTAAATGTCCAAGATTTGTGTGAAACATATAAAGATTTATTTACAGAAGATGTTACAAATAGTGCAACAACAAAAATAGATCACCACATTAATCTAGTTGATATTGAACCTATTTATCAGAGACCTTTTAGACTACCGCAAATTCAACAGCAAGAAGTTAGCAGACAAATTAATAAATTATTAGATGAAAATATAATTAGACCATCAGAATCTCCATGGGCTTCACCCGTTCATTTAGTTTCCAAAAAGATGGATCAATCGGGTAAACAAAAATGGCGAATGGTAATTGATTATAGACGGTTAAACGAAAAAACAAAATCGGATAAATTCCCATTACCGAATATAGAAGAGTTGTTTTCGAAGTTGCAAGGTAATAAATATTTTACGACTTTAGATTTAACATCAGGATACCATCAAATAGCGATGAATAATAATTCAATTGAACAAACTGCATTTAGCACACCTGATGGCCATTATGAATTCCTCAGAATGCCATTTGGACTTAAGAATGCACCAGCCACATTTCAACGTATGATGAATAATGTATTGAAATCAGAGATCGGACGTGATGTTTGTTTGGTCTACCTTGACGATATAATAGTCTATTCAAAGACACAACAGGATCATGTGAATAAATTACAACAAGTGTTCGAAGCATTAAGAAAGGCGAACCTTAAAGTCAATAAAAATAAATGCGTGTTTATGCAAAAGGAAATAGAATTTTTAGGTCATGTTCTTAATAGAGATGGATTGAAACCGAATCAAAAGAAATTAGAAGCAATTCAAAAATTCCCGATACCTAAAACTTTAAAAGAAGTTAGAGCATTTTTAGGATTAATTGGTTATTATAGAAAGTTTGTACCAAACTTAAGTAAAATCATTAAACCAATTACAGAATATACGAAAAAAGATGCAACTATAGACATTAATAATAAAAAATATTTGGAAGCTATAGAGACATGTAAACATTTATTAATGAATGCACCTATATTAGCATTCCCGGACTTTAACAAAACTTTTGTTATTACAACTGATGCTTCAGATATTGCACTAGGAGCTGTACTTAGTCAGAATAACCATCCAATAGCTTATGCATCGAGAACATTAAGCAGTACTGAACAAAAATATAACACTACCGAGAAAGAATTATTGGGAATACTTTGGGCAGTTACTCAATTTAGACCTTATGTATATGGTAGACAGTTTGTATTGAGAACCGATCATAAAGCATTAATATGGTTAGCAAAGCTAAAAGAACCAAATCAAAGATTAACTAGATGGAAATTAAAGTTACAAGATTATGATTATAAAATAGAACATGTTAAAGGAAAAGATAATTTTGTAGCAGATGCCTTAAGCAGAGTAGAAATACACCATACAGATGGCGATTCATTAGAAGTAAACTTAGAAGAAGATTTAGCTTTGTCAGATTCAGATAGTAATAATTCAATTCAAAGAAATTTAAACGAAGACTTAACGTTATCAAATAGTTCAAAAATTAGTAGTAGTCGAACTGAGACTGTACATTCGAATCAACAGGATAGTGATAATGGAATACCTATTCTTAATGCGTATCCATCAAAAAGATTAAAACGTGTAGTATTTGAAATGGCCTCATACAAAAGGGCTGAACAAAAAGATGGAATTTGGTATTTTTATATTCCACCCGGTAACGAAGAGGAAGTTATTAAAGAATTTATGATAGAATATTTACCATCCGAAAAATATGCATTTATGATTCCAGACGAGGAATTATATTACAAAGTATCCGAAGTTTATCGTAAATACTTTGATCATACGAAGTTTAAACCAGTTAGGTATACAAAATTGTTAGTAGAGGTTAATAATAAGGAAGAGCAATTAAAATTAATTAAGGAATATCATTTACAAGAAAATAGACATGCTGGTATAGAAAGTGTTTATAAACAATTAAGAGAAAAGTATTATTGGGAAAACATGAGAAAACAAATTAAAAAGTTTATTTTAATGTGTGAACCATGTAAAAAAGAAAAATATAATAGACACCCTCATACAACTTTATCATTAGAAACAGAAACACCTCATGAACCAATGGATGTTTGGCACATAGATTTCATGTCATTAGAAAGACAATGGTATTTAACTATTATTGATAAATTCTCAAAATATGCTATAATAAAACCAACTGAGAAAAGTAAAGTTTATGATACTTTATCAGAGGTATTTGCAATGATAGGAGCACCAAATAAAATTGTGCACGATGGAGAACAATCGCTTTGTAGTGAAATATTATCAGAATTATTTCAGACTTATCAAATCACAAATCACACTACTTCTCCTCAACATCATAAATCGAATTCAGATATAGAAAGATTACATAACACAATCCAAGAATTATTTAGATTACAGAGAGATTCAGATTTGGATCAAAATCAAAAGATAACTTTTATTACTCATGCGTATAATAATACAACACATAGTATTATTAATATGACTCCATTTGAAGTACACTTTGCACGAAAACGAAAGTTACGAAGTTTTGATAATTTAAAAGTTGTTATTCAACGCTATACAACGCAACATAAACAATTCGCAAATGATTTAAATAAAAATATTCACAAGTTGTTAAAAAAACAAAAGGAAAAACGGAATAATAGAATCAATAGTAAAATGAAACCATCAAAATCATTTAAAATTGGAGACATAGCATACGTAAAAAATGGTAAAGCAGAAAGACATAAAACAAATTCTAGATTTTTAGGTCCCTACGAAATCGTTAGTTGTGAACCTCACAATAAATATAAATTATCTAATGGAAGAATCTATCACGTAGAGGAACTTTCTGTTACAGATGCCTCGTTGCTTACGGATACAAATTCCGACCACTCAATTACGACGAGCATTTGATTATTGTAGAAATGAAGCCTACCCGTATTATTGAAGGAAAGTGGACAGTCATTCATAAATTAGATATAAAACCTATAGTTGATAATAAAGATTGGATTGTTGATAGAATCGAAAGTGCTATGGCAAGATCTAAATTAGAAGATGTTAAACATATTTACGATAGAATTAATATTATAGTTGGACATGTAAATGAAATTTGTAATCATTTAAATATTCAGACTAGAACGAAAAGAGGATTAATTAATGGATTAGGTTCTATTATAAAGGCTATAACAGGAAATTTAGATCAAGATGATCTTAATAATGTTCAAAAAGATTTAGAAACTTTAAGAACAGCTTATAATTTACAAATATCAGTAACTAATGATACATTAGAAGAGTATAATAAACAATTAAATAAGATTACACATATTCAAAGAAAAATAGATAATCAATTTACACATATTGCTAATGTAAAATATCAACAAAAGATAGCATTTGGTTTGTTGTTACAAGCTCAAACATTACAGGATATTGCAGAAAGGCTGACAACAGCTATTACCTTTGCAGAACATCATATGTACCATTATAGTATAATACAGTCACATAATTTACAAGATACATTAAACTTAATTCCTAATGATGTTATGATTTCTAGTAATATAAATAATGTAGAACCTTTTATAAAAGTGAATAGTAAGATTATTGGTAATATTGTATACTTTATGCTAGAAATACCTTTAGTAAAATCAGATGTTTATTTAACAAGAAAAATTGTACCTGTTGTCCAAAATTTCCCTACCTGTACCTATCCCATTATGCGAAAAGTCACTTTAGCCTATAATAATAATAATAATAATAATAATAATTTATTTCAAAAAAAGTGCAATAAAATAAGATACAAATACTTATAAATACCGAAAATGTACAACTAGGTAGGAAAAATCTACATTTGCATCTATTGGGCAGCAGTGATACCTAAACTAGGTAAAACCTGTATTATAGGTATCATTGCTCTTCCATGAATTGTAACAAAACTTTGAGATTACATAGAAATATGGTGATGAGTTATAATATAATTACTATTATGACATTATTGTTCATGCAATTTTTTTTTTTTTATATTTATGATTTATAATAATATTTCTACTTATATTTTACGATTTACAATTATTATAAAAATTTAAACATTTTATACAATTTTATTATTATCGAATTTATATATTATGTTATGATATTATTAAATTTATAGTTAAAATTATAGTATATTATTCCGTTCTATGTTTAATGTTACAGTATAGGTATGAGAAGGTCGTTAGATCTATTAGTTTGTGTGAGGTAATGTGAGTGTGTGTTGTGCTAAGTGTGTAAGATGTGGTTGGATATGTGTAAGTTAGGTGCATCAGTATGCTCATTTCTATTCTTTATATTTTGCCTTAATTAGTTCTTCAGTAGAGCAGTAGTCAAGGGCCAATAACCATTTGCTTATTACTCTTTTACAATTGACGAGGTTAAGCTGGTTGATGTTCATTTTGGTGTTTGCTTTGTTATATAATAAACACCCCAAGTAGCACTCAAACCTGCGTATGAAGAAAGTGTTATAGTTTTTTATTTTAACAGCTAGACACATTCGCCGTTTCGCTGTAGGTGGGACTGGCTGTAAAGGAGTAATTAAATGCTGGTTGAGTATTACTCGAGATACATATAACTGCCTGACTGTAAGTACACTACATTCATCGTATAGTTCCTTGGTTGGATATCGGTATGGAAGGGAGCAGGCAACTTTCAATATTGCTCTTTGAGCTCTTTCAAGTGGGAGAAGTGTGGTTTTGCAGGTTCCTCCCCACACCGATATACAATAAGTTAGGAGTGATTGACACAAAGCCATATACATCATTCTCAGGATTTTTGGATTTCCGGCACTGCGAATGTTTTTGAAGATTGATATCAGCCTACGTACCCGCTGTGTGAGCAAAGTAATATGAGGGATAAATGTAAGGTGACTATCAATTTCCACTCCAAGATAACGCACACAAGAAGCTTGTTCAACGGCAGGACACGTGCAATGTTGGAGATTCGACGAGTGTGAGTGGGCCCTAATTTTTGGACTGTCGTCTGTATGTACCTGGGTTCCGCGAATTGAGAACTGTATATATTTTGTTTTAGCAGTGTTGAGGGTCAGCAGATTATTTTTCAGCCAAATATTAACTTTATTAAAGCCCAATCGGGCATTTTCATATACTTCTTCCCAATTATCTCCGGAGAAGACCAACACTGTATCGTCAGCAAAAGAGAGCACCCTACCCTTGAACAGGTCGATCTGGCAGAGACTATTAATATAAGCCAGGAAGAGGGTAGGTCCGATGATACTTCCCTGAGGAATGCCAAAAGTAACAGGGATTGGGTCGCTAACTACGTCATCAAACTTAACACATTGGTATCTCTCGCTAAGGTAATCCCCAAATAATTCCAATTGTTCACCTCGTACTCCCAAGTTTTCTAATCTTCTAAGGAGGATCGGTTTAGACACCGTATCGAAGGCCTTGGCCAGGTCTAGGAAGATTGCCAAGGATTTCTTACCTGCATCTAGATCACAGACCACGTTATTTACTAGCATCGATACTGCGTCAGCCGTGGATAATGATCAAGAAATGTATGAAGTTCAAGATTGTACTGAGTTTGATCAATTAATTTGCCAAGGAAGTATCTTACAACAAGAAACATGTGAATCGGAAATAATACTCAAGAAAAGTACTGACCTTTGTAATGTTGTACCTATTAAATGTCCTAAAGAACTTATACAGGAACTGTCACCACGAGGAATGTACATTTATGTGAATAAAACTACAGAAATAAATGTTAAATGTGAAAAAGGAGACGAAACACTATGGATTAAAGGACCATATATATTAAATGGTGAAAATTGTCAAGTTACAATTGCAGGTATCATAAGATTTAAAACAAAGGAGTCTGAAGACATAATAATCCTGTCAAAATTAGAAATAGTAAACAAAGAAGAGGTACCTGAAATGGATCTAACATATGATACAACAAAGATTTCAACTAAATTACACCAATTGAAACAAATAGAGAAACTACAAACTCAAGAGACTCATACTTATGTTCAGTATGGTCTATCAAGTTTTATAATATTAATAATTATTGTATGTTTTCTTTATAAATTTTTCAGTACCAAGGTTCATTCTAAACCATGTACTTCAAATTTGGAAGGGGAGAGTCAACTAGTACCAGGTATTGATAAACATAAAGAATTAATAACAAAGGACCACCTAACAACGACTCAAACAAAGGGTAATTTAAAGTCTCCAGTAAAACGCATTACATTGACACCTTGGACCAGCAACGTGGAAAAGTTCCAGATTGAAGACACAGAAGCAGGCGTGGCCTGACCATTGTATAAAAGAGCGCTCACCTTGTTAGGAGCAACTCATTTTCTGTTCGACCTTAGGCTTAAGAAGTTTATATGTATTATTAAATATATCATTGGCTATTAAAATTGAATAAATATTTTTTTAAGAAAGTTTAACTTTCAAGTATTTTGACTCACGATTCATGCTAAATCATAAAGTACATTTTCATTGCACAGTACAGAATATACATGGCCATTCACATTTCATATTACTTTTAAATGTTATGTAGAGTTTATAGAGAAATAGTATCTGTTTATTAGATGTGTAGCTTTGTAAGCTTGTAAATTATTTTGAAATATAGCGTTTAAATCTATTAGATAAATTTCTTATCTATTTACCCCCTTACTTATAAAACGTTATTTAACTCATATACTAAACAGTATATGAGTTAAATAACGTTTAACTGGATAATAACGTGTAACTTAAAGGGTCTCGTAAATAACGTCACTCTATAGTCATTATCAAATAATGTGACATTATTTACGTGACCATTTAAACAGTATATTAGTTAAATAGCGCTTTATGAATAAGGGGGTTAGTAAATATCAATAATATCTTTGTAAGCAAATTATTTTCTAAACTTGTAGTCAACAGTAGAAGTTTTATATGTTTTCAATACATTAAAATATGATTTTATACTGTTCAGAAATTATAGTGTCTCAACTTTTTTTATTCTTATTCCGATAGCCATCATTGTAGTTTGCTCTCTCCGTATTTATTATTTACACTAATAATTATATTAATTTATCGTTCTGTCTTTCTAGCATTTGATTACTCCGGAGGTTACTTCAACCCGGTCCTAGCAACATCTCTCAAAGCTGGCTGTGAAGGTCACACTCTCCTCGAACACGCAGTCGTCTACTGGATCGGCGCGTGCGCAGGGTCCATCCTCTCCGTTTACTTGTACAAGCTACCAGCTATCCAGAAGTACGTAAGAGGCACAACTGTCATCAATGGCGATAGTATTTGGGATGAAAAAGAAGATTAGATCTTCAGTTGTTTTATCATTTATTTTAGTCGTATCATTAGCTTTGTTTCTTTTGACTGATGTTAAAGAAATTGGTTGTTGGTCTGTTTATTTGTTCTTAAAAGTTTTGTTATGATGTCGATTCAATTGAATACTGTATTTCTTATTTACTAATGGATATTATTCAATGCCCGGAACAATATTTCTATTTGATGTTTATCCTTTATATTCCTTTTTTTAAAACTTTGTGTATTTTTTATAAAGCCATTTGCATATTCAATTAATTTAGAATCTCAGAACGTGCTTTTCTATTGTGTATCTGTTCATAAAATGTTTCATTTTTCTTATTAGTTATTGCTTGTAGCAATAATAGAAAAGTAATTGCGTTTATACTACTTGTTTTTATTTTGCATACAAGAAGTGATATCTCCAGTCTAGTCAATTATTTCTGCTGTTATGTCCTTTTACATTCTTATTACGAGTAATATCTATATTTTTAATATTTAAGTAACAGTTTCAACCTGTACAAAGTCTTACAAAACGCCCCAATTTTGAATGTATTTTTATAATTTAATATTATATTATGTAAAATATAATAAGTGCTACGTACTCCCGTTGTAAATAAAATTATAGTTTTATTTATCGAAATTGTTTTTGTACAATTCTATCCTACAGCTTTAAAGCTTTTGATTCAAATATGCAGTAGGTACAGTCGCGGAATGAAAAGGTTCGTCACCTTAGAGTTGGTTTTCGCTTGCACCAGATTGCAAGAATCAATTTTATTATATGTACCAACATATTACCAGCATAGTTACCAGTGAGTTTCCTAACAGGAAGAAACAGTGCTGATAACATTTACATATGTGACGTTTGCTATCGAATAAGGTTTTGTTTGATTTTACATCACGTCGAACTGCGTCAAACAAATGTTTGATAATGAACAGTTAAATCATTATTTTCTCTAATTCAGTGTATTCTGTCTATTCAGTTTCAAAGGGTGCTCGTGATACGTTGAATGAATCAAGTTTAAAACTGACGAACCTTTTCATTCCGCCATTGTACAAAGAATCAATATTATATTTCAGAATTATTCTCAAACACGACTCTTATTTTAATACGAATCCTGATCTAAAGATGATATGAGAAAATAAGCAGCGCAAATACCCCAGCTTTCAATTTCACTGGAGAATAATCTGTTATAAGCTGAAATTGTGTGAAATAGTAAATTACGTGAATTCTGACACCAACTCTAATCACACCAAGGATTTATGGGTGGTATTATTACCCGAGGGACGTCACACGACTGCTCCCGAGGGCATTGCAGGCACTGCTGTCCCTAATGTGACTGACGTACGTGCCACTGGATATTCTGTAATTTTAAAATTAGTTCCATGTTACGTGCAGTTCGAAATTTAAATACTTTTTTTTGGGTTATACAACTCGGACACAATTCTCTCTTTGGTGTTTATACAATTCAGAATTTGTAATTAGCCGTAGGGGATGCGACACTTATGGTAAGACTGCTGAGTAGACTTTAAAAATAGTTTATTTCGCCTTATATAATGATAGAAGGTTTTGACAGAGGTAGAGCGTTTATCCGCTCAAAGAGCAGCTCGACTGGGGAAGTACCTCCTCCATCTTACAGAATACCGCAGCCAAATAACTTTATGTTGTGTAAAATTGTTTTCCTGCGCGTGAGTAAGGTCGCCAGAGCTCATAGGGGAGGGCGGAAAGGTAGGTAACGCGTGAGCGATGCTTCTTGTGTTGCAATCATCCATATGGCTCCGGTAACCGCTTACCATCAGGCGGGCCGTATGCTTGTTTACCGACTTAGTTGTATAAAAAAAAGCTAAATGATTGCGACCGTATTGCTGACCGAAAATGTATACACCTAGTGCGGCCTCGCTATAACTTATTTGTTGGCTCAGCAGAACGGTGTTCGATCGGAATTGCATCGATCGATCGATCGAATCTTAATCCAGATCCGTATTGTTTCTAGCAAGACACTCACAATATCAAACAAAAACTCTCACAAAACAAATTTTGGCATGAATACGTCGATAATAAGCAAATTTAAATGCTTCCATAGCGGGAGGCAATTCAGAAAACTGATGATATATAATCGACTTAATATATAAGATTGTTTGAAAAATCTTTATTTAGCTAGAGGACCTGAGCAGACAAATAGGAAAATAGGTAAATGTGTTTTAAATTAAATTAAGTAGAACAGCCAACAATCGATGTTATTGAAAACCCCCTTTAAAATATTCTTATGGATACATAATCTCGATATCTCTACTTGTATGCAAATTACTGAAGTAATTAGCAATTCCAGAATGATTTTAAAAGCATGAGCTTAACGAAGGGAATAAATTCAAAGCAACATCAGGTAATATTCGTAATATTTGAAATTAAGTCAGCTCTTGGCAAAAGCTGAATTGAATAAAAATGTAAGTCGACGAATTCCATTGGGATTAATCGCCGAGTCTAATGATCGTTTCATTTCGTTCGGGTTCCCTAAGATCCTACGTTTAATTAAAATAATACCGCTTATCGTTATGCCGAGCTATTGAATATTTTATGTTTTCCATTCATTACAGTTTCTTCCATTTTCCAATTGACTGAAGTCACTCTTTTGCTTATCCCGAATTATGAAATTGTTTAGATTAATGTTGATGAGTTTAAAAGAAAACGATTTTTTTGTATTGCTTGTTTGCACGATCTTAGCATGGCTTTTTTATAAGACGAAGTCGGTAAACAAGCGTTCAACCTGCATGATGGTAAGCGGTTACCGTAGCCATATGGACGCATACAACAGACGAGGCATCACTCACGCGTTACCGACCATCGATCTCTATGTTACCGACGCTTCCCCCTGCCCGCGACCTACTGCACAGGAACACAACATATTTACGTTACGTACAGTAAGGTGGAGGTACTTCCCCAGTCGAGTAGCTCAATGAGCGAAATAACGCTATGCTCTATCTCTCTTAAATGGTATGATGATGATGAGGCCAAATGTGGTAAAAACACAAAGTTTGGCAGGGAACTGGCTCTCAAACGCCGTATGTAATGTTTCTGAATGTATATTCATGCTAAATAGTACATAGATACCTACCCCCTTATTCATAAAGCGCTATTTAACTAATATACTGATTAAATGGTCACGTAAATAATGTCACACTATTTGACAATGACAATAGAGTGACGTTATTTACGTGACCCTTTAAACAGTATATTAGTTAAATAACGTTTTATGAGTAAGGGGGCTACTGTGCTAGCGAGATTTACTTAGTAAACATTGAAATAAATTCTATAAGAAAAAAAGTCTGTTTGAAAAGCGCTAATGGCAGAATAATTGCAGGTAAATGTAAAATCATTGTAAGAAAATGTTTTAAGCAATTACTTGAAGATATGAAGTTTTCATGGACGGCGGTAAAAGCATTTTCTTGTTAACAGATTATTTTGGAAAATATATACGCAAGTACTAAAGTAGGAATGTATCACAAAAGAGCTCATTTGGTTTTATTTCATAGAAGTAGACGGTCTGAAATGTTTAATCTATTATCTATTTGCTTTGTTACTTACTTTACTTTAACCACAGCTTTAAGTTACATTAATAATTTTGATACATCTAAGAATTCTGAATTAAGTAATTCTTCAGTCCTTCAATGCATATTGGAAATCATTAAAATTGATTTAGGTTTTAGACCAACTACCGTAATTGTGAACGATCAAAGAAATGAAAAAGATTTTCTTAGACATTTGATTGATGGACTTACAAAAAATAACATGCCTCAAGTTATATTTGAAGATATTAATGACATAAGTGATCAAATAGTTTACCAAAGTGATTTACTCGTCATAAAATATTTACTTGACTGTGAAAACATTGTAGAATTCAGTGAAAATATTATTACTGAAGACTTTAAATATTTGATAATTATAAACAAACATATGTCAAATCACTGTGTTGATAAACTTCAGGAACTTGGATTAAAATTAGGAAAAAATGACGTAACATTCATGGTTGAAGATTCATCTGAATTTATAACTGCTGTACCATTCGAAGATATCACTACCTGTAATGAAACGGTGTTACAACTGACACCAATAAATACATGTAAAAATGGATTGGTTAAGAAAACTTCAGTATTTCCATCAAAAGATCCAATAAATCTAAACAAATGCCCTTTTAATGTTGGCATGGGCCCGCTCTATCCTTATAGTACCATACAAAATAAAGATAAACTGAAAAACTATGATCGATTACAAGATGTAACGGGATCAGATTTGGAGCTTATCAAAATTATTAATAATTATTTCAATGGTAGTTTGGAGTTGTTTTACATTTACAAGAGAGAAGAATCTCCTCTAGGAGACAATGATTTTCTGCAATTTGTTCTGAATGGTAGTCTGGATGCTTGTGCTGGAGGTATTTACAGGATATACGGTGATGGTGTCGCTTACTCTGGAGTATACTCAAAAGAAAATGCAAATTGGGTGTACCACGTTGAGAGACCAAAAAGATCTTGGCAGAACGTATACGATAAAGTAGATGGCTTTTATATATTTTTCTTATTCTATATTTGTTATTGTTTAATTTGGAATTTTATAACAAAATTTGATAAAAACCCCATCTTTATAAGTGACACGTTACTATACAGTTGGGGAGCTTTGGTTGGTGCTGCATCTTTACAAGAAGCCAGATCTTTGAAACAGAGAATTGTAGTTATAATGTATTTGGTAATGTGTATTCATAATTCGGCTTATACGAGTATCCAGTTATATTCCTTTTTAACTATCAGCGAGTCTCCAGAAACTTATAGAACAAACCAAGATATAATTTCATCTGGAAGGCCAGCGTTCTTAAACGCTCCTAGTAAATTCTTTATTACTGATGAAGGTTATGTGAAATACGCTGAAACATCAGAAGATTGCATATCTCTACAAGATTGTTCAGAGAAGGCTTTCACTAATAAAGGTGTGACTATTCTTCTTGATGCACAATTGATAAGATTTCAAGCGATGACAGCTGTGAATGATGAAGCAAGAATGTTAAAGGCTGTTGAGAATATCGTTTTTGTATACCATGAAATGATAATAAGAAAAGATAGCCCATTAGTGCTGCGTTTTGGCAAGGTTCTTCAAAGGCTTTTTGAATCTGGTATAACTGAAAAATTGTATTTTGAGGCCATTGGTTTGTCAGTAGTAAGTAAAGCAGCCGTTTCAAATAAAAATATGTTAAGCAATAGTTATGACTGTCAAATGGGATGTCCGATATCGTTGTTAGAAATTGCTGGTGGGCTTTATTTGTGGATATTTGGATGCTGTATATCTTGCTGTGTTTTTGTCTTAGAATTAACAGTAAAAAAGGACATAACTTTGTTTAAGTGTTAACTGCGAGTATGAAATTGATATTTCGTCTTCCCTATTCAATAAATGAAATTGAAGTGAGTGCAAGCAAAAAAATACTCTAAAACATAGAAACCCAATTGATTTTATATTGGATATGACCTCAGCTGTAGCCTGTAATGGCTTTAACGTGTGGTTTTTCATGTGCTATGATTTATGTCCCACATAAATTCGTTCGGAAATTATCAGTGAGTTTTATATTTCTCGTTGCAATTTTGCTTTTTGAGAAATTCGTAATAATTCTAGCCTTGTAGTATACTTCTAGTTCTATACAGCTAGTTATTGAATACATTTAGTTGAAATAAAATCATTTCAATATTATCATAAAAATATCCGATAAGCCAACACTCAGGAAAAATAAAACTGATTTGTTCGATTTTTGTAATATGAATTTATTTGTGACCAGTTTATTTTTCATATTATTATGTAAGTGTATATTGAATATGATTTAATTTACTTTCTCGTTGCTCTGCAAAAAATCTGGTATGTATTTTTTGTAAGACATCTTCATGGCTTGAAGTTTTATTTTATTTGTTAGTTCACCAACGGCTATTAACATTTTTACAATAAAATAAATCTTCAGGCTAAACAAGTCCTGATACTTAATGTATAACCAATTAAAGGTAAACATAACATGTACAGAAAATAAATTGGCTGAATACTTATAAAGTTTAAAATTTCGATCTCGATCCACTGCATTTGTTATACAATTTGCTCAGTCGTGGGACTGGTGAATTGGTATTGGTACCAAAGACGCTTCTACTAAAGGGACACACCAGGGGAGCAGTAGGGACGCGAGGAACTCTAAATGAGAATCTACTCAACAATTGCGGACAGCATATATGATTACGCAGAAGTTTTGTACAGACTTTCTGAACCATAACAATGCTTACGTTAGTACTGTTCATATTCATTCTGTGCTCTTAGTCCAAAATATCGTATAGAAATAAATGTAATTAATAAATCACATATATCTTTATAACTTTCATTAATCCGATTTTCTTATTATTTTTTAAATGAATCATATACTTTTACAGCAAATCTACACCAAACGAAATGCGCTTACCCAATAGCCATAGTAACAGAGAAAATAAGAGCAACAAAACTGAAACAGTATCGACCATCGATTATCCCAATGATACCAGACGTGGACCCAATCATATCTAGAAGGCAAAGCAAGCGTGATTTGATGAAAGTCAGAGGCACAGTTTAAGTTATTGGAAATTATTAAGAAAATGCTGATGTACGCGAGTTGAATGAAGCTGGTAGAAGAATATGGGTTGATACACTTTATTATCATTTACACCTATAAATGATAATAAAGTGTATTGAACGTTAGTTTTACAAACAAATACATAGTCTAGAGAAAAAATCGAAGGTCCAAAGAATTCATCGCGTGA
The DNA here is from genome assembly GCA_947623365.1 of Achlya flavicornis. Taxonomy (NCBI): domain Eukaryota; kingdom Metazoa; phylum Arthropoda; class Insecta; order Lepidoptera; family Drepanidae; genus Achlya; species Achlya flavicornis. Next base: position 2,473,293 of record OX392483.1, on the reverse strand, counting down.
TAATCTAACTGACGGACTAATTATAAATATATTTTTTTACCTAGGACTTTACTAGGGATTCGCATCGCGCTCGTGTTATAGGGTCATGCTAATAACACTGTTCGGACATCATCTCACAGCACAACTTCGTAACATTTTAATTAGAAAATATCGAAGGATTTTCTCTCAAAAGCTGAGCGGTAACGAATTAAAACTATTTTTAGTTGAAAGGAATGAATGCAGCGACTGAAGCGTAAACTTCCATCAAAACTTACAGATAAGACCTCTTTGATGGCATACGACTAGAGATCCGTTATTGAGAGGAAATTTCCATTCAACTTTTAATAAGTCATTACTCCTTAGTGGCCATTTTATTTTTATAATAGCTGGAAGGAATACAAAAGATTTATTCGTAAAATTAAACGGATAACATTTAAATACTTGTCGGCACTGTTGGTCTATATTATAAGGCAACTTTTGTATCAATTATATAATATTTCTTGTATATTGACTGTTTGTTGCCAAAATAAATAGAAAAAAAAAACATTCCATTCAGTGGTCACGCGTGGTGGAGTATATTGCCCATTCCCATTCACCCTCATTTGTGAAAGGAGGCCAACAGTGCAGTGGGACATTATAGGCTGATAATGATGATGATGATGATTCTATGGAGAAACGGTCAAGCACGGAAATATGGATACAGTTTTTCTGCTGTGTGTGAAGAGGTGCATTTATTTGGGGATAGAGATTAGATTAGAGTTAGTAAATAGGGATCAAATAAAAAAAAGGGATCGTATAGTTTCTTTTTAATTCTATATTTATATTTTATATTATTTATATATTACAGTCAGACTTTTTTTTTATACGACTAACTCGGTAAACAAGCATACGGCCCGCCTGATGGTAAGCAGTTACCGTAACCATATGGACGCTTGCAACACACGAAGCATCACTCACGCGTTACCGATCTTTCCCCCCTCCCCTATGAGCTCTGGCGACCTTACTCACGCGCAGGAACACAACTTTACACAACATAAAGTTATTTGGCTGCGGTATTCTGTAAAGTGGAGGTACTTCCCCAGTTGAGCTGCTCTTTGAGCGAATAAACGCTATGCGCTACCTCTCTCGAAAGTCATTTACTATTTCAATAAATGATTTTTGAATTTGTATTCTGACGTTACCTGAAATAAAATTTTTGATTTAATTTTATTTATATTATTTGTTGTTTTTTTATATTCCTCGTCAGAGTATTTATTACAAGAACATGATTTTCTTACGCGTACAAAAATACTGAAGCTTACCTGGATTTCAATAAATGAATAAAGTGAGCTTAAATCAGTTCCCAAATATTCTAAATATCAATTTACCCACTCATTTATTAGAAAACGGAACATAATTAAAACAAACATCCAAATAAACGCCCCAAAAAGTTTAGATTCATAGCCAAAATGCAGGTCAACGGCTGATTTTAATCAAATTCATTTAAAATCGGCACAGCTATTGACTCAAATGCTCTTGTTGATTGGAAAACTGCAAATAAACGTGGAATGCACAGAAAATCTGGCGAATGAAACTTCGCTAGTATTCGTCGAAATTGTTTATTAGAATTCACGGCGACCATTTGTTTATGGATAAATTTTTACGTAATTTGAAATTTTTATTTTTTTCTGAAAAATTTCACTTTTTACCATATTTGTATCGTAAGTTTATTTGTAAATGCAGGCTAATCCTATGTTGTCTCAAATGCGAAATTAGAAAGTGGATTTATAAAAAAAAAAACAATTTCTTTATGGAGCTTTAAATAATTGGACTGTTTTACAAAAAACTTAAACCGACTTCAAAGTACACTAAGAAGTAATCAAATCCTGATCTGATGACAATGGGACCAAACAGGAAGTGTACCCTTCCAGACAAAAAAATAAAAAACAACCGAATTGAGAACCTCCTCTTTTTTTGAAGTCGGTTAAAAACATGTTTATCTATACTTATATTTTTTTTTATACGACTTAGGTGGCAAACAAGCATACGGCCCGCCTGATGGTAAGCGGTTACCGTAGCCTATGGAAGCTTGCAACACCAGGGGTATCACGCGCGCGTTGCCGACCCTGCAGAAATCTCTTCACACCCTTTTTTAATTAATTTTTAATTCTCTTCACTTTATATATAAAAATGAATCCCTATTTCTCTTGGTCATGTCATAACTTGAGAACGACTTTACCGATTTCATCCATATTTTTGATAGAGAAAGCCTTTTGCTGTCCGGATGTTCGTGATGTCGAGAACAGTTCGACTGTGGAAAATCAGTTCAGTCCGGTATGTGACCGTATGTGGCACACATACCTCGCATTTTCGGCATCACACAATATTACTGAATGTTTTAATGTCTTTACTTTTTATTCATCTGTTTCTTTTGGTTTGGACGTATAATTCATTAATGTTGTGTGTATGTCGAAATAAATTTCTTTTCTTTCTTGACATAGGCTACTTTTTCTCACGGGCACGCGGGTGAAACCGCGGGGAACACCTAGTACAAAATTGAGGCTCAGCATAAGTTGTGGTCAATTGTGGTGGGGTTTTCAGGTACCCTAAGAATGTTGACGTCTGAGCTACTAGTCTAAATTCGTTCTGAGTTAGGACTTAAAATATATAAGTGGGCAAATGAACACCTCTTCTATATAGGATGACTGGTATTTAGTAAACGATACTTAGACACATGATTGTACTCATGATAACAAATAACTTTCCCAAAGAAACTTTTTTTAATTTACTTAGCACATGAGGCCAAAATAACTAGTACCTAGACAAGAATAAGAATACACCATCAGCTTTTATTTCATTTAGTTATTTATCCCTATTTGTTTCTTTGGGAAAGTTGTTTGTTATCATGAGGACAATCATGTGTCTAAGTATCGTTTACTAATTACCAGTCACCCTATATATAAAAATGAATCCATATTTCCCTTGGTCACGCTATCTTGAGAACGACTTCATCCATCCCGATACCATACCGATTTCATCCATCTTTTTTTTTCAGTTTTTTAATACTTCGGAGAAAGTACGTTTTTTTTTTAAGAAAGTTGCGTAGGAAATAATTAAATTTAAGTAAACTTAACGGTAGGGTAGGATATCCCTCGGGTACGCGGGTGAAGCCGCGGGGCGCAACTTGTTTATAATACAATGTATTTTCTTCAATAAATACTTCAGTTCATGTTGTCCAGAGCAGAGATGAAATTGGTGAAGTTTAAATCGAAAAGTGTTTTCCGAGACTTTACTTTTAGTTCTTGCTTAGCTGGGGATATTTATGGGTTCACCTTCGGGGACAGGAGTAAAGCAGCGTAGTATCAGAAAAAAAAATCTTTTTATCGTTTTTTGTACACATTTAAACGTTGGCAATATTTTTTGAATTGAAGTTCAATGAAGCGCTCGTGGTGTAGCATGATAAGCCGTTCGCTACCACCGTCGTGGTCGGTACCTGAATGGGTGACCGCCTAGTGGTATTTCAAATTGAGCGTTTCCGTGCTTCGGAAGGCATGTAAAGCCGTTGGTCCCGGTTATCACTTAATTGTGATAGTCGTTAAGCTAGTTGGAGCAATCTAGGCGGCTTGAAAACTCCAACAGTAGGTTGACCACTAGCCTACCTCCACCTCGCCGCAGTGGTGGAGTATCTGCCCATTCCCTTTCACCCTGATTTGTGAAAGGAGGCCTGTGCTCAGCAGTAGGACATTATAGGCTGATGATGATGATGAATATTTCTTGATGGACATAAATATCCTACTCGTGACTGTGAATCGAACTCATGATCTGTGACGTGATAGGCGAAATCTTAACCAACCACGCTAGCTGGCCCGTCAGATAGACCGTTCAATGAGGAAGGTTTAGGTTATCGTTACACGTTATTGTTATATATAATCCGCGTTCTTCTTATACCCACCATGGTAAGTGATGATGTGGCTGAAGGCGGTAAGCCCGCAAAGCCTAGAAAGAACTGGCTCTTGTGCAGCTGTCTGAACACACTGATTGGTGGTTAGCGACAAATTTTCAACCTGAGGGTGGTAGCCAACCAGGTGGGTACTACAAAGTACTCTACCACCGTGATATGGTTTTCTCACGGTGTTTTCCTTCACCGAAAGCTCAAGGAGGATCGAACCCGGGAATTTCGTCATCACTACCACTGAGCTACCATCGTGTAAAAGGATTTAAATATCCTAAACCGTGGGGTGGAAATATAAGTATAATAATGTATAAGGTCTTCTGACGGTCCTTTCTGGCTTCTCTTGAAAGGTTTATTTATATAGAAACACCATGTGGTCCGTCACAAAGGTTTTAAAGTTGAGATTATTTCTGAGGATGTCATTTTGTTATTAAAATTAATACCAAACCTTAGGGCATTTATTTTTTGATATTTTGGTAAGTATTTTATTCAAATTAATTATTTTTAATAAAATATATTACAAGAATCCCGGGAGGATTACCTCCGTGTTGCTAAAACAAGTTTAATAGCCCCTATGTTGTATTGTATAGTTTCCATTTCCAGGCGACATTAAAATATAATGTATTCAGAACTCATGTGGGTTGTACCTTTGATTTATTTGTATGGATTCACTATTTGCTTTGTGGACGAAAATATCGCAAGGACACACAAGTCATAAGCTTCACAAGATTTCTGTAAGTACCTCTGAGCAGTCTTATTCCCCTATTCTGAAAGCGATAAGCGAGTGGTGAGTGCAGATAGGCAGTAGGCCTTTTGGCCAAATCACAATAGCCAAATGACACGCAAGAATCCAATAGACGACGAGCATCGACTGACGAACCAATCGTGTGCAGCTCGGTGCTCCCCTTCTTCATTCCGCCAAACAGACCGAAAAATCTACTAATAAGGTGTCAATCTGTGCTCACGACTTTTGCCCCTTACTATAGATATCTGGCTTTGAATTTGTATTTGCTTTTTTGGCTCTCTATTCCTTCTGTAAGCTGTGGTTTTTCTGATAACAGTGCTTTATTGCAAATGGAACCATTTTCGATTTTGGTAATATTTCTACCGGTTAAGTGGTGGTTTCAATCTGAATCTGATTGCAACAAAGTTACGTAATCCACATCAGATAAATACAAAGTTAATAAAAAGCATTCTTCTTGGGGTAGAATCTTCATGTAAAAAGTTTCTATGGGTAAACAAGAATAAATAATGAATTTAGCTATTCATTGTAAAGATGTTATGTATACTATAACATACTTACAGTCGTTTGCAGATTTTCGACATCCCAAGTTAATCGTACCTCGTATTTCCCACCCCAAAAGAATACGTGAAATATCGTTTCTGGCACTAAAGCGAGCACGAACAATATTGAATCGAACCTCGACTCGTTCCAACATTCAATGACAGATGGAATACAAAATGGACCCTTTACGTGAGGACGGCACAAAACCGCGTTTTGTAATAAGTAGCTCGTTTGATTTACAATTGATATTCAATTTAGGTACGTTAGCAAGTCTGGCTGGACATGTTTGAAATTAGAACTGATCTCGTTTCCAATTCGATTTTGTAATGAGTTGTTTACTCTGCTAAATTGAATCTGCATTTCTGTGGTATGGAATAGTACTCTTTATGATTGCATTGAAATTATTTTTATTATCTTGCATGCTTATAACCAGTCTCTTCTGCTCCCTATTTTGGACTACTCTGATGACCAGCTAAATAATCTTGAGCGACTTCAAAATTTCTGCATAAGATTTATATTTGGCTTACGCAAATATTATGATCATGTCTCCCAATATCGCCCTAAACTCAAGTGGCTTCCTATACGACTTCGCCGAATACTCATATATAGTCTCTTCTTTACACTATACTGTTTAGTCCCTCCTCCCCGCGTTCTCTTAAGGAACGTTTTGATTTCCTTCAATCACTTAGGTCATCAGAAAATCTCCTCTTGAGAATACTATCACACAACACCTCTTTTTATGGTAAATCTTTTACCGTCCAAGTAGTTCGCCTTTGGAATGAATTGCCGGTATCTATAAGGAGGGCGCCGTCACTCCCTGGTTTAAAAAATCTGGTGAATAATTTCGACCTGAAAGGCTGACTATAATCGTTGCTGTAATTGCCATATTTCCATGTATGTTTATATTTATTTGTGTAGTATGTTATTTATTGTTTCTTTGTATTTATTAAAATATATATTTTCTTAAATCTACGTATTTATTTATATAATTGTATTTATATAAAGACTTATATAATTGTACGTATATATATTTATTTACCTATTTTTGTTATAAAAGTATACACCACCTTCTAATAACGTATCTAAATTCCTCTCCATCCTAAGGTTGTCTGGAAGAGATCGGTTCCTAGCGATAAGACCGCCTATTGTACTTGCAGTAATTTTTTATTTTTTTTATTCTTTGTTACATACTTTTTATACAATAAAGAGTTATCTAGGTATCTATCTATATACGACGTTGCCTTGATACAGGCACCTTACTTGCACAAAGGGACTATAAAAGGCTTAGGTGGGACAGGGGGCATGGTGCTCTATGACTGTCCAACTAATGACGCGAGGACTTGCATCTATATCAGGGGCGGTATAGAGGCAATGCCCTTACGTACTTTCTGTTACAGGGATCTCACAACAACTTTGATCCAAGTGGGGACGGGAACAGAGAAAAGGAAAATCATCCTTGCCTCTGCCTATCTCCCATATGAACAAAAGGAACCAGTAACACCACTAATTAGAAGACTGGTTGACTACGGCACCCAAGGAAACCTTGACCTGATACTTGGCTGCGATGCGAATGCACACCACGTCGTTTGGGGCAGCTCAGATGTCAACAAACGAGGGGAGGATTTGTTGGACTTTGTGGTAAGCTCTTTTTTACAAATCCTGAACGCAGGCAATAAACCCACTTTCAGGACATCTGCAAGAACTGAAGTTATTGACCTGACACTTGCCTCGAACAGGGCCAGCGCTCATATTGAAAATTGGCATGTATCGAACGAAATCTCTCTGTCTGACCATAATTATATATGCTTTAGGTTTAGGACGGCGGGAGAAGCCGAAACTAGACGAAGGAGAAACCCAAGGCACACAAATTGGGACTCGTACAGGAGGGACCTTAAAGTAAATCTAGGGAGCCCTAAAGGTAAGCTTAATTCCATACTAGACATAGAATTTGAAGCGGACAGAATCAGGGCGGGCACCATTGGTGCATGGATAGATAATTGCTCGGAGAAAAAGGCCTTTTGCAAAAGGTACCATGGTGGACTCCTGAACTATCTAAAATACGTCAGGAGACACGACAGGCCTTCAATGATGCAAAATCCAGGAGAGATTTCTCTGGCTATTCTAGCATGCTGACGAGTATAGCACGGCGGTACGCAAGGCCAAAAGAACCAATTGGCGGCAGCATTGCATGTCCATCGAAGCTCTGCCGAGTGGAATGAGGTTGTGCAAAGCAATGTCCATGACTAAGACAAACCCACTATCATCTGTAAAGGATGAAAGTGGGCATGTAACGGAAACTGGACAGGACACTCTGGGCGTGATGTTTAGGACTCACTTCCCAGAATGTATACTGCGCGACAGCGATGAAGAGGAACCAGTCACAAGTGACGAGCTCACAAGGCACACGTCAAAAGATAACTGGCTCACGGCAAAGAAAGTGGTAGATGAAAATAAACTGAAGCTTGCCATAGCGGGCTTCCAGCCTCTGAAATCCCCTGGTCCAGATGGCATCTACCCAATACTATTGCAAGAAGGGGCGTCTATTTTGATACCCCATTTGAGCAAGCTCTACAGAGCCTGCATAGCCTTTAGGTACGTACCCAAGGCATGGAGGGAGGTCAAAGTCACCTTTATACCGAAGGTGGGTAGACCGACTTACGAAGAAGCTAAAGCTTACAGGCCCATCAGTCTATCATCTTTTCTCTTAAAAGCTCTGGAGAAACTGGTAGACAGTTACCTAAGAGAGGGACCACTTAAAGTATTCCCTCTACATAAACTACAGTGCGCCTACAGCCCTGGCAAATCTACGGAAACGGCATTGCACTATGTTGCGAGTCGAGCCCGAGGCTGCGCTAGAGGGACAAGAGATCTGCGTCGGAGCTTTCCTCGACATAGAGGGAGCCTTCGATAAGACAACATTTCAGTCCATACGCATCGCTGCAAAGGAACATGGCATCAATGATACCATGTGCAACTGGATTGACTATATGCTGAGAAGCAGGATAGTCAGATCGGAACTGATGGGAAACAGACTTAGCGCAAAAACAACAAGAGGTTGTCCGCAAGGCGGAGTGCTGTCACCATTATTGTGGTGCTTGGTAGTAGACTCGCTACTCACCAAACTCAATACCGGACCATTCTACACAGTAGGCTATGCAGATGATAATATATAGCTATAATGGTTAATGGTAAATTCCCGAACATAGTCTCTGGATTGTTACAACAGGCGTTGAGGATGACAGAAGAATGGTGTACAAAGAACCACCTCTCTATCAACCCCAGCAAAGCAGTCATTATTCCATTCACGAGGAAGAGACAACTAGGAAACCTAGGAGAGCCCTCCCTCAATGGAATAAAGCTGCCCTGGTCTACCGAAGTTAAATATCTGGGTGTAACGCTTGATAAAGAACTCAGGTGGAAAACTCATGTGGAAAATATTACGACAAAGGCCCTACGGGTGTTCGGCATGTGTCGCTCTACGTACGGTAAAACTTGGGGGCTAAAGCCCAAAGTGATACGATGGCTGTACCGGACAATGATAATACCTATTATCACATACGGCAGCATAGTGTGGTGGCCAAGAACAAAGCTTGCCTCGTGCAAAGCGTCACTCACAAGGTTACAAAGAAAAGTGTGTCTTGGAATCACGGGTGCTTTCAGGACAACACCTACGGCAGCGATTGAGAGATATCTCAATATCCCTCCACTGCATATGACGGTTGAATTGGAGGCAAGGAAGGCATTACATCGTTTTGCTGTTGCTGGACTATGGGATGCCTCCAAGCCAAAGACTAACCATACAAAATTCGATGAAAATGAAGGCCTGGATCGGGTAACAAGCATGATATCCGATAAAATTCAAACTACGTTTGTGTTTGAAAGGTCTTTCAAGGTCCAAATCCCTACAATAGAGGACTGGACGAAGGGACTTGATCCACCAGAACCAGAAAGTCTGGTTCGGTACACTGATGGATCCTAAATGGAATCAGGTACAGGAGCGGGAATATACGCAAAAGGTTACAAATGTAGCAAAAGCTTAGGGAAGATGGCAACTGTATTCCAAGCAGAATCACATGCCATAATAACCTGTGCTCAGGAGAATATAGATAGAGGAACCAAAGGTAAATCCATCTATATTCTTAGTGACAGTCAGGCTGCAATCAAAGCCATGGCATCCTACAAAGTGGACTCCGGACTTGTTCTGGATGCTGTCCGAACCCTAAACAGGCTTGGGAAGCTTAACAGGGTAAGACTGATGTGGGTCCCTGGGCACAAAGGAATCCATGGTAACGAAGTGGCTGATGAACTGGCAAGAGAGGGCTCAGCAAATGACTTTGTGGGTCCACTGGAACCATGTGTAGGCATTTCGACGTGTCTCGTAAAGGCCACATTTAGGGAGTTCGCAGATCACAGCCAACGAACACATTGGCTGTCTAACACCGGTCTACAACACTCCAAGAAATTCCTAGGCTCTACGTTTAAAGCCCGGGAATGCATTTGGAACATGAGTAGAGGGCAAATCTGCTACCTGCTTGGGGCCTTTACTGGGCACTTTGGAACCAACGACATGCTCATGATGATGGGTCTAACCGCGACACCCATGTGCAGGTTGTGTGGGGAGCATACGGAACGCATGGAGCACCTTCTGTGCACATGCGATGCACTGGCTGGTAAGCGAATGAGTCTCCTAGGGATCGGATATCCAAAACCAGAAGACTACAGGCTCATATCTCCTAGCCTCGTTGTAAAACTCATGAAAAGAGTTTTCAACGAGACTGGGGAGGAGTAAGTTATCTAGGGGACCACAATAGATCCTCGGCCCCTGCACAAGATAAGATAAGATCTATCTAACCACTGAAATTGCTAATTGGTGCTATTCCATATTTAAATTAATTTCCCATGTTCTATATTCAAATTCATTACCACATTAAAAAAAAAAAAAAAAACGAAGCCGACGAAAAAAATTAAGATAAGCAACATCACTACCTAACTACAGCCTTCTTTTAAACTTGTGAAGAAGCAGTCGGCGCATGATATATAATATTTTGACTACTATAGGTACTAAAAAACCTTGCTAAATGTTATGCCTGAGGAAACCAAATTGACTCTAGAACAACAACGAAGAACAAGAAATATACAATCACATACCGATGCTGAAATGGCATGGAGCCTCTCAACCATAGAAGTTCTATACCCATTCATGGAGCAAAACCCCAGCACTCAACATACATCAACGCTCATCCCTCTTTATGATACCCGTCTTCCCACTTTCCAATATTGGCTATAGGCTGAATAGATGGTCGATTGTGGTCAGCTGGCTGCGGTTGGCTGGCCGTCCTCTCCGATCCCGGAGCGTGTCACTCCTATAACATTTGTGGTGGAGATTTCGAGATGGCATATTTTCGAAACCTATGTTGGGTTAGTCATTCTGAACTTTTACTATGTGACCAATAGTAGATTCTCAAAATTTATTTTTAACTTTTCTTACAAAATGTCAACCTTGCTCGAGCATAATGTATGAAAAGTAAAAAAATTTTTTTGAGAATTCAGTTTTGGTCGCATAGTAAAAGTTGTTCAGCATGACTAATCCAACATAGGTTTCGAAAATATGCCATCTCGAAATCTCCACCCAGTAGGTATACCTACCACGCACTCCTTGGTTTATCAATGGTTATTCCGATACAACTATTCAGGTACCAGTCATTATAAACTAAGCTAGTTACATGGTGGTTGATGCTTGAATGGTTGTATAGGACATGGGTCGGTCGTTGTACTGGCTGAGAATAGTGCTAATCATCATCATCATCATTATAGTGCGCGGAATCCTAATTATTTTTCTAAAAGTAACTCCTTAAAACTTCTGCTATCTGGCAGTGAAAGTCCCTTCAAAAATGGTCCAGCCGTTTCGGAGAAAAAATGGTTTTTGTTGTGTATTAAAAAGTTGTTTTGACATTACAAACATACGTGTTCAATTTTATTTATTTTTATAGATCTCGGGTGTATTTAAACGCAGATTATAAAAAGTACTTACTATAGAAGCTCAGACCAAGTAAAATGAAAGACGGAACGGTCGGTGCTCTTAAGTGACGCAAGCCTAATAGGAAGCCGGCGTTCTTGTAAATACATGGTCTCACTCACACATATAGACCATTAGGCCTAACATGCGCAACCACGAAATATTTCACGCGAGAGTGACAAGGATTGTCATTGTCGTGTTTTATGTCATTGACCCTAACATGACCGCCACGATCGACAATCTTTTCATCGTAGACTTCAGTATTTCATGACAGTTTCATGTAGACAAACCGATGTTGCCATTTTATTACACTATTTTAGTACACATACATATTTTTTAATAGCAACACTCAGAAATTGGGTAAACTATCACCCAATTTCTAGTTTGAGTAACAAAAATATGACCTCTGATTGGAACAAACGCGAAGAATAACACATACACGAACAAGACATACAAGCAAAATGAATATTTAAAGAGATAATAAAAAAAATAGGTTGTATAGTTAATAACCTAAGCCTGCCATTTAAGATTAAAAAAAAATATGACATATTGTTTGTTTGACGCTTTTATATCGGAATACCGGAATATTATAATTATTGGAGGCCTTCATAATAATCATAGAAATTCCTACTAAAAATCGTAAGTAAATATAGATTTGATTATACGTTGCGAAACACTTAATTTTAGTTTATTATGGAATCAATCATAACTGCAAAACATTGTTTCAGGATACGCAGCTATAAGACACAGATCAACTTTCTATGCCAATACCAGCCAAACATGCACGAGCATCAAGCAAGAGTTTGCGGTTCGGATCTAGTATCGTTTGGCAGTTGTATGGGGGTAAAAATGGTTGTAGTTGGTAGGGGTTGGGTCCCTGATTATAACGCTACCACTCTTATTACAAGGTAATCCATATTTTTCGAGAAATTAATTGAAATTGTTTCTAACCTCAAATCAGATTAAAAGGGAAAACGAAACGTAAAAATGGGCGATTGACAACCAAATCTATACACCTATATTGTCTGTGGTGTAAAATGTCTCGCAAATTCTATGAAACGGAACGTAAAAAAAAAAAAAGCGTCATGTGTCAGTGTCATTCGATTTCGTTCATTCCGTTTCTTCCTGAGTTGCGTGAATGTGTTCTTGGTGCTTTTATTGTGGTTTCCTTCGACGACTTTGGCTTTCCATCTGGACTTTGATTGTTTGCATTCACGATTGACCTACGCTTGTACACTGGACACCGATTTTTTTAATGTGTTTTATTTATGGTTAAATTTGGTCGAATTTGTTCCAAAACCGAATCGGGGCACCCCGACTCTACGCAGTCTTTTCGCTACTACCCCTAGAGTGTATATAAAAAATCGGAGGCGCGAAGGGAGAGCAGCCCCCGCCCACTGTAACGATGGATAGGCACCCTTGCGAGCCGTAGCGGCTGAGGCTGGTCGCCAGAGGCGACCAGCAAGCCGAAGCTGCGGAGGGGAGTTTGGGTTCCTATCCATTGTTACGTAAGGGCGAAGGGGTTGCACTTCCCGCAGCGCCGGAGCCGTTGCAGAAGCAACTTTTTAGTGTTTTGAGGTTAGGTTACAATAATTCGTTTTTCTCAAGAACGGTGCGTTACCTTTTCATGGGAGTGGTGCCAGGTGAGAGGGGGTACCACCCCCTACCCCCCCCGCCCCCTCCCCCTCCCCTCCTCCTGCCAAACGATACTAGATTTTAACCGAGTTTGCGGCCGGCGACTATCGCTCGCCTATGAAACCGGGAGTGGGCCAATATAAAGGCCTCATTAGATGAGCTTGGTCCATAACGTTCGTTGAACCAATGGAAAGTCTTATGTGGTTAAACTGTGGTCTTACATTCGTCAGATGGTCATGAGCCATGGTTCTAGCGGGTAGCCAAAATCACCTGCAACATCAAAAAGTTTGTGGAGCTCTGACAGAATTATAATAATGTGTTTGTTTTTTAAGTGTGACGCCACATAAAATTTGTGGCACAAAGTGTTACTTTTGCATTCGTATTAAATTGTTATTTCAATCTGAAAGTATATTATTTGATTATCAAATGCACATTTATCATGTTGACCATTTTTATGTTGACATACCTATGAGGAAGAGACCTATGACTTGTACCACAGAATAGATAGTACCTGAAACTCCGCAACTAAGTACCAAATTAAAGGGGACACAGAGGTCTTGTATTCTTTTCCTCTAAAGGACGGATGGGCAAAGATGCTTTAGTCCAAATGTTCACCACCAACGCGACCTTAGTTAGCAAAATATGAGTAGGTATATTCTCAATTCGCCGCCGTTAACCTCAAGGCATAAGGGATCTGCAATAATTACGTTGTAATAAGAATATCCAACAGATAGAAATGGGAGGGAAAGCATGTATGGTAATAATCCTAACTAATGTTATAAATGTGAATATGAGTTTGTTTGTTTGTTACGCTTTCACGCCTAAACCGCTGAAATGATTGCGATGTAATTTAGCACGCCAATGGAAAAGGGCATAAGCTACTTTTATCCTGAGAACGCGGGTGAACCCGCAAGGAACATCTTCATCATCATCATCATCAGCCTATAATGTCCAGCTGCTGAGCACAGCCCTCCTTTCACAAATCAGGGTGGAAGGAAATGGGCAGATACTCCACCACGCGTGCCCACTGCGGATCGGTGGAGGTAGGCTAGTGGTCAACCTACTGTTGGAGTTTTCAAGCCGCCTAGAAGGCCTCCAACTAGCTTAACGACTATCACAATTAAGTGATAACCGGGACCAACGGCTTTACGTGCCTTCCGAAACACGGAAACGCTCGATTTGAAATACCACTAGGCGGTCACCCATCCAGGTACCGACCACGAGGGTGGTAGCTTAACTTCCGATCGATCGATTAAGAACGGCTTATCATGTTACACCACGAGCGTTGCAACAACCGGGGGACATCTTAGTTATATCCTAATACGGGACCGGTATCGTGTTCGAAGCTAACTATAGGAAAACGCGCCGAATAAGACGATACCAAAATTGCTCGTGCCTTCTCGTCTCCCAAAATGTTAGACGATATATATTTCATATTTAACTGTCAAAATTGGATAAAATTAGGCTGGCATGTTACGGTTCATCGACAAAACACAACTGACGGATAGACGTAGACATTTCTTCCACTTTTGACGTCTAGAATCGAGTTTTACGTGCAACCATGTTGCGGTCAGTAGACAAATGAAATAAGTCCAATTTATGACGTAATATCGAGTGGAGATACCGTGAGATACGGTATGTCATGGCAGCCATGTTAGCCCGGCATAGGAAGCCGATCGGTTGTCATTCCATATTGAGGCGTTGACAGTGATAATAAGGCTCAGTACAATTTGTGCCTGCTTGGGCCAGTACTGATTTTACTCACGCACACGTAGGAAATTTTTTGCTTCACTTTCTTATAAGGTCGGTCTTGAATTTTTTTTAAGTCTATGACTAGTAGATGATTTTCTGAGCAAAATTAAATAGAAGTGTCCAAGGTATTTTTATTCAATGCTTAGAACAAAACTCGCGAAGAACGCTCTGGCAATTACTCGCTGCAGGACCGGGGTTCATTTCTAAAGAATTCAACGGTATCGCTACCCTATCTATATACTGTCTACTTTATAAGTATGTCTGGTTGGCTGTCTGTACGTTAACCCAAGTTTTGTTTGTATATAGAGTCTGAAGAAAATTTTAATTTTGCTTTTCTACCAATTATTTTTTGTTTGGTAAATTCTAAGTAGATAATTCTGCTACGTATTTCTTGATGAATCCTTTGACTGTTTGGTGATCCACGCGTGCGAGAAAAACAATAGATATCAACTGTCATTTTTTAACCGCAAGTCAAGGGATTAAATAAGTTAAAATATTATTATGTACTTTTTGGCATGTTTTTAGGGATCCGCAGCGTACTCTTAGGAACCCATTGTTGGGAATTGTGCCACAACACTAAATTATAATATAAAAAATTGCAACGTCATCTTGACAGACGTCAACTAACAACACCACTCTCTCACTTTGTTTCTAACCGTATGTAGGTACGCAGTTTTTGTCGGTCTCTTTTTGTATTATTTCTTGTGCCCTCAATGAAGAGAAATTTGAGTACCAATGCCTTATTATTTAACATACAGTCCGCTACCAGACCCTTCTACATGGTCCTTCGAGCCGGATTTGAACCAGCGACCTATGGATAGGCTTATATTGTTGCCGCAACTCTGACTATCCATCAGGCTGCCCTTATGTCTTGAGCACGAAAACGAAAACTCCTAGGTAATGATAATGACGAATAAAGTTTAAAAGGAAGCACCCACGTATGATATGGGGGAAAGACAAATTGAGTTTCAGAGCCAACAAAATGAATTGGTATTGGTACCTAACCTACCTGCATTCCAGGAGCGACACATGATAGCCAGTTCTCTTATTTATGTGCTTACCACACAAAATCAGTAATCAAAACCCACAGATTACACTTAGTATTCTGTAATCTGTGTCAAAACCAAAAAGACATCCATTCACTTTAGGCCCTGGGGGCCTACCACAAGCTCTTAAAACAAGGTTAAAATAACCTTATTTGTGTTTTGTCTTGTTTTGACGTTGGATGTCAAAAAGGGACAAAAGACAAATAAGGTTATTATAACCTTGTTTTAAGAGCTTGTGGTAGGCCCCCTGATAAGGCATTATGAACATTACAGTCGAATCTACCACCTTCGGAATTTACACTGAGAAGACTCCGCAAGAAACTCAGCAAGGCATTTTTACGATGGAGATTGTAATCAAATTTAAGCCTAGTAAAAACAAACCGGCCAAGTGCGAGTCAGACTCGCGCACCGAGGGTTCCGTACAAACCTGTAGGTATATAAGTAAATGGTAGTATATACCTGAGTATTTGATATGAATTTCAATTTATGACGTATTAAAAAAAACTACTTACTAGATCTCGTTCAAACCAATTTTCGGTGAAAGTTTGCATCGTAATATACATCATATATTTTATATAGATTTATCATTCTCTTATTTTAGAAGTTACAGGGGGGGGACACACATTTTACCACTTTGGAAGTGTCTCTCGCGCAAACTATTCAGTTTAGAAAAAAAAAATCTCCAAAAACCTCAATATCATTTTTGAAGACCTATCCAAAGAAACCACACACTTATGGGTTTAATTAAAAAAAAATGAGATTCAGTTCTAAGTATGGGGAACCCCAAATTTTTTTGTTTTTTTTCTATTTTTGTGTGGAAATCTTAATGCGGTTCACAGAATACATCTACTTACCAAGTTTCAACTTTATAGTTCTTATAGTTTCGGAAATAAGTGGCTGTGACATACGGACGGACAGACAGACATGACGAATCTATAAGGGTTCCGTTTTTTGCCATTTGGCTACGGAGCCCTAAAAACCGTCAACCTCATTTGTGAAAGGAGGCCTATGCTCAGCAGTGGGACATTGATGATTTGATGATGATGAAAAAAAACCTTCATATACGAGTCCGAGAAGCACTTGGTCTATTTTATCTATTCCTAATTAGTACATTCATGTCATAAGGTTTGAGTTAGCACTGCAGTGCAGTGTGTTCAGTTAAAATCTGAAATTAGTTTGTTCACCAGTAGAATCGATCCCCATTAGTTTTATCTAACTTTATTTTTGGACAAAACTGTCCAAAAACAGCATTGTGTGAAATTATATTACTATAAAGTAATTTGGTACCGACTAAATGTATTAAGCTGCATTTTATTGGGCAGTATCAGTATTATATACTAAATACATAACATATAACGTTGTATATACCTCACTACGTTTTACAGGCATAACATTAATTTGGCATTAGTATGAAAAACAAATTTTAATGAGGGGATTCTAAGTCCATTTAAAAAGTCCTTTTTTGTTCTTGTAACGGAGAATTAACAGTAGCGATTCACTTAATGGCTCATAAAAGTCATTGTAAAAAAAAATATACTTAAAAAACAACGTGGCCTAAACGAACATTGCTTTCCTTTAAAGTTCATATTAACATTACATTGATATTTTAAATAATCAAAGATATTTTTATAAATCACTGAACTAAAACGGCTACCTACTTATCTTGAAAATAATTTGCGGCAATAACAAAATTAACTAAAATAACAGAAGTTTGTGGATACCAAGAATACCGACTAATTAGAAATGCGAGTAAAATTCAGTAAATCTTATATTATGTCTAGAGTAAAACCTTCATTACATACAACCCTCAAAATTGTCTAAAATTACAGTCTGATACTTGAAGAGGTAGGTTATACTGGTTATACTATTTATGAATTCGCGAAAAAGGATAAATTAACTACTACTGCGGTATGTTTGTTTTTATTACAACTTGAAATAAGAAACATATAAAATAAATGTATACCGATTTCTTTATACTGAAGCAAATTGGAATAAAAAAATGTTACGAAATTACGTGGTACCGAAATTGATAGATTTTGTCCTAGCTTTTCTAACTTTTTAACTTTTCTAAACATGTTGCAGCTTTTCTAGTAAGTAGATACGCTTAGAAAAGTTCTTATACTTCTTTATTATACAAGTATTTGCTTTAAGCGCCCATTATTTACTTACTTGATAAACTTTTTAGTTGAGAATAGTTAATTAACAGTGGTACGAATACAATCTGAAAAAAAACAGGCATAAGTGTTAATATACTTACAAAAACTAATAGGATCATAGAAATAAATATACCTAGAAAGAACGTTGCCATACTACACGAATATATAAAACAGGCCAACTTTTATAGGCTGCTGCGCGTAACAGCTACGTTTTACGCTCCCTCTGCGTCATTCTGCTTGTCATAGTGACGTTCATAATGATAATAGTTGTTGAAATATTCCAATTAAAATCGGGAGAAAGTTAAATATTGAACATTATTTTGCATTTTTATTAAAAAAAAAATGATTTAGCCTCTAACAGTTAGAGGCTATTTTTATCGACGCGTGCACAGCTGCAACACTCTATCTGGATGTATCCTTAATCAAAGAATAGGATCTACTAATGTGGTTACAATTGGAAAGTAGTTGGACGCGTCAAGTAACATCACGGTAAAAAATATCTATCTTCTTTACCGTGTAACATCCATGTGACATTGGCATTATAACCTTTCTCAATCTTGCTGCATATTGAGTTTAGGGTACCGTAACCATTACAAAATCAAAAATAGTTTATTTTTTCTTACATAATATCAACATTTCAAAATATTGTTGAAGGCACATATATGTCGTCATGAAAGACGAACCGGTAGAAAAATACTGAGTAGGACGATATAATGATGAATGGTGCTATGGATAATCTAGCAAATCAAATTGAGATGATAAATTCAACTGATATCAATGTGGCTGTAAGCAAATAGGCCAGGACTTCAAATGTGTCACCTATATTGACTGGAAGAATTCCTAGGCAATTTTAAGCGATAAACAAAGATGTCTTTATTAGTTTCAACATGTGTTACAGTGAGGTGAACATATTTATTAGTCGATGTCACCATCATTATGGTGATGTGGCTAAAGTGGTAAGCAGCATACAAGCCTATAATTGGGAACTTGCTTTGAATTGAAGTGCAGCTTTATGTTGTAAACTTTACAACATAAATGTGGTAGGCAGCCAAGCTAGTTCAATTCAATTCAATTCAAAATCATTTATTCAAATAGACCTTCGCAGGCACTTATGAAAAGTCTGACTCTAATACTCTAATACCGGTTCGGAAGGTTGCATTTGCTGAGAAGAGCCGGCAATAAACTCAGCAATTACTCTTTTCAAAACAAGCTTAGATTCGTTACATAATATTTACATTCTAATTGCATTGAAAACAATGGCGTGCACCGGCGCGGCGGCAAAATTACAAAGTAGACTGAATAAATATTTAATAAGTAAATAAATAGCAAACTTAAGCAGACCAGCCCCCACAAGCAGCACCTGTTCACAAGTATGACGCGTGTGGCAGCCATCGTCCTCCTCGCCATATAGGAGGGAAGTGAGCGACCCGTCACACAGTACAGTATGAGGCACGAATGGTGAGCACAGATAGACAGAAGTGGGGGCAAGCTCGCGCATGTATACTTTTGGCCAAATCACAGTAGCCAAATGACACGCAAGAATCCAATATACGACGAGCATTGACTGACGAACCAATCGTGTGCAGTTCGGCGCTCCCCTCTTCTTCATTCCGCCAAACAGACCGAAAAATTAACTACTGCGCAGGTGTCAATCTATGCTCACTACTCGTGCCCCTTACTATACCATAAAGTAATATCACCTTGATATGGTTTCCACGATGTTTCCAAGAGAAACTCCACGCTCCAAGGATTTGACTTCACCACTCAGCTATCATCACCCTAAGTGACGATGATGACGTGAAGCAGTCATTGATCCTCTCCTTGAAAGCATATTTAAGGGTTACAGAACTGCGTATATATAGATGTTGTTATTTTTGTCAGTCCAAAGTTCACAATTAGGGCTAATTGAAACAATTGTGAAATTGCTAGTTATATCTGTCTCAGCTTATTTTCAGAGATAAAATATTACAGCAATTGATGTTCACAGTTCAATTGAGACGATCAATGGCCCTGATCTTATCCGTTTTGTTAGATGATGCCGTGGAATTTTTGAAGCCAATAACACGGTTGAATAATTTATTTCTTAGCGTGCGTATAAAGAAAAATAATATATCTTAGAATTGAAATTACCGAAGTAAATAATATTTAAATGAAAAAGTATTTTTATATGGGTATTTTCATTATACACGCAAGGGTTCAGTAAGAGCAAAAACATAATGCAATGAAAATTCCTCAATAGAAAAAAATTACAAAGCTACCTCTAATATTAATTTTATTAATTTTCGTTTTTATTCGTTCATGGTATTTAAGGCAAAAATTGGATAAATAACATCACTAACGTTTGACCTAGGGCTGATACTAACGATTTTTTAAAATATTCTATTCTTATTACTAACTCGAGTTATTTAGATTAGATGCGTTTAGTTCATTTTTGTTCCGCGAAACACGCTATCGCCATCTCATTCCACGCGAATATTAGACATAAGTTTGTTTCATCTGCCATCTGCTATCATTTCCGGGTTCTTTTTAATACAACTAAGGTTGCAAACAAGCATACGTCTGACCTGATGGTAAGCGGTTACCATAGCCTATGGACGATTGCAACACCACTCGCACGTTGCCCAAATATGCGCGCTCTTAAAGAAAAATGTTTATAGACCTATTTAACAAAGTACCTATTATGTAATGTAATGTAATGATGCTTATTTATATTAGATTAAAATCCAGGTATAGATTTGGACATCTCACGCACTAGAGCTCTAAATTCTGTGGTTTTGTTTTAACTTTGACTTAATTACATAAAGTTACTTTTATAACGAGAGGAGATTTCGAGATGGCATATATTCGAAACCTATGTTGGGTTAGTCATGCTGAACAACTTTTACTATGGGACCAATAGTGAAGTCTCAAAAATTTGTTTTAACTTTCCTAATAGAATGTCTGCATGAAGCGCTCGCGGCGTAGCATGACTAGCCGTTCTTAATCGATCGGCAAAGTTAAGCTACGTCTGTCGTGGTCGGTACCTGGATGGGTGACCGCCTAGTGGTATTTCAAATCGAGCGTTTCCGTGCTTCGGAAGGCACGTAAAGTCGTTGGTCCCGGTTATCACTTAATTGTGATAGTCGTTAAGCTAGTTGGATGCCTCCTAGGCGGCTTGAAAAATTCCAACAGTAGGTTGACCACTAGCCTACCTCCACCAATCCGCAGTGGGCACGCGTGGTGGAGTATCGCCCAGTCCCTTTCACCCTCATTTGTGAAAGGAGGCCTGTTCTCAGCAGTGGGACATTATAGGCTGATGATGATGATGATGAATAGAATGTCAACTTTGCCCGATCATAATGTTTGAAAAGCAAACATTTTTTTTTGAGTTTTCAGTGTTGGTCCCATAGTCAAAGTTGTTCAGCATGACTAATCCAACATAGGTTTCAAAAATATGCCATCTCGAAATCTCCACCCAGTATATTATATAGGATGACTGGTAATTAGTAAACGATACTTAGACACATGATTGTACTCATGATAACAAACAACTTCCCAAAAGTTTTTTCTTTAGCACATGAGCCCATCATATTTAGTACCTAACAAGAATAAGAATACAACTCAACTCAAAGGAATACACCATCAGCTTTTATTTAATATAATTATTTATTCCTATTTGTTTCTCTGGGAAAGTTATTTATCATCATGAGTACAATCATGTGTCTAAGTATCGTTTACTAATTACCAGTCACCCTATATTTTATCGGGAGAATCTTCAATCAACAGAAACCATTCACGCCTGACTGTTTTTGCGTCTCACATCTTCGGAGCTATATTTCCGCCATTCCGTCGCAGGTACCTGCTTATTGTGCTCATGACCAAAGGGATCGCAATAAAAAAAACACTAGGACCCTTATTAACAGAGATAATTGTGGGAACAAGCCAATATATTCTTATTCCCTTTTGATTGTCCGACATCAAAGCGCCTACGGTCTTTCTTTTGTAGAAAGGAATCCTTTTGAATTGATATCTAATGACATCTATATATATATATAAAATTCAAAGTCCTGACTGACTGACTGACTGATATATCAACACACAGCCGCTGGTCCTAGAGACATAAAATTTAGAGGGTATATTCTTTGTGAAGAGTAGGTTTCCACTAAGAAAGGGTTTTTCGAAATTCTACCCCTAAGGGGGTAAAATAGGGGATGAAAGATTGTATGAAAGTCCGTCAGTTTCGAAGTTAGAGTCCTCAAATTTTATGTTTAGGCTGAAGATTGAAAATTAATGTATACGTGTCTCAGCGTTTTAAATAATTCCACCTTCGAAGCGGGATGGAGTTGTTTTGTTTACTTTTCTTTTATTGTTGTAGAAAAATATGTCATTTGTTTCCTGTAGGCCACGCGGGCGAAGCCGCGAGCAGAAGCTAGTAGGTTATAGAATTGGAATTCGAAATCTATCAAAAATCATTGTTTCCTGTAGGCCACGCGGGCGAAGCCGCGAGCAGAAGCTAGTAGGTTATAGAATTGGAATTCGAAATCTATCAAAAATCATGCAGGAAGAATCGAAAATTATCAAATTGTAGGCAATGGACTGAGAATACTGAGATGGCCTTTTATATTTAGGCCGGGAAGATAATGCAATGCAAGACGCGTCTTTGACTTTCGCAGTATTGATAATATCTAATTTGGACTGTGTTACTGAGTTAATACACAATTTTTTTTCCTTTTGTTTACCATTATGAGACATGCACGCACGTGGTGTCTCTTGCATATGCATCTTAAACTAAATCTGTCTGATTGCATGAGATGGTTTAAACCAAGTTTACTAAAACCCTGGTTTTTAGATAGTTCCGACTCCCTGCCGTTTTGTTATATGACGTTAAATATAAATCCGTCGATTCCGTCATAGAAAGTGAAGGATATATTAAAAACCTGGGTTTTGCTAGACTCGCTTTAAACCGTCTCACGTAATATGGGGGAATATATTCTCTTGAATAAATCTTTGCTACAAATCGACTCACATCATGCAGCTACATTTCTTTGTTTATTGCAAAAATATAGGATGACTGGTAATTAGTAAACGATACTTAGAAACATGATTGTACTCATGATAACAAACAACTTTCCCAAAGAATCTATATTTTTTTTAATTAACTTTTTTTTTTTTTTATACCAAACTTAGGTGGCAAACAAGCATACGGCCCGCCTGATGGTAAGCGGTTACCGTAGCCTATGGACGCTTGCAACACCAGGGTTATCACGCGCGCGTTGCCGACCCTGCAGAAATCTCTTCACACCCTTTTGAAGAACCCCATGCTGTAGTCCATTGGGATAACCACGGTTAAACTGAATGAGCCCATAATATTTAGTACCTAACAAGAATTAGTTATAATTTATTTATACCTATTTATTTATTTGGGAAAGTTGTTTGTTATCATGAGTACAATCATGTGCCTAAGTATCGTTTACTAATTACCAGTCATCCTATATGAGAGAAGTGAGAAATTATTTTGGACAACGTTTTAAACAACTGCCTATTATTTGCGCTATTGTTAAAGGTAATAGACAAGAGATGATTCACCAAGTCAAACTTCAAATCATGATTGACTTTAAGAAATGAATCATCTAGTTTTAGTAACAAGTGCTGATATTACGCAAGTCGATCAGAGTCGCAGTCTGGATTCCTATTAAATCTTGGAAGATCTTTGTTTGCGACAGCTCCACATCTTTTGTCTTTGTTAAAAAGCTATAAAAACAAACGTACTTAAATCTTACATATTTGCTAAGAGACAGTAACTGTTACTTTCTTATATGTATTCGAGATCCGACTTGAATTTTATGGGACTTGCTGAAGTGGTATTTACATATTTTTTATTGCCTCTGGAAGTGTTACGGATTTTAATGGCGCATATTATGTGGATGGAGATACACACATAAATACTGCAAATAATGTCTTGAAGCTAGAATATGTTTGCAGAAAAATTAGAGGAGATATCGAGGAACACTCCCTTTAGAGTTTAGAGTAGCAATCCAATTCCGCAACTAGTGATTTTGCACTGCTTAATAACAGTACCGGCCAATCACTGCATCTAAATATTTAGTGTGTCCTTGACGTAGCCAATCAGAGCGCATGTGTCCAAAACAGCCAATTAGAGCGTATGGTAGCGAATTGGCGGTATAAGTTTCAAATAAAATGACCGTCATTTCACTTCTTTGGATTAATTGTTCATACTTGTGAACAGGTGCTGCTTGTGGGGGCTGGTCTGCTTAAGTTTGCTATTTATTTACTTATTAAATATTTTTTCAGTCTACTTTGTAATTTTGCCGCCGCGCCGGGGCACGCAATTGTTTTCAGTGCGATTAGAATGTAAATATTATGTAATTAATCTAAGCCTGTTTTGAAAAGAGTAATTGCTGAGTTTATTGCCGGCTCTTCTCAGCAAATGCAACCTTCCGAACCGGTATTAGAGTATTAGAGTCAGACTTTTCATAAGTGCCTGCGAAGGTCTATTTGAATAAATGATTTTGAATTTTGAATTGATGTCATGATGAAATTGTAGTCTAAAATAAGCCTTATCATAGTTTAAAGAGGTAAAAAACGTTCAAGCAAGATTTCAAGACCATCCATTGGAATTTACCGCGTGGGATGACTTCAAGCCACAAACCAAGTGGTCGGATGACTTGAGAAATCTGGAATCAACTGAATAATTGAAGGCCCATGCAATGAGTTGAGGATAGGTATTTTGTACTTACTGTTTTAACTATCTTTTTTACCAGGAATTTACAAATAAATAATTCATCAGTCTTCCTCAACATTTGCGAGGACGCCTTTCCCCTAGCTCCAGGTATTAATTGTCCTCAATTTTTCCTCAACTTGAAAATTCATTAAAATGTCATTATGACGGAGTGATTGCTGCAATTAGTTTTGTTTCGGGTCAAACGTAATTTCTTGCACACTTTGGAAAAGTTCTTCATTTGTTGAACTGCTTGTTGCATCACTTCATAATAAATTAACGAGAAAAACATACATTCTCCTGTCAATCCCACGGGAATCGTCTGCTAATGAAGACCGCAAACAAAAGCACATGAAAGCCGCTTTCAAAACAGGGAAAGTATTCACATCTTTTTCTATCTCAATAGGAGAGTTGAGATAAAAAGCCTCGCATTCTTCACTATACTCTATTGTCCCATGATGCGCTTTTGCTGCAAACTGAATATAAAAATTTCACGGTCCAATCATCTTAATGTCGATATAAGTCTGTCCTTGTTCCGCTCCAGAAAACCGGCTCTTCTGTCTCGCTCTGTTTGGAATCCTAGACGCAGCTCTGATATCGACGCAGCCTTATCACTGGCATGCGAGCAAGTAATTTATACCGTTATGCTTTTAATAATACAGTTGGTATTTCACTGGAGTTATCTCGTCTGAGAGGTTGTTCACATACCTGAATGGCCGTAGCTCGTAGTATTTGAGAATGGAACCGCTCGCTCACATTCACAAACGGGCAAAGTCAGTGTCGCTCGGGACTCCATAGTGGGAGGTTGTGTTTTTATGTGAATGTTCGATGAAAGCCGGAGACCGCGTGTGCGAATAAAACCATCGTGCAATGAAAGTGACTATCGAGAGTAGCTCATATTTTTAATCTTACATTGTGAAGTTTAAAACATGTGTGTTTAGTTTTAATATAAGTGCTCTGTGACAGTTTGTGCCCGTTCGCGACGATTGGAAGTAAACGCAGGTATGACAACCAGTTTTCTCTCGTGTTGTTTTTAATTATTAAACTAAAGGAACGGATAAGAGCGATTTCCTTTTGGTATTCCATATAAACTGGTTTTTCGTCCGGTCAAGCGTGGGAATTGGAAAGATATTTTGTTTGCAATCATTGCATTGCTATTGCGTGCCAATACGCTACTTTATGATTCAGTTTTAAACGCTGTAATTGTTGCTTCTTCATCACCGTTCATAATTGCTTTGAAAATATTGTTCGCTAGCGTTGATAACAGTGATGTTGTTTATATTATGTTTGCATCATTACTTATGTTGGTAACTCTCATTCATAACTATTTTGTGTCATTATCTTTATAATAAGGTTCTAGAACATTCATTATCTTGTAAAACTATGCACGTTTATTTAAATCTTCATGACGTTGAACATTAATCATTTTAATTCTACTGTAATACTTACCTGCATTTAATTTATTATTTTACACATTTATATCGTCAACATTGAACACATTCAAACATTTAGCTTCTCTTATCTATCTTCAGCAGTAATAATTGCGTTATCATATTATTTTATCTGATAAATTGTAATAATTAGGTCTACGATGATGCGATATCGTTCACGATATAATTATATGACTTTAAACTCTGTAACTACTGCTTTAAAGATAATATTTGCAGTCACTGGTGTGACTTTATAACCTTCTTTGATCATCGTTGCAGTTTAAGAATCTTTTTTAGTACCTAGAATTGTAATAAGAATAGAACTGAATTGGTCAGTTCATACACAAATTACATCTATACACTACAGGTAGCACTTGTCCATCGACTAATTTGACAATAGATCTCTTCAGTGGCATGTTGTCCGGTCCTTTGTCCTTCTCAATCGGTGATGCTACCATGTTCTGTTATTCGAATACTGGGTTGGGGGTTTATTGAGTTTGCTTTTCTATTTTATTGAACTTGAAAATTTGTTTAGGTACTTATCTATTCTTGTTTTTATTAATGTGAGCAGTTTTTATTAGTTTTAAAATGTTTTGAAATCGGATCTATGGTAAGCTCTTTTGTTTATGTAGGTGGGTATACCTACTGACTTTCCGCAGTTTCAAATTTAATCCTCTTTTCTACCATTTTAGGAGTTGAACTGGTTGAACTTAGAAAAATCCTTCTTTATGGATGCCTTAGGAACCTGTGAGCAAAATTTCAAGGGTCTAGACCCCGTGTATTGCGCTCTGCTTTGATATGTCAGTTTCTCCTTTTAGGTATACCTATAATATGTTACAACTCTCTTAATGTCTACTTTAAGTAGGTACCTATATTACCTATTTGTTATCCTCATTGGAGCCGTGTAATGTTTTGGTCTAATAAGTGTTTTGGAATCCAGCATCATATTTTGTGGGGCATAATATGCTTATTTGATTTGAAACCAACTTAAAAATTGCAAAAAAAAAAAAGTTTGTAGGTAGGTAGGTAATAGGTATAAGATTCTACTCGAAACCTACAACTCACATACTTTCTTAGTTTGTATGTTTGCTATAGATTTCTCACGTGAATAAGATCAAAACATCACATGTCTTATTCTAGCTGTAAATAGTCTTATTAACCATCTCTGTTCAACTCATGCGTGACTCACTATTAGTGCCGTAAATAGCGAGACACATGGTATGGGTGTGACGAGGGTTGCCAATTGACAGTTAACTGAACTTGGTATTTGTTGAGTATTTATGGGATAAGTATTACAATTACAATTATTGTTTTTTTATATTTAGTAGATATTTTGATATTTTAAAATTTTTAAACACCTACTATTATCCATAGTTAACATAAAAACTAGCTGTCCCCCACAGTTTCTCCCGCGTTCCCTGCCATATTTCAAAAGGTTTGTCATGAAAGGTAACAAAGGAAAGGCAGACTTATGTAAAAATTACAGATTATTATTACATTTCTTATATTGCGGATAATACTTATTTTCAATCTTTTATTGCAAGAAACACTCTATATTTAGAAAAAATCCTTAGAAGTTGCCATATAGTTGGTTTATATGAATAATATGACTAATAAAGATTATTTATTAGAATATGTTTCTTCAGCCCACACTTCTTCCGCGGAGCAAAAGCCTTCTCCACCTACGCATTTTAAGAGTGCATGCATAAAGCAAAATAACATATCTCAGAATTGAAATTTACCCAAGTACCTACCTACTTAAATAGTATTTAAATGAAAAAATATTTTTTTATGGGTATTTTCATTACCTACGCAAGCGTTGAGTCGCAGCAAAAACATAATGGAATGAAAATCACTCGATTGAAAAAAATCACAAAGTTACCTCTAATATTAATTAATTTTCGTTTTTATTCGGTTATGGTGTACCTATCTAATTAAGACAAAAATTCGAAAAATAATATCACTATCTAACGTATGACTTAGGGCTGACACTTACGATTTTTTAAAATATTCTACACTTTACGATTTAATTAGATTAGATGCGTGTAGTTCATTTTTGTTACGCGAAACACGCTATCGCCATCTCATGCCACGCTAATATTAGACATAAGTTTGTTTCATCTGCCAGTCGCTATCTTTTCTGGCTTTATCCGCGCTCTTAAGAACAAGAACCTTAATAACCTTAATAATGACATAGTAATTAATACAACCTACTACATTAAGTACCATCCTAGCGAGCTGCACCTACATACCGAGACAAAAAGAGACACCTTCATGTCAAACGGCCATCATAACGTAGTACTGCTAGTTTAAAGCAGTTCCTGATTTCTTCTTTTATTGTATTATAGGACGCATCTTATTAGCCAGTGGGCTAAACTATTGTTTAGCCCACTGGCTAATAAGATGTTATTGGCGATTGTTATTACAATCGCCAACCCTAACTACAACGGGACCAGTGACTAGAGATTACTTCCGAGTAAATATTGACAGATTCTCGCGTTTATCGCGAAACAAACGTGTGCTTATGATATAATGTTTGTTTGTTAGCACAATAGATAGTGGCCGTTGTTTGTCGCCTTGGTGAAAACAATGTGAGTTATTCTCTAGGGAATTTACTATTGGAAGCGATGTGTTTGTGAGAGGAGAGGAAGTACATAATATGTTAGAAGAGGGCTGCTATGCTTCTATCTTAAAAGGTTTTTTTTTTATTATGCGTTGTGGAAAACTTTGAATCTTGGTCCTTTGATTATCATTGGTGTTAGAAATTAAATGAAGGGCAATGAAAACGTGCAATACCGGGATTGGAATATTGGGAATGCCGACTTTAACAAAGCTCTTAAATGAAACATCCAGAACTCACCCTTAACTGATTGAAACAAAGAAAGAAAGAAATATATTTCATGACAACACACAACATTACATTAATGACATGCAATATGAAATATGAGACAGAACAAATAATGAATTATTGGTCACAGATTATCACCAAAATGATTATTGTAGCCAGACAGGCGAGTTCTCCAATGTACCTACCTCACCAGTCTTTACAATAATAAAAACTTTCTATCAAAACACTTTACCAACATTCCTAATAATACTGAAATAGCCTAGCCATTTTTACCTAAATCTACCTTCCACCAAAATTATTGCGGCCGTCAAATCAATCACCTTTTTGTGAAAATGTTTAGGTTATTCTTCATCTGGGCAACCTTTGACGTTTCATTACGTGAATATGCTTTTATTTAGGTTTTTATTATGGCTTATCATAAATATTACTATTTTTTATTCGTCACTGACCGCCATTTGTCTTTTTCAGGGGGCCTACCACAAGCTCTTAAAACAAGGTTAAAATAACCTTATTTGTGTTTTGTCTTGTTTTGACGCCGGATGTCAAAGAGGGACAAAAGACAAATAAGGTTATTTTAACCTTGTTTTAAGAGCTTGTGGTAGGCCCCCTGAGGTTATCGGGTAAGAAATATTAAGATTTAAGAATGAACCAAGTTCATAAATCAGAGATGAATAAATTTAAGAAATGTGGACCTATTATGGATCTTTGCAAATGCTGGCCATAAATCTTGGTCTACAGAAAATCTATTCAAATCTTCTTTTTAAAAGACATTCTCTCTGACAAAAGGGCGCTTAAAAAACGTTAAATTAATATCTATTTAAAATTGAAATTAACCCATCAGTTAAAATTGTTTCTCAATAACGTTTAAAAGATAATTGAGAACTTCCTTTTTTCCTACAATCCAATAACGACAATGCTATTTTTATAAAACGAGGGTACTTGATCTACGCCAAGTAGAACTCGGAACTCGGAAGGTATGTGTCAAAGAGCAGTATATTTACTGGAAAGAGAGCGACAATGTTGATAAAGTGCATTGTTGAATCTGCGATGCGTGAAATGTAATAGGGCGAGTGTCACACCGATCTGTATCGTGTTTTATTATAATGTAAGACATGGCGAATGTTCAGGTTCATTCAATTTTCAACACAATAATTAACTCTAATAGCTCTTTTAAATGACAAACATCTCGTTCAGTCATCACAAATCAGGCTTCAGTCATCACGCTTGATGCTTTACATCGATACGCAGAATGTGATGCAGTTTTCTGCCGCGGTCCGGTCATTAGCATCTGGTATGTCCACTACAGCATAAACCCAAGGATCTATGGGAAATTTGTTAAATAAAACCAGGTTACTCAAGGCTGAGTTTTGTGAAAATCCATTAGAGTATATTAATCTGTTGACAATAAAGACTTGTTTATGTCACATGGTGGAACCCATACCTAACCTACTTTTAAAGTAAATCAAATTTTCAGTTCACATGTTTTTTTTCAATGAAACTTTCCATACATCCGTTCTTGCCCCATAAATCCAGTTTACGCTAAATTTAATCTCAATGAAGATTGTTGAGGGTCCTTTAGGGACATTCGTCAAGACCACACAATCGACCACAACGTTACAGTGTAATAGAGACTTGCTACGATCTAGGATCCCCAGACAGCATGTTTAATGTTTATTTCATGGCGTGCGGTGCAAGCCAGCTGTAACGTGCACTCAAGAGCCATGTGGGTGGATTGATTTATACTGCCTCGTGCTGAGCCTACTGAGTGCCGACTGTATTAGCATTCGAGTTTGTATTATACGAAACGAGTTAGTTTCTCGAATTGGACATCCTTAGTTCCATCCATCCATTGATGATTGAGTGTGATCGTAAAAGAATCAACGTTGTGTAAACGTATCTCAACTTATCATAGTTATATTACTCCAAGTCCTGGAATTACATTTCATCCTGGAAACTTCGATGCTAGTAATAAATAAAACGTTCCTGCGTATAATAATACAAAAATACTCTGAAGCAATGCAAGTGCTGCACTATTGGAAACCAAAAAGAAAAACTATTCGTATTACACACACATACACACCCCCCCCACGAGCCGCAAGCACCTCGGGACCACCAGATATACGCCGTCGGCGGCTGCGACGACTGCACCGAGCTCCCCTCCGCCGAGAGGTACTACACACACACACACCCCAGGTCACACCACACACGCTCACACCAACCCCTACATAGAATACAGTAATAATGTGACTGCTTTAAACTATGTTAAAAAAACAAAATTTTAATCCGTTATGGCTATAAGTGATGTAATTAAGTACCTATGTAAAACTTATGTAATTAAAAGCTGTGGATTTTTTCTTAATAAAAAAAAAACCGCTAAAACTAAGAGGTGGTAAAGAAGTCCGGGGAAGGTCTAACAAACTAAGAGCAGTATAATAATGTAAATCAATCTCAACCGAGTAGAATTATTTGTGGGTTGCGGTTGTGGGCTTGAGATGTCGCCTGTTTGGATTCCATTTATTATTCGTGACCGTTATAAATAGAAGATGCAAGTGAGGTGATGCGATGGTGACGTAGGAGTCAGTGGATAATAAATTGTTGGTTTTTTACTGTTACCAAGATCACAAGCAACTCTTATGGTGCGTCCATGTTACGCGAATCGTGCACGAGCCGAGCCACGAAAGAATCTACAACGAGCACGATGCGAATCCCTTTGTTCGTGAAAAAACTGTCAATCGCGCTCGTTCGAGGCTCACAAGCCCGTCCACGCTACGCGACTCGTGCTCGGTTCGCCAAGCATAGACATTGAAGAAAAGACACGTTTATAAATTAAACAACTGAATTAAGTTCGATCTAAGTACTTAAAAGTAATATTAAATTCAAGGCATGATTGGAAAACAGCGGGGTCTTACAGTTAGTTTCAGACAGATAAAGCTCAAGTTAGTAACTTGAGAGGTGCTCGCGCGTAATGTATCTCAAGTTTGTCTAAGTTAGAAGTAAGTTGTTCTATGTTTTACACCGTGTTTTCTAAGCAGGAACTTAAGTAGGACTAGTAGGTATTTATAACGTTTATTTATTTAGCGATTAAGTACACCTAGTTTTCAAGAGCTTGTTCAACCATAAATAATTTACTTGATCACCCGTCTAATTGATATAAGAATGTGTTTGCTTGTCCCTTTTCGTTTGTTTCCCTTCTATGGAATCTCCTCCCTTCTGACCAAAAACTTCAAAACTAAGGATAGGGTCATTGCGCCGGTTTCGCGACCAGTTCTGGTTGGCGACCACTTGCCTGCCTAGGTTTCTTTAATTGAAGATAATAACTTTTGTTTAGGAGATAGAAATTAAAATAATGCCTTTAATATTATTTTAATAGTTATGTAATAAAAAAAAACTAAATTTGATATGAACCGCTGAACCCAAAACAAAAAAAAGGACTTTAAGTTCACATGTTGATTCAGTGTGTCTGGAAATGCAGTGAAAGAGCAAAAAAAATAGCAAGGCGCGTGGCATTCGAATGTAAGTTTTGTTACTTAGTATAAGTTGTTTAGTCAAATTTGATGCATGGTTACTTCAATTATGTACAAATTTCAATTGTTTAATTGTAATATAGTATTTTTTTTAATTATTTCAATTTAAAATCCAGTGGTCGGTTACTGAAATGAATATTTTATCAATACGTTAGAAAGCGACCAGGTGGTCGTATTCTGACTCGTACAGTCTTATTTTGTTTTGCTTAGTATATTCTCAATGTTTTATTTATGATTACACAATTTAGTATTTGGAGTTTTTAAAGCCTTAAGATGAATATCTTCAGTATACGACCACATGCCTTCATAATAAAACTTTGTCTAATCCACTCACAAACATTTGTACTAAATAGGTGGTCGCTAACAGGTACAGTTCGAAAATTACGATGGTAGTTTGCGACCACCAAGATTTAGTACGAAAAGAATGATAGCTGAAAACTAAAATAAGCTGCTTTAGTATGTTCAGTATTCAACCACGTGATTAGTTGATTA
Organism: Achlya flavicornis; assembly: GCA_947623365.1. Lineage (NCBI taxonomy): Eukaryota > Metazoa > Arthropoda > Insecta > Lepidoptera > Drepanidae > Achlya > Achlya flavicornis. The sequence goes on along the minus strand of OX392483.1, from coordinate 2,440,481 downwards.
ATTAAAAGTTAAATAAATGAAGAAGTTTCAATATTCTTATTATTTAACTGATTGTATTTTTTTTTCAAGATGAATCCTTTGAATTTCTGCAAATAACTAAAAGAAATAAAGAGACTGTCCAGTACTCCCAAGAAGACCTAAAAGAAGCTCTTCATGACAATCGAAGGACAGGGAATACACACTTGCCTAACTTGTCTTGCATATGGGATTCCGTGAACGACGGTACTGACAGTGGGAAGAGTAAACTAACGTTTGCCAGGGCTAAGTTCGATGTCGTCATCAGAATTAGCTAAAGACTGACGAGCCTCTCTTCTTTTTGGTCTCTTGCCAAAGCTGTTGAAGGAAACTTTTGCCAGTCGTCCTTCCCGCCATTATGTAAACTGGACGGGAACTTAGCCCATAGTGTTAAGGAAAAGGCTGACCTTTTAGGCTCTCTCATTGCCTCTTACTCGACTTTGGATGTTGTGGACGACACACCGCCTACCATCCCGCAATGTGACAGCTCCATGCCGGAGATTGTTATATGGTCAACGGGAAGTCCAGCAAATATTGCTCTCTGTAGACATCCATATGTCGAGGTAGCCAGACGGTATACCGGCAATGGTGTTGAAACAGTTTGCTCCTGATTTGTGTCATATACTAACGCGCCTTTTCTCGCTTTTCAACTCGAAAATGGAAGTCCCGTCTTCTTGGAACACTACCCATGTGCACCTATACCTAGAGGATCACCAGGAGGATTTGAGCGACCGACAATACGGAATTCCAACACATTCACACGGACCTTCTAGTGTATCTCACACACCGTTTGTCACTCGCCATTGAGACTCAGGGTGAGGAATATCTGCAGATACTTAATGAATGCTGGCGACCCGCAAGGCTCCATGTTATCCCTAACAATGTTCCTCCTGCATTTCAATGATTTGCTATCTATTAACGACGACAGCACATAGGACGATAATTACACGGACCGTGCAAATATCGCTCGTTCCATAGTGGAGGAAATACGCGAACGATTCTGTCTGAAATCGAAAGTACACTAACGAAACCTAGTCCATTTCAATCCCACTTAGACACAAGTCTGCGCGTTCACCGCTAAGAAAACCCCATTGGCTGTGGCTCCACAATTACAGAACACGTCCCACAAAATCATGAAGGATGTCATGACAAAGATCCCGATGCTGGGATCTTTGTCATCTAGAAGATAAGGGCAAACTGTTATCCACAGACCTCGATGTGCTTAATAGAGCGAAGCAGTACATCTCATCGGAGCAAAGACTTCAACTTTATAAATCGCAATTAAGGCTCCATATGGAGTACTGCTGTCATCTGTGTGCTGGAGCACCTGGATATCAGCTTGGGCATTTAAATTGTGTTCAGGGACGAGTCATCAGAATTGTTGACAATCCCGAGCTCACAAGGGATTTAGGGCCTTTAATCTGAGGAGAAACTGCCTCCTTATGTGTGTTCTACCACTTATACAACGGACAATATTCTGAAGAATTGTTGACCTATTGCCTACAGCTTTCTTCTACCATCGCACCTCTCGCCATCGACTGGGAGTCAATCCTCACACATTGGATCTTAAATAGTCACGTACTGTGCGGAAGGGAGAAGGAAGCAGACGAGTATCCTATCGTTGGCGCTTAGGCTGTGAAATGAGCATGGGATTCAAAATAGGTGTGAAGAGACTATTCCAGGGTCAGCAACGTGCGGCTTGTTGACCCTGCAATATCTCTTCCCTGGTGGTCCTGGTGTTGCAAGCGTTCATACGCTATGGTAACTGCTCATCATCAGGCGGGCCGTACGCTTGTTAGCTACTTTAGTAGTGTAATAAAAAGAGACTTGACGTGACTGACGTGACGCTATCGAAACAAGAGGCACTGATGCAGGATGGATGCAGGTGAAAAGCGGGTTAAAGGTTGGCTTTTAAGTGTTGCCAAGTGTGCACCGCTCGTTGTTATCCCCTACGTACGTCCATAAAGAGCCGCTGTAGAGAGCATGATTTAATACTATTTGTGTTTATTTAATTATGTCTGGTTTAAAAAGGGAAAAATATATTTTAAATCAATAAAAAATGTTTTATTACTTATTTTTTATATTCTAAAATAGTGGTCGCTATCTAGCATTCTAAGTGGTCGTAAACTGACATATGTGGTCGCTAACTTACACTTTCGGTATTTTTCCGCTTTTCCAATCATTTTTCATAATTTATGAATGAAAGTGTGATGTTTTATACTTTGTTTTAAAACTTGACTATATTTGGGACCCTTTTACATCGGCGCTTACTATTTTGCGCGTATATAGCGTATGTGGTGACTTACCAAAGTTAGCAACTCAGCTAATCGGTCGCTAACCAGCACAATGACCCTACATACCGGAACATTTAGCAAAAAACTTCTTCATACAAGTAAACAATACCACAATTTGTTTAAAATCTAACGAAATACGAAGTGTCACGTTGCATAGGCGTACGATGTAACCTTGTAAGTACGTACAATGCACACATACAACAAAAAATAAGAAATAAACGAACGAACTGTTCCGCAGACTGCAGACGACTGAGTTGTGTTGGTCCTAAACTGACTTTTTAGGGCCAGCGCGTTGGTGACATTTCGTCGCGCGGTTGGCCTGGTGCTTGGTTATTCATAAGTCAATGGTTAGGGAATCGTTCATTCATACGCGACTGAGTTTGAAACATTGTAAGTTATAATTTACTTACAAAATTACCTACTTATAATTACCACTTGGGTGATCAATTCTGACATACTTAGTCAAAAATAATGCATCGCTTGCCAAGTATAGGCTAGTTAGAAAGTGCCCAAAGAAAGCTATTTATTATAGCACACAGAGCTATTGGTGTGGCACTTCTTGGTTGCGCTTGCGCCACCATAACGGATTCAAATTCAGATATCTTAATATATAAAATGATAAACTGATTGTTGATATATCAGCGCACAGCCCAAACCGCTGGACCTAGAGATTTGAAATTTTGCACACAGATACCTTATACAGTGGAGGCATCCACTAAGGAAGGATTTTTGGAAATTCCACCCTTAAGAGGGTAAAATAGGGGATGACAGTTTGTATGCAAGTCCGTCAGTTTTGAAGTTAGGATCTTCAAATTTTGTGTTTCGGCTGACAATTGAAAATTAATGTATAGTTATCTCAGCATTTGTGATAATTCCACCCCCGAAGGGAGGAAAAGGGGGATGAAGTTGGGTATGCAAGGCCTTCAATTTCAAAGTAAACTTCATGAAATGTATTATTATACGGTGTAGGCATCCACTATGGAAGGATTTTCGGAAATTCCACCCCTAAGGGGGTAAAATAAGGGATGAAAGTTTGTATCCAAGTCCGTCAGTTTTGAAGTTAGGATCTTCAAATTTTGTGTTTAGGCTGACGATTGAAAATTAATGTTTAGTTATCTCAGCGTTTGTGATAATTCCACGACCGAAGGGAGGAAAAGGGGGATGAAGTGGTTTATGCAAGTCCTTCAATTTCAAAGTAAACTTCACTAAATATATTATTATATAGTGTAGGCAACCACAAAAGAAGGATTTTTAAAAATTCCACCCCTAACAGGGTAAAATAAGGGATGAAAGTTTGTAAGCAATATATCAACGCATAGCCCAAATCGCTGGACCTAGAGATTTGAAATTTTGCACAAAGATACCTTATACAGTGTAGGCATCCACTAAGGAAGGATTTTCGGAAATTCTACCCCTAAGGGGGTAAAATAGGGGATGAAAGTTTGTATGCAAGTCCGTCAGTTTTGAAGTTAGGATCTTCAAATTTTGTGTTTAGGCTTACGATTGAAAATTAATGTATAGTTATCTCAGCGTTTGTGATAATTCCACCACCGAAGGGAGGAAAAGGGGGATGAAGTTGTTAATGCAAGTCCTTCAATTTGAAAGTAAACTTCACTAAATGTATTATTATACGGTGTAGGCATCCACTAAGGAAGGATTTTTGGAAATTCCGCCCCTACGGGGGTAAAATAAGGGATGAAAGTTTGTATGCAAGTCCGTCAATTTTGAAGTTAGGATCTTCAAATTTTGTATTTAGGCTGACGATTGAAAATCAATGTATAGTTATCTCAGCGATTGTGATAATTCCACCACCGAAAGGAGGAAAGGGGGATGAAGTTGTGTATGCAAGTCCTTCAATTTGAAAGTAAACTTCACTAAATGTACTATTATACGGTGTAGACATCCACTAAGGAAGGTTTTTTTGGAAATTCCACCCCTAAGGGGGTAAAATAAGGGATGAAAGTTTGTACGCAAGTCCGTCAGTTTTGAAGTTAGGATCTTCAAATTTTGTATTTCCGCTGACGATTGAAAATTAATGTAAAGTTATCTCAGCATTTATGATAATTCCACCCCCGAAAGGGGAAAAAGGGGAATGAAGTTGCCTTCAATTTCACGATAAACTTCACTAAATTTATTATTATACAGTGTAGGTATCCAGTAAAGAAGATTTTTGGAAATTCCACCCCTAAGGGGGTAAAATAGGCCATGAAATTTTGTATGGAAGTCCGTCAGTTTTGAAGATAGGATCTTCAAATTTTGTGTTTAGGCTGACGATTGAGAATTTAAGTAAAGTTGTCACAGCGTTTGTGATAATTCCACCCTCGAAGAGGGAAAAGGGGGATTAAGTTGTATACGAAAATCTTTCATTTCCATAGTAAACATCACTAAATTTATAATTATAAAGTGTAGGTATCCACTAACGAAGGGTTTTTCAATATTACACCCCTATGGGGGTAAAATAGGGGATGCGAGTTTGTATGAAAGTCCATCAGTTTGGAAGTTAGGACCTTCAAATTTTGTGTTTAGGTTGATGATTGAAAATTAATTTATATGTGCCTCAGCGTTTTCGATAATTCCGACCCCGAAGGGGTAAAAAAGGGATGAAGTTGTGTATGGAAGTATACTAAATTTATTATATAAGCTTGGAATATAATTAAAATTTGGAAACTAACGCAAAGAATTGTGTTGTTGAAATTTGATCCATTAATGAGTGAACAGGGGGATTAAATTTTGTATTTAAGCTGTTCATTCACATAATTTTGTATTCAAGTAAAATAATGTACACGTGTATCAACTGCCGCCCATCTATCTGTCTGTCTGCCACGAGAAAAATTCTCAGCTGTCTGGTTGAGGAACTTTTGGATAGATCTCCGCCCGTGTCGATCCGTCTGTCTGTCTGTCTTCTACGGGTAATTTTTTATTTATTATTATTATTTAAATTTAATACTAAGGTGTCAAACAAGCATACGGCCGGCCTGATGGTAAGCGGTCACCGTATGCATCACTCGTGCGTTGCCGATCATACAGAAATATCTTCACACCCTGGCGCCATGGCGGGGAGCTCATTCCACAGCCTGAGTTTACGCGCTAGAAAACTCCTTTGAAACCGCACAGTAGAAACCATTTCGGTTCCAATATATGAGTATGGACTCCCCGTCGATGGCGAGAGTTGCGATGGTAGAAGGTAGCCCGTGGGCATCAAGTCAAACAATTCTTCAGAGAACTGTCCGTTGTACAAGCGGTACACACATAAGGAGGCAAATTCTCTCCTCAGACTGACAGACAGACAGAAACATCTCAGCTGTCAGGAAATTATTGAGGAACTTGTGGATATAGGTGTATTCGTCTGTCTGTCCGTGTGCCATGAGCAAATATCTCAGCTGTCATGAAATGGTTGAGGAATTTGTGGATAGGTCTCATGGCGTAATTTTAGATAAATAATCCCGATCTCGACACCTCCCAAAAAAAACATATTTCTTCTTCAGCTAATCGGACAGTGTATGTATGCATATTTCTGCCGGTAGATTTTCAGATCTTCTTCTTCAAATCGGGCAGGACTGTTTCAGTTTTATGTGGCATGTTCGCATGTAAGCTCTCAATCTTCCTGAACTTTTGTCAAATATCACACGTAGTGGCGGGCTATAGCCATGAACAAAGCTCTATATTGTTACAATGATTCATATCTAGAAAAAAGAAATAATCTACGCGGACGAAGTCGCGGGCTAAAGCTAGTTTTTATATAAAAATAGTCAAAATTATCACCAATTATAAGTCGGGCCTGCCAGGTCTACCAGTTAAATAGATTGAAAAAGCTCAGTGGTACCTAAATTTGTATAAAATACTAGAACGCATTCAAAGGCAAAAAGAGATAAGAAAGTGTCTTTAAAAAAATCTTCCATCTTTTTTGATGGTCGCCCTGCTCCGCAGACTCCCCCCTAATATTCTGAAATTCAGATATGCTACAACCACAGAGAAAAGGCTACAACTATATCGTATGCGAGTGCATTCCACCGTCTAGGCCACGTCCTAATAAAATTAATAAAAACTTGTTCTAAATTATTTAAGTAAACCAGACGGATCAGAATTCAGACCGTTAGAATGTCTGACTAGTCTTACCTTGTATCAAAAGATGATAAAGGTTAAACGGCACGATCAACATCTACAATGATTTTATACTGAGGTAGGTAGTTTCTATGTTGGGGATAATTCTGAAATTACTGAAGTACTAAAATTCGTTTATTGATAGGATGCCACACTATACCAACCCCTCTGGCGATGATCCTAAAGTTGTTAATCTGTCACCAAGTAACCAAATTAAAACTAAAACCGTAAAAAGTGAACCCATAAAATACATTCAATAAAAAGCAGTCGGAGACATAACTGTCGCAACTATGTAGTTGGCGATGAATTTATTGCCTCTGACAAACATACATACATACACATATGAGCCCCGAAAACTTTCAGTCTTGTAATAAAATCATGTAAGAAAAACTCTAACCCCCTTATTGATAAATAAGGTTTAAGCCAAGTATAGTACCTAGGATTAAAATATATCCATCACTTTCTAATGTCATATAAACAAAAAGGGATGAGGCTATTTTAATACCTGGATGATACAAGACTGATTTACACCTTATTTATTAATAAGGGGGTAAGAGTAGTAATACCGCAATCAATTTCTAGTCTTTTCGTCTCTTACATATCTGTATCAACCAATCACTGGATCTAAATGTACCTGGTTTCTATAAACAAAAACATCGTTTTGCTTACCAATGGCTATTCCATATGGGTCTGCTATGCAAGGCTTTGAGGTCTTTGCTTCATTATTAGAGATCCGAAGGCACATAAAGCCGTTGGTCCCGGTTATCACCTAATTGTGATAGTCGTTAAGCTATTTGGAGGCCATCTAGGCGGCTTGAAAACTCCAACAGTAAAACCATTTAAACCATTTAAACCATTTATTTCCAGTAGGTTGACCACTAGCCTACCTCCACCGATCCGCAGTGAGCACGCGTGGTGGAGTATCTGCCCATTCACTTTCACCCTGATTTGTCAAAGGAGGCCTATGCTCAGCAGTGGGACATTATAGGCTGGGGATGATGAACGGTCCGTAAATTATAGGAATCGGCCATTAGTGTATCTTTGACTGTACCAATCAGAGCGCAATTTCAGTGGAAGGGAATTAGCGGGAATTATTGAAGAAAATTAACGTCATTGCGTATAAAATAGTAAGAATTCCAAAATCATCGTCATCAGAGAGTATGCCTACGTACTCTGACGTCACCAACAAATTCCCAGTAAATAACATCTCAATTCAACGTAATCGCCAAGTCGTTGACAGTAATATACATATAGGTACATACATCCGGCTTCGTCTGTGTCCTGCGACGAACAGGTGGTAAACTACATATGTACTTCAATGCAAATGTGACTTGTTCGTGGCCGCATACCTAAGCGTGTCATACAAACGTTGAATGGATAATGTTATGCATAAATGACCAAGTAACCAAGGTTATTCTGTGTGTTTGTTACAAGAGCATTATCAACTCATGATTCATCAGTTGTATAATCTTCAGTTTAAGTGTTTTAACGGTGGGTAGAATCAATTGTAACGTTCTCAGACCTAGAAAAAATTAAAGACGGAACCGTCTGTGTTCTTAAGTGACGCAAGTAATAGGAAGCCGGCGTTCTTGTCATGTCAAATACATGGTCTCACACACACATATAGGAAGCCGATCGGTTGTCATTCCGTATTGAGACGTTGACAGTGACAATAAGGCTCAGTACCATTTGTGCCTGCTTGGGCCAGTACTGATTTTACTCACGCACACGTAGGAAATTTTCGGCTTCACTTTCTTACAAGGTGACACTCCGTCTTGATTTTTTTATATGTCTATGGCCTATGTATATTGTACCTATCAGGGATTTTTGAATTTAATATTAGATTTCCCACGTGGTTTCATCTGCGTTCCTTTACGGATAAAAAATAACGTCGATCCTTTCGCATTTACAGTAGGTATTAGTAATAAGTCTTCTTAATTTAAGTGTATTCCGAACCGGTTGTAAATTCAACTGTATGTCTACCAACTTAACGTTCATAAGTGCCTTACCAGGGCCTAAACTGAGTAAATGACTTTTTGATTCTGATTTTGAAAATATACAATGCAGAAACTTTAAAAGGGTATTTGTCAAACCACGCAAATGTAGAAAAATTTCGTACACTGTTCCAGCCGGTTTGTCTTTATGAAAATAAAAATAATGTTGAAAGTTATTATAGCATGACAAAACCAACATAGGTTTCGAAGAGATGGTTACAATCGTTGTTTTTTTTTAGTAATACCCATGTACTACCCTTGGACGTATAAAACATCAGGACGGAGTGACGCTTTATAGGAGAGTAAGCCGGGCCGTCTCGTTAATACAAGCCTCACACACACATAAATACCATAGTAAGTCGGTTGGTTGTCATTTCGAAGTATCACTTCCATTGAGCCAGTAGCCAGTACTGATTTAACTCTCTCGTATGTTGGGAATATAGTACTTTCTTATAAGGCGGTGCTCCGTCCTGATTTTTTTATATGTCCATGTACTACGTTTTCATATACAATCCTAGTTTGACTTTTCTAGATCTTTGGCGTATGTTTTCAAAAGTCTGACAAGCAAGCTAATTATAAATGTGTGTTCGACCTTGAAGAGTTGAAACTGCTATACCTAATTATACTTTAACGATATGGGCACTCTGCACGTTTTTATCTCTCAGTGCTAATCTGATAATCCTGCAAGATTTTATCTGAGCTGATTTTAGCAGTATGCTATTATAATCTCAATTTAAATATTATCAGAGTTCAGTTTTATATTCTGAAGGCTTTATAATTATGTTTTGATTCTCCAAGGTTACTGAAACTGACCAAGAGATTCAGGGTTTAAAGAGACTCAGTTTTTGAAGTGAAAACTTCTTTAGCGGCGTTGTGCACTTTTTGGGATGGGTAAAAAATGTTTAACTCGCGTCAGGTGTCACGTGACCTGATCGAAAATTCGTAAGACGGAGGGAGAGTAGTTGCAAATTAGACTGTATTAACACTAGGGTTATGTTCAAATTTTTATATTATTCTTTAACTAGCCGGAAGTTAGGTACCATTTTTGTTCCCATTTTAAGTTAATAAAAAAATCTTATTCAACAGTATTATATGTACATGTATCTTGAACTAGCTTTCCCTTGTATAAAAACACTATGTGAAAAATGTCTAGTTAAAAATGCAAGTTTTCACTTCTGCCGGCACTCCCGGAGTGCAACCCGTTGTATTTTTTTACAATTAAAATGTTGTTCTTTATATTTTTTTGTTAGATACTATGGGCATATTCAGGATGTAATTTTGTAAGGAAATCTCTTGGTCAAGAATTCCCCTAGCAACGCGAGCTCATACACACCATAGCTAAACCACCTTATCTAATTATCCCAGCCCAGTCCCTTCAGAGCTAATTTCCCGAACGTGTCACGCTGCAAACCCTTGTCTTGTCACTTTAGGACAAGGTGACATACTGTCACGCGGTGTTACGTCACGTCTCGATATCTGTGGTCACGTCAGTTTTGTAACGGACAACTTGTTCAATATTTAAATACTTTATTAACCATCCCTTATTTACTGAAAAGAAGTTGGCTTAAACAAGCTAAATCTGTATTTATACCGTTGGTAAACTTGGTAATTACCACAAAATGCATTAAAAACACTTTCTCCAATGGCCGCCATTATTACAATTATCCTTTTTCTGGTGTTGCCATTCCTCGATATTCAAATACACAATATCAAAATAAACCGTTTTACACTTTCTAAATAAATAATGCTGACAATTAATTATAATTAATCAATATTCAATGGTATGAAATTAAATAATATTCAAATAATATAATGTTAATGCTAACAGACGGCCGTCCTGTTTACCGGAATGTCCCTATTCCGTTTCGGCCATTCGTATACTGTATGTCTAATAAATTTTTGCATTATGTGATATCACCATGTTTTATCATTTTATATTATTTTAGAGGTCGCCATACTCGTCATGAGTCGATTCGACTATATTGAGTTTTTAGTGATCACCGCATACAGCGGCATGTTTCACTTAGGAGTTTTTGGTGATCATTGCATACAGCAGCATGTTTCACAGGAGGTTTGAGTGATCACCGCATATAGCAGCATGTTTCATTTAGGAGTTTGAAGTGATCACCGCATATAGCAGCATGTTTCACTTACGAGTTGTTAGTGATCACCGCATATAGCAGCATGTTTCACTTACGAGTTGTTAGTGATCACAGCATATAGCAGCATGTTTCACTTACGAGTTTTAGTGATCACCGCATATAGCAGCATGTTTCACTTACGAGTTGTTAGTGATCACCGCATATAGCAGCATGTTTCACTTACGAGTTTTTAGTGATCACCGCATATAGCAGCATGTTTCACTTACGAGTTGTTAGTGATCACCGCATATAGCAGCATGTTTCACTTAGGAGTTTTTAGTGATCACCGCATATAGCAGCATGTTTCACTTAGGAGGTTTGAGTGATCACCGCATATAGCAGCATGTTTCACTTACGAGTTGTTAGTGATCACCGCATATAGCAGCATGTTTCACTTACGAGTTGTAAGTGATCACCGCATATAGCAGCATGTTTCACTTACGAGTTGTTAGTGATCACCGCATATAGCAGCATGTTTCACTTACGAGTTGTTAGTGATCACCGCATATAGCAGCATGTTTCACTTAGGAGTTTTTAGTGATCACCGCATATAGCAGCATGTTTCACTTAGGTTTTAGTGATAAAAGGTAGGTATCTCTAGGTATTTCAATAATTATTTTTCATTGTTACTTGAATAATCCATATTACATTTCGTTATTACATTTAATGTTGATATAACTTTATTTTTTAATGTAGAATGATTCTATTATATTATCAACCTTTTATTTACATAAACAACTATATATCTAAGAATCTTTGTTAGTGGCCTCGTACTAGCCATAGTTGATTATCGGTCACGAGCAAGACACACAAAATAGAAAATAAAAAAATACATACTGGTGAGCTGATTTCTCAATCCCTCTTCTGATATATTAACCATCCCTTATTTACTGAAAAGAAGTTGGCTTAAACAAGCTAAATCTGTATTTATACCGTTGGTAAACTTGGTAATTACCACAAAATGCATTAAAAACACTTTCTCCAATGGCCGCCATTATTACAATTATCCTTTTTCTGGTGTTGCCATTCCTCGATATTCAAATACACAATATCAAAATAAACCGTTTTACACTTTCTAAATAAATAATGCTGACAATTAATTATAATTAATCAATATTCAATGGTATGAAATTAAATAATATTCAAATAATATAATGTTAATGCTAACAACTTGCTGGTTCTTTTTTGATTGATGTTTGTTGAGCATCGAGGAAATTTCCTTCAAACAAAACTTCAACGCGACTATTGTGGTTTAAGACATTTATTTCTCAAATATCTCAAATTATTGGCCGATTCCTATAATTTACGGACCGTTATCGGTTAAAATTAAGACATATCTTTACTAATACTGAAGCAAAGACCTCAAGCTTTGCATAGCAGACCCTCCCATATGGAAGTAGCTATCACAGGTAAAATTAGCTTACGAAATTATCTATATGCCCAGTTTGGCAAAATCTACCATTGGTAAGCAAAACGATTCGTTTTTGTGTATAGAAACCTGGGGTCCAAGTCTGCTATTTCAATTGTGTTCCAATGATCTTTCAGTGGTGTCAAAATTGTGCAGTATTGACACTATTCTGTTAGTAAGTAGACTACCAAAACTGTAAAATGTCACAATTTTGACACCACTGAAAGTTCATTGGAACACAATTGAAATAGCAGACTTGGGCCCCTGGCATATGTAAATTTTATTTCGTGAATCTCTATCGAAAATTAATTACGTTATATTTTAAGCAGTATGGTACAGTTCACAATTTATCGACAGTTTACAATCTCGCTAGGTAGATTATAAACTAACAGTTTTCACAAAAATACATATATAGGATTTTACTAGTGTTATTGCAGACTTTTGTCAACCGTCTCTATTTCATTTATTATCACGGGCCAATTTCAGTTCAAGGTTCAATTTTTTTCCCTTCATGGCCAACGCAACTTCAACGCAAGCGTAGCCTAAAAGCTTGTACTTTCATCCAACGTAATGTTTGACTGCGAAAAAAGAGAGACACCATCAGAGCCATCGGTTATCAGTTGGTAAATTCCGCTGATCACTCGCGGCCGCTTCGCTAGGTCGTCATTCATGATTTCGCATATCATAAAACTTGTTCCAGGCCCATACTTCCTGTGATGTAATCTTACAAGTTTGTGAAAAAAAAGTTATTTATTTAGAATCTCCAATACATTTGCAAGCATTGTTTAGAGCTGTTTTCTTTACTTTTACAATTTATAGGTACATTAGATATGGCCAAAGTTCAGGTAAAATTTGTGCAAAACCGCTGTTTTTCGGAGGCTTTTACTGAATTTGTTTCACACTTCATTTTATTTTCGCCTAGTTATACTGCTAGATATAGTTCACAAGATAACAATTTGTTTAAAACATCTAACGAAAAGTGTTTAAAAACGCCATCATAAGTACAGAGCTTTTGTATGAAAAGTATGGTGAGCTGAGTGCTCTTAAATTGTAAGTTCACTGGACACAATCGTTGACATTTTAATACCTAGTTAAATTATCAGTAATAGCAACAGATGAATGTAGCAACACTGTTGCCTCGCGCGATTTGTTTGATCGGTTCTCTGACAATCTGTAGTACGGACTTTCACCATTTTGCAACACAAAAAAGGAATAATCATTTAAGTAGGTACCGTTTAAAAATTGAACTCATGTAAAATTTGCCCGTGATATTGTATTAAATTGAGATGACTGACAATCTTCCGCGCATATAAATACATAGACGTGTTATTATTATTTACAAATGTTACAAATTGAAAGCTTTTGCCTGAATCCAAATTAAATGCTTCCATAAAACCGACGTATTTATTAACTGACTTCAAAATAATTGGACTGTTTTACAAAAAACTTAAACCGACTTCAAAGTACACTAAGAAATAATTAAATCCTGATCTGATGACAATGGGATCAAACGGGAAGTGTATCCTTTCAGACAAAAAAATAATTTATTATTATCATCAGATCAGGATTTGATTACTTCTTAGTGTACTTTGAAGTCGGTTTAAGTTTTTGTAAAACAGTCCAATTATTACTTTAATAGAGATTTTTTAATTAAAAACTTATTCGTAATATGATAAAAAGAACATATTACTGAATTAGGTACTTTAAAAAAATTAATGTCTGACATTTATCGAGTGCAAGGTGTAAGTTAAGGTCAAACATGAACATGTGAATGTTCTGAAAGGGTTCGTTATTTAACATTCGCTTGCCCTTTAAGTCCTTTAACTGGTAAGTAGTTAAGTACATTGACATCAAATTACGACATTTGTCAGCTGTTACCTATATAAAAATAATGCTTATTACACAAAGGGTAGGTAAACAGTTGGTCTTGATGAGTATTATATTAATTGGTTAACAAAGTGATTTTTATATAAGTGCTCGTGGTGTAGCATGATAAGATGTTCTTAATCGATCGGCAAGTTATGCTACCACCGTCGGCGTCGTGGTCGGTACCTGGATGGGTGACCGCCTAGTGGTATTTCAAATCGAGCGTCTCCGTGCTTCGGAAGGCACGTAAAGCCGTTGGTCCCGGTTATCACTTTATTGTGAAAGTCGTTAAGCTAGTTGGTGGCCTTCTAGGCGGCTCGAAACTCCAACAGTAGGTTGACCACTAGCCCTACCTCCACCGATCCGCAGTGGGCACGCGTGGTGGAGTATCTGCCCATTCCCTTTCACCCTGATTTGTGAAAGGAGGCCTGTGCTCAGCAGTGGGACATTATAGGCTGATGACGATGATTTAATACCTTCTAGGGTTAAATTAATATGTATTTTCTGGGAAAGGAATATTTCGGCTTTATAATCATTTATTGTACCTATACTTAAATTTTATAAAAAAAAAACATAAACCGTTTGTTTTATGTCTCACAATATTAATTGATGAAGGTGGTAAGCCCCTCGTGAATTTTGAAAATCGCATAGCCAAGTGCGAGCTGCCGTCAGTCCAATATAGACTCTATACCACAGCATTATGGGATCTGGTGGTAAAACGGTGCTGCTCACTTACACCACAGTATTACCTGTGGTATTACTATTTAATATTATGGAATCTGTTAAGAGGAAAGGATGGCTCCAAGAAATTTGAAAAAAAATGGTTTTTAACATATATTGCTGTCGCCCTGTGCCCGAGTTATCCCGCCCTACGGCGATAGAGACAACAACAACTTGGACCGATTATACCTATTTAAATTAGACGAAATCGCTATTTCGTAATCCCCGATTTTATCCTCCAAAACAGGATCGATAAAAAAAAAAAAAAAGAATCATAATAAGAAGGGCTTTGGCTATGTCTGTCGGTTTTCCTTTGTTTTTTTTTTATATTGGTAAAATTTTTCGCCTGACGTCTGATAAGGGCGTTAAAAATAGGAAGTTTGTGTGATTTTAGAAGGCTCCTAATTCTTATAATGATTAATTTATGGAGAAAAACATAACGCCACCAGCATTTCCTCTTAAACAAAGCGTCTCTAGGGGAGGGGCGAGGTTTTTTTTCAATGCTCTGTGGTACTGTAGGTAGGTTCAACTTGAGGCGAGTTCTACAAAGTATCCTACCACCTTGCTATAGTTTCCTCACGATGTTTTCATTTCGCTGTGCCATCGCCTCAAAAATATTTTAAATTATAAACAACTTAAATAAATACGAAAAATATTCTTGTTTTGAAATGAGAGCAATGAATTCTGTCCAAGCTCTATTTAGTAAGTTTGCGAGTACATATTATGTACATATTTTCCACTGCACGACTACAGCTTATTTTTTCACATGAATTCTGTTGAAATGTGCATGAATGGTTTGTTGTGTGCAGCTGTTTACGCAGGGTTGCCTCTGATTTATATATAAGTAATTATTGCTCCTTTAAATTTATGATACAAACTTAAGAGTGCGTACAAATCAAAATAAAATATCTTAGAATTGAAATTTACCCAAGTAAATAATATTAAAATGAAAAAATATTTTTATATGGGTATTTTCATTATATACGCGAGGGTTCTATCAGAGCAAAAACATAATGGAATGAAAATTCCTCGATCAAAAAAAATCACAAAGCTACCTCTAATAATAATGAATTTTCGATTTCATTAGTTCATGGTGTATCTAATTAAGAAATCATTTCGATAAATAATATCACTAACCTATGACCTAGGGCTGGTAATAGCGATTTTTTTAAATATTCTATACTTTAAGAGTTATTTAGATTAGAAGCGCTTAGTAAATTTTTGTTCCGCAAAACACGCTATCTCCGTCGCATGCCACGCGAATATTAGACATAAGTTTGTTTCATCTGACATTGCCATATTTTTCTGGCTTTGTACGCCCTCTTAACGAAAATATTTATGTAATCCAAAACTACTAACACTCAGGGCTTGATTCGAATGTCGTGATAAAGGTCATACGTTCGAAGCCTTCGATCAGCTTTCGGTTTAGGAACACACCGTGAGGAACCCGTAATTCAGAGGGTACTTCATAGTAACTTTCAAAAATCAGTCGCAAAATTCAAAGCAAACAAATATAAGAACAAGTCTAACTAAAACCGTTTCAAACATAAGGACTGTACGTAAATATAACGTATTTATATTGAATTAATTTGTGTAAATAAAAACAGTGCGGCTGTAAACACTCGTAAACAGAATCCCATTAAAATATATGTGTTCGTAATTATACAAATACTAGACACACTTGGTAGTAAGCGATACATTTATTAACATACATCACTGGCAAGTTATAAGAGACAATTTATTATGAAAACATTTCAGCATTTCAGTTTTGTTAAAAACAAACGTACCACATTTTTACAAAAAATATTGGTTTAACAACCCTACTTAACTAACCTACTCTGGTGAAAATATTCGTTATAAAGCTTTCTAGAAAAGACTATACCTCCTGCGTAGATCGTATTTTATTTTTAACTTTTATTGTTATGCGCTGTGTTTTGACTTTATGTATCGAGAATTTACGATGAGATTGAATCTGTTAAACGTTCAGAATAGATTTATATTTGTTTAGTTTATTGTCTTATTTACTTTGGAATCTTTCTATTATTTTTAAAAGTGCGCAATGTTATTTTTATTATGTAGCAACATACTTATATATAAAAACAAAGAACAAGAAAAATATGAATTTATACATTATTATGATTTCTTATAAGTCACTCACTTGCCTATGCTCGCGACTTCAGTTTTTCGGGTTCCATACCCAAAGGGTGCCAACGGAACTTTTTTCCGTTCGTTCGTTAGTCTGTCAGTGGGCTGTATCTCATGAACCGTAATAGGTAGACCTTTCAAATTTTCACAGAATGTGTATTTCTATAGCCACTATAATAACTGAAATAAATGTAAAGGACCCTCTTACAAAAATACGTCTTTACGGAATCCTTCGTGTGGGTGTCCGACTCACACTTGGCCGGTTTTTTATTACTTAATTGTTTTTTAAACGGTCAATGCGCAGTTCTATCTATAGTCAGTTATATACATAGTCTAAAACCTAAAGATAAGATAGCTGTGAAAACCGCATAAAAATTCGTGCATTGGTTCCCAAGGGTTACTTACTAAGCATATCCAGCATTGTAAATTCAGCTTTATGGAAATATAAAGGTGGTTTTCATTTACACTGAAATACTGTAATGGCACTTTGACTGTCAAAGCAAAGTTTTAGTTTTTGTATGTTTTGCGTCGCTAGTCGCTAGACCACGTTTATATTTTATCGCTTTGAGTGTGTGCTCTTCCGTGGCTCTATTTATTCAGTCTCCAGTCAGTCCCCATTGAGTCCCTCGCCGCCATTTTCGTTTTGTGACTATCAATGATGCAGTCTACTTTGGTTTCCTGTTTATGAAGTTACAGTTCTCGAATGTTATTAACTTTTATTGCATTCGACTCATGTTCTTGAATGTATCTATCTTGTTTTAATTATAATTATTATACCTAATATGTATGATTAAATTAAACCATCGAATAAACATTCATGGTCTATCAGCAATCGAAAAAAATCTTACCTTATAAAATAGTCTTTTCCTTGTTATTTGCTTACTAGCTGCCCCGCGCGGGTTTCACCCGCATTCCCGAGGGATCGTATGTTGTCCCGGGATAAAGAGTATCCCATGTGTTAATCCAGAATATATTCTATCTGTGTGCAAAATTTCATCCAAATCCGTTCAGTAGTTTTTGCGTGAAAGAGTAACAAACATACATCCATAGTCACAAACTTTCGCGTTTATAATGTTAGTAAGGAAGATTATTAGAAACATGTCACTATAATCTTTATATCTGGAATCCTAAATAATTGGATTATCTGGAAATCCCTTATAACGTGAGATGGTTTAAAGCAAGTCAAACAAAACCCAGGTTTTAAATATATCCGTCACTTTCTAAAGTAACAAAAAGAGCCGGAACTATCTCAAAAACCTTAGTTTTAATAAACTTGACATAAACCATATCATGTAATAAGAACGTTTATTGGAACTATTAAAACTGTACTAACTAATATACTAATTTTATCATCAACTAATTGTCCGCTCTCTCAATAAAATTTGTAATTCAATTTTACTATAAAATTAATTTAATCAAAACTTTACCGATGATATAAAATGTAAGTGTAAAAGTTGAAAAGTCTATATTGATGTAGTTCGGATCATTTGTCTCGGGCGATAAAATTCGATGAATTCAGTAGATAGGTAAAGAAAGTTTGATAGTGTATAAAATATTTTAACATTGTCAGAGTATCTTAACAATTTGTATTTATTTAATAAATTAAGAAACTTTCTAATTTTCTCTATCTAAGAACAGCTCGACTGGGGAATTACCTCCACCATACAGAATATCGTATCCAAACAACAATGTTGTGTTCCTTCGTGTGAGTAAGATTGCTGATGGAACACACGTTACATCAAGTGTCTACAGGGCAACGGAAACCGCTTACCACCAGACACTCAAATCTCTTTGTAAAAAAAAACTAATCATTGTGATTTGAACCCTAAAGTAGCTAATTAAGTTACCCTTTCCCTTATCGTGGTATCGGGGACGACCTAGAGCTAAATAACCAGAGTAAACAGAGCCGAACTAAGTTGGTTAGATTTATTAAGATATTAATGTAGCCCCGCCTAAATTTAGACCTAATAATTGAATCAATTTATCTTGGATGATTGTTGTCTTTGCTACTTGGGTATTGTTTAAAGAGGTGGGTCAATGACTTTTATAAGGTAACCAATGTATAGATTGATCCGGGAGACTATGTTTTACTTAAAATACTGTTCAAGTTAAACTCGGAAGTTTAAGAGGCGAACCTGACTGTGATTTAACGTTTTGTTTTACTTTTATGTGGATTAAATCTATGTCTGTCTATGTCATTTGTCTGTCTAATTATCAATAACAAGTGATTAAAAAAAAACAATTCTTTTGTCATCGATAATTGAATTATTATTGCAAAATGTGGGCGATGAAAATATTCCGCATAATTTTCGCATGGAAAATTTCCTTTTCACTTGAAATATTTTAATTATGTTCGAAGGGAGAATCGTGGTCGTCCAATAAATACCTAAAACCCCTAAATATCATAAGCTTTTGCGCCACATTTTAATCATGACTATCTTACAGTTAGATAGATATCTTTTATTTTTTTTATACCACTAAGGTTAAACAAGCATACGGCACGCCTGATGGTAAGCAGTTACCGTTGCCTATGGACGCTTGCAACACCAGGGGTATCACTCGTTCGTTGCCGACCCTGAAGAAATCTCTTCACACCCTTTTTGAAGAACCCCATGCTGTACTCCATTGGGAAAACCACGGCGGGGAACTCATTTCACAGTCCGAACGTCCGCGGAAGTAAACTCCTTTTAGCCCGCACAGTTCTATTCGGTTTTATATTACTAAGATGGCAAAGAAGCATACGGCCCTGATCCGGCGATACGGTTACCGTAGCCTATCATTTTAAGTGGTTTTTCTATACGAATAACCTGTGATATCAAGGGCTTCGCCATTACAGGTACAGTACAGAAAATTGAGCTTTAGGTACACTTATTTATAATGCGAGTATTACTACAACAGAATAAAGGTCAAGCCAGTGGACTCAGGACTGTTTGCTATGCATTTGGCATTTTTTTTATCTCTAGGGGGTGCAGCTGCCCCTCTTGCCCCCCACACCCTTGGCAACACCCATGTGTGCTAATGGGACAGACAGAGAGACGTGGCGTTTTATACCTATTATGTAAGTTCGCAATGATACTTACATATTAAATTAATGTGAAAGATGATTATGAGTAAGAACACAATGCTGAAATAACGAAGAGCAGAATGGAAAAAGCGTGCATATTACGCCGACCACAAATTATTGGGGACGGGGCATATGATGATATAATTAATGTAGAATTAAAAATGAGATCATTAATGACATGTTTCGTCGATAATTTTATGATAAATCGTTGGCATTTATATTTGAAGTCTCAATTAAATTTTAAGTAGAAGTACCAAATAAGGTAACAATGTTGTAATCTGCTTAAAATGCAAAGATTTATGTGGAGTTGGTATCACATAATACGGTTATATAAATGGGAGAAAGCGGTTGTAAAGGTCTTTGGATTCATTAATGTGGACTGCGTAGTGCTTATACATATTTTAAGATCGGTTTGAGTTTAAAGCTGGATTTTGGATCGCTTTTCAGGAGAACTAGAGTCATTTCTGCGTCTTACTTATTACCTCTTAATCGTAAGATTAAGAAGGAAGAAGAAGGTAACTTAGGCCACATCATTGCCGCTGTGGTATAATAAACAAAATCCCTCTTATTACTTGAGATGGTTTAAAGCAAGTCTAGCTAAACCCAGGTTTAATATAATCCGTCACTTTCTAAATAATTAAATAAATATCCTGGGACATTCCTAACACAGGGTCATCCGATCCCAAACTAAGCAGAGCTTGTACTATGGAAAACAGATAACTGATATAATACTAGTTAATATAATAATAGTTTAGTTGGGGCCCTACATGGGTCCTAGTTTATTTTTGCCCCAGGCCCAGGGCCTTTGGTTACCTAGCTACGGCACTGCATTAGCCATACCAGGAGGATTGCTAATATATTTGTTGTGTTTTTCTCTCTTTCCAACCTCTTCGTCAGTATCATAACATGTCCTTCCTTATTATGAAAAACATGGAATTTTAATAACATTTTATTTGATCAACTTGTCTCCATTGTTCGTCCAAGACATGACGCATATCGAGTTGAATATTGCAGACTATTATCACGGTACATATAATATATGTACCGTGCTATTATTATCTAACTTTGCAAAAATGGAACAACACTGTTTATTTGCATCGTATACAAAGTGCAAACTAATCGGGTAATATTGTTCAATACACTCGCTCGTAAAGTGACATTTATTGCACCGTTTTTAGTATCTTAATGCAGCTTATTACGCACTAGTGCTTTTTACTTTACATTACCGCACAGTTTTATGATAAGTTTAATCCCGATTTTGTTAAGTTTGTACCTCAATGCAATTGACATGTATGTAGACTTAGCATTCTTAATTTAAACGGGTACAACAGTTTGACAGCGCATCGCTATAAAAAAAAACCTGCGCGCCATATTTGTTAACGTTCTCATTGTGTGGTTGATTATTACCAAAAAATCTAGTCCAAGAAATACAAGCTGTTCTTTTCACACAAGTGCGTTGAAAAACGTCGTGCGTGTGCATTGATCATTACACTCTCGGCCATCTCGGCTCACGCGCTTCAGTTAATACCGCCTCATCTGTAATTACCGACTTTACACACATGTATCATAATGTACTATTATATAAAGAATTATTTACAGTTATGCACCTGTCCCCCACGTCCTGTATGTCTTGCGCCTTAGATGGTGCTGGTTAGTTATGGGTTATTTTAAACTCTGTGGTAACGACATGGTATTTATACCATGAAGTTTTCACCATCACCAAATCTGTATATGAAAAGGGTGTCCATAAACTACATATGTTTTAAAATACAAGTTCTTTGCAACTATTTTAACTGCGTAATTTGAATAATTACCACGGTAAATACATAATAAAATTATGTGTAATTACAATGACACACCGGTTACAATGTTTTAATTTGTACTTTGTATTGTTATGCAGTAGGTAACTAATTTGCTTGACACGTTTATTAGCCATTGTTTTGTTATTTTACAAGACGATTTTGTAACAGAATTAGGTCATTTACTGCAGTATTCAGAGAAACAATTAAGTGTAATGATTAGTTATCTCTAGACCTGTCCCTTTCAATAGCTATAGAATAAACAAAGACATAGATACTTACTTTAATCTGTTACTAAATTCTAATTGACCTATTAGGTATCCTAAGGGATTAAAGGATCTGCAAAAAGATATTTTTTTATACCTATAGTTTATTACTAACCAAAGAGTGAGTTGCACTCGCGCATTGTGGTTTCCGTACAATAATAAATAAAACCAACATCATTTTTTGATTGGATAATTCAAATTAATATGTGGATTTTGGATTGTTTTATGTTTGTACAGAATATAATAGTATACATAAATTAATAATTATAAAAACAATGACTTTAGTACCTATCATCTGCAAATCGTTAATTTTAGCATTAAGAAAAAAACATTTTTGTTTTTTGCTTTTTGCAATGTTTAATGACCAAACGCCATAAACATCGTGTAAACGGCATGAAACAAAAAACCATCCCCATTTTTCCAACCTGGATGCCCTACTTTCAAAACTTTGAAGGATGAAAGGAAGGAAAGACTCTTCTAAACTTTCTGTTTGGACTCACAGTGTACGGAACCCTAAATAGTAAATATAGTGAATGGCAACTAACTCATGTGTAGTACATGTGTTGACAACGGATATCCCCAAAAATAGGCAAAGTTGCGTAATAATATATTTACTATTATAATAGTGTATGGGAGAGCGAGTTCAGTTCAAAATGAATGAACTATTATTGGCATTGTAGACCAACGCTGTGACAAACAATTACTTTCTAGTAAAACAATGTGGATTAAAGAGTTACTTTAATCCTTTGACCGTTTGGCGATCCACGCGGTCGAGGAAAATAATAAAAATACAATTGTTATTTTTTAACCGCAAGTCAAGGGATAAGTATGATGTAAACCAACAGCTCTGACTTACTTTTTTGACACTCGCAATTCTTTTTTTTACTTATTAGTTAGTTTGTTGGCTGGGCAGTCGTTAGTTTTTGAATTATTGTTAATTAGGTATTAATTAATCGATAGGTTTTAAATTAATAATTTAGTTATTTAGGGTTACTTAGTACACCTTTATTTACCAACATATTTCAAACTTATCAAACACCAGCTGTCTCCCGCGGTATACCCGCGTTCCCGGGATAAAAATAAAACTTGGGGATGATGTAGCTTACAATTAGTGAAAGAATTTTTCGAATCCGACTGGTAGTTCTAGAGATTAGAAAAACAATCAAATTGCAAACACAAAAAACAAACAGCTTTAAGTATTAGTTACATTTTGATCAAGCAACAACGATCGTTTTCATGAAAAGTATGATGATGATGGAAAGTTGTTCATATTGATTACTTCCACTATTTTAAAACAGTGCTGGTGACTAAACAGCAGAGCTATTTGCCTACATTCCAAAATGGCCTTAATATACCTTCTTAAAAAATGCAGAATTCACAAACAAACATACAAAACAATATACGAGTATCTTCAACATACAATACAGTTTTAATCACCTTAATGGACAAAGTACATTCGCGCACAACAGTTGAAATAGTGAAATCGTTTTAAATTGAAAGCAGGGTGCACAGAGGGCGCTGGCGGCAAACAGAGCGGGTTTTCAAGCTTAATTACGTACAAAATGCATACCGATGACAGGGGAACTGTTGAACACAAAAGCGATTTCTTATTTTTCACCACAGTTTCCGCTCTGGTAATAAAAATAGACTAACGAGCGTGATTTTGTGGCTTTTGTTGAGCTTTTGAATCCTTGGTGCTGTTTACTTTGCAAAATCAGAACTACTACGCATAGTATGTCAAGATAAATAATGTATAATACGGTTTTTTTTTTAATATGAATATTGTGTTCTAGGAATTGAGATTTTTGTGTGCTAGATTATGTAAAATGATCTCAATCTAAAATAATTGTATATTTCAAATCGATTGATTTCAAAATATTTATAGACCGTAGGGTCTAGTCAATGCATGTTTATTATTAGGTACAATATAATGCAATTGCAATAAATATGTTCCTTAAGTCTTTGGCTCGCGGTTAAAAATATAACAATGAAATCAAATAATAGGACGCGCATACCTCGCGAGAACTAACGGGTTAAAGATCGTCAAATTGAGTTTTTTTTTTATACAACTAACCAAATTTTTGTTTTATCTTTCTTTCCAATAAAAAAAGCCAACAAACTGATTTCAAAATATCAATAAACTTTATAGTGTAGTCAATGCTGTTTATTATTACAATATACCTACTGCATGCAACAGACACAATATTTTAAGAGCATGGGGAGTAATTCTTTAATGTATAAATCACAAGCACGACGATTAATCAACTATGCTCTATCTCTGTCGTGTACAAAGTAATCACGTGAGAAACTCGCTTTCGTCAACGTCGTTTTGTTATAAAGAATGTAGGAGCAGCTTTTATTGTTGATTGTACTCTGAAGCGCACGACACGACCAAACCGCGAGCGCTTTCAATTTGTTCATTGTCTTTGAAAACAATATGTTATGAACCTCCATAATCTTTTGTTGTTTAACTTATATGTAGTATTTATATACTCTGAGCTTATATCTATACTTACCTATGTTGTGTTTATTCATTTTATAACCACTAATGGAACTAAACGTGAAAGTATAAGAAACAAAATTAAGTCTTCTAAAATAACAATTGTTTTAATCGAAAATATAAGCTTTTACATCAAACATCAAGGATTCAAATTCAATTCAATCTATTGAATTTCATATGTACGTAACTATTTTTTGGTAAACAATAGAGTTCAATAGCACTCAGTAAAATTAAATAACTTAAATATTTAACAACTTTCCAAGAAACTTTGTCGGAGCATAATCATTCCTTTGAAATTCCTTCAAAAACTTTACCTGAATGATTAACCAGATGAAGGTATTTTTATTGATGTACATACTTACCTTACGATCTCCGTGACATGGGTGTTTAGTACTATTATATATTCTGTGGTGTGGCACTGAAAATATTTGATAGGTATGTATATACCTATAGTTAGCGGTGCCAGGCGTCCGTATAAAGCCGGACATAGCATAGGTAGGCTTTTTGATTGCATGTCTGGCTTGTCCGGATTTTGTTAGGCTTTTTACATTGCGCAAACGAGCGAGCGCCGAGCGTGGCCGAGCGCAGTATAAAGAATTTAATTTTGACTGATGACTATTTGACTGATTAATAATAAAGTAGGCTACCTAAGACTGATTTGGCATTCGATTTTATTTATTATTTCAATAGAATTTAACAAGATTTATGATAATAATCAAAAAAGCTTGATTTTACATACAATTTTTACCTATTAATACTGAGACAAAATCCTCAATAATGTAGGGTGTCCGGCCTTTCTACCCAAATGTCCGGCCAAACTGGCTGGTCTGTCCGGCTATTAGGTTTGGCGACCTGGCTACCCTACGTATAGTCATATCTGTCGACAAGAGAAAATTATATAAACGTGTTATAATAAGCGCTCAAAGATAACACGGTGAAAGAAAACGTCGTAAGGAAACCAATATTTAGGTAGTAGGGGACCAATCAGTAGTGGTAGGGGTTACCACTACCCTCAAGATGAAAATCGTTGTTGGTTGTTTAAATAATAGGTTTTTTTACTGTGTATAGGCCTCTTTTTGACCACAATCTCACCATGGTAAGTGACGATGTGACCGAAGCTCGTAAGCACACAACGCCTAGAAGAAACTGGCTCTCAAGTACAGCTGTCCGAACATACCGATAGGCGTTTGGCGACAGATTTTCAACTAGAGTATGGTAGCAGCCAGGTGGGTACTACAAAGTACCCTACCACCGTGCTATGGTTTCCTCACGATGTTTTCCTTCTCCGAAAGCTCAAGCCCATTGTAGGATTCGGACAACTGCGCTGTCATCGCATACATTTTTTTCTTGAGAAGAACTGGCAAGAAACTCTGCAGTCCTTTTTCCTTTATTTTTCCCAACAATAGCCAATTGAAATTGAATTTCAACCTTTGACACGCGAAGCATAAATCGATCCTTCCTTTTTATTGTGACAAAGAAACGGAACGTCATGCGGGCTGCGCGTACGCATTGCACAACAGATCGCAACACAATAGGTAGTAAAGTATCACTTTCACCTAATTGCCAATCGGGTTCAATAAACTCTATTCCGGTATACACACGTAAGGTAGTGATTACTTAAGTATTTTAGGGAAAGTCCATTCTGTTCTTTTAACCTGTTGTACCCTACATAATGGAAAAAAGGAATGCCAGGATCTGCTTTTCAATCTATACAAATTTAATAAAGCTGAAGATATTTTCTTGAGCTAATCTCTGGAACTACCAGTCGGATTTAAAAAAAAAATTCGCTAATAGGAAGCTACACAGTATCCACGAGTGTTTTAGGCTATCCCGGGAACACGGATGAATCCGCGGGGGACAACTAGTTAATTAATATAGGATACAAATTAAAACACATTTTCGGTTCTGTTCAGTTTTATCAAGGATATGCATCAGTGAACTGAGGGTCTAAAAAAGCCTAAATTCACAGCAAATCCTTCTTTTTTAAGGTAGCAAACAAGCAAACACTTGCAACACCAGGGGTATCACTCGCGAGTTGTTCATCCTGTAGAAATTCTATCCAATTAGAATATTCCACGGAACAGAGAATACACGAATAAAAAGGTAAAAAAAAAATAGGTAAAAAATCACAAAAATACAAAATTAACAGATCCAGATTTGATAAATTGTCTAGAATCTGTTTGAATTTGGCAAATTAAGCTACTAATTTTTTATACGTACAAAATCAATCTATATATAGAAAATTTCCTCAATTCTGCCGCTGCTTTCCCAGAAGGCTGGTAGCGTTCCCTCTTTGGATAGCCAAGCTGATGCGTTGGCGGAAAAAGCTCCCCGCCCGCTGGTCTCCGGAGGTCTCCATCAATTTTGATGACAAAGTGCGAGCAAAACGGCGAGCTTCGGAACCCCATGGTCCCATGGTCTCGACAGCAAAAGGCATAAAGCATATCCATTAAGCTACTTATATTGTGAGTGGCCTTTTAGAGGACCTGAATCCACTGATTAAAAGCCTTTTGAATTGGGATAGTTTTACCATTATTAGTATTACCCACATTTGTCTGCAACTAGAGGCATTTGCTACAGCAATAGAGACCTTAAGAGACGTCAAAATCAAGAAATTTTTCGATTAACTCGTAAAATGATGAAATTCATCGTTATATACGGGCTTCCGGTCTGTATGCTTTGGCAGTTTGACAGAAACCTATGAATGCTGATTAGGTTTGTCTGATTCGAGAATTGAACAGTTTTATCATGGGACGCGAACTGTCTGGGACCCAAAGGAGATGTGTATTTTTCTATATTTTAATGACCTACTCACCTAAATCTTAAAGTCAGTGTACACCGTAGGTACTTATCACTTTAAATAGCATTTTTGAATTTGGGTAAAATGGATAATTTAAATAAAGGTGTCGGGGAACACAGACCCCGGAAGAGAGTTCCACTCCTTTGCTGTTCGCATAAGGAATGAAGAAGCGAAGCTTTGTGTCCGTACCTATTAGTGGGATGTCGACAACGTGTGGGTAAATCAGATTGTTAGGCTGCTTTTCCACCACATATGTGCTATGCTACGTTACTATGGATGCGTTTGATATCCACCAATCATATTCATTGGTGCACATAGCACTGGTGGAAACGGATTCAACTTAGATGTGTTTTTAAATGGAAGGATGCGTGCTATGGATGGTCGCGAGTGGTGTAGCTATGTGCAGAGCAGAGTACCTACAGTAGGCCCGCGTTTGTCGCTGAAAGTAGACATGCCATCGTTGAAGCAAAAAGTTATACATCGCCAGGCCTGTCCCACTCCCATGTTTAGGTACGATCGCGCGCACGCGGACTACCGGAACAACGCTAGTCGGTTGCAACGCGCACGCAGCGCAAGACGCGTGTGGGTATAAATACCTACGTACTACCTATATATAGTGTTTACTGTTCTTTTTTTAACACTATCTTGTGTAGATATCGTTGTTTTTATAGTACTAGATATTTTGTTGTTGTTTCATTGTATTGTCCTAAAGTCCTTATTATAATAATAGGCCCGTTTTGATAACATACCAGTGTGTTAAAAAAAGAGACAAAGATAGAGCGATCAGAAGAGACCCTCGTGTATAAACGGGCCTCTTAGACCTCGAAAACTCATGTGAATGATTTTTAACCCACTTCAAAAAAAGGAGGAGGTTTCTCAATTCGACCGTATATTTTTTAACCGACTTCAACAAAAGGAGGAGGTTCTCAATTCGGTTGTATGTTTTTTTTTTTTTTTTTTTTATGTTTGTTACCTCATAACTCCGTCGTTTATTAACCGATTTGGAAAATTATTTTTTTGTCTGGAAGGGTACACTTCCCGTTTGGTCCCATTGTCATCAGATCAGGATTTGATTACTTCTTAGTGTACTTTGAAGTCGGTTTAAGTTTTTTGTAAAACAGTCCAATTATTTTTATGTGTTTTCGCGGATAACTTCGTCGTTTATGAACCGATTTTGACGATTCTTTTTTTAGAAACTGTTAGTAGTTCCAGAATAGAGAGAGTTCCCTCTTTAAATATACAGTAATTCTACCTTACAACTCTTAGAATAACTAAGATTTAACATACCACTATTTCAAAAATCAGTAGAACAATATTCAGATTTTTTTTACAATTCTTATTGTTATTTAGGTAAGTAACTTAATATATCCTTTTTTTTGGTTAATTCTTTATTAATTTTTATATAACAAACTTCTTTAATCAACATGAAGATTATTAAGAACAAATATTGTGAATTTCGGCTGACGGCTACTGGACTAGGTAATCGTGCTGTTTCTTGTCGCGTCATCAGTCATTCCAGATTTGATAAGCATGTATGTTACTAAAACCCTTCCCCAAAATAGTTGTATTCAGTTTCGTAGACAGAATACACATTCAGTATACAAAGTAGTTATAGGTCTAACAACTTAGATTAAAGTATGTAGACATTTTAAAATAACTTTCTGATCTAATACTAGTTAGCTAGGATATTTTAAATGTCATTGTTCACGAAAGGAGAATAGCATAGAAATAAAATAAACACAGAGAATAGTAATAAGACATACATAGGCGATAAGGAAATATTGAAGATTCATAATACGTCATTAGACAACCCTACCGTAACACGTGCCGCGTCATACAGGATAGAGTTATACGATAGAAAGAGAGGGAAGTTGTAGGTGAATATAATTTTAGGCGCGCAGCGCTGCGCGAACTGGATTGCGCTTTATTCTGTCGTTCCAAGAGTCGATTTTTGTTTAAATGTCGTTTTCGAAGTGGGTTTTCTGTACGTAGTACTATTAAATATTCTGTGACATCGCATAGCTCGAGCTGCGCATCTTCCTCGCGCAGCTACTTTGCGGCGGCGCATCTTCATAGCACATCTTACTCGCACCGCTACATAGCTTAGTATCAGTGGAAACCGTCACATAGTTTCACAGTTTAGCTATTCTATCCTCGCAGCATAGCTGCATAGCACATCCCTGCTGGAAAAGCAGCCTTATTCTTTCCTCGCGCTTCTACGAGAAAGGTAGTAGCTCCAGCTGTTGATATAATGACTTAAACAATAAATCGATAAAAGACAAACAAATTATTGCTAAAAATACATATATTTCACCAACAAGGTTATCGATGTGCCCTAAAAACCTGATTACAAAACCAATATTATTTTCAAACAAACAAAATATTCGTCCCGCTAAAACAAAGCGCTTGTACAAAACAAAAAAACGTTAATAAATAACTCAATCTATCTCCAGTTGAGAATTGAAAGGAAATTCGAGAGCTATAAATTGTTCTAACCAGTTATTCGAACAAACAAACAAGATGTCGTTATAACGAGTGTTGGTTTAGTTTTTAAATTGGCTTGTATGAAAATGGTAAAAATGTAGTCTAATTAGTTTTTACCATTAATGTTACCACAATTTTGGTATTTTGCGACTTGGATATTGAATAATCGTTATGCGGCCTGGTAACAAAATTATCATGTTAGCATCAACATTATATTATTTAATTTCATACCATTGAATATTGATTAATCATAATTAATTATTAGCATTATTTATTATGAACATGTAAAACAGTTTATTTTGATATGGTGCATTTGAATATCGAGGAATGGCAACACCAAGAGGGGATATTGTAACAACACGGTGGTCATTGGAGAGAGTGTTTTAATTCATTTTGTTGTTATTACCAAGTTTACCAACGGTGTAAATACACATTTAGCTTGTTTAAGCCGCCTTTCTTTACAGTAAATAAGGTATGGTTAATAATCACGTATTATCAAGTATTCGACACGTATTTTTGCTTTCTCAAATCAACAACAATTGACTAATCCGGTTTCAATAATTTACGGACCGTTATGGGTTAAGATTTATTAAAATTAAGGCTCTTATATCTTTAATAATAATGAAGCAAATACCTCAAAGCTTTGCATAGCAGTCCCTCCCATATGGAAGTAGCTATCACAGGTAACAGGTAGTGTCACGGGTTAGCTTACGAAATGATCTATATGCCCAGTTTGGCAATAAAAAAACCTACCATTGGTAAGCAAAACGATTCGTTTTTGTTTATAGAAACCGGGCATGTGATAGGATAAAGCGCGTCAATGTTCGGGAGTGGGGGCACGTGTTTTTTTTTTTTTTTTTTATACTACTTAGTCGGTAAACAAGCATACGGCCCACCTGATGGTAAGCGGTTACCGTAGCCATATGGACGCTTGCAACACAAGAAGCATCGCTCACGCGTTACCGACCTTTCCCCCCTCCCCTATGAGCTCTGGCGACCTTACTCACGCGCAGGAACACAACTTTACACAACATAAAGTTATTTGGCTGCGGTATTCTGTAAGGTGGAGGTACTTCCCCAGTCGAGCTGCTCTTTGAGCGAATAAACACTATGCTCTACCTATTATTATTTGTTTAATTGTCAAAAGAAAAATACGTGTCTAATATTGTTTGTTAATAATGACGAACTAAATAGATTTTTCAGGAGTAGCCTATGAGTATGAACATATCGTAGGATGGATTTTACCGGTAGTTGCTTGGCAACTTTAACTTTTAGGTGGCAGTCAGTCAGGTAGATAAAAAGGACCCTTCCACCGAGCAAAGGTTTCCTCACGACCTTCTCCACTGCAGGTTTTCGACGTCATCATCACTAACTGAGCTATCTTCACCTTAAGAGGTGCTTGGGACTTTTTTCCCCATAGTCGCTTGAAACTTAGATAAATAACTATTATAGAGCGTGTATTAGTCAGCTTACAACAAGTAGCTATAACAAGCTGTATTTAAGTTCATTTGTATACTAAAAGCTGTATAAAACGTAGATAAAGAAGTTATAGCGTTTGTTAAAGTCAGGTAACAGGTGATTTTTAATGTTAAGTTACATAGTTAAGTTATGCCTGTGTGAATGAATACACAATTAATTAATTACGTCTGAGCTTACGTGTTTGTTAATTTGCTCATTGTTTTTTTAGGATTGTGGGTTTGGTAACATTTTCTTATTTTTATCAACTTTGTTTGTACTACTACCTAACTACGTCATACGTTCGAATACTGTCTGCATGGTTTTCTAAGCGTCTTTCTAAGCTAATATAGATCAAAAACACGGGCAAGCGATACAACGGGCATACATCTTTAAATTATACTTAAACTATGGTTTTTTGTTTCAGGTATTACTTTTTCCATAATCTAAGTTAAGCATCTCCAGAAGATTGTATGTAAGTTAACTTTTATACTATTCATAAAACAACAAAAAAAACTTTTATTCAAGACGAATATTTAGAACATGATAAAACTATAGTAATATTCTGCCCATACTTACTTACCAACAAATAACCCGGCAAAAGGTATTGAGGAAAATATTTCCGAAAATAAAACATTATTTATCAATTTTCCTTTCCTGATAGAACGGAAAGAAGATTTAATACGGAGCAATAATAACTTCCCACCTTTTGATTCAACTCAGCCGTCAGCTTCGTCGCCACGAAAATGATTTTCCGAACAAGAAAATCTTCGGGAAAAAGTTTTTCCGTTAACGGAAACAGATAAATTGTCAAGGCCGCGGATTTGAGGGATGCCATTCGTCATTCGACAAATCCAGCGGACTGTCCTAAGGGTTTTTATCAACTGTACCATATGAAATGTTGCGTGTAATATATCTATTCGTCCATGGTAATATAAACCGCATAAGTAGGTATTTGTTGTCTGTAAAGGATATATTTCTTTTATTACTGACAGTTTTTATATCACAATCTCACCATGCTAAGCGATGATGGTCGAAGGGAACCACACAAAGCCTAGACCTCCTTGACTACGTGAAATGGTTTCATGCAAGTTCAGCAAAATCTAGGTTTTAAATACCTCATTTTCTTACGTCTAAAAACAAAAAGAGCCGGGGCTATCGCAAAACCTGGGTTTTACTAGACATGGCTTAAACCATCTCATGTATCCTATGAGAAGATTTCAAGTTTCACCGGTAGGTACGTGGCGACAGATTTTCAGAATGAGAAAGTGGGTACTACAAAGTAACCTAATATCTTTCTATGGTTTCCTTAATCGAAAGCATATTGTAAAATTTGAACCCACCATCACGACATATGACGTCACTAACTCTGGCCAGACCAGAGTGAATAGGTTTCCTCTGGGTAAGCGTGCTTGTCACAGTCCTATATTGGCTGGTCAGTGGCACTCAGTGGACAATCGCGACCCACTAAATATCCACTACTTTTTACCACTACAGGGACGCGAGTCAAATCGCGAAAGACAACTAGCAATAAATACTATCTCAATTCCTTCTTTGTTAATCAGTTTCAATATACCTAGCAAGGTGAAATGCATACCATGAAATTTTAATGTCATAAAACATAAAATAGTTATTTTTATTAACAACAAATATGTACAAAATACAATCTATATTTACCAAATACAATCTATATATAGAAAATTTCCTCAAGCCTGCCGCTGCTTCCGATTAACGTCAAGGTTCCCAGAAGGCTGGCAGCGTTTCCTCTTTGGATAGCCAAGCTGACGCGTTGGCGGAAAAAGCTCCCCGCCCGCTGGTCTCCGGAGGTCTCGGTCAATTTTGAAGACAAGCAAAACGGCGAGCTTCTGACGCCCATGGTCCCAAGGTCTCGAACGCAAAAGGCATAAAAATATAATTGGATCCAATCTATGCATATTTTTTGAATTTTGAATTTTCCGCACTGGCCGCCGCTGCCCCTACAGCTTTACAAGTCGCCGGTAAGTGAGATGGCGCGAGTGTATCTACACATGTGGCATCCCACACCAGCGACTTGCCACACTCCAAGGGATCAAAGACATACCATCCGGTCTCTTGCCATCGCCCCGCGCAATACCGACTGGTTCCAGTACGGAAGGCACGTTAGCGACAAGAAGAGCCCTGCGGATAATGAATTTTTATATTTAACTAGCTGCCCGAAGCGACTTCGTTCGCGTGGTGCTACCCTACCCTGTGGTGCTACCCTACCATACCCTACACTATCTAAATCATCCAGGGCGTCACCCAAACGCATACAAAAAATTCAACTGTACGTGTGTTTGTCACTGAACTCCTATTGACCTCGTTTAGGAGGAATTCAGTGACATACAGTACAGTAGAATTTTATAAATAAAGATAATTTCTAGACTTATTGTCGCCAGCGCCTTTTAAACAACTCAAAGGTCTTTAGGTGCTATTAATAAAAGCCTTCGTTTCGTTTCGTATTAATAGTAATTGCTATAAATTTACTCAAGTGCCGGAACTATAAAGTCTTAGTACCGAAGTTGATAAACTACTTTCAGTTTTATGTTCGCTCTCGAACTATAAAATTACTGTTCTCAATCTCATTTATTTACAAGATATATGTACAAAATACGATCTATATATAGGACATTTCCTCTAGTCTGCCTCTACCGATTAACGGCAAGGTACCCGGAGGCCACGATCGAGTGCATTTTTTTTTAATTTTACCAATTTACAAATTGATTACATACGGAGACGTGGTCTTTCACTATTGGCCGCATAAATAAGCCTCAGAGTCACTCAGCGGGCTATGGAAAAAGCTATGCTCGGAATTTCTCTACGTGACAGGGTCCGAAATGAGGACATTCGTAGGAGAACATGACGTGGCGACCACGTACTGGAACGAGCGGGACGACCTGCCATCAGGTGGACCGACGACCTGGTCAAAAAAAAAAAAAAACAAAATTCATTTATTCAAGTTAGGCCCTTATCGGGCTCTTATGAATGTTAACAAATGACTCTACAGAGTCAGAGTCGCTGGGGAGTGAAAGGGCATAGGCAGATACTCCACTACGCATGGGCATGCGTGGGTATCTGCCTACTTCGGATTGGTGGAGGTAGTCTAGGAGGTGTCCAACTCTTAACGACTATCACAATTATGACTCGTTAAGCCGGGTCCAACGGCTTTACGTGCCTTCCGAAACACGGAAAGTTGCTTGCACGCTTGAGTTGAAATACCACTAGGTAGTCACGCATCCAGATACCATCCTCATCGATGATTGCTTAACTTTGTCGAACGATTATGAACGGCTAATCAAGCTACGCCACGAGCTCTTTAAAGCAAAGTATGTATAATAAGTTTTTAATGTGACCCATTTTAAGGATGGCTTTATGTTAAAATTATGGTTGCTAGAAAAAGCTTTTCATAAAAATGTGTAGAGTGAAAAAAGATTCTAATTTTAATAGAAATACGAACCGACCACCCAAGTAAGAAGTTTCCACTAAAATAACTAATAAGAAAGAATCAACCGAAATCGAGAAAGAAAATCTCCCAAACTTCTTTATAATTTTCGCCAGCATTGTATTTACTTCCAAATGAGTTTCCAAACTTTATTATAATTATCCATTGTAGTTACAGGTCCGATTCGGTGGTTGCCACCGTAACTTTTCTGTTACTGGAATTTAGGTAATAAACCAGAATTTCTTATGTTTTATTGTGAAATTTGCTCTGATCTCCAAAAGATAATATAACCTTTACATTATGAAGTTCTGGAATAAAATATATTCTCAGATACTCATTTGTTTCTGTTGTTTTTCCCAGTGTTTTCTGTTTCTTCACAAATTCATTGTTAGCGTATTCAGTGTATTCCGAACCGGTGGTAAATTCGACTGTATGTACCAATTTAACGTTCATAAGTAACTTACTAGGGCCTAAACTGAATAAATGACTTTTTGATTTTGATCTATTTCATTTATTTTTTATTATTAATAATAATTAACAATGTTTATATAAAACACAGTGACAGATCGTATCTCTAAACATGTACTTACACATCATTTTTAGTAGACAGAAAATATAAATAAATTATTAATATTGTTACGAGCTGGGGTTCAGGATAAATAATGGTACACGAATTTACCAAAACACTGGTCACACTTTTATTAAAACTCTAATTAAAACACTCAGAAATTAAATAGTTCACTAGCACTTAACTGTATTTCACTTCGATGTTTACTCACTGTTATACAAAACCAAACTCAAACTCCCCTGTCTATTGTCTCGTATTTATACTTCATAAACGGCATCCGGAACATTCTACAATTTACCCGCGTATTCTACATGCCTACAGTGCTATCGGGAATATTCCAGAAGCAGGTAGCTATTCGGCGATAGATGGCGTTGCTTGATAGATGTTTACTCCTATACAACAACAGATGGCGTTACCGATAGTACCGCTATTCAATAACAGATGGCATTACTGGTAGCAATTTATTCCTGATGTCGCGATGTCGTAACACTACCCCCTCCTTAGACATGCTCGTCCCGAGCAATGTGAGTTCCATGGTATTTCGCCAAACGGTCTATATGGACAATCTTCGGTTTACCTCGAGCCCCCTTCTGGATACGGTAGGTGACATCATTGATTTTCGTAACAACACGATATGGTCCATCCCATTTTGCTTGCAGTTTAGGGGACTTTCCTTTCCTGCGCACTGGGTTATGTAGCCATACTAGGGACCCCATCTCGAATACTCTATTGTTCGCTTTCCGATCGTAACGGGTCTTCATTCGTTCAGACATTTGTTGGCCATACTGCCTGACGTGCTCATATACGTCATTCATTTTGTTTCGTAAGTCGTTCGCATAATCTGTAACACTACGTGGATCGTCAGGCGGAATACCGGTGAGCAAATCTGCAGGCAATCGCAATTCTCTGCCGAAGTTTGCAAAAGCAGGCGTTACCGTCGTACTTTCATGAGTTGCACTTCGATATGACAGGAGAAAGGGTTGTATGTGTTTGTCCCAATCCTTCTGCCGGCTGTCCACAACTTTTGCCAGATATCTCTCCAACGTTTGGTTGAACCGTTCAACCATTCCGTCCGATTGCGGGTGATAAGATGTGGTCCTGGTTTTGTGTATACCCATTACTCGACATGCCTCCTGAAATATTTGAGACTCGAAATTTCTTCCTTGATCGCTGTGAATTTCTAGTGGTACACCAAACCGACAGAAGACTTCATGGACTAACTTATCTGCCACAGTAGAAGCTTCCTGATTCGGTATCGCGAAGACCTCTGGCCACTTTGTGAAGTAATCCATGACGACCAGAAAGTACTTGTTTCCACTATCACTTTCAGGAAACGGCCCCGCGACATCCAACGCTATCCGTTCCCAGGGAGCTCCAACATTGTACAGCTTCAGCGCACCTCTACTGCGTGTTTGTGGTCCCTTTACAGCTGCGCAACTGACGCACTTTCGTATCCAGTCTTCCACATCGTCCCTGCAGTGGATCCAGTAAAATCGCTCACGAATCTTTAAAAGGGTTCGTTTTACTCCCATGTGACCTCCTGAACATCCATTGTGATAGAATTTCAAGATATCTGGTATCCTTGCCTTCGGAACAACCATTTGTAGGTGAGAGCTGTCCCCTCGGGCATTTTCCCATTTACGGCATAAAATTCCATCCTGTATAGCTAAGCTCTCCCACTGTGCCCAATAACTTTTTGTGACTGAACTCGTCGTTGCCACGTCACACCACTTAGGTTTAGTGGCACTAGCCTGAATCCAGTCGCGAATCGGCTTGATGTCCGTATCATCTTGCTGAGCCTGCTTTAGGGTTTCTGTCCACTCTTCACTTAGGTCAGTCCTTAGCATCTTTACGGTTATTACTTCCTTATCTTCTTGCCTAACACAGTGCTTAAAATTTTCAGGACAAGGTCTTCTTGATAAGGCATCTGCGTTGCCATGCAACCTCCCACTGCGATGTTCAGTTACAAAGTCAAACTCTTGTAACAGTTCAATCCATCTAGCGACTTGTCCTTCTGGATTTTTGAATTGCAATAGCCACTTCAATGCGGCATGGTCAGTGCGGAGATGAAATTTCCTCCCTATCAAATACTTGCTAAAATGCTGCAAAGTTTTCACAACAGCAAGTAATTCTTTTCTTGTAACACAGTAGTTTCTCTCCGGTTTAGACAAGGACTTGCTAAAATAAGCTATCACAACCTCTTGATCTCCTTTTCTTTGCGATAACACGCCACCAATTCCATTATTACTCGCATCAGTATCTACTATGAATTCTTTTTCAGTATCAGGATAACCCAAAATAGGTGAGCTACACAGCCGTTTCTTTAATTCTTGGAATGCCACATCACATGCTTTGTCCCAAAAGAATTGTGATTTTTCCTCTGTCAACTTATGTAGAGGTCTAGCAAGGTCAGCAAAATTTTTCACAAAACGTCGATAATAGGAGCACAAGCCCAAGAATGCCCTGACCTGCGTTTTATCTCTTGGAACTGGCCAATCGTTGACGGCAGCTATTTTCTCAGGATCTGTCTGAACTCCTTCTTCTGAGACTATGTGTCCTAAAAAGTTTGCTTGTCGTCTAAAAAATGAGCACTTCTTTGGGCTCAATTTAAGGTTGGCTCCACGTATTTTCGCGAGTACTTGTTCCAAGTTTTGGAGATGATCTTCGAATGTTCGTCCCACGATAATGATGTCATCCAAATAAACAAGGCAGGCGTCTCCAATTAATCCAGTTAGTACTAGCTCCATTAGCCGTTCAAAAGTAGCAGGCGCATTGCATAGTCCAAATGGCATGACGTTAAATTGCCATAGTCCTTTTCCTGTAGAGAATGCAGTCTTTTCCTTGTCCTTTGGGTCTATTTCAACTTGCCAATAGCCACTTTTCAGGTCCAGCGTGGTAAACCACCTCGTTCTTGTCAGCGTATCTAGCGTGTCGTCAATCCTTGGTAGTGGGTAACTGTCCTTCTTCGTAATGTCATTCAACCGACGATAGTCAACACAAAAGCGCATGCTACCATCCTTCTTTTTCACCAATACCACGGGAGAACACCATGGACTAGATGAGGGCTCTATAACACCACCTTTTACCATTCCCTGGATCATGGCATCTACTTCCTGTTCCCGTGCTATGGGTAACCTTCTTGGTCGTTGGCGGATTGGTAACTCATCACCCGTATTTATTTTGTGCTGGACTAATCCAGTCTTCCCTATGTCAGTATCACCAACTGAGAAAATATCAGCGTAACGGAGCAACATCTTGTTAGCCTTATCCATCTCTTCCTTCGACAGATTATCACTACAGTCTTCCAATAGCGTTGTCACGTTGAACTGAACATTTCCCCCAACAGACCCCGTAGGCTGGTCTTGACATCTACGCATCCAAGCAACTTCTTCACAAGTGCCCATCAATGTCCCCTTCTTGAGTACTTGTTCATGCTCACTTAAATTTAGTACACGTACTGCCGAGACGTTGTTAGCTTTAACTAACGTTCGTGCCATTTTCCATGGAAGATCACTGTCCAGTTTTTCTATAAGGATGCAACGATTTCCATGACCTGAATTTTCTGGTAAGATTACCGGCACGATTGTTTCAGACATGGGAGAGAGAACACTCCTCTTCAAGCAATACACTTGGCCCGACGATGCGCCTTCTATGAAGATTTCTTCCGAAGCACATTTTAATACTCCGTGATTGACGTCGATCTCACAGTGATGTTTCCTCATGAAGTCTAATCCCAGGATACAGTCATCCATAATGTCGGCCACGATTACTTTGTGACGGTAACTTTGGTTGCCCAATTTTAATTCTACCTCCTTCTCGCCTTCGACGGTTATCTGCTGGCCGGTAGCTGTTACCAATTCAATTTGCTTGTAGTCTTTGAAGTAGTCCCCAAGAAACCGACTTGCTAGTTGGGAACTGACGATCGTGCGAGATGCTCCAGTATCCAACGTTACCTTACATGGCTTGCCATTAATTTCACCTATAATGATCAGACTGTTCCCGTTATGGGCTTGTGAGATCGAGATCCTTGGGGCTCTTCGAACACCAGCCAGCACCCGCCCCGCGGTCCTGGCGTTTATTCGTTTCCCTGTTGCTGAGCAGTGCCATCAGTCACCGCTGCATTTCCTTCCCGGGGTCGATTTTCTTCTTTTCTATAGTTTCTCCACTTCGGGCAACTCATCCGAAGGTGGCCCTTTTCTCCACAGTTGTAGCAACGGGGCGAGGCCACTATTTCCCTGATGCGGTGAGGTCGGTCATCGCGTCGCACAGCCTCCACTTCTAAGACATGGGCTAAAGCGTCTTTCAGCGACTCGTGGTGCCCTAATCTCACGGCAGCTCTGACTTCCAAGTCGCGTATACCATCCACGAACGCTTGCACTAGTGTCACGAAGTTCCCAATCGTGAATTATTTCGCCTGTAGTTCAACTGAAATTCAATATGATTAGACACGACGCGGGAAAAATGCGTATGTGTGAGTGACGCCAAATGGTTTCTTAGGTATTATTGGGATTTCACCCAATTACAACTATAGCTTAATGTATCTCCGTACAAACGACCTATCCTGAAGATAGGTCGGGACTTCTTGTCCCGGAAATGGCCTCCAACCTCCCCTTACAGCCATCCCAGTCCACCACGGCCTTTCGTATCGCCGCCTTTCAGTGGTTTACACTAGAATAACACCATGTAAACACTTACCAATGTTCTTGTATCTCTTACCACATTCTCTTTGGTTCCCTCAGTCCATCCTTGACTCCACAGCTTCTCCTTTCACCTTTTTACCACCACCCTTACTTTCTTTTCTATATACTACCGATTTGTTTCTTTTTCGTACAACTTCTTATGTACCTCCCCGTACACTCCCCCCCCGCTCCCCGCTGTCGCCCTACCTCCCGTGTTGCCAACTCGCGTTTCATTTTACACAAAAGTCATTCGCTTTCGCGACACTCCCAACCAAAGGGAAGTTTGCCACCCTAGATAGCTTTATGCTGTGGCAGTTAAGCTGGTATTTATTATTGTTGTAAGGAGAGGATATAACTTGATTGGATTTGAATAATCGTATGACTTGCAAGTTAATGTTAGAAATTTGAATAACTTTAGTAACCAAATATTAACCCTCTAAATAAAATGCTATTGCAATGAATTGATTCATAGTGATAGTCTGTTTAAGATATAGATCTAGTAAGTAATAAATTAAACTATCTAAGCTTATGAATTAGTTTTTTATTGTCCTTGCACACTTTTTTATTTATAATGATGC
Organism: Achlya flavicornis; assembly: GCA_947623365.1. Lineage (NCBI taxonomy): Eukaryota > Metazoa > Arthropoda > Insecta > Lepidoptera > Drepanidae > Achlya > Achlya flavicornis. Next base: position 2,400,144 of record OX392483.1, on the reverse strand, counting down.
ATATTATTAAAATAACAAAATTAAATTTCAGAGTGAAACTAAATTATATAGTTGGGTTGTCCATTGCTTTATCAAATTTCGAGCCTTATGCGCCGCCAGTCTAGTATTTCTCTTTTCTATATTTATAATCTCTGTATTTGCCTCGTCTCCTGTATCTACTACCTCCTTCCCTACACCTATTGCTGTACCTTCGTCCTGTATTTTCTTTGTATTTTCCTTTCTACTGTCTGCCTGTTACGATACATCTATTTCCAATGGATATAAATGAAGTATAGACCGTGTATACTCTTTCTCACCCACTTTAACTTTTGCAGCTCTGACTTCCTTGTCATTACTTTGTAATAACTCGCATATCTTTCCTACTTTCCACTTCACCCTCGGTCCCTCGTCCTTTATCTGCACAACATCTCCCACTTCAGGTAATTTTATACCAGTGTTCTTTGGTTGCCTATTATATCGTTCTCTTAGTGTGGGGAGATATTGGTTTATGAACATATGCTTAAATTCATTTAGTACATTTTGTCCTCTCTTCCAGCCTTGTATGAGGTCCTCCTTAGCAACGGTTCCATTTATTATTTCCACTTTTCCATATGCTTCCTCTAGCATGAGAGGCCCTCCTACACGCAGGAAGACAGCAGGAGTTAGTATGTGCTCCACGTCTTGTCCTACTGAAGTCAGTGGTCTGCAGTTTAGTACAGCCTCTATTTCCTTTAAAATGGTCTGCAGTTGGCTTTCATTTAGTATGTGTTTATCAATGGTTCTTCTCAAACAATGTTTTACTAGACCTATGATTCTCTCATATACTCTGCCAAACCAAGGAGCCAATTCCACTATAAATTTCCATTTTATTTTGTTTTTTATGCAACATTGTCCCACCATGACTTCAGCAGTGAGTTTGAAACATGTTGCATTGTCTGACAGTATCATTTCAGGTGTACCTCTGGTAGCTATAAATCTACGCATAGCTAGAAGACATTCTTCAGCGGTTAAGTTAGATACGACTTCAAGGTGAACAGCTCTCACTGTTAGACACGTGTATAAACATGCCCATCGCTTTACCATCTCACCTTCAGACTTGACATATAGAGGCCCTAAATAATCAATCCCAGTGTAAGTGAAGGGTTTAGACATAGTGACTCTTTCCTTAGGCAAAGGAGCCAACGGGGGCATTTTGTAAGGACCTCCTCCGTATTTCCTGCATTCTTTGCATCGGTAGAGTACTTTCTGCACTTGTGATCTACCTCGGGGAATCCAATACTTCTGTCTCACTGCAGCTAGAGTTTGAGAAACCCCCACGTGGTGCATGTTCCTGTGTGTCTCATCAATAATTTCATAAGTGAAGTCAGAGTTCTTTGGCAGTAAAATAGGATATTTTTGGTCTGTAGGCCAATCCGCAAACTTGAATCTTCCTTTACACCTTAAGATACCATTATCCTCGAAGAGCCCCAGGGTTCTAGTCAAATTTGTTGATTTGTTTACTTCATCAGTGTAATATTTTCTGTAAATCCTTTATTACTAGCTCCTCCTCTGTTATGGTTAACATGTAGTGTTCTGTCGCCTTTTCTTTGGGCCATTTCATCACATCACCCTTCAAAAAGGATGGGCCCTTGAACCAAGGACGTACATATTCCAAATTATTCTTAGTTGGTCTAGTCGCGATATCAGCAGGATTGAGATTTGTAGGGATGTATTTAAATTCGACATTCTTCAATTTTTTAATATCTTCAACCCTGTTTGACACAAAAGGCGGCAGAACCCTCTTGGATGTTAACCAGTGGAGTGCTACTTGACTATCGGACCACAGGTATAGTTTGTTGATATTTATATCAATTGCTTCTAGGACATATTTTATCAGTTTACAGCCTATCCATATCGCCATTAGCTCCATTCGAGGAATTGTATGTGCTTCACGATTTTTTATTGGTATCAAACGAGATCTGGACATCACTAAGCTTACTGTGGCTTCATAACCATCGCTTACTTTAAGGTACACGACAGCCGCCGAGGCTTCGCCGGATGCATCTGCAAAGCAGTGTAATTCAACTGAATCGACATTGTTTGGACGAAGACCGTACCATCTTGGTATCTCGGCCCGCTGTGCCTCTAGAAGGTCAGTTATGATTCCGAATCTGAATGTTCGAAACCTTAATAACAATCTGATTAAGTTTTCAAGTAACAGTGGCCCTTTATATAGACATTCATTTAGGGTTTTTGCGCTCTTTAAATTTGACGACACGTCATACGAGCCTTAGCTTCTCACCCTTCCTAACATAGTGATGGGGAAGATATTGTACGGTGGTTGCCTCTCCCGCCTTGGCATCAACTTCTTCTACTATTCCTTTGTTTAATTGATGTCCACTGTCCTATTTCGGGAGTGTCCATTTGAGCATAAAGCAGAGTTGTGGTGAGTGCTCTTGCAGTGGTAGCATTTTTTCCTCTGGGTACACTCCTTTGCCAGATGAGTTCCTTTAAAGCATTTGTAACATTTACCTTTTAACAATGTTTTTCTTTCTTGAATTGGTTTCCAGCATTGGTCATTAAAATGGTTTCCTGAACAAAAAATGCATGGTTCAATCTCCCTTCTTTTATTATCAGGGGCTGCCAAGGTCAATGTCTGGTTGTGGTTCATAGGAATATTCTTAAGTTTGTTAAGTTTCCCTTTACTAAATTTCCATCCCCTTTTATGCCCCCCTTGATAGGGTTCCCGAACCTGTAATGTTTCAATGGTGACTGGTTCTGTATGGTTTGGCTCTCGTCTAGATATCTTTGCTGTTATTATGTGTTCCAAATTCTTCCGGATAGTTTCCACATCCACTTCTTCCGTCTTAATTCTGGACCTCAGCTCATATAAAAGATCATCAGGGAATTTATTCAAGATTATAGTTCGTAAGTGATTATGATTGTCGTCTTCTCCCATGCTCTTCAATATTCTAAGGTGCCTTTCAATATCATTGAAAGTGTTTAAACAATCCTTTGGGGTGGCAGTGGCACGCTTCATTGTTGTTAATGCTGTATAATGTGCGTCAAGAACAAGTCCTATTTTACCGTAACGTTCCTTTAATAACTGTATAGCTATAGAGTAGTTTTCGTTAGTAGAATCCAACCCTTGTACAGTCGCTAGGGCTTCGCCTTCTAGGGAAACCTGTAGGTAGGCAAGTTTGTCTGCATTCCGAAGGTTTTGTGAGTCTATGTTAGATTGGAACCTGTCCCAGAACTCTGTCCATTTTAATATATTACCTGAGAACTTAGGTAACTCAAGTTTGGGAAGTTTGCTTTGGACATAATTTAATTGAGGGTTGCTACTAGAAGGCACCGATACAGGGGAGGTAGTTGCAAGAAGCTCGGCCTCTAATTGAAGTTGAGTATATTCAACAATTTCACTGTCCTCCAGTTTCTCCATGCATTTATGTATCTCACTGATAAAAAGTTGGTTTAGCGTATGTAACTTGCGGCGCAAGGCAACACCTTGTTCAGCATCCATTTGCTTGCATTCCTCAAGGCAGGACGAAACCTCGTCTTTGAACACCTTCAGTCGTCGCTTCCAACATGCCATTGCTCTTTCTTCCAGGCCGGCTCCTGGAATTTTTCCATTTATTTACTTTAGATGGATATAACAACAGTTCAACACTTTTTAAACAAAACAAAATTTTCTAGGTTGTGATTTGTCATTTTACATGACTTGGATTTGTTTGGGTTCTAATTTACATATAAAGACAACTCTTCATTAGTACACCATAAAGATAACCCAACAACAGTAACTAAAACATTGTAAGTGTTACAATAGGCTGGTTCACCAGTAATAGCAATCAATCGTCTTTTATATATTTAATATAATATAATTCAAAGGCATTCAATTTTGTATGGGTCTAAACAATAGCAGGAGCTGCTATCAGGACTGCCTGTATTTCATATGAAGTTTCGCAAGAGATACTATGTTTATTTATATACATACATATCAAATTGATGGGTATATGTAGCCAGCAATCATTCCTTATAAACAGTCATAGATAGTATTCTGGTAAGTTCAAAACAACCTACCTACCACCTTTGACATTTTACAAATTGTCATACCTACCTAGTATAGTTTCAAAATAACAGGTTTAGGTATACATACATATTCTGTATAATATTTTCATACAGAAACCCGTTAGATAATTTGTTTCTTAAAGGATTCATATATGCTCCAATTTTGATTCTATTGAAATGCAACAATATCATCACTTATTGTTTGTAACCCAATAATTTGATACACAATAGGACGAGTGGTATGAGTATTATATTGGCATCACACAGTCCCAGCTGGTCCAGTATAACCCTTGAAAGGAAATTATTCTTACCTCGAACCATTCCTACAACTTAGTGTCCTTCGCCGTACGAGGCTCGTGTGGGTGTTCGACCCTTTCTGATGAGGGCTTTGTGGTAGTTCAGTGCACAGTCGTGCCCAGCTACTTTCGACCGCTGATGCTATCCTGCGTTAATACCAATCGTCTATATTAATTTCACTGATAACTCAATAAAGTTCTACGGGTTTATAAACTTTCATTCTGATTGATAGTAGGTATTGTACCTATGACATGATGCAACATTATTTACTATTGAACTAGGTATGAAATACCTAGAGATGCATGATATCGGTTAATACGCATCTATGATAACTACCACCAATGAAACGTACGGCTTTACACTGATTTATTTGTGCAGATTTACTTGTGTCCAAAACCAAACTTAATTCAAAAAGGTACTTAAGTATATAAATTTACACCAAATATACACTTACCGCTAGTAAGATATCTTTATTCCTTTTTATCATAGGCCGGCGTTGATTGATTGAATGTTTGTTTTCCACGTTGCACAGAATAACCAGTGATTTTCCCAAAATAGGTTTATTTATTATCCAACAACAATGCCAAACAAAATAACACAAACAAATATGGCGTAAATGTCGTATGCGATAATTCTAAGTGGGCGGAAGTGGCAAAATAAATACACAATAATTTATGAAAAATTACGTATAAAAAAACGCTGTTTTGATTGCTTGTCAATCAACAAATCGGTTGTCTTTGTCTTTCGTATTCTTTCTTGTATAAAGCTATCTTATTCTATCATTAGTTCGTTTGGTTGGTATCTTACGGGTTGGCGGCACGGGAAGCTAGGGATGTGTAAAGGTACGTACGGTATCGATGACATAATCGAAACCGTCACTATGACTTTTCATTAATTTATTTTTACTCACCGACTCAGTCTAAACCCACGATTTATTGTTAACATTATTATACGTATCCTAACATCGAACTTAGGGTGGGGCTCCTTCTTACAACTCATTTCTTTTCTACCATTCTAATTTCTTTGGCCTTCTTACAACTCATTTCTTTTCTCATTTCTTTAGCCCTTTTTACAACTCATTTCTTTTCTACCATTCTAATTTCTTTGGCCTTCTTACAACTCATTTCTTTTCTCATTTCTTTAGCCCTTTTTACAACTCATTTCTTTTCTACCATTCTAATTTCTTCGGCCAAATTTGGTTGATCAACCTTGCATCACGTGTAGTTACACGTTCAGAGAATCCTAACCCAGTTCTGTGACCTTTCAGCACGTGAACTCTTTCAGGGATTCTTTCCCATTTTAGTGATCTGTCACCTCACGAACTCTTTCAGGGATTCTTAACCAGTTCAATGGCCTATAGCCACTTGAACTCTTTCAGGAATTCTTAACCAGTTCAATGGCCTATAGCCACTTGAACTCTTTCAGGGATTCTTAACCAGTTCAATGGCCTATAGCCACTTGAACTCTTTCAGGGATTCTTAACCAGTTCAATGGCCTATAGCCACTTGAACTCTTTCAGGGATTCTTAACCAGTTCAATGGCCTATAGCCACTTGAACTCTTTCAGGGATTCTTAACCAGTTCAATGGCCTATAGCCACTTGAACTCTTTCAGGGATTCTTAACTAGTTCAATGGCCTATAGCCACTTGAACTCTTTCAGGGATTCTTAACCAGTTCAATGGCCTATAGCCACTTGAACTCTTTCAGGGATTCTATCACCACATGAACTCTTTCAGAGGTTTTCACTCTGTTAGTTCAGTGGCTTCTACTATTGTTTGAGTCACACTAAGCTGCCGGACACGACAGCCATTCACTATCCTATACCGTTTGTGACCTGATTACTATCTTAAACCGCGTGACTCCAGCACTTACAGCAAGTAGCTTGGCTGTTCTTTTTAATTACTCATTTATTGTATGCGTACGTACACTAATCATCTACTATCCCTTTCACTTTCGTATGAAATATTAATTAATCTTAAATTAAAATATAACAAATTGTATTACATCGTAGATCACATCGACAAAAATATGCAAATAGTCACATGAAGTCACATCCCTATCTATTTTAGTTGTACAGTTCTACCAACGTAATAAATATGTACGTACGCACCAAAATTTGAACGGAAACAAAGTATCTAAACAAAGTCAGTAACATGTCAGTAAACTTTCTTTTTTAAATGATTTATAATAGATGAAATGGAAAAAATATGCAATGTTAATCATGAATTTATCCCAGCATCTCCACCATGTCACGAAGTTCCCAATCGTGAATTATTTCGCCTGTAGTTCAACTGAAATTCAATATGATTAGACACGACGCGGGAAAAATGCGTATGTGTGAGTGACGCCAAATGGTTTCTTAGGTATTATTGGGATTTCACCCAATTACAACTATAGCTTAATGTATCTCCGTACAAACGACCTATCCTGAAGATAGGTCGGGACTTCTTGTCCCGGAAATGGCCTCCAACCTCCCCTTACAGCCATCCCAGTCCACCACGGCCTTTCGTATCGCCGCCTTTCAGTGGTTTACACTAGAATAACACCATGTAAACACTTACCAATGTTCTTGTATCTCTTACCACATTCTCTTTGGTTCCCTCAGTCCATCCTTGACTCCACAGCTTCTCCTTTCACCTTTTTACCACCACCCTTACTTTCTTTTCTATATACTACCGATTTGTTTCTTTTTCGTACAACTTCTTATGTACCTCCCCGTACACTCCCCCCCCCGCTCCCCGCTGTCGCCCTACCTCCCGTGTTGCCAACTCGCGTTTCATTTTACACAAAAGTCATTCGCTTTCGCGACAACTAGATTACCGTTGATCATCGCTGGTGCAGACTGGTATGCTTTACGGACCAGCTTTTCTACCTCTAGAGCCCACTGTTGTATAGTTTCGGCGCTCCGTTGCACACGGTCCTTGAGTTGGGCACGGAATACGTGTTCCAGGTGTGCGTCCCCGTATCTAGATTCTAGAGCTTCCAACAGTTGCTCATACGTCACTTCCTTACCGAGGGCCTCCAGTATAGTGAGGGCCTGGTCGCGAAGACCCAAAGTGAGTGCTGTCATCGCCTGTGCACTAGTCCAACCATTCGCCTTCATGACAGCTTCGAACTGGATTCTATAGGCTGACCATGACGAGGTGCCATCAAATGGCGGTACCTTGAAACCACGTGAAGAAGCCACAGGTAAAGAAGTAGCAGTTCCAACCTTGAGTCCAACCAGGGCCTTCTTCACGTCTTCTATCTGTACTTCGGCCTTGGACATACGATTTTCAGATTCCGAGATACGGGACTCATGATGCTGAAGCTGTTCCTTCACCACCTTGAGATCCTTGCCAAGAGTTACTTGTAAATTTTCTAATAAAACCATCTGTTCCTCTTGGCGGCGAGCCTGCTCCTCCTTATCCCGCTGTAGCTGTTCCTCCAGTCGGCGAGCCTGCTCCTCCTGACGGCGAGCCTGCTCCTCCTTATCCCGCTGTAGCTGTTCCTCCAGTCGGCGAGCCTGCTCCTCCTGACGGCGAGCCTGCTCCTCCTTATCCCGCTGTAGCTGTTCCTCCAGTCGGCGAGCCTGCTCCTCTTGTCGGCGAGCCTGCTCCTGTAGCATTACCATCAAAGCGCCAAGATCTGGGGTTGCAGGTACTGCTCTGACTTCAGGTGGGTCGGCAACTGGCAAAGAGGCAGTTGGCTGCTGGCCACCCGAAGTCTGCGACGGAGAACCTCCAAACCTCCTTTCATCCATCTCCTGCTGCCGCTGGCCCCTTGTACGGACACCCTCAGTGACTTCCTTTGGCATAACCGGCATTATTTATCCCACTTCTGACACCAATTGTTACGAGCTGGGGTTCAGGATAAATAATGGTACACGAATTTACCAAAACACTGGTCACACTTTTATTAAAACTCTAATTAAAACACTCAGAAATTAAATAGTTCACTAGCACTTAACTGTATTTCACTTCGATGTTTACTCACTGTTATACAAAACCAAACTCAAACTCCCCTGTCTATTGTCTCGTATTTATACTTCATAAACGGCATCCGGAACATTCTACAATTTACCCGCGTATTCTACATGCCTACAGTGCTATCGGGAATATTCCAGAAGCAGGTAGCTATTCGGCGATAGATGGCGTTGCTTGATAGATGTTTACTCCTATACAACAACAGATGGCGTTACCGATAGTACCGCTATTCAATAACAGATGGCATTACTGGTAGCAATTTATTCCTGATGTCGCGATGTCGTAACAATATTCAAAATTCAAAAAATATGCATCGATTGGACCCAATTATAATTTTATGCCTTTTGCGGTCGAGACCTTGGGACCATGGGGGTCAGAAGCTCGCCGTTTTGCTCGCACATTGTCTTCAAAATTGATCGAGACCTCCGGAGACCAGCGGGCGGGGAGCTTTTTCCGCCAACGCGTCAGCTTGGCTATCCAAAGAGGAAACGCTGCCAGCCTTCTGGGAACCTTGCCGTTAATCGGAAGGCTTGAGCTTGGCTTGAGGAAATATTCTATACATAGATTGTATTTTGTAAATATAGATTGTATTTTGTACATATTTGTTGTTAATAAAGAACTGGCTTATAAAGTTATTTGATTAAGACATAGAGATAAACAGCGACACTCAGTAAACATAATCAAAACTTTGAATCATGGACGAATAGATTTGAATACGGAATACGAAAACAGAGACGACTAAATATGTTATGCAAGATGAAAAGAGATGAATAGAATTGAAAATTGTTTTTGTGTGCATGACCATGTCTGCATGTCCTGAATCTTGATGTAATTATGTATTTACAAACAAAAAGTAGTAGGTATATTAGCTATATGTTTAGTACAAGCTCTGCTTAGTTTAGGATCAGATAGCCGTGTTAAAAAAAGCTACACTATAGTTGACTCGTAGGTCTTGAATTCTATTATTTTCATTATATTTTGACGGGCCAGTTGGCGTGGAGTCTTAACCTATAGCGCCGCAAGTCGTGGGTTCGATTCCTACACAGGACATGCATTTGTGTGCATGACCATGTCTGTATGTCCTGAGTCTGGGTGTAATTATATATATTAAGTATGTATTTACAAACAAAAAATAGTATATGTATTATATCAATTATCTGGTTTCCATAGTACAAGCTCTGCTTAGTTTGGGATCAGATGAACGTGTGTGAGGAATGCCAGGATATTTATTATTATTTATTTATTTAATGTACCTACTTATTTATAGGTCGCCCAAGCGGTTAAAAATTCCAATTATTTGATACACACACTATCCCAAGATCATTGGTCTCACATCCAGAGGACACCGTCTCAGCCCGTATCCTCTTCAAAAGACGTTTACCCTATTTGTCGATTCAATGGCTCGTTAAGTATCAATGATGTGTGATGTGTCCTATCAAGTGTAACTTGCTTTTTAACCGACTTCAAAAAAAGGAGGAGGTTCTCAATTCATTTTTTTTAATGTTTGTTACCTCATAACTCAGTCATTTATTAACCGATTTGGAAAATTCTTTTTTTGTCTGGATGGGTAGACTTCCCGTTTGGTCTCATTGTCATCAGATCAGGATTTGATTACTTCTTATTGTACATTGAAGTCGGTTTAAGTTTTTTGTAAAACAGTCCAATTATTATTTTATTAATCAATTTTATAATTAATCAATTATTATTGGTAATAAGCTTTTTTTTTCTAACTTGAATATAATTATTAAACGACACAAAATAACTCTCATAAAACTCAATAATAATAATAAAACAACTCTTATTTTATGGTATTTATAGTCGACTTTCCACTATTAGTAAGTAGATCGAACCGTAATTCACATTTAAGTCTCTATAACTTTTGATTAGCATCCACTCCTTGTCTATATAAACTTTAACTGCAAAGTCTGAAAATACTTCGAGCGCGCTATTTGCTTAAAAAGAGATACAAAGATTTCTCTTTCACCTTTCACCTTTGGCAGCGACTGAAAATCAGTGCTGTAGCCCGATACTGGGCTTACAGTTTAATACTAAGTCGCTGTCCCTTTCTGATGTCACACAACACAATTATTTATATTTCTATTACTTTTTAGGGTTCCGTAGCCAAATGGCAAAAAACGGAACCCTTATAGATTCGTCATGTCTGTCTGTCTGTCTGTCCGTCCGTATGTCACAGCCAGTTTTTTCCGAAACTATAAGAACTATAATGTTGAAACTTGGTAAGTATATGTATTCGGTGAACCGCATTAAGATTTTCACACAAAAATAGAAAAAAATAATAATTTGGGGGTCCCCATACATAGAACTGAAACTCCATAAGTCTGGGGGGGACCTTCAAAAATGATATTGAAAAAAAATATCTAAAGTGTCTCTAAAGACACTTCCAAAGTGGTCAAATGTGTGTGCCCCCCCCCTGTATCTTCTAAAATAAGAGAATGATAAAACTAAAAAAAATATATGATGTACATTACGATGCAAACTTCCACCGAAAATTGTTTTGAACGAGATCTTGGAAGTAGTTTTTTTTAATACGTCATAAATTGAAATTCATATCAAATACTCAGGTCTATACTACCATTTACATATATAGGTACCTAGAGGTTTGTACGGAACCCTCGGTGCGCGAGTCTGACTCGCACTTGGCCGGTTTATTTGTCTTACCTTTCCATGTGTATGTAATTGTGTTGCGATACTTTGGAATAAATGTCTTTTTATACAGGATGGGAAATTTTAGACTGGTCAGTGAGTGAGGGCTAGGGTTGAAACCACGCGAACATGGACTTGGGAGACTGGGCCTACCACAAGCTCTTAAAACAAGGTTAAAATAACCTTGTTTGTCTTTTGTCCCTCTTTGACATCCGGCGTCAAAACAAGACAAAACACAAATAAGGTTATTTTAACCTTGTTTTAAGAGCTTGTGGTAGGCCCCCTGGTATCCATAAAGTTTTGAGTTATTGCTATCGGGATTTACAGATTTTGAAAAAAAAAAGTGTACAATAATAATATTATTAGTTTCATCGATCTTGTCTCATATTACTAGCGTAAGGACGCCAACCGCTGGCCCTAAAAAGTCAGTTTAGGGCAAACGCGACTTTTAAACAAATGGCGGTACGCGATACTGTTTACTTGTATGCAGAAGTCCTTAGTTTTAAATCATTGGACCCGTCTAAAATTTCCAACCTGTATATTGTTTATATCGTAGAGTTATAATATTACCAATGTGCTACCGACCTTGGCAAGCTCCTTTGTTGCCATATCGGCTCTGCGGGAGATCCTTTACGGTGCTCATTCCACAACCTTATGCGAGTGGTCAATGTAGGTAGGTACTCACTCAGCTCCGAGTAGAGAAAAACCTTAGGTACTTTGACGGGCCAGTTGGCGCAGTTGGATAAGATTCACCTTACGCGCCGCAGGTCGTGGGTTCGATTCCCACACAGGACATGCATTTGTGTGCATGAACATGCCTGTATGTCCTGAGTCTGGGTGTAATTATGTATATTAAGTATGTATTTACAAACAAAAAATAGTATATGTATTATATCAGTTATCTGGTTTCCATAGTACAAGCTCTGCTTAGTTTGGGATCAGATGACCGTGTGTGAGGAATGTCCCAGGATATTTATTTATTTATTTATTTTTACTTACTAACTGTATTACAATGGTCAAGAACAAAAATGTCTTTTCTCAATTCTATCTACCATCTGATATCCAGAACGTAGTAGTTTCATTTGTATTCTGCTCGCAGAAGCAATGGGATCATTGACCGTTCCCGGATAAATTACGGGCGCACTCTTAGGGTACCTTTTTTTTTTTTTTTGCGTGGGGAAATCCTCATAGGATACCCGACCGCCCTGGGGGGGAGCGGCCAAGTTATGCCGGACTTTTACCGGCTAAAACCCCACGGTGGTCGCCACCTGCGCTATAGAGAGGGGGGCGGGCTCTCGTGTTGAACGCGTACCTGCTCACCCCTCCAAGCGCGGCGCTTAGATAGCTCGTCCTAGGGGAAGTCTGACACCTCCCCCCAGCACCCTCGCTTCGACGAGTCGTGACCACATCGACTCAGCGTCCTCCTTGGGGTCGCTACTCTTAGGGTACCTACCCTGAGAAAGAGATAATTTACTAAAGTATGGCCGACTGTATATCCTTGGTGGCTCTTTTGGTGTCTTAAGATTGTCTAGTCATTGAGCTATTATTACAATGTATAGAGAAGCTATCATAAGCAAAGATTATGTCCCATTTTTTTTGAGTCAACTAAAGTTCTCTTTAGCGCTGAAACAATAATTATTCGTCTAAGCAGACGCTAATCGTCTAAGAGCTAATCTCTGGTAAGTAGAGATCACTTTTAGCTCAGAGTAGATAAATACCTACTATGTACAAACTTTTAGTGATAAGGCCGCCCATTGTAACACTTTATTATTTATATGTTTTGTTTGTTAATTATTTCTTTTTGGTGTAACAATAAAGTATTAACTATATATATATATATATATATTTAGATACACGTAGGGCTATCAGAACGCTTTTAGGAGTATTTTTCTCGCAAACACCGTGATTTTCACGGCGCTTACGCGTTTTGTTCATCGTTCTACAAGTGTGGCCGGATGGCCTCACTTGAACGGAACATAGTTGTGATGTGTGGCGTCTTCTCTATACGTAGTATTAATAGTTCAATGAGACTAGTAGATATATTTTGAATTCTCAAAACAATGAAATAAACTTCACAGATAAGGGGTTGGCTATTTTCAGTCTCAGATCAAGTAGGTTTAATAACAATAAAAACAGGACGTAATATTTTTATAATTTAAACGAACACTTACTTTCTAACTTTGTTTCAATAAGACCAATTTTTTTGGAACGAAGTTCCTTATCGCGCTTTGCGAAAGGGGTCTAGACGGAAAAAATTAAGTCTGTTATAGAAAGCAAGCCAGTTATTTTCGTTTCGTCTTTCTATTTCGCATTGAAAAAACAAATATGTAAAATATATAGTAATATTTATGCCTATTTGTTTTTAACTTCGTTCCATCTGGGTGTCCCTTGACACCTCTCAAGTTTTTTTTTGTAAAATTCTACAGAACCCAACAGAATTACAAGCAAACCATACTTGTCCATTATCTAACTCAGCCCAGTCTGAGCTGATTACGCTATAACAGATGACCGTCCCAGGATAAAGGGCCTTTTAGTAAACTCGATTTGCATGCAAAGTTTAATACCGTATCGTAAATTACGATTCTTTACCCGTGAGTTGTGGCCGCTTCCGGTACATTTGTGGCCGTTTGCGGCTTACATCCGGTAGTAAATTTACACCCTATTACGTTTGATTTTTCATTTAAATAATGGGAAAGAAATTTTAAAAATAAACTACAATTCTTATAAAATAATAATAATAAGTTTATTTATTTCTCTTTCACAAAAGTAATTAATAACTAGTAATTAAAGAAATACTGTTTCCAGTTAACATCCCTTTGTGAGAGACTGGTGTCTGTACTAGTAACCTGTGTTACAGATTACCAGGCTCTCTCCCCTTGGACTAATACTGTATAGGTATTTAAACGGTAAATATTACATAAGTTATTATTGTGATCATGTATGATTGCCTTATGTTTATTGGTATATAATACGTTTAATATCAATAATATCTTTATCAATAGTACCTATATATTGGCAAGGAGAGGAGGGCGATGGCTGCCACACGCGTCATACTTGTGAACAGGTGCTGATTGTGGGGGCTGGTCTGCTTAAGTTTGCTATTTATTTACTTATTAAATATTTATTCAGTCTACTTTGTAATTTTGCCGCCGCGCCGGGGCTCGCAATTGTTTTCAGTGCGATTAGAATGTGAATATTATGTAATGAATCTAAGCTTGTTTTGAAAAGAGTCATTGCTGAGTTTATTGCCGGCTTTTCTCAGCAAATGCAACCTTCCGAACCGGTATTAGAGTAGGTATTAGAGTCAGAAGTTTTCATAAGTGCCTGCGAAGGTCTATTTGAATAAATGATTTTGAATTTAGAATGTTATTGTTCCTAATTGTTAGTTAAAAACATTGATCAATGCTTTGTAACAATAATGTAAAGTATCACAATAATTACATCTAGCTTTTGTAATAAAATAACTTGTCATAATTCAAATTACGCCGGCTCATCTCAAATGAATCGACTTGCCAAGAACAATTATATTACAGTGACTTTGACCTTTATTGAATTTCGTAGAAACTTAACACTTAGTAACGAGGTCAGGATAAAGTTGAATGACCCGATAAAACAGCTGAAAGCCTATGCATTCGCACAAAAGGTTCGTCATAGTTTGTAAGAACTAGAAGAACAAAACCCTTTATTTGAAAGCCTTTAGATTTATTAATCAAGTCTGAATTTGAAGTTAAAAAAACATAAGCTCGAAATTTTTATTTTTATATTTTAAGTACCTATTACAAAGTTTTTATAAATGAGATGGCATTTTGAATTTTATTATTTCTTTTATTGGATTATTTTAGACTAAAACAAATCTTGAATCGCGTTCAATAGGACCCAAGTTTTGGGAATTATTGATACGTAACAGAGATAGCAAGAAGTACCTTCCTTCGAATATAGCGCGAAAGAGATTTAACAATTTAAGCGAACCAGGGCTAGTAGACAAGATGGCTGTCGACAATCGTTATCGTTAGTAAACGATCAACCTTTGTATGGGACTGACATAAGAGATTGTTAAAAATCACGTGATATTTCGATTTTAAATGTCAATCCCATACAAGGTTGATCGTTTAATAACGATGACGATTGTCGACAGCCATCTTGTCTAGGGGGGCTGGAGAATCCGAACATTATCTTTCTATTTTGATTTTATCTGAGTATTTTTTTTCCTGAATCACTATTCAATATGGACTTTTCTACATATGTTTGTATAGTTGAGAGGTTAGTATAACCCAACAAAGTAATTTAAAAATAAATATTCCCACAACTAATGGTAAATAAGGGTTAAACATGTTATATTTGTCAAACCGTAAGTATAATCCACGTACCTACATATAATCTGAAACGTAATTTCGCATGGAGAACACCTTTTTAATTAAACGTGAACAAAACAGATTTTACGATTATAACGAAAGTACCTATTACGTAGCGATCTAATTATAAAGAAACAAAGGGTAATGGCCACATATGTACATTGTACATTCAGCTGCTTCGTGTGGCGGGTCACCTACTTCCTTTTATTATTTTAGGCATCCGTAAACCGATGAAAAAACGTCTACGAAAGAAATTATGTCTGCGTCTACTAGCCCGTTTATTGGCAGGTTATTAGTTATAATATACCAATAAAACTGTTATGTATGAGAACCATGTGTGCGTGCACGCACACATCCCTTTGTATACGCTACCTTCAAATACATCAGTGAGCTCCTAGCTACGCGTTGTTTCACTCGTCCCGACCCGAATACTTGACAGTGGCGACGAGGATCGGATACTTAACAAAAACATTTCCCAGGTATATGACGTGTGATAGAAACAAATCATACTTTTATTCTAGCGCTCATTTTAATGTCGAAATTTATATAATTCACGCAAGTTAACTTCTCGATTTGAATCTACGAGTAGAAAGAAACGATAGCGAAGTTATACTTGTTTATGTCGTGTATTTATTTATTAGTATGTAACTGAGACTAACCCCACATTTCCGTCATAATTTCCAAATATCTGGACTTTTTTCCAATTTTTCTCTCCGTAAAAACGTTATTCGGATCAAATAACAAATATGTACCGACTTCCGAGTGATGCACTTACTAACGAAGATCATTTCATTTTTATTTATGTAGCATTCTTGTGTTTTTCTACACTCTTATGACAGTCTATAAAACGATACAGTAATCCGACGCTTTTGATCTCGTGCAAGATGCCGACAACGTCTAGACAGTATCGCGACGGCCATTTAATGTATGCCGTTTCCCGAGCTACTAACATCGTTTTGTTCGCAGGTCGGGCCACGTCTCGCCCCTCACACCCCGCACGATTGCCCTGTCTAGACGGCTTCGTCGAACGACTGCATGGTTTTATAGACTGTGCTCTTATCTTGCACGTTTCCGCTCAACTGAGATGTTTTTCGAGAGATATCAAAATAAAAGCTGGCGATTATCCGTACTCGTTCAGAAAGACTATAAAAAACAGAGAGTGGAGTTTCATTTTTATTTTTTCGGAGGTAAATGTTTTACGGAAATAAATGTTGAGGAGTACAGTCGAGGACATAAATATGTATACACTTTGTGAAATTATAAACCAATTTTCTCGCACTCTGTATTTATTCAAATGTTGAAATATTACACAAATCGTAATAGTATAAATTAAAATGCAGGTAGAAACCTGCATAATATCTATAATTTCAATCTTTCGATCGTTGTAGAATTTGTTTTTTTTATTGACCAAAATAATTACATAGCACATAGTGTTACATTACCACCTGACGAAAGCCTGAAAGGCTTATATATACGTGTCCAGCGAGAGTTCATTATAGGTACATACCTACCATGATAATGTTGGTTTATATAAAATATTGGTTCTAGAATTTTTATGTATCAAAGTAAGTCATGCTCACTTTAAGGTCTTTGCTTGCGGCGGCGTCGTGTGACGGTTCGCCCACTTCCCTCCAATATGGCGAGGAGGGCGATGGCTGCCACACGCGTCATACTTGTGAACAGATGCTGCTCGATGGGGCTGGTCTGCTTAAGTTTGCTAGTTATTTAATCGATTCAGTCTACTTTGTATTTTTGCCGCCACGCCGCGCGCGCCTGGGCTCGCAATTGTTGTCAGTGCGATTAGAATATAAATATTATGTAAATGAATCTAAGCTTGTTTTGAAAAGAGTAATTGCTGAGTTTGTTGCTGGCTCTTCTCAGCAAATGCAACCTTCCGAACTGGTATTAGAGTATTAGAGACAGACTTGTCATAAGTGTCTGCGAAGGTCTATTTGAACAAATGATTCTGCATTTGAATAATATATATGGATACTTTTAATCCCGGACAAACATTTTATCCCTCCGGGATATAAATAGAGAAATTGTCTGACTGACAGACGTTCAGAGGTTGATATGAATGAAATGTTGTACACAGGTTCCTCAAATAATGTATTCATCCTAAGGAAATTGATAAAAAAAAAATGGCGCTCGTATTTATCAACACATTTAAACACGAGGTATTGCAGCTTTTCTTTCGTTCTACCGTTCATGAGCCGTCACAGGTTAGATAGAGACAGAGTTTGAGCATTTATCCCACAGTAAACGAATTTCATGTCCACTATACAATACGTTGAATATAAAAACGTAAAGACCAAAGAAAGCCGTGTCCACACCAGTGTACGATAAATCAGCGCATCGACAATTGCCACTTTCTCCCTGAGAATGATTACCAAGCTTGAGAACAGGAAGTGAAATTACTGTCGATCGCTTACAGCAGGAAATTGCCTGGTGTTCGGAAAATGTATACTTGTTATAAGATTTGCCACCGTGCAATCGATAATCGACTTTAATACTTTGTGTTGAGAGTTAAAGTAACAATGACTTCGGTTATGTTATGAGTACTTATTCCACGGTTTTGTGAAGAAAAGTCGTATCTTTATTTTAAAATTTTGTATTAAATATTCATTTCTTCATGTTTGTTATCACTATTACACATAATTTCCATATTTATTACATACTACATAATTTCATTATATCAATTTCAAATGGAAATGCTAATGGTGCGTCTATGCGACGCGAAACGAGCACGAGCCGGGCCACGAACGATCAGAGTTAGTTCGTTGCTCGCGGTTGTCAAGTGTGGACGTTGTCAACGAGCCTTCAACGAACGCGATGCGAATCCCTATGCTCGTGAAAACACTGACAATCGAGCGGAGCGCAGTCGAGCGCGAGACGAATGCTCGTTCGAGGCTCGCAAGTCCATCCACGCTACGCGAACAACAAACATATCCTGTTCGTTCGCTCGACTCGTGCTCGCTTCGCGAAGCATGGACGTACCGTTAGATTGAATAAGAAATAACTAAGCTCTTTACAATTTCCCAGAAATCTAGCATGAGAGTAATATAAAAGATACTTAAAATAGAGCACAACTTTGTACACACAAAGAAGAGTTTTTCAAAATTGCACTTCAAATTCTATAAGTCCTTTTTTAAAGCTAACAAACATTCTTTCTATCACATGACTAAGTAATTATATTATAAAAGTCCATCTCTATGGGAGGTCTAATAGGGAAAATCTGCTACACACAACCTAACAAAAATAGAGAAATTCCCAAACGGCAAAATAAATAAGTCATAAAAGTATCTTTTATTAGGTACTCTAATAATTTGTCACCCATTTATTACATAAACTGTTATCATTATCTCTTTAAGTGCTGTATACAGCGAAGGTTTATAGCAGGGAGCGCTTTTGGCTTGATGCCAGGATGCTTTGAAGAAAATATTGTGCCGAACCAGTCGGCTGACGAGAGTTTTTTGCTATAAAAGCGTAACGCCTGCTACGCTTCACACGCAGCCTACGCTTTCGGTCTCTGGACTGAAGAAATTATCTATAGACATAGATGTTCAGAAAAATTAGTAGATATAACAGGTGAGATTTCGAGATGGCATATATTCGAAACCTATGATGGATTATTCATGCTGAACAACTTTTACAACTATGGGATCAACACATTTTTTTTTTCATTTTCATACATTATGATCGAACAAGATTGACAATATGTAAAAAAAAATTGAAAATTCACTATTGGTCCTATAGTAAAAGTTGTTCAGCATGACTAACCCAACATGTTTCGATAATTGGACTGTTTTACAAAAAAAAAACTTAAACCGACTTCAAAGTACACTAAGAAGTAATCAAATCCTGATCTGAAGACAACCTCTGGTCTGGTCAACCAATGATCTGGACCAAACGGAAAGTGTACCCTACCAGACAAATAAAGAATTTTCCAAATCGGTTCATAAATGACGGAGTTATCAGGTAACAAACAAAACAAAAAAAAAACATACAACCGAATTGAGAACCTCCTCCTTTTTTTGAAGTCAGTTAAAAATATGTCATCTGGAAATCTCCACCCAGTATAACAGGTGGAGATTTCGAGATGGCATATTTTCGAAACCTATGTTCGGTTAGTCATGCTGAACAACTTTTAATATATAAATTAAAGGAATAGCGTCTAAAGAGATCTTTCAGTAGAAAACGGTAAAGGTCATGCTGCTTCCAAAACCAACTAACATTTGCAGAAACTCCCTTCAAATGCATAATTTAAAAAAAAAACAAGCTCATTGTTACAAGAATTGAAAATACCCTGAAACCAGTACAATTACGTGGAAAAGCAACAAAATTGTAACAATGTTTACAACAAAAGTGTAAGCCAAATTGTAAACCATTTCTAGCAACTTTGTTGTCGGAATTACTGTTCTCGGTAAGTATTGCAAAACCTTGTCACATGTGTGCTGGTGATTACTATACTGGACTCAGTAACCCTTAATAATAACAATTGTGAATGTTATGTTTGTTGTCGTGGCAATAAGGTTTAAAATAACTTGATCACGCTCGGACATATTGTTAATAACTTCAGAGATTGTTATGCCCATTTTGAAGGCCAAATTTAGGGTTATGGTCCATTAAAAAAAATGCCCATTTTCGCTAAATAGTTTACGCAACTCAAAATGTCAGCTTTTCATAAACTAGACATTGATAATAGTTGTACGTAGTATTTATTTACTCTGAGATAAGGAGGTGAAAATATTTATTTATAAAATCAATAAAAAATTACAAAGTTAAGGCGCGACAATTTTCGGAGTAAAAATGTACCTTATGTATATTTTTTAATAATGTAAATGAAGCAAATAACGGACTACATCGAACTTTTCAGGACACTGGCCTACGACATTCTGCGTAATTGGCAAAGGCCCTCTCGCTGCTCTCGCGGAGAGACCTTCGTAAGGTTATCTACTTATTTCTCACATACCAAATTGAGAGCTTAAATTATTGACATTATGAAATTATCTGATTCTATGGACATTGGATATACCTATCATAATTTTGCTATTTTTACGAAAAAATATATAGTATAAAATTACAGCCACATAAGTAATAGTGCCAACAGAAGAATAAAGCCAAAGTCTGACCCCTTCTTCTGTCTCCCAACAATTCCATTTTCATTTGAGACAAAAATTACAGCTATAACTCGTAGACGTGAGACGCAAGCTTACTTTAGCAGAATTTATTAGTTCCTACATTAGGTACATGGAGCGGCGGGAACTCCCTAAAGTTCTAGGTATATTGTTGCCTCGATCGACTTATGTTTCACTAACATTTTGGACAATGTCCTATCCTAACTCTAATATTATAAATGCGTTTGTTTGTTACGACTTCGCGCCTCAACTACTCGACGGATCATCATGAAATTTGGCGTGCAGATAGCCTATGGTATGGAGAAGGACATGGAAGGTTGGCGCTTTTCATTTTGTAATTTACGATATTCCATGGTAATGATAATGTTTCGAAATTCTATTGGGTTTCAAGGAAAAGCGCCCCACGGTTTTTCATTCAAATATTAGATTTAATTACAAAAATTGCTTACATTTAGGCCCTTACGTGATAAACCTTGAGTATACTTAGGTTCAATTTTATTATTATTTAACACTTTTTAGTGCAGGGCTTTTTTTAAGCGTGTTTTTTTAGTTTTTTAAACTGTAATTTATTATTCGTGCTTTTTGTAAAATTGTCCCATTCCATTCCTGATTAATTATGGAACACATACCTGCATTTTAGGCGAGTTAAGTATATATCTTTGTTTGAGTTTGTTATAAAAATCTTTTGAAAGATATGTCTCAATTCTCAAAGCTTTACTTAGGTCAAGTGAATTTATCGCCTTATAACAGTGTTAGCTATTCCATGCAATTCATCTTGTTTTTAAAGTATTTAAAAGCTTATCAGACTTGTCAAGTACGTTCAGGAGTTACTCCATTTCCGTTTAAAACTGGAAAAACAAGCTTTGTGTTTGTTCTAATTCCGTTTATCTGTTTCAAATGTATTTTAAACAGAAGCGATACACGAAACAAAGTGAAACTCAAGTTTATACCTAATGTCAAATAACTTAGTCAAACTGTGCGGAGTTGAATCCAGGCTCGAGCATCCTAGTGCGGGTCTAAGGACCAAGGATCAGAGTTCCAGTGTTGTATGAATGGCTGGAGTGGAAGTACGGCACGATGACCTTCCAGTTGGCGCAGATCCTCTCGGGACAAGGTTGTTTTGGAAGGTATCTGTGTCAGATTGCCGGAAGGAAGCCGACCGTCGAATGCCACCGCTGAGTGATGGATGCTTCGAGGAGGAGGCCTAGCACACGTTGCGAGGTGTGCTCAGCCTGGGCAAGTGAGCGCAGCGAGCACTAGGTCGAAGTGGGGACAGATCTCTCGCTGCCGAGCTTTGTTGGCGCTGTGGTTGACAGCAAGAGATTTGAATTTCCACTCCTTTTGAAGCTTTTGCAAAGGAGGCGCGGATGTCGGCGGAACGTGACAGGGAGGAAACGACCACCCTGGCTATCCGCCGTAGGAGAACCGCAGATAGCTCAGCGACATTCACAGCTTACCGGTGGGTAGGTACAACAAAGTAGGTACCCTACCACCGTGATATAGTTTCCTTATGGTGCGGCGTCCATGCTTGGCGAACCGAGCACGAGCCGAGCCACGAACGAGCACACTGCGAGCACGATTCGCGTAGCGTGGACGGGCTTGCGAGCCTCGAACGAGCATTCGTAGCGTGCTCGACTGCGCTCCGCCCGATTGTCAGTTTTTTCACGAACACAGGGATTCGCATCGCGCTTGTTGTAGGCTCGTTTTACGTCTACGCTTGAAATCGCGAGCAACGAGCGAACCCTGTTCGTTCGAGGCTCGCGTTCGCTTCGCGTAGCATGGACGCACCATAAGGTTTTCCTTCCTATTATGTTTTCTTAAAGTCAAACTCATTGAAGGATTTGAACATTGTCATGACCTTTATCACTAAATATCTACACTAATATTATAAAGAGGTACCTACACTTTCGATGTAGGAGGTAATCTCTGGAACTAATGATTCGATTCCGAAAATTCTTTCACTAATAGGAAGCTACATTATCTCTTAGAGCTTTAGAAGTTTATCGCTATCTCAATAAATGGAAAATTTTATCGAGATAGCGATAAACAACCACCACCGGCGTGAGACCAGCCTGGTGGCGATGTCTTCTTGATTAATTGCTACCATAAAATTCCTTCGCAATACAATAACTTTGACAGTCGACAAAATATAGAATCTGTCTTCGACCCAATATACAAGTCTCACTCAATAGTACACAATAGTGCGAACAGTGACAAAGAGCTGTGAGCAGAGCATGTCAAATGGTCATCAATTTCATTATGTGTCCGGTTGGTTGATCATTTGTGTCACTGTGCACGGCCTGTTGGATTTTAACCTGGGATTCTCATGTTCGTTACAGTGTGTTGACTGAGTAATATGAGCTTGTCTTAAGAATATGTATGAGGATCTACAGTGTTGCCAGTGGCCGATATTAAAAAGCAACATGAGACAGCTCAAAAAGTAACATTTTCACGAGAAAAGTAATCTTATTTTATGTAGAAAACGACACTAATTAATGTAAATGGCACTTTATTTCACATAAAAATCCTCACTTCTATTTGTTAAGATTCGAAAAAAATCGTAACAATTGTATTAATTCCCTAAGTGAGAAAAGAAAGAAGAAATCCAAAAATTCATGCTATTGCTATCTTCTTAATTCTTCGAGTGCGATAAAGAGAAAGAAAATAGACGATGGCTAAAAATCAAGTGCACCAACGCGACGAACGAGAATTTCCATGGTAGCGTTTCACGGTTATTTTATGTCTGCTGGAAAATATTTGAATAGTCAAAAGTAACGTAAAAGTAACATTTTGAGTCGTGTAACATGGAGGTAACGTGAATAGGTCAAAAGTAACGTAAAATTTTACAAAAGTAACATTCTGGCAACGCTGTCTACAACTTTACATTTAAAAAAAAACTAATCGGATGGTTCGTTCCAGATATTAGTGCGTTCAAAGATACAAGCTCTTCAGCTAAGTAAACAGTTATTTATTAAATAAATAAATAAATATCCTGGGACATTCCTCACACACGGTCATCTGATCCCAAACTAAGCAGAGCTTGTACTATGGAAACCAGATAACTGATATAATACATATACATACTTTTTGTTTGTAAATACATACTAAATATACATAATTACACCCAGACTCAGGACATACAGACATGTTCATGCACACAAATGCATGTCCTGTGTGGGAATCGAACCCACGACCTGCGGCGCGTAAGGTGAACCTTAACCAACTGCGCCAACTGGCCCGTCAAATGTATTATGTAGGTGTGATCATTGTGCTCGGATGTAACAAATAAATGTGGTGTGCAGGGAGTTGTATACCTCTCCGAAAACCACCATGTCTCTAAGGAGTGATTTGTAAGAATATACTCAACTTAACTTTTTTTTTTTTTTATTGTATACATATAGGCCTGTGTTTGGCCACAATCTCACTATGGTAAGTGATGATGTGGCCGAAGGTGGTAAGCACACAAAGCCTAGAAGGAACTGGCTCTCAAGTGCAGCTGTCGGAACACACCGATAAGTGCTTGGCGACAGATTTTCAACTTGAGGGTGGTAGCCAGCCAGACGGGTACTACAAAGTACCCTACCACCGTGCTATGGTTTCCTCACGATGTTTTCCTTCACCGAAAGCTCAAGCTCATTGTAGGATTCGAACCCGGAACCTTCGTCTCGGTTTACTTCGCATAAAGTAGGTACATTTTCAATAATAAATTAATACCACCATAGATTAAATATCTCAATATATAAAACAAAGTCGGGTTTGTTCGAACACTTATAACTCGAGAACGGCTGGACTGATTTTCATGATTTTTGATTTGTTGGATTTTTCTTCGCCCCGAATATCAGAATAGCTAAAAAGGGTAAGGGTAGGGTAGGGTAAGTGAGAACCATTAGGAAAGGGTAAAACCACGCGAACGAAGTTGCGCCGGACCATAGATTTTAAACTTTCCTAGATAACGAAAGAAGACCGCAATCTTTTCACTCCAGAAATTGAATGCCGTTTGTTCTGTCGATATTTTCTCGAATATCAAGTTCGTGAAATTTATTTTCACGTGTGGAGTTTTGAATAAAAAAACCCTGCCTTAACATAAACAGGGGTCGTTTACAAATATGGCTTCGAGCCAAACTCCTTAACATATTTATGAGGGTGGTGATGCCAGCTTTAGGTATTTCAATTTCAATACAGATTCACGATCTACGATGAAAATATCTACCAACTTTCTATTTAGAGTAAGTAATGTTAACGATAAAACATTCCATTGTTTTGTAATTTTTTTTTTAGCACTAGCTTCTGCCCGTGGTTTTACTCGCTTTCTCGTGGATCTTATGTTTCCGCGATAAAAGAAAGGTTCCGTAAAGACGTTTCTTGTATGGAGCCCCTTTTAGGATTTGATTTTATTAATTTTTTATGAGAATGGAGACAACACACTGACAGACAGCGGAGTTTTAGTTTAATAGTGTCCCGTTGCCACCCTTTGGGCACAATAGTATTACTAAATTAAAAAACAAAATGAAAAATTGAGACAATTTATCATTTGTTATAATAAATACATAAATAGAATTAGTAGATAATGCCCCATTATATAGTGACGGGCCAGTTGGCGGAGTCTGGTAAAGATTCCACCTATAGCGCCGCAGGTTGTGGGTTCGATTCCCGCACAGGACATGCGTTTGTGTGCATGAACATGTCTGTATGTCCTGAGTCTGGGTGTAATTATGTATATTAAGTATGTATTTACAAACAAAAAGTAGTATATTATATCAGTAATCTGGTTTCCATAGTACAAGCTCTTCTTAGTTTGGGATCAGATGACCGTGTGTGAGGAATGTCCCAGGATATTTATTTATTTAATATTATATAAAAATATTTTATGCATTCAGATGATATATCTTAATATATAAAATGATAAACTGATTGTTGATATATCAGCGCACAGCCCAAACCGCTGGACCTAGAGATTTGAAATTTTGCACACAGATACCTTATACAGTGGAGGCATCCACTAAGGAAGGATTTTTGGAAATTCCACCCTTAAGAGGGTAAAATAGGGGATGACAGTTTGTATGCAAGTCCGTCAGTTTTTAAGTTAGGATCTTAAAATTTTGTGTTTAGGCTGACGATTGAAAATTAATGTATAGTTATCTCAGCATTTGTGATAATTCCACCCCCGAAGGGAGGAAAAGAGGGATGAAGTTGGATATGCAAGGCCTTCAATTTCAAAGTAAACTTCATGAAATGTATTATTATATGGTGTAGGCATCCACTATGGAAGGATTTTCGGAAATTCCAACCCTAAGGGGGTAAAATAAGGGATGAAAGTTTGTATGAAAGTCCGTCAGTTTTGAAGTTAGGATCTTAAAATTTTGTGTTTAGGCTGACGATTGAAAATTAATGTTTAGTTATCTCAGCGTTTGTGATAATTCCACCACCGAAGGGAGGAAAAGGGGGATGAAGTGGTTTATGCAAGTCCTTCAATTTCAAAGTAAACTTCACTAAATATATTATTATATAGTGTAGGCATCCACAAAAGAAGGATTTTTAAAAATTCCACCCCTAACATGGTAAAATAAGGGATGAAAGTTTGTAAGCAATATATCAACGCATAGCCCAAATCGCTGGACCTAGAGATTTGAAATTTTGCACAAAGATACCTTATACAGTGTAGGCATCCACTAAGGAAGGATTTTCGGAAATTCTACCCCTAAGGGGGTAAAATAGGGGATGAAAGTTTGTATGCAAGTCCGTCAGTTTTGAAGTTAGGATCTTCAAATTTTGTATTTAGGCTAACGATTAAAAATTAATGTATAGTTATCTCAGCGTTTGTGATAATTCCACCACCGAAGGGAGGAAAAGGGGGATGAAGTTGTTAATGCAAGTCCTTTAATTTGAAAGTAAACTTCACTAAATGTATTATTATACGGTGTAGGCATCCACTAAGGAAGGATTTTTGGAAATTCCGCCCCTAAGTGGGTAAAATAAGGGATGAAAGTTTGTATGCAAGTCCGTCAGTTTTGAAGTTAGGATCTTCAAATTTTGTATTTAGGCTGACGATTGAAAATCAATGTATAGTTATCTCAGCGATTGTGATAATTCCACCACCAAAGGGAGGAAAAGGGGGATGAAGTTGTGTATGCAAGTCCTTCAATTTGAAAGTAAACTTCACTAAATGTATTATTATACGGTGTAGGCATCCACTAAGGAAGGTTTTTTGGAAATTCCACCCCTAAGGGGGTAAAATAAGGGATGAAAGTTTGTACGCAAGTCCGTCAGTTTTGAAGTTAGGATCTTCAAATTTTGTATTTACGCTGACGATTGAAAATTAATGTAAAGTTATCTCAGCATTTATGATAATTCCACCCCCGAAAGGGGAAAAAGGGGAATGAAGTTGCCTTCAATTTCACGATAAACTTCACTAAATTTATTATTATACAGTGTAGGTATCCAGTAAAGAAGATTTTTGGAAATTCCACCCCTAAGGGGGTAAAATAGGCCATGAAATTTTGTATGGAAGTCCGTCAGTTTTGATGATAAGATCTTCAAATTTTGTGTTTAGGCTGACGATTGAAAATTAAAGTAAAGTTGTCACAGCATTTATGATAATTCCTCCCCCGAAAGGGGAAAAAGGGGAATGAAGTTGGGTATACAAGGCCTTCAATTTCACGATAAACTTCACTAAATTTATTATTATACAGTGTAGGTATCCAGTAAAGAAGGATTTTTGGAAATTCCACCCCTATGGGGGTAAAATAGGACTTGAAATCTTGTATGGAAGTCCGTCAGTTTTGAAGTTAGGAACTTAAAATTTTGTGTTTAGGCTGACGATTGAAAATTAAAGAAAAATTGTCACAGCGTTTGTGATAATTCCACCCCCGAAGAGGGAAAAGGGGGATTAAGTTGTATACGAAAATCTTTCATTTCCATAGTAAACATCACTAAATTTATAATTATAAAGTGTAGGTATCCACTAACGAAGGATTTTTCAATATTACACCCCTATGGGGGTAAAATAGGGGATGCGAGTTTGTATGAAAGTCCATCAGTTTGGAAGTTAGGACCTTCAAATTTTGTGTTTAGGTTGATGATTGAAAATTAATTTATATGTGCCTCAGCGTTTTCGATAATTCCGACCCCGAAAGGGTAAAAAAGGGATGAAGTTGTGTATGGAAGTATACTAAATTTATTATATAAGCTTGGAATATAATTAAAATTTGGAAACTAACGCAAAGAATATCGGTGTTGTTGGAATTTGATCCATTAATGAGTGAACAGGGGGATTAAATTTTGTATTTAAGCTGTTCATTCACATAATTTTGTATTCAAGTAAAATAATGTACACGTGTACCTACTGCCGCCCATCTATCTGTCTGTCTGCCACGAGAAAAAATCCCAGCTGTCTGGTTGAGGAACTTTTGGATAGATCTCCGCCCGTGTCGATCCGTCTGTCTGTCTGTCTTCTACGGGTAATTTTTAAATTATTATTATTATTTAAATTTAATACTAAGGTGTCAAACAAGCATACGGCCGGCCTGATGGTAAGCGGTCACCGTATGAACCAAAGCCTGAGTTTACGCGCTAGAAAACTCCTTTGAAACCGCACAGTAGAAACCATTTCGGTTCCAATATATGAGTATGGACTCCCCGTCGATGGCGAGAGTTGCGATGGTAGAAGGTAGCCCGTGGGCATCAAGTCAAACAATTCTTCAGAGAACTGTCCGTTGTACAAGCGGTACACACATAAGGAGGCAAATTCTCTCCTCAGACTGACAGACAGACAGAAACATCTCAGCTGTCTGGAAATTATTGAGGAACTTGTGGATATAGGTGTATTCGTCTGTCTGTCCGTGTGCCATGAGCAAATATCTCAGCTCATGTCAGTCATGAAATGGTTGAGGAATTTGTGGATAGGTCTCATGGCGTAATTTTAGATAAATAATCTCGATCTCGACACCTCCCAAAAAAAACATATTTCTTTTTCAGCTAATCGGACAGTGTATGTATGCATATTTCTGCCGGTAGATTTTCAGATCTTCTTCTTCAAATCGGGCAGGACTGTTTCAGTTTTATGTGGCATGTTCGCATGTAAGCTCTCAATCTTCCTGAACTTTTGTCAAATATCACACGTAGTGGCGGGCTATAGCCATGAACAAAGCTCTATATTGTTACAATGATTCATGTCTAGAAAAACGAAATAATCTACGCGGACGAAGTCGCGGGCTAAAGCTAGTATTAGATATATATTCAGATGTTGCCATTTTGAGTCTAAAGGTTAAATAATAAAACAAATCCATCACAATGAAGCATAAAGCCTAAATCTCTTAGTGTGGAAGTTATCCGGTGCTGCCCTGACGGATCAGAGTGTCCGAGTGTCCGTCCAGCCAGACAAAACATCATTAATTTCAACCTACTTTGTCCGGAGCAATGCGGTTGCCGCCCACTGTGCACAGTTTAAGCCTCAGATTTAACAGCTTATATAACATTAAACGAAACTGTTTTTATTAAAACGATTTATAATTCAAAAGAGACATTGTCTTTTAAAATTACGACATAATAAATAAGGCTTTGTATAGGGGAAGGTACAGTCGGTGACAAAAGTTTTTTTTATACCTAGTGTAACAAATTGGATAAAATAGTTTGTTTTATTTGCCTAATAGTTTCCCGACCCGCTCCGCTCCGCTTAGAGGTTGAAACATTCCTAGTATTTACTCAAAATGTTTTCAACCTCTAAGCGGCTTCCGCCAAAATGATATCTCTTGACCCTGTGGTTTTAGCTTTTGGTGCATCTGACAATTAGATATTTCTCCTTAAATCATCATAAACAGCAAGAATAAGATTCAAGTTCGCTCACTCGCTAGTTGGCGTGTTTGGTTAAGATTCCACCTATCACGCAGGTCGTAGGTTCGATTCCCATACAGGACATGCATTAGTGCGAACATGTCTATCCGTCAAACTCGTCCGTTAGGTTAACAGGTTCACTAATCACTTATTAGGTTGGTACTAATAAGCAAAAAAAAACATCTTTGAACAACCAAAATAAAGAAAAACAAAGTAAAAACGCTTTGTTAGCTCGCTTCTACATTGTAAGCTTAATTTTATGTGTAGTTTTTTTCCCAGCGGACTATACAAGCGAGTGTAGATTTCATTAGCTAGCGCGATCGGCTCGGCTCGTAGGAAAATTGACAATAAAACGTAATTGGATCAGTGAGACAGCTGCGGCTGCCAATTAGTAAGCAGGGACAGTAAATTTTGTGTCATGACTGAAATTTTGATTCTGGAAAAGCTTTTGCTAGTTTATTGAAAAGTTTGCCGATAAAATATTGGTGCTAAGATTTTATTATTATTGGCTGTATCTATTATTATTAATATTCTATGACGTTCTTAACTTACGGCTATATGAATGATCCCAAACTAAGTAGAGCTTGTGCTATGGAAACCATATAACTGACATACAAAAAAAAAAAAATGGTAACTGCCCGATGCCACTTCGTTCGCGTGATGCTACCCTACCCTGTGGTGCTACCCTACCCTACCCTATCTAGACCATCCAGGGCGTCACCCAAACGCATACAAAAATATTCAACTGTACGTGTGTTTGTCACTGAACTCCTCCTAAACAGCTGGACCGATTTGAATGTTTTTTTTTGTATTTGGGGCCCAATTGGGGGACAAATCATCCCGGCAGATGGCGCTGCAGTCGATAATATAACCTAGATACCGACTGCAGCGCCATCTGCCGGGCTGATTTGTGAATCTAAACCATCCAGGGCGCCACCCAAACGCATACAAAAAAAAACATTCAAATCGGTCCAGCCGTTTAAGAGGAATTCAGTGACATACACACGTACAGTAGAATTTTATATAATTAAAGATGACACCCATTTATGTGGCTTACGTTACAATGTAGACGTTTGTGTTCTTTGCGGTTTTTATTACATACCTACTTAATTATCATTCTATTTCAGCGATTAAGCTAAGCCTATTTTTAACATCACCCTGGTTTTCTTCACCTAAAGTTTAAGCTTATTGTAGGATTCAAAAAATGTGTTTAAGTAAATAAAAAAAAAAACATCACACAAAAAACGGCAACTAGACTTCAAAGGTAGGGCAACAACGCAACATCCTGTCAATGTTGTTGGTACAAGAGAAACTAAAACATGTCGTTACGCGCGCCACAACTTCGGCAAACTCCGGCAAACTTCAGCCATAGAACAAAATAGGCGGGTTGTTTTGTCCGTACTCACTTAGTGCGAATGTGACATGGTGGATGAGTTTTAGACCTTGTGACGTAATTTTTCTGTTTAAAAAATTCAAACGCGTATTGTGTACGCGATTGTACATTTGTTTTAATAAAGGGGCTTGTAATTTGTGTTTTCATGTGTGTATAGAAAATTATTCAGTGCATTTTATTTGTACCTGTATACAGTGATATTTTTATAATATTTGAATTTTTGTTGTCTATTTTTTTCCTATTTATTTTGTTAATAGTTAAAGCACAGATGTTAAAGTTCAGTTTCATGTATAAATTTCATAGAAAAAATACAATAATTATCTATTACCGACAACTTCTACAAACTTCTAATTAATTTCAAAGGATGACAGTTTCGAATAACTAGATTAATGTAGTTCTACCGATTTACAAGAAAATATCTTAAACTTACAAGTTGGTGTAACTAGCTGTGAGTGAGAGGAACCTATGGAGCTATAAATCTACTGAACTTGTCAAAATGATGAATAGGGGTTTAAGTTAGGGGCTGTTGGGTGTCAAAGCAGAGTTACTCTTGTGTTTTATGGGGGAGTGAAAAAAGAGGCCTGTTTTAGCTGTAAAGATTGTCTCCAAGTTTATGTATGTTTAGGAGTTGAATTGCGACAAAACAGGATAAATTTTTTGTAGTACAGTCAGCAACATAAGTAGCTGAGCAGATCTAAATTTACCCTAAACCTATGTGTTATGGTGCGTCCATGGCTCGGCTCGTGCTCGGTTCGCCATGCATGGACGCACTATTAGAAATGCATAAAAATGTATGACTGACCAGGGGCTCATTTTATAAACAAAAAGTAGTATTATGTATTATATCAGTTCATTATCTGGTTTACATAGTACAAGCTCTGCTTAGTTTGGGATCAGATGACTGTGTGTGAGGAATATCCCAGGATATTTATTTATGTATTTATCGCATTTGGTGGAGCAAACAACCAATGGCGAATGGCAGGCAGATAGATATTTCAAATTGGCGTTGGTTAGTTCCTCTTTTGACCACCGGACCAGGTAAGTTTGTTGCGCTATAGATATTTTTTTTCGTTTTGACAAGTCTGTTGCGAGCACGAAAAATAATGAAAAATTTTGCCACTCACAAAGTTTTAACAATGTGTTTTGCAAAAATAATTATGAACTTCAAGAAGTACTACAAGACTGAGAACTTTAGCTGTAAAACGAGCAGTGTTCTTGGAAATGTAGAAATAAATTACAAGATTCTAGAGCAATATTTTATGTCACCAACCCTTTATGTAATAAAGTTTCGTATAAGGTTTTTGTAGGTTTAACCTCCTTTACTATCTTCAACAGTATTAAATTTTTCTACACTGATCATGAAGTATCGTGATTAGGGCATGAATCTCGGAATCTCGGAATCTCGTAATATCGGAATCTCGGACCGTTTTTTCCGATATTACAATATCGGAATTGAGTGATCCAATATCGTAATATCGGAATCGGATATTTTTTCTATTTGAGTTTTTGAAAAAAGGTTTTAAGCGCGCCACAAGGTATGGTCACCTAGAGCTATAAAATTAACGTATCGTACATAAATTTTGCCTACCAGTGTTGCAAGTGAGCGTATTTTTTCAACAAAATACGATGTTCATTATCCATAAAAATGCTTGACGCTTTGTTTTTAGGAAAATACAATGGTGCTGATTCTGTTGTTTACAACTAAAATAATTTAGTCTCACTATATCTCTTTCTAACAAACATAACAAAAGGATGTAAGAAATTTAGTCCTATCAAATTAATCCAATGCTTGTTTTCAACACAAATTTAGTCGCCATCTATCGGTTACGTCTAAATACACGCAAATGAAGACGGCAAATACTAATTTCATAGCTTTAAATATGTTCTATCCTTTAATAATGTTTGTAACAAAGAGATGTGATTTCACTAAAATTAATTTACAACAGAATCGGCACCATTATCTTTTTCTATACTAATATAATATTAATTATAATAAATATATTAACATCTATGCAAATATAATAAAGGGTTTTTTGTTTGTTTAAACGGCGAAACCGCGGGGGACAGCTAGTTTTAAGATAATGAAACTGAAGATTTTTTGTTCGTTTGTTTTATTAATGCATTTATCTAAGGAACTACCAGTCGGATTCGATTTTTTTCCACTAATAGACGAGGAGATTTTCCAATAATAGCATGGAGGACCTCTTGGCTCATTATGCAACCACTAATCTCCAATTCGGCAATCAACACACAAGATGAAAATGTTAATAATAGACCAGGCCTAACTTAATAGAATGGACGTACTGCGAAAAAGATACACCTACCTCGGCTCTACCATTTCCAACATAGGAGACTGTGAAGATGAGATCAGAAGACCATGCGCAATGACAAGATCAGCAGTAGAAAGATTTGGAAAGACAGTAGGATAACCAGGAAAACAAAGATTCGACTTATGAGATACCTGGTCTTTCCGATCTTTCTCTATGGAGCTGAAACTTGGTCCTTAAGCCTACAAGATTCCCGGAAAATTGACGCACTGGAGATGTGATGCTGAAGATGCTTCTTAAAAATTCCGTTGACGGTCTTTCACACCAATAACTCGATCCTGCTGGAGTTTAGAATAACAGATAGTCTTTCATCGACTATGCAGCTTCGAATTCTGAAGTTATTTGGTTACATCTGCAGAAACGAACACTCGATGAAGAGTCTTATTGTCCAGGGTGGGAGAGTGTACTCGCAACGCTACAAAAGCTGTAACCCTAGTCAAGGAGAACATTGAAGACCCACCATGTACACTATCTATTGCAACCACGACCACTCTGACAAGAGTGCTCGACTGAGCAGAAGATGTTTTCAATCCAACTTTATAACGAACTGGTTGTCCCCGAGGTTTCACCCGCGTTCCCGGGATCAAAAGTAGCCTATAATACTCGGGGAGAATGTAGCTTCCTATAAGTGGGAAAAAAAACGAATCTGACCGGCACACACAGATTAACCAGTTTAACCAAACAAAAAACTCTTCCACTTTATAATATTAGTATAGATAGATAATTATGTGAAGTTTATAAGGAATATGTGCTATTTATAAGGAATATGTGCAATTTATAATAAAAATTTCTAATTCCGATATTAATATCGGAATTCCGATATTGAGATCCAATATCGGAAATCAATATCGGAATTGAAAAATATTCCGATATTACATGCCCTAATCGTGATACTTTATCCAGATTTCATACCTATCGTAATGTCTGATGCCATATTTTTAACCGACTTCAAAAAAAGGAGGAGGTACTCAATTCGGTTGTATTTTTTTTAAATGTTTGTTACCTCATAACTCCGTCATTTTTCAACCGATTTGGAAAATTCTTATTTTGTTTGGTCCCATTGTCATCAGATCAGGATTTGATTACTTCTTAGTTCTTATCTTAGTGTACTTTGAAGTCGGTTTAAGTTTTTTGTAAAACAGTTCAATTAATGAGTAGGTAATTTATTTTGAGTGGAAACTTTTTAGATAGATTCTATACCTGATGTAGTCTTCACCCTTTTTGGATAGATATACCTTTTTAGGGTTCCGTAGCCAAATGGCAAAAAACGGAACCCTTATAGATTCGTCATGTCTGTCTGTCTGTCCGTCCGTATGTCACAGCCATTTATTTCCGAAACTATAAGAACTATAATGTTGAAACTTGGTAAGTAGATGTATTCTGTGAACCGCATTAAGATTTTCACACAAAAATAGAAAAAAAACAATAAATTTTGGGTGTTCCCCATACTTAGAACTGAAACTCAACATTTTTTTTTCATCAAACCCATAAGTGTGGTGTGGGTTTCTAATATCATTTTTTTCTAAACTGAATAGTTTACGCGAGAGACACTTCCAAAGTGGTAACATGTGTGTCCCCCCCCCCTGTAACTTCTAAAATAAGAGAATGATAAATATATAAAAAATATATGATGTACATTACGGTGCAAACTTCCACCGAAAATTGGTTTGAACGAGATCTAGTAAGTAGTTTTTTTTTAATACGTCATAAATTGAAATTAATATCAAATACTACCATTTACTTATATACCTACAGGTTTGTACGGAACCCTCGGTGCGCGAGTCTGACTCGCACTTGGCCGGTTTTTGTTGTTACAGGTTGTATGTACACCAGTTATCTGTTTACCATAGTACACACGGCTACAGATCAAGCTATACATTTCTAGTATAAGCTGACTTCCCATTGTACGGAAATCGTATACAATGCGAGATCAGCTTATACTGGAAATGTATAGCTTGATCGGTAGCCGTGTGTACAAGCTCTGCTTAATTTGGAAACCAGATGGTGTGAACCATGATACTTATTACTTTACCCATGATAGTAGTGAAGTTTTACCTCTATAAATGATCTTGTAGTACAATACAATATAGGTACTCAAAGAATAAAATTGAATTAGAACTATGTAAGCATGCATACAAACTAAAATCACTCATGTAGCAAAGCTATTTAAGTTCAAACTGGTATTGAATTACACCACAATGTAATGAACTTAACTTTGGAACACATCGGGCGCAGCGTGCCTGGGGCACTAAGTTTCTCAAAGTTTGCGCTGATTGAACTTTGAGTAACGTCGCTTAAATTGTGTGGATGTTTTCGTTTTCAATTAGGTAAAGCGGGTAACACTCAATGCGGATTAAGTTTGTCTTTTAAGTATTTTAATATTGTATGTAATGTGCATTTAAGCGAAGTTAAATAGGGTTTCAATAAATACATAGGTTTTTTTTGGTAAGTAAAATTCGGTAACTAAGTTACGTCGAGAAATCAGAGTAACAACTTCCATAATCATTTTCCCCTTTCCAACCAACATACACAAAGGTACTTAATTACTTTAGTAAATAGGGCTTAAACATACGCTAAACCTTACGATGTTTAAATTGGTGTGTCACGCTCTATATACCAAAGCAATATTTTAAATAGGTAATTGCGTGGTACTTCGTCATACAACAATTATCGGAACTATCAGTCTCTTGCAAAAGCTTTTCAGTGTTTATAGAATTGGAATGAAATTGGGTACTTTCCTAAAAAAAAATATTTAATCCGTCCAGTTAGATTATCAAAAAATATTGGACACGTATTATTTTTTTCGCGCGTGACGTCACATTTCCATACATTTTTTTATGAAATGTGACGTCACGCGGAGCTTTAACGGGCTATATCTTCATCATTTTTTGTTTGATTGACGAAAAAAAACACGGGTCCAATATTTTTTGATAATCTAACTGTCCGTCAGTTAGATTATCAAAAAATTAGAATTATGATTAAAATTAGAATAATAGTTAAAAAATATATACCTAATTAGAATTAGGTAGGTATATATTTTTTAACCAGGAAAGTACCCAATTATAACGTTTAGTTTCATATAGAAAATGCTGTTTTGTAGCGAATATTTAACATCAAGGAAAACCCCATTAGACTGTGCTTTAGAGTAGTAATACGGTAATACTGAACAATAAAATTCCGCAACTAGTCAGTGATTTGTCACTGATTTTGAACAGTAAGAACCAATCGCTGCATCGTGTGTTCGTGACTTGGCCAATCAGAGCGCATGTGTCCTTGACATAGCCAATCAGAGCGCTGTGTCAGCGATGGGAAATTGGCGGATATATCTCAACCAAAATGAACGTTATTGCGCTTCTTGGGTTAAATTTGTTCGAGGTGCAATAAGTACTGTGACGCATCTACTTGTAAAACGGCATTGTGTTAACCCTTATAACTACAACAATTTGCACTAATTGTGGTAAAATCGGGCACTGTTGTTTCCGCGTAGTAATGACGCAATGTGTGACATCACCCAACATGTAAAACATTGCTGTAACTTTGTAGAGTAGGAAAAATTGCAGTTTCATGAGTGGATGTTACGCTAAGCGTAGTTCGAATGGTCGCTTTAGTTTTCTGAAGTTGTGACATTATTTTCCCATTGTACATTGGAGTCAAAAACTTGTACTTTGATACAGGATTTTTAGTATAAAAGCTATATAGTTTAGGGTCGGCAACGCGCGAGTGATACCCCTGGTGTTGCAAGCGTCCATAGGCTATGGTAACTGCTTACCTTCAGGCGGGCCGTACCTATGCTTGTTCGCCACCTTTGTGGTATAAAAAAAGCGAATAAAACAGAAAAAAATTGTGTCTTTTACTGAATGAGGCGATTTTATTTTGTGAATGTGATGTTAATAATTAAATTGATATCTATTGATATATTTACAAGAGTGGGCAAATACAGTTGCAATTTTTTATAACGGATTTAAAGACCACGCTTACTCGACTCCATCTCGACTCTTATGTAGCTGTAGTAACCATTGCACCACATTTTGCACCAAATATTTTCCTTCACCAAAATGTCAAGTAGGTAGGCAACACACGGCAACATATCAAGCTATACGTTTCTAATATAACCTGACCTCCCATTGTACGGCAATCCTATACAATGCGAGATCAGCTTATACTGGAAATGTATAGCTTGATCTGTAGCCGTGTGTACATCCACGTTTCACGGAGTTCGTAACGGTATTCGACGTCACAACCACGAATGGGTATCGATAACTTACTCGTTTCCGGAGTGTTTCCTGACTCTGACAATCTAGGACTTAGGTTTCTCCTAGGTAAGCATTCTTCATCTTAGGCTACGTCATCTACAAACGCAGGCCCATTTAATTTAAAAAAAAAACTAACGTAAACTTCACCCTTGCAATACTAATGCGAAAGGAACAAAGGAACCGCATCAAACCTTTATTTATTTTCTTTCTGCACAAATGTTTGCATCAAACCTTTATTTATTTTCTTTCTGCACAAATGTTTGTATGTGACTTTTCCCAACGATAAAGTCCCATCATTGTTCAACTGACAGTAACGTAAGAGTTATATAACTACAATTAAAATAACAACAAAGGGGAACACTTCCCGATATTAATTAATTGTATTTCTTTTT
Organism: Achlya flavicornis; assembly: GCA_947623365.1. Taxonomy (NCBI): domain Eukaryota; kingdom Metazoa; phylum Arthropoda; class Insecta; order Lepidoptera; family Drepanidae; genus Achlya; species Achlya flavicornis. The sequence continues at coordinate 2,362,508 of OX392483.1, read as the reverse complement.
ATATCGAGTATAATTTTCTACTCAATACAATAGTTAATTACTTCCTACGCATTGTTACTTGCGCACAGTGTAATTTTCTTTTCTTTTCTTTTATTCAACTAATCTAGCAAACAAGTATACGGCCCGCCTGATGGTACGGTTATCGTAGCTTATATACGCTTGCAACACCAGGGGTACCACACGCGCGTTGCCGAGTTGCCGACCTTGTCAAAAATTCTTCAAATTATAGCACCCTATTTGAAGTCGTCCTATTTCACATACGCAAGTGTTCGTTGACAAAAAAAAAACATTATTCAGTTCAGGTCTTAGAGGGCACTTAATGAAGGTCAAATTATGTTGGTTTTTATTCCGACACAAAATAACTTTTTTTGCTCGGCTGGGGAGGTACCTCCACCTTAAAGAATACCGCAGCCAAATAACTTTATGTTGTGTAAAGTTGTGTTCCTGCGCGTGAGTAAGGTCGACAGAGCTCATAGGGGAGGGGGAAAAGGTCGGTCACGCGTGAGCGATGCTTCTTGTGTTGCAAGCGTCCATATGGCTACGGTAACCGCTTACCATAAGGTGGGCCGTATGCTTGTTTACCGACTAAGTTGTATAAAAAAAAAACTTAAAAAGATCAAAGCTACCTACTGAAATACCACCAGTAAGGCAGTCAGTCTTCAACTGAAAAAAAAACCTGCCTGAAACTGGCAAGGTTAACAATCATAAAAGGTTGGACAATCTATTTTATTCAATGACAATTTCATAGTCGTAGTTGTCCAAAAGTTCGGGCTTCATCCACATGCACATCCTTTCATAACAGACCTCATTTCCCTCCACAGTCTCTAAACACTTGACAGACTTGGCTTGGCGCCGACATTAGCTTGTGCAAGAACCCTGGCGGTATAATGGCTTCGGTAATTGCTTTAATACAACAGCATCCGGGTTGTAGCTTCTTGACAACCTTTAGGGTGCTTTTCCACCAGAGATGTGCTATGCTACGTTGCTATGGATGCGTTTGATATCCACCAATCATATTCATTGGTGCACATAGCTTAGCACTGGTGGAAACGGATTCAACTAAGATATGTTTTTTATATGGAAAGATGCGTGCTATGGATGCGTACTGTAGTGTAGTGGTGTAGCTATGTGCAGAGCAAAGTACCTACAGTGAGCTGCGCATCTTCCTCGCGCAGATATTTTGCGGCAGCGCATCTTCATAGCACATCTTACTCGCACCGCTACATAGCTTAGTATCAGTGGAAACGGTCACATAGTTTCACAGCTTAGCTATTACATCCTCGCAGCATAGCCGCATAGCACATCTCTGGTGGAAAAGCAGCCTTAAGCACCCATTAAACAACTTTAACCTGTTTAGACAATAAACTTTGCTGATCTAAGTTTAACATTGAAATATCAGAAGGCAATTGGGATAGTGCTTCTCTGTCTCCAAATAGATTAAATAACATATCAGCAATAATAGTGCTCGGGCTATTCATCATCATCATCACCATCAGTCTAGGAATATCTACTGCTGAACCTGACCTCTCATTGGAAATTGCTTTGTAATTAATTCCTTATGGACTCCCATAGAATCCCTCGACAGGTCTTGTCATAATCGTTCTTAAAAATGCAATTAGAAATTGCAGGGCGGTAGCATGCGATTTAGTATCTACGCGTTTGGTTGGCTACCTACCGCCCTCAAGTTGAAAATCTGTTGCTAATACCTGTGTTCCGACAGTTTTACTTAGGATCTTGTTGCCTTGCCTTCTAGGCTTTTTAAGTCCATTAACGACTGAAACCGCTTACCATCTCTCTCTTTGTGGTCGTTTCTTCATGGCTGAAGATCGTGATCACCGGACGTCTTTGATAGAGCGTGGGCGGCTTGCCTCCAGCGACTTCTGTTGTTGCCTAACTGGATCACGTCGTAGAATTTGGCGCCTTTTTCCCGTAGTTGATCCGTCCATCGAGTAGGGGTTCTTCCGCGTGATCTCCTGGCTTCGACGTTTCCAACAACGACTAACTTTTCCAAGCTTTCATCACCGCGTCTCGCTATGTGGCCAAAGTAGGAGAGTAGGAGAGTACCAGTAGATTACCATCAGGTGAAACTAATAGACTTAAATTACATTACGTAATCATTGCTTCAAATACTGCAAAATAAATCATAAAGAATACAGCTTATTGTCGCAATAAAGCTTCCGAATAATATTTTTATAAAACATTTCGTCCTTTATAAAGTTCAATTCAAATCTCGGAACTCCACTTTGCTGAGGAGAAAAAGCTGTAGTAACAAGTTGAAAACAGAAAACAATGGAATAAAAAAGTTTCAACGATTCTTTGTAACAGAGCACAAAAGTCTGAGAATAAGTACAAAAATAACTTTGTTTTTTTTAGACTTATCCCATTTTTTTAGACCTCAAAAGAATTCGTGTGAATTCCTAGCCTTCTAATTTTAGTATCACTTAATATAGAGCGTTTAAATTCAATTACCAAGATTTTGAGAGGTTACGGTGATAGAAACAATTGCGTCTAGTCCCAGTATTAAACTTTGTTTCTGCCCTAAGTTAATTAGGAAAAGCCTTTGGCGTCTGTAAATTACTTTGGCGTCAAATAACTTTTGGTACGTTCAGGTTTTCAGTATGCCATATTTTTCTTTATCCCGATCATTGACTTATATATTACCTACTGGCGTAAGGACCAGGCCAACTGCACGACGAAATGTCACCAACGCGCTGGCCCTAAAAAGTCAGTTTAGGGCCAACGTGACTCAGTCATCTGCGGTCCGCGGCACAGTTCGTTCGTTTATTGTTTTTTTTTATGGTACGCGTATTATAACATTATGGAACATAGTTTTTATTGCAAGTAAAATGTGCGCGTATTCGCGTGTTACGAATCTATGTTCCGTAATGTTCTCTTCAGTTGCGATCACAAAGTAGGTAGAAGTCGACCTATAAATATGATATAAGCAATAATACGGAGTACGCTAATTTTGCTAGAAGTAGAATTCAGCAAAAAGTATTTTCTTAGGGTTCCGTAGATCGCAACCGGGTGTAAAAGGCTAATACAAGTTACCAATGAGTTCGCAACTAGTACCACACATTTTGCCTAGGAGATAAAGGCAAAAAAACACTTTTTTAAGTTTAGGTATATACCGTATGTCGCAACCGGTCCAAACTGCTTGAGAAGGTAGGTAATGGTTCTCTAAAGACATGGTATTGTTGCAACTAGTACCACAATTTTTGTTTAGGAATTATTCAATATCAAAGTTTTTCTCAATTTTCACCATTTTCCGTACTTCCAAATCGGTTGCGAATTTAAGGTAATCATATCCATACATAACTCTATCGATATGCCAAAAATCATTAGTACCACAATTAATGTAAATTGATTATCTAATTCTTTTTTTATATCACTAAGGTAGCAAACAAGCATACGGCCCGCCTGATGGTAAGCAGTTACCGTAGCCTATGGACGCTTGCAACACCAGGGGTATCACTCGCGCGTTGCCGACCCTGAAGAAATCTCTTCACGCCCTTTTTGAAGAACCCCATGCTGTACTCTATTGGGAAAACCACGGCGGGGAGCTCATTCCACAACCTGAGCGTTCGCGGAAGAAAGCTCCTTTCTACTGCACTATTATGTCTATGCTCAAATCCTTTCGGTAAACAAGACAAGATAAGATACCTCAACAAAGAATAGCAATATCGTATGATATTGGATGTAACGTAACGGTAATGTACTTTTATTGCATCGTTCCCTCAAAACAAGCTTAGATTTGGCCTGAAATTCAAAATAAACGGCAAGTAACTCTGCTGAAATTGCAAAATAAATATTTATCTGTATGGGAAAACAGTGTTTAATATAAACGTGAGGAAAATTCTGAGGTGTATATATGTGATCGTATATACAGTAAGCCCATCACGTCGTCACAGTAAAAACGGCTGAATGTAGGGCAGTTGGAATACCGAATGCTTTGAAACATTGTCGTTTCGAATCACCATTTTTAACCGACTTCAAAAAAAGGAGGAGGTTCTCAATTCGGTTGTGTTTTTTTTTATGTTTGTTGCCTTTTAACTCCGTCAATTATTAAACGATTTGGAAAATTCTTTTTTTGACTGGAAGGGTACACTTCCCGTTTGGTCCCGTTGTCATCAGATCGGGATTTGATTACACCTTAGTGTACTTTGAGGTCGGTTTAAGTTTTTTGTAAAACAGTCCAATTATATCACTAAGTATTGCAAACGTATCTTTGACAGATATTGTAACCTAAATAAGCAATAACATTTGTATCATCAAAGAACCGCCAAGGTTGCGAAAACCGCATCAAAATCCTTTTTTTTTTCTTACTGTGTATAGGCCTGTGTTTGACCACAATCTCACCATGGTAAATGGTAAGATGATGTGGCCGAAGGTGGTAAGCACACAAAGCCTAGAAGGAACTAGCTCTATAGAGCAGTTGTCGGAACGCACCGATAGATGCTTGGCGACAGATTTTCAACCCGGGTGGTAGCCAGCCAGGTGGGTACTACAAGTACCCTACCAACGTGCTATGGGTTCCTCACGATGTTATCCTTCACCGAAAGCTCAAGCTGATTGTAGGATTCAAACCCTGGGCCTTCGTCTCGGCATCCGACGTCACTACCACTGAGCTATCATTGCCTTAAATTGCCATAGTGGTTCTCGAGCTATAAGCAAACTAATGAACATACAAAAGTCTGACGTTCTGTTTAATAGGGACATGGAAGGAATAATAATAGATAAAATAGAATAAACCCAAAAACGAATGATATTATAATAAAGATAAGCTACCTTCATACTAGGCGTTCTGTTATTGATGCGTTATGATTACCTACACGTATTTACTTACTTATATACTCGTAGATTCCAACTATTCATGCGATCGATAATACGGAAAGAGTTAACTATTTTAGTATTTTATTAATATTTATTGATACCGCCGGGCACGCTTTGTTTTGCTCGCTGCTCTTAGCCGACTATGCCAAATTACGACAATTGTCTGAATTTGTCTGCAACAATAAGCGCGCGCTAGTGCGATATCTACCTCTTTTTATTGTAATATCATTGCCTAGAACTGTTACTTAGTTCCCAGCTGTCCTAGCAACTAAAAACAAGTAAAAACTTCGAGTCCCTATGATTTATGAAAGTCTAAAGTGACTTACATTCTTTCTCACAAGCTGATACTGGAGCATTATGTGAAATATTCTCTCAAGTAGTTCTATCTAGTTCTTTATCAGAATTATAAGCGTATTCAATGTTTTCGAGAGGTTTCAATTTGTTTGAAATGTTATATATTGCCTTCAGTGGGTTGCCTCTTCATTTCTTCCAGCGATTACGGAACCTCTTTAGTTCTGTCGCTTTCTTACACATGATATTCCCTGTATATAAGAACGGGACGGAGTTGGTTGCCGCTAAACTGCAAATTATTAATTTGAATGCATAAATACCTACGTTATAAAAAATTAAACTTTGTCAGTGCTAGGTCAAACATTTTTTACGAGAACACTACAAACTTCTGTCCTATATAATATGTAAATACCCTATTCACACGCATTTTTTGCGTCGCGAAACCGTCGACATTTCAAAGGATTTGTTTTAGTATAGCTAATTTATTCCGGGGACGGTTTTCCGGTACATTTTCTTTGTTCCAGCCTGCTTTGAGGCCATTGTGTAGTACACATTACACGAAACAACACATTATGACGTAGAAATAATGTAAAACAAAATGGAAATATAATCATAATGTTAACGATCATCTACCTAATTCCACAAAAAAAAAACAATTTAATAGTAACAATAAATTTTACTACCAATAACCTAAACACAGTGCTAGTCACTGTGTTTAGGTTCATACTAGGCGTAACAATAAATTTTACTACCAATAACCTAAACACAGTGACTAGTGAACTAAAACTTACCAGTAACAAAACTAGTTTTGTTTATTTACTAAATTATTTGATTAAATCACAGAGATATACACGATTAATTGTAACTGAAGTTAGTTTCCCGACAACAAAACGTCAACTTACATAACTAGTTTTGTAGAACATTTTTTTCAGTGACTCACCGGTGCACGGTGGGTACAAAAGAATATTTTTTTTACAAAAACAAACATGTTACCTACATAATTTTTATTAAAAACTAAAGATTTTTTGAAAATTCTCATTTAATATTGGAAATATGGAATTAGATAAGCTTCAGTTTATAAATAAAAGTAAGTTGTATGTATCACCATAACCCCATAACTCATTAATATTATACGACTTTAAAATATTTTTGAAACGCGACGAATTTTACTACCTACCCATAGATTTAGTTTGATAATGGACTACGCTTTCGCGACGTTTTTAAATGGCGGTATGCCAAAAATGCTTGATGGCCTTCTGTATTAGAGAGAGAAGACCAAGAGAGGAAAATAAGACTACCAACTTTAAATGCAAAATATCTTACGTAAAACCTTAATAGATATATAGTATTTCCAACAGATTGAAGAACAACCTTGAAGTCATAGAAATAAATATACCTAGAAAGAACGTTGCCATACTACACGAATATATAAAACAGGCCAACTTTTATAGGCTGCTGCGCGTAACAGCTACGTTTTACGCTCCCTCTGCGTCATTCTGCTTGTCATAGTGACGTTCATAATGATAATAGTTGTTGAAATATTCCAATTAAAATCGGGAGAAAGTTAAATATTGAACATTATTTTGCATTTTTATTAATTTTGATTTGATTTAGCCTCTAACAGTTAGAGGCTATTTTTATCGACGCGTACACAGCTGCAACACTCTATCTGGAATCTGGATGTATCCTTAATCAAAGCTTGAAGTTTTCACCACGCGAACTTTTAATTTTCCGGCGCTGGCCATAGATAATACAAAAAACTGGATCCATTATCTAGTCGCCAGATGTTGGTATAATACGTCCATAACCTAGATAAATCTTTTCTGCGCCAATAAAATGCTTATAAAATTATGTTGGTATGCTATTACTTATTCAACCATAATATACTTTTCTTGTCTATGCTTCATAATGTGTGGGAGTTTTTACTCTGTGGGTGTAGATGTAGGCTTATGAGTGCAATGCTATGATTTATAGTTTTTTTTTTGGAAATTGTTGTTTCTTTGTTCAAAATTTACGACACAGATTCTACCTACACTATTAGAATTAAATACATTTTACCATGGGTAGATTTGTATGGTCAATTGTTAAACGATGATGTGGCCTTAGGTGTTAAGACGACCAGAGAGGCTAGCTACCGGAACACCAGTAGGTTTTTTTTTTTTTTGAATTTACTGGAAGATGGCGGCCCAAAATTTTGCCTTAGCACTCTTACGCGGACAAATTGGCGAGCAAGCTCTCAACCTGACCACCAGTAGGTGTTACATTTTCAACATAAGACAGGCAGAAGGGAGACAGGAAGAAGACCACCGTTCTATGGTATCCTTACAACTGAAGCAAGCTAAGCTAAGTAGAGATTTTTTGTGAAGTCTACCAATCCGGTAATTTATTTATTTATTATTTATTGCACAATGTACACAACATAACACAATACAGTATATTATGTATACATAGACCCTGTTAGGGTGTTGCAAAATCTTATAATAATTAGGTAATGATTATACATTTTATTAATATAAGTTATTACCTAAATATTATATAATTATTATCACACATTAAAGTTTGCTGAAAACGTAATATATATAATTATAATAATTATTACATTAATATATTTAAACTTATTAACTAAACATCTTATTTATTAATTAATTTAATAAGTGCTTTATAATTTAATTAATTTAATTAATTAATTAATAAGCACTTGCTGAAAAGTATTAGGTTAGTATTTAGTAAGTCTTTTAGCGTTGGACCAATTGATTCTATCTCATACCATAAATAAAATAGAGGGTCGTTAGTCGAACAAGTGACTATTGTATAACTAAATGGCAAATAAACCGCGTAATGATGGCGATATATTTTAACTAGACTCATTAGTGGTGTTCCCGTCTTAACTGTTATGTATTGTTGGCCGTTCATTTATTGCCTTACTAAGTAGCTGTCCCCCGCGGTTTCACCCGCGTTCCCGGGATAAAAAGCCTATGTCCTTCTCCATACTATAGGCTATCTGCATGCCAAATTTCATGACGATCCGTTGATAAGTTGCGGCGTGAAGGCGTGACAAACAAACAAACAAATAAACTCACTTTCGCATTTATAATATTAGTAAGAATAAGAATTGAGTTTGTATGCGGATTTAATGTGTGGAAAAAATCGCTGCGACTAAAAAAGTTAGCGAGTGAAATTTTGTTTTATATTAGTTTTTCTATATATTATAAAAGAGATTATCTCTACTAAATAAACCGATTTCTATTAATTGTATAGTTCTTACTAAAATAGATTAAAAGACAGTTTAATTGTTACCAGTGGCGTGCATTCCATATAGGCAAATAAGCAATGCCTACCTCATAAGATTCAATAAAATAATGTTTTGATTCTACATAAACTACACAGTCATTTTAAATAAAAATTCTAACCTAACATTCAATACGAAATTTCAAACTTTGCCGCGCAGGCACTCGCGAGTTCGCCTCTCAAATTCACGCACACTAAAACGATTTCGGCATATTCATACACACACACACACACTTCTTTAAGATAATACGACGAAAGCATAACTCACGCTTTTGCTATGCGTAGCATACTGACATTTGACATTCGCGATTTATGGACCAAAAGTAACCTTACCTACTCTGTTGTAAGTAAAGTAACCCATCCAAATTAAAAATACTACAGTTTACCAACATTAGAGCAACTCAAATATAACTTCGCAATTTATTTGTGTTGGTTTGTTTGTTTATGGTTTGGCTGGCATTGTATGCAATGTTGTTGTTATAATTTACTTATTGTGATTTTGCGAAGTGTATCTGTGTGAAATGAAGAAATTTTGTGGTGAAATGTATCGATAAATTAGTCTTTTAAAATCAGTTTTCGTTTGTAGAAAATAGTAGGTAACTTGTCGTAGACCAACTCCAAAACATTCATGGATTCAAAACAAAGGTAAAAATCTTAGACATTTTAACACAGAATATTATGTTTATTAAACACCTGGCTATCTGGGTGATGTTATTCGAATCTATTATTCTGTTATTATGTATTTTGTTTGCTAATGAATGTGTATGGAATGATACGCTGACCTAAACAATTTTACGAATCTGGTCAAAAAACATGATCTATCTAAGAGGCATATTTATGGCCATGATTTTTTCTGCCTACCTAGTCCGAAAACCAATGCACGCCACTGATTGTTACCGATGATGGAACCTAGATGGTATCTGCGTCTCGGAGGTTTTTGTGATTATTACCAAAAAGTACTGGACCGATTTCGATATTTTTTGCAGCAAATCTGTATAAATTCAGAGCAAAGATAATATTGTTGGATAGTATTTTTTGCAATATTTAATCTGTGGTATAGGAGCAAAAACGTTACAGACAGAAAGAAAAATTGATATTCTATATAAATATAAAATATAATTATGTAAATGTAATTTACACAATAATCAAGGAAACAATATTGAAGTATTACCATTTTCAAAGTACATTAAGAAGTAATCAAATCCTGATCTGATGACAATGGGACCAAACGGGAAGTGTACCCTTCCAGACTAAAAAATAATTTTCCAAATCGGTTAATAAATGACGGAGTTATGAGGTAACAAACATTAAAAAAAAACACAACCGAATTGAGAACCTCCTCCGTTTTTTGAAGTTAGTTAAAAATGAACAGTCTTATCCTAAAAAGTTAAAAGTATTATCGTTAAAGCACCCATTTTTAGAGCATAAATACTATTCCGCTTTAAGCACTGCTCAATATGTTAGGGTAGTATGTGGTTGTAAATTACTGAATAAAACATACTTACTGTTGTGGATATTACCAAGGTACTGACTCTCCATTTTATTTATATTTAATATCTCTCTAAATACTCTTTCCCAATGGAGTGCATGGGGAAAAGGGAATAGGATCGGTGCGGAAATGGGAATACTTCACAATATTTACTCTTTTATGAAATCCAAGTATAAATGGCTATAATAATATTAATTTATCTTTTGTTCCAGGTAATCCAAGCACCGTGTCTTCCTTACAACCGGTACCGGGGCCGAACAGATGTTGGATACCAACTTGTAGGTACATTAATTATATTTCGGGTACCATTTATTATGTCTGGTTTAGCTGGCGTTTTGCCCACTGTCCACTGTGTAGGCCTCACATAATAAAATATATAAATTATGTTATAGATTTAGAGAATTTTACAAAATCAGCAATCAATCCATTTAGGTTTTTATGTCTGGCTAACAAGCAAGTGGCTATAGTTGCCATTTCACGTACTTACCTAATTCAATTTTTTTTGCTAAAATATAAGTATTGATGAGTGACTACTCATCTATGTGTCTATACTTTCCGCTCCCTTTTTCACCCCCTTAGAAATGGAATTGAGTTAATCGAGACACACACTAAAATAGTCCCCTTAAAACATACTTAATTACCCCTCTTTGCCCCGTTAGGGGTTGATTTTCGAGAAACCCATAAACATTTTATTTTGTGTCCTTTAGCATCCCCTAAACCTCCTTTTAGGATTAGTTTTGAAAAACTATACATGACAATCTTTAGTTATCATTTATTTAGACAAGTAATGTAGGTACTTAGAAGTTTGATTGAAATTGTTTGATTCAAAAAGATAGTAAAACAGAAGTTAGGTATGCAAGAAGGGGTACTATAAAGTTTCTGATTTTGTAGATGACAAGAATTCATTTGAATGAATTGTTCGCTTCGCACGCTATTGTTATTTATATTTTGTAAATTGTAATATTTATAAGTACACATTTAAAAAATAAAATAGAATAAGTACTTGCTGAGTTTCTTGCCGGAGTCTTCTCAGTTCAAGTTGTATTTGGAACCGGTGTAGAGTCATTTGTTAACATTCATAAGTGCCCTATAAGGGCCCAACTTGAATAAATGAATTTTGATTTGATTTGATTTGATTGTGATTACTTTATTACTTTTCCGATCGATTAAGAACGGCTAATCAAGCTACACCACGATCGCTTCTGACATATTATTTCCAAAAATTAATCCTTATTATTTACCGAGACAACCCCAACATACGTAGATAAGTATTTACTATTCTGTGTCAGATTATGTCTTCACTTAATTAATTTAGATGGTCCATTAGTGTGATAGGACCTGAGGATAAAGGTAGCTCTAGAATACTCTAGATAGATAGATTGAACTGGCATACCGGACTTTACAGAACATAATATTTTACATAGCCGGTGTAAACGTCGGCAGATATTAAAATACCGTATGTTATCGGAATTTTTGAAGAATTTCCAATTTCTATTAAGTTATTTAATATTTGAAGCGCTCGTGGTGTGGCATGATTAGCCGTTCGTAATCGATCGGCAAAGTTAAGCTACGTCTGTCGTGGTCGGTAACTGGATGGGTGACCAGTGGTATTTCAAATCGAGCGTTTCCGTGCTTCGGAAGGCACGTAAAGCCGTTGGTCCCGATTATCACTTAACTGTGATAGTCGTTAAGCTAGTTGGATGCCTGTTAGGCGGCTTGAAAAATTCCAACAGTAGGTTGACCACTAGCCTACCTCCACCAATCCGCAGTGGGCACGCGTGGTGGAGTATCGCCCAGTCCCTTTCACCCTCATTTGTGAAAGGAGGCCTGTGCTCAGCAGTGGGACATTATAGGCTGATGATGATGATGATTTAATATTTAAATAAGAGTAGCTTGTAGCGAGAAAATAACCATTCGATAGGATTACATTATAAAGATATTTTATACTTTGTTGTTCTAGCAATGTAGCTGCAATAAAATCAGATTTGCAATTTAATGGCGTTTTGAAATACGTATAGCACTTTTATTACAACCTTATTTTGTTGTACATTTCTATGCAGCATACTAACAAAGTAACATCTCAAGTTTTCCTCGTCGCAAATTCACATGCTTTTAAAAACATGACTACACTCTCAAAGGTAGTAATTTCACACGATTTTTCCTTATGACATTTTTTTGTCCTACGTTTTTGGCAGTCGGCCCACCGTGTTATATAGTAAATGATGTACTATATCCGCACGTTGCCGTGGCTTTGAGAACAATGGGAAGTAATAACTGTCTCTTCTGGGAATGCGGAAATCATGAAGAATGTAACGTTACGTTACTTTACACAGTCTGGAACGAGTTTTTGGTTAACCATTTTTGGGGAAAAGTGTAATGATATTTTTTAAATGCAGAATTTTTGAATTAGGAATTGATCGTTGAAAATTCACGAGCCGAGCCACGAACGAACCTACAACGAGCCTACAGCGCACGATGCGTATCCCTTTGTTCGTGAAAAAACTGACAATCGCGCTCGTTCGAGGCTCGCAAGCCCGTCCACGCTACGCGAATCGTGCTCGCAGTGTGCTCGTTCGAGGCTCGGCTCGTGCTCGGTTTGCCAAGCATGGACGCACCATAAGGCGAGAGCCAATGATATGATCACGAATATGCATATTCTTTTAACCACCGACATATAAACATCATTATTAAGTTTACAAACATTAGAGAACTTGGCTTAAGCCCTTAACTAAATTAAAGAATTTGAAAAATACGGTATCCAAATAAAGAGTGTATTGAATAGAAACAAACTTAGTTCTTTGTATAAAGTAGAATGGTAGACCCTTATTCTCAAAAAGGTCTGGAAGATTCATTGAACCATAGAAATGATAGAGCGCGAACATTGAGGTCAATCGGCGGCATTAGGACCACTCCAATAAAAAGGGAGGTATAATCTAGGCCGAGTTTAAGGCTCATTCTTCTGATAGGCGTATAATAGTTACCTTTTATGATATTGAAGAGTATTCTGATAGGAATAGGAGATCAAGCTTTTGGGTTATTGTTTTGGGATGCATTTAGTGATGCCACACTATTATTAGCACTTAATAATTGGACTGTTTTACAAAAAACTTAAACCGACTTCAAAGTACACGAAGAAGTAATCAAATCCTGATCTGATGACAATGGGACCAAACGGGAAGTGTACCGTTCCAGACAAAAAAAGAATTTTCCAAATCGGTTCATAAATGACGGAGTTATGAGGTAACAAACATAAAAAAAAAAAAAAAAAAAAAAAAAAAAACATACAACCGAATTGAGAACCTCCTCCTTTTTTTGAAGTCGGTTAAAAAGGTACCAGGGACCATATGCGGTAGATCTTGAAACCATAGCTTGGATCGGACAGCGATATCCGAAGATCCGAGGTATTGTTACGACACGGCTGCCTTAAAAAAAGTATATATGTTTGTCTATTTCTTTATTCCTTGATAATTTTGCTCAAACTGATGATTAATAATAGAAGACGCGACTGCTATTTTTAACCGACTTCAAAAAAAGGAGGAGGTTCTCAATTCGGTTGTATTTTTTTTAATGTTTGTTACCTCATAACTCCGTCATTTATTAACCTATTTGGAAAATTCTTTTTTTGTCTGGAAGGGTACACTTCCCGTTTGGTCCCATTTTCATCAGATCAGGATTTGATTACTTCCTAATGTACTTTGAAGTCGGTTTAAGTTTTTTGTAAAACAGTCCAATTATCTATGTGACTAATTGAGTAATCACTAACTTCATCATCTGCATGTTTTGGTTGCCAATTACATCGATACGAGGAACCTACCAAAAGTATCAAGAAGTCTTTATCAAGTATTGATCTCACAGAAAACTGGCCAATCTGGGCGCTAAATACAGATAGTACGCCAATATTTGCCTCATGTATGCAAACAGAGGCCGTTTGGCCTTTAATCAAGACTCCTGGCTAGACAGACCTATATTAGACCTGAGTATACAGTGTCAGCGTTTTGAAAAAAGTTGCTCTAAGAAGATTTAACGTACCTTCATTATTATTCTTTTGTGTTAGAATGTAACAGGGATTTAAGAAGAATTAGTATTTAAAATTAATAATAATAAATATCCTGGGACATTCCTCACACACGGTCATCTAATCCCAAACTAAGCAGAGCTTGTACTATGGAAATCAGATAACTGATGTAATAGATATACTACTTTTTGTTTGTAAATACATACAGACATGTTCATGCATGCACACAAATGCATATCCTGTGTGGGGATCGAACCCATGAACTGCGACGCGATAGGTACAATCTTAACCAGAGTCTTAAACAACCTCGCCAGCTGGCCGGTCAAATTTTAAAATTGCACTCCTAGAAGTAAGTTATTCTATTGGATACCTATATATTCTGGACTAACCGCTACTACGCTTTTCTTAACCTTATCAAAATCAAAATCAAAAAGTTTTTTATTATATTTAGGCCCTGGTAAGGCACTTATGAACGTTACATACAGTTGAATTTACCACCGGTTCGAAATACACTTAAACTGACAAGACTCCGGCAAGAAACTTCTTTTTTTTTTTATCTTATGACTATACAAGTTATCATCTGTCTGCCCTGTTCCTAATCATTTGGGGTCGGCGCAATATGTACTCCTCTTCCATTCATCTCTTATATCCGTCATACCAGCATCAACTCCTTTCTTACTCATAGGTACCATCTTTCACACAAACCATCCATCTCTTTTTCTGTTTCCTCTTCCCGTGGCTTTCATAACATGTCCATACCAGGCTAAACGGTCCCTCCCAACTTTTCAGTCACTGGCACTACTTTCAAGTTATTTATACGAGTATTTAGGTCAAATTAAAAAGATACTGTGATGAAATCGATAATACCGGATTTATACAGTTTGATAAAAAAAAAAAAAAAAACCTTCCAAAACTTCCTACTTATCCTTTTTTTTATCCTAGGATAGGATAATAAGCAGGTACTATAGAAACGTAATATATGGAAACGTAAGTAAAACCGCGCGAGAAGACTAGTTTATATGTTATGAATACAATGTCTCTACATCATGAGGTGAACCTCCCCTAATAACGGTATTAAAGCCATAACTCTATATAATATAAGTACCTATGACTCCAACTATTTGCCATTCAAGACATAACTATTCGATAAACTCCACATTAGTTCATCTTAAACGCACGATCCGCTCTGCTAACGACAGACACTCAGACGCTGTTATCTATTTATTTATACATTAAAAACACATTATGTCATACAGTATACATTAAATTGTTAAGATAGTGAACCCACGCGTAGCAGCTTAGAATATAGTGTTTCTTTTGATGCTATTTATAAACGCTTAGAATATCGTACAAGCACCTAATGGTGCGTCCATGCTACGCGAGCCGAGCCACGAACGAGCACACTGCGAGCACGATTCGCGTAGCGTGGACGGGCTCGCGAGCCTCAAACGAGCGCGATTGTCAGTTTTTTCACGAACAAAGGGATTCGCATCGTGCTCGTTGTAGGCTCGTTCGTGGCTCGGCTCGTGCTCGGTTCGCCAAGCATGGACGCACCATAATAAAATTGATTCTTGCAATCTGGTGCACGCGAAAACCAACTCTAAGGTGACGAACCTTTTCATTCCGCGACTGTACTACGTGCATAAAACCTTTCTATTTATGGGTCGAATAAAAAGTTCATCCTACTGATTTATGTACAGCCAGCTATAAAATTAATCATGATATTCGAGTATAAGTATTGTTCAATGCTATTCCCCAATGCCCCAACCATGCCCCAACATTAGATCCGCATTGTTATGAAGAATTTAATATAAGTAGGGTTTCTTAAGGTTTCATCCAAGGGTCATAAAGTTTTAAAACCTTTTCAGGATCAAGTGATGCTATTACATAAGGGTCACGTTAAGGTCGTACCAATTTTGCAGTCGATCAAATGAGGTCAAAAGAGATTAATTTTGTGTTTTTTTTACTCGACTGACCCCGAAGGAGGGTTTTTCGAATGTATGTTTGTATGTATATTTCTTTGTCACGCTCTGCAGCCTAAACGGCTTTATGTCTTTAGATTTGCCTGACATAGGATATATTATTTTTATATGGCGTCTACGAATAAAAAAAGAGGGGGGAATTAAAACAAAAAAAAAATAATTATAACAATATGGATATCAAATGAAAGCTTGTAACAGCCCATTCCATAAATTTATATATCATCCTACTTTTATGCTACCATTTTGACGTAAACTGCTGAAAACCAAGTTTAATGCAAGGACAATAGGTACTGAGCGGTTACCGTACGTAACTCACAGAGTTACATAAACAAATAGTACAATAAAAATATACATACTTAGGTTATTGGCTTGTCCCGACTGCAATACCTCATGAAATTTATGTTATATTCAGAATTCTATAGATTAAAGAGCTTGTTTGTCTCTTTTTAGTTATTTTTTGTTTTACGCAGTCGTTTTTTTTTTTGGTATCCTTACTATATGTTTATATGCCACAAAAAGCATCAAACGTTGATAAGATACAAAATTTACATACCTATAATACAAACCTTAAGTAGGAGATTATTGTTCATTTCTTTTCTCAAAGCTTCCATTTTATCTGTTAGACAAAATATACTGACCCTATCTCCCTTAAGGGTATGCTACCTCCATAAATCTCGGATATACTTTGAGCAAACCCGTAACAGCTCAATATAAGACGAGCTTAGTGCTTGCACACCGCTTTATATGAAGATCCCAGTGGAGCGCTATGAGACCGCCCTAACGTATTATCACTACATCTCGCTATGTATAAGAAAGTTTCATATTAGTTCTAAACAACCATATTTTTTGATAAAACTCCGAAGAAGATGTTAATATATATTTCAGTTACGAAGTTTCGTTTAGAGAAGGAAATGAGATTAAAGATATAAGCGTAGTAATGCAGTTTTAAAAAGAAATAGGTGACACGGTAAGACAGTTTTGTACCCAAAATATAGTGCTAATTGGTCTGATGCCAGGAAATTTGTGGTTGTTCAGACAATTAGTGTACTTGCCGTACAGGAGACAACAGTTATAGGGTAATAAAAAATTGTTGGGACAGTGGAAGACCTGGGCAAACATAACAAGGACTAAAAAGTCGATATTATTAGGAAATAGGCAATATTAGAGTTCTTAAGACCACGGTTCGGTGACGTGAACATTCAGCGACTTTTGATTGCTAAATATCTAATGACGTATGTAATCTACCGAGAAAAGCAGAATAGGTGCAGAATCTATCAGAACAAAACATACGTTTCTGAATGTATGACTCATACAAATTGTATTCCTAGATGATGATGATACCGAAATGCCACAGAATGATACCGTAATGCCACAGAGTAAATAACTCAAGCGGTAGGTACTGCACCGAACAGGGAACTGATATGTGATATAGAATAACTGTACCACATGTACTCTTAAAAATGGAAGGCCTATCGCTTTCAGAATTAGTGCTAAAACCACTACCAACGTAACAAAATAAAAGCAGGATTACCAACGTATAATAAACAGTAATCTGAGTAATGTGGTAATATTTTGAGCAGGCTCTTAGACGATGTATTGCGAACAAGACCTTCCTCTTACCCGTATAAAATAACTGATGGGCACACATGACCTAACTTATATTCTACATATTTACATACGAACTTGTTGTTTATGAGACTTTTATTTTGATTATGTGACTTAGAGACTTATTTTGCTAGAATAAAGGGAGACCTGAGTTGTTTTCTTTATACTAATCATTATGCAGGGAACTCTTCAGACATTAAGGCCTCATTCGTGAAATATTTACTAACGTAGCAAACAAAAAGAAAAGCGATGATAGCTCAGTGGTAGTGACGTCGTGACGTCGAATGCTGAGACGAAGGTCCCGGGTTCGAATCCTACAATGAGCTTGAGCTTTCGGTGAATGAAAACAGAAAAGAAAACACGGAAGAGCACGTCGGTAGGGTACTTCGTAGTTAGTACTGGCTGGCTATACCGCCCTCAAGTTAAAAAAAAAAAACCAAATCAGTGGAGTTATGAGGTACTTAACAAACATTTAAAAAAAACATGGAGAACCTCCTCCTTTTTTTGAAGTCGGTAAAATATCTTCACACTCAGAAGGGATTTTAAGAGGTACAGAGAAGTCGCAGTGCCACTGCCGGCAGTGGGAGGGAAATTTGGTACTACACCCTAGTACCCCTACCATGAGTTTCCTATGGTAACGTAAACGATACTCGCTAACGACTACGGTGGACTTTTTGTATGACAGTCACCGCCTCTAGTGGCCTCTTTGGGAAGTATTTCATGCAAAATGTTTCATCGATAATGTTACCGTAGCAAACTCATGGTAGTGGTCCCCGCACGCTGTCAGCACAGCGTCTTCTCGTGAAGCTTATGGAGCTCTCTAATAGGTGGAACAATAACTTCAGAGCACACAGGTGGCTTATTAGGGTTACGTAGCCAAATGGCAAAAACGGAACCCTTATAGATTCGTCATGTCTGTCTGTCTGTCTATCTGTCCGTCCGTATGTCACAGCCACTTTTTTCCGAAACTATACGAACTACAATGTTGAAACTTGGTAAGTAGATGTATTCTGTGAACTGCATTAAGATATTCACACAAAAATAGAAAAGAAACAAAAAAAATTGGGGATTCCCCCATACTTAGAACTGAAACTCAATTTTTTTTTAATAAAACCCATAAGTGTGGGGTCTATGGATAGGTATTTAAAAATGATATTGAGGTTTCTAGCATCATTTTTTTCTAAGCTGAATAGCTTGCGCGAGAGACACTTCCAAAGTGGTAAAATGTGTGTCCCCCCTGTAACTTCTAAAATAAGAGAACGATGAAACTAAAAAAATATATGATGTACATTACGATGCAAACTTCCACCGAAAATTGCTTTGAACGAGATCTAGTAAGTAATTTTTTTAATACGTCATAATTTGAAATTCATATCAAATACTCAGGTCTATACTACCATTTAATTATACACCTACAGGTTTGTATGGAACCCTCGGTGCGCGAGTCTAACTCGCACTTGGCCGGCTTATTTTTTACAGGAAACCTTGAAACTGTTTTGGAGGAAATCAACATCAAAGTTTTCAACACGAACTTTCATGTTCGCTCTGTCTCGGCTACATTTGTGGCTTGTGTTTCTACAAAATTAGCATTAACTCTTTTTATACCTCAGATATTTCCCAATTTTTATCATACAAAGGTTTACCCTTTATCATCCCGGCCCAGATCTGAATCAGCGAATTCCCAAATATAAACATCTCAAAATACAAAAAAATAACCACTTATCACTGCTCTTTTCATTATTATGAATAAACTCACAGTTGACTACTCGGAAACTTGTATTATTCATTTAGCACAACTATAAAGCACCTATCCAACAAAAAACTTATAACAATTTGTCGCGTTTATTTCCGCCCACAGATAACAAGAATGGAACTTTGTGCGAAGTTATACTATTTCGCAGACTTGTTATAAGTTGAGGATATATTGCACTTGTTTTTGTTCCAAGTGGAGCCTAGATTATATTAGACACTGCTGGATGTAGCAGTTGTCTCCTTAACGGTATCATTTGCTAGACAAACCCCCTTATTCATAATAGAATTACAGTGGCCGGCAAACAACTTGAGCCATGACCTTGAGTGCGCAGTAGACGATTTTAAGGTGTCGTTGGTGGAAAGAGAGGTGCGCGGGGGCATTCTGTCGGCACGCGTCCACGCTATTGGCCGAGCATGAGTGTACATGCGCGAACTTACCCCCACTACGTCGACTTTGGCTCAAGTTGTTTGCCGGCCTCTGTATCAAACGTTGATTAGTTAACATTCTGAAGTCTTTATCTGACACGTGACATTTGGTGAACGAAAGAGTGAGACGGAGGACACTATTACACTGATTTAGGTAAAAAGCGATGATGAATAAGGGGGTTAGTCTATAATTCTGCCACAGAATATTCAATATTCTGCTTAAGTTTAGTTTTAGAGCGATGATAGTTCAGTGATAGTGACGTCGGAAGCCGAGACCGAGAAGAAGGTCATGAGTTCGAATCCTACAGTGAGCTTGAGCTTTCGATGAAGGAAAATAACGTGAGGAAACTATAGCATAGTTGTAGGGTACTTTGTATTACCCACCTGGCTGGCTACCACCCTTTTATACCACTTAGGTGGCAAACAAGCATACGGTCCGCCTGGTGGTAAGCGGTTACCTTAGTCTATGGATGCTTGCAACACCAGGGTATCACGCACGCGTTGCCGACCCTGAAGAAATCTCTTCACACGCTCAAGTTGAAAGTCTGTCGCCAAGCACCATCGGTGTGTTCCGACCGTTGCACTTGAGAGCCAGTTCCTTCTAGCTTCTAGGGTTTGTTGTGTGCTTACCACCTTCGGCCACATTATCACTTCATCATCATCATCAGCCTATAATGTCCCACTGCCGAGCACAGGCCTCCTTTCACAAATCAGGGTGAAAGGGAATGGGCAGATACTCCACCACGCGTGCCCACTGCGGATCGGTGGAGGTAGGCTAGTGGCCAACCTACTGTTGGAATTTTTCAAGCCGCCTCAAAGGAGGCATCCAACTAGCTTAACGACTATCACAATTAAGTGATAACCGGGACCAACGGCTTTACGTGCCTTCCGAAGCACGGAAACGCTCGTTTTGAAATACCACTAGGCGGTCACCCATCCAGGTACCGACCAAGACAGACGTAGCTTAACTTTGCCGATCGATTAAGGACGGCTAATCATGCTACACCACGAGCGCTTCGACACGACACTAGTCACTTACTAGGTGAGATTTCGGTCAAACACAGGCCTATACACAGTAAAAAAATAACTATGAGATCTTGAGGAAACTATAGCATAGCAGTTGTAGCTAGCCAAAGCTATTTCAAGTTGAAAATAGTCGCTAAACAACTTCATGTTTAAAAAAAAACTCTTCTGTTTGATGTGCTAACTTTATTAGCTTTTAGTAATGTTTATTGCTTTTAAAAGATGGTTTCATTTAAATACTTGTTCGTTATTTTCAGGATTTCTAAAATTTATGGAGGTTATGGAGTTATGAAGAATTTAATATAAGTAGGGTTTCTTAAGGTTTCATCCAAGGGTCATAAAGTTTTAAAACCTTTTCAGGATCAAGTGATGCTATTACATAAGGGTCACGTTAAGGTCGTACCAATTTTGCAGTCGATCAAATGAGGTCAAAAGAGATTAATTTTGTGTTTTTTTTACTCGACTGACCCCGAAGGAGGGTTTTTCGAATGTATGTTTGTATGTATATTTCTTTGTCACGCTCTGCAGCCTAAACGGCTTTATGTCTTTAGATTTGCCTGACATAGGATATATTATTTTTATATGGCGTCTACGAATAAAAAAAGAGGGGGGAATTAAAACAAAAAAAAAATAATTATAACAATATGGATATCAAATGAAAGCTTGTAACAGCCCATTCCATAAATTTATATATCATCCTACTTTTATGCTACCATTTTGACGTAAACTGCTGAAAACCAAGTTTAATGCAAGGACAATAGGTACTGAGCGGTTACCGTACGTAACTCACAGAGTTACATAAACAAATAGTACAATAAAAATATACATACTTAGGTTATTGGCTTGTCCCGACTGCAATACCTCATGAAATTTATGTTATATTCAGAATTCTATAGATTAAAGAGCTTGTTTGTCTCTTTTTAGTTATTTTTTGTTTTACGCAGTCGTTTTTTTTTTTGGTATCCTTACTATATGTTTATATGCCACAAAAAGCATCAAACGTTGATAAGATACAAAATTTACATACCTATAATACAAACCTTAAGTAGGAGATTATTGTTCATTTCTTTTCTCAAAGCTTCCATTTTATCTGTTAGACAAAATATACTGACCCTATCTCCCTTAAGGGTATGCTACCTCCATAAATCTCGGATATACTTTGAGCAAACCCGTAACAGCTCAATATAAGACGAGCTTAGTGCTTGCACACCGCTTTATATGAAGATCCCAGTGGAGCGCTATGAGACCGCCCTAACGTATTATCACTACATCTCGCTATGTATAAGAAAGTTTCATATTAGTTCTAAACAACCATATTTTTTGATAAAACTCCGAAGAAGATGTTAATATATATTTCAGTTACGAAGTTTCGTTTAGAGAAGGAAATGAGATTAAAGATATAAGCGTAGTAATGCAGTTTTAAAAAGAAATAGGTGACACGGTAAGACAGTTTTGTACCCAAAATATAGTGCTAATTGGTCTGATGCCAGGAAATTTGTGGTTGTTCAGACAATTAGTGTACTTGCCGTACAGGAGACAACAGTTATAGGGTAATAAAAAATTGTTGGGACAGTGGAAGACCTGGGCAAACATAACAAGGACTAAAAAGTCGATATTATTAGGAAATAGGCAATATTAGAGTTCTTAAGACCACGGTTCGGTGACGTGAACATTCAGCGACTTTTGATTGCTAAATATCTAATGACGTATGTAATCTACCGAGAAAAGCAGAATAGGTGCAGAATCTATCAGAACAAAACATACGTTTCTGAATGTATGACTCATACAAATTGTATTCCTAGATGATGATGATACCGAAATGCCACAGAATGATACCGTAATGCCACAGAGTAAATAACTCAAGCGGTAGGTACTGCACCGAACAGGGAACTGATATGTGATATAGAATAACTGTACCACATGTACTCTTAAAAATGGAAGGCCTATCGCTTTCAGAATTAGTGCTAAAACCACTACCAACGTAACAAAATAAAAGCAGGATTACCAACGTATAATAAACAGTAATCTGAGTAATGTGGTAATATTTTGAGCAGGCTCTTAGACGATGTATTGCGAACAAGACCTTCCTCTTACCCGTATAAAATAACTGATGGGCACACATGACCTAACTTATATTCTACATATTTACATACGAACTTGTTGTTTATGAGACTTTTATTTTGATTATGTGACTTAGAGACTTATTTTGCTAGAATAAAGGGAGACCTGAGTTGTTTTCTTTATACTAATCATTATGCAGGGAACTCTTCAGACATTAAGGCCTCATTCGTGAAATATTTACTAACGTAGCAAACAAAAAGAAAAGCGATGATAGCTCAGTGGTAGTGACGTCGTGACGTCGAATGCTGAGACGAAGGTCCCGGGTTCGAATCCTACAATGAGCTTGAGCTTTCGGTGAATGAAAACAGAAAAGAAAACACGGAAGAGCACGTCGGTAGGGTACTTCGTAGTTAGTACTGGCTGGCTATACCGCCCTCAAGTTAAAAAAAAAAAACCAAATCAGTGGAGTTATGAGGTACTTAACAAACATTTAAAAAAAACATGGAGAACCTCCTCCTTTTTTTGAAGTCGGTAAAATATCTTCACACTCAGAAGGGATTTTAAGAGGTACAGAGAAGTCGCAGTGCCACTGCCGGCAGTGGGAGGGAAATTTGGTACTACACCCTAGTACCCCTACCATGAGTTTCCTATGGTAACGTAAACGATACTCGCTAACGACTACGGTGGACTTTTTGTATGACAGTCACCGCCTCTAGTGGCCTCTTTGGGAAGTATTTCATGCAAAATGTTTCATCGATAATGTTACCGTAGCAAACTCATGGTAGTGGTCCCCGCACGCTGTCAGCACAGCGTCTTCTCGTGAAGCTTATGGAGCTCTCTAATAGGTGGAACAATAACTTCAGAGCACACAGGTGGCTTATTAGGGTTACGTAGCCAAATGGCAAAAACGGAACCCTTATAGATTCGTCATGTCTGTCTGTCTGTCTATCTGTCCGTCCGTATGTCACAGCCACTTTTTTCCGAAACTATACGAACTACAATGTTGAAACTTGGTAAGTAGATGTATTCTGTGAACTGCATTAAGATATTCACACAAAAATAGAAAAGAAACAAAAAAAATTGGGGATTCCCCCATACTTAGAACTGAAACTCAATTTTTTTTTAATAAAACCCATAAGTGTGGGGTCTATGGATAGGTATTTAAAAATGATATTGAGGTTTCTAGCATCATTTTTTTCTAAGCTGAATAGCTTGCGCGAGAGACACTTCCAAAGTGGTAAAATGTGTGTCCCCCCTGTAACTTCTAAAATAAGAGAACGATGAAACTAAAAAAATATATGATGTACATTACGATGCAAACTTCCACCGAAAATTGCTTTGAACGAGATCTAGTAAGTAATTTTTTTAATACGTCATAATTTGAAATTCATATCAAATACTCAGGTCTATACTACCATTTAATTATACACCTACAGGTTTGTATGGAACCCTCGGTGCGCGAGTCTAACTCGCACTTGGCCGGCTTATTTTTTACAGGAAACCTTGAAACTGTTTTGGAGGAAATCAACATCAAAGTTTTCAACACGAACTTTCATGTTCGCTCTGTCTCGGCTACATTTGTGGCTTGTGTTTCTACAAAATTAGCATTAACTCTTTTTATACCTCAGATATTTCCCAATTTTTATCATACAAAGGTTTACCCTTTATCATCCCGGCCCAGATCTGAATCAGCGAATTCCCAAATATAAACATCTCAAAATACAAAAAAATAACCACTTATCACTGCTCTTTTCATTATTATGAATAAACTCACAGTTGACTACTCGGAAACTTGTATTATTCATTTAGCACAACTATAAAGCACCTATCCAACAAAAAACTTATAACAATTTGTCGCGTTTATTTCCGCCCACAGATAACAAGAATGGAACTTTGTGCGAAGTTATACTATTTCGCAGACTTGTTATAAGTTGAGGATATATTGCACTTGTTTTTGTTCCAAGTGGAGCCTAGATTATATTAGACACTGCTGGATGTAGCAGTTGTCTCCTTAACGGTATCATTTGCTAGACAAACCCCCTTATTCATAATAGAATTACAGTGGCCGGCAAACAACTTGAGCCATGACCTTGAGTGCGCAGTAGACGATTTTAAGGTGTCGTTGGTGGAAAGAGAGGTGCGCGGGGGCATTCTGTCGGCACGCGTCCACGCTATTGGCCGAGCATGAGTGTACATGCGCGAACTTACCCCCACTACGTCGACTTTGGCTCAAGTTGTTTGCCGGCCTCTGTATCAAACGTTGATTAGTTAACATTCTGAAGTCTTTATCTGACACGTGACATTTGGTGAACGAAAGAGTGAGACGGAGGACACTATTACACTGATTTAGGTAAAAAGCGATGATGAATAAGGGGGTTAGTCTATAATTCTGCCACAGAATATTCAATATTCTGCTTAAGTTTAGTTTTAGAGCGATGATAGTTCAGTGATAGTGACGTCGGAAGCCGAGACCGAGAAGAAGGTCATGAGTTCGAATCCTACAGTGAGCTTGAGCTTTCGATGAAGGAAAATAACGTGAGGAAACTATAGCATAGTTGTAGGGTACTTTGTATTACCCACCTGGCTGGCTACCACCCTTTTATACCACTTAGGTGGCAAACAAGCATACGGTCCGCCTGGTGGTAAGCGGTTACCTTAGTCTATGGATGCTTGCAACACCAGGGTATCACGCACGCGTTGCCGACCCTGAAGAAATCTCTTCACACGCTCAAGTTGAAAGTCTGTCGCCAAGCACCATCGGTGTGTTCCGACCGTTGCACTTGAGAGCCAGTTCCTTCTAGCTTCTAGGGTTTGTTGTGTGCTTACCACCTTCGGCCACATTATCACTTCATCATCATCATCAGCCTATAATGTCCCACTGCCGAGCACAGGCCTCCTTTCACAAATCAGGGTGAAAGGGAATGGGCAGATACTCCACCACGCGTGCCCACTGCGGATCGGTGGAGGTAGGCTAGTGGCCAACCTACTGTTGGAATTTTTCAAGCCGCCTCAAAGGAGGCATCCAACTAGCTTAACGACTATCACAATTAAGTGATAACCGGGACCAACGGCTTTACGTGCCTTCCGAAGCACGGAAACGCTCGTTTTGAAATACCACTAGGCGGTCACCCATCCAGGTACCGACCAAGACAGACGTAGCTTAACTTTGCCGATCGATTAAGGACGGCTAATCATGCTACACCACGAGCGCTTCGACACGACACTAGTCACTTACTAGGTGAGATTTCGGTCAAACACAGGCCTATACACAGTAAAAAAATAACTATGAGATCTTGAGGAAACTATAGCATAGCAGTTGTAGCTAGCCAAAGCTATTTCAAGTTGAAAATAGTCGCTAAACAACTTCATGTTTAAAAAAAAACTCTTCTGTTTGATGTGCTAACTTTATTAGCTTTTAGTAATGTTTATTGCTTTTAAAAGATGGTTTCATTTAAATACTTGTTCGTTATTTTCAGGATTTCTAAAATTTCGTTCATAAACCCACGGAACATGACTTCGTTTCCAGAATACCGATCTAGTGGGACGCGTGATTAGGAAGCGCGTATTCACCAAGTTCGCTCTACCATACGAGCATACATACCAACTAATTGGTGCGGAAATTTGTGAGTTTTTCATACGAGAAAAATAAAAAATCCAACTAGCAGCAAGGAACGTTCAGAATGCGAATCATTTCTGCGTAAATAATAGGTTTACGTTAGGAAAACGTGTGATTAATAAAAGAATTAGAAGAATTGCTTCAGATTTGATTATACAAAATACATTCGCAAGAACACAGAAGGCACTTAGCAGAATATTATTGTTCAACCATTAAAACAACATTTATTACTATAATTAATTTTAATCGCACTTCGAAATGGCATAACGGAAAAAATAACAATATAAAGCGATAACTAAAACCTATGTATACTTATATACAAACAAATAAATCTACAAAAATGGACATCACACCTCCAATTCTACGGACAATTTATTCGTTGAGCGAAGAAGCGTGAAACAATGCATCAGAAGTCCAGATTGAAACCGACCCCGAAACGAACTCGTCTCTGCCGGTCTATCAGAGTGCTACCAATCAGGCGAAGTACTCGGACGTCACTTTGAGGTTCATAGAATAAAATATCTTTCTGATACGTGAACCCACCGCAACGCTGGGAATCGACGAAAATTTTCAATTCTGAACCGTTCATGTAGTTTTTGTTCAACGCAATACCAACAGTCAACCCACCTCTATAACTCTCGTTGACGATTGCTGCTATTCGTAAATCCGGTGAAAATTGCTTAAACATACATACTTGGTAGCCAGTTTTGCTGAGTGTAGTCGACAGTGTTAAGGCGGGTATCTCGTACCGAGCGCTGATTGAATAATCCGGTGTATAGGACGTTAGTGGCTTGAAACCGATTTCTGTCCCGACACTGAAGTCTGGATGAATTTTGTACATCCACTGCGTCACCAAATGTAATGTATGAGGGTCCACATCTTTCAAAGAACATGAAAAAGTGCCAACGTTCTTTTCGTTTTCCTTCTCGAATACCAGTTCCGTTTCTGACGATGTTAAGTCTCTGATTTTTGAAGTCAGTCGCATTACATACGCCCCATCTAGTACCTCGGTATATGTTGCAGTAGCTGACCCTGCCGAATCAAGGACCAGGCCATCTTCAACACTCTTGGGTTCTAATTCTTTATGGAGCAACTGACTGAAACACTTGTAAGACTCTTTCGTCTTCCCGAAGTTGTATTGTTGTGCCAACTTCACTTTATCCATGACTTCTCTAAGGATTACGAGTTTGGCACCGAGGAAACACTTTGGGAAGACACTTTTAGCCTCAGCATGAACGTCGGTCAGCCTTGTCAGTTTGACTTTCCGTGGTTCAATTACAATAAAGTCCTTTTTCTTCGGTAGTAGCCTTTTCAAACTGGATACGAACATGGTGACTTCTTCTTTGATCTTTTCTTCGTTTAAGTCCATTGTTGGTTTGTAAATTTTTTGATTTTTTTATTTTTTGTATAACAGGTTGGACGTCATTGACCTGTCGAGTTGTATTTTTAAACGACTGTTGGGGCTACGTTCCGTTCGGCCAGTCGCAGACTGCAAGGAGTTTGAATTATTTTTAGGCGGCTATCGAGATCACGTTGGCTTATTTTTGACACTTCCTAGATGCGTACCCACGTATAGTAATTATGTATGTAAGAAATCGATTATACGAACGTAGACTATCAAGTTCTGATGGCAATATTACCAGCGTTGATTGATCAATTAGTATGATAAGATATTGCTACTCATGGCAGTTACGTAAATACTGGAAAATGAATAGTAAAATCGTAATGTCTATTAATTTGACTATACTACTGTTTACCAGTTCATATCATTCACCGTTTGAAATTTCTGCTAAGCAAATCAGGGAGCTATTCATCTTAGTTTCGCCAGGTATTTTACATCCTCTCCCCCTCAGAGTTATACTTCAAAAATATCAACAAAGTAATTATTTGAACTACTAGTATTAAAATGTATGCAAGTTATTGAACATGAAAACTTTAATTTATGTCCAAATAAACGCAGTGCATGTTCTAAAATAATGAACTTTAGCTAGCCACCGCAGTAACCACTACTATATTTACCTCTGCATTAATTAGTAGCGAGATTGAGTTTGCATTGTAATGCAAAACAATCACCAATATATTTCCCATAACTACAATATTATCAATATCAAATAATATTACTGTATTTGCTAGCTAACTCGCAAATAAACTATAATTTAAATAGAAAATTACTTTTAGATCTGTCTAGAAATAATGTAACTTAGTATCCTACGATTAACCTTTTTAAGCTTTGTGTGCTTAAAACTTTGGTTCACATCATCTCTGACCAAGGTGAGATTGTGGTCAAAAACTCTTAAAGTCTTAAAAACTTCTTCATAAATATTACTGTCCTTTACAATAGCTGTAACAATAACTTTACCCACCAGATCCATCAAATCAAAGTCATCCAAAAGCCCATCTAATAAATTAGCATTCCATAAATCTTGAAGATAACGTCTCGAAACTTCTGTGCGTCTAATAACTTCACTTCCAATATCGTTTAAAATTTTCAATAATCCCTTTTCATTCCCGAAGTCAGAAAGTGATTTATCTTGTCGGTAATTCCACACCTGGTCCGGAATATTGTCCCGGGTGTATTGCCAACCCTTTTAACAAATTGCAAGTAGTTCCGGGATGGACGAAGCCAGAAAAACAATTTGGTCCCGATGGTTTTGAGATTTACTTTTCATTAGACGGTGTTTGTTGTCTTGTTACTTACTTGGGATGATACGGGTTGCTGTCATGGATTATTTATTTTGATTTTGATTTGATGCTCCTTTAGTTCTAAAATTATTATCATATTAATCAACTTCTGTATACTGAGTAACAGCTGTATGTGTAATTCTTATATCACTTACTTTGATATGATTTACGTCGATAAAATGTCTATGTTTTAGCAACAAGACTATGATAAATTGATGGTACTAGTTCCACCTTCTTGTTGAAAATCTGTCATCAAGCAACTATAACATCAGAATTACTGGCCCGGTGGCCAAAAGAGGAACTAACGTCGCCATCGCCAGTTTAAAATGTTAATCTGCCTGCCATTCGCCACTAGTTGTTTGTTCCACAAAATGCGATAACAGCCCCTCTCTCACCGGGCCAGAGGCAGTTGTCTTTAGATATTGTAGATTAGCTACATATTTGCACCCCTGACTTTGATAATATTTAAAACGGCTATGGCTAACCCTCCTAAGGCATCGTTCGTCACATACCATCAAATAAAATTATCGATACTACTCTTTTTAAGTTTGTAGTAAAATCACTTACAATTTACAAAATAACTTTAACTTTGTACCGGTAACATATGACCTAAATTGCCACTATATTGTAGCAAATCTAGTCCCAAGAGTCTGGGATCTAAAAGTAATTGGAAAAGGGATAGCCATATTATACTAATACTAGCAGACCCCCGCGGTTTCACCCGCGTACGGTTTGAATTTTCTCCTTCGAAAACCAATGCACGCCACTGATTATTAGACACAACAAACAAAACAAAAACAATTATTTTTACTATTAAAACTAAAAACCTATATTATACCTTCACAAAAAAATCGAACTCAAAGAATCTTATTTCATTATTGTAACAACAAATGAGAAAGAAATTAAATTAACTACAATCAAAATATTCTAATGAAATAGAGAAAATGAACTTTTTTTTTTCATTGGCGTCACACGGGTGTGCATTTTGCCAATTTCCAGTTATATTAGTTAGGTAGGTTCTAGTCACAATAAATTACTTTCACGTAGTCCTCATGCAATCAGTCACCGTCCATAAAAGTCATGTGTACTACAGTAGTAGTGTAACATGACGATAACGGTGGTGGTACTAAAACTCTTCATGGACTTTTGAAGAGACACGATACACATAATTCATTCATCACATTCATCATCATCATTCATTTCATTTCACTTCACTGGCGCACATGGATTGATCTTTATTGGATAAAATACCACCGATAATAATATGCAATAAAACTCTATAAAGTTTAAAAAAAAAGCAAATACAAATTAAAAAGCGAATACCAGGAGCCCAAGTCTGCTATTTCAATTGTGTTCCAATGAACTTTCAGTGATGTCAAAATTGTGACATTTATAGTTTTGATAGTCTACTTACTAACAGAAAAGTGTCATTATGGCACAATTTTGACACCACTGAAAGATCATTGGAACACAATTGAAATAGCAGACTTGGGCCCCAGGTATGTTTTTCAATTTGTATTTGCTATTTTGGCCTCGCTCCCATGTTCCGTTCGCTTCATCTGCCTTATTCTGTAATCTGTGAAAATCGGATTGAGATTTCAAACATGTCAAAATAAAAAATGTTGTTTAAATCAAAAGTACTAAGGAGTATTGATATCAACTTTGATGCAAATCACCCCTAAAATAACTTTCTACCCCTTTTTGACCCCGTTAGGCGACGATTTTCAATAAAATACGCAACACGTCTTCCATCAATTCTGTTAAGGAATGTGTATGCAAAATTTGATGTAGATCGGACCAAGGAATCACGTTGTCCCATACAAACTTTGCCCCCGTTTTTCACCCTCTTAGGGGTAGAATTTCGGAAAATCCTTTCTTATCGGATGCCTACGTCATACAAAGAACACACCCTCCAAATTTCAGGTCTCTACGATCAGCGGTATAGGCTGTGCGTTGATCCGTCAGTCATTCAGGACAAAGCATTTTATATATATAGATAATAGTTTGCAGAGTAAATATACAAGTAAAATAGACAAATATAACTAACTAAAGTCCATTTAATTTGGTGGTAATACGATGCGGAGGATGGATATCCTTGTTGGTTCAGTAGTTAGGGCAATATTACGAGCTTGTTTTCCGGGTTCAATTCCCGAATTGGAATGTTTGTTTTATTTGTATGGTCTGGTAAAACGCAATGGCTAAAACTCCATAACAATTTTGAAATGAGAAAATATCAGTTAAGTCAATCTTTTTACTTACTGAATAGTTTGGCTTAAAACTTACAGTACCTCCCAATCTTGAAGGTTACTTTTAATCTCTTCCAGGGTTTAAAGAGGGTTTAGGCGCTTATCACTTTGGGTCACGTCATCAATTACCCTGGTAAGGTAAAATTTTGGTCTAACACGGCTTTCCATTCCCGCTCGAGTTCTTGCTCGCTGATTTGTCCGTGTAATGTGAGGGTACAGTACAATAATAATAATAACCTTACTCAAATTGACTGTGAAATGAATAGTAGGCGCAAAATACTTTTTTTAACCAAACTTTTAACCAAAACTGAAAATTCTAGGTCAACCAGAGGTACCCAATAGGTTTAGGGTCCAAACCAATATAGTAGTTCCCGTTGACCTAGAATTTGGCGAAAAGTAAGGTCTTACAGCACAAATACGGGAAAATAACGAAAAATAAAAAAAGTTGAAAATTTTGGTACTTACAAGTTTTCCCGAAAATGTAAATTTGTCCATATCTTTTTATCGTGTTGACACAGGACCTTGATTTTTATACACCTAATAGGGACTATATATCTGGTATAAATTGAAACGTCGATGAACTTCTGCGGTCGGTAATTGCTGAAACACTAATTCATATTGATCTACGAAGGCAAAAATAAAAAATATAATTTTTCCCGCCTACTGATATTTAGCATTAAAATCAGTAATAGAATCGTTTTTGAGCATATTTTATTTTTGAACCAAATTGTGATCGAAGCAGGTTCTGATTTCAAGAGCGATCTATGAACCTCACCAATCATATTCAGTAATGGAATATATTCCATGGGCATAGACAATTATCGTCGTAAAACTTTCCAGACAGAAATTATAAAAGTTTCACTTCATGTCTTCATAAAAGGTAATGGAGTGGGGCCCAAAATTTAACGATTCAGGTCGGCACAGAATAAGCCGACCGACTAATTAAGAAAAGCGATTTAAATGCTGATTTTAATCCGCCCTGAGTAAAGGGTTGGGATAGATTTTCACCTACTCAAACTGGGTCTGGATCTTGATTAAAGATCTCGACAGGTTGTTTGATATTCGAAGAAAATGATAAAGCCTACGCTAGTTAAAATGTCTGCACTTAAATATATTGAGATATACAGAACTTCTGGCCACTTGTGAACAAGATTGTGATATATAATTTTATTCGTATATTGTTGTGACTTAGAGCCAGATAAGTTTTGGTATTATACTAACACAATAGCGTCATAATGGCGCCATAATAGCTTACCGATGATTTTCCACTGAAACTACAATCGTGCCACAATGATCTTTTAGTTGTCAGTTTTGACAGTTTTTGTAGGTACTAAAACTGTTTTAATTCTTTATAAGACTAAATGAATGATAATGGAATTGCAATAGTATCGTGTCAGTATGACATTTTAGCAGACTTGACCCCCAGTTTAAAAAGCGAAAAACAGTGTTAACGGAAACATTTGTCGTTTTGTTAGAAAACTAAACGAAACGATTGTTTCAATGAGAAACAATGGCCCATTAATTTGCCGTTGCGAATCGACAAAAACTATTAGTGAAAACTACTATTTCGATTCACTCTACTTACTGAGCGGGATATTGGTACAATGTTAAAGACGGCCGCCATTTTGAATATTAACGATTATTTCAATCACCTTTGAGAAGTTGTTTTGGGATTTGCGCATGAGTGACGCGTCCGATAATAGATTTATAGGTACCTATTATGTATTAATTTCGCATTCAAAATGTTTTTTTTGAACTGTCAGAAGGTGATAATTCAGAGAAATTTCACACCCTTACGCGGACAAAAATAAAAGTCCTTGCAGATCAGATAATAATGTTCATGCACACAATGCATGTATGGGATGCAATCGAACCCGCAACCTGCGGCGTGATAAGTAGCTGAAATTTTAATAAAATAATAGATTTAGACATTGAATGCATTTTTAAACCTTGACGGTAAAATCAAACCAAAATAATATAAAACATTCTGCTAATCGGCAATCCGAATTAATATACCATTTTTCATTAAGTCTCGTTATAATTAAATGGAATTTATCGTTACTTCATCTCGAAGCAATTTGCTTGTAGCTAACGAGTTTAATGTTCAAAGTTTATTGTCCCATCTTTCAGAAAATCAAAACCTAATTGTATTATATCCTACTAATATCCTTACTATTATAAAACAAAGTCTCATGGCCACGTCTGTCTGTCTGAACACGATAAACTCATAAACTACTGAACGTATTTTCATACCGTTTTCACCAATGAACGAAGTGATTCATGGCTGAAATATGACGATGATTGTTGAGATGAAAAAATCATGCCGTATTAAACTACTCTACTAGGGCGAGTCGTTTGTTTTACCTCTTGACGCCTCAACGGAACAACCAATCGTTTGTCAAAAACAACCTTTTTACAAGCTTTATAATTTTAACCTGCAATGTATATGTTCGGTTGGAATCTTGCAAGTCGAATTTCACCCACTTCCAGTTGTCCGATTGACTTGATATGTGGTGTACATTTAGTTTATTGGAAGACAATGCAAGTACAGTCACGAATAAAGCTTGTATTCAAAATGACTTTTTAACAAAAATGGGGGTTCTTAAATAAGGGTGTGAAGAGATTTCTGCAGGGACGGCAACGCGCGATTAACACCCCTGGTGATGCAAGCGTCATATTATACCTGGAGTTCTTGTCAAGACGAATGAAACGATCCCGAAACTCGTTGCGGTTGCATTGCTTTATTACAGGGTTCCCATGGCCACCTTCCGGCTTCATCATCAGATCAGCTCCATGTCATAATCATATTGTATTGTCATCCGAATTACATACGCATGCCCTATTTCAGCTCAATCTGAAACTGGGAAGTGGGTCAAATGTTACTTGCATGGTTTGATTACAGACTTGCGTTACAGACACAAGGTTGATGGCTTGTGAAAATTCTAATAGTGCGTCCATGCTTGGCGAACCGAGCACGAGCCGAGCCACGAACGAGCACACTGCGAACACGATTCGCTTAGCGTGGACGGGCTTGCGAGGCTCGAACGAGCATTCGTAGCGTGCTCGACTGCGCTCCGCCCGATTGTCAGTCTTTTCACGAACACAGGGATTTGCATCGCGCTCGTTGTTGGCTTGTTGAAGTCTCGTTAAGTACGTCCACGCTTGAAATCGCGAGCAACGAACGAATCCTGTTCGTTCGAGGTTCGGCTCGTGCTCGCTTCGCGTAGCATGGACGCACCATAATAGTATCCGCCTTAGCGAGTATAAATAATACCTACTTGCTATAAAAATGTGATCCACAAATCAAATTCCCTTCACAAATTGTGATATAAAGTTGTAGGTAAAGCGGACATGATAAAACTGATGTCCTCCGAGCTCCAGAGCAATCAAGCTGTTTACAGCTGTATGTTACAAAGTAACACGGTCTATATTTCTTTGTGCTGGATATACCAGACTGAGATCTTTTGGTACCTAAGTATAACATTTTACTGTACCGTCGAGGATATATGTAATTTACTCATATATTTATACATATAAAATGCTTTGTCCTGAATAACTGACTGAGAATCAACGCACAACCTAAACCGCTGATCCGATAAGAAAGGATTTTCCGAAATTCTACCCCTAAGGGGGTGAAAAACGGGAGAAAAGTTTGTATGGGACAACGTGATTCCTTAGTCCGATCTACTTCAAATTTTGCATAAACTTTCTTTAACAGAATTGATGGAAGACGTGTTTCGGTTTTTTACTGCAACTCATCGCATTAGGGGTTAAAAAGGGGTAGAAAGTTGTTTTAGGGGTTATTTGCATCGAAGTTGATATCAATACTCCTTAGTGCTATTGATTCAAATATTCTTTAATATTTGTCATTCCAATTTTAAAGAGTATTGCATTCACGACATAAATCTAAATAGATAACGCAAGTCGCTCCATCCGTATGAAATCCAAGCGTGTCACTTTTTTTATACCTACCATAATGTCACAAGATTGATTTAGTTAGATTGGCATTCGATTTAGATTTAGTACTGTATAAATTAAAATGTTGAAAAATGACAATAGTATGTGTTAAAAGATTCTGCCTGCTTAATATTTCATAATTTCGATTAAAGTTTAGGAGAAAATCTTTGTTGGATGTACTGACAAAATAAGCTTTATACTAGTTTTGAGGATCTTGAAGCAATGATAGGTCTGAGGCAAAAGTGGCTCAGATTGTCAAAATTTCACTGGTTTTGTCGAATCGCAGCTACTTACACAACAGCTAGAAAAAAAAACTAAAACAAATCCAAAATTATACAAAAAAATAGTTTCGTATTTGTCGTCATCATATAAACTTGGTATTCTACCTATTTGCGATTCCCTAACCCTGTAAAAGGCATTTAAAGGTTTTTCGTACCCGTAGAAAGCCAGTTTATAAAGGTAAAATAAATAAAAGGAAAATCCAAACACCGTCCGGAAGTCGGAATTGACTTTCCGCAGCATGTTTAGGTAAATAGAAATAAAAAGTTTTCTACGTTTTGAAATAAAGCTGTATTGAATTTATGGTATTTTGTTTACAACGTCCCACGCAACACACAGACAGACTCACTCAATTTTGCATATACTAGTTCCCTTCCCACGGTATTAATTGGTAAAACGTACGATCGTCAGTTTTTCCGGGATAAAAAGTACCCTATTTATTAATTCAGAACTTATTCTATCTGTTCGACAAATTTCATCCAAATCCGTCCACTCGTTTTCGCGTGAAAGAATAACAAACATATTCACAAAACACATCCTTACAATGCAAACTCTCATGGTGCGTCCATGCTACGCGAATCGAGCACAAGCCGAGCCACGAACGAACATTCAACGAGCCTACAACGAGCACTATGCGAATCCTTTTGTTCGTGAAAAAACTGTCAATCGCGCTCGTTCGAGGCTCGCGACTTCCACGCTACGCGAATCGTGCTCGCAGTGTGCTCGTTCGTGGCTCGGCTCGTGCTCGGTTCGCTAAGCATGGACGCACCACCACATTTATAACATTGTGGTAGGCTAGTAGGATTGGTAAGATAAAATCATTCAAAAGAAAATTAAACGAATACAGTTTATTAAAATTTCCAAACAGCATGCAATAAGCGATTAGGTGAACCTGCTGCCGATTTAATGATAATGTTTCAACTTTCGGAGCGAGAAGTCGATGGAAAACAACATCGTACGCTTTTATGGGGAAATTTTACGCATTAATGGTTGTAGTACAGTTTGATTATACCTTTGGGCTTAGAATATATCTGCATAAGTAATGAATACCTCAGATAACTGTGTAGTAACGCGGTAGCTAAGATTGTCAGAACTACAAAGTTGTTATGGTGCGTCTATGCTTGGCGAACCGAGCACGAGCCGAGCCGCGAACGAGCACACTGCGAGCACGATTCGCGTAGCGTGGACGGGCTTGCGAGCCTCGAACGAGCATTCGTAGCGTGCTCGACTGCGCTCCGCCCGATTGTCAGTTTTTTCATGAATACGGGGATTCGCATCGCGCTCGTTGTAGGCTCGTTGAAGGCTCGAACGAATTCTGTTCGTTCGAGTTGTACGTAGTATTTATCTACTCTGAGGTTCGAGGCTCGGCTCGTGCTCGCTTCGCGTAGCATGGACGCACCATTAGGGTTTGCGCCCAATGCAGTATTTTGCAGCGAAATCACAAAATGACTTTGCGACGTTGTACCAATTTAACGTTCATAAGTGCCTTACCAGGGCTTAAACTGAATAAAAGACTTTTGGATTTTTGTTTTTTATAGTGCGCTGCTACTTTGCAGTATCTTCCTTTCCCCCATATCGCCAGACTCAGAACCAATACCGTGGGAGAGCTACGGTAACTTAATAGATGATATCTAGTGACAACGGTGAATACTTTGTATTTTCCGTAGCAAAACATGGTGCGAGTAAAATGGTGCTGTTAAAAGTCATTGAAGCGCTCGTGGTGTAGCAAGATTAGCCGTTTTTAATCGATCGGCAAAATTAGGCTACGTCTATCGTGGTCGGTACCTGGATGGGTGATCGCCTAGTGGTATTTCAAATCGAGCGTTTCCGTGCTTCGGAAGGCACGTAAAGCCGTTGGTCCCGGTTATCACTTAATTGTGATAGTCGTTAAGCTAGTTGGATGCATCCTAGGCGGCTTGAAAAATTCCAACAGTAGGTTGACCACTAGCCTACCTCCACCAATCCGCAGTGTCCGCGTGGTGTAGTATCGCCCAGTCCCTTTCACCCTCATTTGTGAAAGGAGGCTCATCATTATACGCTGATGAAGATGATGATGATGAAAAAGTCACAGTGGACTCATGAAATTGTGACATTGTGTGGAAATGACGAAATGGATAAAATGTCCAAAAAAGGTTGAAAAAGTAAGTTTTTTTTTTTTTTTTTTATACAACTTAGTCGATAAACAAGCAAACGGCCCGCCTGATGGTAAGCGGTTACCGTAGCCATATAGACGCTTGCAACACACGAAGCATCGCTTACGCGTTATCGACCTATCCCCCCTCCCCTATGAGCTGGCAACCTTACTCACGCGCAGGAACACAACTTTACACAACATAAAGTTATTGGGCTGCGGTATTCTGTAAGGTGGAGGTACTTCCCCAGTCGAGCTGCTCTTTGAGCGAATAAACGCTATGCTCTACCTCTCTTAAAAGTGTTCCTCATTCAGTTCCTCATTTGATTGCTTCATATTATTTAAAGATATACATTAGTTGCAGCAAGACTATAACCTAATATTTTCCGGGAACTGTTATCCCCATCTAATTATAAAACTTACCCATGCCTCAACACTCACACCTACACCTACAGTTCATTAAACAGCTAAGTCAAGCAAGACTTAATATAAATTTCAATTGTTACAGATTAATATACAGAAGCGACAATGTGGAGTAAGAAAGGTACGGACTCCAGCAACGCGGGCACTCCGTCCGCTGAGGAGGAGATCAAGGTCGTGCTGGTTGGAGACACACAGTGCGGCAAGACTTCGCTGGTCCAGAGATTCGTGTCCGACACTTTTATTGAGGTTAGTGAAATAAGGCGCATTATAACAGTACTATGAGTCTTCTACACTCGCTAGCGACTACGGTGAATATCTATCTATATATATAAAAATCAATGCCACTTTTCGTTGTAATTTTATAACTCTAGAACGGTCTCACCTATCCAAACCAAATGTTTAGGCTTTGTTCGGACTATTTAGTAGATGGTTTATGTGAAGTTTGCACAAAATCGGTCGAGCGGTTCTTCATTTATCATAGTTTTTGTAACAAATGAATTCAATAAATGGCGGATCATTTTATTAATGGGGATTTTGCTGTCAGGGTAGGGTAGGGTAGGGTAGGGTAGGGTGGGGTGGGGTGGGGTGTTGTAGGGTAGGGTAGGGTAGCACCATAGGGTAGGGTAGCACCACGCGAACGAAGTCGCGCCGGGCAGCTAGTTTTTTATAACGATCACCGCCTCTTGTGGATGCTTTTGGAAGCATTTCATAAAAAATGGCTTTACTAGCTTTCTGACACGGTTTCACCGTGATCCCCTCTAATAATAGTGTTGCATTGCACTTGCGCTCTGGCTAAGTCAAAGACACACAAAATATGTTTTATACAGTGATTTTTCGTTAAAAAAACATTTAAGTACCAAGTTGTTGCGTAATTATTATTACTACTCTAAATGCAAATTAGATATTTTGCATGCTGATTACAATTGAAATCTTGGTCCTTACCTGAATTGGATACCTATAGACATGATTAGCTACTAACTGATGCAGAATTTCCAATGAATGATACATAATAGAAAGCCTCTGTGCATTGTTTAATCTGTGACGCTCAGTGAGCCTTGAACTTAGCTTTGCCTAATTTAATTATGTTCAACGTAATATAATTGGATTATATCGATTTATTTACAGACTAGCTAACAAATTGAATGGGATTAAGCTGGTAATATCGTATAATATTAACAAGTTCATGTTTAATTTGCTACATGCGTATTTTCGCGTTATTAAGAGTCCATCTTGGATACAATCCTGTCTTATTACATGAGATGGTTTAGCCAAGTTTAGTAAAACGCAGGTTTTAAGCGAATAATATTAGGTCCAGGATTATTCACTGCATGAAGAATGCATCAAGTGGCTCCCAGTCACTTCCAGCTGATGGAACTTGTACGTCGCTCTTGGATCGTGTTATGTGGTCGCCACTCGAGAACCTTTCTTCTCATCGGTTGTTCAAGTGATGAGCTCTGCCCATTGGCACGTTTTTTTACAAGCTTTTATTTAGTTTTACCTGTCCCATTGTCTGTAATGGAATTTTTCAAGTTAAATTTGACCCACTTTCTGGTTTCCGATTGAGCTGAAATTTTGCCGATTTTGTTGTAAATCGCGCTAAACTAATTTTAGTCACATCACATCTCTTTCTTACAAACATTATTGAAAAAGGATAGAACATATTTTAAGCTGTCAAATTAGTCTTTGCCGGCTCAATATGCGTGTATTTAGACGTAACCGTGATAGATGGCGACTAAATTTATATTGAAAACAAGCATTGGACTAATTTGATAGGACTATATTTCTTACATCCTTTTCTTATGTTCTTTAGAAATAGACATTAGAGAGAGACATAGTGAGACTAAATTAGTTTAGTTGTAAACAACAGAATCAGCACCATTACCGTTCATTTTATAATGGTTGTTTGAGTGACAGGGCGATGCGATGTTAAGAAGAGCTCTTGCCAAATATCTAATGGATATCTCGACGATGCGATGCGTAAACATGTTTTGGTAAGACAACGCAAACAAGAGGAATTGTGTTGCTTTTGTTGGTATTTTAAACTTTATTATAATAAATTAGGTGCTGTGTTGCCAGCAATGTTTATTATTGCTACATTCAAGATTGCGCTTACGTTTCTGTCGTACAAATATTACCAATAGGGGTAAATTAAGAGTTACAGGGTAAAAACTCATGAAAAGTTATGATGGATGATCAGGGATATGAGATTTGGTAGAAAAAGCAAAAGGCTTGTAGCGAAAAAAAACACGAGTGAAAGCTTTTAAATATCTAGAGGATTAGTAACTTTAATAATTATTTATTATACTTTGAAGTAATTTCTCATCAAAAGGTTTCTAAGTACGTACTTAGAAACTGTAGAAGTTGAAAGGTCTTAAATATAAGTAATATTAGACCTTATATTTCGAAATAAATACTTGAGCACTAAGCTGGGCTGAGCCTGTCGCAAACAAAACACTATGACGGTTATCACACTGCCACGCATCACGCTGCATGTCGCGTGTCAACGCAACTACACTCGTACTTGCGGGAGTGCAGATCTGCATCTACGTGCGGGTTTTTTACGCACTCACGTGCGTAGTTGCGTTTTGTAGATTCACGGCGGCTCTGACTCGTTTCATTCAAAGCCGTTCGCTGTAGTGATAGTGCAGTGCAGACTGCAGAGCCCATCCACAATCACGCACGGCACTGCGAGACTCGGTGTGCCATACCTTGCGTCTCGCCCCGCACCCACGCGCGTTTCTCCGCTTGTAGGCGCGTGATCAGAATGAACGCGCATGGATGCATTTTCTGTGTGTTGGACTGTGCGTGTTTTCTATACAAACTGAGATAAGTATCTCTTACTGACTTATAAGCAACGTTAAAACGCATTCACGCGCTACGTTGCAAGAGTCTCCATAAGAGTGCTTTTTTAGCTTTTGTCTTCATACATTCAAATATCTTTAGGAAGACGAGAGAAACCAACATGACATGTAAATGATGAGTTCCCAACCTAATTCCCTTAATAAAGAACATGGTTTAAAGCAGATCTAGGTTTGCTATAATATATCTAATAGCCTCCTGCCTCGTCTCTTTTTGTTTTATGACGTTAGAAAGTGACAGAGTGACAGGTTTCACTAAACATGCTATAAATCAACTTTTGTAATAAGATATCCGACGCATCTATTATTTTCCCGTGATATAAAGTAGCCTATGTGTTATTCCAAGATGTCATCTATATTTGTGCAAAATTTCATTGATAACTCTTGAGCCAATACGGTATGATAGAGCAACATACTTTCACATACATTTTCATCAAGAGGACAAACAAACAAATCGTTTATATCCTAACTTATATTATAAATACGAATGTGAGTTCCTATGCAGATAACCTATGGTATGGAGCAGGCATCGAGGAACATTCCCTTAGAGTAGTAATAACGAGCAATCCGATTCCGAAACTAGTCAGTGATTTGTCACTGATTTTTAACAGTAAAGACCTATCAGTGCATCGTGTGTTCTTGACTTGGCCAATCAGAGTGCATGAGTCCTTGTCTTAGCCAATCAGAGCGCATTATCGATGGTGGGAAATTGGCGGAATATACTTATTGCAAGCAAAATTAACGTCATTGCGCTTATTTGGGTTGGTTGTTCGATGGGAGCAGGCTTATTCTCACGGGAACGCGTGTGAAACCGCGGGAGACAGCTAGTTTATGATATAAGTATGATATCAATACCGAAAAGTCATCTGAACCCAACTAAATACAAACTACTAAAATACAAGCATGAACGCACAATATCATTATTGTACGCAAACAAACTTTCGGTTAAGCTGCGTTCTATTTATGTTTTGGGGATGCGAAAACAAAAAAACGATTACCAAGCCCAATGTTTACTTCACACGGCCTAAAGTAACATCCTGTCGGCTTCGCGTAACGTAGAATTTGCCTCTACAAACATTGCTTTGGATTAGAGATGTTCTGTTCAGAGAGAAAATCCGAATATACGAAAATTTGCTGTAATGTTTTTACAGGATTTTACATAAAAGACAATTTTGTTGTTTATGAGTGCAATAGCTACCCCCCGCGTTCCCAGGATAAAAAGTTGCCGATATCCTTCTCCATACCATAGACTATCTGCATGCAATATTTCATGATGACCAGTTGAGTGGCGTGAAAGCGCAACTAACAATCAATAAATAAACAAACTCACATTCGCATTTATAATATTAGTAAGGATAGGATTAGGATAAGTAAGGATCCTTTATTTATTCATATACAGGCGTAGACCTGTATATGAATACCCTTTTCAAAGGGTAGCTAAATTTTCAGAGGTTATTTGCAGTCATCATTATCATCTACTTTTGCTATGGGACAACATAATATATGAAATCGTGAAAAAAAAACCTATTACGAGCTTGCTCGCAGACTCCTCGCGCCCTAATTAGTCGTAGCGAGTTAAAAAGGAGCACACGCAGACTAACACTGCCCTAAAGCACAAACCCAGAAGATAACTAGCTATCAAGTGCAACAGTTTACTTGTCTTTCTTGACTTGAGAGTGGTAGCCAGCTAGGCGCGTAGGTACAAAGCATACATACATATATAGTACTTTGAGTTCATTGTAAAACACGACCACGACTTTCGCCAAAATATACGAAAATATGCTCAAAATATCCGCCACAGACATCACCTACAACTGTAGTTGTAAAATGAACACGAATTTATGAATGAGCATGTCAAAACTTTACAGCGTTAGTCAGCTATTTTGTACTGAAACTCGGAGCTATCTTAACTTGTCAACTTAGAAGTCTTACTTTAAAATTGTCTGCCGTATAATAATAACGAAAGGTTTTTGTTATTTATTATTATTATATTTATTATTTTAAATGTTGTACTCATAAAGTGCTATTTAACTATATTATACTGATTAAATGGTCGCGTAAATAATGTCACATTATTTGACAATGACAATAGAGTGAAGTTATTTACACAGTGGCTCGATTCTCGTAACAAAACGTCAGCGGTGTCGTAGGGACATCAACTATTTAAATTGTGTTTCGTGAAATATTTTGTATAAAAAACATTCAAACGCCTCAATAATTAGTCAATAGGATCGTTTTTCAATCGTTCATTTGACATTATAATAGTAAAAAAACAGTTTAATCGTCGAAGTCGCTACGACAGCGTTGAAGTTTTGTTACGAGAATCGATCCACAGTATATTAGTTAAATAACGTTTTATGAGTAAGGGTGTGTTATGGTGGCTAAATTCTAATGTATGTAGCAAAAGTCTTCTTAAACCTAATGTATGTATTCGAATCTGACTATTTATAATTGTCTGCGAACAATGATATTTAAAATAGGCCTGCGAAGGTCTAAGTATTTGATAAATGATTTTGAAAACATAGGATTTTAAAATACGCGTAATATAATCATTCTAAACTTATCTAATTACGTTCAGTAAAATAGCTTTACGCTGCTGAACCGACCGTGGAACCGACAATCTCTTTTAGAAACTTACAAAAGAGTTTCATAATGGTTCTATAGAGGTAAACCCTTATTACCTTGCACCTCACACACATATAATAATTCATCCTTATTTGTTACCATACGTGCTTGAACTGAAGTACGCTTTCTTCCTACTATTCGGAGAAGAATATTTCATTGCGTTGTCGTAGAGTAATACTGCGATATATCTTTCTTCAGACTTTAAGCTTTCATTGTTGAAGATATCGATTTATTTGCATTACTTTATTTGAATAAAGACGTACATCTCAGTGGTTGTCACGCCTGTGTTCTTACGTTTTTTTTTTAATGAAAAATTGGCTTACATTTTGCCTCCGAGGGTCTGACTGACCCCAGATAAAGACGAGGCCGACTTAACACGCTTAGCCAGATAATGCCTATTTACTCTGGCCTCGAAGACATCTAAGTTACAGGTTAAAGGTGTCGGGAAACACATTACAACTTTCGGCCAAATAATCGCATTTGCACGGTGTTAGGGTACTTTGTGGCTGGCTACCAGTTTC
Organism: Achlya flavicornis; assembly: GCA_947623365.1. Taxonomy (NCBI): domain Eukaryota; kingdom Metazoa; phylum Arthropoda; class Insecta; order Lepidoptera; family Drepanidae; genus Achlya; species Achlya flavicornis. The sequence continues at coordinate 2,318,405 of OX392483.1, read as the reverse complement.
AGTGGTTCCATTTGACCCTCGCTCGCGGATGGGACGGGCGCCTGGAGCTTGGATATGAAAAAATATGAATTCCAGGAACGGTTAGACAGCTGATTAAAAGAGCCGGTTATATTAGATTTTAAGGCGATGATAGCTCAGTGGTAGTGGCGTCGGATACCGAGACGAAGGTCCCGGGTTCGAATCCTACAATGAGCTTGAGCTTTCGGTGAAGGAAAACATCGTGAGGAAACCAAAGCACGGTGGTAGGGTACTTTGTAGTACCCGTCTGGCTGGCTACCACCCTCAAGTTGAAAATCTGTCGCCAAGCACCTATCGGTGTGTTCCGACAGCTGCACTTGAGAGCCAGTTCCTTCTAGGCTTTGTGTGCTTACTGCCTTCGACCACATCATCACTTACCATGGTGAGATTGTGGTCAAACACAAGCCTACACAGTCACACACAGTAAAAAAAAAAAAAAGGCTTTGTAAAGACAACACTAGGCAATCATGGTCTAATTTTCATAAGCTTGAAGCAGCCAGCCAAGAAAATGCCTAGGTGAGAATGTGTTCTAATGAAGCAGCCATGAGGAAATCGATGATCAATACCTACCGAAGCAAAGTACAGCATCAATCACCAGGTCTTCAAACGGATGGTAACTACCTTATTTAGATCTACCGGATCTAAGTTCAGCAGAGAACATTATCACGATACCCGCGCACCGTTTTATGTCGCCTTTAATTCCATCCATTACGTTTAATACCATCAGGCGGGCCGTATGCTTGTTTGCCACCTCAGCGGTATAAAAAAAAAATTATATCTATCAAACCAAAGATATTCATAGCAACACACATCATCATTATCATGTGTGTTGCTGCTCCTGCACACAGCTGAACCTGAACACAGGCCTCCTTTCACAAAAGAGGGTGAAAGGGAATGGGCAGATACTCCACCACGCGTGCCCACTGCGGATCAGTGGAGGTAGGCTAGTGATCAACCTATACTGTTGGAGTTTTCAAGCCACCTGGAAAGCCTCCAACTAGCTTAACGACTATCACAATTAAGTGATAACCGGGACCAACCGCTTTACGTGCCTTCCGAAGCACGAAAACGCTCCATTTGAAATACCAATAGGCGGACCCATCCAGGTACCGACCACGACGGTGGTAGCCGATAATTTGGCTAATCATGCTACACCATGAGCGTTTCTTTTTTTACCTACACACAGGTAAAACTAAAAGGAATAACGACATTTCGCCCGCCATTTTATGCCTCTACAGTTTTTTATAACACCTTTGAAGAGCCGTTTACATAATCCTCTTATCTGGAGCGAGTTGAAGGACGGTCCAATCGGATTGCTAGGTCTACCTTTAGGATTTCAACAGGTCAGGCAACACTGATATGGCCTGAAACTTCAGTGGAGCAGAACTTTTTCTGTAGGTGCCGATTAACTTTGGTCAGCTTACGAATCCTTTTATTTTTTACTGTCTTAGCTTTAGTCTTTCGTTTTATAAATATACATCCCGACTTTTTTAAAGTTTTTCTCAAATAGTTCGTTACTAAAAGTGTTGTAGAGTCATTTATAACGTTCATCACTCGAGTTTGAGAAAAAGTCAATCCAGTCGTACGATACTCCATTTTAAGATCATTGAGAGTAATTGAGACCGAATTTGGTAGGCTTCACGCTTCAACTACTCAACGGATCATCATGAAATTTGGCGTGCAGATAGCCTATGGTATGGAGAAGAATATAGGCTACTTTTTATCCCGGGAACGTGGGTGAAACCGCGGGGGACAGCTAGTAATATTATAAATTCGAATGTTAGTTTGTTACGCTTTCACGCCTAAACCACTGAACCGATCGCGATACAATTTGGCACGCAGAGGCATGGGCTACTTTATATCCCAAGAAAGCAGATGAAGAGCCGGAAGATAGCTAGGCAATGTTTATTAAAAATAAAAAGCCCTGACTCGATGAAAGATCATAAATCATAACCACTGTTCATAGAACCATGACATTTGGAGCGTACCTAGTGTAAAAGCTAGTTCTTCATATTGTTTACTGCCTGCCTAAGCTGAGTTTTAAAATCAGTCTCATGACGTATCATCGTAAAAAACCGTGTTACTCTTCAAATGAAAATATCCATTCGACAATCGAAAAGTATTGGTACGCCCATCGGCAAAATCGATATCAGAGGAACTCGAACCAATTTGTTAGATTGCATCGCAATTCGGACATTCGTTTCTGTCAGACAGCCCGCCGGTGACGTGTGCCATTTTTATACGTCAGTCAATGGCTGGATTGTTTGCTAAAGCCTAATTTTTTGGGGTCTGAACCAAAAAGGTAAAAAGAAACATGGTGTCAGTCCGTCCGTCTGATCTCCTGCCGTAGCGGTATATTTTAGCAACCATTAATGCTATGGATTTGAATTTTGGAACAGTTATAAATTTTGCTTACCCAAATAGTAGGTATATAGCAAAGGAAGATTTTTTAAATATGTTACTTTATGTTGTGTAAAGTTGTGTTCCTGCGCGTGAGTAAGGTCGCCAGAGCTCATAGGGGAGGGGGAAATGTCGGTAACGCGTGAGCGATGCTTCGTGTGTTGCAAGCGTCCATATGGCAACGGTAACCGCTTACCATCAGGCGGGCCGTATGCTTGTTTACCGACATAGTCGTATAAAAAAAAAAAAAAAACTGCCTAGGGGGACCGTAATTTCAAAAAAGGGCTACAAGTTTAAATGGGGTATCATAAAAGACTTCATTTTTACATTCCAAAACTGATTTTTATTTAAACTTCACTGACTTTCCGTAAATCCCAAAATACTAAAAATCAAAGGCAATGTCAACGTTTCATGGTCAGGACCTAATATCTCAATCACCATTACCCCCTCACCAACAAGCAATAATACAAAGAACGGTGTACAAGTCACGTTCTCAAACGATATTGTATAGCGTGCCACCTCATTACTGGCCGTTGGACCGCGAAATGACATTTGTTGCGATAAACTCACTGTAATACGACGTATCGCTAACCCCGCCAAGTTTATGGCGGTGAACGATTTTCGCTATTATATTTTTATTATGGACAGTTTATTTTACGCTGTCATTATTTATGTTTATTGTGATTTGTTGGTGAATCTGTTTATAATGGTATTGGAGAGTTTTTTTAGTAAAAGAGTGAATTGAAACGAGCGAAAGTAATTATAGGCGACCATATATCGACTAACCCCCTTACTCATAAAGCGCTATTTAACTAAAATACTGATTAGATGGTCACGTAAATAATGTCACATTATTTGACAATGACAATAGAGTGACGTTATTTACGTGACCCTTTAAACAGTATATTAGTTAAATAGCGCTTTATGAGTAAGGGGGTAAATAGATAGATGATTACTTGGAAAAGACGAAGCCTATTAATAATTATTGCGAAGTGAGTTTGTTTGTCACCTCTTAACACCTTAACGGCACACACAATAGTGATGAAATTTGGTAAACGGGTAGATCTGTTAATCCTGTCATCGAGGAAAATTCCTTTTAGAGTAATCCAACTCCGCCAAATTCTTTTTGGCACTGATAAATTAAAGTAACGAATCACTGCACTGCATCAAGCGTCCATATGGCTACGGTAACCGCTTACCATCAGCCGGGCCGCTTGTGTATTAAAATAGTAAAACGGAACCCTAAAAAGTCAGCTATTAATCAAAAGCAAAAGCAAAATATAACATAATTATCTACGGATACCTTTATCGTTTCTTTATATTGTTTACTGTATATTCGGTGTTTTATTTGTATATTCGGTGGTGTTAGTTGTTAGCGTTAACACCATGAAATGAAATGAAATGAAATAATTTATTCATTCAAATAGGCCTTCACAGGCACTTATGAATAGTCAAACTCTAATACTCTAATGCACGGTTCGGAAGGTTCGGAAGAAGAGCCGGCAATAAACTCAGCAATTACTCTTTTCAAAATCAAACTTAAATTTATTACATCAGATGTTTCCTGTAGAGCGAGCGCTACACCCAAGCATTTTTATCATTTAAATATTCGGTAATATTGTAGTAAGCCTTCTGTACTAAAGCGGCCTTAATACATTCCTTAAACTTATGTGACGGTAAATTCAAAATTTTATTAGGGATTTTATTATAAAATTGTATACTCAGTCCTAAAAATGAACCTTGCACTTTTTGGAGTCTATAAGCAGAGGTCACAAGTTTATGCTTATTTCTAGTATTAAAAGAGTGCACGTCACTTTTTTTTACAAAAATGCATAAATATACTGCGATGCTACTGTGAGGATACCTATATGTTTAAACTTATCTCTGAGGGAAGCTCGAGAACTCATATTATAAATAGCTCGCACTGCTTTTTTTTGCAAAATAAAAATGGTTTCTATATCAGCAGCTTTACCCCAAAGTAAAATGCCATAAGACATAACACTATGGAAATAACTAAAATAAACTAATCGAGCTGTGTCTACGTCTGTTAGCTGTCTAATTTTTCGAACTGCATAAGCAGCTGAACTGAGCTTTCCCGAAAGACATGATATTTGGTTGCCCCATTGAAGTTTCGAGTCTAAAGTAATCCCTAAGAATACTGATGATTCAACAAGACCTAAAGGTTCATTATTTATCATTAAATTACAGCCTACTTTTTTAACATTAGGTAGTGCAAATTTAATACATTTAGTATTCTTTGCATTTAAAACTAGATTATTTACAGTAAACCAGTTTAATACCCGAGATAATGCACCGTTTACATCGTCAAAATTAGATTTCAGTCTATCAACACTAAAAATCAGTGAGGTATCGTCAGCAAACAGTACAATTCCACAGGTATTTTTGACATAAAAAGGAAGATCATTAATATAAATTAAAAATAGAAAAGGACCTAAAATAGAGCCCTGCGGCACCCCCATAAGCACAGGAGAACCAGATGATTTAATACGATTGACATCAACACTTTGAATTCTATCCCCGAGATACGACTTCATCAGATCAAGTGCTGCGCCCCTAACCCCATAATAATTTAGTTTACGTATGAGTGTCCGGTGATCAACACAATCGAAGGCTTTAGATAGATCACAGAATACTCCAATAACATTCTGTGATTTCTCCCAAGCGTTAAAAATATTTCTTAAAAGTGCTACCCCGGCATCAATAGTTGAACGACCCTTTGTAAACCCATACTGCTCACTATGTAATAGTTTATTCAAATTAAAGTGAGCGAGCAATTGCGTTAAAATAAACTTTTCAAATACTTTGCTCAAGGCTGGCAAAATGGAAACTGGTCTATAATTGGAAGGATCACTGGGATCTCCCGCCTTGAACAAAGGTATAACTTTGCTATATTTCATTAAATCTGGAAATTGGCCGAAATCAACGCATTTGTTAAATACTAAAGCTAAATGCGGAGCAATGTCATCAATGATACCCTGCAAAACAGTTACGGATACATCCCATAAGTCCCCAGTGCGTTTAACTTTCAAGGTTTTAAATGTTTTGACTATGTCGTAAGGTGTAACGTGCCTAAACTTAAATAATTCACAGCACTCAGGCACATTGGATTTTAATAACAATTCAGCATCTATCGGTGACGAATTCAAGGAGCAAGTTGTGTCTACCGGTATATTAGTAAAAAATAAATTAAAAGCATGTGCAATTTGACTATCGTCAGAAATAATGTTATTATCAATATTTAACTCAATACGCTTGTTACTGTTCTGAAATTTTCCCCTTTCAGAGTTGATAATGTTCCAAGTAGTTTTGACTTTATTGTTTGATAGACTAATTTTATTTTTTAAATATATGGACTTAGCAGAAGTACAGGCTTTCTTAAAAATTTTGGAATAATTTTTGACATACTCAAGAAAATCGATATTTTGATTGAATTTTTTCATGCCATACAGCTCATACAACTTAGCTCTACTTATGTAAATACCCGATGTTGCCCAGTCGTTAAACTTAATTTTATAATTTTCACTAAAGGTTCTGGGTTTAAAAGCCTTATCAAATTCTGTTTTTATAAATTTAAAGAGATTACTGTAAAGACTATCTGGTTCGTCCTGTGCCATGTCAACAGAGGCAATATTGTTACTAACCCTATCTTTAAAACGGACCATACGATTTAATTTTATGGGCCTACAAGTTATCTTATGCGGTTTAACATTAGTTTCATTAAAAAGTACTACTTTCTGACCACAATGATCCGAAGTCAACTCAGTGACAATAGATTTTTCGAGTACATCACAGCAGCAGAATACATTGTCCAGGCACGTTGCAGAAGTTTCTGTCACTCTAGTTGGTTCATAGAATAAATTATTAAGATTAAATGATTTGAATAAATTAATAAATCTAAGTGTTGTAGGTGAATCTACTAACAAATTAACATTAAAGTCGCCACATACTATTATACTTTTATTACATGTTTGAGCTTTCTTAAGAGCATCTTCTAAAACTAATTCAAACAAATTATAGTCACCTAAAGGGGGACGGTACACACAAATTATAATTGTTATGTTATGTCTTCTTTGTTTTAATTATGTTTTCCTTCAACGAAAACTCATGTTTGTTGAAATTGAACCTGTCACTTTCGACTTAGTATGTGACGCGACGTCAATACCTACTACCAAAGAATTTAAAACGTCCAGAAGGATAGTCGCCTCTATGGGAACATGAAATAAACAAGCCAGAATTGACAGTATTTGACAGCCGTGCGCAGTACGAACTGAGAGCGATTTGCTCAGGGAGCCCCTCAAGCGGAGTGATATTAAATGTCATGCTTTAGTAAGGCGGATTATCCATCTGGGTAGAGGCACGATGCCCTATAAAAATCTTTGCCTACTACTAAGCGAACTATAATCGCCTTAATTATTATAGATTTAACCATTGATTTAAAATTATGAATAATGTCGATACATACAATGTAATCTTAATATTTCCCACACTTAATATGTAATGTAATAACTTTGAGTATCCATTAGTAAATACTCAAAGTGTAATAAAACAATAGGGAATATGCATGTTTTTTTTTTATATTTTTATACGATAGCTTACATCGATATATAACTGTAAAAAAATATTCCGCGCAAAAAAACTACAATTAATAGGACAAAAAAATATTTAAAATTATTAACTGATAAGGGCACTTTTAAACATCCCGCGCGCTTGTCGTGACGTCACAGTCTATAACAACAATTAACTGTCAATGTCAACAATAATCAAATGAACTAATGTAGAATTATGTGCGTGTATTATCTTGTATTTAACGACTATTATATGATGGTACAACACAAAAACCGACGTATAAGTACTGTATTGTACCAAGGTGTAAAAATACCATAAGAAGAAAATGCAACCGATAGGTAGTGTTTTTTCTTGTTCCGAGAGGTACCTATGTATGGACGTAAGGAGAAAGTGGTCTAAAATCATGAAGAGACATGGTATCTCCATCAACTTGTTTATATTATTGTGAAGATCACTTCAACGTAAGTATATCTTAAACATTTAAACAATTTCAACTTGAGTTTTGTTTTTATGCTCCATTTAACAACCTGTCAATATAACCTAGTTTGAAGCCCGGTGGCCCAGACTTTCCTACTAAAACATTCACATTGTTATGTTTTAATTAATAATATTTATATTTTCAGATAGAAAAGGATACAGACAATTTTATTGAGTACCTATAATATCATGACTTTAAAAGAAAAACAAAAAACTACATTATGATTAAAGTAAGGTATCCTTCCTCATAAAGAGTGTCAAAAAGATACTCAGTTGCATCTATCACCAGAGCGAAAAGGTTTCTTAGAGAAAACATCTAGAAATAATTGAAGGCACTCTCTCTGCCTCTCCTGGTAAACAGTGTTGGTGGCCTATAAATAACTGGCTACGACTATTTAGAAGCAGGTCACAGTACATCTTCGTCACACATATACACAGAAGATACTTGAAACATAAACATTGGTGAACCTAGTTGCAGCACTTCTTAATCTAATGTAATAAAATAATTATGTATATAAGATAAGGGTGTTCAAGTTAATAGTAAAGCAGGCGAAAATAATACTACATGCATGTGTTCACCATAGTCTTAATCCCTGTAATAGATGAATTTATAGTAGTCACTTGCGGGTTAATCAATATGCAGGATGTGTTAATAAAGAAATAAGATTATTAAAATTTTGATTTTATTTCTGTTTGTCCTATTTAAATAACACAGGCGAGCTGTATGCTTGTTTGCCACCTTAGTGGTATAAAAAAATAAAGGAAATATTGCATTAAACCAAAATAAAGTACATTTTTCTATAAGATCTTCACAAAGCTTCTTATATATGGTCTCCACTTCTATTATATGTTTTTTTTATTCTTCACAAGCACTATGAGCTACACAAAATAGTGCTATATTTTTATTTGAAAAATGCATCTGTAACTGAACCGAACTGAACTGTTATTGTTTCTAATGAACTGAATCACAGTTTTCTCCGATGAAGGGCATTTTATTTCAATACTAAAATCAGTAGTTTCAACATCAGGTGATGCACCCATAACGGGATGTAATGGGTTTAATAAAATTCCACATTTGTTTATTTTTATTTTATTCATTTTTTTCACAACCTTAATCACTTAACTCTCTAACAATCTCCCTCTTTTTATGGCATCTGTGGCTCAGTTTTGATACTCCCATGAAGGCTTTGTTTAAAGATCCATCAAATACTTTGCAGTGTGCAGCCTCATACGCTTTTGAAGCAGTGCTCCTTGCGTAAAGAGCAGTTACATTGGTCTAAAGTTGAAAGGGCAGCTTCTTCACATGCTTTAGTGTGTACCTTTATGTGTTGCACAGTCTGCACATTGCACTGACAAGACATTTTCTTAGGTCTCATTACAGGTAGCTGTTACAGTGTAACACTTCTGGTGGGCATTATGTTCAGTTGTTATGCAAGCCTTTACAGTACATTATATCACCCTCCTGTTTAACTTGGACATATCCAACTGCTGAATCACCATATGATTCTCATTCAGATCTATAAAAAAAAAACACTGAATGTTAATACAATGAAAACGCGTCATTTATTAATGTTCTCAATATCCTTTGATTGATAATACTACTGAATTCTACAATAAAATGTAAACTTTCGATATATTCTAAGCTATGTTCTCTCATTGATATTTTAGGTTATGCTAATGTTACATGTTACATTTTCTTGCGTACCTATTGTATAATTTTCCAAAAAATGTGTTTAATAATTTATTAACATTATATCTAATATGTAATTACCTTGCAGCTTGCACTCCTTTGATTTCAGATGTAAAATCCGAACATGACGCAAAAAACGTTGTCATCATGAAAACATACATTTTGGGGATATTATCTGATTGCGCCTTTACATAGCCGCTTTCAGTCATTTTCGTTCGAGGTTTTGTAACGAGACATGTAATATCACTTCTAAATATGCGAAGAACTCACAATAAAACTAACTCCAGAACTCCTGGACAAACAATGCACTTCTTGTTGTTTTGTTGACATTGACACTATTTGACATTAAAATATTGTAGTGTAGCCTGGGCTTGTCGAAAAAATATCGATACATCGATATTATTTGTTCAACGAGAACTTTTTGAGCGTTATTTAATTTTTGATATATTGATGTATCCATATAAAATTCCAATTATCAAAAAGGTATGCAAATAAAAAAAAATACGACCGAAAAATTACCTAATTTTTTATAGCTCATTCAAATAAAGTTTCATCGTAAAGATTGGCATCAGTTGTAAATCTCATAGTACCCAACCAATAACAGAAGTCGGCTTGCAGCATAGCACATAAATCAGAGTTTTTCTTCTCGCAGTGTCAGATAAATATTGGTTTGATTCTTAGTTTATAACCCGACTTCGGCAGAGCATACAGGAAGGGTTATTTTTTTAACAGTCTATATATGTTTGTATTTATTATTTACTTTAGTTTCCTCGTAACTTATGATTATGGTTTGTTAAAAGATATACACTAATTTAAAGCGCGAATATTGTTTTTTTTTACCGATATATATCGATACTTATTTGTATTTCTGACATCCCTATTGTAGACTTTGACGTCACAATTCTCTGACGTTGCGTTTCAACTACTTTGAATTTCCCGCTCGTTTTTTGGACATTTTAATAATTAATTTCATAATTATAAAGAAATAATATCAAAAAATATTGATACAGGAATAATTCTACAGCAATAAAGTTTATGAAAAAAAATATTTGAACCCTATTTGGATCACACGCATATACCCTATTCCACAAATAAGGAATTTTGACACCTAACCTAAAATGAATGTGCCGCTTTTAAACTACTTTTAAACTTTATCAATAAGAAATTGACATAGAAAGGCCGGCACTTAAAAAAAAGTTGGCGCCAGAATTCCAAGAACGCTTTTTGAATTCTAAAGAATTCAAAATTACAAAGATGGCGGACGATCTTCGACCCGACATAGAGTGCGAAGGAATAACATGCGGTCTGTAACCGCTTCAAAGGGATGCTTCACACTATTGTGGGTGTGATTTATTTATCTACAGGGTGTTACAACTTTTATTGAGTAATAAATAACAAAAAACTCACTACGAGAACTTCTGTCACCTTAAAAAATTGGAAAGTGAAAGAAGTTTAACTATTGCATTCAATAATCACCATACAAAATGAGCCATGAGCATGCATCAGTATTTACCTAATAATTAAATAACATTAAATAAAGCTGTTTCGTCTGGTCATAATCATTTTATTATATTTTTTTTCTATACCACTTAGGTGGCAAACAAGAATACGGCCCGCCTGATGGTAAGCGGTTACCGTAGCCTATGGACGCTTGCAACACTAGAGGTATCACGCGCGCGTTGCCGACCCAAAAAAATGTCATGTCAATGGAAAACGTAGATTTATTTACATTTATTCGATAGTAAACCATGGATTATTAAAAAATTATCGTCCAGTTATCTCATTAAAAACTAGGTATACAAAGCCTAACAAAAATACATACCATAACATAATATTACGAACATCCTATATATGACCAAAAATAAGCAAGAACCGTAGAGCACGGAGCAATGAATGCTGCTTCCCGCCAGTACCCGCCCATTGAGTGGCGTCTTCCCAGAACTTATAGACTATTAAATGCACAGGAAACTTCTAATACATTCGTTTGTTTGATATTGTTAATAGATACAACACAAATGGAATACAAATATTCAAGTACTTGGCAGTTCTTGTTTTTTTTATAAACTTTATAGTAAGGTGCATCTAGATTAGTCCATAATCATAACTCTATGGTAACAACATAGGAATAAATATACCTAGAAAGAACTTCGCCATACTACACGAATATATAAAACAGGCCAAGTTTTATAGGCTGCTGCGCGTAACAGCTACGTTTTACGCTACCTCTGCGTCATTCTACTTGTCATAGTGACGTTCATAATGATAGTAGTTGTTTAAAATATTCCAATTCGAATATAAATATTCGAACTGTGCGGGCTCAGACTGTGGAATGAGCTCCCCGCCGTGGTTTTCCCAATGGAGTACAGCATGGGGTTCTTCAAAAGGGGTGTGAAGAGATTTCTGCAGGGTCGGCAACGCGCGCGTGATACGCCTGGTGTTGCAAGCGTCCATAAGCTACGGTAACCGCTTACCCTCAGGCGGGCCGTATGCTTGTTTGCCACCTAAGTGGTATAAAAAAAAAAACGGGAGAAATTTTAATATTCGCAATTTAATTTATTTTTATTTGATTTAGCCCCTTTAGTTCGGGGCTATTTTTTTCGACGCGTGCACAGTTTCGACGCTCAATCTGGATGTATATCCGCTGTCATATTTTTTATATATACTAACTAACAGTAGGTATTTATGGAACAGTATTATGTCACATTCACATCAAATCAAACTAAATATTTCAACAAAATTATACTAAAAGGTAAACTGATACCATGAACCTGCACTGAACGACTACTACTTCTTGTGTGAAAACTATTATAATTTTCTAGTGAGCTTTACCTTCGTGTTGATTGCCTACACTCGACACACTCAGATTCCTAACTAAATCCAAGCTCTACAACATGACAGAACATACCTGTGTCACAGCAAAATAAACTTTATCATTCACTAAATAAAGAATATAAAGAAAGCATGAGGTTTGTAGTCGCATCGTATATTTTTTCTTGTTACTTTATGCACTGGTGATTAGGCTTTTTGCTCGTTCGTTCTGAAAGCCGCAACAGAAGCAGAATGCAGCCTGATTTTGTGCGGGAATTGTTCATGTCTTTGACATTGATTTTTAAATGTGTAGGCTTGGAGTAGACTTTGTTTTTAAAGTTCTTTTTATCTCGTTGCTTTAAAAATTGAATTTCACTGTAATCTACATTAGCCTTATTAATGTGGAAAATTTATAGTCTGTGCAGGTACTTCTGAATCATATCATTTAGCTGACTTGCGTTGCGTATGAGTTGGTATGGAGTCATCACGCAGGCAAATTAAACGCAATTAGTATTGTATATGTAGAATGGTTTGTTAATAAGATGATTTCATCGAGTAACAAAACGAGACCTATTATTTCAACAATAACACGATGGTAGGGTCACTTTGTAATTAATACCTACCTGGCTGACTAGAATCCTTAATATGAATTCAATTTTTTTTTTATACAACTTAGTCGGTAACCAAGCATACGGCCCACCTGATGGTAAGCGGTTACCGTAGCCACATGGACGCTTGCAACACAAGAAACATCACTCACGCGTTACCGACCTTTCCCCCCTCCCTTATGAGCTCTGGCGACCTTACTCACGCGCAGAAACACAACATAAAGTTATTTGGCTGCGGTATTCTGTAAGGTTAGAAGGTACTTCCCCAGTCGAGCTGCTCTTTGAACGAATAAACGCTATGCTCTACCTCTCTCAAAAATCTCTATTGATATAAATCTAAGTGTGCTATTCGATAGCTATACCTACTTGGCTTTATTTGCCTTTTAGGCTTTATTAAAAACGGTATCGGATTGGCTAGCCCCTGGTTTTCTCTATGCAGATGAGTAAGAGAGAGTCTTTGTCCTACATTTTTTTTTTCAGATACACAGGCTGTAAATTCCTATCCACACACAGACGCGGCACTTAAACAGCCTCGACACTACACACGTTCACACGAGTACACTTGACATTAATACTTTCCGCTTCTGTATCTATCAATCGACTAAAATGGGTCGAGTGTTTCGTATGGATTCATTTTTATTTTTATTCGATAACGATAAATGGTTTATAAAAAACTTTTTTTTAGGTTTTATAGTTTCAGAAGGAATTATTACTTTTCGGGATGTTTGAGAGAGGTAGATAAAAGTCGTGGAGCATAGCGTTCTTTAAGGCGCAGACTCCTCTCGAACAGATTTCAGTTTTCACCCTTGCGCCACATTTTCACATAATATTAGCGGAAATTACCGGAACTAAGCAAACAAAAAATACTAGCTCCCTCTATTTAGAAGTGCGTCATTGCAAGCAAACAATTCAACGTGACAAACCGCCATCTATACATTTCCGCGAGAACGAAGCTGTTTGAATTGGACACAGTAAAAATGTTAACAGTAGACAAACTGAAGACTAACATTTAAAAATATAAATTTTGAAATACCTTAAAAAAAACTTTTGACGGGCTTGTTGGTGTAGTTTGTTAAGATTCCACAACGCCGCCGATTGTATGTTCGATTCCCACCAAGGATATGCATCTGTTTGCATGAACATGTTTGCATGTCCCGAGTCAGGGTGTAATTATGTATATTAAGTACTAGCGACCCGTCCCGGCTTCGCACGGGTACAATGTCATAATGTGGTGACAATGGAGTGATTTGCGCGGCAGCCCATGCCACCCGGTCACGGTATCGCGTATAAAAAGTGTGGCCGAATGGCCTCACTTGAACGGAACTTGAACGGAACATAGTTGTGACGTATGGCGTTTTTTTTATACGTAGTAATAATTTTCTATCTGATGGTTAAAACTGCATCGAAATCCGTTGCGTGGTTTAGAGTTAGCGGATAAACAGAGACACAAGCTGACGCGGAAAACGACTTCTTTTCATACTATTTAGTGATGTATTTACAAGCTCTGCTTAGTTTGGGATAAGATAAGATATATATTTTTAAAACTGGATACTTATACAAATACGCAATACTAAATACAATTTGGGTTCTATAAATTCGGAGAATACAGGCTGTGACAAATGAACAGACAGGAGAGGACCTCAATCGAGATATTAAATGTTATTTGACAAATAAACAGGTTTTCTTCCATCACTTTTTACAATAATTGTAGAATTTCTCCATAAAATGCCCTCTTTACTATACCTAACATTTTTATTCATCATTATCATATCAGCCTAAGGATATCCACTGCTGAACATAGGCCTCCCCCATTAACTTCCACTTCAAGCGGTTTCGGGCCGCTTGAATCAAGCAGCGCCCAGTAACTCTGACCAGGTCGACGGTCCACCTGGTGGGACATCCACGTACGGTGTCCCCCCCTTCCAGTACGTGGCCGCCACTCGAGAACCTTCCATCCCCATCGGTTATCGGTTCTTCGAGCGATGTGGCCTGCCCATTGCCACATCGACATATGAACTCTACGAGCTATATTAGCGATGAGCGATTGTTAAAAAAAAAGTAATCGAAAGAATCGACAATTGTAAAACTGTACATTCGATTGTCGATTCATTCGTTCTAACAAATAAACAATCGAATAACAATCGACCTTTCGAATGAAAATTGACGCACGCCACGCAGGTTGCAACATCGACGGGTGAGCGCGGGGGCGAATAGATTCATTCATTCGGCGGGCGGACAGCCAGCGCACGGCACAGGCCACGCGCGGTGCCGCACGAAGCGTATTATGAACAATCGAAAGAAGTCAATTGTTATTCGAATGATTCGAATAAATTGGACAATCGAATAATTCGATTGTTTTAAGTAACAATCGCCCATCGCTAAGCTTTATCGAGAATTTTTGTTCTCCTACATATGTCCTCGTTTCGGATCCTGATTCATAGTGAAATTCCGAGCATAGCTCATTCCATAGCTTGCTGAGTGACTCTGAGCGTATTTATTAGACCAGCAGTGAAAGATCACGTCCGTGTTCCGTATTTCATCACTGGTAACACGCACTGATTGTAAACCTTTGTCTTAAGACTCTGACTCTGAGGTATTCTGGACTTGAAGATATGGCGTAGCTTCCCGAACGCTGTTTTTTTTTACAACTTAGTCGGTAAACAAGCATATGTGCCTCGAAGAGGGGGCCTAGCAGCGAGCTCTGCGCTGAAGTGGGGACTGATCTCTCGCTGCCGAGGATGGTTCGCGCTGTGGTTGAAAGCGAGAGATCGTGGGACGCACTCCACTCCTTTTGGGAGCGAGTTATGCTCGCTAAGGAGGCGGCGGAACGTGACAGGGAGGACACTACCGCCCTGGCTATCCGCCGCAAGAGGACCGGGCGTCCGAGGGCGGCTTTTTTAAGCCACCTTCCCCCAACCCTGGGCCCAAGGGTGGCGGACTCGGGGGAGTCTGCCGCCCATCAACATCGGGCCCGAGTAGTGGAACGTGTGTTCCCGCACGCTACTC
The DNA here is from genome assembly GCA_947623365.1 of Achlya flavicornis. Taxonomy (NCBI): domain Eukaryota; kingdom Metazoa; phylum Arthropoda; class Insecta; order Lepidoptera; family Drepanidae; genus Achlya; species Achlya flavicornis. The sequence continues at coordinate 2,302,811 of OX392483.1, read as the reverse complement.
AGGAGGAGACAAGAGCTCCGGTCTCTGCCGTCGACAAAGACGCGGCCTCCGATCAGGCCGTCGCTGCTGGATACGCGGACGAATGCTTTGGCGCCCCCGTATATCCAGCTGGCAGCCACAGGTAGGAACACCGTGGGGTTTTAGTCAGTAAGAGTCTGACATAACCCGACCACTCCCCCCGGAGTTCCCGGGTATCCATGAGGATTTCCCCACGTAAAAAAAAAAAAAAGTATACATACTCGTCTACAACTTCGAGAGCAGTGTTCCCAACAATCACGGGTATTGGCGGAATATGAATATTAGACATCATTTTTGTCTTGTATATATTCATCTTGACCTGTTGGGAAACTATCTTGATATCATTGAGTATGATGTTCAAAGCTTGGAGCGATTCCCGCTATTATGACTATATCGTCGGCAAGTCGAAGGTGAGAGGTGTGTTCACCGTTAATGTTGATGCCATAACACTTCCAGTTCAAGAGATTGAACACATCCTCCATTGCAGTGGTAAAGAGTTTCGGGGAAATTACGTCACCCTGTCTTTCATCCTTCTGCAACTGGATTGGTCTCGTACTCTCGTCCTGTACTCTGATTGACATAGTGGCTTTGCTGTACAAAGACCTTCAACAATTCGATTATAGCGATAGTCGATTTAGCACAGCTGTAGACTCTGTAATATCGCCCATGTCTCAACTAAATCGAAGGCTTTTTCATAGTCCACATACACCAACCATAACGGCCGATTATACTCCTCAGTCTTCTGTATAATTTGGCGAAGTATATGTATGTGATCTATGGTACTAAAGCCTTTACGGAAACCAGCTTGTTCGGGAGGCTGGAAGTATTCAAACCTACGTGCAAGACCATTCGTAATGACTCCCGAAAACAACTTATAAACGTGGCTTAGGAAGGATATCGGGCGGTAGTTCTTCAATAGGGCCTAATCGTCTTTTTTGAAGAAGAACACCACCATATTTCCTCTCCATACTTCTGGTGTTATACCTACAGGGCATGAATCTCGGAATATCGGATCATCGCTATATCGGAATTCTGATATTACAATTTACAATCCGATACTGAGTAGTAGAACATCGAACAATTAACCCAAAGAAGCGTAATGACGTTGATTTTGCTTGGAATCTATTCCGCCAATTTGCCACCATTGACAATGCGCTCTGATTGGCCAAGTCAAGAACACACGATGAAGTGATTGGTCCTTACAGTTCAAAATCTGTGACAAATCACTGACTAGTTTCGGAAACAGATTGCTCGGTATACATACTCTAAGGGTTGTTCCTCGATGTAGTAGAAACTTAGTCAACGTAAGATGTGTAATATTTTCCTTACTGGTACTAATTTTACTGTGCCATTGACACTTCACGACTACGCGACTGGACCACAATAATACAATGAATATAAAGGTATATCGGCTCGACTCGATGACTACAGATGACTCGATGACCGCAGTAGTGACTGGCACGCCCGCCCCGACTTCGGGGCACCTACTGTTACCAGTATCAGTCAACCTACCTTCAATACCTTTTCTTTTATCTCAAAATAAACAACATTGAATGAGGTGTTATTTAATCAGGTAAGTAACTAAATAGATAATTGCTCATTAAAAATAATATATATTGCTGATTTTTCATTTTGTATGATTTGAAATAAAAAAAAAACACTTTCCGGGATTTGAATCATCACCTCCTTCAGTCGACGCCTACATTAATAACCCGCACTTTAGCCCCCTAGACTACCCAAGCCATACCCTTCATAGACGAAAATAAGTATTAGTCTCTGTCAGTACCACGACATGGCTCGATGACAATTTTCAAAAGTATCAATCATAACAGATTTTATTTTATATATTTTTATTCATAACAAGCAAATAAAAGGCTCAATTGCCTTAATTTGACTAGCATGCATTTCCAGTGCCTTCTGAAGATAATTTGATATGATTTTTTACTCATTTGAGAGGGTTTTATTTTTGTGAAAATTCTGAAAGAAAATGACACAGGTCCATCTAGCAACGCGGATCGCCGCGGAATGCGAGTGAGCGCGAAGTAAAATACGCGAGTTGCAGGACAATAGAGTGCGGTATGATGTTGATGGTGCTCGGATTGAATTTGAAGTAAGCGACTTTTTTTAAAATCATTATTATGAAAAACTGAATAGCTAATTCAAAAAACTAAATCGGGCGTTTATTTTCTTATGATATGTACTATATCGATGAAAAAAATCGTATCAAAATACCTTCAGGCGTTGGATATATTTGGGAATTTCTTGATTTTTAGAGGTATGTTTGACATTTTTTTTTATCGAGGCTTTTAATTGAAATCGTGTTTTCGGCTCGGGCGATGTGTTTGTTATATCCTTAAGTATCATATATTTCAATTTCAACACCGTAGAGTTAGCAGGTTTCATATAATTTGGGCAGCAATGTAGTGTATTTTGCCCAAGTCTGCCCCTTCGGTTCTCGCGAGAGACGCGCGTCCTATTATAACAATAGAGATGTTATGATATTTAGTCTAATCTTGTCAATAGTCACAGTGATAACAAATTGTGTGTTTAGTGTTTCCCTTTAGTTATTTTTTATTTCTAAGGCAGACTTAAGTAAGTCATGCTCACTTTAAGGCCTTTGCTTGCGGCGGCATCGTGTGACGGATCGCTTACTTCCCTCCAATAAGGCGAGGAGGGCGATGGCTGCCACACGCGTCATACTTGTGAACAGGTGCTGCTTGTGGGGGCTGGTCTGCTTAAGTTTGCATATTTATTCAGTCTTCTTTGTAATTTTGCCGCCGCGCCGGGGCACGCAATTGTTTTCAGTGCGATTAGAATGTAAATATTATGTAATGAATCTAAGCTTGTTTTGAAAAGAGTAATTGCTGAGTTTATTGCCTGCTCTTCTCAGCAAATGCAACCTTCCGAACCGGTATTAGAGTATTAGAGTCAGACTTTTCATAAGTGCCTGGGAAGGTCTAATTGAATAAATGATTATAGAATTTTTGAATTTTGTTTGTAAAATAAAACGAATTAGTCCGTCAGTCAGATTATCAAAAAATATTGGACACGTATTTTTTGTTTTACCAAATCATTAACAATTGACGAAGATAAAGCGCGACTTAGTTCGGCAGTGGGGGCTCGTGACGTCACTCGTTACTAAAAAGTGTACCACACCGTGACGTCACGCGGAACTTCAACAAACCGTATCCTCGTATTTTTTTGACGTGACGTTTTCTTAAGTGACGCAGTAATAGGAAGCCGGCGCTCTTGTAAATACATGGCCTCACACAAATATATAGACCATAGGAAGCCGATCGGTTGTCATTCCGTATTGAGACGTCATCATCATCATCATCATCAGCCTATAATGTCCCACTGCTGAGCACAGGCCTCCTTTCACAAATCAGGGTGAAAGGGAATGGGCAGATACTCCACCACGCGTGCCCACTGCGGATCGGTGGAGGTAGGCTAGTGGTCAACCTACTGTTGGAATTTTTCAAGCCGCCTAGGAGGCATCCAACTAGCTTAACGACTATCACAATTAAGTGATAACCGGGACCAACGGCTTTACGTGCCTTCCGAAGCACGGAAACGCTCGATTTGAAATACCACTAGGCGGTCACCCATCCAGGTACCGACCAAGACAGACGTAGCTTAACTTTGCCGATCGATAAAGAACGGCTAATCATGCTACACCACGAGCGCTTCGCGCGAATTGAGACGTAGACAGTGACAATAAGGCTCAGCAGTGCTATTCTGTAACGCTCATTTGCAAAATCACTTCTGAATCCGCGATGAGATTAGAATTTCATATTCTTCAACTGAGTGAGTTCGACACTTGCGCCACCGAGTGATGACGGAAGTGAGAAGAACTACGACAGGTGAGTATTTTGACATTTTTCAATAGGATTTGGTATTCTGAAACGTAATTCACCCGCCAATTCAGTTGCGAGGTGAGTTGCGAGATGACTTTCGAGATGATTTACCTTTTACAGAATAGCATAGCAGTACAATTTGTGCCTGCTTGGGCCAGTAATGATTTTACTCACGCACACGTAGGATTTTTTTTGCATCACTTTCTTATAAGGTGACACTCCGTCTTGATTTTTTTATATGTCTATGGGTAAAAGTATCAATTAAAAACGAAACTTAGGGTTCATAATATGTATTTAGTCGTTCAGACTATGAACGCGCAGTTCGTGTTGCGGCTTCATTGATCATACCCGTGAGAATCGCTCTATTAATATTCTGTCTCTAAAGGTTTCTACCATTTATTTATTTGAGCGCCATTTTTTTAATAGCCCTCTTATGGCCGATTCCTATAATTTACGGACCGTTATCGGTTAAAACTAAGACTCATTACCAATAATGAAGCAAAGACCTCAAAGCTTTGCATAGCTGACCTTCTTGTATGGAAGTAGCTATCACAGGTAAAATTAGCTTACGAAATGATCTATACGCCCAGTTTGGCATTAAAAAAACCTATCATTGTTAAGCAAAGCGATTCGTTTTTGTTTATAGAAACCGGACATTAGCAGTAACTAGATGTTCATTTGAAATTAGAACAGTATTTTGTATATACACATAGGTATCTGAGGTTTATCTAATGGTGCATCCATGTTTGGCGAACGGAGCACGAGCCGAGCCACGAACGAGTACACTGCGAGCACGATTCGCGTAGCGTGGACGGGCTTGCGAGCCTCGAACGAGCGCGATTGTCAGTTTTTTCACGAACAAAGGGATTCGCATCGTGCTCGTTGTAGGTTCGTTCGTGACTCTGCTAACGATTACAAAATCTGCCCTTAATTAGGCGATAGTTCATCCACAAAAACATTCGCATTTACCTATAATATTATATTTCCTCGCCAATCGATGCTCCCACTGTCTTCTTCCTGTTTGTCTACCACTTGATTTCCCTTTGATCCTTTTATAATCTCATATATTACTTCCAGTCGAATTCGGTTCATTCAACTCGAATGGCTCTCACGCGGTCTATTCAACCAGCATTCATTACAACTTACATGTCAGAACCACTCTCGTTAGATCTTCAAACATGAGACGGGTCTGTAATGAAGGGGTGTCTATTAAAATGGTCGGTTGAGACCTCCATCGATGTACGCTCTCCAACTGTCGTAGAAATGCAACGGAAATAAAAAAAACTGCTGGCTGGAAATAAAATTTGATATTTTAGAAAAATATTTGGAATAAGAATCAATATTGTTTCACGGGATTTGAAGAATTTATTTTGAATAATTATTGGTAGGTACTAGTGAAATACAAAAATACCAAACATTAAAACTAATTCAAAATAAAAGTTACATTGGAAAAACGAGGGAAAACTTATAACAATTTAAGTACCAAATGAATTAAATAATGAAAGATTTAAATATATCTTTGAACATATAATATCAGTGAAACAAGAACGAGAATTCGACATCCATTCATTTATAATCTACAAAAGCACTAAATTAGACGGAGTTTGACTCACTTGGGGGATATTTCCCGCCAACTTCAGTGAATATTCATGCGAGAAATGTACAAATTAACGCTTTACGTTTATTATTATGTAAATAAATACTCTGTTCCCGCCAAAGTCGGCGAAATTTACTGGCGCCTTGAAATAATGAGGCGTCAAAATTAAATGAATGGCGGTTAGAGGATTATTAGGCTGTATGAGTAAGCGCCTTCGCTTTAAAAAGTTAAATCCAATTTACGTTCGGAAACCGCCAGAATGGTTTTAAATTAATTGAATTGACAGATTTATTTAACGTCTTATATCCGTTACAGATAATAATTTTAAACTTGCTAAAGTGTGTCAAATTAGGTACCGTTTTTATATTTGTACACTTTTTGGGTATTGAACAAAAAATAATATCTGTAAAAAGGTTACTACCTGTTACGACGTGGGAACCTTTTTTTAAACGTTTATTTCGGGTAACGGAATGTCAAACAAAATAGACATTTCCCGTACCGGGAATCGAACCCGAGCCTCCTGGGTGAAAGCCAGGTATCCTAGCCACTAGACCATACGGGATTAATATAATACTTTACAAAAAAAGAATGATATCCTCGTCTCATTTATTTATGTCTAGACAGCAAATGTAATGGACTGAAAATACTGAAATACAATTAACTGAAACAACTGTTTGACGGGCCAGCTGGCGTGGTTGGTTAACGCCGCAGGTCGTGGGTCGGTTCCCCTGCAGGACATACATTTGTGCATGAACATGTCTGTATGACCTGAGTCTGGGTGTAACTATGTATATTAACTATGTATGTATTTACAAACAAAAAGTAGTATAAGTATTATATCAGTTATCTGGTTTCCATAGTGCACAGTTTGGGATCAGATGACCGTGTGCGAGGAATGTCCCAGGATATTTATTTTTAAACTGTTCGAAACCGAGCTCAGGCAGGAGTTTTTTAAACTAAGGAATTTTGAATACAGATAGAATAGAGAAAGTTAGAATAAAGATACGAATACAGTTTTTCTTTACATCAAAAATAAAATTTGTTATCTTCAATATTTAGGGTACTTACCTATTTTTTTTCCTCCAGGGGGCATTCGTTTAGGTCTTCCTGTATAATCTTCCGTACAAAATACACTAGACTATCATTACTAATATCAACTTTATAAATTTCAATAGTTAGAGTTAAGTAGGTTTTCACAAAAAAATACTAGTCCTTAACATAATTTCAATACTGCACCTGCTTGAGAGCCGATTACCTTCTATAGGTACTCGCACTTACCTACCATTATGTGATAAGATTGGTAATATATAAATATCTAGGTACCTAATATCTATTTAAAAAAAATGAAAAACATTCCAATAAATAACATTTGAAAAGAGGTTTTAGTGAAGTGTACCTCTCACGGCCACTGGCAAGGCAATATTTTCAGGATAACGACGACTGGCCAGTAACGATTCACAAGGGTCAGTGTTTGTACCAAAGATATAAAAAGTTAATAGTTCTTATCTATGCTTTCATTTGAATTAATTCAAGTAAAATATAAATAATCTGTGGAGAGCGTAGTATCTCTTCCATCTTCTATTTGTATTTAATCTATTTATGTTTATTTTTTAATATACTACTGTTGGTTGTCCCAAATAAATAAAAAAAAGAATCAGTGACTTTTTTGTATTTGCAAAGTGATGTTCCGATTTATTTTCATAAATTGGAGTATTTTGAGTTTAACTGCATATTATTGGTGGTGTTTTATCCAATAAAGATCAATCCATGTGCAACTCCTGACTCTCCGTCCAAGTTCCTCCAAAAAGTCCGTGAAAAGGTTTGCCAGTTTTAGTACCTACAATGGCCACCATTTTACTAAAACATGACTTTTATGGACGGTGCGGTGACTGATAATAGTGTGGCCTATGCCTATGACGGTCAAAGTGATATATTGTGAATAGAACTTATAATATACTTAACTCGACACTGGCAAAAATAAGTCCCAATAAAAAGTATTTGTTTGCCAAACTTAATACTAAGAAGATGAAAACATCGAGTAGACTTTTTGGCGGGAACTTGCAGAGTGACGTAGCATGTTCATTTTTATTTTCATAAATTTGTGTATTTTGAGTTTTATTGTGTATTTTAGGTGGTATTTTACCCAATAAAGATCATCTATGTGCACCAGTGAAGTGAAATGAAATGAATTATGTGTATCGTGACTTTTCAAGTTGTCTCAAAATGTCCGTGAAGAGTTTTAGTACAATGACCACCATTGTAGTAAAACATGACTTTTATGGACGGTGACTGACTGAGGACTATAATGTGAAGTGATTTATTGTGACTGGGAACTATAATATAACTCGACACTGGCAGAAATGAGCCCTAATTTGGGCTTGGTTGCCAAAATTAAAAATAAGAAGAAGAAGAAGAACATCGAGTATTATTTTTAGAATAATTTATCGAAAATATTTCCAAACATTCTTACGAACATTATTTCATATACCTCTCCGCGACGAGCCTCTCTTTTGCCCCCTTAGGGCAATTTAGAAAAACCCTTTTTGTGGAGTCCTACATTTGGAACCTATGGAAATTTCTAGTTTCTAGACCGGCGGTTTGAATTGTCAGTCAGTTTCTCTTAGAAAATTGTCATCATTGATAAAATTATCATAATGATAGGTATTTTCAGTGCTAAAGAATAATACATAATATGTCCATTTAACGGCGGAATACTAGTCCCAAATACAAAATACAAATATTTCTCATACGGCCTTTTAAATTTTAGCTTTACTGGCAAAAAAATAATTAATATTCACACCACGCCAAAATTTCGTGACAAATTCATGCAAAACGTCTGTAAATCACCTTCCATTGACTTTGCAATAACCATAAAGGATAACCAACCCTTGTTCTGACACGTAATGCAATAATTTGTATTCGGGGTCTCTTCGACCCTTCGGAGGACCTGTTAATGGGTGAACAATAGGTGCTCTTCATTTGCAGGGTTAAATTACTAACGAACCTTTAACCTTTGAGGGTAAAGTCGATGATTAATGGGCATTTCTTGCCAATAGTTTGTAAGATTAATGCTCTGTGTTATTTTAAAATTTAATTTTCTGTAAAGTATTTTATTTTTTGAAAGTGGTAGAGCAAAGCGTTTATTCGCTCAAAGAGCAGCTAAAAAACTTTTTTTTGCAAATTGGAAATGGACAAGAGCTTGTGAACGCTTTCAAATAAATAAAAAACTTATTTCTATCTAACGGACAAGTGACAAAACTTCACATGATAAATTGAATCTATTTCACTTGTATTTTTACACTTTTTAACCGGAAAAAATAAAAATTTCAAGTATACTACTACCGCTTCCAGCATTTTATATTTGCGGGAACAATTACCGAGGTCAACGATTCTGCTAACCGACCGCGTTAGAGTGGACATACACAGATAAACCCCGCTCTATTTATCGTTCACATTACATTTAGCTGGATAATGCTTTACGGAAACTGCTGGTTTGTACTATTTATTGTTGTTTTGAACGGCTTAAGAATAGGGATGATTCCTGGGTAAAAAAATAATTATTCTAATTAGCCCGTCGTAATTATCAAAAAATAATTTTTTAATGACTATAATGATTGGCTCTTTCTAGCTTGCCTGTTTATTTTTAATTTTCAGGAGGCAAACGTGCGGGAAAGAATAAGTATCATACCTAATACACGGGCAATGGAAATGATTTTTACAGCTTGAATATTACCTCAGAGTATATAAATACTACGTATATTACCTACAAAATATGTAATAAAATTCTATTCAGGTTAAATAAGTCCTTATTGCTCCAAATACCTCGTTTTGAATATCAGAAATTTCTATTACCTCAGAGTATATAAATACTACGTACAACTATTACATTTATTGGAAAGGAATCTAGTTAAACGACTTTTTGGTATTCCAGAGAGGTACTTTGGGATATCAAAATGATATCGAGATTAAAATGAAAAACTTTTTTTTTTATGACTAGGTACTTTTACATGTACTCAGAAATTACCCTATTTTGAGGTAGAAGTAGTACAGTTATATGAACTAAAATTTAGCATTTTTTAGCTGTTTTCGATGGAAACTCGTCCATCAACTTCATACAGACAAAATGAACAGAGACTGCAAGTAGAGTTAAAAATTGTTTCATCTAATTGAGGACTTAACTATCTTAGGCTTATCTTAAATAATCACTATCAGGACCGCCTGCTTAATTGTCAGCCTTCTGCCGATTATAAATTACAAAATAATAACGTTATAAGAACTTTTGTACCAGTTATCTTCCGCGCTCATAGCTTAATCGGCGTTGCCGGGTCTCTAGGTTTTTTGCAAGGGATATAAAGTAACTAGCTGTCTCGCGCGGTTTTGCCCGTGTTCCCTTACAAAAAGTAGCATATAATACTCGGGGATAATGTAGATTCCTATTAGTGAAAGAATTTTCAGAAGTAGTTCCGTAGATTCATTGGCCCTGATTCTGTTGTTTACTAAAATAATTTTAATCTCACTATGTCTCTTTCTAACAAAGAACATAAGAAAGGGATGTAAGAAATTTAGTCCTGTCAAATTAGTTCAATGCTTGTTTTCAATATAAATTTAGTCGCCATCTATCGCGGTTACGCCTAAATACACGCAAAATAAGACGGCAAAGATTAATTTGACAGCTTTAAATATGTTCTATCCTTTTTCAATAATGTTCGTAAGAAAGAGATGAGATGTGACTAAAATTAGTTTAGTGCGATTTACAACAGATTCGGCACCATTATCTCTATAAATTAATAGAAGCGTTTTACCTGAAAATAAAACGCATATTAAATACTTACCTTATTTGAAACCTTATATATTGAGAGCGGCCTTCCTTGTTTTCTGCTCTATACTTCCTTCTTTGTCTACCCTAATATTGCCGTCTCGCTCGCACATCTCCCCACCATCCACCCAGGCAGAGCGCGAGCTTGAGCCACGCGCGCTATCTCGTCATTGAGTCGAAATACCAGGCAGAACTAAAAATTAAGGTTTCAAATAAGGTAAGTATTTAATATGCGTTTTATTTTCAGGTAAAACGCTTCTATTAAAACTTGACCGTTATTTGAAACCTTATATATTGAGACGTGTTTGTTATCGCCTGGTGAAAGTGGATGCCAATGTGATTTTATGCTTGTAGCATAAAGTTATTTGTGACACAGGTAAGTACCTGTGATTTCTCCAGTATAGGTCATACGCGTACAGACTTCTGTGTGAGTCTGAAGGTATCGTGAGAGAGAATAGGTATCAAAAAATACTAAGATGTGCGAGGTACCTACTGTAATTTTATTTATGAAGTACAAACGAAAATATGTAGGTGTGCAAATATTATGGTATGTAAACATGCTAGAAGCAAAGATCTTAATCAAATCATTGATGAGTATAAAAACATGTATCGTATATGATTGAAAAGCAACATTCAAGTATTTAATTAATCATGCGAAGATAATATAATCCCGCGATTAGTGGCTTATTATCAGCTATTTAACTGTCTGAAAGGATTGCAGATCTCTAATGGGCATGTGACCAGATTTAGTGGATCTGAACTGATTAAGCCAGCACCAGCGATGAAATATTCTATTTCGCACCCTGTTAAAGATGTAGCAGGTCTTCTCAATAGTTGGTGCATTTTGCTGTGTTACGTCTATCGTATAAAAGGTGAATACAATCTGTACACACAGTAACGGATAGCTAAATGTTTTGCTACAGTCTATGTACCGACATTATTATTCTCCGAGACGTGTAGGTACATCATATATTATAATCAAAACGTTAATTACATACAGTACATTTTTACTTTCATGTGGTATTTTGTTATAATCACCAGCAATATTACTGCGTAAACATTAACCAGAAATATAAGTTCTAAAGTCCGATCAAAAGTATCATCATTACTTTTACCTGTTCCAAAACTGGAAAGTGAAGTCATGTAGGTACAAGGCTATTTAAACAAAGTACAAGGTTGAAGGCAACCTTAACACATAACAAAATTAAGACAACGCTGTGTCAGTCTGGATATACATAATTCGTTACTTAAATTTTAGATATGTTTCTAAAAATGACACGAGTCAATCGACTATCTATCGTATCAATATATCCAAAATATGTCCAACCCACACATGAGAACTCAAAACTGTATAAATTTGATACCACTGACTTATTCAGCATAATGAACATTCATCTAAGTAGTATAAGAAGCAGGTAGTTAATAACTTTATTAGTACAGGAGTCATTGTGACAAATGGACTACATATGTTTGTTCATTTTATTTCAAACAAGCTACTTTTAACAAAGATGCCATGATTACAACAAGCGATCCAATACTCATATTTCTATAATTCCAGACCATCTTATGGTACCTACTTGGAGGTAGAAAAACCGTCCATGTATCTATCGATAGCGCTGTATTGTGAATGGGGCTGCCAAAATTCTGAACTTGAGGTCTGCCCTCAAAAATACTATGAATTACTTACTAAAAGTTTGTTTCGAGCCAATTTAGCTGAGGTAGCCTAGCAGTTTAGAGATTAAACAAAATAGAGGGTAATTTTATACTAGGTGGTAATTCCACGAGTAAGAAACCAAAGGTGCTTTTTTCTTCTTAAAACATTTATTCATGCTTTAGTCTAAAGACAAAACTTTCAACTAAGTACATTACATATTATTGTGCAGGCGTATCCGCTGTGTAAGTGCTCCTCTAACAGTAGTTGGTAATCAGTAACAATAGATGAGGATTAGATTAGATGAGGATTGAAATTGGAATGTTACATACATATGACGATGATACGGTTCATCAGATGATTGTCACCTCATTCCGAACACAGGTGACGTTTAATTTAGATTTTGTCATGCTTTCGAGATAGCGAGGAGTCCTTTGTTATTGCAATGCAAAATTTTCTTGGCTAGACAACCATCAAACACTTTCCTTAAAACGGCTCGACTGTTTATTGCGTTTACAGGCTTCATCTGATTATATATATCAATAGGAAATGAGATGGCGGTTGCAGTTGAATCACAAAGTATGCTGAATCACGGTAGTGCAGACTCTTTTAGGATATTACAAAGCTCGATAAGTTAATTAGACCGATTAGGCTCTAAGGTGATTTTGAAAGAAAATCAATAATATTTCTTGTATTCCATTGAACCCCCAAAAACACTGCGAGGGTGGGTAAATTTGTTAACATAGTGTAAGCTACACCGAGTAGCTACTACAGAGTAGTACAATTTTATTCATTCTTGTTTTAGAATTAAAACATAACGCCTTTGGTAGGCAGGAGAAAGTCATTCAAATAATCGATAATAGGTATTCCTTATTCCCTATAAGTTTGTTACCCAATTGGTTAAATAAACAAAAAACTTTTGGCTGAGACAGAAAGGTAGGCAAGTTATCTATGTATATGTATAATATTGTTGCCATTATTGGTCATAGATTCGTATGTGTGTCGCACACATTTACTAATGAAAACATGCCTGAGATCTGAATCTTGCACAACCAGTCGGGGTTGAAATAAATCAGCGATACGGTAAACATTCACACGTTATGATAGGTCAGTCAGTGAGATTTTTATTATATTCTTTGCATTTTTTAGCCACCACTTTTTAGCATCAGCAGACTATGTTCAATGGTGCGGGTTTAACTTGATATCTGATACCACAGTACTGAACCAAATGACTTGACATTACCAACGGTTTTTGGTAAAACAATACGCATCGACCGTGTTTTATATTATTTTCAGTATAAAAACCGGGGGTGCTTAGATGTCACCTGCTGGTGGAATAGAATTTATTGTCCCGCTTTGAAATTATTAAGTGTCAATCTTTAAGCACCTTGCGGGTATGGCAAGACCCATGGCGAGGGTTAAATATATAAGAACAAGTCCGTATGGGCACCACATCCAAGTCAGGTACTTAAGAGTAACTGTAAGGGTAACATGTTACAGTTGCTTGCCCCTGTGATATTTGATAATGATGGGAAATATGCGTAGAGGCATCTCAGCATAGGACTTTGCAAATTTACATTTAAAACCAACTATTCCCATGTGGGTGGTTATATTAGAGACTGTGCGACAGAACATTTCATCTCCTGCCCTTGCATCGGTTGATTTAGATGGCGATTGTGAATATCTAGGTAAAGTACCCTGCGTTGAGGGTATATATTTCGAGTCCCTTTTCCCTACGAGGCAGGGCTAGATAAAAAATTTGCTTTGACCTGTTTTCAAAGCAGGATCATTTAATTTTTATTAATTGAAAAGCAAAATAGGTTTTCGAACACCACGCTGCCTTTTTAATCCTTTCATCATTACTGTGCGTAGAGACACACCATCCAAACATAGTACCCTGCGAGAGTGTATTCTAAGGTCACGCCAAGGTTTATATGCGTGAGGCGCGACATTCAAATGACCCTGCGAGGGTCCATTGTGATGTATTTGAAACCACATTCACTTGAAGGGTCCATTTCAAGTCATCTACCCCAGTAAGAGGTGAATTATGATGGAAAATGTGCGTACGGGCAGAAAATCCAAAAGAATACCCAGCGAGTGTACATTTCTGCCCCTGCAAGCGGTTGATTAATATGGGGAATGTTTGTACAGGCATAACATACAGGAAAATACCTCACGAGGCTACATTTCAACTCATCTGCCCCTTCAAGGGGTTAACTATTATTGGTGTACGGGCACAACATCAAAAAGAATAGACGCGAGGGTATATTTCAACTCACCTACTCCTGCAAAGGGTTGATTATTATGGGGAATGTGCATACGGAGTAAGGGCACAGCATCCAAGAGAATAAATACCCCGCACATTTTTCATTTTTCAGTCACTGCCCCTGCGTGGAGTTAATATTGATGTGCGTACCGGCCCAACATCCAAGTAAATACCCTGCGCGAGTATGTTTTGAGTCACCTGCCCCTGCGCGGGGTTAATAATAATGGGGAATGTGCGTACGGGCACAAGATCTAAGATAATACCCTGCGCGGGTATGATTTGAGTCACCTGCCCCTGCGCGGGGCTAATAATAATGGGGAATGTGCGTACGGGCACAACATCCACGAAAATACCCTGCGCGGGTATGTTTTGAGTCACCTGGCCCTGCGCGGGTTGGTGTATGGATCAGCTCAGACAAGCTTGCTAAGCAGGAGCATTTGATCCTTTTTATTAGAGGCTAAAATGTTTAACCTTTTTTAAGCATTGTAACTAGGCTAGCATAAATAGCAGGCGAAATCTTCTGGTTAGCGGATCACGATTCCTCATTTGAATAATTTCAGTACAAATAAGTTGTAATAATTCCGATTCACTACATAACACTTTCAATTCTTTTTTATTAAATTAGAATCACCGCTTCATTGCAGGAACCTCAACAGAGGTTTATTTAAGTAACTAGTAACACACATGCTAGAACAAAAGTTGTTACCGCGGCAAATTTAATAAATATTTAACTATATAATAAATTTACACATGTTATTTAGACGGCACTTCACGGCACAACTAACCTTTCCGACACTTTAACTGCCTGCGGTCATTATTAATTTTATTTTAGATCTGAGAATCAGATATCATTGGATTTACTTGAGGAGCTTATAGATGTACTACTCGACCCATTGTTACGCTGCCTTTTAGATCATTTTTGCTCAGGGCAATATCCGTTATCACTATTCGCACGTTGTGATTTATACAGTTAGCACTTGATGTAATTTAAATATTAATGTTCAACTGTGAACAAAACAGCAACTAACCTAGGAAAAACCAAGGATAAAAAATTAATAGAAGCAAAATTATCAATAAAAAGTGGGTAGATTAAATAATTTTAGAATTAGTTGTTCAAAGACATGAACATAAAATATCAAAATTAAATTGAAATATCGAACGGTAAAACCGTTAAAATCATATAAAATAATGATTTTAATAAATTAAGAAGGTACAAAGGTATATAAAATATACAAATAACTTACGAGTGCCTAGGCTAGGCTAGGCACAACCGTCCGTTGCAGAAAACAGGACGCCAATGACGAGATAGCGCGCGTGGCTCAAGCTCGCGCTCTGCCTGGGTGGATGGTGGGGAGATGTGCGAGCGAGACGGCAATATTAGGGTAGACAAAGAAGGAAGTATAGAGCAGAAAACAAGGAAGGCCGCTCTCAATATATAAGGTTTCAAATAACGGTCAAGTTTTAATAGAAGTTATACTACTAAGTTATATAACCAGATACTTAGACTTAAGATATCTATCACTGGATACTAGGTACTTACCCCTATTCTCTTAGAATATCCAAGCTAAGCGAATATCTTAATCCATGCTGCAGTACTTACTTAAGCTTAGCTTAACTATAACTTAGCCAACAGTAATATCTGAGGGAAATCAACATGCTTCGTATTCAGAAAGTGCTATATCATTATAACCCTACAAAATTTAATAGCCACTCTCGACGTCGACTCTTTCCGATATCCATTTTGTGTAAGCACCTTTCTAAAAGCCTTTTCCATGCGGGCGGGTTGTAGTTGCAGAGCGTTGCACTTTTTAGCACGGCGTGTGTGACGAGAGACTTGCAACTTTTTTTATACTGTTTTTTTTTTTTTTTTCCTTTTCATTTATTTTTTAGCTTAGATCTACAACTTTAAACATTATCAAAGGTTACTCACATTTAGAATCGAAGGTTCGCCGGCTTCATTCGAGTTTCACAGCCCCCTTATGATAGGTTTATAGTTCACATTCGACGATCCGCGCTAAAAATGTTTGAAGCTTCCTTAACGGTCCTTGATTTTGTACTCTAATTATCTATTATGAAGAGTGCTATATTACGGTTTTTTTATCGTCTATTTTGGAGCAAAGAATCTCTACCGCATTCAGCCTAGTCAGTATACTCATTAAATTTCACACACACGTGCAAAATACGCATCGATTGGACCAAATTATATTTTCACGCCTTTTGCGGTCGAGACCATGGGACCATGGGGGTCCGAAGCTCGCCGTTTTGCTCGCGCTTTGTCATCAAAATAAAATTGATCGAGGCCTCCGGAGACCAGCGGGCGGGGAGATTTTTCCGCCAACGCATCAGCTTGGCTATCCAAAGAGGATACGCTGCCAGCCTTCTGGGAACCTTGCCGTTAATTGGAAGCAGCGGCAGACTTGAGGAAATTTTCTATATAGATTGTAATTTGTACATATTTGTTGTAAGTAAAGTTTATGACAACAGTTCAACATTATCTATCGACATGGCGTGAAATTGCATAATAATAATTATTCACATTTAGACGTAATTATAGGCATAAACTAGGAGATTTTACAATTATTGTCATACTAAACCTGTTAAATTTGAATTGAATACTATAAATATATATTTTTTTTTTTATTAATAGTCGCCTCGCTCCCTCTTATCACTGAGTCCACTTGTCACAACTGATTTAACTACACGATAGAACCGTGCATTTCCAGAGTTAGCTAATGTTCTTTATTGTTATAGTTAGTTAACCATTTGTTTAGTTAGAACAATGAACCGTAGATACTATGCATATCATAGAATTTTGTATGTCTGTACTCTGTAGTCTGGTATTATTGCGCATTTTGTATCTGATATTCGGGGTGTCATAAATATGTTACAGAGTTTAACCGATTTTAAATAAGGAGGTGTCGATTTGAAGTATAGCAATAACGGAAATCGAGTTCCAAGCGGCTCAAGCCATACCGTTTGGATCCATGATTCTACGGCAAAACTGCACCTTGCTCGTACATTATTTTGAAAAAAATTGCCGATAGCATCAGATTCTCGAAAAACTAATAAAAAATATAATCTTGCTTGCAGCTGATGACTGCTTGCAAACTTATTTATCCTTAGACCTGAATGTTTTGGTTTCATCGGATACAAAAGACGAAGGATAAATAAATAAATAAATATCCTGGGACATTTCTCACACACGGTCATCTGATCCCAAACTAAGCAGAGCTTGTACTGTGGAAACTAGACAACTGATATAATACATATACTACTTTTGTCTGTCTGTTTTGTCTGTGTTTTTGAAAGTCACGAAGGTTCGAATTCTAGAGGAAATCATAGCACGGCTGGCTACCACCCTGAAGTTGAAAATCTGTCGCCAATATATTTTTTCTTTGTTACAGGCATACACACCGACTGGCTTCGAAAAATACGGCTACACATGTACTGTGGCCGACTACAGGGTCAACTACTCCGTTTGGGACACCTCCGGTAAGATCCTAACTTATTATTATAAATGCGTAAGTGAGTTTGTATGTTTATTTATTTGTTGGTTTGTTACGCTTTCACGCCCTAACTACTCAACGAATCATCATGAAATTTGGCACGCAGATAGCCTATGGTATGGAAAAGGATATATGCTACTTTTTTCCCGGGAATGCGGGTGAAACCACGTGGGACAGCTAGTATCTTATAAGATTTAAAACCAAAATGAATAATGTACCTATCCATGAACCCAGAATAAACACTTTAATTGTGAAGAAATAAAGTTTAATCTCGAACGACGGCGTATAATAACACTTGGACATTTACTGAGATTACTTTTAGTTTAGTTTATTAGTTTAGTTTATTAGTCTGCATACTTTGTCAACTATAATTTTTAATAACTTACTCCGTAACGTGAGAATACAGTAAAAATAGTATGAATTTTGTGGTTCTTCTAAACAAGAATACTAATATTATAAAAAAAAGTATAATCTGTTTGTTAGTTTGGATGTAGGATGTAATCTCCAGAACTACTGATCAGGGACTCTACCACTCTACCGCGTATCTTAGGTGGTAATCGTAACGAACACCATTTTAATGAATTTCATCCAATCAGGGCCCACCAATGGTCTTTTTTTTTATACAACTTGGTCGATAAACAAGCATACGGCCCGCCTGATGTTAAGCGGTTACCGTAGCCATATAGACGCTTGCAACACACGAAGCATCGCTCACGCGTTATCGACCTATCCCCCCTCCCCTGTGAGCTCTGGCAACCCTACTCACGCGCAGGAACACAACTTTACACAACATAAAGTTATTTGGCTGCGGTATTCTGTAAGGTGGAGGTACTTCTCCAGTCGAGCTGCTCTTTGAGCGAATAAACTCTATGCTCCACCTCTCTTAAACATCTCATCGTACCACATCATTGGCCGATTCTGAAAATTCTTTCGCTAATAGGAAACTACATGGTCTCCTAGTGATACAGAGTACCTTTCATCCCAAAAACGCAAGTGAAACCGCGGGGGACAGCTAGCTTATAATTGCGCAGCATGGCACAGCCACTCTTATTTTATTCCCAGTCTGCAGCTGAATCCTGAAGTAAACTGGTAGGAAATTTTCGATCCATAAACATCCCGTACAATTTTGCGACTTTTCGTCTCGCACTCATCACTATACAACTTATATAGCATTTATATAGCTATTGTCGTAAACACAACCGTAAAGTTTCGATGCGTGCGCGTGTCGTGCGGACTACGAATATGTCGTGCGATGTTGCCAGCCCAAATTAAATTTCCATCGGGTTGGTTTATATCGTCGTAAAGAGTCAATGAGACTTGGTTATATTTATTTATATCATGCAGTTATTTGAAACGCAATTGCAAACTTATTTATCCTTAGACATGAATGTTCTGGTTTCAGCGGATACAAAAGACGCTGTATAAATAAATATCCTGGGACATTCCTCACACACGGCCATCTGATCCCAAACTAAGCAGAGCTTGTACTATGGAAACTAGACAACTGATATAATACATGTACTACTTTTTGTCTGTCTGTTTTATCTGTGTTTTTGAAAGTCCCGGGTCACGAAGGTTCGAATTCTAGAAGAAACCATAGCACGGCTGGCTACCGTTGAAGTTGAAAATCTGTCGCCAAGCACCTATCGGTGTGTTCTGATAGCTGCACTAGGTTTTGAGTACTTACCACCTTCGGCCCCATCATCACTTACAATATTGAAATTGCCGTCTAACACAGGCCTATAAACAGTAAAAAAAACTTTACCGTCACCTCATCATCATCATTTTTTTTTTTTTTTTTTTTTTTTTTTTTTTTTTTTTTTTTTTTTTTTTTTTTTTTTTTTTTTTTATCAGAACTAAGCTTATATTTATCACATTTCTCTTCATTCACGCAATCAGTCACCACTCACACAAACAATCCACATATTTACACTGCTACACTTAATTTACATGCTCGTTTAACCTCTCCTTACACAAACAAACGCACCCCACAATCATATTGTAATCAGTTATTAGTTGTAGTATTGTTATTTTATTTTATTTCTAAAGTTGTTTTAATTGTAAGTTACTTTATTTTCGTGCCTTAATTCTATTTCTGTCATAAGATTTTTGTTTTTCTTTTGGTTCTTGTCATACACATCACATTGAAACATTGTCAATCCGCGGAGTGGGGCACTGGTGACTTGTAATACAGGTTTTTATAAACCTAGCTCAGGCACCAGTCTCTCACAAAACAGGTTAACTTTATTTTATTAATGTAGCACCAACATAGTTAATAAGAAACCTTTTGTGAGAGAAAAATAAATACATTTATTATTATTATTATTATTATCATCATCATCATCATCATCCTATAATGTCCCACTGCTGAGCACAGGCCTCCTTTCACAAATCAGGGTGAAAGGGAATGGGCAGATACTCCACCACGCGTGCCCACTGCGGATCGGTGGAGGTAGGCTAGTGGTCAACCTACTGTTGGAATTTTTCAAGCCGCCTAGGAGGCATCCAACTAGCTTAACGACTATCACAATTAAGTGATAACCGGGACAAACGGCTTTACGTGCCTTCCGAAGCACGGAAACGCTCGATTTGAAATACCACTAGGCGGTCACCCATGCAGGTACCGACCAAGACAGACGTAGCTTAACTTTGCCGATCGATTAAGAACGGCTAATCATGCTACACCAAGAGCGCTTCCGTGCTACCGTCACCTAACCGCAGTAAAAAAAGACTACAATTTCAGCTTCAGAGAAATGCATTCAAAAACTAATCTCAAAAGGATTCCTTGATTGATTAATTCAGAGTTCGGAACACTCTCGGAACAGTTCGGACAAAGTTACCTCCACCTGCGGAGTATTCACAACTATGTAGTTTAATTTGCTCGCACGTAAAGTTTCTCGTACAAGTTAAGTATTTACACATTTAGAGGATAGTTTGGGCAGCGGGACTTCCCAATTGCAGTATCATAGTTGTACGAATGAGAGTTTTAGGTAACGTTTTCGATTTATTTCAACATATTGGATTTTGGTTATTAGAACATTTTCATTTGGGGATTGAGTCTCTAGTATTTTAATTTAAGTATGTAATTACAAACATTTGAAATTTTAGGTGCTTGGAGTTTCTTTGCCTTCTTTTTAGTTTTGTCGGATTTTGAATAATTTTTAATATTTTTCTTATTTTTCGTATAATGTTTGTTCTTTCTTATGTTTTTTTTTATGTACAGTCGAGGACATAAATATGTATACACTTTTTGAAATTCAAAAGCAATTTTCTCGCATGTTTAACATTTAAGTCAGCGCTACGATATGGGGTTCTTCAAAAAAGGCGTAAAAAGAGCTCTACAAGGTCGACAACACATCCCCCCCACTGTAATCCCCCTGGTATTGCAAATGTCCATAGGCGGCGGTGACCACTTACCATCAGGTGGCCCGTCTGCCTGCTTGTCAAGCTGTTGACATAAAAAAAAAATAAAAAAATTTAAGTGTTAAACTATTACACAAATTATAATATTATATGTTAGAAGATTCTGCCTTTATAATATCTCATAATTTCAATAAGTAGTTTAAGAGGAAACCGTGGTTGAATTTTACTAAGTGTATACATATTTATGTCCTCGACTGTACTTATTACATGATTTCTGCGTGACAAAACTACACTATGAACATTAGGTATACCTACTCACAATCTTATCGAAGATATTAAAAGTCCCGATTGACTTGTATACAACACCTAAAACAGCTAATAATAATGGTAGGTTGTCCAAAAACTATTAAAAATGTAACCCTCATTGCTTGCCGGTAAAGATACCTAACTATTACACGTATAAAGAATTCTCTGAGTAGGTAAATGTGGAGGTCCAATCAGTGTGAATACTTAAATTACAACTTTTTTTTAAGAAAGACTTTCCTTTTAATATATTGGTAGTCTGTGAATAGATTAGATAATTAATTATAGTATTTATTTGTTATTACTTAATACTTTTTACTGAGTAACTAGTCAACGTTAAGCCGAAATTGAGATCCTTTCAACCATATACTCCACTTTATACACCTATCTATTTATAAACCTAAAACTCTATCAAATATAACAATATTTCACTATACACTGCCCCTATCTTCGGCTAACACCCGCGCAATATAGCAAAGCGATCGCCGCTCACCGCACTACGCCCAAATGGCCAACATTGGCATGGATAGCCAATACAAAACTGTGAACCGTCGATTATTATTTAAAGGACCGTTATGTTCATTAATATCTATTTGCGAACAGGCTATGAGGAGTTCTCATAGTAACACATACAATAGTAAAACTGTGGTAACACACTTAGTTAAAATTCGAGCGTAATTCAGTCAGTTTTGATGTTTGAAGAAGAAAAAAGATTTCTGCCTCTTACGTAGGTACTCGATATAAACTATTAGTAAGCCAAATCTCACCCTTCCTTGCATACAGTAGCTATAAAAGGGTACGTACAAACTTTTCTCTTCAAGTATTTTTATTTAGTAAATGATGAAGTCATATTGCGAACAGTAGTATAGTTGAATAGTAGTTCATATTTCAATAGTCGAATTGCAGCTCGATCGATTTTTCATTCTAGGAGTCCAGCGAAGTTATTTGAAACTCTAACTAAAACAAGTAAATTGAGGGACATAATTGGACTGTTTTACAAAAAACTTAAACCGACTTCAAAGTACATTAAGAAGTAATCAAATCCTGATCTGATGACAATGAAACCAAACGGGAAGTATACCCTTCCAGACAAAAAAAGAATTTTCCAAATCGGTTAATAAATGACGGAGTTATGAGGTAACAAACATAAAAAAAAAAAACATACAACCGAATTGGGTACCTCCTCCTTTTTTTGAAGTCGGTTAAAAAGAAGACATTTACGGAATCTATATCAGTCTATGTAACTCAATAAGGACAGGAACTTAATAAAAAGGGTTTCACTAACATAATTATTAAACTTACTAAGGCAAAAGTTTGTAGATATTTCAATACTCCTTCTCAAACTTTTGAGAGAGGTAGGCCTTGGCGTTTTTCGCTCAAGATCAGTTCGACTGGGGAATTACCACCACCCATCCTTACATATTGCCAACCTACGAATAATAAAAGTTATTATTCGTAGATGCCATGCCAAACTATTTAGTATATTTAGGCATTTATTCTATTTAGGCATTATGATAAGGCACTTATGAATGTTATAATTGATAGCACCATCAGTTATTAATATTTTATGTATTTTTTTAGCAAACCATGTTTTTATTAGTTTTGTACCATGAAGCAAGGGATTATTGCTTCATGGTTTTTACATAATGAAAACAAAACTAATTTATAGTTATAGCGGGTTCAGACTAATTTTTCCACTCACGAAGTAACAGTCAGAGAAATACTACCGGTGTTCCTAATAATATATTTAGTCAGTGTTCTAAAGTACAGAGTATTTAGAAATTTAAGTAGGTACATATGGAGCGAAATATTGTTTTCATGGTACACTTACAGCGAAGTTCCGGTTTGGACGATGTGTTTATAAACATTAAGCTAGTCCAGGCTGAGCTGAACGTCCTCCGAAATAAACCATTGTTTATGTATGCACTGTCGGCCACGGAAACTATACACTAGAGAAGAACAGCCAGTGTCGATGCGATCTTCAGTATTTTATGAGATGACAACATTCGCAACCTCACACACACAGACGCGCGACGGCCGGAGCTCCTACCGCCTCGACTATAGACTTTTGTGTTGGACACATCATCATTTTTGTCACCTATTACTATTTTCTATTAAACACGTTAAATCTATCGAGACACCTCATTTTATCACTATCACCGACTTCCACTCCGCTACAGCCGGACATCCGGACATACGAAAGCATTTTTGTCCAAGCTGATATCGAGACGCTTCGCTCGCTCGGTTAATGAAGAGAGATAAAAAAAGAAATGAGTAAGTAAATAAAAACAATACTCTACGAGGGAAGTACCAACCTGATGAGGCAGCATAGCTCATATGAAATACAAGCTGTCTCCCGCGGTTTCACCCGCGTTCCCGGTATAAAAAGTAGCCTATAGCATTCAATGATGATGTAGCTTCCTATTAGTGAAATAATTTTCAGCATCACATCAGTAGTTCCAGAGTTTACCTCCTACATCCAAACGTACTAACCTTACCTTATTATATTAGTGCAGACAATGTAAAATTTGAAATGCTGTTTTTTATATGTTTAGATCCTATTTGTATTTTGTGCGTTGTGGTGAAAAATAAATATTTTTCTTTCGTTATCAAACGACTTAAAAAAAAGGAGGAGGTTCCCAATTCGGTTGTATTTTTTTTAAATGTTTGTTTCCTCATAACTCCATCATTTATTAACCGATTTGGCAAAATCTTTTTTTGTTTGGAGGGGTACACTTCCCGTGTGGTCTCATTGTAATCTCAGAATTTTATTACTTCTTAGTGTACTTTGAAGTCGATTTAAGTTTTTTGTAAACAGTTTTTTATTATTTCTATTATACTTAGGTACATCTGAATTCGCATCCAAAACATCCCTGATGTATAAAATGTATAGCTTGATCTGTAGCCGTGTGTACAACACGGCTACAGATCAAGCTATACATTTCTAGTATAGGCTGACCTCCCATTGTACGGAAATCCTATACAATGCGAGATCAGCTTATACTGGAAATGTATAGCTTGATCTGTAGCCGTGTGTACATCTCAATAAACAAAAAAAAAACTGTTGCAAAACTATATCCCCAAACACTTTAATACATTACCATACACTACAGGAAGCAATAAAAATACACAATTTCATTAACAGCATGTAAAATATACTATCAATAGCAGATATTGTCCCCAAGTGTACAATCGTCTCGTGCCCAACTGTAAACAACGGGATACAAACGGGTCAGCGGTTCTGTCCGGTCAATACTCGAATATGACGTAGGTAGGGTTGCCAACTCGAACATTATTAGAACCGCCTGTTCAGAACAAGTAGGAAACGCAGAAACATCAGATACTTCTTAAAAAAATGATCTATTTGTCTTCTATAGGAACTGACTGAATTACAGAGCTTAAATCGCTGGGCCTAGAAACCTGTAATTTTGTACACAGGTTCCTTACATCCAATATGAAGGGTATTTTTTAAATGCAGCCCCTAATGTAGATAATAGAGCGGAAACCGCGGGGCAAGAAGTATTAATTTTAACACACTTTCTCGGAAAGAAATATTTATTGCACCGTTTTTAATATCATAATGCAGCTTATTACGCACTAGTGCCTAGTGCTTTTTACTTTGCCGCACAGTTTTATGATAGCTATAATACCGATTATGTTAAGTTTGTACCTCAATGCAATTATTAATGTATGTAGACAAAGCATTCTTAATTTAAACGGGTAAAAGAGTTTGCCAGCGCATCGGTGTCAAACATGCGCGCCATGTTTGTTATCGTTTTCATTGTGTGGATGATTATTAAAAAAAAACTACTTCATAAAATACAATTTTTTTTATACCACTAAGGTGGCAAACAAGCACACGGCCCACCTGATGGTAAGCAGTTAACGTTGCCGACGCTGAAGAAATCTCTTCACACCCTTTTTGAAGAACCCCATGCTGTACTCCTTTGGGAAAAACACGGCGGGAATCTCATTCCACACACAGTCTGTTTTTTCCTCGCAAGTGTGTTGAAAAAAGTAGCGCGTGCATTGATCATTACACTCTCGGCTCTACCACGTGAGCCTGTGTCTCTACCGCCTCGTGCGTAATGACCAACTTTGCACACATGTATCTAAATAATAAGAATTTAGTGAGTGACTTTAGTTCATCCACGCTGAGATGGTGAGGAATGGGTCAGACGTAATATTTAGCCATAAAGCCGTCAAAGAGCCAAGCTCAGTCCAAATTTTCCCAGATGGGAGGCAAGTAGCAACCCTACGAAGTACGAATATGACGAATCTCTCAGAGCTACACATTTATTCACTGAATATTAAACTGAACGGTGGATAGGGAACCGTAAAATTATACGGTTTGGACCTATTATACAAAGTAGATGAGTAGTTGCTTGTTAGCCAAGTTTGGAGATACATGTATTAGGTTATGGTTCCGTAGTTTTTTTTTTTACTATAGGCTTCAATTTGACTACGATCTCAATATGGTTAGTAATGTTGCGGTCGATCGAAGGGACACAAAGCTGAAAAGAGGAACTGGCTCTCAAGTGCACCCTCTCAGTGGTAGTGACGTCAAATGCAGTATAAGTCGTGACAGAGGTGAATTCGAATCCCATAATGAGCTTTCGTTATAGGAAAGCACGGTGGAAGGGTACCTAGCTGGCTACCCCCTAAGTTAAAAATCTGTGACTGGACCTAGAGATTTGAAAGCAGATAAATACTCTTTGAGTCTTCTCTGAGTAAGAATATTCATTATTTGACGAGCTGAGATGATGATATAGAGATGGATGTATGGAGTGACCAGAATGGATAAGATAAGGAATGAGTACATAAGGTGAAGCTTGAAAGCAGCGCCAGTGAAGTTGAGAGGGAATAGTATGGACATGTTATGAGGACCTGAAAGTCACGCGACTAAAAGAGTTATGAATATGAAATTGGAGGATATGCGGGAAGAAGAAGACTAAGAGATGGTGGATTGTGTGAAAGATAATATGAGTGAGAAAGGAGTGGATGCTGGTATGACGGATAGAGGAGATGAATGGAAGAAGCGTACATGTTGCGCCGACTCCAAATGATTGGGAACGGGGCAGATGGATGACGATACTTTGAGAAGAATGAAGGGGCTAAATAAAAGTTTATCTAAATTCAACCCCTTAGTTTACAGGATCGAGTGTGAAGGAAGCCAGTCGAAAATAAACCTTATTTAAATTCCGATTGTTTCTGTTTTGATTGACGCTATTTGTCGAACCTCAGTAATTTCCATACGTTATTATCCATCGTTGTAACATCAGTGTGAGTCTGAGGTTCCTTGCGATTCCACGAGTGGGTGGTGGTACCATGATCCTACCCACATTTAAGACATTTGCGCAACGATTCTCTCACACCTACTATCTATTCATACTATAAATATCAGGTAACGTGGGTTCAAACCACAAACCGCCGTAACACCTTTGCTAAAGGTTGTACGTAGTACTTATATACTTTGAGGTAAAGGTTATCTTTACTTCATTGTTATACAGTAAATTTTATTTTCATTTTGTCACCAATTGGTTATCGGTGTGTTCCAAACTTGCACTTGAGAGTCCGTTACAGTTGTCTTCTAAGCGTTGTGAAATTTAATTACTATTACGATTACTATTTTTTTTCTCGATAAGATAACAAACATTATAAAAAATACCTAGCCTTCGTATAAAATGCGAAGTAAGTACTTGTGTTGTGATTCACTATTTCAACCAGTTTGCCACAGCCGAAATAGCTCAGTTGGGAGAGCGTTAGACTGAAGATCTAAAGGTCCCCGGTTCAATCCCGGGTTTCGGCAATGATATCTTTTTTGTTTACTTAAAAACGATTTTTCTTTCGTTTCATAGCTTAGAATGCCACAAGCAGATTCTATAAATAGATATTTTATATGTATTTTATGTGTACCTATGTACGGTCATGCATGGAGCACTGCTGCCATCTTTGGGATGGATCAGCTAAGTACCAGCTTGAGGCCCTCGACTCAATAGACCGCCGAGCCAGGAGACTCATCGGAGATGAGTCTTTAATTAAGGCGAAACTCACGAGCCTCGACCATCGAAGAAAGGTTGCTTGCTTATCGGTTTTCTACAGGATATATTTTGGAGAGTGTGCGCAGGAATTG
Organism: Achlya flavicornis; assembly: GCA_947623365.1. Taxonomy (NCBI): domain Eukaryota; kingdom Metazoa; phylum Arthropoda; class Insecta; order Lepidoptera; family Drepanidae; genus Achlya; species Achlya flavicornis. The sequence goes on along the minus strand of OX392483.1, from coordinate 2,275,301 downwards.
TTCAACCTAATTCCACCATCCTAATTTTTACACCGAACCACAAGACGCCGGGAAAATTTTCACACGTACGTTGTTGACATACCGAAAATACGGACACAGCGTTTTGCATCCTCATTTATAATGCGGACAGCAAGGGAGTGGATCTTGCTTCCGGCGTCTGTGTTTCCTGACGCCTACAATCTAGGAACTTTCAAGGCCAGAGTGAATAGGTTTCTTCTGGGTAAGCGTGTTTCATCTTAGGCTTCGTCATCGCCCCTTATGGGCGGGTCAGTGGCCAAACGCAAAACCATTTAATTAAAAAAAAAAAAAAAAGTTTTTTATATACTACTTACTCAAAACACTGGCCTGTTTTTGATTAAAATTTATATTTAAATTATTGTTCTTTTTCTAGTATTGTTTTTACACACACATTGTCTTTCTTACTTCATTGCTGTCAATGCTAAATAAAGCACGTCTTTTCCTGGTCTTCAACTTCTTCTTCTTTGAATCACCTCCAGCTACTCTGCCTAGGAGCCTCAAACTCCCAGATTATATAACGTCAATAAAATAACAAGTAAAAAGACAATGTAAAGGATATTGTTCATGCTTTGATAGGACATCCTGTGGAGAAAACTCGTTACATTTCTGATGATATTGCTCCCAGGAATACTGAACAGGATTCCATTATCATCGTAAATCAAATGCTAGACAATCTCCTTTGTAATTTTATGAATTCTGAACATCAGTCGCACCGAATAATATTGGATCACATTGTTTATTTATTTATTTATAATCGACTAATACATATTCCTCTAGCACGGTGAAACACCCCGGCTTAAAACAATGTAGGTAATTTAAATAACAGTCTTCCATTAAAATGCGGGTTTTCAAGGGAAAAATCAACCCCTAAAAACTGGTCGAAAATAATGATACTGACAATCGCGCTCGTTCGAGGCTCGCAAGCTACGCTACGCTAATCCACGCTACGCTAATCGTGCTCGCAGTGTGCTCGTTCGTGGCTCGGCTCGTGCTCAGTTCGCCAAGCATGGACGCACCATTATACTGGCTGGAGACTTCGAGATGGCATGTATTCGAAACCTATGTTGGGTTAGTCATGCTGAACAACTTTGACTATGGGTCAATAGTGAATTCTCAAAAATTTATTTTTCCTTTTCTTACAAAATGTCAACCTTGCTCGATCATAATGTATGAAAAGTAAAAAAAAAAAATTTTTGAGAATTCAGTGTTGGTCCCTTTGTAAAAGTTGTTCAGCATGACTAATCCAACACAGGTTTCGAAAATATGCCATCTCGAAATCTCCACCCAGTATATAGAATAGGAGTTTTGAACCATTTTTCCATCATCGTCCGTATTCAAAATAATCTTTACGATGTTTCATCTGAATCTTTCCATCTTTCTCAACCGGTAAGATTTAAAAATAATAGCTGCTAACTTTATATCAAAATATTTTCTCTGAAACTTCCGGCATCGATAATTTCTACTTTCATGTTTTGTAAAAATGTAAACAACTTTGTAATGTTTACATGACGCATACTATGCTGAGGAAAATAACTTTACTCGTGTTTTAAAAGTAACATTTGTTTACCGCATGTGTTAAATAACAGCATTTATATATTCTTTCAGGTAGGTACATACATAAGCAGTAGCAACTTTAATAGCGATCATTGATTATAATAAAGATTCCATTCAGGCCGTAGACTTAGGATTTTTTAGCAACACTAAAAAGACCAATGAATCGTGGAAAAGAGAACACACACTTCGCGAGAGAGAAAGAGACGCATACAAAATTTTTAGATAATTTAAAAAACGAGAAATAAAACTAGAAAAGTGTATGTTGTCGACACTGTGACTTGTTCAGTGAGCAATTGTGAGAAATGTGTAACCAACTAAATTATACATTTCACAGGTTAATACGTATTTTTTTCATTGGTATGTCAATCACATATTGTCTCCACAAGCAGTTTTACCACAGGATAGATCCAGTAAACTATATGTAAAAATATAAGTAACAACACTATTTTTATTTTTCTCATAGACATCACTAAAACACATTTTTGCCCCGTTTCGATCTGTCTCCGTATATCTTGTATATCCAAGATCTTTGCCTACCTATCTACTTATTTCTAAAGACCCACCAAAACGTCCCAAACATTCCTAGAAAATCTCATCCAGTGAATAATTTTACAAGTTCACTTAACATTATACTCCTACCTCACTCAGCTACTGTGCACAGGTCAAATGGGGTTATCGGCCGGAAATAAACTCGATTACCCACGTATTGTGCATACCTACGTACCTATTGATACCGTATCTGGTTCTTATCAAACCTCACTGTTATCTATACAACTCACTGTTTCGAGATATGAGCAATAGATTCGGGCGCTGACCTAGGCAAGGTTAATTTTGGCAATCATCTCAATAGAGACCTCGAATCCTGAACTTTGCGCTTTTGCTGATTGATGGAAAATATCTTAAGGAAACCTCACGACTCACGATGTTAGGAAGCTCCGTAACCGAAACTATCGGATATCCGAAATAAAAATCTATCCGAAACCATAATCGAATCAATATATATAAAAATCAATGCCACTTTTCGTTGTAATTTTATAACACAAGAACAGGCTCACTTATCCAAACCAAAAGTTTAGGCTTTGTTTGGACTATTTAGTAGATGGTTTATGTGAAGTTTGCACAAAATTGGTCGAGCGGTTCTTCATTTATCACATTTTTATTATTTCACTTTATACGTAGCGAAGCACGTACCGGGCCGCTAGTCTGGTATAAAAGTTAGAGACACTTTATGATAAGTTTTTGCCCGGCCGAGCCGCGTGCATTCTCCGTAAAAAACTAATACATAGGTATTCGTAACGAAAACTATCGAATATCCGAAATGATTTCATATCCGTAACCGTATCTGAAATTGGATAATATTATTAATCTAACCTCACCATCACTCACCATATTCAGATCCGAAATTTCATATCCACAACATCCCTCGAGGAAACGTCATGTTGAAAATCTGTCGCCTAGCACCTAATGGCACGTTACAACAGCTGTCAATTAGAGTAAGTTCCCTTCTTGAATGTGTGTGCTTACTATACTGTTCGGCATCATTATTACTATCACATATTTTAAGAGAGGTAGAGCGTAGCGTTTATTCGCTCAAAGAGCAGCTCGACTGGGGAAGTACCTCCACCTTACAGAATACCGCAGCCAAATAACTTTATGTTGTGAAAAGTTGTGTTCCTGCGCGTGAGTAAGGTCGCCAGAGCTCATAGGGGAGGGGGTAAAGGTCGGTAACGCGTGAGCAATCCTTTTTGTGTTTCAAGCGTTCATATGGCTACGGTAACCGCTTACCATCAGGCGGGCCGAAGCTTGTTTATCGAATTAGTTGCATAAAAAAAAAAAAAAGACTATCCATGAATTGAGTCCGGGCAAGTAATGCGCATTGACGGCCTATCAAAATCTTTTAGAATGTTTTAAAGTTTACCAAAAGTTTAGAATGTTATAGAAGTAAATATCTAATCTATTTTCCGACTTGTCTGCAGGTACAACGGCATACGACACTGTACGACCATTGGCATACCAAGACGCTAGAATCTTCATGCTCTGCTTCAACGTAGCTGAACCTGAAACCTTACACAATGCTGCAGCAAAGGTAAATATTATTTCTTTTATAAAGATAAAATAGCTATGATCAGAGCCAATGAAATCATCTGGCTGCGTCCCAATTATTTGGGGTTGATGCAATGTGTAATTATTTTTTTCTTCATCTATTTTTACGCTGATAATTTTAGCTTCTTTAGCTCTCTTATACCTTCAAAGCTCTGGATAATATTTTCATCATTATGTTTACCTAAAATCATAATTCTTAATAATTGTTGCTAGTGCTGGCTAGTCTACATGAGTACTATCTGATTAATTATATCATTATCTATATAAAATAGCAAACGGTTCGATTGATTGTCCTGAGCTCCTTAGTAGAATTTCATTATGCGCCCCCTCAGCGTCCCTGAGAAAGTCAAACCTACTGCATATTCCTTTTGTGAACTGCAAATACAGACAGAACTCTTAACTCATACCAGCGAGCAGATCTTTTAATAAATTATCCCGCGAATTAGATCTTGATCTGTTTGGCACCGGAGCATCAAAGATGAAAATGTTATTTGTAAAAGATTCTTTAATTAATTATTTTTTCTATTATTTCTTGTACGTGTGCTCTGTCTACTTTCTTTACTTTTGTGAAGTATTTAAGTTATATGTGAGAACTTTTAAATGGCCTTCATACTCTACATGTACATTACTGTTTGTATTAGCTGTAAGTTTTCCTAAAATAAATAAAATAAAATAAAATTAAGCAATAAAAGTAACTAATTATAATGTTTATAACGTTACACTACGAAGAACTTTACTCTCAGTGCCTTATGCCTTAGAGTCCTAAATAACCGTGATATGTGTCGTCAGAAGTAATTAATCACTGTTCTGCTCTTTTACCAAATGCTCTTCATATTCTAGTGGTACAGAGAAGTCCGCACCCACAGCGAAACAGCACCAGTTCTCCTTTGCGGTTGCAAGGCCGACCTGAGACACGACAAGGAGATCCTTACCATGCTGTCCAAGTTAAAAACACACCCAGTCACCAGTGAAGAGGTAAGCTAAATTCCAACATCACACATTATTAAGGCTCCTGGTGTCTTCTTTATCTCTGTAATGTTATCAGTCTGCATCGGAATTATCGTTAATTATGTTAATTATAGTTTCATTTTTCTTTCACGTGGTTCTTTCTATATCATCACCCTTAACTAGGCATCTTCCCTTTTGTGCCAATTGCAATTGTCCAGTGCTGATATACCCACGTATTCCTTACCATTTATTGTCTTGCTATCACCTCGATATTGTTTACCTAGGTCGCTGATCTTGAAATGCTGCACTACCTTACTTGATCACCAATTTCTTAGGCCATCATAACTTCTAGAGTCGCGCATAGTTACTCTTACTTAATAAACAATTTCGAGTTGATATCATATTTTACGGGCATCTGAATTTGGGACTTCATCATCAGCCTATAATGTCCAACTGCTGAGCACAGGCCTCCTTTCACAAATGAGGGTGAAAGGGAATGGGCAGATACTCCACCACGCGTGCCCACTGCGGATTGGTGGAGGTAGGCTAGTGGTCAACCTACTGTTGGAACTTTTCAAGCCGCCTAGAAGGCATCCAACTAGCTTAATGACTATCACAATTAAGTGACCGGGACCAACGGCTTCACGTGCCTTCCGAAGCACGGAAACGCTCGATTTGAAATACCACTAGATGGTCACCCATCCAGGTACCGACCAAGACAGACGTAGCTTAACTTTGCCGATCGATTAAGAACGGCTAATCATGCTACACTACGAGCGCTTTTGGGACTTACCGTCCAGGAATTAGAACGATTTTACGTATGAACTTCGTAGTTTCAATGTGTTCTACAAATTCAGACAGTTCAAAATCGGCTGGGGACTAAATTCAACTCTCCATTTGGGTTTACAGTTGTACAACTTAGTTTGAAACTGAAATAAAATTGCGGACCAAAACTCCGAGGGACATATCAATACAGAACACTGTTCCACTGTACCAGAGGCAATTGAAAAGGCAGTTTAAATTGGGGCCGGTCAGAAACGCCAATTAATTTGAGATCTTATTCAACTAGTTGGCATTATGAATGGACAGACTAATTGATGCTACCCTTTTAGGGTATAACTTGTGAATAGGGTGATGACATACCAATTAATTAGTCTGAGAATTTAGGTGAACTGTTTGTATTAAAACATGGTCTGAAATTAGAATTGGATTTTTTTATAGCGCTGTATCGACAGCATATTTCGTTTAAAGTATTTTAGATGTCTTTGTCCTGTCACAACAAGAATCTGAAGCCTTTATACTAATAGTTATAACACAAATATTAAAAACAATGGAATTTTTGATAGTATTAAATAAAATCTATTTGAGTACTCCACGACGAGGTCTATGTTCAGCAGTGGATTTCCCTAGACTAAATAAAATAACGATATCTTTTTGGATATATCATTTAGTGGATATTATATCTCTCGCATATATAGTGATCCAATATCAAAAACGTAGAATTTTTTACGAAGTTCTTGATATGTATGTAATTATTTCAGGCTTTAACAGTAGCAAGACAGCTGGGAGCGACAACTTACGTGGAAACCTCTGCCAGGGCTTCAACAAAGGGCGTGAAAGACGCCTTCGAAGTGGCTGCTTTGGCCGCCCTTGGTAAACTAAACAAGCAACAAATGAAGCAACAGGTACACTTTTTTCCGAATCATATATCAAATACATGGTCTACTAATAATGAGATAATGTTATTATAATCATAGAAATAGTATAAATTGTATTAGTAGTGTAATATCCAGGGATATTGTAAGACTAAATACAATGAATGCCAATGTCTCGATTATTATCGATACTTTTAACGACAACAAATAACAAGGAACTCATATCGTAATTTTTTCTGACAGTAAATTACTAGTATACGATATATCTATGAATATATCGAATATGCAAACTGCTCACATTTCGCACAAAAGGTGATGTTAACGCTATCACCAAGGCTATCACCCTATTGACATATTTACTCTATGGTAATAATATAACAAACGTAACATAATATTTGACGTATACAACATACGATATCTCATTACAATAATATCTTGCTAATAGTCCTCTACACCTTCAATTTAAACAAGCAATAAGCAATTATGATAATGACGCAAGGAAACCAAATTAAAGACAAATTACGAATAATGCGTCATCAATTTATTCCGATTATAATGGGTCTCTGCAATCATAGCATGATTGTATTCAAATTACAGAAGATGTCATATTATTTTACAACTAAAATAGATGTCTCCCACAATGTAACTTTTTATTTTTATCACGGAGATATAGGTTGGCTGTGTTGTTAACCGATGATGCTACGTTTATATTATCAAATGACCCAGTTGATTAAGTATTATCTTAATTATATCAATTTGTTCAAGTTTATTACTACTACACAAAAGAAGTATGGCGAATAATTGTCTGTTTTTATAGATAATAGCTTAAAATAGGTTACCTTATCGAAAGACATTTCTCGTTCCATATTTTCTGTTTGTTGAATTTTAGTATAGAAAATCAAAATTTTGATAAATGTTGTAAATCTATGATGATCTTTATTTTATTATAATGTTAATTGTTCAACAGAAACAAGTTGGTCGCAGCAAAAGCAAGCGTGACCTGAAAGCTGAGCTAAAAGGGCGCGCGAAGAGCTGCTGCGTCATGTGATCCGGAGCCGGCCACCCATCACGGTGGCCGCACGACTGTTAGGCGACCACCGCCCTTCCAGAACATTTCACAAGCTTCTAGAAGATTCCTGGCAAACATGGGAAATATTACCGGGCTTAACATTGCGCCCTGCGCGACGCCTAACCCCAAATTGTACCGATACGTTCTCTCACACTTGAGATAATCGGAAATATGCTATATGTTTGGTGTAGTTAGGTAGAATATGAAAGTTATTAAGAAAATATGATAAGATATTAAAAGAAATAAAAATTGTGTGATTCATGATATCAAAAGCCTAATTGAAAATTGTTGTTAGTTTTGAACTGGATTGTAAATTTTTAGGATAAGCTGGTGTGGAACAGAGTTCAAAAAATTGATCATGAACTTTTTGAAGGTATCAGTGAAACAAAGGTGCAATGTAATTAATAACCCTCAGGGTTGGAGCGTAAGCCTGTGATAATGTAAAAAAAAAGAAATATAAACCTTCACAATTAAAAGGAATAGTAGAGAAGCTTTAGAGACTTGAACGGCAAATAGACGCTCATTCCCATTCGATATCATCAAGCACTGATCATAAATAAGACGTTATTTACATTTTAAATATCATAATGTAAAAAGGCGATTCATATAAGCTAGACGAGAATATGTGTTTTCATATACATTGATATAACGACTTATATAATATAACTTGGTGTTTTTCTATCGTAGCAACTAAAATAATATTTGTTAGGAAATATAAAGGGGATTAAAATTCCGATATGATTTGGTGTAGGACCAATATTGCTATTGTTTCAAAAATAAATGGTAGCTTCGATAAAACTGTTGTTTTCAATAGCTACAAGCTAAATTTCTTTCTTTGTGATATGAATACGTAAATGTAAAATTAAAAGAATAAAATGCACAATGATGGACAATACTATTAAATTACGGAGGTCCATTTGCTAGTTAGTTCCACGTCCATGTTTGCTATGTTTAGATTATATTAGATTTTTGTACGTTTACAAATTAAAAATGAATGTTGCTTGCATTATTATAATCACTGAAATCGACGTTGCGTAAAGTAAGACATTCAGAGACACTTACCGTGTTACTTTTCATAATATATTTCATGTGATGCATATAATATATGTTCATTTATAGTGGCTATATCTTCAGCAAGTTGTTGATTTGTTTAACTAATAAACTGTCAGTTTTACAAAATTCGAAATAAATCTTTGCTTATTTTATTTATTTTAAATAAATGATTTCGATAATGTCTTCAAACATTTGTTTTTTAACGGCGTAATCTACTAGAACTGCACTTTCATAGTTAAGTAAAACCAGGAAATATTATAATTTGAAACAATAATCGTTATAAATTTTATGTTATTTTGAATTGTTTAAAAGTATTGTAAGTCGACGACAAGCTTTAAATTCAATGTTAGCTTTAATTATCGAGTAAACGTTATTATATGTACCTATTTAAACAAAACCCGTAGATTTAATCTTATTTTCTTGCATGTAACCATAATTATTATGGAAGTTAAAAAAATATAGTTTATCTCTTTTATTTATAACATTAAAATGTACATACATATCATTGTTAGTTTTATATTTGAATTTATTTTTATACTTTTTTTGGACATGAATGTACTGTTTAACAAAATTGTCATTTCCTATTACTAATGTAAAACATGTTTTTTTGTCATATTTCATGTTAACGATGCGAAATGCCTTATAATTTTAGTTGATTCGAATAATTTTGTAAAAAGTAACCTAACGTAAACATTCATACATGTATTTTCAGATAGTTAAGTGAAAAATTAGGCCACTTTGAATGTTGTTTCTAGACTATTGAATATAGCGTTCAGTGTTTTTGAATAATTGCATTTTATTTATCCCTACCCTAATTTGAAGCTTTACTCAGAATTTTGGGAAGTGGTTAGTAAATTAAAGATAAAATTATCTTATTTGAAGCCAATTATCTTATTTACGAGGAAAGTATTTTCTATGGTCATCATAATAGATGTCCTGTAATTAATGCTCTAAAGGATGTCCCTCGAAAGCTGATATCGTGCCCTATGAGAAAGAGTAAAATAATTCCAGTAAATGTCTCATAGTTCTAGATTTGTTTTTATTGATATTTCATGCCTTTTCCAAAATTTTTCTTTCTTGCTAATATTTCACTTATTCTCTCTCATAGGGCATATCTCAGCTTTCGAGGGTCATCGTTTGGATCATTAATTTAATACAGGACATCCATTACGATCACCATACAAAACAGGCATTATCTCAGCTTTCGAGGTTTTTCATTTTTATTCGAGTTTACCACCTTCGGACAAAAGATCGCTTATTAATAATAGCACGAAGTCATCAAGTCAACGTGGACCAAATACATTGAATTCTCTAACGCATCCATGAGTTTCTCGCCGATTCTTCTCAGTCGAAGGCCAGCTTTCGAACCGGTGTAACTTCATAATTGCCCTACGTAAGTTAGTATAAGTTAGTTAGTTAGTTATAAGTTCAAAATCGTTTATTTTTGAGGTCAAATCAAACATTAACAGTAAAACACAGGTTCAGCTTTATACCCCTCAATCTGCTGTTAACGAAAATCACTCCTAAGGGAGTACTAAATAACAATTAATGTGGTATGTTACGTCTGAAACAAATGTTTGTGTATCGTGAAAAATTAGAGAGATTATGTGAATTATTGTGGACTTAAGACGATGATAGCTCAGTGTTAGGCATCCTACCATGAGCTTGAAGCATCGAGAAAACATCCCTTTATAACTACCGACCAATCACTGCTTCTTAATGTTTAGTGTGTCCTTGAATTAGCCAAACAGAGCCCACGGTGGTGGGGAATATGCAGAAAAGATTTCGAACAAAATGAACGTTATTCGTGCGCAAAGGCGATGAAAGTTTGGAAAAACTGATCATAGTTGGGAACACGGAAGGAAAACGACTACGTGGTCGTTCATCAACTAAGTAGATGGTCCGATCAAGTAAAAGACTCATCGTCCTCCAAATTGTACACGGTCGTAAGGGACGCGTTGGACAGAAACCGGTGGAGGCAGATCATTCGCCCTAGAAGCAAACCCGATGCTGACCATGATCCTCAGACATAAGGGAACGACTATAGAGAGTGTTATTTTTTTGGTCTATGAGTGTTTCATTTGGTTTAGGAGATATCATCATCATATACAACGTGTCTCTTGCTAATATTACTATGACATTATCTCTTTCGCTATATGTGCGCCTAGTACCAAAGAAGTCGTTTACTTTTATGTTGTATTATCAAATGCATCATCATCATCATCATCATCTGCCTGCCCTGTTCCCAATCAATTGGGGTCGGCGCAATATGTACGCTTCTTCCATTCATCTCTTCTATCCGTCATACTAGTATCCACTCCTTTCTTACCCATATCATCTTTCACACAATCCATCCATCTCTTTTTCGGTCTTCCTCTTCCCGTATATCCATCCACTTTCATATTCATAACTTTTTTAGTGACGTGGCTTTCATTTCTCCTCATAACATGTCCATACCATGATAAACGGTTCCCTCTCAACTTTTCAGTCACTGGCGCTACTTTCAGGCTTCCCCTTATGTACTAATTTCTTATCTTATCCATTCTTGTCACTCCACACATCCATCTCAACATCCTCATCTCAGCTGCATGCAATCGTCTTTCATCCGTCCTCTTTACTGCCCAGCATTCCGAACCATACATTAGGACAGGTCTTATCACGGACTTATAGATTTTCCCCTTCAGCTTTAAAGGCATCCGTGGATCACATGTCATTGTATTATCAAATGCATCTTACAAAATTTATCCTACATGTCACGAGAATATTTTAAATGAAAACATCTGTGTGTATGTACGTGATATAGCCCTCAAAGATTAAGGTAAGCCTAGTTGTGTAGTAATTTGCTATCGTTATCCAACAATGGAATGGGCAGTTTGGGTCTCGAATACACCTCCAAACAGCAGTTACTGTACAACCCTACTGACAGAGCTTACGTGCGATTCTATCAATATTGACTTTGTATTGTACTTATCGATGCCACTACGATTTCCATGATCCTACAATTTATTAAAAAAAATACAGTTTCCCTCGCCTGTCTTTGGAAATGATTGAAGTTTTCGACACATTAATATATAGTGTTTTAGAAAAATTAATCAATTGACCTCTCACCAAAAAAAAATATACTTCTTATTAGTCCGCAAACTAGCATAACTACGACGAATACATTTTTATAAGTATGATCTGTAATTTTTTGTTTAGTTTAATCAGTTTTTTGTTTTTCCAATAAATTTTGTGGTCAGTAAATTTTACGATAGAAAGGTAAATCCTCTACCTTTAAAATACAAATAGCTTCATCCCCATTATATCCCTACTATATGTATATTCTTTTATTTTCAACAAATATGTACAATATATTAGGTATATATAGAACATTTCCTCAAGCCTGCCGCTGCTTCAGATTAACGGCAAGGTTCCCAGAAGGCTGGCAGCGTTTCCTCTTTGGATAGCCAAGCTGAAGCGTGGCGGAAAAAGCTCCCCGCCCGCTGGTCTCCGGAGGTCTCGATCAATCCCTACTTATACTTATCCAATATTGCTAAACACTAGGTACACATCTCTTTAAAAACAAACAGAAAATTTCGTACGACGATTATTACAATTTAAAACCCATTTAGAGCTATAAAAACTGAGCTGAGTCAGCTGAGAAAACAACATAATCTCAGCTTTATCGACAATATAAGGCTGAGTACAGACGGTTGCGTTACGTGACTGAAATGTACTGAACCGTGTTATTGAAAGCATTTCTATATCTATTTAAATACCTACTAATATTATAAATGCGAATGTAGCTCTGTCTGTTTGTATGTCTGTCTGTTACGTTTCGTGCCTAAGTCGTGCTAAGATCGCGATTAAATCTGGCACACAGATAGCCTATAGCATGGAGAGGTACATGTTTTTTTTAAATCCAGGAACACAAATAAAACGGCGAAGGAAAGCTACCAGGGGCCAAATCCCCCCCCTGTTGCCCCCCAAGTTGGCCCCTGTTCATTTACAAAAAATACCTAATATCGTACTCTTTGACGTCACATAAACTACTAGAAAATATTTCGTCCAACTCACATCGTACGTATCCTCAACTTCACAAAAGACGTGTCATCATTACGTATTCCGGTATACTCGTCCGTGCAAACAACTGCCCCTACATAATTTCACAAATATTTTTATTAAAACGACTATATTTCGCCCCTTGGCTTTTAATACCCACGTTGATAAATCCGATGAAAAAGCTTACGTACCTGTCTTCATTTGTAAGGCGTTGGTAGCGTAGTAAGAAGAGGCCTAACATGGCGCACGCTTACCCAGAAGAAAACTTATCACCCTTGTGAGTCCCTAAATACCCTCCAGTTGAAGATCTGTCACCAAACAAGCATACGGTCCGCTTTTTTTATGTTAAATGGGCATGCATTTGACCTTCGACTGACCTCATGAGGAGTTATAACGAGGCCGAGGATGTAGCACGCTTACTCAGAAAAAGCCTATTCACTTTGCCCTTGAATACATCTAGGTTATAGGTGTCGGGAAACACAGACCCCGGAAGAGAGTTCCACTGCTTTGCTGTTCGCATAAGAAACGATGAAGCGAAGCGTTGTGTCGGGATACGCGGGATGTCGATAACACATGATGGTAAGTGGTTATTGTAGCGCTATGGACGCTTGTGTTGCCATGGGTGTAGTATTACGAGAGAGGCTTGCAAAATCTGGGGCATCACGCCTTACCGACCCTTCACCCTCACCAATGAGCTCGGGCGACCTACTCACGCGTAGTAATTTAACATTGTTATTTGGCTGCAGTGTTCTGTAAGGTGGTGGTACTCCCCCAATCAATCTGCTCTTTGAGTGAAAAGCTATGCTCTACCTCTCTTAAGCACCTACGTGTGTTTTGATGGCTGCACTTGAGAGTCAGTTCACTACTAGACTTTGTGCTTACAACTTTCGAACTCTGTTATGTTCATTATGCCCTTCGTATAATGTGATTAGAAAACGTTACAGACAAACACACTAAAGAGGCTTTTAATTCTTCACGGTACCCTCACGACTTTGGTCGGGAATATTAAAGAGTCGTAAGTAACTGAGGGGCAGTTTACTACGTGACAGTATTTCATGAAAATTCTCCGTTTATTAATAAAATTGGTAAAGTTTGAACCATAGACAAGATTGCTTTGTTTAAAAGAGCTGAAGTTTGTATGTAGGGTGAAATTTCCGGATCTACTGATCCGATTTTGAAAATTCCTTCACAAATAAGAAGCTACATTATTTCCGAATGCAACCGCGGGTGGCAGCTAGTTTTTGATCACCCTTAATCAAGAAACACTGTTGATGTTACGTAAATAACGTCACCATGTTTGACAATAACAGTAAGGTGACGTTATTTACGTGCCCATTTAATCAGTCATCATCATCATCATCAGCCTATATGTATGTCCTATGTCCTATGTCCCACTGCTGAGCACAGGCCTACTTTCACAAATTAGGGGGAAAAGGAATGAGCAAGAACTCTACTACATATCTCTACTCCACCACGTGTGCCCACTGCGGATCGGTGGAGGTAGGCTAGTGGTCAACCTACTGTTGGAATTTTCAAGCCGCCTAGTAGGCCAACTAGGTTAATGACTATCACAATAAAGTGATAACCTTTACGTGCCTTCCGATGCACGGAAACGCTCGATTTCACCACTACCAGCTATTTATCTGTTAGGAGATTCATTTACACTTCTATATATTCAATCCTCTGGCATACTAGTAAGATTTCAAGAATCTATAATTTTCTCGTAAATTAAATAATTTGCCCCAGATTACAGAACAAGGCAGATGTAGGGAGTGAGGCCAAAAAAACAAATACAAATTGACAGAATTGGTATTCGCTTTTGAATTTTTATTAGAAAGAGAGCGTAGCTTTTTTTCGCTCAAAGAGCAGCTCGACTGGGGAAGTACAGTACCTTACAGAATACCGCAGCCAAATATGTAACTTTAACTATAATAATATAATATAATAACTATGTATGTAACTTTATGTTGTGTAAAGTTGTGTTCCTGCGCGTGAGTAAGGTCGCCAGAGCTCATTGGGGAGGGGGGAAAGGTCGGTAACGCGTGAGCGATGCTGTGTGTGTTGCAAGCGTCCATATGGCTACGGTAACCGCTTACCATTAGGTGGGCCGTATGCTTGTTTGCAGAATTAGTCGTATAAAAAAAATACAATCATTTTTTTTTAATGGAGCCATGCCTGGGAAGTTACGGGTTTCGGAGATATTGAGGTTCAAAGTTGCATTTATATGTCATCTTTTATTCTTCTTTTATTGTATATTATAATTATAAAAGCTTTGTGTGTTATTTTTTTTTTGTTATAAATTTTAATTTTTATTTTAAGCTTTTGTTTTTGTTTTTTGCACACTTTGTAGTAGAATAAAATCTATTTTTGTGATGTCAAATAAAGCTATGTCTATTGTCTTTTGTCTATATTTTTTGTATACATGTGTTATTTTTCATGTTACTGATATTTTCTCCAAAGTTACCTTATTATTATTTCATACAAAATCATTATAAAAAGGACGCTGAAATAAAAATACACACGGTTATTCCCACACGCTCACTCAAATTTGTAAAAAATGCAAAATTATTCCCAACAATATTTTCGAAAAGTTTTGTGTCTGTCTAATATGATTACGTTACGGTTATGTCGGGGGTTTTTTATACTCTGTATAGGTACAAAATATATTTCCTATAGTATGTCGCTGATAAAGATTAATTGCAAGGATCCCAGCAGTTTGAAAGAATAGTGAATGAATTCCTACTTAGTAATAATGCACAACATTTTAAAAGACCGACAAGACCCGAGTCTTGTCTTACAATTTCTTAACATTTCCATAATGGCGGATAGCTCTTACAATGAAATTCCCCGCCATTTTCGCCGAGCGACCGCCGACAGCGAAGCGCGTTCCACTCATTTACTAAAATTCGCTTGGAATAGTTAATTTAATTATCGCAATGTTAACAACGAACTCTGCAGTTCGAATTCCATAAGAATTCCTAAATAAGGGAAATGATTGTGTTTTATTTAATTTGATGTCACGGGAACTCAAGTTAGGAGGTTAGTGACATCATGAAAATCAAAATAAACCTAACTATTTACCAGACCAGACTTGGGCCCTGGTGTACTATAACGCCCACAGTATTGGAAGGACCTATAGAAGAATTCTAATAGTTACTAACTGCGGATCAATTTTCTCCTACCAATTTTCGGACATATTTACGAGCAAAAATAGATTGGTTATCAAAATGTGGAATTATCGAGGCAATATCATTTATCGACAAGCCGACAACCAACAAGTATGACAGCTATTTCGTGCGAGGCGTTTATTTCGAGGAAATGGTGTCATTTCAACGCGCGAAATAGTTTCCTCTTCACTCTAGTGGGTTGTGAGGCGCAGGCTGGAGCCATTCAGCCTAATGTTGGTCGTCGATAATATATAACAAAGTAAGTTGTATTCAAAATTCAAAAAATATGCATCGTTTGGGTCCAATTATATTGCCTTTCGCGGTCGAGACCTTGGGACCGTGGGGGTCCGAAGCTCGCCGTTTTGCTCGCACCTTGTCTTCAAAATTGATCGAGACCTCCGGAGACCAGCGGGCGGGGAGCTTTTTCCGCCAACGCGTCAGCTTGGCTATCCAAAGAAGAAACGCTGACAGCCTTCTGGGAACATTGCCGTTAATCGGAAGCAGCGGCAGGCTTGAGGAAATTTTCTATATATAGATTGTATTTTGTACATCTTTGTTGTAAATAAAGACAGTAGTTTTCTGTAAATATCACAAAGTAAGTATATTTTTTAACCGACCTCAAGAAAAGTTTCTCATATTTTTTAAAAGTATCTCATATTCTCACAAAAAAACATGTTATATTATAGCGCTCGCTCTCGCAGAACTCTTCAGATCAAGAAGTATAAGCCCGTGGAGAACGCGTGCGGAAATACCGCCCGCACTCACCAAACATATGATATTTTACACATATGTTAATTTTCGTTAATTCTATTGATAATAGACGGAGATTTATCACAAAAAACAATAAAATTCCAAAAAAGATTGCGAATCCCAGTGTTCGGCAAAAACCTGACCATTGACCGAGTGCCGTGCGCTAGCCGAACGCTCGTTCTAGGCTCGGCTCATAATAAATGTAACTTTATTTTTGAATAGAGTAATAGCTGAGTTTATTTCTGGCTCTTCTCGGCAAAAGCAACCGTCCAAACTGTGTATTTGATTATTAGAGTCTGACTTTTCAAGTAAGTGTCTTGAAGGCCTATTTGAATGAATAAATTATTTCATTTCATTTCGAATCAAGTCATGATATTTACGAAATCGGAATATAATGTTAGCATTAACATTATATTATTTAATTTCATACCATTGAATATTGATTAATTATAATTAGTCATTAGTATTATTTATTCTGAAAATGTAAAACAGTTTATTTTAATATGGTGGATTTGGATATCGAGGGATGGCAACACCAAAAAGGGATATTGTAACAACGGTGGCCATTGCAGAAAGTATTTTTTAATTAATTGTGTATTTACCAAGTTTATCAACGGTGTAAATAAAGATTTAGCTTGTTCAAGCCGATTTTCTTTTCAGTAAATATGGTAAGGTTAACATTTCAGAAGTGCGGGATTAAGAAATCAGCTCACCGGTATGTACTTTTGTTATTTTCTATTTTGTGTGTCTTGTTCGTGACGAATAATCAACTATGGCTGGTTAGTAGTACGATGCCGCTAACAAATAAATTCTTAATATTACTACACTACATTTATTCTTAGATAAATCTTAAGTAAACAGTTGTTTATGTACTTAAATAAAAGTTTCGTAAGAGAATCATACTACATTTATAAAAAAGCACTTATAGCAACATTAAAAGCAAAAACGTAATATATTATGGATTATTCAAGTAACAATGAATAATAATTAGTGAAATAACTAGAGGTATCTTTAATACCTAATACACAATTAACCTGCTGTACAATACAATACCCGCTGTATTGTAATAATATATCATATCCAGGAAATTAAATATGTACAATCGTCTATAATCGTAAGCTAATGATGAAAATAATATTCCTTGCTTATATGCTTATATGTCTTGACAAAAATCGAATTATACTAGGAAATATCTACCTACTTTTAAAATAATAATATTATAGTTCCTAAAAGCCAAAGAGAAGAGTCTTTCGAAGAATACTTCACTATATGGTGAGGGGCAGGGTCGCTCTTCGCGTCTGTCTGTCTCTTTGTCCGCTAACTCCTTCTAAAACACAAAACGAATTTGATGCGGTTTGCACTATCATTTGGATATTTTTTCAAGGAAGGATTAAAAACATGCATGTTATATATGCGGAGCGGGTTGTCGATGTTTCGTAAACACATGGAATGTTTTGCGCTTTCAATGCTGACATTGTATTTTGGAAGATGTCATAGATTTAAAATTTGCAAGAAACAGTATTCGCGATGCCGTGTACAAATTTAATTATTTATTTACTTTATGGCATCACATGTGTATAAAAGATGTAAAACAATATTTAATAGTTCACATGGACCCTGTAGGGCACAGAAATATTGATAGATACATTAGTAATAATTAAGTAAACATCATAATTATATAATAGTTTAAAGTTTATAACTAGCCTAGAATAATAATACACATTTAGTATTAATTG
Source organism: Achlya flavicornis (assembly GCA_947623365.1). NCBI lineage: Eukaryota > Metazoa > Arthropoda > Insecta > Lepidoptera > Drepanidae > Achlya > Achlya flavicornis. The sequence goes on along the minus strand of OX392483.1, from coordinate 2,257,207 downwards.
GTCAACAAAAACTGGTCAGTTGCTGTATAATTCAGGGGATCTTCGATCACTATTCGATTGCTACATTGATAGCTTACAATATTGACATTGTTATATTAAATATTAAAAACATTAGGTAAAGTGATTAAATATTAAAAACATTAGGTAAAGTGACAAAACAATATTACCTAGTAACTCCTAATAATATTGTGATTAATACTTTAAACATAAAGTTTAAAACAAAACAAAGAAAAGAAGCCTAGACAAAATATTATCTTATTGCGTCAGAACATAAATCGCTTTTCTGGTGATATATATCGAACTTTTGATGGATAAAATCCAAGTTTATATTTTATTATTGTTTTTATTTGGTTTAATTTTAATGTTAACAATTTCACGGTCGCTAATGCGTTCATCAGAGGGGCTGCCAATGGTAGTGGATCTATTATTGTATCTAACAGCAACATACAATTTTAAAATCGTACAGATATATATGTAGTAATTCTGTGTCTGTGAGCTGACATGTACAGAGATTGAACTTTCCATCATCGTATATGGATGAGAACCTCCGGCTGCTGGCTTTCATTGTTTTATTCTATAAAAGTTATTCGATGGGAAGTAGCCTATGTCCTTTTCCATACCATAGGCTGTCTGCATGCCAAATTTCATGATGATCCGTTGAGTAGTTGCGGCATTGGGTCGTGACGGACAGGCAGACGAACTCACTTTCGCATTTATAATATTATAAGTTCTATGTTCTATAATAGAATAAATTCTTAGTAAAGTATTCAAATCGTCCATTGAGAACATTATTACAAATGAGAGTATTTTGGAGAAGACGTGCCAAATATTATCTGAAGTAAGGGAATTTAGACCAACCACTAAGTACAAGTTAGAGAAAATTTATAATCATTTGGAATTAAATCTTATTACTCATTTCGAATCTATAATCCTAGTTTAATCATTACCTATGAAACTGTATACTACTGTAACTGTAAAATCTACTGAGATTTGTAAAGGATTTAATAAACATTGCACGATTAAATCTACGAAGGTAACTAATAAATTAATGTCCTGTGACTGGGACACTAAAGGGGTAAGATTGAGTGGTGTGGTGACAACATGTATGAATTCTATCGAAAAAAAAAAATATATAATAAAAACATATTCATATAACCTCAGAGTATGTAAATACTACGTACAAATATAACCAAGAGTTTCATGCATATGTTTCATCAATTATTCAAAAATGTTTAAATTATTGATACAACTCAAGATTCAACTAATAAAATTATAATTGTCTGGAAAATTATAAATACAGAGACTGTTCAAAATAAAAAAAAGAAGATGACACAATCAACCATAACATTAATGATAAATTTGATCTCGGATAAATTTGAAGTAACTAAAGCTGAAATAAAAAAAAAATACAGAAGACCTATGGGGCTTATCAGTTAAAGTCATTTACCAATTATCACTAGTATTGCACCTATTTTAGGAGCTATTATTAATCATTGTATTATTGTTAATGGTTCCCCACTTTGATGAAACAGTAACATCATTACAATATTTAAATCTGGTTGCAAAAAAAAAAAAAACCTTCCAATTATTGATCTACCCCTGTTCTTCAAAATCTTTGAGAAAGTTATGGTAAATATATTATTGGCTCATTTTACCAATAATCAGAATTTATAGGATCACCAGGTTGGATTTACAAAATACCGATCAACGACTGGTGCCAAACTTTAAAAGCATATTTTTGAGGCCTGGAAGAATTCACAGATTGCGTTTGGCTTATTTTATGATCTCTCCAAGGCATTTTATTGCGTACATCATCACAGCCTAGTTTTAAAACTTCAAGACCATGAAGTTTGTTGAGTGGCATTTGATCTTAATATCATCTTACCTATAACCAAAAGCAGTACTATGTCCTGAGGGTCTTCAGTGAAAACGGGCGTACCACAAGGATCAATTTTAGGCCGTGTTTTTGATATATAATAATGATATGCCCTATATGGTAAATTAATGGTCCGATATAGTTGTATTTTCTGATGATACCTCTTTAATTTTTAATATTAATAGAAAATATACAGACCTTACGCTGCTCAATGACACCTTACCAGCTATATCAAAATGTTTTGCCACCACTAGTATTTTGCTTAATTGCTGTAAAACTAAATGCATAAGATTTTCTCTCCCCAAATGTTGTTGACGCTAACACTCAGTCGACGGTAAAAGACTTGAACTTGTGGATAAGATTTTGGAAGAGCTTTTCTCGGCGTAATACTATACAGTAAAATACAATGGGGTCCTCATATACAAAGATTAACTAGCAAATTAATTTCCACCACATTTGCGGTTAGAAAAACTGGACAAATTACGGATGTGGCTACAGCTAGGATAGTTTACTCTGCTTATTTCCATAGTGTAATGTTCTGCAGTCTCCGGTTGTGGAGCTCAGCTGCAGACTTTGAAACTATATTTCTTCTGCAGAAAAGTGCAATTCGCGCAATATATTGTTTGGTCGTCGCGAATCACTACGAAATCGATTTAAGGAATTTAAGTTTTAACTTTAGCGTGTCCGAAAAAAAAGTTAAGGTAAAATTGTGACACCTAGATCCAGGTTATCTAAAACTAATAAGGCTTTTCTCGGGAATTGCGTTCGATTCTATAGTAGAATCCAAGTTGAGGTAACTAAAATGTTTTATAGTAAATTCAAAGATTGTATAAAATAGAGGTTAACTGACAAAGCCTACTACGGGATGGTTCATTGCGTGGGGGACGGGAATGTGTGGTTGTAGTGGCTTTCCTCTGCGCTTGCGTCCCCCTGGCTGAGTGACAATTGTATAAGTAAGCATTATGTTTTTGGAATAATTACTGTGATATGGAAGAAATGATCCACCAAAGAAAATAATGCCTTGCTGGGCTTCTTGCCGGAGTCGTCTCATTTTAAGTATTCCGAACCGGTGGTAAATTCAACTGTATGAACTTAACGTGTATAGGTGACTTACCTGCCTGAACTGAATGGATTACTTTTTTGTTGATTCTGCAAGAGATGCAGTAGGTACGTAGTTTAGCTGCAGATAATATTGGTAACAAATCAACGTGCCATGAAAATTTACTTTTCTTTGAATTAGATGGTTTTGTTATGTGCACGAATTATCACACACATATACACCCAAAGGGTAAGAGAAAAAAGAAAACAGGAACTTTATGGATAAGCGCTGTCCTTAAAAATAACCGATACGAGGTATCCTGCTTTTAAAGTATTTATCCTGCCAATTCTTTAAAGAAGTGGATAACTATTACTATATCTTTCAAAAGTGACAATGAAAACAAACAAACTTAATGCGAGTGATTTTGATGATAACTCTCAAGTTGATAATAAGACATTTTAAGAGTATACTAAATAAGTTCATACTTAAAAATAATAATAAATAATGATAATAATAAATCGTTATTATCAGGCTACTTGTGGCCCATAGATAAATAATAAAACAATTTTTGATAGTATAAAACACTTAAGCCTATGGATGGTAGGCGCTGCTGCAGTTTGCCTTTGTGCCATCGTGTGGCACTTGTCCGCGAAAGCGATAATCCTTGTTGCTACAGTCAATGTTACATGTCATCAAATTGGCCAGAAATTACATTGCTGCTTAGATACTAGGTACTCAAGGCTTTACAATACATGATAAAAATCACGTTTGAGTCATCATCATCATCGGCCTATAGTGTTCCGCTGCTGAGCGGAGGCCTCCTTTCACAAATCAGGGTGAAAGGGAATGTGCATGGGCAGATGCTCCACCGCGCGTACCCGCTGCGGATCGGTGGAGGTAGGCTAGTGGTGAACCTACTGTTGAAATTTTCAAGCCGCCTAGAGGGCCTCCAACTAGCGACTGTCACAATTGAGTGATAGCCGGGACCAAAGGCTTTACGTGCCTTCCGAAGCGCGGAAACGCTCGATTTGAAATGCCACTGGGCGGTCGCCCATCCAGGTGCCGATCGCGACGGACGTGGCTTGACTGTGCCGATCGATTAAGAATGGGTAATCATGCTATACCACCACAGTACACCACGAGCGCTTGAGTACTTGAGCTTGCGCACGTTTGAGTGTTAGGATGGTAATATTTGGATAATTAAATTGATGATTCAGGTATACCCATAAAAACTCGTAAGTGAAACATGCTGCTATATGCGGTGATCACTAACAACTCGTAAGTGAAACATACTGCTATATGCGGTGATCACTAACAACTCCTAAGTGAAACATGCTGCTATATGCGGCGATCATTAACAACTCGTAAGTGAAACATGCTGCTATATGCGGTGATCACTAAAAACACGTAAGTGAAACATGCTGCTATATGCGGTGATCACTAAAAACTCGTAAGTGAAATATGCTGCTATATGCGGTGATCACTAAAACCTCATAAGTGAAACATGCTGCTGTATGCGGTGATCACTAAAACCTCCTAAGTGAAACATGCTGCTAAGTATATGCGGTGATCACTAAAACCTCCTAAGTGAAACATGCTGCTGTATGCGGTGATCACTAACAACTCGTAAGTGAATCATGCTGCTACATGCGGTGATCACTAAAAACATCCTAAGTGAAACATGCTGCTATATGCGGTGATCACTAAAACCTCCTAAGTGAAACATGCTGCTGTATGCGGTGATCACTAAAACATCCCAAGTGAAACATGCTGCTGTATGCGGTGATCACTAACAACTTGTAAGTGAAAACTGCTGCTTTATGCGGTGATCACTAAAAACTCGTAAGTGAAACATGCTGCTATATGCGGTGATCACTAACAACTCGTAAGTGAAACATGCTGCTATATGCGGTGATCACTAACAACTCGTAAGTGAAACATGCTGCTATATGCGGTGATCACTAACAATTCGTAAGTGAAACATGATGCTGTATGCAGTGATCACCAAAAACTCCTAAGTGAAACATGCCGCTGTATGAGGTGATCACTAACAACTCGTAAGTGAAATATGCTGCTATATGCGGTGATCACTAAAAACTCGTAAGTGAAACATGCTGCTATATGCGGTGATCACTAACAACTCGTAAGTGAACCTTGCTCCTATATGCAGTGATCACTAAGATTTCGTAAGTGAAACATGATGCTGTATGCAGTGATCACCAAAAACTCCTAAGTGAAACATGCCGCTGTATGCGGTGATCACTAAAACCTCGTAAGTAAAACAGGCCGCTGTGCATGATCGCTATAAGTAAGTAACATAAAGACGATGAAATATGTTGCTTATCATTGCCGTGACCATCTTCTTTTAAAGGCTTATTTGTTATGTTATCTACAATTAATACTTGAAGCAAAAACTTTCGCTCCCTTTTTAGGGATATTGCGCGCACGGAGGATTGTAAGATCTTTCATAGCTAACATTTATTTATTTATTCAATTTTAAGAATATAGTCGAATTTCGACTCATGGCGACCTCTAGTATAGTATAAAATGATAAAACATGGTGATATCACATAATGCAAAATGTATTCGACATACAACGCATACAACTACAAAAATTAAAACTAATCGTAAGATGATGTGAAGACAGTTTGATTAAAACTAATGAATTACACTTTATTTCCACAGATGTTCCACGAATCAGCTAGTTAATATCTTGAGGTTCAAAGAAGGAAATCGATAATGGATGGCAGTAAAAACATAAATAATAATATCTAATTATGTCTATTGATATCGACAAGAAGAACTTATGATGATATTTTATTTTAATCGTAAGATGAAGTGAACACAGTTTGATTAAAACTAATGAATTACACTTTATTTCCACAGATGTTCTACGAATCAGCTAATACATATCTTGAGGTTATTCAAAGAAGAATAATTAAAAACAATAATGTCTAATTGTCTACTGAAATCGACAAGAAGAACTTAAGATGATCTTAAATTTATGTTTAAATAATAATATGTATATTGATTTATATAATTGTTAATGATAATTTATTAACGTAACCTTTATTATATATTTATTTCGCTGAATAATATTTTTAGAAACCTACCTTTGTTGACAATGGCCCTGATTCTGTTGTTTACAACTAAACTAATTTTAATCTCACTATGTCTCTTTCTAACAAAGGACATAAGAAAAGGATGTAAGAAATGTGGTCCTGTCAAATTAGTCCAATGCTTGTTTTCAATATAAATTTAGTCGCCATCTATCGCGGTTACGCCTAAATACACGCAAAATAAGATGGAAAAGATTAATTTGACAGCTTTAAATCTGTTCTATCCTTTTTCAATAATGTTCGTAAGAAAGAGATGAGATGTGACTAAAATTAGTTTAGTGCGATTTGCAACAGAATCGGCACCAATGTGTTGTAATTTAGAATAGTAATTATTTGTATAGAGACATACAGTATACGAATGGCCGAAACGGAACAGGGACATTCCGTTAAACAGGACGGCCGTCTGTTAGCATTAACATTATATTATTTAATTTCATACCATTGAATATTGATTAATTATAATTAGTCATTAGTATTATTTATTCTGAAAATGTAAAACAGTTTATTTTAATATGGTGGATTTGGATATCGAGGGATGGCAACACCAAAAAGGGATATTGTAACAACGGTGGCCATTGCAGAAAGTATTTTTTAATTAATTGTGTATTTACCAAGTTTATCAACGGTGTAAATAAAGATTTAGCTTGTTCAAGCCGATTTTCTTTTCAGTAAATATGGTAAGGTTAACAATAATGATGACTAGTAGTTGGAAAAGAGAGCGCGTGACTATTCCACCAAATCCGTAGGCACAATAATCGATTACAGGTATCGATACTGTTTGCGATTCGATTTAATCCTGATTGGGGATTTAATACTATTTCGTACGTGATATATTGCCAGTCTGTGGCATTTCTCATTTATATAAATAATTTTCGTTTGTGAAAAAAAACGTTTTGATATTGATGTAATTCTTCACTCAAATAAAAACTAAATGATATCTAGCTTTTTAATACTTAGGTACACATGAGAGGATTTCAATTTAACTTAGGCTTTACATTTGGGTAGGTATATCTAATAAAAATTAGGCCTTAGAAAACATATTAAATGTATGCCGAAAAATTTATTTGATCTTCTTTTACAACAACTAAGCGCTTTAACGATGTATAAAATATTCTGCAGTGGTGCAGATATAATAATTTCACTTTATTATTAAAATAAATATTGAAGCTTTGTGTAACAGATACTTTAAACCATAGAAATAAATATACCTAGAAAGAACGTTGCCATACTACACAAATATATATAAAAACTTTTTAACAAAAAAATAAACCACCGTAAAAACTGAAAAAAACTGAAAAGCAAAAAATAATTATGAATATAACATGAATTTTATAAGGTTTTGCAGTCGGGGACAAACCAATAACCTACGTAGATATTTTTTTTTTTGTAATATTTGTTAAATGTTATGTTTGTCTAAAAAGGAAGCTAAGCAATATTGCTAACGCAATTTATTTTTTCGAATTTAAAGCTAGGGCTCTACCGCGTAACTTTGGTGGTATTCGTAACGAACACCATTAATTATTTCATCCAATGATGCCCACGCGGTATGTCGCGACGATGACCATTCGTGGGCCCTGATTGGAAGTAATTAATTAATGGTGTTCGTTACGATTAACCCCAAAGTTACGCGGTAGAGCCCCCGGTCCCATAGTAAAAGTTGATCGTATACATGAGTACTTTACGTGGTTTCATATTTAATGTCGTATTGTCGTAATAGCTTATGTTATTGGTTTGTTCCCGACTGCAAAACCTTATAAAATTCAAGTTATATTCAAAATTATTTTTTGCTTTTCAGTTTTTTCAGTTTTTTCGGTGGTTTATTTTTTTGTTAAAAAGTTTTTTTTGATTTAGCCTCTAACAGTTAGGGGCTATTTTTATCGACGCGTGCACAGCTGCAATACTCTATCTGGATGTATCCTTAATCAAAGCTTTAAACTATAAAACTAATAAAAACACAAAAAAAAACAAAGGACTGTAAAAAAGTCCAAACCACGAACATTTACACTTTGAATTTTGCCCGTAAAGTACGGATGTTTCAGAACGTTTTTTTTTTATTTTTTTTTATAAATAGGATATTTTTTATCAATAGAGTAGTCTATTAAAATAGATCATTTTTTACTGTAAAATCGGCTTACATTTGGTCGTCGACTGACCCCAGGAGTAACAAAGACGTCGAGGAAATAATGTTCTGGCCCAGAAAATGCCTGCACACTTTGGTGCACGTCGGTGTCTCTCGCGGCTCGCTCACTTCGCTCACTCGGCTCGCGTGTTGTAAACACCAAGCATCAAATACAATATTTGACGTAACTTTTCTTTCACGATGAATAATATATTGTTAAACAAGGTCATTGTTAAAGATAATTATTTAAAAATGCTAAGTATCAAATTGTAGGGCATTATAATAGTTACATGAATGGTATATGTTGAGATTGTCTTTTTTAATTAAAGCTCATTGCAGTTCATGCATTCTCTGTTTTGTGTTTAATTTTAGCATTTAGTAGGTTCTACACATTAAAGTCTAACAAAACAAAAGGCAAAAATTACTTTCAAACAAAACATTTTTTAAGAATATTACACGACAAAACCACAAGGCAAACCTTTTGTATCATTTTTACGAGCACCCCAGTGTGCCCCAACCTCGGCCGTGTAATCCCGCTGAGTGGAGCATCCCTAAAGCTATTTGATTATAATATTTATAAAATTTCCTCCTCTGTTTTTATATTTAGGTTAGTGGAATGAAAATCTTTACAATCTTGTTGCTGTACAAAATTGTCGTTTAATTTAATTATTTAAATACTTTTCAACTACATTTTCGCTCGGAAATTTGCCGAATATCACTAGGTCCTAGGTTAAACCTCAGATAAAATTGTTTTTTTTTTACCAAGACGGCAAGCGTTGGATATCAGCAATGCCAGGGTGATACCAATTCTACACCCCTCCAATATTCATCAGAAACGCCGTGAAAACTTAACAAATACCTATAGACAGATAGATGAACGCACTAAGTATTGCTATTTGCTATGGTGGGTACCCAGAGCATTGCTTACATAGACATATAAAGAAATCAAGACGGAGTGTCACCTTATAAGAAAGTGAAGCAAAAAATTTCCTACGTGTGCGTGAGTAAAATCAGTCGCCGTCAACGTCTCAATACGGAATGACAAGCGATCGGCTTCCTATGGTCTATATGTGTGTGTGAGGCCATGTATTTACAAGAACGCCGGCTTCCTATTACTTGAACACAGACCGTTCCGTCTTTTTCTTCTTTTTCTTGGTCTGAGATTGCTTAGACCATAGCTTTAACCTTCATAGGGCTAGGGCCATTATATAAGTCCCGCGACTAATGAATAAGATTTTTTCAAGGTGATCAAATCTTACTAAAAGACATCTATGGTAGTTTGGCGGGTGGGACCGCAGGGCGAGTAAAATATATAAACAAACGAAACAAACAGACAATGGAGTTTTACGAGTTGGGACATAAAAGTGAAACACTCCAGTCCCTGAAGTGATGCAGTTGGATTGGTTCTTGATAAGTTTCAGTTATTATACCCGAGAGACGAGCAAACAATCAACTGAAGGAATTAGGTTAGTGGTCTTTTATTGCGTTGCGACGACCCAGTTATTTGACTGATTAAGTTTGTGAAGAAATTTCTCAGTAACTTCCCTTTTGAATTTGTGTGTGTTTTGTAATTTTGACAGTAGTCTGTAGCATCTGAACTGAACTGAAAATCCTGTTCGGCGGCCGCCACATTGCAGACAACTTATTGCAAAATTCAAAATCATTTATTCAAATAGACCTTCGCAGGCACTTATGAAAAGTCTGACTCTAATACTCTAATACCGGTTCGGACGGTTGCATTTGCTGAGAAGAGCCGGCAATAAACTCAGCAATTACTCTTTTCAAAACAAGCTTAGATTAATTACATAATATTTACATTTTAATCGCACTGAAAACAATTGCGTTCCCCGGCGCGGCGGCAAAATTACAAAGAAGACTAAATAAATATTTAATAAGTAAATAAATAGCAAACTTAAGCAGACCAGCCCCACAAGCAGCACCTGTTCACAAGTATGACGCGTGTGGCATGGCTGCCACATGACTTCCCTCCAATATGGCGAGGAGGGCGATGGCTCGCCCTCCTCGCCATATTGGAGGGAAGTCAGCGAGATACCTTATTATACCTTAGACCTCAATTCGGAATAGTTCATATCTCTTAATTGCGTTACCCCGACTGTAAAAAGTAACGTTAGTTAGCATACTATCGCGTTTGAGTTTACAATAAATTACTTTGGGAGAAATTAGTACCATCAGTAATCCGCTAGAGGCGCTGTGCCAATTTCTATTGCGAAATGTTGGGCTTGGGTAAAAATGTTTTCATATGTCTGTCCGACGGATATTCGGCTGTTCTCCTCTTTATGTCGCATTTCACAACCAATTCTCGGCTAGATGACTAAAAAAATCTATTTAGCCCGTGTCTTTTACATTGTCAAGAAATATTAGACACGTATTTTTGGCATATCAAAAAAATACGAAGATATCGTGTGTTGAAGTTCCACGTGACGTCACGTTAGAGTACACTTTTTACTCTAAAGTAAAGTCACGAGCCCCCACTCCCGAACTTTGAAGCGCTTTATCATTGTCAATTTTTAATGATTTGGTGAGGCAAAAAATACGTGACCAATATTTTCTAACAATCTGAGCCTCAGGGACTAATTATTATTATTATTATATTTTTACCTAAGAATCAACCCCATTATTGTGGTGTTGGTGGCGTCACCTTTGGTAGCGACTGAAAATCAGTGCTGTAGCCCGGTACCTGTACTGGGCTTGCAGTCTACAACTGAGTCGCTGTCCATTTCTGATGTCACACAACACAATTATTTGTATTTTTTAATCACTTTTTTTTTTCATTGCTTTCTATTTTTATGTAATTGTGTTGTGTTACTTTAAAATAAATGTATTTTCTTTCTTTCTTTCTTTCATTATATAGAACTTTTTGGCGATACAGATTTTGAAAATTCTCAAAATTCCGTGGGTTAGGGAAATAAGAATTTTGTTTTAAGTTGCGCGCACATTAATTCAGTTATAAGCTATTCAAAAGGAGACAAGTGAGGACAGCTCACAGACCCACTAGTTTATTCAGGACCGGACCCCTAAAAGAGATAGGTAGTAACTTACATTTCTATTTAATGTTTAGATAAATTTCCAGTAAATAATATACGAGCTACACATCTTACGTCATAACCTGAAGGAAGATAACTTGGCACATGTCGCTCATCAAAATTGAGGAGGGACTCTCAAGCGGGCGGGATGCCAAATAAAATTATTGAAACTCGAAACTGTGGACTTTTGGGGAATATCTCAAGTACATAAGCCCTAATTAGAATGTAAAGGTTGTTCCTTATTAGTTGGTGAGGAGTTTGAATTAGCTTCCTAAGTTATTATGATAAAACTTGGTATTTATTTGGGCATTTTACGCAGGTATACAGATAGATTTTCAAAGAGGTCTTAATATATTATGATGCGTCCATGCTACGCGATCCGAGCACGAGCAGAGCACACTTTGAGCACGGATTCGCATAGAGTGTATACTTGCGAGGCTCGAACACAGATTACTATACATAATCCTCTGTGCTTGTAGGGAGCTTTTGCTCTGTGGTACAATATAATCCTCTGTGCCTCGAACAAGCGTTCGGCTCGGAATCGACTGCGCTCCGCCCCGATTGTCAGTTTTTAGGGTTCCGTAGCCAAATGGCAAAAAACGGAACCCTTATAGATTCGTCATGTCTGTCTGTCCGTGTATGTCACAGCCATTTATTTCCGAAACTATAAGAACTATAATGTTGAAACTTGGTAAGTAGATGTATTCTGTGAACCGCATTAAGATTTTTACACAAAAATAGAAAAAAAACAATAAATTTTGGGGGTTCCCCATACTTAGAACTGAAACTCAAATTTTTTTTTTTCATCAAACCCATAAGTGTGGGGTGTCTATGGATAGGTCTTCAAAAATGATATTGAGGTTTCTAATATCATTTTTTTCTAAACTGAATAGTTTGCGCGAGAGACACTTCCAAAGTGGTAAAATGTGTGTCCCCCCCCTGTAACTTCTAAAATAAGAGAATGATAAATCTATAAAAAATATATGATGTACATTACGGTGCAAACTTCCACTGAAAATTGGTTTGAACGAGATCTAGTAAGTAGTTTTTTTTTAATAGGTCATAAATTGAAATTAATATCAAATACTCAGGTCTATACTACCATTTACTTATATACCTACAGGTTTGTACGGAACCCTCGGTGCGCGAGTCTGACTCGCACTTGGCCGGTTTTTTTTTACGAACACAGGAATTCGCATCGCGCTCGTATTGTAGGCTCGCTGTTCTGTTCGTTCGTGGCTCGGTTCGTTCTCGGTTCGCGTATCATGGATGCACCATCAATAATTTAAATATTCATCGTTATATTTAACCAGCAATTTCGTTAGGGTAGTCCAAGAATCTTATGGGCCTAATAATAGTAGCCTATGTCATCACAATCTGTATGAAAAAATTTGCTCCGTAAAATAATAGAGATAGGTAACGAATGGTCTTATAAACAATTTCACTGTGTTTAATGAGACTTTACGCTTGACCCACACGCCCACACATAATTCGACGACTAACGTATCCAACTCTCTTAGCTACAGTCGCGTACTTTAATTTAGGACCCAATTAAGGTTGAATATTTATTTATTGCATTGCAAAATGATGTTAGAACTTATCTATGAAATTAGACTTTGTGACTGTACTTTCGAACACAAAGTGCCGTTGTGGCCCGACTGCATTTTATACGAGTCGACAATGTGACAAGGCGTTGAATAGTTGACATACATTGTCATACATACAAAAAAACCGGCCAAGTGCTAGTCAGACTCGCGCACCGAGGGTTCCGTAACCTGTAGGCATATAAGTAAATGGTAGTAAGTATAGACCTGAGTATTTGATATGAATTTCAATTTATGACGTATTAAAAAACAATACTTACTAGATCTCGTTCAAACTAATTTTCGGTGGAAGTTTGCATCGTAATGTACATCATATATTTTTTTAGTTTTATCATTCTCTTATTTTACAAGTTACAGGGACACACATTTTACCACTTTGGAAGTGTATCTCGCGCAAACCATTCAGTTTAGAAAAAAATTATATTAGAAACCTCAATATTATTTTTGAAGACCTATCCATAGACACCCCACACTTTATGGGTTTTATAAAAAAAAAATAGTTTCAGTTCTAAGTATGGGGAACCCCCAAAATTTATTGATTTTTCTATTTTTTGTGAAAATCTTAATGCGGTTCACATAATACATCTACTTACCAAGTTTCAATATATAGTTCTTATAGTTTCGGAAAAAAGTGGCATACGGACGGACAGACAGACAGACAGACAGACAGACAGACATACATGACGAATCTATAAGGGTTCCGTTTTTTGCCATTTGGCTACGGAACCCTAAAAAGCTTCCAGAAATCCAAAAATGCTTTATTTGTGAAATAAGTGGAAATTTTAAACTTGGAATATCAGTTGATACATTTTCACCAGCCTCTTTCAGCAAACCAAAACACTGACTGGAGATTGTCAGTACGTCACGTAACTTTTCGATACTTTTGCTTCCCAGAAACCGGCAGTAAATCGTATTTTTTTCTTAAAGGCCACTCCACACCTACCTCCCTAAAGCTCTTACCACATAATGTAGCTGGTACATCAACATGAAACATTATGGTTGCTAAGTAAAACGATACATCACAGATGTGGTTACCGCGGACATTTTAATGCCCATCGTGCATCGTTACTCGGACATTTATTGCTATAATCTTGTAATTTTTGTAAATTATGCATGACCTATATTTTTGGTGGTATATTTTTGTAATAACTATGAAGTATTTGGCCTATATTGTCAGCTTATTAAGCCCCTTCTGCTATGGTATGACAATCTTTTTGAGATTAAGAATGATGAATTTCACTTACACTTGAATAGGCTAAAAAACCTACCAAAAACATTTTCATGTAAAATGTTGCCAAAACGAGCCGTGGCTCGCACTGTCAAAAAGTTATCAGATCTCATGTAGAGCCAAGCTTATAGCATAGCCCTAACTTCACAAAATCTACACACCGTAATCAAAATATGTGGCTTGGCCGTTTCGCAACCGTCACATGGGCGCAAGGTGAAAAGTTTATACACTGTTAATCAATCAAAATCAACAGGCATTATTATTCAGTTTAGGCCCTGGTAAGGCACTTATGAACGTTAAATTGGTACATTTTTTTTTATACCACTAAGGTGGCAAACAATCATACGGCCCGCCTGATGGTAAGCAGTTACCGTAGCCTATGGACGCTTGCAACACCAGGGGCATCAGTCGCGCGTTGCCGACCCTGAAGTAATCTCTTCACACCCTTTTCGAAGAACCCCATGCTGTACTCCATTGGGAAGACTCCATACTGAGAAGACTCCGGCAAGAAACTCAGCAAGGCTTTTTTTTGTGGAAGATCTTAATTAACTTTACTTAACCTTGAAGCAGTGATTCAATAAATCAGTTCAATAAAATACGTATGTTTAAAAAAAAATGTAATTATACTAACCTAGTCCTTAAGTCTTTTGTAACTAACAAAATATGAGTCATTGAGCTTGAAATAAATATATTATTATTATATTATTATTAATTACTTTTTTGTATAGTTCTTGTAGTAGTGTTATGAGGGTTCAAAAAATCGACGAAAACTTTCGAGAAAAGGAACTTTCCCTTGCGCTTCGCTTGGCTCGTCTTGGCGGGGGGCAATCCCGGGCCCCCAGATACGAGATATGCTTTGTTGAAGTTCCGCGTGACGTCACGGTGAGGTACACTTTTTAATAACGAGTGACGTCACGAGCCACCACTCCCGAACTTTGTCGCGCTTTATCTTTGTACTTTGTAAGTGATAGTGCAGATTATCTTTGTTGTTGTTTGAAATTTGATGCTGCGAATTCCATGGAGAGCACGCAGAACCATACATTATATTTTAAAAAAACACGCACAGACTATCTCCGTCGAATATATGAGTACTTCGGCCACAATGCAAGAAAGAGATGACAACCTATAGAAGTTGCTCATCACTGGCAAGGTGGAAAGAAAGAGCCCGAGGTGACGGAGTGCAGTGATCTGATCAAATACGCTCCAAAATTGAAATTCAAATTCAAAAATCATTTATTCAAATAGACCTTCGCAGGCACTTACGAAAACTCTGACTCTAATACTCTAATACCGGTTCGGAAGGTTGCATTTGCTGAGAAAAGCCGGCAATAAACTCAGCAATTACTCTTTTCAAAACAAGCTTAGATTCATTACATAATATTTACATTCTAATCGCACTGAAAACAATTGCGTGCCCCGGCGCGGCGGCAAAATTACAAAGATGACTGAATAAATAATAAAGTAGTATTATTAGTAAATAAATAGCAAACTTAAGCAGACCAGCCCCCACAAGCAGCACCTCCACACTCACTAGCACTATTGGTAAGCAATATTCTGCGAAAAGTATCCATAAAGAGGTGGAAAACTATGCATGGAGGGAGGGAGCTGTCCCCCGCGGTTTCACTCGTGTTCCTGAGATAAAAAGTAGCATTTGACCCCCAACCGCTATCAGGGTTCAGAGGTTAATCATGAAGAGATAATAAACACACAGATATGGTTACTTTCTCATTTATATTATTGGTGTAAATTGGTGAGACATTTCCAATATCATCCAAAAGGTAACTTCAATGGCAGATGCCAGTACACCTAAATACAATACACATTACTAATCATCATCATCATCAGCCTATAATGTCCCACTGCTGAGAACAAGCCTCCTTTCACAAATAAGGGTGAAAGGGAATGGACAGATACTCCACCACGCATGCCCACTGCGGATTGGTGGAGGTAGGCTAGTGGTCAACCTATTGTTGGAATTTTTCAAGACGCCTAGGAGGCAACCAACTAGCTTAAAGACTATCACAATTAACCACGACAGACGTAGCTTAACTTTGCCAATCGATTAAGAACGGCTAATCATGCTACACCACGAGTGCTTCACACACAGTACTAATATTAAGACAATACAATAGGAAACTCATTTTATATAAGTACTTCTCCATTATCCACTTAAAACATGCCGTCTGTTCCCAAGTATACCCACTTGAGTAACTTTAAGATTATAAAACCTTATTCTTGCACAACAAAGGAAAAAATACGGATAATGGTAGGTAATGTTTCCTCTATAGAAAAGATCCGACACTTTACAGAGTAACTTTTCAAAGAGTAGCCAAATCATCAGAGGTTAATTTAAGTCATAATATGATCTAAGATCATTATGAACAATTTAACTTTGAGACCAACTCTGAAACCTCGAAAATAATCATGTCAGTCAGTGTTGATCATTAGTATTTTTTTTTTAAATCGCGATTTCTGATTAGGTCTTGTAGTTAAATTGTTCATAATGATGAGAACCCCTGAAAATTTGGCTACCTCTTAAAAATTTACCCAGTAGGACAGTAGGTATAAAATCTGTGAGACTGACCGTGGCGTTCAACGGCAGAAAATTCAACAATTTCACACGGTTTCAATGAATAGGTTAAAGGGAAAAATTCAAATTGATTTGTTTGACGTATAAGTCAGAGGTGTATTAAAAAGTATTTACTGATTTAACCCATAGAAGGGGAAAACGCGGGACGAATAGCTTGTTGGTTACTTATAAAACTGGATATCGCGAAATCTTATTAGCAGGAGAGGGACCACAAAAAATGATGAGTCTCAATCTACCTAACTTACATTACTATCACTGAAATTTTTGTCATCCTTAATGCTCAGATTATAAGGCATAGATTGTAAACAAAAGGCTCTCAGAAATAACTTTGTAAGTTCAATAAAAAATCTGGAATTTGGAGGAACGGCAACGACAAAAATATAACATAAAAAAAGTATATTTTGGATAGAACAATGGAAGAGATGCAAGTTTAAATAAATATCCTGAGATACGCCTGGAGACTATTAAAGTACGGCCAAAACAGATAACTGATACCTACACTTCTAGAATTTACCTACCTTCTTGGCTTCACACTTCCATACGAATGATATAAATAAATAAATAAATATCCTGGGAAATTCCTCACTGCTGTTCGTCACCAATTTGGGTTGCTGAAAGAGGCTGGTCATTTCTGATCGCAAACTAAGCAGAGCTTGTACTATGGAAACCAGATAACTGATATAATACATATATACTACTTTTTGTTTGTACTTAATATACATAATTACACCCAGACTCA
The DNA here is from genome assembly GCA_947623365.1 of Achlya flavicornis. NCBI lineage: Eukaryota > Metazoa > Arthropoda > Insecta > Lepidoptera > Drepanidae > Achlya > Achlya flavicornis. The sequence continues at coordinate 2,239,849 of OX392483.1, read as the reverse complement.
GGACATACAGACATGTTCATGCACACAAATGCATCCTGTGTGGGAATCGAACCCACGACCAGCGGCGCGGTAGGTGGAATCTTGACCAGTCTTAACCAACCGCACCAGCTGGACCGTATTAACTACAAATTTTAAATATTGATCATAGATTTCATTTTTGTGTAGTAGCAAACATTTTTAATTAATTTTTATTCAGCCTGAGGATGTCCACTGCTGAACATAGGCCTCTCACATTGATTTTGGGCCGCATCAAGCGGCGCCCAGCGACTCTGACCAACGTGGTAGGCTACCACCCTCAAGTTGAAAATCTTTCGCCAAGCACCAGTGTGTTCCGACAGCTGCACTTGAGACCTAGTTCCTTCTATGCTTTGTGTGCTTACCACCTTCAGCCATACATCACTTACCATGGTGAGATTGTGGTAACCCGCATGCCTTTACAAAGTAAAAAAAGAATCTAAGTGAAGTTATTTAAGTGACCATTTACCAGTTTAGTTAATTACTTGTTATGAATAATTTTTGAATAATTCATAAAGCTTCATCCCATCAAAATTCTCATCAAATTCTTCCTTATAATAATTATGAGTCCAAAGATGCAACCTTTGAAAATTGAACAAACAGTAAAACACGTGTCAGATAGATCGTGCCTTTGATGCAGTCTCCAGGGAAATCAAAGGGCATATCCAGCCATCGTAACTTATTACTGGCTGTACTTTATATGCATTGAGAACATCACGAAATCTATATTATCTGTAGTACTTAGTGCAGTGACTACTGCTGTACGTTCTACTATTAGAAATTATTGGATACACGAAAGTTCATGTTGCATTTTTTACGTGGGTAATCAAGTTGACAGGCCTAATCCTAGTCTTAACTAATATTTTAAATGCGAAATTGAGTTTTTTTGTTACGCCTTCACGCCTCAACTACTCAACAGATCATCATGAAATTTGGTATATGGGTATGCAGATAGTCAGTCAATGGTATGGAGAAGTACATACGCTACTTTTTATCCCGGCAACGCGAAACCGCGGGGACAGCTAGTTTAAGTATAAATAAATAATTCTTCGTCTTAACCCAAGGTCTCTTATCACATTTTGCTTTTATTACGGGCACATGATTTGTTTTTTTTTGTTTCTGTTTTTTTTTTATTTTAAAATTGTTAAACGTTTGAAATTCTAAAATTTGGCACGCTTAATAAGTTGTAGCATAGTACTATTCTTTGATTAAGGATACATCCAGATAGAGTGTTGCAGCTGTGCACGCGTCGATAAAAATAGCCTCTAACTGTTACAGGCTAAATCAAATAAAAATAAATAATAATCCAAAATAATGTTCAATAAGTATTTAACTTTCTCCCGATTTTAATTGGAATATTTCAACAACTATTATCATTATGAACGTCACTATGACAAGCAGAATGACGCAGAGGGAGAGTAAAACGTAGCTGTTACGCGCAGCAGCCTATAAAAGTTGGCCTGTTTTATATATTCGTGTAGTATGGCGACGTTCTTTCTAGGTATATTTATTTCTATGGTACTATTATTTATTCTGTGGTTGTAGTGTTTGCATGTTTTATTTTTATTTTAACCTTTAGCTAGTTACTATAAATGTGTAGAAATATATTTGAAAAATGACAAACATTTCGAAAACTAAAATACATAATTTACATTCAATATAAAAAAATCTAACCTTGCGGAGTTTCTAGACTTGGTTCTCAGTTCAAGACTGACTTTGAATTAAAGTGCCTCCCTAGGGCATAAACTATATAATGGCTTCGACTCGAACTTTGAAGGATCTAGGAATAATCTCTCCTTGTTTTGTCGACCCTGTAACTGATCTCCTAACTCTCACTGACCCATAAAATTTGTGCTTTGAAATATAAATAACTCTCTTGTCTAATAACCTTTTATGATTATTCTTACTTTATACAACTAAGTTCATACGGCCCCCCTTATGGTAAGCAGAGTATTCTGAGAGAGGTAGAGCATAGCGTTTATTCGCTCAAAGAGCAGCTCGACTGGGGAAGTACCTCCACCTTACAGAATACCGTAGCCAAATAACTTTATGTTGTGTAAAGTTGTGTTCCTGCGCGTGAGTAAGGTCGCCAGAGCTCATAGGGGAGGGGGGAAAGGTCGGTAACGCGTGAGCGATGCTTCTTGTGTTGCAAGCGTCCATATGGCTACGGTAACCGCTTACCATCAGGTGGGCCGTATGCTTGTTAACCGACTAAGTTGTATAAAAAAATAAATTAAAAAAGCGGTTACGGCAGTGGACGTAACTAAGGTGACCATATTTTTTTTTTCAGAGCGGAACCCCTTCTATAGGGTGACTGGTAATTAGTAAACGATACTTAGACACACGATTGTACTCATGATAACAAACAACTTTCCCAAAGAAACATTTTTTTTTAATATTCTTAGCAAATGAGCCCGTAATATTTAGTAGGTACCTAATAAGAATAAGAAATCAGCATCAGCATTGAATTATTACACATAATTCAATGACCATCAGCTTTTAATTTAATTTAGTTATTTATCCCTATTTGTTGAAAGTTGTTTGTTATAAGTTAGTTTGGTATTCAAGATGACTTTTTCAATACTGTATGGTCACAAAAGAAAAACTTTTTCTAACCGTTGCGCTTGCGAGAAGGAATAATAGGCAGCTATTAAATTATTTAACGTTTGGTCTGCTTTTGTAAGTTGGACACTTTTTCCTCCCTGAGGACAGCGGGACAGACGGACTTTTATTATTCGTAGGACGTTTGGTTATGTTTGGCATAACTCACGCGTTACCCGACCCTTCCCCACTCCCCGATTAGCACTATGCGCAGGACAACTTTGTTATTTGGCTGAGGTATTCTGTAATGTGGAGAACAGTTGTTCTTCAACAATCGAGCTGCTCTTTGAGCGAAAAGTAATTTTTTCTAACGTAAACTATTATATGGTTAATATTACCTACATAATGTTTGCTACGGATATAATTATAGAATTCCGTGTTGCACTATCAACTATAATGTATCTTATGGTTCACATAGGTACTATATGCCACCTGTCGGTCATTATCAAGGACCACTAGGGATGGGATTCAACGACGTTACGTAACCAGTTTTGCTGATACGACTTTTCATCACATAAAAACGAGTAAATATACTTACCTATTGCTCATTTGCATGACTAACTACAAGCTTTTTAATGGTTACATAGGTTACCTATAATGAAAGAAAAAAACTGCATTTTCTTTTATTAGATGCTAATCCTTCTTTCCTCTCATTGTCCTTTAATTATCGGTCCTTTAATTGCAATAGTTCTAGGTGGTTGTGATTGTGACCTCATACTATAGTAGCAAGTTGATCTTGGCGCTAATATTGTATTCGGCTCATTGGACTGTGATAATACATTCAAATTTTGTAACTATCATTATTTCTGTCAAAAAGTGCTTTATAAATTTAGAAAAAGATAAAAAGTAAAGAAATCGGCGAACTACCAATTTTTTAATCAGGATGTTTTTATCCACCATCATATCTGATCAAAAAATTACATCACTAGAATCGATCCAAACCAGTTACGCTGCACGTTCAGAACCAGATCTCGGCATTAAATTCACAAACAACAATATAACAGTTCGGTATCAACTCTTGCGAAGGTCAGTTGTTAATTTAAAGTAAAATAATTAATATTATACTGTTTTCCATGATAACTGCGATAGCCCGGCTGGCATCTATTTACTGAGTAAGTTGCATTCATTTTAATAAAACTTACGTATTGTACAGTTCCTCAAATAGAAACATTTTATCTTTTTTGAATTTGCTATGACGTTAAGGAAGTGACATTTTGATATCGGTATGAGTTGACCAAAAGTTGACTGTCTGCCTTTTGCTGTTTCTGATATTCTCAGATATTCGCTTTTACTAGACAATTGTCGAAGGAGAGTCGGACTTTTAAGCGGGAACTTGCAGTGACGGTGCGTTTTCGTTTTTATTTTCATAAATTCGTGTATTTTGATTTTTATTACATATTATCGGTCGGTGGTGTTTTATCCAATAAAGACATAAAGACCAATCTATGTGCACTAGTGAAGTGAAATGAAATGAATTATGTGTATCGTGACTTTTCAAGTTGTCTCAAAAAGTTGCGAAAAGTTTTAGTACAATGTCCACCATTGTAGTAAAACATAATTTTATGGACAGTGACTGACTGAGGACAGTATGAAAGTGATCTATGGTAACTGGAAATTACAATAAAACTCGACACATGCAGAAATAAGTCCCAATTAGGATTAGGTTACCAAACTTAAAACTAAGAAGAAGAAGGAGAGTCGGACTTTTTGGCGGGAACTTGCAGTGACTTTGCGTTTTAATTTTTATTTTCATAAATTTGTGTATTTTGATGTTTATTGTGTATTTTTGGTGGTATTTTACCCAATAAAGATCATCCATGTGCACCAGTGAAGTGAAATGAAATGAATTATGTGTATCGTGACTTTTCAAGTTGTCTCAAAATGTCCGTGAAGAGTTAGTACAATGACCACCATTGTACTAAAACATGACTTTTATGGATGGTGACTGACTGAGGACTATAATGTGAATGAAAGTGATTTATTGAGAATGGAAACTATAATATAACTCGACACTGGCAGAAATGAGCCCTAATTTGGGCTTGGTTGGCAAAATTTAAAATAAGAAGAAGAAGAGAGTGTATTAGGCTAATCATCGTTTTAAAATTGTTACCAATAGATTTGCATAAAATTACCTATTGGTTATTTTAAAACCATGGGGCTATCGTGTCTCATTTTTCGGAGCAGACCCTCTGTAACCGATATACCTACATAGTTCTATATTTTTTTAGTCTCAAAGTTGAATTATAGTAATATTTTATTTCCTTCTAGCTGTGCCCCACGGTTTCTCCCGCGTTCCCAGGATTAAAAGTAGCCTATGTCCTTCTCCATACTACCTATAGCATGCATAAAGCATGCATGCGAAATTTCATAATGATCCGTTGAGTACCTACCTACATACCTAGTTGAGGCGTGAAGACGTAACAAACAAACTCACTTTCGTATTTATAATATTAGTTAGGATTAGGATATACCTAAATATGGTTTTATTATATTACCCTTTACAGTTCACCATAGGTAGCTTAATTTAAAAACCTATGTTAAATACCTCAGTTCCTTATTCCATTACCGTTAATAACGTTTGTTAAACATATATCTAATTCTCATTTAAAACATTTCAGTAAATTAATAATAAATATACCCAAATTAACCTTTGGGTATATTTATTATTTGTTGAAGGGTCTACTTAGCTTCTGCAACTCAAATTATCAAAATGCCTACATACTCTTATTGGGCCTTCATTAAATCACTCTCGAGATCGTATAGTTGATCTTGAGAGTGATTTAATAATTAACTTCTGGGCTTAAATAATAATAATAATTTTTTAATACCTTGAAATAAGAAAATGAATGCTATATACTACGATAAATGGATACATATACATTTCCCAGGTTATTCTTCTCAGAGGTACGACCAGAATGATCCCAAACTAAATAGAGCTTGTACTATGGAAACCAGATAACACGGTCCAAGAAAACCAGTGCCGGACATCGAACTTGCAACCCGAGTTCATCTCTAGCATAAAACCGATAGTAAAACTGTGACCGAGCTTTACATTACCACAACTAGTATCATTACTGTATAGTGCCATTGCTCCAAAACATTTTTATTCTATTTATATCGCTGTAAATGAATGTTTTATGATAAAAAAAAACTAATACCTAAGTCAGATTATCAAATAATTGGACTGTTTTACAAAAAACTTCAACCGACTTCAAAGTACACTAATAAGTAATCAAAGACCTGGCCTGGTGACGATGGGACCAAACAGGAAGTGTACCCTTCCTGACAAAAAAAGAATTTTCCAAATCGGTTAATAAATGACGGAGTTATGTGGTAACAAACATTAAAAAAAATACAACAGAATTGAGAACCTCGAAAACATCGAAACATCGAAAAATCGAAATCGAATCGAATAAAGCGCATCAAAGCTCGTGACGTCAGTTTTGAGTAAAAGTGTAGGTACCACAAGCGCGGAACTTCGACACACCATATCCTCCTAACCTCTTATTACAAGCTTCGATTTAGTTTCACTTGTCCAGTGTCTGTAATTGAATCCTGCAAGTAAAATTTGACCCACTTCCCAGTGTCCGATTGAGCTGAAATTTGAAAACTACATTAGTATATTGGACAAAAAACCGGCCGAGTGCGAGTCAGACTCGCGACCGAGGGTTCCGTACAAACCTGTAGGTATATAAGTAAATGGTAGTATAGACTTGAGTATTTGATATGAATTTCAATTTATGACTTATAAAAAAAAAACTACTTACTAGATCTCGTTCAAACCAATTTTTTGTGGCAGCGTAATGTACATCCATTGATGTAGTACATCTAATATTTTTTATAGATTTATCATTGTCTTATTTTAGAAGTTACAGGGGGGGGGACACACATTTTATCACTTTGGAAGTGTCTCTCGCGCAAACTATTCAGTTTAGAAAAAAATTATATTAGAAACCTCAATATGATTTTTGAAGACCTATCCATAGACACTCACACTTATGGGTTTTATTAAAAAATAAACTTTTTTTTTTCGTGGGGAAATCCTCATAGGATACCCGACCGCCCCGGGGAACACCGTATCTGTAATTCTAAGCCCCAGGCTACAGGGCAGTTTTCCAGGAATCTAGCCTATTATTGTAGCAATAAAATTATTTCTATTACAAAGAAATTCGCGGCTTCAGACTTAGTCCAATATAATTCATCATGACAAACCTAATGTGGATTTTGAAAATTAATCTGAAAATATCCACCCAGTATATTATCAATTATAAAACAAATTTATAAACTCTCTGTCATTTTATTTTGTTACAGCAGGTCAAATAAAAACACCAAAGACGATGAATATCAGGTTGACGCTTGCAATACCCGTTTGTTTATTTTCTGTATTTGTATTATGGATAACTGGTTCAACTGGTGAGCATCTTCACTTTTTCTTTTTATCTTTTTAAGTACAGTTTATATTGCGAGTACTCGCAGCGTTATGGTGCTTGGCGAACCGAGCACGAGCCGAGCCACGAACGAGCACACTGCGAGCACGACGGTCGCGTAGCATGGACGGGCGTGAGAGCCTCGAACGAGCATTCGTAGCGTGCTCGACTGCGCTCCGCCCGATTGTCAGTTTTTTCACGAACACAGGGATTCGCATCGCGCTCGTTGTTGCCTCGTTAAGTTTGTACGTCCACGCTTGAAATCGCGAGCAACGAACGAATCCTGTTCGTTCGAGGCTCGGCTCGTGCTCGCTTCGCGTAGCATGGACGCACCATTAGAGTTACACAAGATTGTTTCAAGAATATATACAGGATGAATTTGAACGTTTTTTTTTGGAAGTGACTATGTGCCCGAAGGTGGAAAGCACACAAAGCCTAGAAGTAACCGTGCTTTGGTTTCCTAACGATGTTTTCCTTTACTGACAGCTCAAACTCATTATAGTATTCGAACCCTGGACCTTCGTCTCAGTATCCGACGTCATTACCACTGAGCTACAGCACACGTATCAATGAGATCAAAGATATAATCAAATTAAATCATTTTAAGCAATCCTAAATACATTTAAATTAAATTCTATCATAAAACCAATAAAAATATAAAAAAAAACTTTTAAAAAGTTGCATTCCGTAATTTCCAGGTGTATTCATACCAAATCTGACTGAGGCCTGCTACAGATGTCTCTGCTACGTGTCAACTCAATGTGACCAAACCAACGACTGCAAAGGAGGGTACTGCGGGCCGTACAACATATCCCGGGTATACTGGGTGGACTCTGGGAAGGTTGTGTTCCCGGAGGATGACCCCGATCGAAATCATGGTAAAGATTAAGACTGCTGGAGTAAACCACATACGGGGTGGATACGGCAATACGACATTCAATGAAACCACGTAAAGTACTCATGTATACGATCAACTTTTACAATGGGACAAACTTCGAAATCCAAAAAAAAAGTACAGATTTTCATACATTTTTGCCGAGGAGACATGTACCTTGTTTACAGTATTTTTTTTGCGACTTCGCTTACTAAAAGTTGATCGTATACATGAGTACTTTACGTAATTTCATCCCGTATAGTTCACAGCTAAGCTCGAGTGTACTGTACGTACAATTGTGTTCCAGTGAACTATCAGTGGTGTCAAAATTGACACATTTTACAGTTTTGTTAGTCTACTAACACAATAGCGTCATAATGGCGCCATAATAGCTTTCCGATGATTTTCCACTGAAACTACCACATCGATCGTCGATCGATCGTGCCACAATGATCTTTTAGTTGTTAGTTTTAACAGTTTTTGTACTAAAATTCTTTTCATTCATTATGAATTAGTAGAGTGCGCACATCGCCTCAATTTCAATTTTTTTCAATTGGGATTGCAATAGTATCGTGTCAGTATGACATTTTAGCAGACTTGGCATCCTGGTTATGTTTTAGAAGTGAGGTCTAACTAGGTTAATTTTTGAAATTCGTTTCGCAATTTAGAAGTTGGTCCCGTAAAAAAAATCCTGAAATGTATGTTGATGTTTCGAAAAGATGACACCAAAGTATCGACCTGTATAATGACTTAATTCCCTATTATGTTCTTTTCCAACATAAATTAACATTGTCTTTGATTGATCCCTTGGAGTGTCGGCAAGTCGCTGGTGTGGGATGCCACATGTGTCGATACACTCGCGCCATCTCACTTACCGGCGACTTGTAAAGCTGCAGGGGCAGCGGGGGCCAGTGCGGAAAATTCAAAATTCAAAAAATATGCATCTATTGGACCCAATTATATTTTTATGCCTTTTGCGGTGGAGACCTTGGGACCATGGGGGTCAGAAGCTCGCCGTTTTGCTCGCACCTTGTCTTCAAAATTGATCGAGACCTCCGGAGACTAGCGGGCGGGGAGCTTTTTCCGCCAACGCGTCAGCTTGGCTATCCAAAGAGGAAACGCTGCCAGCCTTCTGGGAACCTTGCCGTTAATCGGAAGCAGCGGCAGGCTTGAGGAAATTTTCTATATATAGATCATATATAGATTGTATTTTGTAAATATAGATTGTAGTTTTTACATTATAGGTATGTTTTTATGAAGCCGGGGTATAATCGTCTACGTGGTCAATTTCATTGAAATCTTTTCACTATTCATGACCCATTATGATCGATCAAGGTGACATTTTGTAAGAAAAGAAAAAAAATGAGAATTCACTATTGGTCCCATAGTAAAAGTTGTTCAGCATGATATATGAGCATGACTAACCCAACATAGGTTTTGAAAATATGCCATCTCGAAGTCTCCATCTGTTATATACCGGAATAGATTCTAGAAACTCTCTTATACGATTGTAGCGACTGAAATAATGTGCTCATGAATGTTATTTTTTTTTCAGCATGGCAAGACTGCGCTAAGAATTATCACTGCTCCAAACTTATAATAGAGGGATACTTACAAAGATTTGGAAAAGTAAGTACCTACATACAATGTATTGAAAGTATTGAAACCGTGAAGAATTAGGGAAGCTTACACACAGTCACACAGATATAGATATGCCGAGATAACGCAAGAGCGCCTAATTCGCGTGGCAGATTTAGTGTATAAAATGCTTAAAGTGGCCACTTTCGCGCTCACATTGCATCGGTGCACTTAAATTGATTTGGTTTTTGATTGTGACGTCATCGCGTCATAGTAAATAGTCATAGGTATTATACGGGGTGGATACGACAATACGAAATTAAATGAAACTACGTAAAGTACTCATGTATACGATCAACTTTTGACCAACTTCGAAATCGCATTTCTTTTTTACAATTTTTCATACATTTTTACCTTTTGTATGAAAAACTGTTTTTTTTTTTTTTTGCGATTTCGAAGTTGGTCCCATAGTAAAATTTTATCGTATTTATGAGTACTTTACGTGGTTTCATTTAATGTCGTATTGTCGTATCCAACCCGTATAGATCTAGACAAGATCCAGTTTCTGTCAGAGAGACTGTTTCCGAAAAAATTCTAACTACGTACCTATTACGTTTCATAATAAGATACCTAAAGTACAGACAGTCTACCCTTCTGACTGTCAGACGGACGGACACCGGAGGCTTACTAATAGGGACCGGTTGGCACACTTATGGTACGGAAAAAAACTGAAACTTATGTTACAGGACTGCAACGGTGATGGCGTAACCGATTGTTTCGATTACATGATGGTGAATGGTAACGGCGGGTATGGCTGCACGGCGCCTCTCAACAGATCAGCCAATGGGAGACGGTGGCTGAAGAGATTCGAGGAATGTAGATTATAGTCCGTGGTGTGAAGATCTACTGGATTTTATATTTAGGGCATTAAAAATAAGTTTGATGTGCAGCCGAAACGTAAAGCAGTATAAGTATAAAATATAAAAAAAGTTTTATGTTTTTTTTTATTTTATTTAATGTGTTTTAATATCCATTTCATTTATACTTACGTCTTGTAATAGAAAGATATAAACAATTATAAAATAATTGCATGATAAATACATGAATTTGTACAAAAATTCAGTAGTTACCAGCAGCATGCTACAAAAATTTCATGAGGAACATTAAAAATTCATAATAAATAAGTAAAATAGTATCAGTTTGACCATCATATAATATTTTTATATGTTTTAGTATCAAGGATCAACACATCATTCTAATTTTCTTGAAAAACTTTTTCTGATTGGTAAAAATATTGCCATGATTATTCATAATTCAAGTATCTATAGTTTTAATTTGAGTACTTATCTACGCAATAAAATAGCATCACAAAACCGTCAAAACTTTATCACCTTTTTCAGATGTTAACAATAATATGGTTAGTCATTACAGAAATATAATTTGTCCTGTTTTCGAGGCATGTAATATGTGGCAACGTATCGCAATGCCGATGAATATTCATCCGGGACTACAGGACGTGATGAAAACTTAATGAAGCTTAGATAGATGCCGCCTCAAAAAACTGACAAGGTTGAGTTAGTCTCCTTTATTAGGAGAATAGAATAAAAGATACGTACCTATGTTAACAACCGTGAGGCAAAAATTCCGAATACTAAGGTCCTATTCTCAAGTCCAGTTATATGGCGAGATCAAAACAATTGAATTTGGAACCTGCACAAATGATATTAGTTTTATTTTTGATTAACATGTATTTTTCTTATATTAATTGATGTACAAAAAGGCAACAGTTTTTAAAAGGCCAAATTCTATGTAATTGTTCTTTTAAATATTTAATTTAACTATTCAGTCACCTCAAATAACCCGCCTGTAACATGTTAAGCCACTAAAAACCTAAATACAACTATACGCTACTCAAGACGTACAAACCAATGCATAAATCGTAACTAAGACAAAGTTAAGGCAATTCTAGTTGAACCACATAATCAGCTTTGAAATACAGCTTGCGGTTATCTGTTTGTTTGTCCCGCGACATTATTCGCCATCAAATCGTTGTTTTGTATCGTTAATTTAGGAATTAGAAGATACAAACATAAAATATCGGAATATCTGTAACTGTATTCCGTATGTATTTTATGTTCCATATAATCTGGCTGTCACATAAATTAACGACCTGACACCAGGAAAACTGGGCAAAAATAAACAAAATAATTCACAAGTTTAGACGGGTTCAGGACACAGGTCAGCTTGTGACCAAAGGTTTTTTTCCTTTTGCCGTATAAAAAATGTGATGTGCACTGGACTGAATTTATGTTTTTTTTTTTTGTAAGAACCAGTGAGCTTCGTTTGAGCGAATTGAAAATTTAAACAATGTGGATCTATTTTCAACCTTGTAAGTATTTTGTTTTTTGTTTTTTTTATACCTCTTAGGTGGCAAACAAGCGTACGGCCCGCCTGATGGTAAGCGGTTACCGTAGCCTATGGACGCTTGCAACAACAGGCGTATATCGCGCGCGTTGCCGACCCTGCAGAAATCTCTTCACACCCCTTTTGAAGAACCCTATGCTGTACTCCATTGGGAAAACCACGGCGGGGAGCTCATTCCACAGTCTGAGCGTCCGCGGAAGGAAGCTCTTTTGAGCCCGCACAGTACGAAACAATTCAGGTTTCAATATGTGAGGATGGACTCCCCGTCGATGGCGAGAGTTGCGATGGTAGAAGGTAGCCGTGGAAGGTAATCATCATAAACAATTCTTCAGAATATTTGATATATTCTATTTTCAATTTGTTACCCGGCATTCTAAAATTAGTCAACGGTTTTTTTATAACAAAAAAGCATGCGGCATGTCCGATAAATAAACGGTTATCAATAGTCACCTATTTAAAAAGCTTTTTAATTTTAGGAACCTACATAGAACAAAATTAGAGTAAAAAAAAAACAAATGACAAGAAATATTTTACCAAGGTCTATTAAATAAATTTTTGTGGGAAGGTAACGCGAGGTGATTCCAGATCAAAAGATCGGAAAAACGATTTTTAACGCGTCACCAAACAATGTTGCCAGCATCACCGTATTGCGTTTTATTTATGAGAGTAGATTAAGGCAGTTACAAGGATTGAGTGAATTTCCGAGCTATTTAATTCAGATGCCTTAAAAAAGTATTTCCACGCCTTATTTGAATAGCGTTCATGATTTAAACGAAGTCGGTAGGTTTCTAATTATTTATTCTTGCTGTCAAAGTCAAAGCCATTTATTCAATTTAGGCCCTAGAAGGGCACCTATGAAGGTCAAAGCTACTAAAGTTACCGCCAGTTCGTAAGTCGGCCTTCAACTGAGAACAGGCAAGAAACTCAGCAAGGTTACATTTTTTTTTTTTACAATCTAACTATTCATTGGCAATTTTTTCCAAATTTTTTTACAAAATAAAATACACAATGAAAAAACAACTCACTCATCCTATACATGGAGCTCATAGGGGAGGGGGAAAGGTAACCGCTTAACATCAGGCGGGCCGTATGCTTGCTTACCTAAGCTTTTACCTAGGTTATTACCTATAGTTGCGTGTGAACTACAGTGTGTTCCCTCCCATATGGTGAAGTGAGACCAAAAATAATGAAAAAAAATTTGAACCACAGAATAAGAGAATTAATAAAAAGAATAGCTCAGTGGTGACTTCGGATACCGAGACGAAGGTCCCGGGTTCGAATCCTACAATGAGCTTGAGCTTTCGGGGATGGAAAACATTGTGAGGAAACCATAGCACGGTGGTAGGGTACTTTGTAGTACCCATCTGGCTGGCTACCGCCCTCAAGTGGATAATCTGTCGCCAAGCACCTATTGGTGTGTTCCGACAACTGCACTTGAGAGCCAGTTATTTCTAGGCATTGTGGGATAACTACCTTCAGCCAAATCATTACTTACCATGGTGAGATTGTGGCTAAACACAGGCCTATACACGGTATCTTATCTTATCTTGTGCAGGGGCCGAGGAATAACTCGGACACTTCGACCCATTGGGATCTATTGTGGTCCCCTAGATACCTTACTCCTCCCCAGTCTCGTCGAAAACTCTTTTCATGAGTTTTACAACGAGGCTAGGAGATATGAGCCTGTAGTCTTCTGGTTTTGGATATCCGATCCCTAGGAGACTCATTCGCTTACCAGCCAGTGCATCGCATGTGCACAGAAGGTGCTCCATGCGTTCCGTATGCTCCCCACACAACCTGCACATGGGTGTCGCGGTTAGACCCATCTTCATGAGCATGTCGTTGGTTCCAAAGTGCCCAGTAAAGGCCCCAAGCAGGTAGCGGATTTGCCCCCTACTCATGTTCCAAATGCATTCCCGGGCTTTAAACGTAGAGCCTAGGAATTTCTTGGAGTGTTGTAGACCGGTGTTAGACAGCCAATGTGTTCGTTGGCTGTGATCTACGAACTCCCTAAATGTGGCCTTTACGAGACACGTCGAAATGCCTACACATGGTTCTGGACCCACAAAGTCATTTGCTGAGCCCTCTCTTGCCAGTTCATCAGCCATTTCGTTACCATGGATTCCTTTGTGCCCAGGGACCCACATCAGTCTTACCCTGTTATGCTTCCCAAGCCTGTTTAGGGTTCGGACAGCATCCAGAACAAGTCCGGAGTCCACTTTGTAGGATGCCATGGCTTTGATTGCAGCCTGACTGTCACTAAGAATATAGATGGATTTACCTTTGGTTCCTCTATCTATATTCTCCTGAGCACAGGTTATAATGGCATATGATTCTGCTTGGAATACAGTTGCCATCTTCCCTAAGCTTTTGCTACATTTGTAACCTTTTGCGTATATTCCCGCTCCTGTACCTGATTCCATTTTGGATCCATCAGTGTACCAAACCAGACTTCCTGGTTCTGGTGGATCAAGTCCCTTCGTCCAGTCCTCTATTGTAGGGATTTGGACCTTGAAAGACCTTTCGAACACAAACGTAGTTTGAATTTTATCGGATATCATGCTTGTTACCCGATCCAGACCTTCATTTTCATCGAATTTTGTATGGTTAGTCTTTGGCTTGGAGGCATCCCATAGTCCAGCAACAGCAAGACGATGTAATGCCTTCCTTGCCTCCAATTCAACCGTCATATGCAGTGGAGTGATATTGAGGTATCTCTCAATCGCTGCCGTAGGTGTTGTCCTGAAAGCACCCGTGATTCCAAGACACACTGTTCTTTGTAACCTTGTGAGTGACGCTTTGCACAAGGCAAGCTTTGTTCTTGGCCACCACACTATGCTGCCGTATGTGATAATAGGTATTATCATTGTCCGGTACAGCCATCGTATTAGGGCATGCAATACCGGAGGGTTTTCAGTTCCGGAACTATGTTCCGATATTGGGCACTCAATTCCGGAATTCCGGAACTGGTTCCGGAACTGACAACTATTTAATGGTTTTTCGTTTCTGGAAATAGTTTCGAATCAAAAAAGTTTTATTGATCAGCCTTTTAATCAATTTAAGCCACCTTTGACTTTTAATCATTTGAGCTTTTTAGCGGTGTTCATTTATAGTACGTGACATCTAAAATTAAATAAGTTTTACATTAGTTCTCAGTTAATATAGAATATTGGTATTTTTTTCGTAAAATCGTAAAATTTTCATAATGAAAGAATTGAGATAAACTTAGCATAATAAATAAAATCAGAAAAATAATATTTAGCAATAAAATTAGATTAAATCAACAACTAACTTAGGTACGTAGACCTCCATATAATACATTTAGCATAATAAACAACATCAGAAGATTAATAATTGGCAATAAACTTAGATCAAATCAACATGTAACAACTAACTTATACAATAATTACTTTTTTGAGATGAAACGTTGTTCTTGATAATTTGTTCTCTAGACCAATAATACATCTAACATTGTGTCAGACAGCGAGCTTCGTAATCGGTTACAAAAGTACCCCAGCACACGAAAACACTCCCTCGCTCTCTTCTCTTGTTGGCAGAACGCACAAAATATAATTATAAGGTTCTGTGAGATACACGCGTCGATCTCCTCCGTTATCGTACATAGCCTTTTTTAATTCTACAAACCCTGAAAAGTCAAAATTGGCAGACAGATTCTTGCAGACTTTTTTACACTTATCCCTTTCATTATTTAATTGCTCTTGTAGAGTTGGTACACACGGCTACAGATCAAGCTATACATTTCTAGTATAAGCTGACCTCCTATTGTACGGAAATCGTATACAATGCGAGATCAGCTTATACTGGAAATGTATAGCTTGATCGGTAGCCGTGTGTACAATAACTTCAATGTCGTTATCTGAAAAATCTGGGTCGGAGGACACTGCATGTGTAAAGCACGCAAGTTCGCAGAGTCGTTGAGGTAATCTCAGCATCTGTGTAAAGCGTCGCATCACGATTCACGATGGCATAATGAGAGTACAGCCAATTTTATAACATCTAAGCTATAATGAATGTCTCTCAATGTTTGAATTTCATATTCGGAAAAGGATATTGTTGATTTCCAGTCTATTAGAGCTTTAAGAATACACGAATATAATAATAACGATGCGGAGTGAGAGGCGAGGCATGCAGGGGGAACGGGACGGGAGTATGTGTCACCCGGGAGTATGGTTGTATAGTTCCGCTGTAGCTGTAGTTAGATTGATACGTACAGAAAAATTAAAATATCACTCGATTTGTAAAATTTATGAATACCGGAATTACGATATTAACTAGTCCCAATTCCGGAACTGAAATATCGGATATTTGTTCCGAGATTCCGGAGTTACGGGATTCCGGAATCCCGTAATGCATGCCCTACATCGTATCACTTTGGGCTTTAGCCCCCAAGTTTTACCGTACGTGGAGCGACACATGCCGAACACCCGTAGGGCCTTTGTCGTAATATTTTCCACATGAGTTTTCCACCTGAGTTCTTTATCAAGCGTTACACCCAGATATTTAACTTCGGTAGACCAGGGCAGCTTTATTCCATTGAGGGAGGGCTCTCCTAGGTTTCCTAGTTGTCTCTTCCTCGTGAATGGAATAATGACTGCTTTGCTTGGGTTGATAGAGAGGTGGTTCTTTGTACACCATTCTTCTGTCATCCTCAACGCCTGTTGTAAAAATCCAGAGACTATGTTCGGGAATTTACCATTAACCATTATAGCTATATCATCTGCATAGCCTACTGTGTAGAATGGTCCGGTATTGAGTTTGGTGAGTAGAGAGTCTACTACCAAGCACCACAATAATGGTGACAGCACTCCGCCTTGCGGACAACCTCTTGTTGTTTTTGCGCTAAGTCTGTCTCCCATCAGTTCCGATCTGACTATCCTGCTTCTCAGCATATAGTCAATCCAGTTGCACATGGTGTCATTGATGCCATGTTCCTTTGCAGCGATGCGTATGGACTCAAATGTTGTCTTATCGAAGGCTCCCTCTATGTCGAGGAAAGCTCCGACGCAGATCTCTTGTCCCTCTAGCGCAACCTCGGCTCGACTCGCA
This sequence comes from Achlya flavicornis, assembly GCA_947623365.1. Lineage (NCBI taxonomy): Eukaryota > Metazoa > Arthropoda > Insecta > Lepidoptera > Drepanidae > Achlya > Achlya flavicornis. Next base: position 2,222,863 of record OX392483.1, on the reverse strand, counting down.
ACATAGTGCAATGCCGTTTCCGTAGATTTGCCAGGGCTGTAGGCGCACTGTAGTTTATGTAGAGGGAATACTTTAAGTGGTCCCTCTCTTAGGTACCTGTCTACCAGTTTCTCCAGAGCTTTTAAGAGAAAAGATGATAGACTGATGGGCCTGTAAGCTTTAGCTTCTTCGTAAGTCGGTCTACCCACCTTCGGTATAAAGGTGACTTTGACCTCCCGCCATGCCTTGGGTACGTACCTAAAGGCTATGCAGGCTCTGTAGAGCTTGCTCAAATGGGGTATCAAAATAGACGCCCCTTCTTGCAATAGTATTGGGTAGATGCCATCTGGACCAGGGGATTTGAGAGGCTGGAAGCCCGCTATGGCAAGCTTCAGTTTATTTTCATCTACCACTTTCTTTGCCGTGAGCCAGTTATCTTTTGACGTGTGCCTTGTGAGCTCGTCACATGTGACTGGTTCCTCTTCATCGCTGTCGCGCAGTATACATTCTGGGAAGTGAGTCCTAAACATCACGCCCAGAGTGTCCTGTCCAGTTTCCGTTAAATGCCCACTTTCATCCTTTACAGATGATAGTGGGTTTGTCTTAGTCATGGACATTGCTTTGCACAACCTCATTCCACTCGGCAGAGCTTCGATGGACGTGCAATGCTGCCGCCAATTGGTTCTTTTGGCCTTGCGTACCGCCGTGCTATACCTCGTCAGCATGCTAGAATAGCCAGAGAAATCTTCCCTGGATTTTGCATCATTGAAGGCCTGTCGTGTCTCCTGACGTATTTTAGATAGTTCAGGAGTCCACCATGGTACCTTTTTGCAAAAGGCCTTTTTCTCTGGGCAATTATCTATCCATGCACCAATGGTGCCCGCCCTGATTCTGTCCGCTTCAAATTCTATGTCTAGTATGGAATTAAGCTTACCTTTAGGGCTCCCTAGATTTACTTTAAGGTCCCTCCTGTACGAGTCCCAATTTGTGTGCCTTGGGTTTCTCCTTCGTCTAGTTTCGGCTTCTCCCGCCGTCCTAAACCTAAAGCATATATAATTATGGTCAGACAGAGAGATTTCGTCCGATACATGCCAATTTTCAATATGAGCGCTGGCCCTGTTCGAGGCCAGAGGCCATACACGGTAAAAAAACTACCTAGTTTAATAAAACTGCTGATCCCATACATTTAGACCAAGTGAAATATTCCGTATGAAAAAATTTTTTACGTACCTAGGTAGAGAAACTTTTTCTGTGTGTTTTTATAGAAAATTTCTTCTAGTTTGCCGCTGGTACTGATTAACGGCAAGCCTCCCAGCAGGCTGGCAGCTTTTCCTATTTGGATAGCCACAAGCTGATCTTCAACGGTTATTTCAAATCGAGCGTTTCCGTGCTTCGGAAGGCACGTAAAGCCGTTGGTCCCGGTTATCAATTAATTGTGGATGCCTCCTAGGCGGCTTGAAAAATTCCAACAGTAGGTTGGCCACTAGCCTACCTCCACCGATCCGCAGTGGGCACGCGTGGTGGAGTATCTGCCCATTCCCTTTCACCCTGATTTGTGAAAGGAGGCCTGTGCTCAGCAGTGGGACATTATAGGCCGATGATGAAGCTGATCTTTGGCGGAAAAACCTCCCCTGTCTCCGGAGGCCTCGATTCGAATTTTGATGAAAAATCCACCAGCAATAATAAAGCTTTGATTCACGACAGTTCTGAACAAAAAAGCTGGGTTATTATTTAGTTTACCTAGGCCACGTTGACGCAAGTAAGTGGTCACTATGTTTAAAATATCGTCACACATTTTGAAATAGTGCAGTCATACATATAAGCCACGTATAACAACGTTAATTTCACAGTTTCATAATCCCGTGTGACGCGGCGTGAAATGAAATGTACTATTTGATACAATACCGTTACGATGCCGCGTGACGTGAACAGATGGTATAATATAAAGAATACGTGGATTAAAGGGGGCCCTTCATGGCCAACGCAACTTCAACGCAAGCGTAGCCTAAAAGCTTGTACTTTCATCCAACGTAATGTTTGACTGCAAAAAAAGAGAGACACCATCAGAGCCATCGGTTATCAGTTGGTAAATTCCGCTGATCACTCGCGGCCGCTTCGCTAGGTCGTCATTCATGATTTCGCATATCATTTTTTTTTTTTTTTTATGTCAATAGGTTGACAAGCAGGCAGACGGGCCACCTGATGGTAAGTGGTCACCGCCGCCTATGGACATTTGCAATACCAGGGGGATCGCCAATGTGTTGCCGACCTTGAAATCATAAAACTTGTTCCAGGCCCATACTTCCTGTGATGTAATCTTACAAGTTTGTGAAAAAAAAGTTAGTTATTTAGAATCTCCAATACATTTGCAAGCATTGTTTAGAGCTGTTTTCTTTACTTTTACAATTTATAGGTACATTAGATATGGCCAAAGTTCAGGTAAAATTTGTGCAAAACCGCTGTTTTTCGGAGGCTTTTACTGAATTTGTTTCACACTTTTTTTTATTTTCGCCTAGTTATACTGCTAGATATAGTTCACAAGATACCAATTTGTTTAAAACATCTAACGAAAAGCGTTTAAAAACGCCATCATAAGTACAGAGCTTTTGTATGAAAAGTATGGTGAGCTGAGTGCTCTTAAAGAGTTCTCAGTATCTACGTCCTAGCAGCATAGGAAGATTTCCTGCATCCTAGATAAATGCTCAAACCGGCTCAAAGCCATCTAAAAATACACTGAAACATCAATATGTTGTCAATTTTATGCTTTTTAGGGTTCCGTACCGGAAGGCTTCGCTGTCCGTCCGTCCGTCCGTCCGTCTGTCTGTCAGTGGGCTGTATCTCAAGAACCATAATAGGTTGACAGCTGAAATTTTCACAGAATGTGTATTTCTATTGCCGCTATAACAACAAATAATAAAAAAGAAATAATTTCACGGAACCCTTCATGACTCCGTCTCGCACTTGGCCGGTTTTTAAGATTGAGCAAATCCATACCTCACGAATCATGATCCTGTAAATCACACGTCACAAATTACTATTTCATACAAAAGTCCATACTTATAAACTATCGTTTTGACATTTGTAAGAAACACCCATTTTTGTCACGTAATTTTACGTATACACTGTAGAAACATATTGCAGTCCAACACTTACAATTCTTCCAAATAGGTTGGTGGTACGCGTTCCGATTCGTGGGTGAAACCCATCATCTCCTATTTTACCTCCATACCCCATGCATAGGGGTTGAATTATGTATGGCTTCCTCGGTGGAGTCCTACATAGGGCGATGGCAGAGACGTCGGATGCCGAGACCAAGGTCCCGGCTTCGAATCCTACGATGAGCTTGAGCTTTTGGTGAAGGAAAACATAAAGTTGAAAGTCTAACGCGAAGCACTATCGGTGTATTCCAACAGCTGCACTTGAGAGCCAGTTCCTTCTAGGATTTGTATGCTTACCAGCTTCGGTAACAGCATCACTTACCATGGTGAGATTGCGTTCTACCACAGCCCATACACAGCAGAAAATTACCTACCTGTTTGCAGAATATTGCAAAACCTTCGTTTGCAAAGAAAACAATCCGCTTCATCGCAATCTGCTGACAAAAACAAAAGATTAAACCCTTTCAACCTGAAATTATATTTTAAATAAGCAAGTGCGTCCTTGGCGCGGCCCACATTGAGCAGGCTTCGCAAGAAAAACAAACATAAAATCAGGAGCAAATTCCAGGTTATCACGACAACGAGCCTCCCTGGACCCATCCGGGGTTCTGTACAAATAAGCATCAAATATTGTTGACACCATATATGCAGAATATACAGGACTTTTAGGACAACTGATAAGGCGCCGATCCACTGAGAGAGTTCTGCAATATTCGCTACCGATATTTTTTTTTGCTTTTAAAGGCGCCCGCATAGTTTACAGTGAACGCGAAACACTCTGAAAGAAGAACTCTAGAACTCTCTCTGTGGGATCGGCGCGGGCGCCTGGGTATATGGAAAGGTAGGATAATTGACCTAAAAACTATTTGGATAAAAGTAACCTATAAATGCACTTATCTTTTAATATGAATGTCAAAGTTAGTATGAATGTAGCTCAATCTCGCTTAAATAGATTTAGATGAAACTAGGCATAGATAAATCATAAAATATCATGTTATAGAAAATGAGGAACGTTTAATCCCGGAAATTAAACCTACCGTCACGGTCGCAGGAAATCCCGAAGGGCGGAAGCTAGTTGATAATGGAAAATCTATCAAGCAAATTTGTCTTGGATTTCCAGGGTAATTTTGTCATTATTTTTCTAGAAAATCAACATTGGCATTCCCTCTGGTGTCGCTGTATTGTCTTCTACCTGTCCCTCGCGGTTTCACGCATTTTCCCAGGATAAAAAGTAGCCTATACCTATATAGGCTACCATACCACTGAGTGCTAGGTATAGATAGCACACAGTGGTATGGTAATGTATCCCTTAGTGAAAGAATTGTCAGAATCGGGTTAGTATTTCCGGAGATTACTTTTTTTATACCACTTAGGTGGTAAACAAGCATACGGCCCACCTGTTGGTAAGCGATTCCGACCCTGCAGAAATCTCTTCACACACTTTTTGAAGAACCCTATGCTGTACTCCATTGGGAAAACCACGGCGGGGAGCTCTTTTCACAGTCTGAGCGTCCGCGGAAGGAAGCTCCGTTGAGCCCGCACAGTACGCAACAATAAACTTATCTAGTACATCCAAATTTAAAAACATACAAACTTACAAATTACCAACATTACCTCTTTATTTGGTAATAGATAGATAGGCGAGACGGTGGCCACTTACTTTTCGTCATAAAAAGTCTCCACATAACTGTTATAATTTAGGAGCTTTTATTATTCGTAGTTTAGGAGAAATAACCTTGTATTTCTAACAATTTTATAGTATAAAACGTTAGGTCCGTTTTGAATTAATTTAAAATGTTCTCGGGACCCAGTTTTCGTCTTTTACATTAACATTTTCCTGTAATAACATAAATGGGAAAATATCTCCCGAAACTGAAAACACTTAGCCACCCCATTTTTAGGTGAAAGTGGGATTAAATGTGCGCATACTATAGGATATTACGCCGGTTGTTTCGCCCCGGGCTAATAACACGGGACTCGGCCGGGATTCGCGGAATATCCCGGATTCAGGCCAGTGTGTAAGTATCTTAAGCGACAATAGGCTGAACGTTGTCTAGCTAAATATTTACAAACTTGAAAGAAAAGTAAATATGAACAAAATACTTTGCACTGCCCGGGAATCGAACCCGGGTCGCAAGAATGGGAATCTTGCATGATACCACTACACCAGCAGTGCGTGTCAATTAATTGTAAAATATGGCAGAAACTCCTATTTGCATAAAAGGAATTATGTTGTACCGTAATTAACATAAATCGATATCTATGGTAAATAACAGTTTGAGCTGTCAAAATAATATATTCATAATTAATTTCAGTAAAATATACGGGTGGATACGACAATACGACATTAAAAAAATTATGTCGTATTTTCGTATCCACCCCGTATAAAAAAATAGGACAGTTGTCTTCTATCCATCTAAATAAAAAGAAGAAACTAACTCCTTAGAAAGAAAGGCATACAAAGAAGGGTTTTCAAAACTTAACCCCTACCAACCGCCTCCTGGGATCGTGGGCGAATGATGTGATATATAGATATAATTAATCATTATTGTAAATTAATATTGTTTTGAATAATATCTTTGTTAATAACTTTCAGCCATTAATAACGCGTGCTCATATGAAAGCGGAACAATTGAGTGTTAATTAACTGGTAGCGTTAGTGATAAACTATTGGGGTACGCGGTTGCCCGTACGGCGAGGGATAGGCATGCATACATACCTACATAGAGTAAGAATATGAATAGAGCAACATTACCGTGTGCGAAACGTGACCAGACGACGGTGATGATGCGGGACCGTCGCCACTCCCAAAGTACCAATTGGGTCTCGGGGGACTGTGAACGGCACGGCGGCCGTATTGTCCTCGATGTGTCGAGACTGCGGCAATAGAGGGTCCATATAACTACCGACGGCCGCGGGCTCTTTACTTAACCCCTGACCCCCCCCTGACCCCTTGGGGGTCAGTCGGAACTCCCGTCACGTCGTGCCCTAGGACCCGGATGCCGACTGTCCAGAGGACGTCGTTCGCCTGTAACTGTAACGCAATCATATGAGAGAGGTAGAGCATAGCGTTTATTCGCTCAAAGAGCAGCTCGACTGGGGAAGTACCTCCACCTTACAGAATACCGCAGCCAAATTGTTGTGTAAAGTTGTGTTCCTGCGCGTGAGTAAGGTCGCCAGAGCTGATTGGGGAGGGTGGAAAGGTCGGTAACGCGTGAGCGATGCTTCGTGTGTTGCAAGCGTCTATATGGCTACGGTAACCGCTTACCATCAGGCGGGCCGTATGCTTGTTTACCGACTTAGTCGTATAAAAAAAAAAAAAAACATAGGTACTAGTAGTTTCCTGTCAAAAGAAAATGTTGATATGAGTTCCTTGTCATTTGTTCTCGTAGTATCGATAAAAAAAACGAGATATTGGATTAATTATTATGTATTTAGTCGTTCAAACTATGAAAGCGCGTTCGTTTCAAGGCAGCGTTGCACATACCCGTGCTCACGGCACATACTCTATATACAGTCGCTCTTATTCTATCTCTATGAGTCGAACATACAAGTTTATAGGTTTTGATAACGTTTACCGATAGTCACGTAGCAATGAACTGTTCTGTGTATCACTAGGTACAGACACAGTTAAAACAAACGCAAAAACTACTAAAGTAATTTGGATGAAATTTGGTACAGATAGGTAAATTATACTCTGGAATACTTAACATATTAGATATTTTTATCCCGGATTGAAAATATATAAATTTAGATAACAGGGTAGATACCTATATGGTGCAGTTTCACATACAACATTATTCATATCTCATACAGGAAAAAGGTCGTTCTTTGATAAAAATAAAAATGCAACAGTATTTTTATTTTATTTGACTGACAAACGTCGTTTACATAAATATCCACTTTATATGCAGCGCGGGACAGCCGCGCCATCTTTACGTAAGTTCAAATTCTAGTTTTCTTTTCTTTATTGTTCGTATTATTTATTGAATATATGTTTTCAATGAAGTAGATAATAGTAATGTAGTAATAGTTACAAAAGAACAAACCTAATATTATATACTTTGCAAAGTAAAATACCGTAACTATTTACAGATACCAATAATTACGTTTGCTGAGTGGGAGCAGCATTTCGTGCACCATGCTAGACAGTACATTTCCTAGTCTCTAAGTATATACTGTAGTCTTTAGCCGACATACCTACTCTTGGCCAGTTTTCTTTTTTTACCGCTACGCCCGCGACATCTTCAATAATTATCCAGAATTATTTTTATATGGTTATCTACGCAAGCTTTGTGGATGTTAATGTTTTGTTTTCTCCAGTAAAGTTAATTTTGAATTTGTTCACAGAGGGCGCAATAAACACAACCTAGATTATTTATTTTAAAAAATAATAAGATTTTTTAATCAGCTTTTATTAAACTATCTCTAACTACTCTAACAATACTCTGAAGTCAGGTTTTGGATTGGGTTTGTTTTTATCAACTCAAGTTAGCTTCATGCCTATCCAGCAAAAAACTTCCGGGAAAGTCCGCTAGAGGCGTTTTGATAGCAGAGGCTTTCCGCATGCGTACTACCGCTTCATTTTCTTCAATGCCCACGAATTTAATGAATGACGCGCCATCACAACCTGTCGTCTGTAGTATAAAAGTAATTTGTAATTTTTAATGTTAGAAAATGCTTGATTCAATCACATACGTTCACAGTGTCGTACCAATTAGATAGTGTTGTGACTAATTTTCGGGTGAGATTCCCGCTAAATTTATGACAATAAATCTCAGGAATAAACGTAAGTACACACTATTTGATGTTTTTATTTTTTTTTACACTTATTACGCAATGATCTTGATCTTTTCTGCCTATTGCGATTTATGTAATTGAACTTAATTGATTGGGGGTAGAAAAACTGCCTGGCTGTCATTGGTCTTGCCGCTATTTCCTTGAAAACAAAACTGCGGTAATTTTATCGATTTGACACATTCACCCCAATATACTTAATGTAAATGGTTTCTATGCGAACTAGTAAATAAATCAATTCTTTTCACATTAGCGCAGCGAGACAATTATTCTGTCATTGAGCTATTAAGGTCAAGGTTTCAGGGGATTTCTATATGACTTAAATCGTCAGTACCTGCTTATTGATGATGTTTTCTGTATGTGGTAAATTTTTAGGGTGCTGAGTGGGTAATTATTTATATCTAGCTATAACAAACGATAAGCTCTTACCTAGTTACGTTAACATATTTTATTTCCTTACTTACCTGTTTGTTTATGTACTAAATAAATATTTCATATATTTGTATCTTCTCCAGAACAAAATGTCAAGCAGTCCCTTCCCATACACCTGCGAGCTATGCGGGGCAGAAGGCCTAACAGACGAAGGCATGCGTTCACACACGTTGGAGGCTCACGTGGTGGGTCGTCCCGACTGTCCCTTCTGTGACTGTGCTGTGCCTCAACCGCAGTTAGTGGGACATGTACAAAGAGCTCATCTGCACTATCTGACGCCGGAGAGGGAACTAATGGCGTTTATTGATGATCAGAGTCCAGGGTAATGGTTTTTCTACTTGACAAATCTGATTAAATTTTCTTTTATTACGCTCTGTACCTTGTATCTTAGCAAAATAAAAGAAAGAAAGCCTTTAAAATGTTTTATTCTTTTTTAGCTATGACGAAGACTCTAAAATGACTACAACAGACAGCTGCAGCTACAATACTCCAGGTTCTATCAATGGCTGGCACAGTCCAGACACGTCATCATCATTCCATAATGGAGCTATATCCAAGAACATCAACTATCACAATGGTTTCCAAGAAAAAGACAACGACAGGAGCGAGAAAGACACTTATAGAAGTGAGAAAGACGATGATAGATGCTCAAAATCACCTAAGAATATAAATCTAGTGAATGGTTTAAAGAATATAAATATAAGTAATGGTGTTATACCCAAAAAGGTTCAAAGCAGGCATAACTCTCATGAAGGTGAAATGAATGGCCTTGATAAAAAGGGTAAGTTATGGGCCAACTAGAGTTTGCCAACCTACTTTATAATGTGTATGTTTATACGACAGTCTAAAACCATGTACATTAAATTAGCCCCTCTTTTGCGCCTATTAGTAATTAGCCCCACATGTCAGTAAACTGTAAAATCTATTCTGGTTTCCAGGAGCTCATTCTAGTCCAACTCATAATTCTGGGAATTATGAAGGATCACCAAACAAAAATAAGGTAATGTGATTTTTTAATGTTCATGTAAAATCTTATAGAATATGAACGCGATTTTAATTTTTATATTGTATGTGCATATTTCCAGTTATCAATGGCAAGCGCTGGTCAAGGTTCGCCTCTCAGATCTCAGTTAGCGTTAAAACTGAAACCAAACACTCCGAAAAAGGTTCCACCCACGCCGAGTCCAACTGTTCAGGTATACAAATTAAAAGTTAAATAATTTGCCAGTTACTAATATTATCAAATTATAATTCATGTTCTTATTCCTAAAATTATTCATTGTGTTCTAAGCTTTAGGCTGAATAATTCAACTCCATAACTACGCGAAGTTGTGTGAATAGATTTAAAAAAATATAGTGTCAAACTCATACTTAACTGTCAAAGTTTCATAACCTTGCCCGCCAAATTATTGTTTCAAAATATTTACTACATTATTAGTGTCTAAATTTAATTTAAAGTACTACAAGAAGTTATAAATCCAGCTATTTGGTAATAAATGCAATTATTTCCAGTGTCTCCTATGTGATTTTACATCAACATGTCCAAGGAAATTGGAAGAGCACATCAACCGAGCGCATTTCGACCTTACCTCGCCATCGGTGATGGGAAATGCGAATGATAACTCGAATAATCCTACTTTGGGGCTGACCAACCCTACTTTGACTTTGGATAACCCTACTTTAGCGTTCAGTGCAATGGCTATGTCTCCAGGACCTCATGGCTCTACATTCCAATGTCCAATATGTGAGATGGAATTTTCAAATGTATCTGAAGTTGAATTGCATGTAAACGTCGAGCATAAGGATATACTGAGTCCACAGAAACCTGTGAGTAATAGGTACTCTATTATATTTTATGAATGAGTAAAAGATGCTATAAACTTAAAGGTTTAAAAGTACCAAATCATACTTCGTTCATACAAAGGAAATCAAACCTTATTTATTTGGAAAAAATATCTTAATGGGTGCAACCAAGCTCTGTCAAGTGTTTTTCTTAAATTCCAATGGACCATATACTAATTAAAAACAATTATCCTGGGACATTCCTCATACATGGGTCTCTGATCTAATCACAAACTAAGCAGAGCTTGTACTATCGAAACCAGATAACTGATATAATACATTATATACACATTTTTGTTCATAAATACATACTTAATATACATAATTACACCCAGACTCAAAACATACAGACATGTTCATCCACACAAATGCATGTCAATCAAACCCACAACCTGCAGTGCGATAGGTTGGATCTTAACCAACTGCACCAACTGGCCCGTCAATAGAATATGTGATTTGATAAACAATCCCTATAATAAATCTCCTTCCTATCAACCTGAACATGGTCAAACAAGGCTTATCCATGGTAAAAATCTTACAGGATCAAGTAGACAATGCATCATGTGAAGATGTTGTGATGATGGAAGAGAGTCCCGTCAGCAACTGTCCCGTATGCTGTCAGCCGCTCCCTCTATCACAGCATGAACTGGTATGTAAAATTACATCTGCATTAATAAATCTGGCTTATATACTCTGGGAACTTAGGTTTTAACATATACCCCATATTCATAATAAAATTATGAATTGTTGAAGAGAAATTTTGTCCTCGTGGGAATCATTACAAAATCAATCATGCACCATCTAAAATAAACACTGCACACTACTTTCTCAATAATAGAGTGGTATCCGCTACTTCAATTAATATTATAAAAACACATTTGACAAAGACTAAAAACCTTGAAAAGTCAGCTATACTGCAAAATGATTTTCAACATTGTGTGACACATCTACTAAGCTCCTCATCTATAAATAAATGAAATTCCCAAGTCTTTATCTGGCACATGACTTACAGTGATTAAATGCGTGAGACGTAGGAAGTTAAGCAATGCTTTGGTATGGACATGGACAAGATAGGTTACTTTGTTGGTAAAACTGCCACACTGCTTTTATATTTTATATCAAAATATGTTAATCATCATCATCAGCCTATAATGTCCTACTGCTGAGCACAGGGCTCCTTTCACAAATCGGGGTGAAAGGGAATGGGCAATACTCCACCACGCATGCCCACTGCGGATCGGTAGAGGTAGGCTAGTGGTCAACCTACTGTTGGAGTTTTCAAGCCGACTTCAAAGGCCTCCAACTAGCTTAACGACTATCACAACGGCTGTACGTGCGTTCCGAGGCACGGAAATGCTCGATTTGAAATAACACTAGGCGGTCACCCATCCAGGTACCGACCACGACGGTGGTAGCTTAACTTGTCGATCGATTAAGAAAGGCTTATCATGCTTATCTTTTTAAGAGAGGTAGAGCATAGCGTTAATTCGCTCAAAGAGCAGCTCGACTGGGGGAGTACCTCCACCTTACAGAATACCGCAGCCAAATAACTTTATGTTGTGTAAAGTTGTGTTCCTGCGCGTGAGTAAGGTTGCCAGAGCTCATAGGGGAGGGGGGATAGGTCGATAACGCGTGAGCGATGCTTCGTGTGTTGCAAGCGTCTATATGGCTACGGTAACCGCTTACCATCAGGCAGGCCGTATGCTTGTTTATCGACTAAGTTGTATAAAAAAAAAAAAAAAAAAATGCACCACAACGCTTTTGTGAGGATTAATACAAAAATAGAACTCAAATACCCTAAATATTCCAATTTTAATAACAGATTCAACACATAGAGGAGCATTTCGAGAGAGGTGAGGACAGTGGCTCAGCATCAGGGTTGACGACTGCTGAGAGAGAAGCTCAGAGGAACAGGGAGGAGCATGAGTTTCAGTTGTTGCGGGTAATTTATTATTATACTAGTTGCGCCTCGCGGTTTTACCCGCATACCCTAGGAATATCCTACTCTACCCTACCGTTATGTTTTCTAATTTTTCCATAAGAACCTTCTCCAGGGTATTAGAAAACTAAATATAAAGATGGATGAAATTGGTAGTCTTCTCAAGATTGATCAATCAGAATCATTTATTGTCATAAATTTGCTTTGAAATACACCCTTGTTGCATAACATATCCATACACTTGCAAGATTAGACTCGTCAAGCTGGTTAGAAATTATTTATATAATAATCATTCATATGATAATAATAATCTACTCTAGCACCATATAATGCATACCACATGCATACAAACTTTTAAGTTAAGTAATTTTTAATGGCTATTCAAGTTGTCAAACATATTTTTTTTGCAAATAACTTTCTAATTTGACGTTTTAGGTTTTAATTAGGATACTTATGAGGGGCAAATGTCCAAACACACATTTTCTATTAAATTATTTAATGCACCACAAAAAATACTTGTACAGGCCATAGCCACCGAACCAGAGAGAGAGATTTTTTTTTTTTTTTTTTAAACAATAAAGAATTTCCATAGATTAGTACAGATAATACATTCATTCTCCCAACACTCCCCTTCAATTATAAGATTATGCTTTTTATCAACTTTCATTTAAATGTTATTTATGTTTTAAGAATGCATACTACTATATATCTCTATTATAATATTACAAAGGCATCATCTTATAATTGGTATACAAAATATAAAAGAAAACCAATTCAATTACACATTTTTTCTTTTACAATATAAGATTAAGTTTTATAGTGATATTAATCATGAAATCAAAATCATGACAAAAAAAAAAATAAACAAAGAACTCCCTTTGAAAACAAAGAACTAATAATATTGTTGTCTCCCCTTCAACATTGAATTTACATTTTAAACTTAATTTATACTTATTTAAATTACAGAAACAGCAAATTCTATGTTGCTAAGTTACAAACAAAAGTTACACTAAATACTCCAAACAAATTAAATTACACTCATTAATGATTATGATTTAATAATGATGATACATATATACCCACATACCTAATAGAATAATAAAGTTTTTGAATGAAAAAAAAAAATATAACTTGTTTTATTTAAATACCTAATAGTTTTAGAAAATCATAAAGTATATACTATAATAGTCAATTAAAGTACTTATCATATATTTTCAGTGCTACTTTACATGTTCACACATTTATGTTACCCAATTGCAATATACCTGCTAGTTTGAATTACAAAATATTCATCTTGTTACAAAAATAAACATGTTTTGTTGTACATAAAGATTTTGTTAATACATCCGCAATATTATAGTTAGTTGGTACATAAGATAACTCTACAACATTATTTTTTATAGCATCCTTGACATAATGAAATTTTATATCTATATGTTTAGTGCGCTTGCTATTTTCATTACAAAGTATCATATTTATAGCACTTTGATTGTCTATCCTAAGATATGTATCTATGTTTATTGAATTGAAATCAACTGATATGCCTTTTAAATAAACTAAGTCACTTACAGCGAGTGCTCCTGCCACATATTCTGCCTCAGCTGTAGATAGAGCAACTGAAGTCTGCTTTTTACAATACCAATGTACCAAGTTACCACAATAGAAGATAGCACAACCACTGGTGCTCTTCCTGTCTGTTTTATCGGCTCCCCAATCTGCGTCTGAAAAAGCTATAAGTTGCTTAGGGATGTCGGACTTGACATACACTAAGGCTTTGTCTATTGTAGCTTTAAGATATCTTAGTATTCTCTTACCTGCTTTCCAAAGTTCCATGGTTGGTTTATCCAAAAATCTACTGAGATATGTGACGGCATAAGTGATGTCTGGTCTACTTGTCAATGATATGTACAAAAGTGATCCGATTAAATGTCTAAATGGTACATTACCTATCTCCTGGTTTGTATGATCTGCACTGAAATTGATCTCCATTGGTGTGTCTATAGGTCTACAATCTTCCATGTTGAATTTCTGTAAAATTTTCTTTATTAACTCAGTTTGCTTAATTTCAAGTCTGTCTCCTTTTCGTGTTATATTCATTCCTAGATACTCTTTTATTTCTCCCAAATATTTTGTCTTAAATTTTTCTTTTAAATCTGAAATTATCAAATTATCTTGCCCCATAGTCAATATGTCATCGACAAAAACCAATAACCATGTCTTATCCTTTATATATAAGCAATAATCATGTTTTGATTGTGTAAATCCTTGTTTTATCATAAACTTATTAAAATGTTGATTCCAGCATTTTGGTGCTTCTCGTAATCCATATAGAGCTTTTCTAAGTTTAAGTACTTTTCCTTTTGGTATTTCTATTCCTTGTGGACATTTTATATATACATCTATATCTAAATTCCCATTCAAAAATGCTGTTGGTATGTCCATTTGATTTATTTTATATCCTTCTTGAATTGCATGACTTAACATCAGTCTAACTGTCGACATTCTGGCAACTGGTGCATAGCAGTTGTATTCTCTCTCTTGCTGAAAACCTTTGGCTACAAGTCTAGCCTTCTTTATGTTGTTTTGTTTAGTTGTAAATACCCATCTTGTGTCTATTGTTTTTCCGTTTTCAGGTAGGTCTGTTACTTCCCAGGTTCCTAATAACTCGTGAGATTTTATTTCATTTGTAATAGCTTCTTTCCATTCATCTCCTTTTTTCATTGCTTCATTATAGTTTTGTGGATCTCCTGTATACAAGCAATATGCTGAATAAACTTCATAGTCATCTAGCTTTTTTGGTGCTTTTACTGTTCTTCCTATTCTTGTAGTATTTGGTTCTACAACATTATTCTGACTTTCTCTATCTATATAAATGTCTCTTTCTGTATCTTCATTAATTACTTCTACTAGCTTATCATTTCTGTTATCTCTACTTTGCTTTTCTTCTGACATCTTTTCCTTATCTTGATTTATTTGTTGTTCTTCTTTTCTCTCTGTAATCATTTCTTGTTCTTCCTCTTTAAAATATGAGTATGTATTGTTATTATCTTTCTTTTCATCTTTATATACGTAATCATTCTCATCAAATCTCACATCTCTAGCAACATTAACTTCATTTTTCTCTGGATCCCACAATCTATATCCTGTAGCTGCATAGCCCACCATACGCGTTTCAATTGCTCTATTGTCTAATTTATTTCCTTTGGGAATAATAACTTGCCATGCCTTGCTTCCGAAAGTTTTTAGCCTTGACAAATTCAATTTTCCTTGCATCACTTCTTCTGGTATATTAAATTTTATTGCTGATGAAGGACATCTGTTAAGTTGATATGCAGAGCACAAAATTGCTTCACCCCACAGGTTTTTAGGAAGTTTAGTTTCAACCATCAAAGTCCTGGCTCTATTATTTAGAGTGCGATTCATCCTCTCCGCAACTCCATTTGATTGAGGTGAGTATGGCTGTGTATATTGTATTGATATACCTCTATTTCTGCAAAAGTTTTCAATTTTATAATTTTTAAATTCTCCACCATTATCACATCTTATCTTTTTAACTTTAATTTGTTTTTCTGTTTCAAATTTTCTTATGTGGTCAAGTAAATTATCTGTAGCCTGGCTTTTATTCTTTAACAAATAGACAACACAAAAATGAGAAAAATCATCAATAATTACCTGGTAATATCGCTCACCATGAATTCCAGGAGTTGACATTGGACCGGCTACATCAGTATATATATATAACGGCTATAACAGTTCACCTATACAACTTGACCTAGGCTTTTCTACTGTGGAAAATGGTAAACGAGTTGACTTACCCATCATGCAGGGACCACAAGTTCCTTCATTGGCCGGTAGATTCATCATCTTTAGGCTGCTAGCATTTAGGTGACCTAGACGCCTGTGCCACAAGTCTGAGTTACATGCATTGTTGCAATAACAGCTGATTTCCATTTCAATTATAAAAAGTTTTCCTACATGTTTTCCTATTAGCTTTTTCATAGTTTTGTTATTAAATATTTCCACATTATTTTGACTAAAATTAACATTACAATTACCATCAATAATCTTTTTAACAGATAATAAGTTAAATTGTAAATTTTCAACAATTACTGCCTCGATTGTAACTACACTACTGTTACAATTCAGGGTTAAAGTACCTTTCCTATTTGCTGTAATATATTCCCCATTAGCTAAATATATTTTCATTGCTTTTTCCATTACAATTACATTAATCATATACTTTTCAAAGTTTTGTTGTATTAAATGCTCTGTACATCCCGAATCTATCACCCATTCTATTAAATTATCTGAATAATTTTGATGACTCTCAATACCTGTTATAAAAGCAAACCTTGATTCATCATTTTCTTCAACTGCAGTTGCCGCTTGATTCCAATTACCACGGCCTTGACCTCTTCCTCGATTTGGATAGTATCCTCTGCCTCGACCTCCATAAAATTGTCCTCGTCCATATATTTGGCCTCTTCCTTGTAATAGCCCTCGTCCATGAAATTGTCCTCTTCCGTGAAATTGTCCTCGTCCATGAAATTGCCCTCGTCCGTGTAATTGTCCTTGTGTTTGAACAATACCACCTCTGAATCTGTTGCGACACTCCCGCGCTATGTGGCCAACCTTTCCACAACTATAACAGCTTTTAAATGCTGTAAAACTATATGAATCTGAAGTATTTTGACTGCTACTACTTTTAAGTTTTAATTCAGCGTCCAGTAATTTATTCTTAACATATTCCAAAGTAAGCACCTCCGTAGATGTTTCCATTACAGTGATTATTGGTTGGTATAATTGTGGTAATGACATTAATAAATATGTAACTTTATCAGTTTCTTCCATCTTGTTGACATTTTCAATTTCTCTTATAATTTTATCAAATTTATAAAAATAATCCTTCAGACTTTCATTATCCATGCATTTCATATTTAGAAGTTTCTTTCGTAAATAGATGTTATTTAACGTGCTTTTTCTCTCGTAGATTTGACTTAATTTTTCAATCATTTTACTTGCTGTGCTTTCGTCTTTCAAATATTCCAACTGGCTATCAGATACTGATTGAATAATAATATTCTTTGCCTTGGCGTCCATCTTGCGAAAATTTTCTTTTTCAGCTTTTGTTATATCCTCACCCTTTGATGACAATGCCTCAATGCACTCCTTGAACTCCATATAGCTTTTAATTCTGAACAACCAGCTCGAAAAGTTTTCACCATTAAATATTGGCAGAGTACCACACACGTTGTTCCAAGATGTCGCCATTTTTACGTTTTTCGTTGTTAACAAATCGACAGCCGTGATAAAAATCTTAGTTTTTTTTTTACTTTACTATTTATATCTTTGCCATCTGGCTGAATTGTGCTGCCCATAACCTTTTAATTAGGATACTTATGAGGGGCAAATGTCCAAACACACATTTTCTATTAAATTATTTAATGCACCACAAAAAATACTTGTACAGGCCATAGCCACCGAACCAGAGAGAGAGATTTTTTTTTTTTTTTTTTAAACAATAAAGAATTTCCATAGATTAGTACAGATAATACATTCATTCTCCCAACATTAGGACTGTTTGTATGAGTGTCCTCATTCGATGTAGGTTTAAAGGATTTATCTACATTTGAAAAACAAATGGTGCCTTATGTATGATTATGCCTAGCTCCGAACAAAAATCTTCAAACTCGTAAATTACATCCGGGGAGAAATTAGAATAACTGTTTTTACTATTATATACAGCCTAATTTATTAGGAAGCTATGTGTACAAATGCAGCAGAATGTATCTGTCGGCAGGCCCAGTACGGCATGGAGGAGGAAGACTGTGAGGGGTACACGAACCGCGCCACGAACAGCTTGAAGCGCGCCGTGTACAGCGGAGCCCTGTCTGTGGCCGGCTACTACGAGCGCAGCGTGGGCCTGCGCCGCGCCTCCGCCACCGGCCGCGACACCGGCTCCTCTAGGACCAATGGTTACTTTATATATACACTACACTACACTATACTACACTACACTACTATACATTACTCTATACTACACTAAACTACTAAACATTACTCTACACTACACTACACTACACTACACTACACTACACTACACTACACTACACTACACTACACTACACTACACTACACTACACTACACTACACTACACTACACTATACTATACTACTGTGGCCGGCTACTACGAGCGCAGCGTGGGCCTGCGCCGCGCCTCCGCCACCGGCCGCGACACCGGCTCCTCTAGGACCAATGGTTACTTTATATATACACTACACTACACTATACTACACTACACTACTATACATTACTCTATACTACACTAAACTACTAAACATTACTCTACACTACACTACACTACACTACACTACACTACACTACACTACACTACACTACACTACACTACACTACACTACACTACACTGCACTGCACTACACTACACTACACTACACTACACTACACTACACTACACTACACTACACTACACTACACTACTACACATTACTCTATACTACACTACACTACACTACTATACATTACACTACACTACACTACACTACACTACACTACACTACACTACACTACACTACACTACACTACACTACACTACACTACACTACACTACACTACACTACACTACACTACACTACTACACATTACTCTATACTGCACTACACTACTATACATTACACTACACTACACTACACTACACTACACTACACTACACTACACTATACTACTATACATTACTCTATACTACACTACACTACTATTCACTACACTACACTACTATACATTACACTACACTACACTACAATACATTACTCTATACTACACTACACTACTATACATTACACTACACTATACTACACTACACTACTATACATTACACTACACTACACTACACCACACTACTATACATTACACTAAACTAAACTACACTATACTCATCGAGGAAAAATCTCTTTAGATTTAATTAGCATACCGAGAAATTTAATTCCGAAACTAGTCAGTGCGTTTGCACTGATTTTGAACAGTTAGGACCAATCACTGCATCGTGTGTGACTTGGCCAATCAGAGCGCATTGTCGTTGGTAGGAATTTGGCGGAATGGATTTCAAGCAAAAGAAATGTCATAGCGCTTCTTTGGGTTAATTGTTCGATGACTATACCACACTACACCACACTACACTATACTACACTACACCACACTCCACTACACTACACTATACTACACTACACCACACTCCACACTACATTACACTATACCACACTACACTAAACTACATTAAAGTATACCAAACTACAATATACTATATTATACTATACAATATCACACTACACTACAATATACTATACTACACTACACTTCACTATACCACACTAAACTATAACACACTCCACACTACACTACACCACACCACACTATATCACACTACACTACACTATACTACACCATACTACACTATACTACAATGTGCCAAACTACACTACACAAACAGTGGCGGGGTAACTACAAACCACGTAATCACCGATGTGATTAAACAAGTCTATCCACAATAAAAAGCAATATTTCGTATTCAACAGGTATATTAGAAAGGATAGTACAGCTGAACGCTCAGAACCCCAGCATAGTGAAGACTTACTTGTGCAGTGCGGTTGATCACTACGCCAGCACTTACGGAGATAGAGGGTGGGGGTGTGGATATAGGTAACATTAATTTTCATACTATTAATCTAGTAAAGCCTCCTGATGGTAAGCGGTTTCCGTAGCCGTTTTATGATTGCTTTTGAGAATCCAAGTAGGGAAGGTATGATAGTAATGATGGTGAATATCTTGAGGTTTTGGTGAAGGAAACCATAGCATGGTGGTCTTTTTAGTCTGTTTTGCTACCAATTCCTGCTCTCAAGCACCTATCGGTGTGTGAGGAATGTCCCAGGATATTTATTTATTTATTTATTATTTATTTATCGGTGTCTTCTGACAGTTGAAAATCAAAAACAAAAAGTTATTTATTCAGTTTAGGCCCTGGTCATTTATTCAGTTAAGGCACTTATGAACGTTAAATTGGTACATATACAGTTGAATTTACCACTGGTTCGGTATACACTTTAACTGAGAAGACTCCGGCAAGAAACTCAGCAAGACTATTTTTTGTCTTTTCATAATACAGCTTTTTTCCAAATAGTTACTTATACAATATATATATTACTAGCTGCCCGGCGCGACTTCGTTCGCGTTGTGCTACCCTACCGTATGGTGCTACCCTACCCTACCCTACCCTACCCCACCCTACCCTGACAGCAAAATCCCCATTAACAAAATGATCCGCCATTTATTGAATTCATTTGTTACAAAAAATGTGATAAATGAAGAACCGCTCGACCGATTTTGTGCAAACTTCACATAAACCATCTACTAAATAGTCCGAACAAAGCGTAAACATTTGGTTTGGATAGGTGAGCCCGTTCTTGAGTTATAAAATTACAACGAAAAGTGGCATTGATTTTTATATATATAGATTATTATGCTTATTCATACAATTGTCACTTAGCCAGGGGGGATGCAATTGTCACTTAGCCAGAAAGAAGCTACTACAGCCATATATTTTTGTCTTCCACGTAATGAGCCACCTTATAATAGGCTTTGTCAATTAACCTCTGCTTTATGAAATCTTTGAATTTATTATAAGACATTTTAGCTACTTCAAGTGGGATTTTATTATAGAATCGAACGCAATTTCCGAGAAAAGACTTATTAACTTAAGATAATCTGCATCTAGGTGTTACAATTTTATCTTTATTTCTTGTTATTAATTTCAAATAAATTTAAGTTTTTACGGACAAACATTATATTTTCATAAATGTACTGTGACGGTAACGCTAAAATTTTAAATTCCTTAAATCGATTTCTTAGTGATTCGCGAAGACCCAAACAATAGATTGTGCGAATTGCACTTTTCTGCAGAATAAATATAGTTTCAAAGTCTGCAGCTATGCTTAGTGCCAGTTTTTTTTTTACAGGAACATGCAGATGTTGTTATCGTCACTAGTGAAGCAACCAGAGTACAGTGCGTTAGTGCGGTGTGCGGCGGACAAGGAGTGCGAGTGCGTGCCTTCGATTCCGCGTCTGCAGCTACTGGTGGAGCGCGCTTGGCAATTAGGTTTCGATACACAGGTCAGATGGAATTCATGTCGAAAAATATAATTTTAATAGAATGACAGGCCAGTTGGCGCAGTTGGTTAAGACGTGGAGTAACCTATAGCGCCGCAGGTCGTGGGTTCGATTCCCACACAGGACATGCATTTGTGTGCATGAACATGTCTGTATGTCCTGAGTCTGGGTGTAATTATGTATATTAAGTATGTATTTACAAACAAAATGTGGTATATGTATTATATCAGTTATCTGGTTTCAATAGTACAAGCTCTACGTAGTTTGGGATCAGATGACCGTGTGTGAGGAATGTCCCAGGATATTTATTATTTATTTAGAAAGAAATGTAAAATACGTGTTTACAGGCAAAACATTAACTGTCTCCTTCATACTCATAAGCTTGACCGTGCGCGAGAGAGACGGACAGAGTGTTCATGTTGTGCATGCAGTGTGACGTCACGCCGCGCGCTCATTAACAGACTCTACACAAGCGCAACGTGTAAATGTGTTGAACGTGCCAGCTTTAGTTAAACTAACCTGGCACATATGGCAATATATATTGTTTTTTAACTTTAAGAAAACCATTTCCAAATTCACAGCAGATCCTATGCAGAGAGATCGACAGAACTCTTTATAATCCCCCATTTTGGCGGAAAAACCGTAATGGCAGCTAATTCCATATAGGGTTGCCATCCGTCTAGGTTTCCCCGGATCTGGTTTTGAAGGCGTCTGGGGAGCGTCCGGGCGGGGTTTAATTCGTAACCCGGGTTTAAACATTTCAAGTCTGTAGGATCTGTTATATAATCTATGACTAAATTTAATTTTAATATCTTTGAAACTAAATAAAAACTTGATTTATGACATATTTAACTGTTTTTTATTATGCTAAGTTTAAAAAAAACCTGTTGACATGTCCGGGTTCTGCACTGCAAAATCCGGGGTTATCGCGCGTCTTGTCCTGGTTGCTTAATTTTAGAGATGGCAACCCTAATAAATACCACATCGTGTACGATGTGGAATAAGCTCCCATTTTCGGTATACGATATTAATCGTATCGTGCAGTATTATCAAAATCGACCCGAGAATCCTTTGGGTATTTATTAAAAACTTTTAATTCTTCCAGGGTTCAGAACAACTTGGTTCAAAGTTATACAACACTCGAAAGTGGATAGGTGCCTGCGAAGTGGTCACTGTACTCTCATCGCTTAGGATAAGGTACGTCTTTTTTTTGGAATTCCGTACCCAAAGGGTGTAAACGGGAACCTATTACTAACCGTCCGTCTGTCTGTCTGTCTGTCTGTCTGTCTGTCTGCTGAATATCATGAACCGCAATAGGTAGACAGTTGAAATTTTCACAGAATGTTCTATTGCCGGTATAAAAACAAATAATTAGAACAGAAAACACTAGAGGTAAACAAACAGAGCACAGCGTTTAATCGCTCAAAGAGCAACCCGACTGGGGAAGTACCTCCACCTTACAGAATACCGCAGCCAAATAACTTTATGTTGTGTAAAGTTGTGTTCCTGCGCGTGAGTAAGGTCGCCAGAGCTCATTTGGGAGGGGGGAAAGACGGTAACGCGTGAGCGATGCTTCTTATGTTGCAAGCGTCAATACGGCTACGGTAACCGCTTACCATGAGGCGGGCCGTATCCTTGTTTACCGACATAGTTGTATAAAAACAATAACTGAAACTGAAAATTTCAACTGTCTTCATATGACGGTTCATGAGATAGCCTACTGACAGACAGATGGACGGACGGACAGTGGAGACTTAGTCAGAAACCGTATATTGACTCAAGGCTATGTTTCTTTACCACCTTCGACCACATAATTAACTGTGAGATTGTGGTCATAGACAAGGTATTTTTAATTCAATGTTATGTCCAGATGTGAACTGATAGACTTCCACAAGCCAACGAGCGCCGACGGGTGCCACCCGGCGCTGTTCGAGTGGGTGCTGCGCTACTTCACCGACAACCCTGACCACTTCAAGCCGCCGCTCTACTTGCAGCATCAGGGTATGTTACTTTATTATAATAATCCATTTATTTCAGGCTACTAGTGGGACATAGATATATTACCTTACAAACTAACATGAATATAAAAAAAAAAAAATAAGACTAAAAACTGGAGACTTCTGAATTAGAAAAATGGTGTCTGATTAGCTTTACCTTGAATATTACACAGGGTTTAGAAATTCACCTGAACCGATGAAAGAGTGGAATTACTCATCAATATCTTCTATTTTTTAATTTAAATGAATTTTATTACAAACATGAATATTAAAAAAAAAATTAAGTATAAAAACTGGAGACTTCTGAATTAGAAAAATGGCTGATTGAATAAACTTTACCCTGAATATTACACAGGGTTTAGAAATTCACCTGAACTGATGTAAAGAGTGGAATTACTCATCAATATTTTCTATTTTTTAATTTAAATTAATTTTATATTGGTGCATATTCTGTTGTAAATCGCACTAAACTAATTTTACTCACATCTTTTTTACGAACATTATTGAAAAAGGATAGAATATATTTAAAGCTGTCAAATTGATCTTAGCCGTCTTATTTTGTGTGTATTTAAGCGTAACCGCGATAGATAGTGACTAAATTTATATTGAAAACAAGCATTGAACTAATTTGACACCTGAAATTTCATACATCCTTTTCTTACGTTCTTTGTTAGAAAGAGACATAGTTAGATTAAAATTAGTTTAGTTGTAAACAACAGAATCAGGGCCAATCTCTGGTTGTTTAATTTTATTTAGTTTTTAATTTAATTGTTCCGTTTTTTTTTATTTAAGCTTTATTGTTATTGTCATTTTGTGAACGTTGTACACACGGCTACCGATCAAGCTATACTTTTCCAGTATAAGCTGAACTCGCATTGTATACGATTTCCGTACAATGGGAGGTCAGCTTATACTAGAAATGTATAGCTTGACCTGTAGCCGTGTGTACATGCCTGTCATAGGTTTATCTGGTTGTCTGGAAGAGATCGCTTAAGCGATAAGACCGCCTGTTTTGTATCACTTCCTCTTGTATTTGTTATTCCTTCTTTTTGTGTATTGTTTATGTGGTGTACAAATAAAGTATATTTATGTTATGTTATGTTTATATATCAGGATTTAAATTGTGTATTATTATGTTAATGAATGTGTAAATGTAAATATGCAAACTGTTGGTGTGTCTAATAAATACATATGATGGATAGTACAATATAATCTGATGCAAGGTAAAACGTGTATGCCCGCGTTGTTGGCGGAGGTGTCGTTATATCTACCGAACAGACTTGTTACTGTTCTAAAATATATTTTATTCTCTACGAATTAAAGTTGAAAATATTTTTTTTCTTTACATTCCAGGTCATTCTAGAACAATAATAGGTTATGAAAAACACAAGGACGGCAAGGCGACGCTACTAGTTCTGGACCCGTCTCATTCGCCTGCGCAGGTAAGAACATATTTGTTAGTCACGTGGCTTAAACAAAAGCGTAAATTATATTCTCTCAATATGTAAGCTAGAATAAACAAAAAGCATTTTTTTTATACGACTAAGTCGGTAAACAATCGTACGGCCCGCCTGATGGTAAGCGGTTACCGTAGCCACATGTACGCTTGCAACACGAGCCATCACTCACGCGTTACCGACCCTTCCCCCCTCCCCAATGAGCTCTGAAGGCTCTGTAAGGTGGAGGTACTTCCTCAGTCGACTTCCTTTTAAAGATACCTATATAGGGTATTCGCGCTCTGGTTAATATCAATTTACTTGTATATCAAACTACTAGCTGCTCCCCGCAGTTTCTCTCGCGTTCTCCAGATGAAAAGTAGCATATCGCACACGGGGACAAAGTAGTTTTCCATTACTGAAAGAATTTTCTAAATCGGTTCATTAGTTTCTGAGATTACGGCTCAATTTACATTGAAGGGAAATGGAATGAAATTGTACATAGCGTAATGAACTTTATTTCAATTGTATAACATACAAATTAATATATAGCATTAAATTCTCGAGAATGCGTAAAAGAAGTTCAGACGGATCGCTGCCATTAGCAAGCTGAAGCCACTTGTCTATGCATAAATACACATGTGTGCAACGAATTGTTCAGGCTGAGTGTGTTATGTATGTATACGTAATAGGAGCAGAGTTTGTGTGAAGCCAAAAAACGCGGTCCGTCTGTAATTTTTTTTATGTCTGTCACATATTAATGGTCCTGTTACCGGTGGAAAAGGACACTTTTCCCTTGCGAATATATCTTGATTCATCGCTTTGCCGAAAAATAAGTCGTTCTGTATCAAATCGAAAAATTTCAGATGCATCTCAATTAATCCACGCTTGTATCGGTTGGTTAGAAACTCATAAAAATAGAAGCTCATCTGTAAATAGTTTTAAAAATAAGATAACTGTCACATGGCCATATGGTCACAAAAAAGTAAGTGGAACAGTACGCATTTCTGCAGTGTTCTTTAGGATACAGCCGAATTTGCGATAATTTCGATAAGCAATCGCAACCGAGCGGAAGCGTCCCCCTCTGTCTGTTACTAGCGAATACCGATTAGGGCATGTAATATCGGAAGGTTTTTAATTCTGATATTGATTTCCGATATTAGATCTCAATTTGGGAATTCCGATGTTAATATCGGAATTAGAATTTTTTATTATAAATTACACATATTCCTTATAAACTGCACATCTATCTATACTTATACTATAAAGTGGAAGACTTTTTTTTTTTGGTTAAACTGGCTAATCTGTGGAACTACCGGTCGGATTCGTTTTGTTTTTCACTTATAGGAAAATCCCCAAGTATTATAGGCTCCTTTTGATCCTGGGAATGCGGGTGAAACTAGGCGGACAACTAGTTCGTTATAAAGTTGGATTGAAAACATCTTTTGTTCAGTCGAACACTCTTGTCAGAGTGGTCGTTGTTGCAATAGATAGTGTACATGGTGGTTCTTTAACGCCAATGTTCTCCTTGACTAGGGTTACAGCTTTCGCAATGCTTTTCCATTTGTTGCGGTTCTTAGCGCTGCCTCCCACTCTGGACAACAAGTCTCTTCATCGAGTGTTCGTTTCTGCAGATGCAACTAAAGAACTTGAGAAGTCGAAGCTGCACTGTCGACGAAAGCGTATCTGTTATTCAAAGCTCCTACAGGATCGAGTTATTGGTGCGAAAGGCCGTCAACATAATTTTCAGGAGGCGTCTCCAGTGTATCAATTTTCCGCCGATCTTGTAGGCCAAGTTTCAGCCCCTTAGAGAAAGATCGGAAAGACCAGGCATCTCATAAGTCGAATCTTTGTTTTCCTAGTTATCCTTCTGTCTTTCCGAATCTTCCTATTGCTGATCTGGTGATTTCACTTCGTCTTCTGATTTCATCTTCAGTCTTCTGTGTTGGTAATGGTAGACCCGACATAGATGTAGCTTTTTCGCAGTACGTCCATACTATTAAGTTAGGCCCGGTCTATTATTAACATTTTCATCTTGTCTCTTTTTTTTTAAACTACTTCAAAAAAAAAGAGGAGGTTCTCAATTCGGTTGTTTTTTTTTTTTATGTTTGTTATTAATCGTCATTTATTAACCGATTTGGAAAATTCTTTTTTTGACTGGAAGGGTACACTTCCCGTTTGGTCCCATTGTCATCAGATCAGGATTTTATTACTTCTTATTGCACTTTGAAGTCGGTTTAAGATTTTTGTAAAACAGTCCAATTATTTATTGTACATAAGTGATAAGTACCAAAATAACTATAACATACACTTCTCGCCAAACTATTAAGTTTGATGGCGAGACACGCTCTTTACAGATTATTATACCTACCATTATTAAGAATACATACAAGAAAGGCATTTACATGCAACATATAATAACATGTATATAACTAAAATTACCCTAAGAACTTCACTCGCCAGTAAACAGTCCCCCCCTCTTGTTGAAGTCTCTGTTGATTGCATGTCCAAATTAGCGACTCGTGGTTTCTTAATGAGTCAAGAGGTCCTTCATATCTTCTTTAGTTTGGTTAAAAAGGGTAGTGTCATCAGCGTAGCGTAAATTATTTATCAGTATCAGTAAAAAATATGTTTTAAAAAAAATATCAAATTCTTTAATTTGGTACAACACTTAGTTGTTCTATTACGTGTATCTACTAAATCACATATATTGTATTATTATCCTGTATTACTAATTAAACTACCTCAGATTAACAATTAATAGAATGTGCATGCAAAATCAATAGTTATTAACAACAATTTATTGGAAACTATTCCTCCGCGGTTTCAACCGGGATTAAAAGTAGCCTACAATACTAGGGGATTAAGTAGTTTTCTATTAGTGAAAAAAAATCGAATTCAACTGGTAGTTCTAATGATAAATGCATTTAAACAAACAAACAAAAACCCCAAATTTTAAATTTGCATAGATATTAATATATTTAGTATAATTGATATTGTATTCCGACTCTCCTCAGCAAATGCAACCTTTCGAACCGGTATTAGAGTATTAGAGTCAGACTTTTCATAAGTGCCTGCGAAGGTCTATTTGAATAAATGATTTTGAATTTGAATTAGTATAGAACTATAGATAAAGAGAATCGTGCCGATTCTGTTGTAAATCGCACTAAATTAATTTTAGTCACACACTAGTCTCATTCTTACAAACATTATTAAAAGATAGAACTTATTTTAGCTGTCAAATTAGTCTCTGCCGTCTTCATTTGGTTGTAACCGCAATAGATGGCGACTTTTATGTTGAAAACAAGCAATGGATGAATTTGAAAGAACTAAATTTCTTACATCATTTTCTTATGTTCTTTGTTAGAAAGAATATAATGAGACTAAATTTGTTTAGTTGTAAACAACAGAATCAGTACCATTGTATATTTCTTAAACGCTCGTTTTTCTTGCTAATATTTTCCTAAAAACAAAGCGTCAATTATTTTTATGGATAATGAACTTCGTATTTTGTTGAAATAATTGGACTGTTTTACAAAAATCTTAAACCGACTTCAAAGTACACTAAGAAGTAATCAATTCCTGATCTGATGACAATGGGACCAAACGGGAAGTGTACCCTTCCAGACAAAAAAATAATTTTCTAAATCAGTTAATAAATGACGGAGTTATGAGGTAACAAACATTAAAAAAATAATTGGACTGTTTTACAAGAACCTTAAACCGACTTCAAAGTACACTAAGACGTAATCAAATCCTGATCTGATAATAATGGGACCAAACGGGAAGTGTACCCTTCCAGACAAAAAAAGAATTTTCCAAATCGGTTAATAAATAACGGAGTTATTACGTAACAAACATAAAAATAAAAAAAAAAAACAACCGAATTGAGAACCTCCTCCTTTTTTTGAAGTCGGTTAAAAACACAACCGAATTGAGAACCTCCTCCTTTTTTTTGAAGTTGGTTTAAAATAGGCTCATTTTCAACACTGGTAGCAGGCAAAAGTGATGTACGATACGTTATTTTTATAAGGCGACCATACCTTGTGTGTGGCGCGCTTAAACTCAAATATAATAAAATATCTAATTCCGATATTGGATGACTCAATTCCGATATTGTAATATCGGAAAAAACGTTCCGAGATTCCGAGATTCATGCCCTAGTATGGACATACATGTTATTTATAACCATAGGGATCATAATTTTACGGTCCATAACATTTCTGTGTAATTTAGTTATTATTTATATAACTGTAATATTTTTTTACATTTATTCAGTCATTTTAAACGGAAGTAATCATGAAATGGTAATTATTGAATTGTTAAAAAGGTTTTATATCAAAATGAAAATCAAAAAGTAATTTATACAATTTAGGCCACTGGGCGTACTTATGAACGTTAAGTTGGTACATACAGTTGAATCTCATTATACGATTATTTTCTAATGATGAAAGAATTTAATCAGCATTGCTAATATAATAAAAGAATGGACTATCTTGTTGTATCAGACTTAGGGGCTCTACCGCGTATCTTTGGTGGTAATCGTAACAAACACCATTCATGAGTTTCATCCAATCAGGGAGCCAATTCTCACCTACTCAAAATTTATCGAAATAAATACGAATTCGAGCTTTTATCGTATGTAAATCACGTAACCTTATTCTGGCAATTTCGAGGCCGGCATATTTAGAAAGAAAACCAGTAATCTCGAGCTTTTATTGGTCGGGACCGTTTGAATTGACTCCGGCCCTCGAAATTTTACAGTCGAATAGGACTCGAACAGTACGTTCGATTCGAACGTTATATAGATATGCGAGAATTGGGTCCCAGGGCCCACCAATTTTCTTCATGCAGGTAGCCTATGGTATGAAGAAGGACATAGGCTACTTTTTATCCCGGGAACGCGCGTGAAACCGCGGGGTACAGCTAGTCCTACTAATATTATAAATGCGAAAGTTTATGAGTATGGAAGTATGTTTGTTACCTTTTCACGCAAAAACTACTGAACGGATTTGGATGTTTGGTACACAGATAGAATATATTCTGGATTAACACATAGGATACTTTTTATCCCGGGGAAAACATACGGTCCCTCGGGAATGCGGGTGAAACCGCGCGGGACAGCTACTCGTAGTGTTGTTACATCGAACAATTAACCCAAAGAAGCGTAATGACTTCCATTTTGCTTGCAATCTATTCCGCCAATTTGCCACCATTGACAATGCGCTCTGATTGGCTAACAGAAGGACTCATGCGCTATGATTGGCCAAGTCAAGAACACACGATGCAGTGATTGGTCCTTACTGTTAAAAATCAGTGACAAATCACTGACTAGTTTCGGAATCGGATTGCTCGGTATTACTACTCTAAGGGATTGTTCCTCGTAGTGTTGTTATAAACGTTGATAACGTTAGGTGCGGCAAGTAGTGTGCGGCAGTGCGGCGTCGTGTAGCGCGGCGCTGCGGCTGCTGCGGCGCGGGGCGGCCGCGCTGCGCGCGCGCCAGTACCAGCTGCTCTGCGTCACCGGCGTTATCGCCACCGACCGAGATTACGAGGTACCCTCTACCCTCTACTATAAATAAATAAATAATAAATAAATATCCTGGGACATTCCTCACACACGGTCATCTGATCCCAAACTAAGCAGAGCTTGTACTATGGAAACCAGATAACTGATATAATACATATACTACTTTTTCATAATCATCATCATCATTTATTTGCTAATATGTGTACATGTGGTTCTTAAAAATAATACAGAGTGGTCACATAAGCCGTCATATAGGCATGCAAAAATTTACAAAATACAAATTTGATAATAATACCCTACAATTTACTAATTAAAAAGTGTTAATTGGATTAAATAATAATATGTCAATGAATTAATCTAAAATGTGAATGTCTACTTCCTATTTTTCTTGCAATGTGCAATTTTTGTTTGTAAATACATACTTAATATACATAATTACACCCAGACTCAGGACATACAGACATGTTCATGCACACAAATGTATGTCCTGTGTGGGAATCGTACCCACGACCTGCGGTGCTATAGGTTAAGACTACACGTCTTAACCAACTGCGCCAACTGGCCCGACTATACTCCACTATAGGCATACTCCTGTATCACGTAGGCGCCGATCCCACGGAGAGAGTTCTACGTTTCGCGTTCACTGTAAACTATGCGGCGCCATTAAAAGTAAGAAAAGTGGTATAGTAAGGGGCACGAGTCGTGAGCACAGATTGACACCGCGCAGTAGCTAATTTTCGGTCTGTTTGTCGGAATGAAGACGGGAGGGGGACTTTTTGGAACTTGCAGAGTGACGTAGCATTTTCATAAGTTTGTGTATTTTGAGTTTTATTGTGTATTTTTGGTGGTATTTTACTCAATAAAGAACATATATGTGCACCAGTGAAGTGAAATGAAATGAATTATGTGTATCGTGACTTTTCAAGTTGTCTCAAAATGTCCGTGAAGAGTTTTAGTACAAAGACCACCATTGTAGTAAAACATGACTTTTATGGACTGTGACTGACTGAGGACTATAATGTGAATTGTGACTGGAAACTATAATATAACTCGACACTGGCAGAAATGAGCCCTAATTTGGGCTTGGTTGCCAAAATTAAAAATAAGAAGAAGAAGACGGGAGGATCGCCGAGCTGCACACGATTGGTTCGTCAGTCGATGCTCGTCGTCTATTGGATTCTCGCGTGTCATTTGGCTACTGTGATTTGGCCAAAAGTGAACACGCGCGAACTTGCCCCCACTACTGCCTATCTGTGCTCACCATTCGTGCCTCGTACTGTATGGCGTGTGATCGGTAGCGAATATTGCAGCACTCTAGAATTCTCGACTGCTTGCTGAGTGCACAGTACTGAATGCAGAACTCTAGAACTCTCCGTAATATCGGCGCCTCAAGACGTGGTATTGAAAATAAACCTAATGCCATTGGTGCACGTTCCATTTTTTTCTGAACTATATAACTCTGTGAAATCGGCGCCTGAGACTTGATCAATTTTTTTAAAATATTTATATTATATTTATTGTCGGTCATAGAAAACATAATTATTTTAGTCATAGTGATATAATTTCCGTTTTACTGTATATTTCCAGGCGAGCAAAGTCCTTCAATCTGTCCGCATACCATAGGACAGGTGAGCGGGGCCACCCCCCACTCTAG
Source organism: Achlya flavicornis (assembly GCA_947623365.1). NCBI lineage: Eukaryota > Metazoa > Arthropoda > Insecta > Lepidoptera > Drepanidae > Achlya > Achlya flavicornis. The sequence continues at coordinate 2,190,920 of OX392483.1, read as the reverse complement.
GCCACCGTCAGTTGAAAACTGAACTTTATTCACAACGGGTTAGAGTTCATTAACAATATTTGCCGCCACCGAATGTATTTTTTGCTGATTCCGTGGTAAAACGTGAAAAGAATTATGTAATTATTATGCTGTTTTACGTTACTCAATTTATCTCAACTAATGTGCTCATCTAATAATTTACCCTACCATTAATATCAATCATTGAACTGAGAAAAACGTTGAGAAAAGGTAAAGACCAAGTTTGAAGTCGCCGAAGTCGTTGTGGGTTCTAATTCTACAATAAATCAGAGCTTCGTTGAAGTACTACATGGTGGGGAACCTCAAGTTGAAAAAACTACTGGTGCAAGTAGCTGCACTTGAGAGCCAGTTCACTTCTGAGCTTCGCGTGCTTACCACCTTCGGCCACATAACTGACGATGGTAAGATTGTGGTCAAACTCAAGCAAAATAACTGTGAATTTCAGAGTTAGTCCAGTGTTAAAAGTTGGTCATATTGGTCATACTTTCACGTTTGACGACTAAATATAAACATCATGTATAACATTACTACTTCTACCTCATTGCTATAGTTTCGTCAATTATTTATAATTTTCAGTCAATTCCAAATGTAAAATGTTAGTGAAGGCCTTGTTAAACGCGCTTTTAATATTTAATGATAATAAGCGGCCTTTAAAATGTTATAAATGACTATAGAATCTACAAACGACCGATTCTTATGTTGTACATGTTACAACTGATTATACAATTATGAGTCAGCTGTGCTTAGAATTGTACATTTTAAGAATCGGTCGTCCGTAGACTCTGTAGATAGTCATTTACAGAATATGTATATGTACCGTAATTGTAGTTTGTTTTATATCAATTAAAGTGTTTTAATATTGTACTTTCAGTAAAATTTATATGTTCAGTATAATTACAAGCATAAAATATTGTAGTCTCTTGCAAGGATCGTTTAATTTAAATGAAAGCAAAGCAAGAACTTCAAAGTCTGTAAGAGTAACAGAATTAAAGAAAAAATAATATATGACATACATAGGCTTCGGTAACCGCTTACCATCAGGCGGGCCGTATGCTTGTTTGCTAACTAAGTAGTATAAAAAAAAACACCATATAAAATAAATAAATATAAATATCCTGGGACATTCCTCACACACGGTCATCTGGTCCCAAACTAAGCAGAGCGTGTACTATGGAAACCAGATAACTGATATAATACATATACTACTTTTTTTTTGTAAATACATATTTAATATACATAATCACACCCAGACTCAGGACATACAGATATGTTCATGCACACAAATGCATGTCCTGTGTGGGAATCGAACCCACGACCTGCGGTTATATGATGTATATGGAGGATGTGTTTCAAAGTGTAGAAAACAATCTGAGTGACAATAAAGTGCACATATAGTATAGAAAATCCATAATTTGTTCGTTCAAAATATTTATGAAGCAAACTACAATGACGACTTTGAACTAAAAATCTTCATAAATTACTCCGATTACTGAAATAGATGGGTTGTACCAAAGTTAATACGATGAGGGTGCATGAAATGCTGCATGAAAATGTTCTTTTTTTGAAATTCATAAGGATACCACGGATAATGTGGCTGTTTGATGAGTAAGGAATGGTCCGAAAAAAAATGAATGAAATTCATTACAACATTATAACACTGTTTTGGATGATATAATGGTTACTAAGACCACCAGTGTTTTAATGTTGGCAATAAGCTAACTGTTAAAGGATTTATAGCATGGGTGTAGAAAAAATTATTTATTATATGAATTTGGTATCAAAATAATATCTGATGCTATTGAAATTATATCCCATCAGCCTAACGTTAATCTCTCATAAATCATTTAAAGGTTAATGGGCAGATTGTTTGAACTATGTGGGTTTCAACGGAATTTAACCTTTTCCCATAATATTTTATTGCAAATATGTATAGCGATTGACAAAAGTGTTTGGAACATTTTTTATCGAAATTTACGGCATGAGGTGTTCAATTGTTTTTTTTTTCCTGAAATGAGTTTTTAAAGAAATAATATTTTACTTACTAACTTAAACTACAGTCAAATTTAATGCAAAATGGTCATTTTATAAATTTGTCCAATATTTTCATGTAATTGAGTTTGGTACAATCAATCTGATCTTCATAAAGCTGAGCTTACGGCTATTAGATCATGATTTGTATTAAACAACGATATTTTATTTACTAGTCAAAAATACGAGTTTATACAAAACTTCGATTCCCATGATTCAAATAAATAAATTATAGTGCAATGTAGATTTAATATTAGTGTAACTTAATGCAGTTTAACGAGTAATATAGTCATTAAAATAAAGCTTTCATGACATTGCCTTCGAATATATTTAAGAGTAGCTAAAACATAAATTGATTTGTCTAAGACTAATGAAAGACAAACCTATGTTTAATAAAAAAGCATATTTCGACATTCTCCTTTAGTTTGACGCAGCCATTTTTTTCAAATCATCAAATAGATTAATAGACTTGATATTCAAGTCGTTAATCCGTAACAATGATGAATGATAAAAATACTGTGTCTATTATTGTTTATTCTTTCAAATCCTCTGTCATATTTATTATGTCCCCGACAAATCAGTTTATACAAAAAAATGTTTCCCTGTATAGTTTAATTTATAAGAAATGATTATAATTACCTTTTGATAATGTTGAAAAGGAAATAAATAAAAAACAGTGCAAAATAAATAAATTAAGCAATGGGAGAAAATGTTAAAATAAAAAGTCTATGTTTTATTATGTATTGACATTATGGTGCGTCCATGCTTGGCGAACCGAGCACGAGCCGAGCCACGAACGAGCACACTGCGATTGTCAGTTTTTTCACGAACAAAGGGATTCGCACCGTGCTCGTTGTAGGCTCGTTCGTGGCTCGGTTCGCGTAGCATTTTATTCTGATAGTCAGCTTCATGATAATCGAATAACAAAGTTATTTTGCACAATTATTAGTTCCTAAATAATTGTATTGATATAATTAGAAACATAGTTTATATTAAATGCTAACAGTATGTTTTTTTATATTTCAATGTATATCAGAAATCAATTATAACGAAAATAATATTTCAATTACTCTAAATAAAAATAAACATTCCCCGAGATTTGCTTTGCTTAAACTTATATATCTAGGCCATTTCATGAAAAACTAAGTACCTACACAGCACTTTTAATGAAATAAATGTTTTCAATTAATTAAGTATATTTTGTATATCATTTAAAAAAAATATTCGCGTTCTTTAAAATATCGAATTTATTAAACTTTAATTGCTTTTTTTCAAATATCTACTTTCGTCTTTTATCTTTCAAATATCACGTTAATTATGTCAATTAAAAAACAAATTATAAAATATATATACTTAATTAAATATCCCCTCTTTTTTGTTAACTATTGTTGTGTAAGTGTTGATTGACCAAATCGTTGTTTTAGTGGTTAAATGTTGTTCAAATTATTTCTAGTATTAAAATTTAAATTCGTTTAATAAGTCATGTTTAAAATGAAACATTTAAAATTAAAATCACAACAACTTAAAATGTTGTTTTTAAACACAGCTTATTAAATAGGCATTTACTATTTTTAATGTATTTAATTTGTAGAAATTGGGATCAAATACCATTATGCTGGGATTTTAAATTGTTATGACAATGTAATTGGCGACGTCGTGTTTTTTTATTTAATGTTAAATGTTCTTATTTTTACAATTAAGTTACATAAATGATATCTCTAAAAGAAAAAAGTATATAATGTAAAGAAATCATGAATTTTAATCAATTATTCATTTTGGTACACAATTGAGCGTTAGAATCCGTTCTTAAGTACAAAAAGCTAATTGATATGACTCGAGTTTAGTCTGTTGGTAATTATTAAGTTTTTAATAATTTATTTTTCAATTATCAGATGTAAAAGCGCTGTTCTATAGTCTAGGAGCTGTATTATCTTAGCTTGTAATATTTCAGTGGTTTTACGCCTGGTAAACCTAGTCTGTAGTTAGTAAAGATAGCGCAATTTTGCTACAATGGTGCCGATTCTGTTGTAAATCGCACTAAACAAATTTTAGTCACATCACATCTCTTTCTTACAAACATTATTGAAAAAGGATAGAACATATTTAAAGCCGTCAAATTAGTGTTTGCCGTCTTCATTTTCGGGTATTTAGACGTAACCGCGATAGATGGCGACTAAATTTATATTGAAAACACGCATTGGACTAATTTGACAGGACTCAATTTCTTACATCCTTTTCTTATATTCTTTGTTAGAAAGAGACATAGTGAGACTAAATTAGTTTAGTTGTAAACAACAGAATCAGCAGCAAAATATCTCTCCATACATAGTACACTTCCTGCTATTATTTTCATACATTTTGATCGAGCAAGATGGATCGTTTGTATGGAAAGTGTTTTTTCGCGTTTTCTGTGTTGGTATTAAAATTTAAATAAACACCGGCCAAGTGCAAATCGGACTCGCACACGAAGGGTTCCTTGCATGGGGACATGGTTACGGAACCCAACTTAGCTTCCATTCATTATATTTGTTTCAAGAGTTTTAGGTATTAATAGAATTAATAGACTTTTTTCATGTTGTTTATTGAAAACGAAATAGCACAAGAGAACTAAGACGTTGTCAGCAAAATTGCGTTAGTAAAATAATTTGTTAGTATAAATGCACTCTTTCATGTGATATTTTAATAATTATGCGATAATTCACTTTCATGTTTGATTCATTTAATTATAATTGTACATTTTGACACTAAAAGTACTACACTACCGGGTTAGTAAAAGTCTTACGAACGAGAATCAAAATCCAATTCAAGTCTCAAGAACAGATTGTGCTAATCGAAAATAAACTTAATGTCTTATAGCCAGAGGGATTATACGAGAATGATACACGATAGTCCGATCATCTTTGTCAAATATTAACCAATAGAATTGCAGCAAAACTGACGAGACGTAAATTTTGTGTAATTCTATTGGCTAACGGGTTGGCCCTCAGGTTTCAAACCGAATTGTTTCAATCTCGTTCGTCTCAAAACTTGACTTAGGCGCTGAACACCAATGAATATTTGATTTCTATAGAACCAGTATGAAATCAGCCAATCCTTGCGCAGACGTTAATTTTTTTTGTGCCCAGTTGCTTCCACTTTACACATACTCGTTGACGATCAAAAAGTGTTCGGTGTCGGTAACTGGAAACTAAAAGTCGTCAGTTGAAGACACAAGCAACATTAAAAAAAATCCTTACAATTGTTCTGAAACTGACGGAAAACAAGCAACAAAATTGTACCAGTGACCAGGAGTAGCGACCGGTGACTGTGTCCGATCGCTGCCACCGGACACAGGAACTACGGTTACCAGTGACCAGGAGTAGCGACCAGTGACTGTGTCCGATCGCCGCCACCGGACACAGCAACTACGGTTACCAGTGACCAGGAGTAGCGACCAGTGACTGTGTCCGATCGCCGCCACCGGACACAGCAACTACGGTTACCAGTGACCAGGAGTAGCAACCGGCGACTGTGTCCGATAGCCGCCACCGGACATAGCAACTACGGTTTCCTGTGATGGTGTGCCGTGTCTGTAACACGTTTGCGCAGCCCCAGATTTGATTGAGGACTTAGGCGTCGTCCTAATTGGCGACGATCGTACGATCAAACGATGCGATTTCGTCGCACGACGAGATTAAATACACAAAACGCTTTAGTGTCCTAATTGAAGCTCGCAAGTTATCGCGCGAGCACAGGAACATTAGCGCGATCGTGCGACGAAATCGCATCGTTTGATCGTACGATCGTCGCCAATTAGGACGACGCCTTAGAATAGGTACAGTTAGTGTCAAAACATATAATTAAATAATAATGCTTACGTTACACCAGTGTTAACTACTGATAAATTAAACCTGTGATAGGTCGAATGTTAAATCACTGTAATTATATTCTATTGCTTGGGAAATATAAAAAAGTAAATGATTACCAACATTACAAAAAAAACATGTTTTCAATAATTGTATTCCAGTGTCGTAACCTTTTTATATTATCCAAGCAACTAAACGCACTATCATAAGTCAGAGCTGTAATCAATCACATTGCCTTGTAATCAGTAGTGTTGGGGCGGAAGCTTCCTAGGACAGCTAGGCTGTGCTGACATGTAATATTTCTTCAATAAACTATATTGTAAGTTACAGAACTTATTTGTTTCATTTGTGACTTCAATTGGCTAATGATTCTGAGGATCTTTTAGGAATAGATGGTTTAGGTATCTAATCTGTATACTTCAGTAATGTTAACAAAACTTAAAATAGTAAACATTATTAAATAAAAAGTACACAAAGAATTGTGGCAAAACATTGTAACAAAGTTATAGCTATAATAAGCTTTTGGTGAAAGTCAAAATCGTGGGGAAACCATAGAATGGTTTTAGAGTTCTTTGGTAAAGTGGAAAATCATTCACCAATTAGCTACTGACTGCGTACTGTTGAACAAAATGTTAAATCTCTAAGCGGAATAGTTTTAATGCTCTAAAAATGGGTGCTCTAACTATAATACTTTTTATAATAAAACTGTTAATTTTTATCGATACGTTTTAATAAACACCACAACACTAGAAGCTACAAAACCGTCAGTGCTCAAAAGGGAATGATTTCGAATTTAATTTTTGATCCCATTTGAGCACCGATCCAAAATATGCATCGGTGCTGAAAAGGGAATAGGATCGGTGCTCAAAAAATCGGTGCGCAAATGGGAATACTTCTATAATTCTTGTACAGACTTCCAAATCAGGGTATCGATTATCCTACATCTTCTTACTTATAATGTAAGGAGATGGATGGATAACTCTTCCTCATATACATAATTATAAAATGATTCAATGATTTAAATGTCTGTCTATGTAACCAAATATTCCGCTGATCAATACTTTAAGTATCTTCTCTTCTCTGTGTCGTATATTTTTATCTCCATATCAATATGTCCGCTCAGAACTAATTCTTTCTTAACAGAATTTGTGCAGTTCATGTAAATTCTGCCTTTTGAGAAGGGAAATCCTTTTGGTATAGAGGATACTGGTATTGTCATATTATACAGATGACATTCATTCTGAAAAAAAAAAACATTCCTAGATAGGTAAATTAATGACTAACAAAACTGCCACTTATTTAACTTTGACCCCCTTATTAATAAATATAATACCTAGGATTAAAATATATCCGTCACTTTGTAATGTCATATAAATAAAAAGGGATGGGGCTATCTTAATACCTTGATGATACAAGACTGACTTACACCTTATTTATTAATAAGGGGTCACCCCCTTATTAATCTGCGGCTTGCCATAAATAAATTGTTCCGTAATTTTGTCTTGAAAGAATCAAATCAATTCAATATACCTAGATAAATCTCAGTAATACATACTGTTACTTAATCAGGAATAAATTGCTACCAGTAACCCTATCTGTTATTGAATAGCGGTAATCTCAGTAACGCCATCTGTTATTGAATAGAAACATCTAAAGCAACGCCATCTATCGCCGAATAGATACCTGCTGGGATATTCCCGATAACACAGTAGGCATGTAGAATACTCGCGTAAATTGTCGAATGTTCCGCAGACAATCAGGAGAGTTGGAGTTTGATTTAGCGCAACAGTGAGTAAACAAACATCGAAGTGAAATACAGTTAAGTGCTAGTGAAATATTTAATTTGAGAGTGTTTTAATAAAAGTGTGACCAGTGTTTTGGTGAATTCGTGTACCATTATTTATCCTGAACCCCAGCTCGTAACAATACTAAAACGATAGACTTGCGAAACCATATTCTGTAGAAGGGACTTTGTTGTTCCCGCCTGCCTGGTTGAAAACAAATCGTCAAACACCTTCCGGAGCAACACTTTTAAGCCATTTCCTTTTACTAATAGCAGTATTAGCAGCATGCAGATAGATCGAAATCAAGAAAAACAAATTTGATCATAAAAAAAAGTTGCTACCGGTGGAAAAGGACATTTTCCACTTGCAAATATATCTTGCTTCATCGCTTTGCCGAAAAATAAGTCGTTCTGTATCAAATCACAAAATTTGAAGTGCATCTCGAGGAATCCACGCTTGTATCGGTTGGTCAGGAACTCGTAGAAATAGAAGCTCATCTGTAAATGATTTTGAAATAAATAAACTATGATTGACGTAATGAGCATAATGGTCTAAAGTTTGAAAAATAAAGGAGCATGACGAGTCTTATTCAAGAAAGAAAGAATTATCCATTAATAGTGACGCCTAGTTAGGATGAATGGTGTAGATAGAGATTTAGATGCACCAATTCAAGTACAGTCGAGGACATAAATATGTATACACTTTTTGAAATTCAAAAGCGATTTTCTCCCATGTTTAACATTTAAGTGTTAAACTATTACACAAATCATAATAGTATATGTTAGAAGATTCTGCCTTTATAATATCTCATAATTTCAATCAGTATTTTAAGAGGAAACCGTTGTTGAATTTTACTAAGTGTATACATATTTATGTCCTCGACTGTACCTATTCACTCCAAACCTCAGAGATGATGAGGACATTGAAACGGAGCGAAGGGCGCTGTCAGTGAGAGCGAATATCATTGCCCGCAGGTTTACATGTGCCTTGAGGGATGTAAAAGTTACATTATTTAGAGCATACTGCACTTCATTTTATACAAGCAGCTTGTGGGCTCATTTTACGCAAAAATCTTCCGGTGCCCTTCGCGTACAGCATTAAGGTGGACGCACACTTATCAGAGCCGAACGCGGCGAACGAATCGAAGTCAAGGAGGGCTCGCACACATATCCGCACCGAAAGAATCGACCGCGCCGAAGAAATCATTTCTATTTCCTTTACGCCTTGCGCACAATATTTATAAACAACTCGCGTGTTGCTACGCAACTGATAGAATGCGATGCGAGCGCATCGATCGAGTCGACCGCATAAGCCGCGCCGAATCTGATGACGTCATACGAATTCGTCTAGGATATCTGGGTTTCTTCCAGATTCGGACGATTCGACGCGGGCAAGTGTGCGAGCTTTCATAAGATTTCATATACAGAATTATAAAATTCGTTTCGTTCGATGCGTTCGGCGCGTTCGGCTCGGGTTCACCTTAATAATGCTTTCAAGGTGCCCCGTCACCATGGGGCTGCCTCGTTTCTGTAGCGTATCAGGGATGTTTGCTGAAGCCCGCGTTTGATTTTTAATGCTGTAATCCTAACTAGCAATATAAATGCGAAAGTGAGTTTGTTTGTTACGCCTTCACGCCTCAACTACTCAACGGATCATCATGAAATTTGGCATGCAGATAGCCTATGGTATGGAGAAGGACTTTTTATCCAGGGAACGCGGGTGAAACCGCGGGGGATGCTAGTAAATTATAAGCTTTTTTTTGTTGTACCTATAGACCTGTTTGACAACAATCACACCATATGGTCAGTAATGATGTGGCCGAAGGTGGTGCACACACAAAGCCTGGAAGGAACTGGCTCTCAACTCAAGTGCAGCTGTCGGAACACACCGATAGGTGCTTGGAGACAGATTTTCAACTTGAGGGTGGTAGCCAGGCAGGTGGGTACTACAAAGTAGGGTACCACCGTGCTATGGTTTCTTAACGATGTTGTCCATCACCGAAAGCTCGTTGTAGGATTCTAACCCGGGACCTTTATCTCGGCATCCGACTTCACTAGGTACCACTGATAGTCATCATCGCCTTTAAAGTTATGGTAACTTTTAACCAGTAATATTAACGATAAAAATTTATATCTATACTAATATTATAAAGAGGAATGATTTGATTGTTTGTTTGTTTGCATTGAATAGGCTCCGAAAGTACTGAACCGATTTGAAAAATTCTTTCACTGTTGGGAAGCTACACTATCCCCGGGTGACATAGGCTATATTATATTTTCAAAAAAATTAGGGATCCTTACTAAAACTGCAATAATGTAACCCTAGGTGTAAAAAAAATACCTTAAATATTCATTACAACGCGTGCGCTGCGAAAACTATTGATGATAGAATAAAATAATGTACTACGACTTTGCAGAACATATTATTATTTACAAAAAGTGTCGCGATACCATATGTCTAACTATTATAGTTATGCCACAATAAGTGTTTTTCTATTTTAAAATTTTTATTGAAATGCCGCCGCTAGAAAAGGCTCTTTATTTCTTATATATTGGTATTAATCCTTATCAAAATAAATTCCTTCCTATTCTTCTCTTCTCCTCTTATGTCCTTCTCCATCATACCACAGGCTATCTGCATGCTAAATTTCATGTTGATCCGTTGAGTGGTTGAGGCGCGTGAAGGCGTAACAAACAAACAAACTCACTTTCGCATTTATAATTATAATAAGTTATTAGGATTTCATAGATAAAATAAGTTAAAATTAAATTACTTGAATATTGTTTCCCGCAGGTACTAAAAACTTGGCGTGAATTTCCACGTAGTAGAAAGGATCAATGCGGCCATAGCGACGCGAAGAAATGTTTGCGTGTGACAAATATGCACTATTTATGTAAGTGAAATCTGGCCGCTCCGTTGCTATAAATGTTATCTGTAAAATATTTCATGCTTTGAAATCAATTAGGGTCAATTCACACCGAGACGTGACACGACGGCGACAGGGCGCTTATATTTTATTTTAATAATTAAACAATAAAATTACTTTTTAAAAGCTTCAAGTAGCTAATGGTGATTTTGAACGAAACTATCTTGTGCTTATGGCTACAGTAGCATGTATGTATGTATGTATGTTTATTTCTTTGGCACGCTCTGCAGCCTAAACGGCTTGATGGATTTATACATATGAGGTGTCGTTAGATTGTGGGAGTGTCATAGGGTATATTATTTTTATATGGCATCTACGAATAAAAAATAAGGGGGGGGGGGGTATAAAAAACAAAAAATTATGTATTATAACAATATGGGTATCAAATGAAAGCTTGTGAATAGCGCATTCCATATATGTATATATTGTAATACTTTTATGCTACCATTTTGAAGTAAACTGCGAAAAAACACGTTTCATGCAAGGACAGTAGGTAAGTACTGAGACTGAGCGGTTACCGTACGTAACTCACAGAGTTGCGATGGTGGTTGCCTTACTTTACCATACTGCTCATTTCTTAGTTTACTAACACATACAACTCAATCCGTATAAAACTAAAAAGTCTGAAATAAATTAGATTATTAAAAGAAACAAAAAACCTGACTGCGTAAAACAAAAAATAACAGAAAAGATAAAAACAAGCTCCTTAATCTAAGAAATTTTGAATATAACTTGAATGCTATAAGGTATTGCAGTCGGGGATAAACAAATATTACAAAAAAAATACATACTTAGGTTATTGATTTGTCTTTTCTGTTGTTTGTTTTACGCAGTCGGGTTTTTTGTTTCTTTTAATAATTTTCACTTTACACATTTCAGTGAGAGAATTTTGGCAAGTGATTCGCGATAAAGTACTATACTATTATTGCGCCCCGCGTTGCGTCGCGTCTCGTCCTCGTCTCGTCTCGATGTGAGTTGACCATAGAGTTAGGTAGTTGTTGACCCTAAGAGCTCTCAACCGGGAAGTCGTAATTTTGTCAGATGTTCAACTAAAATAAATAAAACAGACACTGCTTCTTCTATTAGACTACCTACCTACCTAGTGAAATAAGTTTTTATTTTTTTATAAAATAGCCAAATCTGTGTGTTATGGATTAAATATTATTATTAAATATCGCCCCACACTCTCACTTGCAACAGGAAAAAAAATGTACTTATCTCAAAAACTAATTTAGAGTTTTTTTAATACTCGTTTGATTTTAAATCTTTTTCAAAGACGAGTGTAACCATAATAGCGAAGTGTTTTACCTTTTCTGAATTTGTCATCTGTAAATAAAAATAAATTACAGAAAGAAATATAATCACACGCGACATTACTAAAGCAAAGCACATTTTTATAATAAATACGATATGGTTATATATATCGTGCGTCGGATGTAAATTAGAGGAGACCGGGTTTGAAACACACATTTTTTTTCATTTGTATTCGTGTTTTTTTATACCGCTAAGTTGGTAAACAAGCATACGGCCCGCCTGATGGTAAGCGGTTACCGTAGCCTATGGACGCTTGCCACCAAGGGCATCAATCGCGCATGCGTTGCCGACCCTGCAGAAATCTCTTCACGCTTCAATCTGAGCGTCCGTGGAAGGAAGCTCCTCTGAAGACCGCACAGTTCGAAACAATTCTGGTTTCAATATGTGAGGATGGACTCCCCGTCGATGGCGAGAGTTACAATGGTGAAAGGTAGCTGTGGGCATCAACTTTAACAATTCTACAGAACACACATAAGGAAGCAAAGTCTCTCCTTACACTGACGGGCTCTAAGCCGCTTGTGAGCTCGGGATCGTCGACAATTCTAATGGCACGTCGCTGAACCGAGTCTAAAGGCCCAAGCTGTTATCCAGGTGCCATAGATACATATACAGACAGCAGTACTCCATATGAGGCCGGACTTGCGACTGCGACTTGCGACTTCGCTTTGTTGAGCACTCCTAGCTTTTTGGGTGCCAGCTCAACCTTGTCTTCTTAGTAAATTTGGAAACAAAACTTCATTAGAAATGTCGACGCCAAGGATCCCGATTCTTTTACTGATGTTCATGGACTGTTTTGGAATTGTGGAGTCACAGCAAATGGGGTTTCCTTAGTGGTGAACGCGCAGGCTTGAGTCTTAGTGGGGTTGAAATGGACTAGGTTTAGCCGAATCCAATCGGGGAAGATAACACGAATAAGTTCTGTAAAGCTATTAACTCTCTATCTTTCAATGAAGTACTAGAAAATACAAACACGAACAATGCATTTAATGTTTTTCATGACACCATTAAACTTTATTATGAACTTTGTTTTCCTTTATATAAAATAAAAATGAATAATAAACCAAAAAAAAAATATTGGATCTCAAAAGGAATAAAGAAAAGCTGCGGTACAAAACGTAGATGGTATTTTAAATATATAAACTCAAATATAAAAAATAAAAATAAGATACAAAATCGCTATAAAATGTATTCACAAATCACACAAAATACATAATTCTAAAACATTAAGTAAATCGCAAAATAAATGTAAAGCATCGTGGAACATTGTTCATTAAAATATTGACAACAACAAAGGACATAATTATATTAGAATGATAAAAAATAAAAATAAAGATTTCAACCAATTAGACGACATAGCTGAAATTTTTAATAACTATTTCATTGATGCTACAAATATTAGTAATTATAATTATAAAAAAATTAAAACAAATAAAAATAAAATTGATTATAGCATTTTTCTAACTCCAATATCAGAATACGAGACGCAACGAATCATTAAGCACCTTATTACAAAACATGGTTTAAAGGAAAACCAGGTTTTAAAATATCCTCGTCCCTTTTTATTATATGACGTTAGAAAGTGACCAAATGACAGTAAAACCTGGCTTTACTTTAAACCATGTTTTGTAATAAGGGGGAATGAGTCTAAAGAATACAAACTCGGTAGGGTATGATAGTATCAATACTACCGCTCTAAAATTATGCTCCTACAAACTAGCTGTCCCGTTAACTCACATAATCAACCTATCACTAGAAGAAGGTGTGTTTCCCGAGAACCTAAAAATATCTGTAGTTAAGCCCTTATATAAAAAAGGAGACCCTACTGATATGAGTAATTATAGGCCAATAACACTAATACCTATTTTGTCAAAAAAAAATCTATAAAGTTATGGCTAAAAAAATTATAAAATTTATTACAAAATATGATATTGTCAAAAAAGAACAATTTGGTTTCCAGGAGTGTAAATCCACTTCATTGGCTTGCTTCAATCTGATTAAGTATGTAACAGAGGGTCTTAATAATAAAAAACATGTAACAGCCCTATTTCTCGACATGTCCAAGGCGTTTGATATTGTAGATCATAAAATTCTCCTTCAAAAATTAAATGACTATGGTATAAGAGGAAACGCTCATACTTGGTTAGATAGCTACTTAAAAGGCCGAAAACAGTACACGGAGATATGCAGAGTCGAAAGAGGTTCAAGGGTGGTATGTCGCTCCTCTCTTAGATGTAACGGATGTGGTGTGCCACAGGGAAGTATCCTTGGTCCGATTTTATTTATATTATATATAAATGACCTGCCGGATATCACATGCAACAAAACAATACTATTTGCTGATGATAGCACAATTTTATTTGAATGTGGAAAAAATTACAATGTTAAAATAATTTAGGACGACATAAGTATTACAATTAAAGAAGTGATAGGCTGGTTAAACAACAATAATTTAAAGATAAATATAAATAAAACAAAATCAATTAAATTCAAAACTAATTATAGACAAAATAAAAACTTTTTAACAAAAAAATAAACCACCGAAAAAACTGAAAAGCAAAAAATAATGTTGAATATAACTTGAATTTTATAAGGTTTTGCAGTCGGGGACAAACCAATAACCTACGTAGATATGTATTTTTTTTGATGTAATGTTTGTCTAAAAAGGAAGCTAAGCAATATTGCTAACGCAATTCATTTTTGACCGACGAAAAAACGGAGGAGGTTTACAAGGACGACGCGTTTTTTTTTTTTTTTTTTTATGTATGATCACGCATAACTTTTGACAGAGTAGTCCGATTTTGATAATTCTTTTTTTATTGGATAGGGTATACCTCGAAGGTGGTCCCATATAAATATGGATAAAAAATACCTACCCTAAGGGTGGGACAATAGGGATGATTTATTGTTCACTCACAGATTTTAATGCTGAGTTGTGTATTACATCAAAAGAAATCAAAAATTAAGCTTGTAGTAATTACTAGAGTATAGCCACAAAAAATTATAAAATAAAAACTTTTTAACAAAAAAATAAACCACCGAAAAAACTGAAAAGCAAAAAATAATTTTGAATATAACTTGAATTTTATAAGGTTTTGCAGTCGGGGACAAACCAATAACATAAGCTATTACGACAATGAAACCACGTAAAGTACTACTCATGTATACGAACAACTTTTACTATGGGACCGGGGGCTCTACCGCGTAACTTTGGTGTTAATCGTAACGAACACCATTAATGAATTACTTCCAATCAGGGCCCACGAATGGTCATCGTCGCGACATACCGCGTGCGCATCATTGGATGAAATAATTAATGGTGTTCGTTACGATTACCACCAAAGTTACGCGGTAGAGCCCTAGCTTTTGCTTAGCTTCCTTTTTTTTAGACAAACATTACATTTAACAAATATTACAAAAAATATACAATATCTACGTAGGTTATTAGTTTGTCCCCGACTGCAAAACCTTATAAAATTCAAGTTATATTCAAAATTATTTTTTGCTTTTCAGTTTTTTCGGTGGTTTATTTTTTTGTTAAAAAGTTTTTTAACCGACGAAAAAACGGAGGAGGTTTACTAGTCGACGCGTATATTTTTTTTTTTTATGTATGATCACGCATATCTTTTGACAGAGTAGTCCGATTTTGATAATTCTTTTTTTATTGGATAGTGTATACCTCGAAGGTGGTCCCATATAAATATGGATAAAAAATACCTACCCTAAGGGTGGGAAAATAGGGATGATTTATTTTTCACTCACAGATTTTAATGCTGAGTTGTTTATTACATCAAAAGAAATCAAAAATTAAGCATGTAGTAATTAGTAGAGTATAGCCATAAAAAAATATAAAATAAAAACTTTTTAACAAAAAAAAAAACCACCGAAAAAACTGAAAAGCAAAAAATAATTTTGAATATAACTTGAATTTTATAAGGTTTTGCAGTCGGGGACAAACCAATAACATAAGCTATTACGACAATACGACATTAAATGAAACCACGTAAAGTACTCATGTATACGATCAACTTTTACTATGGGACCGGGGGCTCTACCGCGTAACTTTGGGGTTAATCCTAACGAACACCATTAATGAATTACTTTCAATCAGGGCCCACGAATGGTCATCGTCGCGACATACTGTCGCGTGCGCATCATTGGATGAAATAATTAATGGTGTTCGTTACGATTACCACCAAAGTTACGCGGTAGAGCCCTAGCTTTAAATATCGCAATAGTTAAGAAGAGACAGTACTAACGAGTCTGTTAGGATGATTCTTACCTTTTCCGATATATCATTTCTTAACCCATATAGAACCTTTAGTCTGTAAAATCCATATCTCACTTTAGTGTTTATGCGCTATATATATTTCAAGTCACTATCCATTATAAGACCCAGATTTTTTGCCTTCGATACTAACTCCACTTGACCACCATTAATTTGCAATGCCGGATTTCTTTCCTTTACCTTTTCCTGTTGTTTCTTAGTACCAATAATAAGATATTTGGATTTAACGGGATTCAACACCAATTTGTTAGCATTTGACCAGTTACTAATTATATTTAGGTCCACATTAATCTGTTTTACAGCATCACTTGTATGTTTAGGGTCGAAGGATAAATAAATTTGTGACATCATCATCATCATCATCAGCCTATAATGTCCCACTGCTGAGAACAGGCCTCCTTTCACAAATGAGGGTGAAAGGGAAGGAAGGAAATTTGTGTATCATCAGCATAAAGATGCATCTTGCAGTGTTGCAGCTTAGAGGGCAAATCAGCGGTAAAAATTGTAAAAAGTAAAGGGCTTAAGATGGAACCCTGCGGGGTACCTCGCCTTATAGCCCTCCGTCTGGATTTAACAATTTGACCATCATCGTTCTCGACTTCAACGTATTGATGCCTATTAATTAGGTATGAGTGAAACCATGCAGAAGCTTCATCAGAAATACCATAATAATTAAGATTAGCCAACAAGAGATCAATATTGAGGCAGTCAAAGGCTCTGGAAAAGTCTAGTAGCACTAGTATGGTAGCCTTGCCTTCGTCCATTGCCGTAGTAATATCATCTGCAACATCTGCCAAGGCTGTTGCTGTTCCATGCCCTTCTCTGAACCCTGACTGTACCATTGGAAACAATTTCTGAGATTCTATATAATTTGTGAGCTGTAGGCATACAATTTTTTCAATTATTTTGGACATTACAGTTAGTATACTCACCGGCCGTAGATCTTTATATTGTTCCACGGTTGGTCCTTTTGAAATTGGTCGGACTCTAGCTAATTTCCATGTTTGTGGGAAAGTACTTGATTTGATAGAATCATTTATTATGGCAGTGATTATTGTCAATGTCTCTGGAAGTGTCATCTGTACCATACGACTCGTAATCATGTCATGACCACAAGCATTTGTTTTTATTGCCCTAATTAATTTTGCTACAGTATCCTCCTGGCATTGCTCTAAATCAAATTGGTTACATGAGCATTTATTGTTTATGTAATACTGAAGTGTGTCTTTATCAGCTACTTTGTTCCCAGGTAAGGTGAGGAAAAAGTCATTAATATTTTCAGGATTATTTAGGTTGTGTGGTATGTCAGGAGAACATGGGCTATTATCAAACATAGACGTCCGTGCTAGGTGCTGCCACATTGCCTTGGGGTGTTTAACGTTTTTGTTGACATAAAAGGTAAAGTATGCCTTCCTTTCTCTGATTATGCTTGCATTTACTACATTCTTTAAGCTTTTGTAGTAATCAAGGTGTGAGGGTTGCTTTATTTTATGGGCCCGTTTTAGAGCATCATCTCTCAATCTCATCATAAGTTTGATGTTATCCATAATCCATGGATACGATTTGTGCTTAATGGTTATGCGACGCAATAGAGCATGCTTATCAAATAGATGGAGGATCATTTCATCAAATAACGCAACTTTTTGCTCCACATCCTCACATGTTAAAATATCCTGCCAGGGCAAAGCTTGTAGGTCCTCTTGAAAATCTATATTATTTATTTTATTAAAAGATCTCGCTATAATATATTTAGATTTGATTTTTGGTTTTCTGATATCGAATTCTACACAAACTAGGGCATGGTCACTTAAGGATGGGTTATGTACTACTTCAACGTTTTTACATCGATTAGGAGCATCCGTTATAGTTAAATCCAAAAGTGTACGTGACGATTTAGTAATCCTTGTTGGTTCTGAAGTAAGAGAAGTTAAGTTTCGCTGTTCAAGAAAGTCTGTTAGTTTATTTATTTATTTATTTATTGACCAAAATTACACTTTATTATACATAGTTTTAAATTACCACCTGACGAAAGCCTGAAAGGCTTATGTGCCTGATGAGAGTTCATTTTCATATTGACTTTTATTATAGATTACATTGCGGTACTTATGCTACGGATACACATAACTAAATTCATCCCCTTCCATTCCCAACATATACTTTTTGATAGGCTTAATCATTTTAACATTTTGTGTATATTTGGTTTGCAGTTCCTTAGGTAAACTGTTAACTATCTTGGGCAGTGTGTACTTAAAATTTCTCATTCCATAAGTATTTTTATATTTAGGCAAAACATACATTTCCGAATCCTTGAGAGGTCTCAAGTTTTGCTTTCTTTCATACAATTTTAGATTGCTGATATTATGATGTTCATCTTTAAGAATAGCTAATTTTATTTTATTATGAATTGGTAACACTTGACAGAACTTAAATAATTCTGAGTAGTTTTCCTTATATTTTGATCTTATGTGACTTGGAACAATAGTTTCCAAGATTCGTATTTGAAATTGTAAACATTATCTAAAAGTGTCTTATACGTTCTTTTGTTTGTTTATTTGTTTCCTGTAATAAGTTAACATTAAAGTCTGTTAGAATACATATGTGATGACAATAATTTACTGATGTGATCGATTCATTAAGCGCTTCAATAGCCACCGATACTGGAACACTTTCAGGCCTATATACAGTTCCAATAGCAATATTTATTCTATGTACAGTTAGTTTTATCCATAGCTGTTCGAGTGTTGAAGTAGGATGGGGTAAGACTTGAGTACGAAGGCCTTTCTTTATGTAGAACCCCACTCCTCCTCCTCTATCACCAGATTGTCTTGGTGAATGCTTTAAAATATATCCAGGCAATTTCGGGGCTATCTGTTCATCATCGTCTCGAAGCCAAGTCTTGCTTAAAGCAAGAATATCGGGGGCATAGTTTTGTACAGTACCTAGTAGCTCATCTCGGCCAGTATTGAGTGACCTTACGTTTAAAAGTCCCAATTTCAAATATTTGTTAGTTATTTTAACCATATCTATAAGAGAAATAAATAAAAGAAAAACATTTAAACCGTCCCACACTCCCATCAGTCCCCCTCACGTGTAGTTAATTAATAATTTGACTATTTGTTATCACATCATTAGATTTAACGAAAAGAACAATTATTACCATATAAAATATTTTAGTTAGACGTTCAAATATTGGTATGAAGCTGTCCTGTATTTTACAAAAATTTTGCTTGCTTAGGCACCAACGCTGTCTGAACCAAAAACCCTTTCCAAGTCGTCACTGCTTCGGATGAGATGTGCCGCCATTCCCTCCTTTTCTCTAGCTAGCACTTTGCCACCTTTGGTCCATACAAATTTCCATTCAAGCTTTCGTGCTAGCTCACGCGAGTTCTTGAAAGTGGTTCTGTTTTCCCTTGTGAGGTGCTCGTTAAAGTATATGGGACTATACTATACTTACTTCATCTGCCAGTCCAAGATCTGCTGTCGTCGTGTTGCGTCTCACTCTCGCTTGTTTCAGAACGCGATCGCGAATTGAACGTCTCGAAAATCTAACTACTACTTGCCGCGGTAGATTTTTAGTGCCTTGTTGGTGATCGCGTAGAATACCAGATCTTCGCACGCTGACAATATCATGTTCCTGAAGCGTAACCCCAATTTTACTCGATACAGCCATGATTAGGTGAGTAAGATTTTCATCTTTTTGCTCAAGCAGACCCGAGATCTCTACATCATTAAGCAGACTTTCCTGTTCTTTATCATTAATGTTTATTTTCAAGCTTCTTATTTCTTCTTGAAGCGAAGTGACAACTGCTACCTCCTGACCTTTTGACATTTCGCTTTCAAAGTTTTTACTCTTGTTTCTATATTATCTATGCGCTCATTACACTTGGTTTCTACCTCATCAATCCGCTTATTGCACGCAGAAATAGTTTCAGTTAAAATTCCGAATTCCTGTCTAAGAGCCGCAAATTCCGATCTCATTACACCCATCTCATTACGAATCAACCTTAGCTCCTTCAGTATGTCAAGCTTTTCCTCGTCGATACTACGTTCTATTTTAGATTTTTCATTACAATCTGTTGGGTGTTCGGAACATTGATCGCCCATGTTTTTTATTGGTGTGGCATTATTATTATCTCGTGGTAGCTTTGCTTTGCACGTTGGGCATAGCCAGGATGAGACTATCTGACCTTTTAAGGGAATACCAACACACTCTCTATGAAATACCACGATGCATTTTGTGCATTTAGCGCCATCTGTTGACGGCATAAATTTACCGCAACCATTACATTTCGCCATTGTAATCCAATGAAGGTTCGAATAAAAACCTGATTGTAGTTCCGCTACTCGACGCTAGATGTCTCTGTGTTAGAGCTTGCATGCTCTGTGTTGTTTTATTTTTTAGGAAAAAAATAAAAGTGAGGTACTCACAAGAATCTATCTTAGATTTTTCATCCAGTTGTTACCAGTTTATTGAATAGATCTGATTCCAATTGGCGTACAAACACTCACACTTATGGAGAAGTATACAATCTTCAATGTAGTAAACACTCTGTAGGTTCTGAACAATGATAATATATAAATTTGTAATTAAATTGCTAAGCAGTTAGAAACAATGTACGCACTACCAGCGCTACCTATCGATGTGGCGCTATATTATGGATATATAATAACCGTTTGGCTCGTAAAGCACAGTTTTTATTCAATAAGTGAATATAAGAATATGACATACACAAATAATACACAAGGAATATGAAATACTTAACATAAAAATAAATTAAATTGTAATTTTATTAACGTTATTATATTGTAAATTCCAACCTATGTATATTGAAATTTTATAACTTTGATTATGTGGAACATTGTTCTGAACTGTTTTTCACTTTGTTTTATGTTAATTTGCACGCCTTTTCTATGGCAAAATATGCTGAACATAATATGTACCATACCATCACTATAATGAACCATATTTTATGCAAATAAAGAAATTTGAATTTGAATTTGACACTAGTTAGTGTACTCTCGATTTCAGACACTAGCTGTTCGCGGTTTTCCTCCACCACGGAACGAGAGAGGGAGGGATGTTTCTAATTAGAAATGCCTTTTAAGTGCGTGCCTCGCGGTTAAAAATATAACAATGACATCAATTATTAAAAACTTTTTAACAAAAAAATTACACCAACGAAAAAACTGAAAAGCAAAAAATAATTTTGAATATAACTTGAATTTTATAAGGTTTTGAAGTCGGGGACAAACCAAACAAATGGTGTAATTATTTTGTTAAAAAGTTTTTATTTTATATTGTTTTGTGGCTATAATCTACTAATTACTTCATGCTTAATTTTTGATTTCTCTTGATGTTATACACAACTCAGCATTAAAATCTGTGAGTGAACAATAAATCATCCCTATTTTCCCACCCTTAGGTTAGGTTTTTTGTATCCAAATTTATATGGGACCAACTTCGAGGTATACCTAGGGATTGCAATCCGGATACTTCGAAATCCGAAAATGACTGAAAAATCCGGATTTTAGGGGCCTATTATAAATCCGAATATTGAGAATAAAATCCGGTTTTTTCGGATTTTAATCATAATTGATTATAGTTGATGTTTAACTAAAAAAAATCATTAAATATCCAGTAGATTTAGGTCAGTATTACTCTGAAATCTATACACCGCTCGGCACACACGCGGCTAGCTGCTACCGCTCATCCATCTAGCTAATAGTTAAGTCGGCCAGTGAGTCTTAGATGGAGGCGATGCGCGTGCGGCGCGAGTAACAACTCTTTGCACAACGTAATATCAAGAATGATAGTTCTATATAGTCGGGTTACCGCTGAAAGCATTTTGTACATCGGCTGATCTCAGAAAAATTTTACTTTTGAAAGGGTCTGACACACCAGCCTTCTAAGCAAGCTTCCTTAATATGAAATGTCTGGTGGTCTGTGCGCTTGGATTTCCAATTTCCTGAGCGAACGGTCTATTCATGTAGTCATAGACGGGTGTTCGTCGGACCTTTTCGCAATTATTCAGATTCAGATTACGCAATAAGGTCGCTCACTTCCCTCCAATATGGCGAGGAGGGCGATGGCTGCCACACGCGTCATACTTGTGAACAGGTGCTGCTTGTGGGGGCTGGTCTGCTTAAGTTTGCTATTTATTTACTTATTAAATATTTTTTCAGTCTACTTTGTAATTTTGCCGCCGCGCCGGGGCACGCAATTGTTTTCAGTGCGATTAGAATGTAAATATTATGTAATTAATCTAAGCCTGTTTTGAAAAGAGTAATTGCTGAGTTTATTGCCGGCTCTTCTCAGCAAATGCAACCTTCCGAACCGGTATTAGAGTATTAGAGTCAGACTTTTCATAAGTGCCTGCGAAGGTCTATTTGAATAAATGATTTTTGAATTTTGAATTTTGAATCAATTCCACAGAGATCAGATTCAGTTCTCTCTGCAACCTTATTTCTGCTGCATATTAACGATCTGGTGAAGCCCGGTATCTTTGGGTACGTAGACGATAGCACCGTTGTCATAGATCCAATTGTTGCGAGAGGCCATGGTAGAGCGTTTGAACGTAACATTACAGGCAGTCTCCGATTGGCAATGCCAATCTGGTCACTTTTAATGCTACCAAGACGCAGGTGTGTCTTTTCACCACCAAACGGAGCCCTTTCCACCAGGCTCTCGCCCTCGACTCAATAAACCACCGAGCCAGAAGACTCATCCAATATGAGACTAATTATGGCGAAACTCACGAGGCTCGACCATCGAAGAAAGGTTGCTTGCCTTATCGGTTTTGTACAGGATATGTTTTGAGAGTGTGTGCAGGAATTGTTCAACCTTATTCCTACCACCATCCCTATTTTAACTCCGAACCACAAGACACGGGGAAATTTTTCTTTTGTATCCTCAATTATAATGCGGACAGCAAGTGAGTGGAACTTGCTTCCGGCGACTGTATTTCCTGACTCTTAGAATCTAGGCACTTTCACGGCCAGAATGAATAGGTTCCATTTGGGTTAGCGTGCTCCACCTTAGGCTTCGTCATTATCCTTTATGGACGGCTCAGTAGCCAAATACAAGCCCATTTTTAAAAAAATATTACTTGCAGTTTAATTCAAATTCAAAAATTGTATATTCAATATAGCCCTTAATAAGGCACTTACGTTACGTTACAATTGATTTTACCACCGGTTCGTAATACACATAAACTGAGAAGACTCCCGGCAAGAAACTCAGCAAGGATATATTTTTTTTAATTATCTTATAATAAATTTGACAATATTAGATAATTCAATTAAAATAGCCTGTAAAGCGAACACTTCATTCAAATGCGTTCTTGTCTTCTACAAAGTCGGAAACTTTATAGTACCCTTTATTACACAATTTTTGTTTTACTAACTTTTTAAATCTATACACAGATAGTTCTTGAATTAATTTGGGTACTTTGTTATAGAAGCGTATACATTGCCCCTTAAAAGAATCCCTAACTTTGCTGAGCCGTGTTACAGGTACAGCAAGTTTGTCCTTATTTCTAGTGTTTAAACTATGAGTGTCGCTATTTGTAGGAAAGTTAAGTATATTTTTTTGAACATAAATTAAATTTTCATATATGTACTGAGACGACACTGTCATTACATTTATGGTTTTAAACTTATCCCTATGGGAATCTCTTGGCTTTAAGTTATATATTGCGCGAATAGCCTTCTTCTGCAGGATAAAAATTCTATTGCAAATTGTCTGCACCGCTGCCCCAAAGGAGGATGCCGTAAGACATTAAACTATGAAAATAACTAAAATAAACTAATCTTGCCGTAAATTCGTCAGTGCGAGAACGGATTTTCTTCACTGCATACGCTGCAGAACTAAGTCTATTCACTAGATTATGTATGTGTGGACCCCATTGTAACTTATCGTCTAATGTAATACCTAAAAATACAGTTGTTTTAACAAGATCAAATTTTTTTTCAAAAGCAAGCAATGGAAATACAATAAAATAGAACACCTCTCTTCAAACTACTAATAATTAAGCATAAACTACGCGTACAATTTAAAATTACAAAAGATTGCAAAAAAAAATACAAAAATTCGAAAAATCCGGATAATCCGGATTTATAGGTGATGAAAAAATGTGAATCCGGATTTGAAAAAAATCCGGATTTTGCAATCCCTAGGTATACCCTATCCAATAAAAAAAGAATGATCAAAATCGGACTACTCTGTAAGAAGTTATGCGTGATCATACATTAAAAAAAAAAAAAAATATACGCGTCGACTTGTAAACCTCCTCCGTTTTTTCGTCGGTTAATAATATGACGCGCATCCCTCGCGAGAACCAACGGGTTAATATCAATAGATAGTGTATTTTAGTGTAACCCGGGCTCAGCTGCTAGTGCCTGCTACCGTATCTTTACCATTTTTGTCATGACCTAGTATATTCTTCATTCGTTCAGTTTTGTGTTACGGTCGTTGTAGCAACTAACTAATCAACCCGTGAGACAACCATACCCAGTCTCCCCAACTGTGGTATTAAATATGTTTTGAATGTAATTTGTTATTATGTTTTCGAATCTAGCTATTATGCGAATTAAAAAAATAATTACTTTAAATGTTTTAATCTAACGCTATGAATAGGAGCCATTTTTTGATAAAAAAATAATAATACACTGTAAATTGAAGTACTTAAATTTAAATGAAAAATTCAATCCAATTATGCACATTGATGTATTGAGATCACAAATGTATTTAACAAAACACTAGTTATTTTTAGAAAGGTTGCGGCCATGCCTCCAAGGATCCCTAAAATCATGCAAGCGTGTGGCGCCACTGTACTACTAAAAACCGGCCAAGTGCGAGTCAGACACGCGCACCGAGGGTTCCGTACAAACCTATAGGTATATAAGTAAATGGTAGTATAGACCTGAGTAAGTATTTGATATGAATTTCAATTTATGACGTATTAAAAAAAAACTACTTACTAGATCTCGTTCAAACCAATTTTCGTTGGTAGTTTGCACCGTAATGTACATCATATATTTTTTATAGATTTATCATTCTCTTATTTTAGAAGTTACAGGGGGGGGGACACACATTTTACCACTTTGGAAGCCTTGTCTCTCTCTGAAACTTTGTCTCTCGCTCAAACTATTCAGTTTAGAAAAAAATGATATTAGAAACCTCAATATCATTTTTGAAGACCTATCCATAGACAACCCACACTTATGCGTTTGATGAAAAAAAAAAAATTGAGTTTCAGTTCTAAGTATGGGGAACCCCCAAAATTTAATGTTTTTTTTCAATTTTTGTGTGAAAATCTTAATTGCGTTCACAGAATACATCTACTTACCAAGTTTCAACATTATAGTTCTTATAGTTTCGGAAATAAATGGCTGTGACATACGGACAGACAGACAGACATGACGAATCTATAAGGGTTCCGTTTTTTGCCATTTGGCTACGGAACCCTAAAAAGGAGTTCGATCACGAAGTCGTATCTATATCTTTATTTACATCGTCGCCTGCTGTTTGAATTTACTCTCTTTTTTCCCTGCACTGGGTTTTAATTTAGAAATCGTTTTAAAATGCCTTAACGCTTTAAAATATTTATGACTTTCGCCTTTCGCTTAAAAAAACTATCAACCACTTTATGTAACACAAAATAGGTCCCACACAAATTATACATTTGTATGGTAGAAATTAGTACCATGAGTATTCCGCTAGAGGCGCTTTGCCAATTCCTATAGAGAAGTGTCGTAACGTACAAACGTCAATTCTTTACACTCGGGGTACAGAATGTTACTTTTGTATAAATTAACTCAAAGTCAAAGTCAAAGCCATTTATTCAATTTAG
This sequence comes from Achlya flavicornis, assembly GCA_947623365.1. Classification (NCBI taxonomy): domain Eukaryota; kingdom Metazoa; phylum Arthropoda; class Insecta; order Lepidoptera; family Drepanidae; genus Achlya; species Achlya flavicornis. Next base: position 2,164,869 of record OX392483.1, on the reverse strand, counting down.
GCCCTTGAAAAGAAGAAACTAATTTGGCCGTCTCGACATTCGTCAATTGTTTGATTTTTCTAATAGCAAATGCAGCAGAACTTAATTTACCAGATAAAGATTCAACCTGAGGACCCCATTGTAATTTATTATCTAATGTTATACTTAAGAATACAGTTTTGTTCACTAGTTCCAAACTGCTACCATCTATTAATACCTGACTGTCTACATGCGCTACATTTGGGAGAGAGAATCTTAAACATTTAGTTTTCTTCGAGTTTAGTAAAAGATTGTTAACAGCGAACCATTTGGAAACTATTGACATGGTGTCATTTACTTTATTGAGTTCTTTGTCTTTTCTATCTACTTTGAAAATGACCGAAGTATCGTCAGCAAACAAGACTATATCTGAGAGACCATTTACAACTGATGGTAAATCATTAATATATACTAGAAACAGAAAAGGCTCTAGTATTGAACCCTGGGGTACCCGCATTTTGACTAAAGAGCCCTTGGATGTTGTACCACTAATTCCTACCCTTTGTTGACGATTACTAAGATCATGAGAAGTTCCACGAATACCATAAAATCCAAGCTTAAGGAGCAGAGTACGGTGGTCAACGCAGTCAAAGGCCTTAGATAGATCACAGAAAATGCCAATTGCATCTTGTGAATTCTCCCAGGCTTCATAGATGTGCTTTAATAATTTTGCTGCTGCATCTGATGTAGATCTCCCCTTCGTGAAACCAAACTGATGACTATGCAGTATCTCATATTTATTAAAGTGACTGAAGTGAAGTGAAGTGTTTTTCAAATATTTTACTAAGTGCTGGAAGTACGGAAATTGGTCTATAATCAGAAGGATTATCCCTACAACCAGACTTAAAAATTGGCACAATTTTACTATACTTCATTAAATCAGGAAAAGAACCCTGATCAATGCATTCATTAAATATATCTGACAAGATAGGTGCAATCACTGTTATAATTGATTTTAAAATAGTTACTGACAGTCCCCATAGGTCTTCAGTATTTTTCAAATTGAGCGCATTAAATGATTTTGTGACATCACTAGCAGTAACATAACTAAATGATTATATTATAATGATTCATTAACATGTTGCTTAAGTAATGTTTCAGCCACGTCGGGACACGAATTAAGACTATCGGTAGTTTTCTCTGGTATACTCTTGAAAAAGTATTCAAAAGCAGTGGCAACTTCTAGCTTGTCTGACAAAATTTTATTATTAATTTTTAACGTGTGCTGTTCGTTTTTATTTTTAATTTTACCTGATTCCGTATTTATAACGTTCCAGACTGCCTTGATTTTATTAGATGCTTTATCTATTTTGTTACTTAAGTATATTGATTTAGCTCTATTACATACTATTTTAAATAATTTTGAAAACTTTCTAACATACTTAGTTATGGAAATTCAACTTTTTAACAAAAAAAATTAAACCGCCTTCAAAGTACACTAAGCGCGAGCTGAGCGAAATCGCATGACGTGTTCTATAGAAAATATTTCGCTGACTTCAAAACAGTGTCAGATAAGAGTTATTTCTTACTTTTTAGTTTACTTTCGCGTGTAAAGGCCTGCGTAAACAATGCATATTTAAGCGATAGCAGCAATTGCGTTTGATTTGCTGTCATTTTTTAAGAGTTCCGTTGTCTGTCTCCGAAACTCATCATCAGATCTATATTAAATTTATATGGGACCATTTCGGAATAAACCCCTTTCGAACTAAAAAAAATTTTCAAAATACGTCTACATATGACGGAGTTATGCCCGAACATACATTAAAAAAAAAAATATATATATATAAACATCCGAATTGAGAACCTCCTCCTTTTTTGAAGTCGGTTAAGTCGGTTAAGTAAGTCGGCTTTTTGCTATAGTTGTAAGCCATGCGGCGTGCGCATGTTTCTCTGTCTGTCTCTCTCTCTCTCTCTTATAGAAAGCAAGCCAGTTATTTTCGTTTCGTCTTTCTATTTCGCATTGAAAAAACAAATATGTAAAATATATAGTAATATTTATACATATTTGTTTTTAACTTCGTTCGATCCCGGTGTCCCTTGAATGACACTTCTCAAGTTTTTTTTATTTTAAATTCTTCATTCGTCCATATTCATCATGAGGCCTACCTTTTGGGAAACTCTGTTGAGGTCATTGAGCATTATGTTCAAAGCTTCCAGCGATTTCGCCATTATGACTATTTCGTCGGCAAATCGAAGGTGAGTGATGTGTTCGCCATTGATGTTGATGCCATATCCCTTCCAGTCCAAGAGCTTGAATACATCCTCCATTACAGTGATGAAGAGTTTCGGGGAAATTACGTCACCCTGTCTTACACCTTTCTGCAACTGGATTGGTACCGTACTCTCGTCCTGGACTCGGATTGACATGGTGGCTTTGCTGTACAAACACTTCAACACTTCGATATAGCTAGTCAATTTGGCATTGCTGTAGACTCTTATTATTAATTTATTAAATTACAAATAATTTATTAAATTACAAAAAATTCTATAGATTAAAGAGTATTTCTCTTTTCAGTTATTTTTTATTTTACCTACGCAGTCTCGAGTGTTTTGTTACTTTTAATAATTTAAATTGCCTTAATTGCTTGTGTTCCTTTATTTTCTGTACAGCGCGTAAGGTTTCTTCCATAGAAACTTCCCCTACACCCCTACTAGGGGTAATTTTTAAAAACTAATAATGAAAATCTTATGGTGCGTCCATGCTACGTGAATCGAGCACGAGCCGAGCCACGAATGAACCTACAACGAGCACGATGCGATTGTTCATGAAAAAACTGACGATCGCGCTCGTTCGAGGCTCGCAAGTGCTCGTTCGTGGCTTGGCTCGTGCTCGGTTCGCCAAGCATGGACGCACCATAAAGTAATCTTTTTCTTGAGTAATCGCAGGGCGGGTATCTAGTAGTTATGCACTGTATAGATGAATATTATTTTGTTTCAGAGTGAGGTGCACTTGTATAACATGACAATACCAGTATATATACCAAAAGGGTTTCCCTTCTCAAAAGGCAAAATTTACCTGAACTGCACAAATATTGACAATAAAGAATTAGCTTTGAGTATGTATACTGATATGGAGATAAAGGTATATGATACACAGAAGAGAAGATACTTAAAGTACTTACCTATAAATAATCTGCTGTTATAAATCGGTAGTTTTCGATAATATATATTTTGTATTTACTTTTATATTTTATGCTTCAAAATGTCGGCGCCATGCAAACAGAGTCATATCAAAAGGTATTCCCTTCAGGGTCTATTTAATTAATACCTAACAGAACATTTTCATTTACCTAAATTGTTAATGTATAAGAAACTCTAATATTATTAAGATTAAGAATATTATGAAGATTGACACCATGATTTTGAAGTTTGTAAGAATATTAAACTAAGGAATTGTACTAGTTTATGAACTAAATAATTGTATACAATTCAGGAATAACTTAAATGTCAGGAGCACCCCGCGAGTGCATCTCAACTTTTCAAGGGATCCACTGAAAATTAGTGCTGATGGTACTTGCCGCAGCGTATGCTGGCTGAGTTGGAGTCCTTTTTGACATCACTCAAATCTCACACTACACATATGAAACACATAATATCTATGCATTTACTTTTATGGTAGGTATCACAGATGCCTTATTCTGTAAATAAGGCAGATGGAGGGCGCGGAACACGAAAGTGAAGCCAAAAAAGCAAATACAAATTGAAAATCTGATACCTGGTATTCGTTTTCCAGTTTGTATTTGCATTGTTTAACCACAGTTTATTAATAAAGAAGTGTTTTTTGTTACATAAAGTTTGTTAAACAAAGCAAATATACATTCAAAAGCGAATACCAGGTACGTGTTTTTCAATTTGTATTTGCTTTTTTGGCCCCACTCCCGTGTTCCGCGTGCTCCATCTGCCTTATTCTGTAATCTGTGGTAGGTATATTATAAGTATAACCTTTACTAAATACCCATGCTATAAATCCTCTATAACAGTTCCTCAAAGAATTTAAAACGTCCAGAAGGATAGTCGCCTCTATGGGAACATGAAATAAACAAGCCAGAATTGACAGTATTTGACAGCCGTGCGCAGTACGAACTGAGAGCGATTTGCTCAGGGAGCCCCTCAAGCGGAGTGAAGTTAAATGTCATGCTTTAGTAAGGCGGATTATCCATCTGGGTAGAGGCACGATGCCCTATGAAAATCTTTGCAGTTCCTGAAGCAGTTAGCTTATTGCCAACATTAAAACACTGGTTGTCATAGTAACCATTATATCATCCAAAACAGTGTTATAATGTTGTACTGAATTTCATTATACAACACCTTTTTTTTTTGCTTTTTCGGACCATTCCTTACTCATCAAACAGCCACATTCTCCGTGGTATCCTTATGAATTTCAAAAAAAGAACATTTTTATGCAGGCGCGTTACACTATCACAGCGCCGTAATAAAAAATATACTTAGAGGGGTAGTCAGTGGGTTCACATTACTTATCCCCTCAAGCGGAGTGAAGTTAAATGTCATGCTTTAGTAAGGCGGATTATCCATCTGGGTAGAGGCACGATGCCCTATGAAAATCTTTGCAGTTCCTGAAGCAGTTAGCTTATTGCCAACATTAAAACACTGGTTGTCATAGTAACCATTATATCATCCAAAACAGTGTTATAATGTTGTACTGAATTTCATTATACAACACCTTTTTTTTTTGCTTTTTCGGACCATTCCTTACTCATCAAACAGCCACATTCTCCGTGGTATCCTTATGAATTTCAAAAAAAGAACATTTTTATGCAGGCGCGTTACACTATCACAGCGCCGTAATAAAAAATATACTTAGAGGGGTAGTCAGTGGGTTCACATTACTTATCAATTTTAATGAGTCGTTCGGACTTTTTGGCGGGAACTTGCAGAGTGACATAGCATTAACATTTTTATTTTCATAAATTTGTGTATTTTGAGTTTTATTGTGTATTTTTGGTGGTATTTTACCCAATAAAGATCATCCATGTGCACCAGTGAAGTGAAATGAAATGAATTATGTGTATCGTGACTTTTCAAGTTGTCTCAAAATGTCCGTGAAGAGTTTTAGTACAATGACCACCATTGTAGTAAAACATGACTTTTATGGACGGTGACTGACTGAGGACTATAATGTGAAGTGATTTATTGTGACTGGAAACTATAATATAACTCGACACTGGCAGAAATGAGCCCTAATTTGGGCTTGGTTGCCAAAATTAAAAATAAGAAGAAGAATGAGTCGTTCCGTTTACGTCGCGCGTAGCTCTACGTCGCGTCCGTCTACGGTGATTCCGCAGGCCTACGTCGTGTCACTACGGTTCGTCTGCTCGCTTATGACGTCATTGTGTACAGTAAGTTATCACAGTTAACACAGTTAAGTTATCACAGTAAGTTTATCAAGCATTTATGCTTCCGTTTAAAAATTCCATACAAGTCCTCTAACTATTTAAACATTTGTAAGAAATTTCATCTTCTTCCCCTGGTTAAGCGGCGTGAAATTGCGGATGTTTCGTACTTATTGAAAATAGCATCAAATACAGTAGATTGCTCCGAATTACTTGGTAAAATATATTTAAATACTCCCTCTAGATTGTATCGTAACTATCCGATAATTAATATTACACTTGTCCATTCTAATTATAGACAAAATTCTTTTATGTGGAGAGCAAGCAACAACTTCAACACGTTCGTTAGGCAACACGATTTAGACCTTTTCTGCACAAGCGTGATATCGGCGAGGCGAATACTAAGCAATGACTTTTTCAAATAATGCATGCAGTGCATGTGAACTGTGTTTCAGTAGTTATTATTTATATTTTTTTGGTGTTAAGTTTGTGCTAATGTGTTAATAATATGTTATTAATATTTCTATAATGTGTGTTACGTGAATGGTCACAGATATAGATCTTATACTGGCATATATCCGTGAAGACCTGTTATTGGCTTCCTAATAACTATTCATATTTTTTATGTTTATTATTGTACAGCTGTTGGTCTTCCTACAATAAATAAATAAATAAAAGTAAGCCTACGAAACTACGTTTTTTTTCAGTTTTATTCAAGAAAATGTTTTTTAGGATTTCTTCATACACGGCCATGTAGCCATAATTTGATTTGATATTCGTTTGTAGCAACCACTAGTGTTTATAAATAGTTACTGGGATATCAGATGTTTGGGGTTTTAGCCGGTAAAAGTCCGACATAACCTGGCCGCTCCCCTCCATGGCGGTCGGGTATTCTATGAGAAGAATTTCCCCACGCTAGTAAAAAAAACGGTAGTAAGTACCTATCTTAGATGTGTAAAGAAAGTTGCAAAAGTATCTCTTCACGGCCTTCACGCTCATTATCTTCGAAGTGGTACGCAGAAGTTACGTTTGTCCTAAAACACAAAAACCACAATTTCTGAGAACAATACTTGGGTGAAACCGTGTGTCATAATCTAATCATACATTAACCCTAAATAAAATAAAATCTTTATTTTTGGGTTCGGTACCCAAAGGGTGCCAAGTGCCAACGGGACCCTATATACTATACTAAGCCTCCTGCCTTTGAGCTTTTTTTGCTCGATGCTTTTTAAGTACCTTCGAGCTTATGTTATACTATAGTACAATTTAGAATATTAGCTGGTGATCTAGAATCGGTGCTCTAATGGGAATATTCAATAAAATTACGTAAGTACTAAGTCCATTTTTTCATCTATATATACATATAAAATGCTTTGTCCTGAATGACTGACTGACAATCAACGCACAGCCTAAACCGCCGATCGTATGACGTAGGCATCAGATAAGAATGGATTTTCCGAAATTCTACCCCTAAGGGGGTGAAAAACGGGGGCAAAGTTTGTATGGAACAATGCGATTCCTTGGTCCGATCAACTTCAAATTTTGCATTAAACATTCTTTAACAGAATTGACGGATGACGTGTTTCATAATTTATTGAAACTCATCGCCAAACGGAGTTAAAAAGGGGTAGAAATTTATTTCAGGGGTGATTTGCATCGAAGTTGATATCAATACTCCTTATATAGTGCTTTTGATTTAAATATTCTTTGATATTTGACATTCCAATTTTAAAGAGTATTGCATTGCACTGTACACGGAGAATTACAGGTAGACAGGCTAGGCAAGATACGCATATGTCAAAACGTGATATTTTTTATGGGAGCAGTGACTCTGTGAAACCCTAATTGTATGTTATTTGTGACTTTGTATCAGCATTGCCAGACGACCCGATTTTTAGCCCAAAATTGAATCTCCCGCGCGTGACAGGTTTAGACCCGCTTTTCGAGGATTACTCGTTGGTGAAATCATCGTATCATCATTGTAGAAATCGGATATTATAAAGAGACCACTGCAAAGAAATGGCACCACCTTTCCCGTGACGCGTCTTAAACAATTGTTGTGTAATTGGCTGTAAAAGCCTACGGCTTTTGAACGAAATGACCCAAACATAACCTTTCATCGGATTACTATACTCAAGTGTATTTTCTGTCAATATCATGCAAATTGTACAGATAATTTCGTCTACATACGATGAAAATCCAAATATGTATGTAATTATGTCGAACTATCGCTATCGTCTTCGCTATACGCTGACAGCCTATCTACCTACAATTCTCTATCTACGCATTGCACCAAGCTTTTATGTGAGTTCAACTTTTTTTTTATAAAATCGGATTGATTTGTAAACATTTTAATCTGTCTGTTCCGGTTCATAGTTAATTTTATAAAATACTACTTTTCAACCGTTCGCGGGTGAAACCGCGGGGGTCTGCTAGTAAGTATACATTTTTGGAGGTATTTAGAGAGAGATTAAATATAAGTAAAACGGAGAGAAAATTATGTTTCATAATTAGTCAGTACCTAGGTAATATCAACAACAGTAAGTATATTTTGTTCAGCACTTAACAACCAACCTAACATATTGATCAATGCTCAAAGCGGAATAGTTTTGATGCTCTAAAAATGGATAAGATCTAACGATAATAAGTACTATTTTATAATAAAACTGTTATTTTTTATCGATACGTTTTATTAAACACCACAACACTAGAAGCTACAAAACCATCGGTGCTCAAAAGGGAATGATTACGAATTTAATTTTTGTTCTTATTTGAGCACCGATCCAAAATATGCATCGGAGCTGAAAAGGGAAAAGGATCGGCGCGCAAATGGGAATACTTCTATAATTCTTGTACAGACTTCCAAATCAGGGTATCGATTATCCTACATCGTCTTACTTATAATGTAAGGAGATGGATGGATAACTCTTCCTCATTATACATAATTATAAAATGATTCAACTTAAATGTCTGTCTATGTAACCAAATATTCCGCTGATCAATACTTTAAGTATCTTCTCTTCTCTGTGTCGTATATTTTTATCTCCATATCAATATGTCCGCTCAGAATTAATTCTTTCTTAACAGAATTTGTGCTGTTCATGTAAATTCTGCCTTTTGAGAAGGGAAATCCTTTTGGTATAGAGGATACTGGTATTGTCATATTATACAGATGACATTCATTCTGAAAAAAAAGAAACATTCCTAGATAGGTAAATTAATGACTAACAAAACTGCCACTTATTTAACACTGACCCCCTTATTAATAAATATAATAACCTAGGATTAAAATATATCCGTCACTTTCTAATGTCATATAAACAAAAAGGGATGGGGCTATCTTAATACCTATATGATACAAGACTGACTTACACCTTATTTATTAATAAGGGGTCACCCCCTTATTAATCTGCGGCTTGCCATAAATAAATTGTTCCGTAATTTTGTCTTGAAAGAATCAAATCAATTCAATATACCTAGATTAAGTAAATCTTATCGGTAAGTAATACATTCTGTTACGTCATCAGGAATAAATTGCTACCAGTAACGCCATCTGTTATTGAATAGCGGTAATCTCAGTAACGCCATCTGTTATTGAATAGGAGTAAACATCTAAAGCAACGCCATCTATCGCCGAATAGACACCTTGTTCAGGAATATTCTCCACAGGAGGCATGTACAATACTCGCGTAAATTTTCGAATGTTCCGGATGCCGTTTATGAAGTATAAATACGAGACAATCAGGGGAGTTTGGAGTTTGATTTAGCGAAACAGTGAGTAAACATCGAAGTGAAATACCTACCTACAGTTAATTGTTAATGAACTATTTAATTTGAGAGTGTTTTAATAAAAGTGTGACCAGTGTTTTGGTAAATTCGTGTACCAATATTTATCCTGAACCCCAGCTCGTAACAATACTAAAACGATAGACTTGCGAAACCATATTCGGTAGAAGGGACTTTGTTGTACCCGCCTGGCTATTTGTAACACTCAAGTTGAAAACCAATCGTCAAACACCTTCCAGAGCAACACTTGTAAGCCATTTCCATAGATCGAAAACAAGAAAAACAAATTTGATCATAAAAAAAAGTTTTTACCGGTGGAAAAGGACATTTTCCACTTGCAAATATATCTTGCTTCATCGCTTTGCCGAAAAATAAGTCGTTCTGTATCAAATCACAAAATTTAAAGTGCATCTCGAGGAATCCACGCTTGTATCGGTTGGTCAGGAACTCGTAGAAATAGAAGCTCATCTGTAAATAATTTTGAAATAAATAAACTATGATTGACGTAATGAGCATAATGGTCTAAAATTTGAAAAATGGAGCATGACGTGTCTTATTCAAGAAAGAAACAAATATCCATAAATAGTGACGCCCCAGTTAGGTAGAATGGTGTCTTTAGGTAGTAATCTGTGGGGTGCACCAATTCAAGTACCTATTCACTCCAAACCTGAGAGATGACGAGGAAATTGAAACGGAGCGAAGGGCGCTGTCATTGAGAGCGAATATGATTGCCCGCAGGTTTACATGTGACTTGAGGGATGTAAAAGTTACATTATTTAGAGCATACTGCACTTCATTTTATACGAGCAGCTTGTGGGCTCCTTTTACCCTTCGCGTGCAGTATAATAATGCTTTCAAGGTGCCCCGTCACCATGGGGCTGCCTCGTTTCTGTAGTGCATCAGGGATGTTTGCTGAAGCCCGCGTTTGATTTTTAATGCTGTTATCCTAACTAACAATATAAATGCGAAAGTGAGTTTGTTTGTTACGCCTTCACGCCTCAAATACTCAACGGATCATCGTGAAATTTAGCATGCGGATAGCCTATGGTATGGAGAAGGACATAGGCTACTTTTTATCCAGGGAACGCGGGGGACAGCTAGTGCGTAATAAATGCGCATGCCTGGTGCCCAGGGTGCGGGCCAGCGCCAACAGCATCCTGACTGCTGAGCATGATTGCAAGCAGACTAGACTGCTCTTTTGTGAACTACTGCTCAGCGGTTGCGGCTGTAAATAATCCTTAAAATAGTGGTTGAATCCACGGTTGAATCAAAGAAGTTCTTGATTAATTATGTTTTACTAACATAGTCCATAAGTATTTTATAACTAACAAAATATGTAGCCATTATTATTAAAATATAAGCCATATTGTGCTTGCAATAAAGATATACCTATTATTATTATTCTCCTTATTAATTTAGATTCTTATTTTTTTTAATCATTAATATAAAAAATATCATAAAAATCTAATCCTATAAAATAATATTTTTTTTTACAATATTTCTAAAAAAAATACTAAAAATTCATACGTCACTAGGAGGTATTTCAGGGCAAGTTGCTGGTGGATTATCCCGCCTACTTGGTTCTGCCTGTGCAAGTAAGTTAAACCTACTTATACTATACTATAGCACGGTGGTAGGGTACTTTGAAGTACCCACCTGCCTGGCTACCACCCTCAAATTGAAAATCTGTCTCCAAGCACCTATCGGTGTGTTCCGACAGCTGCAATTGAGTTGGGAGCCAGTTCCTTCCAGGCTTTGTGTGTGCACCACCTTCGGCCACATCATTAGGTACTCACCATGGTGAGATTGTTGTCAAACAGGTCTATAGGTACACCGAAAAAAAGTTTATAATTTACGAGCATCACCCGCGTTCCCGGGATAAAAAGTCTATGTCCTTCTCCATCATACCATAGGCTATCTGTATGCCAAATTTCATGATGATTCGTTGAGTTTCATCTTCATCATGAGGTTAAGGCGTGAAGGCGTAACAAACAAACAAATTCACTTTCGCATTTATAATATTAATATAGAATAAAAAAAACCTAGATTAGTTAGGATTAGGATTTCATTAATAAAATAAGTTAAAATTAAATTACTTGAATATTGTTTCCCAAAGGTATTAAATATTTGGCGTGAATTTCCACGTAGTAGAAAGGATCATTGCGGCCATAGCGACGCGAAGAAATGTTTACGTACGAAAAGTATGCACTATTTATGTAAGTGAACTCTGGCCGCTCCGTTGTTATAAATGTTATCTGTAAAATATTTCATGCTTTGAAATCAATTAGGGTCAATTCACACCGAGACGTGACGTGACACGACGGCGAACTGGACGATGCCGCCGCGCGGCCGCCGCACAGCAAATATGCGTAAAACAGATTGCGACGCCCGGGCCAGGCGCATCGTGAAACCGCAATGAGTGAATGTGAATGAATTTAAGAGAGGTAGAGCACAGCGTTTATTCGCTCCAAGAGCAGCTCGACTGGGGAAGTACCTCCACCTTACAGAATACCGCAGACAAATAACTTTATGTTGTGTAACAGAGCTCATTGGGGAGGGGGGAAAGATCGGTAACGCGTGAGCGATGCTTCGTGTGTTGCAAGCGTCCATATGGCTACGGTAACCGCTTACCATCAGCATCACGTATGCTTGTTTGCCGACTTAGTCGTATAAAAAAAAATGTGATATTACTGACAGCACGGACTTAGCGGGCTCCAGCATACCGCGTCTACATGCGGTGTATCGCTGCAGCGCGGCATCGGCACCGCGAAACGTCGCATGGCGTCGTGTGAACTGACCCTAATTCTATCATTGAAATGTGTACCTTTTTAACCGACTTCAAAAAAAGGAGGAGGGTCTCAATTCGGTTGTTTTTTTATTTTTTTAAGTTTGTTACCTCATAATTCCGTCATTTATTAAACGATTTGGAATTTTTTTTTTGTCTGGAAGGGTACACTTCCTGTTTAGTCCATTGTCATCAGATCAGGATTTTATTACTTCTTAGTGTACTTTGAAGTCGGTTTAAGTTTTTTGTAAAACAGTCCAATTATTTATTTACATTACACATTTCAGTGAGAGAATTTGTGACAAGTGATTCGCGATAAAGTACTATACTATTATTGCGCCCCGCGTTGCGTCGCGTCTCGTCCTCGTCTCGTCTCGATGTGAGTTGACCATAGAGTTAGGTTAGGAGTTGACCCTAAGAGCTCTCAACCGGGAAGAGGTCATTTTGTCAGAGTTGTTCAACTAAAATAAATAAAACAGACACTGCTTCTTCTATTCGACTTCCTTTACATAGCTTAAGCAATAATCTAAAAAAAAAAAAAACTAGAAAATAAGTTATTATTTTTTATAAAATAGCCAAATCTGTGCGTTATGTTTAAATATTATTATCAACTATCGCCCCACACTCTCACTTACACACACTCACTTGCAACAGGAATAAAAAAATGGTATCTCAAAAACTAATTTAAGAGTTTTTTTTAATACACGTTTGATTTTGAATCTTTTTCAAAGTGAAACCATAATAGCGAAGTGTTTTTACCTTTTCTGCAATTGTCATTAATAAATAAAAATAAATTACAGACAAATATATAATCACCCGCGACATTACTAAAGCAAAGCACGTTTTTATAATAAATACGATATGGTTATATATATCGTGCGTCGGATGTAAATAAGAGGAGACCGGGTTTGAAACTCACATTTTTTTTCACTTGTATTCGTGTTTTTTTTATACCGCTAAGTTGGTAAACAAGCATATGGCTCGCCTGATGGTAAGCGGTTACCGTAACCTATGGACGCTTGCAAAACCAAGGGCATCACTGCATCGCGCGCGCGTTGCCGACCCTGCAGAAATCTCTTGACGCTTCAATCTGAGCGTCCGTGGAAGGAAGCTCCTTTGAGACCGCACAGTAAGAAACAATTCTGGTTTCAATGTGTGAATATGGACTTCCCGTCGATGGCATCAACTTAAACAATTCTACATAACACTGTTCATGTACAAGCGGTAAAACACACATAAGGAAGCAAAGTCTCTCCTCAGAAGTCTCTCCTCAGACTGAGGGGCTCTAAACCGCTTGTGAGCTCGGGATCGTCGACAATTCTAATGGCACGTCGCTGAACCGAGTCTAAAGGCCCAAGCTGGTATCCAGGTGCCCCCGCCCACAGATGACAGCAGTACTCTATATGAGGCAGGACTTGCGACTTATACAGCCATTGACCCGATGTAAAGTACTGCTTCGCTTTGTTGAGAACTCCGATCTTTTTGGATGCCAACTCAACCTTGTCTTCTAAGTAAATTAGGAACAAAACGTCGTTAGAAATGTCGACGCCAAGGATCCCGATGCTTTTATTGATGTTCACGGACTGTTTTGGAATTGTGGAGTCACAGTAAATGGGGTTTCCTTCGTGGTGAACACGCAGGCTTGAGCTCGTAGTGGGGTTGAAACGGACTCGGTTTAGCCGAACCCAATCGGGGACACTAGTTAGTGTACTCTCGATTTCAGACACTAGCTGTTCGCGGCTTTCCTCCACCTCGGAAAGAGGGAGGGAGGGATGTTTCTAGTTAGCAATGCCTTTTAATATCAATATATTGTGTATTTTGGTGTAACCAGGTCTTTGGTGTAACCGTATCTTTACCATTTTTGCCATGACCTAGTTCTTCATTCGTTCAGTTTTGTGTTACGGTCGTTGTAGCAACCAACTAACCAACCCGTGAGACAACCATACCCGGTCTCCCCAAATGTGGTATTAAATATGTTTTGAATGTAATTTGTTATTATGTTTTCGAATCTAGCTATTAGGCATATTAAAAAAATAATTAGGTACTTTAAATGTTTTAATCTAACGCTATGAATAGGAGCAATTATTTGATAAAAAAATAATAATACACTGTAAATTGAAGTACTTAAATTTAAATGAAAAATTCAATCCAATTGGGAATTTGAAGTGTTTTTTTTTTTGTCATAAATCGAAAGATCATATATAAGTTATTATACAAAACTATTTTTAGTTTTATTTTTTTCGTTGTTATTAAAAAGTTATAACCAATTGAAAATATTTTTTTGAACTGTGTACCGAAAACGAACCGACATATACCGAACTACCCCGAGGAGGGCGCGTGACGTCACAATGTTAATTGTTACTCACTATTACATACAATTGATACAGTTTTTTACGTTTTCATCAATTAAATCTTGTTATTATCGTCAATATATTTATAAATTTATCACAGAAAGTAAATTTTAAAGATTACCGTCTTTATTTCGTACCATCGTGTACAAATAATTCACAAATAACTCCCAAAAAAATGTTTTTAAATTTGCTACAAAATGTCTAAAGGTTGAAACCATAGAAACATAGGGCAACGTGCCTCTAATCAGATGGATAGTCATCATCATCATCATATATAATGTCCCACTGCTGAGAACAGGCCTCCTTTCACAAATGAGGGTGAAAGGGACTGGGCGATACTCCACCACGCGTGCCCACTGCGGATTGGTGGAGGTAGGCTAGTGGTCAACCTACTGTTGGAATTTTTCAAGCCGCCTAGGAGGCATCCAACTAGCTTAACGACTATCACAATTAAGTGATAACCGGGACCAACGACTTTACTTGCCTTCCGAAGCACGGAAACGCTCGATTTTAAATACCACTAGGCGGTCACCCATCCAGGTACCGACCACGACAAACGTAGCTTAACTTTGCCGATCGATTAAGAACGGCTAATCATGCTAAGCCACGAGCGCTTCAGATGGATAGTAGGATAGTCCAATTCACCAAAGCATGAAATTTTAATGCCACCACTTTAGGGACTACTGAGCAAATAATCACGTAATCTTTGCTGGCCGGGAAGACGCCATGTTTTATTAAAATTTAATTTCCCTTCATCATTTTTGTTTATTGCCACCATTTTCATCTATTTAGTTGTTTTTCCAATTTCTCTCAAAATGGATATTTGAGAGGCCCTTGGAACCTCATAACATTTATCTCTTCACAAAATTCAAAAAGTAGCCGCCATATTGAACTATCTAGTTATTGTTCCGATTGCTCTCAAAATGGATATTTGAGAGACCCTTGGGCAACATAACATGAATCTTTGCTCAAAATTTAAAATAATGTCCGTCATTTTGAATTATTTAGTTACTGGTCCGATTGCTCTCAAATGGATATTTGAGAGACCCTTGGGCGACATAACATGAATATTTGCTCAAAATTTAAAAAAGTGTCCGCCATTTTGAATTATTTAGTTACTGGTCCGATTGCTCTCAAAATGGATATTTGAGAGACCCTTGGGCGACATAACATGAATCTATGCTCAAAATTAAAAAAAAGTGGTCGCCATTTTGAATTATTTAGTTACTGGTCCGATTGCTCTCAAAATGGATATTCGAGAGACCCTTGGGCAACATAAAACGATACTTTCCTCAACATTAAAAAAAGTGGCCGCCATATTGATTTATGTAGGTATTGGTCCGATCGCTCTCAAAACTGATATTTGGGTCAATTAAAAACTTCAAAACGGCGGCAACTTTTTATTAATTCTAACAAAATATTCGTATTCAGTCACGACGCGGAACCCGGATATCAATTTTGAGAGATATCATTCAAGTAAGAAGTTTAATATGGCTGTCATTTAATTTAATTTTGAGCTTTGATCTATGTTATGTGGTCCAAGGTTCTCTCAAATATCCATTCTGAGAGCAATCGGACCAATAACTAAATAATTCAAAATGGCGGACATTAATTTTAATTTTGAGCAAAGATTCATGTTATGAGGTCCAAGGACCTCTCAAATATAAATTTTGAGAGTACTCGGACCAATAACTGAATAGTTCAAAATGGCGCAATTTTTGATTCTTGTTTAAGAGAGGAGAGAGAGCCACGGGGTAGAGCGTAGCGTTTATTCGCTCAAAGAGCAGATTGACTGGGGAAGTACCTCCACCTTACAGAACACTGCAGCCAAATAACTTTATGTTGTGTAAAGTTGCGTTCCTGCGTGTGAGTAAGGTCACCAGAGCTCATGGGGCATCAGGGGGAAAAGTCGGTAACGCGTGAGCTATGCGACCATATGGCTGCGGTAACCGCTTACCATCAGGCGGGCCGTACGCTTGTTTACCGACTTAGTCGTATAAAAAAAAATAGTGACTCATAACATTTCACTTTTAATATTGTATGTGATCAATAATAAAAATTGCTAACCGCATCAATTTTCCCAATTTATGGGAAACTTTTATGATCTTAAGTCGATGATAGCTCAGTGGTAATGACGTCGGACACCGAGACGAAGGTCCCGGGTTCGAATTCTACAATGAGCTTGAGCTTTCGGTGAAGGAAAAAAACGTGAGGAAATCATAGCACGGTGGTAGAGTAATTTGTAATACCCAATACCCATCTGGCTGGCTACCACCAAGCACCTGTCGGTGTGTTCCGACAGCTGCACTTGAGAGCCAGTTCCTTGTAGGCTTTGTGTGCTTACCAACCGCCACATCATCACCAAAATCATGTCATTTGTCATGTCAATCCCAAATTAAGCAGAGCTTGTAATGTGGAAACAGATAACTGATATAATACAAATACCTACAACTTTTTGTTTGTAAATACATACTTAACATACATAATTACACCCAGACTTGGGACATACAGATATGTACATGCACACAAATGTACGTCCTGTGTGGGAATCGAACCCACGACCTGCGAGCTGCGGTGCGATAGATGGAATCTTAACCAACTGTATAGTAGAAACCGTTCGACCGTGTACTCACGTAGAGTTACTTTAACATTGTGACGTTTCAAGCAGGGCGCCCGGCCAGCCGACCCGTTTTGAGTCACGTGACTATTTTTCAAATTTGGTCCATTTTAAATAATTTATAATAAATTGATAATAAATATATTTAGGTTTTTTTGAATTGACTTTCAAAATTGTTCTAATAAAGTTTTAAAATACATAATAAAAAAATGTTTTTTTTTTTTTTCAATAACCCAATTATGCACATTGATGTATTGAGATCACAAATGTACCTATTTATTTTTTACTGTGAACAGGCCTGTGTTTGACCACTATCTCACCATGGTCAGTGATGATGTGGCTGAAGGTGGTAAGCACACAAAGCCTGGAAGGACCTGGCTCTCAAGTGCAGCTGTCAGAACAGTGTCTCTCCGCACAGTGATCTCATACATTTCTTTTGAGCTTTAAAAATAATATCAGTCTCACATGAATTGCCCCATATGACTATGCCATATCTAAGCAGAGATGACACATAACCATGGTAAGCTACTAAGTATAGCAGTTTTAATCGTGGCTATCTCTCTGGTACGCCTCATGACATAAGCTTGACGACAGATTCTCAACTCGAGGATAGTAGCCAGCCCGATGGGTACTACAAAGTACCCTACCACCGTGCTATGGTTTCCTCACGATGTTTTCCTTCACCGAAGGCTCAAGCTCATTGTAGGATTCGAGCCCGGAGACCTTCGTCTCGGTATCCGACGTCACTACCACTGAGCTATAATCGCCGTTTTTTTTTCATTTTGAAGTACGGACACCTAAAAACGATAAATCAGGGTGGTACTTAGCTATTAACCGATTATATTCTACAACAGCTGACAACCGAATTGCACCCCCCTTTATTAGGTTGGAGGGTGAAAGTTACAGATTGCTTAATTGGTCGTTTTTGTGCCTTCATACCAAGGAACTTTTTAGGAATGAAGGGCTTTACGTGCCACTAAAGATAAGACTTGAAACACACATGGTTTGACTTGCGCAGAAGACGATTTATAGGGCTCTCTTTATATAAGTCGTCTACTACGCAAGTCCAACCACATGTTCTTTTAAGTCTCATCTTATGGAACATATTTTAATTCATGCTAATAAAAACAAAACATATAAATTTCACATCTTTATTTTCAAAAAAAAGTTCACAAAAGTACAGAGCTGTCATGACGACACTAACAAATTGTTAAAATTACTTTTTACACGTATTTTTATATTCGATATATTGTCTTAAAATACCTTATAAACATCATTCATGATATAAGTCACGCCTTAAAAAAACAATTTTAAATGTGTCATTCGTTACTATTTATATACGTTTATTGCCATTCATACTACGTACTTAAATATTGGTAAACCGAACAAAATGGCCATACACAAAAGCCGATAATGTTGCCGATTCTGTTAATAAACTAGGTAATTTATCACTATATCTCTTTCTAGCAAAGGACAAAGAAAAGGAAATCCCTGTCGAATTAGTCCTATTGCTTGTTTTAAGTGAATTTAGTCGCCATCAAAATTGGTCTTTTTGATTTAATTGGACCTGTAAATAAAAATTACTAGACTAATGTCAGCTTTAAATATCTTCTATCCTTTTTCAATAGTGTTTGTAAGAGCGAGATGTATGATTAAAATAAGTTTAATGGGATTTGCAACAGAATAAGCACCAACTTCTATGAACTGTGAAGACCAGAGATAGAATATTAGTAGATTGATTGTGTTAGAGTATACTTACGCCGTGACACGAGTATTGTCAACGCAGCCGCGGCATGAACCCTTTCGACTTTAACAAATGTACTTCACGAACCTGGGGCAGGGATTACCTGGGTGGGGATTATTAAGTCATATAATATTCTATCTCTATGGTGTAGACTTTGCGTTCAACTAAAACTTTATATCAGATTACAAATTCCATGAAATAAACGGCAGCGAATATCGCCTATATCTGAACAGATTTGAAGATGAAAATATGGTTCTTTCTTATATAGCTTAGACATTCAGTACTAGGTTAATTGGCATAATTTACACTGGAATAAAATCATAGGGATATGTTTGCCAAAAGAATTTGACGGCAAGATAACATTTATTGTCATTTCATGTACACATTTCATGTTGATACCAGCTTTAACTTATTATGTTTTGTTCCTTTACAACCATAATTAAATGGTACCTAATTACCATTGATGTAACTAGAACTAGAATTAAAAAGAAGTGTATAAAAGTGTTTTGAAAAATGAAAGCCATGTGAGTAAAGAAGTCATTTATTTTAGAGGATCAGACGGAGAAAATTAAATCGTGTGCTGATTAATATAAGAAATATTTTCCAATGATCTCTGATTTCCTAGTTACACCAATGATATTCCTTAATAGTAACATATAAACTACTATCAAAAGATACTTTTAATATTTAAAAGATCAAATTTTGTTAGCAGTTACAGAAAATTCGCACTAAATACAAACACGACATGTTCTCATGCATAAATAATAATATAAAATTATTCAATAATTTGTTGAGTAATGTTTTTTTTTTAATTCCTATTGTGCCCCGAAGTAACAGTGTCCTAACTTCGATTTTCCAGATTTTGGGTTTTAGTTGAAAATTTCTAATTTCTGTTTATATTACTCAACATAATAATCAAATACATCAATAATATCTATAAATTATTATATTTATACTGAAACACTTCCACAGACAAATGTTACTTATTTTATTTTGATATACAATGTACTCTATGGACTTATTTACCCTGCAATTGTTGGAAGGAGACGATTAATTTGTCTGTGGAATATGAAAAATTACATTGAAGCCTAGTTTGAGGCCAAGAGCAAGATTAATTTGAATCACTTTTAAGTAATTTTTTTAGATCAAGTATCGATAGTCGCTTATGAAGCCAGTCTGGATATTCAAAACTTGTATAAAATATTGTCCATGACACGCAAAGCCTCGGCTACAATGCAATATAAAACGATAGATTGCGAAAACGAACAAAAAACGTTACGAAATACTGATCGTAATTTAGGAACTACGTAAAGCCGCTTATAGATTCGTTATTCCACAAAATTCAGTACTATCAGATATTTTGAGAGCATAAAATTAAGACACTAGCGAAATAAATAGGCCCTAGACAAACCTCTTTATCACAGCTATTGAAATGCACGTATAAAAAACAAACAATGCATTGTCCCTCGTAATAAAGCTAAGTGCGATCATGGCTTAATCTTAAAATCTACGTCTTACGGTAAAAAAGTAACGAGACTTGTCTATGGGCTTGCATTTTTTACCACTGGTAAACTAAAGATGGCTCTAAATTTTCCTAAATAATCGACGTAGAAAAATAAATAGATACTTAGTTAAAAAAAATACTTATCCTTACTATAAATTATGCATTCAAAGTAGTTTTCACGTTTCTATAGTTGAGCTTGGCACTGTTTTCTTTTTTAATATTTTATTCAAGCAAGAAGGATTATTTAAAAAGGTAGATAGAGATTGTACCAAAAAGATATGGTCATATTTCAAGAAGACCATCTCTAAGAGTTGGTTAAGCCCAACTAAAAATACTAATGTTGGCCTTAATTTGGTCCCTGGATAAATACAATAACATTATACAATACAATATAGCTATAACAAATATGCACATAATACTATAGACAGCACAGTCCGCATAAAATGTAAACTTTTATGATTTTCTAAAGTAAAAATAAATAAGACCGTGCTAATATTGTGCAAAGTAGACAATGTGTCGAGTATAATTTTATTTCGCATTAGTCTACATTCTGTCGACTTTACAAGCATATTCGTGATATTCATAAAAAAACCAAAATTATTAAAAGACCAACGAAACTACTTTAATTCTGCGTTACATCATTCACAATAAAATTATAACACTTCAAAAAATTTCTGTTTTTGATGCATTTATCTTATAATTGTTCGTCTTAATTATAACGCTTTTTGAAGTGTTTTAATATATGTATTACAAACGGTATTACGATTTTTTTCCGTTACTTATTAAAATGTTTAACAATGAGTCGGGTTTCGTACGAACCAACCATTATTACGATCGGAAGTCCATTGCGCGTGCCGGAACTGACAAAACATACAATTATATTTTAAAAGCGATCGCCCTTTTAGCTTTACCATTAAATATAAAAATGAGTTACAAAATTTGTCGCTCGTTGCCACAAAAATAAATAAATATATTTTTTTCTATTTGGATAGCTTTTTTATGTTGGTTTCAACTTTTATTATAGAAAAACATTAATTTTAATTATAGGGCAGAGCTTAAAGTCCGACATCGTCTTAAGGAGTAAAATATAATTGTCAGTATTGTCGTGTACTTTTAATATAATTATAATCACATAACATTAATATTAACAGCCTTTTTTTGAGTTTTTTTTATTTAATTTTTTATTTATTCACTATAAACACACTTTCCATTTTTGACGTTTCAAGTATTAAAATGAAAAGTATTGTTTCTTGTAACGCGTTAAAGGAGCTCATAAATTATATAGGTTTATGATATTTTACATTAAAAAAATACTTGTCTTGGTTTTTATTTTAGGCTCCTTGAACTCGCTCTGTTAATTGTAATAGAATGTCACCAATCGATTCAAAATTTTGAATTCTCAAAACGTGAATCAATATCTCGACTCAATTTTAGTTTAACAACAATACTTTTAGTATTCATAATTAAATATACAATTTACGTATCGTTAAAACTTATTTTCGTGATGTGTTGTCAGGTAGTCAGGTTGTATGAGAGTATGTTGA
The DNA here is from genome assembly GCA_947623365.1 of Achlya flavicornis. Taxonomy (NCBI): domain Eukaryota; kingdom Metazoa; phylum Arthropoda; class Insecta; order Lepidoptera; family Drepanidae; genus Achlya; species Achlya flavicornis. Next base: position 2,143,169 of record OX392483.1, on the reverse strand, counting down.
TAATAATAAAAACTAGTTAAAAGGGACAAACAAACTTAAAAGACTGTTTAAAAAATCTGTGAAGAAAGTTAAATCAATATTAATTACGAATATTACGTAAAAATTATAAAAAAAAAAAAACTATGTTCCCAATTTATCAAAAAAAATACTTACTGCACTTTGCCACACAGCACAATAAAATCTTTTCCTGTTATTTCCCAATATTGACATAATTATCATCAACTCCATAGCCTGACAACCATACCTTACTTATTCTCAATCTCCTCACGCCTTCTCCTCATTGAGGGGCTGTTCCTCACGCTTCTCCGGCTCCGGACTCTTGGAGGAGTTCCAGGGCTGAAGGTCTCCCGACCCGAAACAGACGAACGTGAGAGCACCGACTACGTAAGTTCCCGCGAGTATATAGAACACTATCTTCCATTGTTCTGGGGTGTTCTGTGGATGGAAATTATAGTGTTAAATATTTGGAACAAAAATATTAGTCACGTATTTTTTCTTTTGTAAAGAGTTAAAATTAGTCAGATGTAGCAGGTAATTTTCCGAAACTGTTGGTCCGATTTTGAAAATTAGTTATTTTGAACACCCTAAAGCAATATCACTAGACGGATTTTCATTTTTATTCCATCAACATTTGCGGAAGGGAAAAAGTTACCCTATACATGGTGGAGATTTCGAGATGGCATATTTTTGAAACCTATGTTGGGTTAGTCATGCTGAACAACTTTTACTATGGGACCAACAGTGTATACTCAAAAAAATATTTTTGCTTTTCATACATTATGATCGAGCAAGGTTGACATCTACTTAGGAAAGCTAAAAAAAAATTGAGAATTCGCTATAGGTCCCATAGTAAAAGTTGTTCAGAATTACTAACACATCTATATATATAAAAATCAATGCCACTTTTCGTTATAATTTTATAACTCAAGAACGGGCTCACCTATCCAAACCAAATGTTTAGGCTTTGTTCGGACTATTTAGTAGATGGTTTATGTGAAGTTTGCACAAAATCGGTGGAGCGGTTCTTCATTTATCACATTTTTTGTAACACATGAATTCAATAAATGGTGGATCATTTTGTTAATGGGGATTTTGCTGTCAGGGTAGGGTAGGGTAGGGTAGCACCATAGGGTAGGATAGCAGCACGCGAATGAAGTCTCGCCGGGCAGCTAGTAAATTATATAACATAGGTTTCGAAAATATGCCATCTCGAAATCTCCACCTGTTATAATGTTACGAAGTATTCGCGAAGTATTCCTTATTTATAAATGCGAATGTGAGTTCGTTTGTTACGCTTTCACGCCTCAACTACTCAACCGATCTCGATGAAGTTTGGCACGCAGCGCAGATAGCCTATGCGGAGAAGGACATTGGCTAGGTACTTTTTGTCCCAGGAACGTGGGTGAAACCGCGGGGAACAACTAGTAATACATATTACTTACGTTGTGCTTGGTAAGTTCTCCGACCATGTAGGTAGACAGCCATCCTCCGATGGAAGACAGAGTGTTCGCCATGCCGAAGATCGTACCTGAAATTAGCATTGAACACATAAAATGAGGTAGGTACAGTCGAGGACATAAATATGTATACACTTTTTGAAATTCAAAAGCGATTTTCTCGCATGTTTAACATTTATGTGTTAAACTATTACACAAATCATAATAGTATATGTTAGAAGATTCTGCCTTTATAATATCTCATAATTTCAATCGGTAGTTTAAGAGGAAACCGTTGTTGAATTTTACTAAGTGTATACATATTTATGTCCTCGACTGTACATAACGGTGTGTGGTAGCCTGTGGTAGGTACATAATGATGTGTGGTAGGTACATAATTATGTGTGATAACGGTGTCAATCGGTCATCTATACAAAATTGAATTCAGTTTCTAATGTCAAAATAAAAGCATTTTACTAAATGCATGCGAATATACGGCATTTATAATTACATGACATAAGTTAGTACAGTAAATGATGTGAAGCCTCTGGCCCAAACTAGAGTTATCTGTGATTCAGGAGCGTCATTTGCAGGGTCGATAACGCGCGAGTGATACCCCTGGTGTTGCAGACGTCCATGTCGTCCATAGGCTACGGTAACGGCTCACCATCAGGCGGGCCGTATGCTTGTTTGCCAACTTAGTGGTATAAAAAAAAAATACAGACCACTGAAGTTAGGTGCGATATCCAGCCCGTTGCCAAGGTAACCCGCGGTGACTGCGCCGTTGATGGTGAGCGCGATCGTGAAGATCGCGATCGACCAAACACGGTCACCGCCCAGAGACGCCTGGGCTATCATCAGTAAACCTGAAATTTATTTATTTAATTAGGACAACCAGTAGGTAATTGTAACATTAAAAAAAAAAACTAACAAAAATAGAAAATGAGATAAATGTACAACTTTTTAAGGTGTCACAACATTCGTTATAAATTTTGGTAACATAAAAATAAAAGTATTTCAATAAGCTTTATATAAAGAAAATATAAACTAGAAAACAAGATAAAAGAAAAAGTAAATTAAAAAGACCAAAAATTTGGACTAATCACAGAAAACAGAACACAAAAAACATTATTATACTCATAATTTAATAGAAAGTAAAGAAAATAATTAATTTACAAATAATCATTAAGAACATAATCATAACAACTCAACAACCTCAGCACAACTTTCCTGAAATTACATGGAGTGGAATGAAACATGTTTTGTATAAGCTAGCGTGAACCCTGAGTTACTTATATAGCCAATTCCTATAATTTACGGGCCGTTATTAGTTAAAATTAAGACTCTTGTATCTTTACTAATAGCAGAGTATATAAATACTACTAACCTAACTAGACATGGTTTACCATGCTAATAGTGAAGTAAAGACCTCAAAGTTTTGCAGTTTTTTTAAGTAAATTAGATACTGAATATCGTATATAAGGCCAATATATGTAACCTTTTAGTATTCTATTAAAAGGAGCAAGCTGAAGAGGAGCCTCTGACAAACGGTTTCAATGCGAGTTCTTATAGTATCGTTCGTATAGTGTTGATTTCTAAAAATAATGAACCACAAGCATAAGCAGATGAAAATAAAGTTATGATGGCAAAAGCTATCTTCTTCAGACAACTAAATATATCTGGGATAAGGAATTGAATTCTAGAATACATAGATTCGTTATTTATTCGCTGACTGACATAACCATTGGTTCGCCATCCCCGAGCTAGGGTATTCAATAACTTACCAGGTAATCCAACAGCGAATCCAGTGAAGAGTTTCCTGGCTGCGGTGGTGGACAGTTTCCCGCTCCGCCTGAGTGAGTCAGCCAGCACGGAGGATGCCAAAGCGCACAGGTACTTGCCCAAGTATGGGAGTGAGGAGAGCAGGCCGTTCTGTAGACAAGGATAGATAATTGTACAATGATTATTGTGAATTGCCTCAAGGACCGAGTTTGTCCATGTACACAAAACTTAGGCAGGTGTGTTGCTAAATTGTGTGTGCTTACCACTTTCAGCACATAATGAACATGGTGAGAACCATCTCACCATGTTCATTATTTAACCACCAGGTCAAACACCCTTCCGATCATAAAAAGAGAGAATCAGAGAGTAAGTATGTCACTTTTATTCTGTAAATATTTTGCTTCTTAGGTAAAACTGTAGAAATTAGGGGGAACTTTATTAACTACTAGCTGTTCCCCGCGGTTTCACTCGCGTTCCCGGGATCAAAAGTAGCCTATAATACTCAGGGATAAAGTATTGCTTCCCATTAGTGAAAGAATTTATCGAATCCGACTGGTAGTTGGTATAACTTTGTTTTAGATTCTGGAAAAGCGCATTGAGTATAGCAGGATACGGATTATACTGGGTGGAGATTTCGAGATGGTATTTTTTCGAAACCTGTGTTGGGTTAGTCATGCTGAACAACTTTTACTATGGGACCAACACTGAAAACTCAAAAACAATGTTTACTTTTCACACATTATGATCGAGCAAGGTTGACATTTACTATGAAAAGTAAAAAAAAAGTTTTTGAGTATTCGCTATAGGTCCCAGAGTAAAAGTTGTTCAGCATGACTAACCCAACATAGGTTTAGAAAATATGCCATCTCGAAATCTCCACCTGTTATAACATTCTAAAATTAACATAACATTTTTTTCCAAGATTCAATCACAAAATAATAAAGTGGGTCGTCTATCAGATAAGATAGGGCGTTAAATTAATGAAATCAAGGGTTTGATCAAATATTTGTCGCACCTCGTTTCTATAAATAAACTCAAATTGATGAGCCTTCCAGCTAATGAGCGCAATGGAGCGTCAACCTTGTGGAATCCTGTTAATGATCGTGCTAGGGTTGAAATAGTTTTAAGCCCATGGTTCAGTATACAATTGAGTTCTGATTATTGTTTACTTTAAATAGTATGTAACATTTTTCGTAAACTACTGGAACGCTAAATCAGTCTTGTGCATCAAATCATACTTATGTTAAAATTCTATATTAATACATAATAAGAGGCACCCTATTCATTCCGATTTCTGAGGCATTTTTTTTTGTAAAAAATAGATATTTAATAATATAATAAATAAATAAATAATAAATATCCTGGGACATTCCTCACACACGGTCATCTGATCCCAAACTAAGCAGAGCTTGTACTATGGAAACCAGATAACTGATATAATACATATACTACTTTTTGTTTGTCAATACATACTTAATATACATAATTACACCCAGACTCAGGACATACAGACATGTTCATGCACACAAATGCATGTCCTGTGTGGGAATCGAACCCACGACCTGCGGCGCGTAAGGTGAATCTTAACCAACTGCGCCAAATGGCCCGTCTCTATTATAAAACACTGGTTATTTTTTTGTATAGTAGGCGCATAGAAAGGTTGCGCCCATGTCCAAGGATCCCTAAAATCGTGCAAGCGTGTGGCGCCACTGTACTACTAAAAAGGTGTTCGATCACGAAGTCGTATCTATATCTTTATTTACATCGTCGCCTGCTGTTTGAATTTACTCTCTTTTTTCCCTGCACTGGGTTTTAATTTAGAAATCGTTTTAAAATGCCTTAAGGCTTTAAAATATTTATGACTTTCGCCTTTCGCTTACGCGGGGACCTATTTTGTGTTACATAAAGTGGTTGATCAACGGCGTGTGCAATGTAGAACATTGTGTTTGTATCTTTTAGTTAAATTGTAATTATAATGATTATATTTTTTTTGGCCGAACCTTAGGTTTCCATTTCGGCCACCTTCGGCTGCATCTCCAGCTCCGGCCAAAAATAAGCCAAAGGTTCAGCCGAAGCCGAAAATTTCAATCATATATCGAATGGTTAAATGAATTTGTAATGATTATTATTGTTATTATTTAGCTGAATTATTATTTTTAATTTGAATTAATCATATGTTACAATTAGAGCTATGTCATAAGTAACATTTAATTTTAATATTTGCACACCGAAGCTCGGTAGAGTAAGCTTGGAACTCCATAATTTTTACCAACACTATTTTATCACCCTTATTCTCGCAAATAAATTAATTTCATTTCATTACTGATAAGTATCGTCACTCAGTTGTTATCAAAGAGATCGAATATTTATAGAGCTCTGTATTAGAGTATGTGCCGTGAGCACGAGTAAGTGCAACGCTGCCTTGAAACAGCCCGTTCATAGTTTGATTGAACCACTGACTAAATACATAATAATGAATGTCAATTTCTCGTTTTTTATCGTTACTTTTACCGAGAACAAATGACAAGGAACTCATATAGTATTTTGTTCTGACACAAGTCAACGATCTTAAAATGCATCTGCAAACTGCTCACGCTTGGCACAAGGTAAACTCTATCCGTTGTATAATAATTGGACTGTTTTACAAAAAACTTAAACCGACTTCAAAGTACACGAAGAAGTAATCAAACCCTGATCTGATGACAATGGAACCAAACGGGAAGTGTACCCTTCCAGTCAAAAAAATAATTTTCCAAATTGGTTCAAAAATGACGGAGTTATGAAGTAAGAAACATAAAAAAAAAAAAAACATACAACCGAATTGAGATCCTCCTCCTTTTTTTGAAGTCGGTTAAAAAAACACGTCAGTTTGGAATGCTCAAGTAAGTAAAGTTAGCGAGTCGATTAGCGGCTCCGGCAGTAGTGGAATTAAATAATAACCCTTTCTGGGACCCGACGCCGACGCCACTGCTAATTACTCACGCTATGCTGTAGACGCAGTAATCGGATGCTGAGTTATGTACTGGCGAGCACTGAATCTCAACATTGTAATGTTGCTTTTGGTTAACATTAATTATTTAGGCGCCGAGCCCACAGCGAGTTCTGCTTTCAGAGTTCACCGTAATCTATGAGGCGCTATTGATCATTGCACAAATACAATACCAGTACCCCGAGTGTAAAGAATTGACGCCAATAAACGCTCGCTAATTCGTTTGCGTTAATTATACATTTGTATGGTAGAAATTAGTACCATGAGTATTCCGCTAGAGGCGCTTTGCCAATTCCTATAGAGAAGTGTCGTAAACGCAAACTAATTAGTTTGCGTTTTCAAACGTCAATTCTTTACACTCGGGGTACAGAATGATATGTTACTTTTGACCTACTCATGTTAACTCATGTTACACGACTCAAAATGATACATTTACGTTACTTTTAAGACTTCATAAAAAATATTCAAATATTTTCCAGCAAACATGAAATAACCGTGAAACGCACCCGAGGAAACTTTCGTTTTCGTTCGTCGCGTTGGGTTGGTACACTTGATTTTTAGCCGTCGTATATTTTCTGGCAATAGCATGCATGTTTGGATTTCTTCTTTCTTTTCTTACTTAGGGAATTTTAGGGATCGATTTTTTCGAAGCTTAACAAATTGAAATGAAAATTTCTATGAAATAAAGTGCCATTTACAATATTAGTGTCGTTTTCTACTCAAAATAGGATAATGTTACTTTTCTCGCGAAAATGTTAATTTTTGAGCTCGCTCATGTTGCTTTTGACTATCGGCCACTGGCAACACAGACAACGACCGCGGCGGTCAAGGAGAACGCACGTAGAACTCTGACCGCAGAGTTTCAGCTAGACCGCTCGTTCTCGTAAATATGTTGACTTAATTGATGAATGTGATTTATGTGAGCCAACATTAAAATCTCTTATAGAATTCCCGTCACAACCTTGAATCCCATAGGATATATATTTTAATTAAAGTCGGACACTTTTGTGTTTACATGTACCACATAGTGTGTGGCGTTCGTCTGTTCGTTCACCTTGTGTGACTCATCTGTCTAGTCGTGAAGGATTCAGAATTACATTATCATTTTATGATCCTACTGAGAATAATTAAATTGCTCCTGGAATTATAATAAAAAAAGATTTCTAAATGGCTGCCAGACAAAATAACGTAAGGTTTTCAGCATTGTTATGGATATGAAATTTCGGATCTGGATATGGATACGGATATACTTAATATGAATAATATAATACCGGTTTAAAATACGGTTACGGGTATAAAATTATTTCGAATATGCGATAGTTTCCGAGTTTCAGTTATTCGTTTACGGATATTCGTTTTTTAAGGAATTTTTAAAGGAAAATACAATTAAGTAACGTTTTGACTTTATTTCAAGGTTATCATTTGGTACTACAATCACAGAAGTGCGGTTTAAGTTAGGTACACTCTCGCCCCTATCCGAAATTATTCGCTTTTATATCAGTTGCGTTTACGGTTTCGGATAGCTTATTTCGGATATCCGATAGTTACGATTACGGAGAGCTCCAAAACATCCCTGGTTACAACAACAACTCTGAAATTCATGTATGTATTATGTAGGTATGTGCCGGTTACTTTATTCCAATACCAGTTTTCCGACCCCCTCGTTGCAATATTTCAAATTTCTAGAATCAGACAATTTCTTCCTAGATAACTTCTAGGGGCTGTACTATATGTATAGAACGAGATAAAAACTCAGATCAAGTGTATCAAGTCTCAACAATAGATCGATGAACATCGAAAATAAACCTAACATCATTGCGGCAAGTTCCAAATTGAATTGTTCAAAACTTTATGAGTATTGATTGACGTTCTAGAAGAAGGATTTAAATACTTGAGCCGATTTAGAAGTATCTGGTATTGTTAGAATCCCTATATCATCCCCGATGACATTGGGTAGACTGGTCAAAAAGTACGTTCAAAATATGTAATTTTTTACAAAGAAGGTGAAGATGATTCTCAGCTATTGTGTGATCAAACTTACACAAATGATGACGTGTGTATGTGTGTTACGTCATCATGTAGGTAATGTATGGTAGCAAACATAACCTGTCTCACTAGGCACTGTGTTTAAAACACATTAACATTTTATATTATTGGTTTTGTGAAAACCGGTAAAAGAAAACAAGATTTTCTCGTTTTTATTAATAAACGGAGCAGTAAACGTATTTATTTAATAACCTATAAGATATAGAGAAGAGGAAATAAGATTATTTTAGTGAGCACATAAATTATACCATATACCTACCTACATGATATAAAAATCAAATTTGAACATTCGCTTTTCGATTTCGCGTCTTTCTATTTCGATTTTTACGACGTTAGTAATAGAGTGTAAATTTGCTTTATGGATAAATACCGATATTAAAAGGTCCCCACTCAGCAAGCCCGGAACATCGTTTACATTCTATTTATTCAACTCGCAGGTATTACTACCTGATTTATAAGTATGGGGCACGCACAAAATAAAATAACGTTTATTTAAATATATAAACGGAGATGGAACACGCTTGCACTGAATTTGAATTTCGTTCTAAATTCTGTCGGTCGGTATCTAGGTTATATGATCCACTGCAGCGCCATCTGCCGGACTGATTTGTGAATCTAAACCATCCAGGGCGCCCCCCAAACGCATACAAAAAAAACATTAAAACGGTCCAGCCCTTTAGGAGTTCAGTGACAAACACACGTACAGTTGTTTTTTTTGTATGCGTTTGGGTGACGCCCTGGATGGTTTAGATAGGGTAGGATAGGGTAGGGTAGGGTAAGGTTGGGTAGGGTAGCACCACGCAAACGAAGTCGTGCCGGGCAGCTAGTAGTATTATAAAAAGGTAAATATTTTCAAATATGTATAGAAAACGTACGTACATTACCGGTACGTACGGTACGGTACGGTAGAATCCGGTCAACTTATATTAATTAATTCATTAGACTTGTATTGTAAATTCAAACAAATTGCATTAGTCTTAAAGTGTTTATTAGGGGAATGCACTGGGGATTGTCTATGATTGAAAGTATACCGATGTTGGTACTAAAAAAATGTCGTCAATTAATTATGAAGAACCTTAATGGGTTCACCAGGATCGCTATGACGCGTGAACTTGTGTGCGTACGCCATTGCTCGAGGGTGAGCCGGGGTCAGCGTCCTATAATAATGTTAATTGATATAACCACCAAAATTAATATTATTGGCAAAACTTGTTAGGCGAACCGGAAAAATATTTTTAGAATAAATACCTAAAGATATCCTATCTACCTAGCCTATCTTTAGGTATTTATTCTAAAAATATTTTAAAAATATGGTATTTTTATTACTAATTTAATCGGTAATAAAAATTATTTCACTAATAGGAAGCTACTAACATCATCCCAGACGCTACCATATACTTCATAGGCTACCTTTAATCACGGGAACGCGGGTGAAACCGCGCGAGACAGATAGTTATAAATAAAAGGAAGGTGCCCGCGCCGCCGCCATAGTAAAGTCACAGAGGATTGTAGTAAAGTGTTGCCAATTACGCGTTTCTTATACTTCCCATCCCATCCAAGAATAACTGGTAACCATCTAGTTACGTAAATTACAATCTGGAATATTACCGTATGTATGCAATGATAATTTTGAAAAATCTCATTATGGCTACTCAGGGTTAGCCCACGTTCTCAACGAATTTTACGCGCATTATATTCAACGTTATATAGTGCGTTCGAATTGGAGTGATGTCGTTTTTAACAGTTTCAAAATGGGCATTTTTGTATTTGCGTTCGAATTGGAAAATTTCATCAATTTTGCAACTTTTGCCACAAGCGATATGTCCCAAATCGAACGATTAGATACAAAAATGACATTTCCATGCTCATCGCCTGCTTGTCACTTGTCTCAACCTACCTTTTTCCTTCAGTTAATCATTAAACAAAGTTAATCTAACAAATTATTCTCTTACCTGTTAGTATTTCTATAAAATTTTATAATAAAAATTAGAATTTTCGCTTCCCGTATGAATTTTCCGAAACTTATCTGTCAGATTCAAAGATGTCAAAATATGATCACAAACGACCCTGCCTCGGAGGTGGGTCAAAATTTGCAGTTCACGATGTCGTTTTTAACTGTTTCCAAGCAAAACGAACGGTGAACGAAAACTGTTCAAAACGCCAATTTCGCCCACAACTTTCCAAATCGAACGCCAGTTGTGATCGTTTTTGGCATTTTGGACTGTTATTTTTGCTACCATACCCCAATTCGAACGCACCTATAAATAGAACGTATGACTTCTCTTCTGCGCGTTCGCACGCTGACGTTTTTTAACGTAGAGATTTCAAACATTCTAGTAAAAAACGTCGAGCTTTTTTTTAAACGCCCGTGCGAATAAAGGATTAGAGAAAATTTAAAATAACGCGGCGGTAGGGTAATTTGTAGTAGGTAGGTAGGTAGATACCCTCCTGGCTGGTTACCCGGTACCCCTAAGCTGGACATCTGTGGCCAAGCACCTACAACATACATGTTTTGTGTGCTTACCACCTTCAGCCACATCATCGATCACTGATCATGGTGAGAATGTAGGCAAAAATTCCAGCTTAACCTAGGTAGGTAGCGTGCGACCGCTTACCATCAGGCGGGCCGTGTGTTTATCAACTACATTAGTAGCATACACAATTTTGCCTAGCCTACTCAATATTCCATAAGACCTTGGGGTACTTATAAAAGTTATCATAAGTCTAAAGGTAATTACCTGTATTTTATTACCACTACCCAATGCTAGGGACTCGTAGGTTGAAAAGGTAGTTAAATTAACATTAATGGTTGACTTGACACTGTAATATAAAATAATGACTATTCACACCTAGGTTAGGTTACCAATAAAGGTACTGTAATTACCTATAAATAAGTATTATTTACTTTATAACCATGAAAAAAATATTATAAACAAAAATGCGTTGAAATAAAATATGTATTTTTGGTTTTTTTTTTTTTTTTTTTTTTTTTTTATACCACTTAGGTGGCAAACAAACATACGGCCCGCCTGATGGTAAGCGGTTACCGTACCGTTTTTATCATTTTAGTAAAAATTATTGAATGTAGCAACCCTAAATAAATCTTATGAGAGACGTTTATAACCACAGACATATGAACAAGTTTAGAACAGACAGTGCAACAAATTCCGCGCCCATCTATATATATAAAAATCAATGCCACTTTTCGTTGTAATTTTATAACTCAAGAACGGGCTCACCTATCCAAACCAAATGTTTAGGCTTTGTTCGGACAATTTAGTAGATGGTTTATGTGAAGTTTGCACAAAATCGGTCGAGCGGTTCTTCATTTATCACATTTTTATTATTTCACTTTATACGTAGCGAAGCACGTACCCGGCCGCTAGTAGGTAATAAAATAATCATTATAATAGCATTATCCCATACGTGGACAAATAACCTGTTCAAAATAGGAAACTCTTCTTAGTCTTAAGTTTGGCAACCAAATCCATATTATGACTTATTTCTGCCAGTATCGATTCGAGGACGGTCCTCAGTCAGTCACCGTCCATAAGTCATGTTTTACTAAAATGGTGGTCATTGTACTAAAACTCTTCACGGACTTTTTGAGACATAATGAAAAGTCACGATACACGTATTCCTTTCATTTCACTTCACTGGTGGATCAATCCATGTGGACAGATCAATTCACATGGATTGATAATCCACCTTATCACCAATATATGCAATAAAACTCAAAATACACGGATTTATGAAAATAAAAACGAAAACAGTGGAACGAAACTGGAAGTTTCCGCCAAAAAGTTCTAGGAAAATTATTCAATGTTTTCCATTTGGGAAAATTACGACACGTTCGCTTAAAACAATTACCTATTATATGCATACAATGGCTATGAATTTTGAATGCCAAATAAGATTTGCAGTCAAGGTAGTCACCGTAAAACTTAGGCAACCTTTTGAATACGTTATCCTTACATATATTAATTTATAAAGCAAAGTTCCCCTCGCCCCTTCCGCTCGTAACAGTTACCGTTTTACGCTCCCTCTGCGTCATTTTGCTTGTCATAGTGACGTTCATAATGATAGCAGTTGTTGAAATATTCCAATTAAAATCGGGAGAAATTTAAATATTAAACATTATTTTGCAATTTTATTTATTTTTATTTGATTTGGCCCCTAACAGTTAGGGGCTATTTTTTTCGACGCGTGCACAGGGTCGACGCTCTGTCTGGATGTATCCTTAATCAAAGCCGAATAACTTCAAAAAGTTATTTTATTTATGTATTTCTTTATTATTATCTACATTTCTATCATCACATATTATCTACATTTTAAATATGTTGTGTTGCAACAAAAGGAATAGCATTATGACACCGTTTCCACAGTCAACTTCTATTATACAGTCAACAACAAAAGTGGTTATGCTAAAGACCTTATTGATCCATTGTGACGTTGAATGACGGTAAATGACGGTGCAATGGGGCACTTTCGCTGCCGATTGTACTGTCAAGTGAAATTGGTAACAATTGCACGTAACATGTTGCATCCTGAGAATGCGACCTGCATGTGATAGGTCATTTCCTTTGTAGATCATCTAGAATGGTTTAATCTGGATTGTACCGGTTTTAGGGAGAAAGGGAAGACATTTACTGTCGAAAATTTAAATAACAGCGAGCGATGATCGTTGAGCGATTATTTAGTCACCAAATATCTACATTCAGAGTTTAATACTGAATATACGAGCTACAAAAAGTCCCGAATAAACACCATACTATTTTTTGTGGCCGCGATTATCGCAGCTACAAAAAGTACCACGGTATAATAATAGTGCCAAGCGCTTTAATATGTTGAGGTTTTATAGTAGCTAAAGTCTATTTTTGTCATTTTTACAGGGATTCCTATGTCACCCGGGGGATGCCTAAGGATTATAAGATAGAGACATATATGCTACTTTTATCCCGGAACGCGGGGTGGAAACTCGTCCAATATAAATAATTAATCAAGACATCTGGCTTTCTTCAGCTTAACTTCCCCTAAAAGCGTCTACGAATGACACGATTTGGCACCCGATCGGTAGGGGCCCTACAAATTCGCATGTCAGTAGGCCTATACAAATCAGGGGTTCTACCGCGTAACTTTGGTGGTAATCGTAACGAACACCATTAATTATTTCAACCAATGACGCGCAATTCGTGGGCCCTGATTGGATGAAATTCATTAATGGTGTTCGTTACGATTACCACCAAAGTTACGCGGTAGAGCCCCGGTGCCAAATCTTGTCGTTCGTAGACGCTTTTTTTTACAGATGGCGAGGAACTGGTACAGTCAGCTACTGTGTCAGCTACGGTGTGTACTGTAAAACTATCAATGATGAAGAAATTTATAGTGTGTATATTCTATACACGATTTACAAAATACCTGTTAACTTTATTTGTCCATATTATGGATATTTAAAGTGTACAGATGGTTTGTAAATAAAGATCTGTTCAGCAGTCAGTCATTTATGTTGATGACTGTACATTCGCTAGAAACGTACAATTTGCGTAGCACGATTCAATATTAACTTTATTATTGGTCTAGTGTGTATTGTCTAGACTTTATCATAAAAGATAAGATCTCATTGCGATGAATTTAACACCATATATATGACTTACGACTTGTCCTAGACTTGACCCCAATAAAAAAGTTATTTCTTCGTATACAATAAACTTCTCAGCGTGACGTTTATCTGTTTCTAAATTATTACAGCGCTTTTAATAAGACGTTCAAACACGTGGATGAATTCTACTAATATGTAATGAAATCGCGAAACTAGTATAGCTGTGTGTGACCCACGGTTTCACATGCGTTCTTCTTTTACGAATTTGTATTATTTATTCGGTGGGTTAGCCCTGAAAAGTGGTAACTATACTTTCTATTTCCTTAGAGATTTTCCAAAAACTATGGTGAGCCGATTAACATAGAAATAAATATACCTGGAAAGAACGTTGCCATACTACACGAATATATAAAACAGGCCAACTTTTATAGGCTGCTGCGCGTAACAGCTACGTTTTACAATCCCTCTGCGTCATTCTGCTTGTCATAGTGACGTTCATAATGATAATAGTTGTTGAAATATTCCAATTAAAATCGGGAGAAAGTTAAATATTGAACATTATTTTGCATTTTTATTTATTTTTATTTGATTTAGCCTCTAACAGTTAGGGGCTATTTTTATCGACGCGTGCACAGCTGCAACACTCTATCTGGATGTATCCTTAATCAAAGCTGATTAATTAACGGAAGTTTAAACAATAAGAGCTCGAATAAACAAATCTAATTATACTACTCACTAGTAATTCATAGTAGGAATACAACTTAATTTTTTTCGGTTTAAAAAAACAAACAATGAACACGTATAAGCGTCGTGATCGCCTAATAATAAATTAATTACCTAATAAATAATACATGTAAAACATACAATTATAAAATGTCCGCAAAAAACCAACCAACGGTTTTTATTGCCGCTAGAGTGACTAAGATTTTTGAGTTATTGGGACTGTCCCAGATACGTCAAAATTTGTCAGTGTCTGTGAGGTCGCATAATGGTATGGAAAATAACGTAGTCTATATAATAACGTGTCTTTCAATGGCTAAACTATGGTGTATTCATTTGTTTCTACGATGTAAAAATGTCTTCTAAGGGTTACATTTTTATATTTTACTTATTGAATAATGTGTTTTTTGTCTTGGAAAATAAATAGAATAAAGTACTATAATACCTACCTACTACTCTACTAGCGTCAAGTCACCGAAACTCATAATATATATCTAAAACAAAGTAGGCAATTCAAGGTATTTTTATCATCAGCGCTTATATAAAAAATTGAATATTCTGGTATTTTTTGGGTATCTTCCACTTTTCAGCTTTGTGTAATTTAAATATTTATTCGTAATACTTAGAAATATTCCATTCGTCGACATCAAATATTTTATAAAAATATTATTCCATTCGTTTAGTTCGTTTACATCAAATATTTTATAAAAATATTAATTTCAGAATGAATAGTTGACGAACCAAGCGAACGAAGCATCTCCGTTTCAACTTGGACAAAAATGCTATAATATGTCCAGATGTCCTCCGGAGTTCCGGCTGTTCTCCTCTACAGCTATGCTATTCTGTAAAAGGTAAATCATCTCGAAAGTCATCTCGCAACTCACCTCGCAACTGAATTGGCGGGTGAATTACGTTTCAGAATACCAAATCCTATTGAAAAACGTCAAAATACTCACCTGTCGTAATTCTTCTCACTTCCGTCATCACTCGGTGGCGCTAGTATCGAACTCACTCAGTTTAAGAATATGAAATTCTAATCTCATCGCGGATTCAGAAGTGATTTTGCAAATGAACGTTACAGAATAGCACTGCAGGTCGCATTTATCAACCGATTCTCGTAAAATTTTGCCAGCCGCAGTTCATGATTCAATTATATGTTTCTTTTTGTCGACTCGGTTTTTTGTTTTTTTTTTCCAAAAACTGAATCTACGAAAAAAATACATATAATTATCGAGACTCGCGAGTTTTACGGCCCACAGAGCCGCTAGTTTTAGAATAAGTATAAAATTGAATTTTAGCATTTCCCTTGTCACAATAGATCTAGTCTGGTCGCAGTGATACAAGCTCTGGAAAGACTTCAAACATCACCTTAACCCAAATAGCTTTGGATAACCCTTTGGAGCTACTGTACAGTGACTGAAAGTGTTGTTTATAATATTCCTACAAGACTTGTTTCATTAATACCACCCCAGTATTACTGCGTTGACACAAATACCAACTTTTTAAGCCATTTTTATGTGAACATAAAAATCATATTTTGCCAATGACAGTTATTTGAAAGGCGGTCAGGTTGTTATTTTCTCGTGTTTGATGGCAAATTGAACCTTATTCGGTTTTATTTTAGACCCAAAATGTAAAAACCTTGTCCCAAAATCCCAAGGCATTTTATATCCTACAGAAAAGAAAGTTGAACAGATTAATTTGCCTATGTTAATAACAATTTATAATTCACATTTTTACATATATATATTATGATTATTAATTTAAACCTAAATAATAAATAAATAAATAAAGCTTTACAGAAATTCACACGCAAATATGATGAGTTTTACATCATCTTTGTTCGGTGACAATGACATTTTATGAAAATACATAAAACTAATTTTAGCCTTTATTATTTAAGTTATTCTCGAGGACTTAGTGACATTGATTTCCACTAATTTGCCAGGTCATTTGATGTGTGGCAATTTGCCTTCTACAACTATAAAAACAGAGGTTGTCCACTTTTTGGCTGATGCAATAGGGTGGGTGGCTTGCATGATGGTTGTTATTCCTTTGCTCATATGTAAGTGATAAAACGAGATGATATCCAATAAGATTTGGAAAAAAGGTGAACATAGCATAATAACGATTCGCGTTGGGTTTTTACAGTTAATTTTATTTTTATACAGGTTACATTAAGAAAGAATAAGATGTATCCATTTAACAAATGGTCATGTTGAGGGACGAGGTAAGATGAATAGGCATTTGTGCAGTCCTACAGTCTAGGCCAAGACATTAATATGTTTGGAGTAAATCTTTGGATAAATATAAGCCCACTTCACAGAAAACTTTCACTAACAATGCCCCTAAAAAGTAGCTTGAAGAATTCAAGAAAATAAATCAACTAAGTGTAATGATGCTTACATAATTATAGCCTGATATACGAAGTGATAGTCCCCGTTATATAAGGGGTTAAGAAGATATAATAATAAACCAGTTCATCAATTACTTCATATGTCTACAAAGTAATACACTCATTTAAATAATTCTATCAAATAAATCATCATAATAAAACCTTTGCATTATCAAAAAAAAAACAATATTTTTTTTATAACTCGAATATCTATTGTCGAATTGGTCACTGTATTAACTACTACCTCAATATATGCAAAATTTATTCACAAGGACTGATAAAACCAGATTTAGCCAGATCAGATTTGTCTAACATCGTAGTTGAGTATCGCCACCGTATACCTGTTTGGTTTTTAATAATTCTCACGCGTGCGCGACCAGTTTGACCGTCACTTTATTTTTATATTTGCAGGTAAACATTAAAATCATTATTAAATTACAATAATCTATTTTTGTGAAACACTTTTCTAATAAATCATACTTTTCAGCGATTAAACTTTGTTAGATATTTAACTGTAAACATTAGCGTTTGCTTTGTATGGGTAAACATAAGAACACGTGTTGAAAATATAAACAAAACAATTTCTAAGCAGCTATTGATCGCTTTAACGACAGGATATGCATGCGTAGATACACGTGGACGCATAAAGATCAGTGGCCACAGTATTATGTATGTATGTTACAGATACTCGAATTTATCTAACGTCGTCAGTTTCTTTACTTTCAAAAAAGCAAAAGCAAATCTATAACAGATGGAGATTTCGAGGTGGCATATTTTCGAAACCTATGCTGGGCTAGTTATGCTGAACAACTTTTACTATGAGACCAATAGTGAATTCTCAAAAAAAAAAAATTACTTTTCTTACAAAATGTCAAACCTTTCTCGATCAAAATGTATGAAAAGAAAAAAAAAACAGAATTGGTCCTATAGTAAAAGTTGTTCAGCATGACTAGCCCAAAATAGGTTTCGAAAATATGACATCTCGAAATCTCCACCCAGTATAAAAATAAACTTCCTTTGAATAACCAAGACGTTTGAAAAAAAAGGTCCTCGTCTTGTAATTTTTTAATAGAAAAATACATTAACATTAAAATCATATTATAAAGAGTGTGCAAATAAAATTTCATATAAAGAACTATTGTGCAAACTCAACATGAAAAGTTTAATTGTGAAATCTACTGTTTATTTTTCACCATTTAAAAATCATAATATGATATTTCTTATTCATTGAAATGTTTCGTAATCGCAAGCGAGCGCAAATAAATAAAATTAACATGTTTAGTCCTTTCTCTCCTCTGCGTATGGTCACCGTACGGTATCGCAATGCGCGAAAAAGTCGCGAAGTACAAACCATATAATATGAACCTTTGCATCAATGCAATAGGGTTGCAATTTGAATACAATAAATTGTTGCTAAAGCTGTGATGTAAGATAGAATGGAGATTTACAATATCGCTAAACGCTCATAAAAAAAAACCAAGTACTTACATGTTTGATATCAAAATGCAGGATGCTTTCGATGTAGCTGGGCAGTTGATTGACGACGGTGAAGTACCCGAAGACTGAAGCCCCGTGGGTGATGATGATCGCCCACACTGGAGCGGAGAGCAGCATCTTGCACCAGGGTACTGGCATTTGCTGGGGGGCAACATATCCCGATCAGTACCAAGGCTCTTGGGCATAGTAGAAAGGTTAGTATTGCTAATGTCCATAAGCAACGGTAACCTACCATAAGATGGCCCGCCTGACTGATTGACAGACTTGTAAAAAAAATATAGGACGTAAAAATAGTGACAGCTTATTTTGCTTAGGTACTTTTTAGTACACGGCTAAATAATACTTGGACTACCCTAGTTAAAAATCTATCTACATATCCGTTTAGTCAAAAATAGAAGCAGCACCAACATAACAAAAAGACAAATTTTGCTGTTAGTAGGGATATAAATGATGATCATGATTAGCCGTTCTTAACCGATCGGCAAAGTTAAGCTACGTCTGTCTTGGGCGGTACCTGGATGGGTGACCGCCTAGTGGTATTTCAAATCGAGCGTTTCCGAGCTTCGGAAGGCACGTAAAGCCGTTGGTCCCGGTTATCACTTAATTGTGATAGTCGTTAAGCAAGTTGGATGCCTCCTAGGCGGCTTGAAAAATTCCAACAGTAGGTTGGCCACTAGCCTACCTCCACCGATCCGCAGTGGGCACGCGTGGTGGAGTATCTGCCCATTCCCTTTCACCCTGATTTGTGAAAGGAGGCCTGTGCTCAGCAGTGGGACATTATAGGCTGATGATGATGATGATGAGGGATATAAATAATGTGTATTTTTTTTTCCTTATTGGCCCTGATTCTGTTGTTCACAACTAAACTAATTTTAATCTCGCTATGTCTCTTTCTAACAAAGAACATAAGAAAAGGATGTAAGAAATTTAGTCCTGTCAAATTAGTCCAATGCTTGTTATCAATATAAATTTAGTCGCCATCTATCGCGGTTACGCCTAAATACACGCAAAATAAGACGGCAAAGAATAATTTGACAGCTTCAAATATGTTCTATCCTTTTTCAATAATGTTCGTAAGAAAGAGATGAGATGTGACTAAAATTAGTTTAGTGCGACTTACAACAGAATCGGCACCATTATATAACGGATATTCTGTAAGGAAAACCGCAGGCTAATTGTGAATGAACCCTTTTTACACATTGCAAAGGAATTCTGTGAAGCGGGGCGACCATTGTAATTCGTTTATGTGCAAAACTCTAAACTGTACTTTGTTCGAATACAAATTACACCTATAGGCTCAAGGTTGCCTTGATTTGTATACATTGTACCTAGATGTAAATGATGTCATTAAATATAAAGGATAGTTCGTACCTATACAGTGGCTCGATTCTCATAACAAAACTTCAACGATGTCGCAGCGACTTCGACGATTAAACTGTGTTTTTTACTATTGTAATGTCAAATGACCGATTGAAAAACGATCCTATAGACAAATTATTGAGGCATATACACGTTTGAATGTTTTTTATACAAAACTAGCGGCCCGGTACACACGGCTACAGATCAAGCTATACATTTCTAGTTTAAGCTGACCTCCCATTGTAAGGAAATCCTATACAGTGTGAGATCAGCTTATACTGGAAATGTATAGCTTGACCTGTAGCCGTGTGTACGTGCTTTGCTACGTATATATAAACTGAAATAATAAAAATGTGATAAATGAAGAACCGCTAGACCGATTTTGTGCAAACTTCACATAAACCATCTACTAAATAGTCCGAACAAAGCCTAAACATTTGGTTTTGATAGGTGAGCCCGTTCTTGAGTTATAAAATTACAACGAAAAGTGGCATTGGTTTTTATATATATAGATAGATAGAATAGATATGTCGCGAAACACAAAAATAGTTGATGTCGCTACGACACCGCTGACGTTTTGTTACGAAAATTGAGCCACTGAGCCTGTACACGACATTTTTATTTTGGTGTTTATTTTAATCTCGGTTTTCACTGACGTTATTTAACTAATGTACTTAAAACGGGACTTCGGTATATTTGGTACGTGAGTAAGTAGGTTCACGGCAGAAAATAAATGTTTTATTTTATTTATCAAAAGTATTTTATCAAAAATTAAAAAGTTATGAAACATAAATCAGAATTTATTCTGATTTTTGACGTACTTTTTTTTACTCAAATAAATTAACGTTATTTACCGTATCGTCAATAATTAATACCTATTGTAATCTTTAACGTAATATATATTTTGCAAATGAGTTATTCACCTTACTTGGTATGTTTGTACAAGTGGTATTTCGATTTAAAACGTTAAAATTGAATAGAACACGTTTACATAACTCCTTGTTGTTATAGCCACATAAATGTAAAGGTAACCAGACATACTGCATCGCAACTTTATTTTAACCGACTTTAAAAAAAAGAGGCTCGACGATGTATGTTCATGGAAGAATCCAAGTAATCTCCTGTAACCATAACTGGCGCACAATTCCCAGCCTAAAACAGATTTGAGGAAATATTATTTAATATTAGGGCCTGCGCGGTCTGCCCGGGCGGAAAGCTAATCCATACAAATAAATAAAATTGAAGTCTATATTTGGAATCTTAAAATTAAAGCTTTTTATAAAATGCTTAAGTATAATGAAAGTATACTACTACATAAAACAAAAAATAATTTTTAATTTTTTTCTCTGTTTTTCCGGCTTATCTCCGAAACAGTTATCCCGATTTTGACCGGACTTTCACTGAATTTTATTTCAGAAAAAAACAACTATTTCCACGCAAATTAAAACCGTACGCGGGTGAAAGCTATCAGCTAGTGGTAAATAAATCTAATAAAGTAATTTATGTCGTAATTTTTTTACAATAGGCTTATTATTATTATACTTTGTGAAATTTTTTATTTAGTTCGTCACATACATTATTTAAGAATTAGACACGTATTTTTTCTTTTGTCAATAAAACAAAATAATTGAACTGTTTTACAAAAAAACTTAAACCTCAAAAGATCACCAAGAAGTAATCAGATCCTGTCAGATCTGATGACAATGGAACCAAACGGGAAGTGTACCCTTCCAAACAAAAAAATATTTTTCCAAATCGGTTAATAAATGACGGAGTTATGAGGCTTATCAGACATAAAAAAAAATACAACCGAATTGAGAACCTCCTCTTTTTTTTAAGTCGGTTAAAAATACGAGGATATGGTTTTTTAAGTTCCGCCTTTTTTGAAGTGACGTCACGGTGTGGTTCACTTTTTAGTAACAAGTGACGTCACGAGCCCCCACCCCCGAATTTTTTCGCGCTTCATCTTTGTCAATAAAATTTGAATGATTTGGTAAAGCAAAAAATACGTGTCCAATATTTTTTGATAATTTAACTGACGGACTAATTAGGTTTTTTTGTTACCCAGGAAACACCCCTATTGTATTCCAGTCAACTATCAGTGGTGTACAAAATTTACAAATTAAATAGTTTTGGTAGTCTATATTCAATAGTATCAAAAACCATTATGTATTTAGAAGACAACGGGTACATTGGCTCAGTGGCAATAACGCAACGAGATCGTGTCAGAATGTTTTTTTTTTATTAAAATAGCAGATTTTCCCTATATCAATTTCTTCACGACAAAAAGGGCTTTGAATCGAGGACGCTGTACCGGCAGCTAAAGGGCCAAATCCCAGTATCATTGGGTAAAATAGTCCACATTAAATCATGAACTTACTCCTTTGCTATTAGAGTCCTGAGGCAGCGCCTTCATGAGGAAGTTCCTCTCAGTGTCGGAGATGCGCGGGTGCTGCGCGGGAGTGTCGTAGATCACAGCGAACCATGCCACAGACCACATCACACCTATTATACCTGGGTAGAGAACAAACAACATTATTATACCAACCAAAAAATAACATTTTAACAATAAAATTAACCGGCTTCAACGTGGGTTTAAACTTAACACCAAAAAGCATATAAAAACATAAGAAGTCTAGACAACACTTTTGAAATCACCGAAAGAGGACATGTTCCACAGAAAATTACCAATTCCAAATGTACCGTAATTTTTTTCCGCTGAGTACCTTTCAATGTTGAGTTTCATATGGGGTTTCAACATCTCCCAAGATTTTTTCACTGACCAATGATATGCATATCATTCATAAATTGTGGACAATAGTTATGGAATAAAATGCTTCAATCGCGATGTTAGACAATTTCTACACTGACTATGACTGGGCAAAAAAAATATGTTTTTTTTTTTTAAGTATTGTTCCTAATATAATGTTATTTTATTTCATAATTTTTGATGCTTACTACCATAGAAATGTCATAAGTATTAGATGTTAGATAGGTACTTATGATATTTCTATGTTTATTACTGTTGAGATCTGAAGGTTCACAAAATGTGTGGTTTATCTTCAAACAACACATTTTGCAACATGCATACTTTGGTATCGTTGAAACGCTGCATTCGGGCGTAAATATGTTAATGGTTTTTGGGCATCGAAAGTGTCCCATATAAGTTCCTAGAAGTTATGGCTACCCTATTTATACCCACCACATCGATCGGGATTAACCGTATATACAATTTTAACCATCAAATACGTAATTTTTAAATTATATTAATAATTAATATTAAACTTAAGCCGTATCCGAGTAATCGGTGAATATACATCTATTAATCGGAAGAGATTTTAGTTTGTTTAAATAGGGCTAATCTCTGGAACCACCAGTCAGATTCGAAAAATTCTTTCACTAATAGGAAGCTTTTTAAGGCGATGATAGCTCAGTGGTAGTGACGTCGGATACCGAGACGAAGGTCCCGGGTTCGAATCCTACAATGAGCTTGAGCTTTCGGTGAAGGAAAACATCGTGAGGAAGCACGGTGGTAGGGTACTTTGTAGTACCCGTCTGGCTGGCTACCACCCTCAAGTTGAAAATCTGTCGCCAAGCACCTATCGGTGTGTTCCGACAGCTGCACTTGAGAGCCAGCTCCTTCTAGGCTTTGTGTGCTTACCACCTTCGACCACATCATCACTTACCATAGTGAGATTGTGGTCAAACACAGGACTATACAGTATACACAGTAAAAAAAAAAAAAAAAAAAAAGCTACATTAATCCCGGGTACGCGGGTCAAACCGCGGGGGACAGCTAGTTTACAATAAACGTGTCAAAGATTTTACCTCCTCCATTTTTGAAGTTGGTTAAAAATAGGCATGATGAGAAAATGTTAGAAAGAAAAATATACTAAATATAATAGTTACATTCGGTCCTAATAAGAAAGGGCAGAATAAAATGAGCAGGTACCGTCGCTCATCCTGATAGTAGGATTTGAACCCACGACCTCCGCGACGGCATTCGACTATGAGCTATCATCGCCATAAACGCTCCATATTTGCTAATACATTTTTATCGATATATATAGATAGATAATACTGTAAGTACAAGAGGCGGTCTTATCGCTAAGAAGCGATCTCTTCCAGACAACCTTAGGATGGAGAGGAATTTAAACACTTTAATTAGACAATATAATTTATTATTGATGTATTTATTTTTCCAAGGCCTAGAATGGGAAGCCCACAACTTGAGACTCGATGGATTATAAACTCTAAATACTCACCAGTAAAGTAGAAAGCAGACTCCCAACCAAAATGAGCGATAAGGAAGCCACATATAGGCATAGTCAACGCGGCGCCGAGGGACGAGGCTGAAACAATTCATAATATAGTAATTATAATATGCGATTTAAATAACAATTGTAATGTTTGGCTCTCTATCCTTTACTGACCACGCGAGTTAGATAAGGATAGCGAGATGAAATAGCATGCAACAGCTCTTCCGCATTTCCGTCATCACTAAGATTTTACGCATGCGGAAATTATGGCCTCCGTGTCTATAAAAATAAATAAAACAGTGTCTGCTTGTAATGTCAAAATAGCAGCTTTTTACTAAATGCATATTAAAGTATATCCCGTATACCTATACTAGATACGACAATACGACAATACGACATTAAATGAAACATCGGCGTAAGGTTTCGTGTTTGTCGGTCTTCTATAGGATATATTTTGGAGAGTGTGCTACTGTATTGTTCAATCTAATTCCTCCATCCCCATTTCTCCACCGAAACACAAGACGCCGGTAGAATTTCCACCCATACGTTGTCGACATCCCGCGTACCCGGACTCAACGCTTCGCTTCATCGTTTCTTATACGAACAGCAAAGGAGTGGAACTCTCTTCCGGGATCTGTGTTTCCGGACACCTACAACCTAGATGTATTCAAGGCCAGAGTGAATAGGCTTTTTCTGGGTAAGCGTGCTACATCCTCGGCCTCGACTTAACTCCTCATGGGGTCAGTCGAAGGTCAAACACAAGCCCATTTAACATAAAAAAAAAAAAACCACGTAAAATACTCATGTACCTATACGATCAACTTTTACTACGGGGCCAAATTCGAAATAGCAAAAAAAAATGCTTTTCATACAAAAGGCCTCCGTGTCTATAAAAATAAATAAAACAGTGTCTGCTTGTAATGTCAAAATAGCAGCTTAATAGTAGTCTCCTCGGCAAAGATCTATGAAAAGCTGTAAACAAATTTTGCGATTTCGAAGTTGGTCCCATAGTAAAAGTTGATCGTATACATGAGTACTTTACGTGGTTTCATTTAATGTCGTATTGTCGTATCCACCCCGTATACGGTAATTATTTAATTTAAATATCAATTATATAACTTTAAAAAAATCTTTTTTCATTTAATTTTTGTCCGTCTGGTTGTTCCGACTAAACTAAAAAACTGATGGACCGATTTTGTCGGGACTTTCACTTTCACTAGCAGATAGCCGCTTAAAGGAGTAACTAACTGCAGTTTCTGAATGGCTTTCTAGCTTTCAGAAACTGGCTACTTTTATTTAAATGAGCTAAGCATATACCTCGAAATAATATCCACATTAAATGATGATAATATTTATTATTATCGGTAGGACTATCAAATAAAACCGGGCATTTAAAGTCTGTTGCTGACTTTATAATCGAATGTGAAAGTCAATAATCGAATAGAAAGTGTAATATCGATTTTCCTGTAACACAGTATTTACATTTACAACCTCGTTTACTCGTGAATATAATCGATTTGAATATCGATAAAAGTTCAAGGGGACTGTTGGCGCTAAATAATAATGTGCGATGTTAATGGGAGGTTTTCCTCGAAAATACCTAGACCTCATTATAAAGGACAAATTGCGAAGGGCGACTAAAGCCGTGACAAGTGTAGCGAATTTTATATTCGACTTCTCGGAAGTTCTGTTATGAGTTACGATGACAGTTACCGATTCGATTTACGAACAAATGAGTTACAAATCGATTAAGTACATTAGTTCAACGCTATATTACATACTACTCATAATATGCGGAAGCTTAATTTATGAAATGTCAAGCATTTTAATTATAAATAAAAGACAATAAAAATATTTCCCTCAGATCAAATACTTAGCGATTATGTCAACGCAATCGATTATTCGATCGATAAAATTGAAAGGACTGGTGATTGATAAATCAAATGCGACATGTAATTAAAGCAAAACCAGTTTGTCGGTAATTAAACTCTATGCAAGTGCAATAAGGTGTTATGTCGTTCGCATTGTATATGTTGAACTATTGAACTTATAAAAACGTATGTAGCGTGCGTTCCGATTCAATTCCATTCATTAATCAGTTGGCAACACGTTGAGCGATGACTTTGCGAATTAATAATGAGAAACGTCACTGCATTTTTATTTGATTTTAAGTATGCGGTATAATTACCCCGGTATGCAGATAGACCCCGTATAAGTAAATAGTTACATAAAGATTCGAGGGAAAGTTTTTATTCCTGCCAGCCAAATAATGGAATGGTTTGGCTGCCACACGCGTCATACTTGTGAACAGGTGCTGCTTTTAGGGGCTGGTCTGCTTAAGTTTGCTTTTTATTTACTTATTAAATATTTATTCAGTCTACTTTGAAATTTTGCCGCCGCGCCGGGTCACGCAATTGTTGTCAGTGCGATTAGAATGTAAATATTATGTAATTAATCTAAGCTTGTTTTGAAAAGAGTAATCGCTGAGTTTATTGCCGGCTCTTCTCAGCAAATGCAACTTTCCGAACCGGTATTAGAGTCAAACTTTTCATAAGTGCCTTCGAAGGTCTATTTGAATAATTGAATTTTGAGACTGGAATTTTTGGGCTCCTACAAGGTTCAGCCCTTGGACCTCTATTTTTTATTTTGCATGTAACTGAGACTGTCAAAAATCTAGTTCTCGGTGAGATTTATCGATAAGAACGTAAATTTGAGACAGAAGAACATACCTATGAAAATTATACGTTTGTATAGAAAGTACAATGTAACTAGAAACAATCTCCTTGCTTCAATAGTACACATAACATATACTAGAACAGATATGCGAATATAATTGAGCACATGTCCATTCCAATGCAATACGATGGCCTTTAACCCGTACGTTTCCTATGTTAATGGAAGGTTTTGCGTCCATGTTAATTTACTTTGTTCTTCTTTATTCTTCTGTACTACATGCACGATTTCTTCGGTATTCGAAATAAACTTTATACTTAAGTATTTAGACAAACTAATATGCTGACTTATCGATATTACCAAATACTCGATCAAAAAGCTAGAATTCTGATAGAACAGCAAAAGTTGCAAAGACAATTTTAAAATATGTACTTCAAAGAGTTATGCTATTAATATCTATGCCATAGCATAGCCACGTACCACTATTATAATTGATTGAGTATATTGATCAAATATTAAATTACTCACAATTGATTATCGTCCCAAGAATTGTTGTAAATAAATCAAATGAATAATGCGTATAAATAAATTTATATCATTTGAAACTTTGAATCGTGTCGTAAGATTTTATTCGTTGACCCGACCTGATTGCGTAGGGCAGACATGAGACATAGCTTTGTCTGATATAGTGACATGACCCATTCATAGACATTAGATTAAAGTAGAATTTCTTCTACATTCGGATGTATACTTTTGTAAGTTTTGCGTTTCTCTATACTATATCAATCAGTCAGTCCTTGTTCTTTCATAACATGTAAGATAGATAAAACTTCCATATTCAAACAAAAACAAAAAAAACAGGAACAACTACATTCTTGCATACAACAATGTACATGTCCTAGGAAAGAATCAGAAGAATTCAGTCTAATTTCCCACTTACAGTAAAATAACAAGGATTCTAGACAAGTTGTCTAACAAAGATTTGAAATAGCTCGAGATAAAGACAACAAAACAATAATTCATGTCAAGCAAGCCATGTTAGTTATGGTGTCTGTGGTTATGGTCGTTATGATCCATCGAGGAAAAATCCCTTTAGAGTAGTAATACTGAACAATCAAATTCCGAAACTACTCAGTTATTTGTCACTGATTTTGAACAGTAAGGACCAATCACTGCATCGTGTTTTTCACTTGACCAATCAGAGTGCATGTGTCCTTGACGAGCGTGATAGATTTAATTACCGATCATCATTAAGAAAGTGCTGATCATCTCATTTAGAAAGATTATAAATATCGACTAAAAATAAATAAATTAATATATCATCTGAATATATCGATGTGCTAAATTCTAATCCTGAGTTGCCAAGTTGTCTAAACTGTTTCTAGTTATGTAATTACTATTTACTTAAAGTTCCACATTATAGAATGAAGAAACATCGGAATTAAAGTAGGGTAGGTATTAATAAATAAATCACAAGACCACAATTTTGAACTGATTTTACTCCCTTTAAATTCTAGTATAATTGTCAATAAATTAATCAATTCAGATAATGGACAATAAGTATCAGATTACGTGATTCAAACGTTAGGATGGTTATTCTAATAGAATTATATAGCATATTTCAAATCAGGTATACTTAACTATATCAGAGTACTAAAGGGTTTATTAGGTCGGAACAATAAATAATCATTTAGGCCAGACCTTAGAAAGTATTTATTCAAACATATCCTTGGCCACAACTATGAATTTACTCTCAAATCTACTTCCGGTTCGGATGGCCGACCATATTGAGAAGATACCGGTAAGAAACTCAATATTAAGGTCTTATGTATGGCCACTACACAAAGAGTTATTCTCAGTATATAACAGAAATACACAGAACACACATTATAAAATTATCAATTGTTACAGTTGACAATATCAAATATACTTATCTTTATATCGACGGGCAGTATCACGATTATAATAAGCAACCACTTCCAAAATACACAAGACTGAACTGAGCCTAGACCTTCCCGCTTATTTTATATTTTACAAGTACACTTCAAGAATACAGACGGAAGTATCAACCAATCACAGAGACGGAAGTCTCAATACACCATAACCGGATACATTTTATCAGGAAGTGTCACTAATCTCATAATAACAAATTTAGTAAACCATTATCACAAAATTACAACATTCGTTGTTAATTATTGGAATAATTACTATCGAATTTAGGTATGATTAATAATATGATTTATCAAAGCCATTACATTGTTCAATTAAAATATCAATCGGAAGTCTTATTGAAATCTCCTTACATTACAATAAAATGTTTACCAACAATTAAATTATCGCAGTAGTAATTTGATGACTTTGTAATTATTCCAATCCAATTATCATCAACATTACAATTTAAAATAACATTAAGTTACACCGGAAGTTTAATTTAATTATTGCACCGGAAGTTTAAATAATAATCAAACCTTCAGTTCAATAGTGTTGCCATTGCAAATAATAAATTTATCAAAAACTTATTTCAATAGTGTTGCCACTGCAAATAATACATTTTTGAAGTACTTATTTAACTCAGATATTTGACTCGGATTTAACCAAATATCTAACACGGCCAGACTGACATGTACTTCGTTCTCGAAGTACCAACAGTACAACAACATTTATTTACGACACCTGCTGTATTTCTGGCATCTAGGCACAACCACAAGGTAAACCACAGGTACAGCCACAGGCTTAAGCATAGCCAGAAGTACAGCAAAGCTAAGATTTAATTACAGACAACCCCCAGTATAACAGCGAGTAAAGTCACAAGTAAGGCCATTGTTACAATCATAGATATACAATATTTCTAATTACAATTTATCTACATTTTCGAAGTACTAACCGTATAAAAAAAAACATTTATCCATGATAAAAGGAAAATCAGAGATATAGCCATAGGTACAACAAAGCCAAGTTCCATTTACAGACATAACTACAGGTATAGCAGCGAGTACAGTCACAGGTATGGCCATTGGCACAATGATATAAATAAAATATTATAAAATATAAATTATGTAAACATATGATAAAACTGTAAAACCAGTAGGTCTCTCCATTGAAATATATTTACCAAAAACTGATTGAACGATGAAGGAAGACTATCAGACTAAAATTGAATACAAATCCTTAAAACTACTGAATAATTCAATGAAATCTGCGTGAGCGAACCTCGGGCAAAAACAAATAAATCATAATTACTTAGTTCAAGCCATAACCAAAGTAAAGAGAAGTGTATCACATTTGCTGCACAAGGGACAGGCCAGAACAATTTAAAATATATCAACAGTCCGGGAACACATTGTCTATCCACAATTACATACAAAAATAGATTTCAAAGTACATCTTATATCACCTCAGTATCCCAAAAAAGTACCATGAATTAATAAAATTATATATTTGATTGAATCAATGAAATATTTTTCATTGTAACATAAGAGAAGGGAATTGATTTTAGCACAATAATAATTAGAATAATTATGTCAGAATTTCTACTTGTTCGACAAAAATTATAAACATTATTCATTAATTCAATCAATAAATCATTGGTGCCGTGAATGACCCTTGATTAATTAATTAATCACCACAACACACTATCCCAATCTATATGAAATCTAGAATTTGGCACCAAGATTATATCATTGTGCATAAATAAAATAATAGCTACAAATGTGGTGTTGATGTACCATTTTATAAATAAATAAATAAATTGTATCCTATGAATATTTTCAAAGAATTTTGCATATTTATGAATATGTCTAATCTATCAAATACTCTAGTAACATCTTAAAATACGAATCTGAAATACATTTTGATTTTATATTATGTAGGTACTTACGTAAAATAATTTACAACCGCTCGGTCACACTGACAATTGCAAAGAATCTCTCGAAGCAATTTTTATATTCAGAGCTGTTACAAACAGAATATCAGGATAATAAGTGTTATAAATATTAATAGAACATAGACAAAAATAGATACAATTATTTTAATGCTTAGTGTAGAAATTTTATAAATATGACTATATCGGGTAATGTGATAGGTCCCACCACGGGCTGCCTCCGGGTGTGTAGACATTTTCACCAACCGATTATGTCGCAGCTTTTTTTTTTAGCTTTTTTTTTTTAGCTTTTTTTTGTAACCAATTGCCTCGCAATACCAACCCCATTCACCCGCTGCCGGTGAGAAAAGTCAGTAGCAAACAATCAGTCGACCAGCGACATACAATTACCAATTGCCTCGCAATACCAACCCCATTCGCCCGCTGCCGGCGAGAAAAGTCAGTAGCAAGCAATCAGTAGACCAGCGACATATTTTTTATATCTCCTGATATATAAATAATATATATTTAATATATGTAAAGTAATATTTTCCAAAATACATGATCATTTCATACATACGAACAGTTTTTTTTTTTTTTTTATAAGCAATATTATAATTCTTACATTTCTTAATACCCCTTAGAGCAAAGCTATCGCTCAGGAGAAAGGACAAAATTTCCTTCCAAAGGATCCCTTACAACTGGCATTTAATTTCTCGTAACGCCGATGGTCTCGACTAACATACCAAATCACCTACCTACTAAAAAAAAACTATTACGAAAAATATTATTACGATGCGTAGTTTGCCATTAAACCGAGATCTCAATTGTATTGCCAAAAATGAAAACAACGCCGCACAATAGAAACAGTTATCCAATGGCCATAAAAATTTACAATAAGCTCCCATAGGACCAAATAAAAAAGTGTACCCTCATATTTATTTAAAAGCAAATTAATGAAATTACTTGTTCAACAATGCTTCTATTCCTATCTTCTATCTTATTGACATACCGAATATAATTTTAATTATTGGCAATTATCTGAAATGTTGGAATTAACCTAACAGATTTTTGGATAGATTCATTAATCGATTTTTGGACCAGATATAATTCGCTCGGCCTACCTGAAGTTATATTTCAAACTAAATTTGAAGTGTGTCAGTTACCGTAGACATTTATCGCTCTACTAGATTATTACTTATATACCTACCACCATCTAGAATAAAAATACTCAATTGAGTTTCGTATTACATGGCATTAAAAATTTACAACAAGTTACCTCCCGACATCAAAACCGAAACAAAATTAACCTATTTAATAAAATAGTTAAAGTTTTTAATTAAAAACTGTTTTTATACGATTGAAGAATATTTTAATAATTAGTCAAATATTTTTGCTATGTAATGATATTAATTTAAGACTAGAAATCGATTGCTTTAAAATTGTATAAAACCTAGGGATCATTGTATGACATGATTAAGCTTTATTTAGTTAAATGTTTTACTTCTGTAATTTATTATGATATGACTAGAAATACTTTTTATTTAAAAACTGTTTAAATTTGAGTATGAACAATCTTAAGGGTCTCCGTGGCAATCAAAAGATTGCTGAATTATATAATTCTCTAAACAAAGACAACTTCATTTGAACCAAAATGTGTACCACTGTCGGTAACTAAAGAAGGGGACTATACGACTAATGAAAGGGAAACATTAATATTTTCAGGTATAACTGGTACTAATTCCTCAAAATATCGTTTCTGTATAACTTTTTTTTGAGATAATCTTTACTAGCATAAAAATAAAAAGCCCTTGCAAGGCCTTACCAGACCAAATAACCAGCTTCATCATCTGCTGCTCCTATCGTCGATGGATCTTCTTTCAGACAGGATGTAGAATAATTTTTCAAGAGTAATCCAACGGCTTATCGTCAGTCAAACAAAACTCGCACGATTTCTGGAAAAAACAAGTACAACATTTTAGTTTAAGGGCACAGATTTTGCGTATCCCACTTCTGATGATAGATTTAATTACCGATCATCATTAAGAAAGTGCTGATCATCTCATTTAGAAAGATTATAAATATCGACTAAAAATAAATAAATTAATATATCATCTGAATATATCGATGTGCTAAATTCTAATCCTGAGTTGCCAAGTTGTCTAAACTGTTTCTAGTTATGTAATTACTATTTACTTAAAGTTCCACATTATAGAATGAAGAAACATCGGAATTAAAGTAGGGTAGGTATTAATAAATAAATCACAAGACCACAATTTTGAACTGATTTTACTCCCTTTAAATTCTAGTATAATTGTCAATAAATTAATCAATTCAGATAATGGACAATAAGTATCAGATTACGTGATTCAAACGTTAGGATGGTTATTCTAATAGAATTATATAGCATATTTCAAATCAGGTATACTTAACTATATCAGAGTACTAAAGGGTTTATTAGGTCGGAACAATAAATAATCATTTAGGCCAGACCTTAGAAAGTATTTATTCAAACATATCCTTGGCCACAACTATGAATTTACTCTCAAATCTACTTCCGGTTCGGATGGCCGACCATATTGAGAAGATACCGGTAAGAAACTCAATATTAAGGTCTTATGTATGGCCACTACACAAAGAGTTATTCTCAGTATATAACAGAAATACACAGAACACACATTATAAAATTATCAATTGTTACAGTTGACAATATCAAATATACTTATCTTTATATCGACGGGCAGTATCACGATTATAATAAGCAACCACTTCCAAAATACACAAGACTGAACTGAGCCTAGACCTTCCCGCTTATTTTATATTTTACAAGTACACTTCAAGAATACAGACGGAAGTATCAACCAATCACAGAGACGGAAGTCTCAATACACCATAACCGGATACATTTTATCAGGAAGTGTCACTAATCTCATAATAACAAATTTAGTAAACCATTATCACAAAATTACAACATTCGTTGTTAATTATTGGAATAATTACTATCGAATTTAGGTATGATTAATAATATGATTTATCAAAGCCATTACATTGTTCAATTAAAATATCAATCGGAAGTCTTATTGAAATCTCCTTACATTACAATAAAATGTTTACCAACAATTAAATTATCGCAGTAGTAATTTGATGACTTTGTAATTATTCCAATCCAATTATCATCAACATTACAATTTAAAATAACATTAAGTTACACCGGAAGTTTAATTTAATTATTGCACCGGAAGTTTAAATAATAATCAAACCTTCAGTTCAATAGTGTTGCCATTGCAAATAATAAATTTATCAAAAACTTATTTCAATAGTGTTGCCACTGCAAATAATACATTTTTGAAGTACTTATTTAACTCAGATATTTGACTCGGATTTAACCAAATATCTAACAAGCGCATTGTCGGCGGTGGGAAATTGGCAGAATATATTATTTCAACCAAAATTAACGTCATTGCGCTTCTAGATTAGCGCAATCTCCAGTCGACTCTTGGAATTTCATTCTTAGTTTCAAATTTCAATTGTAGTTGTAGTAATTAAACCATATTGAAACCTTTAACTGCTTATACAACCTCAACATTGAATTTATAATTAGATTGAAAATGTGGATAAGCAGAAATAGAAGTTTTTTTATTACCTACGTAGTAATGTCTTATCTTGGCGAGGTAACCTTGACTGACGTCTTTTATTTATATTCCCTGAGAAGCAATATACGTTTGTTACCGGATGTCTGTTTGAATGCACTTGTTTAAAAATTGAATTCTGCCTCTATGTTATGAGATTAGACAAGAGGATTGTTTTATTTTCCTTCGATTTTCTTATTTAAGTTTTTCCGTCGTTTTGATCATCTTACAAGTCATCATTATCATCAGGAATCAGGTCAATAGACGTTTAAAAAAATGACTCAAAGTTTTGGTTCTATTTAGCTAGAATCCGTTACGCTTTCCATAAAAAAAGTTGGTCATTAATGTCGCGCGTACAATTCGAATGTGAAACACTGATAAGATAACGGTTATCCGGTTATTCGATTTGGTCTACTTCCTCGATAGCCGATAGATAACATTTTTATCACGCGCCGTAAATAGTGTCAAAAATAGATTCCAATCCATTCATAATTCCGATAAGTTTGAAAACCACATCACATTACGAGGGCTTCATAATACCAACGGGAATAATCGTGATTCGTTATTTAAAACGCATTGCCGCGTCTCGAACAGAAATAACAAAACGTTCTCGGAACTGGTTAACTGCAGCATAGCAACGGTTGCGCAAGGTTAAATCGCGCGGTCAAGTAATACCGGCCAATGAGCGCGCGGCATTGCCGTGACGTCAGCGACCACGCCTGCGCGCGCCTCCCGCGGCCATATTGCCGCTTTCAAATGCACGCTACGCGAATTGTTTAGAGATAACAATTGTCGAGACATGCGAGCCCACTTTGACGTAGCAAAATATTTCCACGACAGATATAAACAAGTTATTTAGTGGTCAAGGAATAATATCTTGATATATTACTATGTTTGCTGTTTCAGTTCGACAATTTGCAAATATGCGTCATACACTCTTACGCATATTACCGACTGCCTTAATAGAATCATTGTTGAAAGTCAGTGGAAAAGTATACTTATTAGGTTCATCATCAATCACAGATAACAATATCCTCGTTGATCATTAGCAATAAAACATCTCATTCTCAGACAACTCAGTCTTTTACGTGCTTTTACTGATCTTGCCTTTTCAGATATCTTCTGGAAAGACCGTTGTCTTGACTACAATCAAATTCTCTTTAAAAGAATACATTAAGAAACTGATGACACAATCTCTCACTTACCCATCATATTAGACATGAATTTAGATCTGTCCATCGGTGGGACCCACTTCGAAGCCATAGGAAGTATAGCTGGCCATGTCGCTCCAAGCAGGAATCCGAGAACTATCCTGACTGCAACTATCCATCCGAAGCCAACGACTGCTGCGCCGGGAGTCAGGAGTGTGAGGATACTGGCCAGGAGAGTACTGTAGCCGAATACTCGCCTGTTGGAGAAAAATAAAGTTATTACAGAGAACTATATGTATAGTATGAGGAAAATCATTGTTTTAGGGACATAATAAACAAAACTAAATATCGTCTAAAGCAAAATCAACTAGATTATTCTAAAGACATTGAACAGAGAAGGCATTATTATATTTATATTGAGAATGGGCGAATTTATAAAGCAACATGAGCATAAGATAGACTCACGCAATGTTAATAATAATCGCAAATTGCGCATCGAATGAAAGTAAATCCAATAATTGCAGATTCTTTGAAGATCTTCATAAGATGCGTAAGATATTTGTCATTCGAGTATAAATAAATATATAAGATAGTGCCAAGTTATATGCAAGAAACGTAGTAAATTATTAACCTTGGTGATATTGAAATATAACAATCAAGTCAAAAGCCAGCAATGTGGCTTTTATATCAAGTTTATGGTAGTGCTACTGATAATATGCGGTCGATACTAAAATTAGAAGTAAAATACGAAAAAAGTAATGAAAGATTACAGAAATAATATAGTCTTCTTCTATATTTAGTAAAATCAGGCTCAAAATCATCTCTTCTAAAAGACCAGACCAGCCAGTACAATATACGACCATCGTGATCAAGCTTGTTTTTGGATGGTACCTACCCAAAAATCCATTGATAATATCAATACAAATGCAACCGATTGCAATTACAAAGCAACAGCATTCACATGTAGGCATGCATAACATGCGCACCCGCATCTTAATACAAATAAACACGCGAACATTTCACGAGTGACATACAATACTCAATTAGGCGATAAGAATTGGCTCGGTTGGATTGGTCGGTTGCCGTTGGCGATCCTGTATGCGTGGATTTCGAGAATGTTCCAGCATGTTTGTTTTTTCAGAAGACAATAATCGATACGATACTCAATAAATATCAGCATCAGTAATATTATTAAATTTTGGTGTAGGGATATATAATTTTAATTTTTATGTAGTTTTAGTTTAGTAAAAAAGTAAATGACAAGTGAACATTTTATAACAGGTGGAGATTTCGAGATGGCATATTTTCGAAACCTATGTTGGGTTAGTCATGCTGAACAACTTTTACTATGGAACCAATAGTGAATTCTCAAATTTGTTTTTAGCTTTCCATTGTAAATTTCAACCTTGCTCGACCATAATGTATGAAAGTTAAAAAAATATGAGAATTTACTTTTGGTTCAGCATGACTAACCCAACATAGGTTTCGAAAATATGCCATCTCGAAATCTCCAGCCAGTATAAATAGTTGGACGAAATATGCATAACAGGGAATAAATACCTTATAATAGGCCAGAGGGAATCCCGTGCAACAAATTTTCATAAATTCCTCATCACTTGTGCAAAACTTTAACGAAAATTCAAAGGTGCAGGCAGATCAAAACAAGGTACATTTAATTTCAGGAAACTCCCAGAAGATTCAATGCCAACATAACTCATCACCGCCCAATTGAGTCCAAGGCAATTTCAAAAGCTTTTATCTCTTTCAGATTTTCTCGGAATAAACAAAACCACGTAGCAATGACTTGGATCAAAATAAAATAGTTTTAAAAACTTGTTTGGAACTGGATTTCAGGCGTCCTCGATCCGATACTGAGTTACTCATACAAATTACTCACTAACCTGTTTGCGGGTAACCTGATAAGCCCACGCCTTGAATGCGCCGGTAGATAATTAAATTAGCATTCAACATTTTATAGCTGTCGTATCTATCTATCTTTAATTGACGGATTGAGTGCGTTTCAGATTAATTAAAGACTACATTTTGGAGGCTAGTGTCATGGCCTATTGGAATTTTGTTTACGCATTGCGTTGAAGACTTGAAGTAAATGAAAAAATATTCCAACTCGAAAAAAATATGACTGGCCAATTTGTATTGTAAAAGGACGAGGTCATCGAAAAAGATCACCATTTTAATATCCCTAACATTGAATTATTACACAATCCCTAACGAAACAACCTAGCT
Organism: Achlya flavicornis; assembly: GCA_947623365.1. NCBI lineage: Eukaryota > Metazoa > Arthropoda > Insecta > Lepidoptera > Drepanidae > Achlya > Achlya flavicornis. Next base: position 2,105,531 of record OX392483.1, on the reverse strand, counting down.
AACCGACAGAGTAGACAATTGTGATACTTTTCGAACGCTACCTAATATTCTTCAAACTGCATGCAACAGTACCTAGGAAATAATAATTCACTAAGACGCATAGGAACTATTGCTGGTCTAGATGCTATTAATTTATGTGCTTATAACAAGCTCCTTATTGTTAGTAATATGAGTAATTATCGCGGTTCAAATCGATGGCAAGGACTTAACGTATCACAGCAATCAACGTCGTTGACTTTCCTGACCCTTATATTAATGTTGCTAGAAAATTCGGCGCAAATTATTCAACTGCCTGTCTTATAAATTGGTGCGTCGATGCACGCGGTAAAAAAACGGAATACGTATAATTGGAATACATTAACTTTGACAGGACTGGTAATGACCGATATTGATGAACTGGTAATCCCAGGATTTTAAGTATATATACAACCGAAACTGGGGTTTAAATTAAGAGCAGTCGATTGCACGAACTTGACACTGGGCAAGAATTTATTGATCTGTGTGTGTGACAAGACGAAATCACTTTTGCTGCTGTTGAGCCCAAGACAACAAAGTAGTAAAAAAACGTACGTAAAGTAATGATATTCAAGAATTAACCAGCTTAATAGATGAAACTATTTTAACTAATACAGATGACCTTAAAGAGGAAGACCAACCAAACGACGTAAATAATGTGATGATAATAATGATTTGATGGGACATAAAAAACCAGGACATGATAACACGCGACCCTAAACAATTTAAATTACGATTTTAGTTGCAGAAATGATGTACGGTTGTTGTAGACAAAGAGGAATGTAAAGACGATAGTAATAGTACTGACAGGAGAGTGAACAAAAGCTAACCCTCAAGCAAACCTCGCAAAATAACGTAACCGGGGGAATTGCGAGCTGATTATAACACTATAATGCGATCAATAATAAGCGCTCAGCAAAAAAATAAGCGCCATGTCTGGGTTAGCGACCGGTATAATGCAATTCGTGTTTTTTTTTTCATTGCCCCCGTTAGTGTGTGACGTACCGGGTACCGGTAATGAATGGTTGTCGATTGTTGGCTGCATAACCCGGTGTTTACAGTAAAGGGGCCAAGTTTTTATTGTCTACCTATACAATACCCGCTATTATTCACAAATTACTCTGCCGCCATGTCAAAAACCGCAGACTGAAACTTGGACGTACTTGCCAATGTGCATTAATACGACATATAACAAGTTTATCTGTCTATTCTTGTTTTTCACGTTATTGGGGTTTTTACGCTGATGCACTGAAGCAAGAAAATATTGATGGTTTAAAATGTATTTGTCATACAGGATATTTATAGCAGAATCTTGGAACATCAAACCACGATCTAGAACTTTCAACATATTTATCTCAAGGGATTTCAACATTGAATAGCCATACTTTCAACTGGTCTTTCGGCGCTTTTCGATACGTGGTCGCCACTCGAGCGAGAATCTTTTTGCCCGCTTTACGGATCCAAAAATGATCTTCGAAACATCATTATTTGCAAATTAAATATACTTTATTTATGGCCGGTCAATCAAACCATATTGCCTACCCTATTATTCGAGTTTCCTTCAATACCAAGATGAAAATGTGAATATCTTACCTCGCTCCAATAATCTCTGCTAATCTCCCGCCTGGCAGTTCTGTGAGCACGTAGCCCCAGAAGAAGCAGCCTAGAAGGTGGTTCTTCTGCTTCGTATCCCAGTGGTAGCGGGTTTGTTCTATGTGGCCAGGATGCTGGATGGAAAAAAAAAGTTTCGAAATTGGAATGAAGTCTGAATCTAAGCATCGGAATTTCAACTTTAGCGAGGTTCTTATGGAAATCAGCTCGTAAATATGTATGTGATGAGGAAAAGTACTATGTGGCGGCCTAAAATAGAATCACTGAGGTAGTCCACTCATTAGTAAGTAGTATTAAGTTAGTATATTCACCTGTACCTAGTGGATTATAAAAAAGGTGTACAAAATGTACATATGACATCGATGGAGAAGGAACCTTGATTCATGATCAATAGAGCATATGATCCGCCTGATGGTAAGTGGTTACCAATCATAGCCTTTATTTACCAGGGGTCTCAATTGCGCGTTACTAATACTGCAATAATCTCTTCTACCGACCCCCACTAAAAAGGGGTTATGATGAGTTGAAGCCGCCAGCGTAAAGGCATAAAGCGCAGTGTCATTTGCTAGGAAAGTATAGGCTATATCCATAGGTTTTCGTAAATTTTTAAATATAGTACCTGTACACAGAAATTGATGAAACGACATGACCGAACCGAACCAATCTGATGAAAATTTGTTTTAACGTCGTTGTTTTAACTTTATAAATATTCTGGGACATAAATAATATACTGGGACATTTTTCAACACACGGCTATCGGATCCCAAACAAGCAGAGCCTGGAATTCAGATAAATGATATACCTACTTTTCTGTTACATATTTAATATACATAATTACACCCAGACAGGACATGCAGACATGTTCATCCACAAAAACCATGTCCTGGGTGGGAATCGAACCCACGACCTGCGGCGTCATATGTGGAGTCAATCCGTTATCCTGTGAACGCCGGCAGAACCTCAAAGGAGTCACAAATAGAATATTTACCTCTGTAACATTATGTGGATGAAGTGTATGATTGGTAAGTGTCTGATTGTCATTGACATCATATATCATTTCGACGATAGCAATGGTCAGGTTCACTCGGAGGGCGTAGTTCAGCATGAAGCCGAGGAGTACCATGATGTTCAGCACTTGGACGCATGTTAGACAACCTGCAACAATGTTGGACGATTAGTTTTCTGATTGCATTTCCAGCTGGATCGGGACATTATAAGAATGATTAATAAAAAGAACTAGTCCGTCAGTTAGATTATCAAAAAATATTGGACACGTATTTATTGCTTTACCAAATCTTAAAAAATTGACAAAGATAAAGCGAGTCAAAGGGAGTGGGGGCTTGTGGCGTCACTTTATAGTAAAAAGTTTATTCTAACGTGACGTCATGGGGAGCTTCAACATACGAAAAAAATCAAAATCAAAATTCATTTATTCAAGTTAGGCCCTTATAGGGCTCTTATGAATGTTAACAAATGACTCTACGCCGGTTCCAAATACAACTTGAACTGAGAAGACTCCGGCAAGAAACTCAGCAAGTATTCTTTTTTTTTTTTATGTGTACTTACAATAATTACAATATTAAAAAATTAAAATATTACAATTTACAAAATATATATAACAATAGCGTCAAAAAAAATACGTGTCAAATATTTTTTGATAATGTAAAAGACTGACTACTTAAATAGATTTTTTTGTAATCCAGCCCAATCACATCGTATAATAAAGAGTTGGATGAAGTTAGGGTTTAAGGTGATAGCTCAGAGACGTCGGATGCCGAGACGAAGGCTACAATCAGCTTGAGCATCTTTCGATGAAGGAAAACATCGTGAGGAAACCATAGCACGGTGGTAGGGTATTTTGTACCCACCTGGCAAGCACCTATCGGTGTGTTCCGACAGCTGCACCTAAGAGCCAGTTCCTTCTAGGCTTTGTGTGCTTACCACCATCGGCCACATCACGCCCCATGCGATTGCAGTCAAACATAAACCTATAAATAGTTTAATTTTGTATTTGTGTATATCATTTTTGGTAAGGTATTATATTTTTACTAAATTCAAAATGTCTAAATAATAGAAAATGGAGGCGCGGCAGTTACACCGCCAAGTTTCCTATTTTTACACTCTTCTTTCCTTATAACTCCTATGTCATGTAATTGTTCGTAAAAACATGTGACACTCATTTGGTGAGTAAGCGTGTCCTATTTTACTACAAATAGTCTTACTAATAATGAAATCATCTAGGGAAAAATTCAACTGATAGGAGAAACTGACACGTGCAAATGTTGGATTTTTTTTATGTTTTTTTATACAATGAAACATACTCTTGTAACTTGTTTTATTCTTAAACATTATGAAAATACTGCGGGTTTTATAAATAATTGTATGTTACTAAAATATTAAAATTTCTCCACTCTTACGCAAGCTGGTGTCATTTATTAGTAATTTTGTTTATTAGTAATCTCTAGAATAGGCTAGTTTCCTGAAAAAATCTATTTAGTCCGTCATGAATGACGTCACATTTTGCTATATAAACCAAATTGTTATGTCACGCAGAACTTCAACACACCGTATCTTCGTATTTTTTAACCGACTTCAAAAAAGGAGGAGGTTCTCAATTCGGTTGTGTTTTTTTTTTTTTTATGTTTGTTACCTCATAACTCCGTCATTTATTAACCGATTTGGAAAATTCTTTTTTTGTCTGGAAGGGTACACTTTCCGTTTGGTCCCATTGTCATCAGATCAGGATTTGATTAGTTCTTAGTGTACTTTGAAGTCTGTTTAAGTTTTTTGTAAAACAGTCCAATTATTTGTTTAATAGACAAAATAAAAAATACGTGTCTAATATTTTTTGATAATCTGAGTGACAGACTAGTTAGAATTATTATTTTCCTACCCAAGAAACATCATATTAAGATTTCTTTGATAACAGGTAGCGAATTTTGAAATCACGCTTGGCGGTGATAATTCCCGATTGATTATCACATGTGGTATTGGAAGACAGTTCATGATAGTGACTCTATTTAATTTTTTTTGAGTCTCCCGCGCTTATCCGGGCACCCCGGGACAATGCAGTTTTCGAAATTAGAGCGCAATAATAACAAACAATTCTTCAGCTTTATTAAACTTGATATATTACTATAGATCACAATATGGCTTCCCTTCTCATCCATGGTAGCTGGAACATTCTAGAAGAAGATTTTCTAATAACCTAAATGTTATCCTATCGGAAAACTAGAACAGTTCCATAACATACAGTAAACAATAACACAATCCGAGTCGGTTTTCATAAACAGTCGTTCATTTTGGCGGGTTTTGTTAGTTATTGAATTTTGAACTGTAATAAGAATACCGTGGGAAGTCGTATTCGATTTGGAAGTCGTTTAGGTTTTTCTCATTGATTCATTTATTACTGAACGAATGCAGGTGTCTCCTGATTCAGAATCTGCCAAAGTTATGATGATTTTATTACATCTCTGCTGATGCTTCTCTATTTTGGAACATTCCAGAATGATATCCTTGAATATTCTGTCTATTCCTAGGTTAACAGTGGTGCCCAATGCCCATTCTGTTGTAAATCTTACATAATTGGACTGTTTTACAAAAAACTTAAACCGACTTCAAAGTACACTAAAAAGTAATCAAATCCTGATCTGATGACAATGGGACCAAACGGGAAGTATACCCTTCCAGACAAAAAAAGAATTTTCCAAATCGGTTAATAAATGACGGAGTTATGAGGTAACAAACATAAAAAAAAACTCCTCCTTTTTTTGAAGTCGGTTAAAAAATATTGAAAAAGCATAGAACATATTTAAAGCGTGGCTGTCAAATTAGTCTTTGCTGTCTTCTTTGCGGCTATTTAGACTTAACCGCGACAGATGGCGACTAACAAGATTTGGACCGTGCATTGGACGAATTTGACAGGACTCCATTTCTTATATTATTTGTTAGAAAGACACATAGTGAGACTAAATTAGTTTAGTTGTTAACAACAGAATCAGCACCAATACTAGGTAATATAAAAACTACAAGTACGTAACAGTTCCCTGACGAATGACGTTATTATTAGAACATAGATGAATAATGGTTTTGATTAATCGATTCATAATACGGAATTCCTTCGTATTTATTAGGAGTCTACACTTGTTGGGTAGATATAGGTAAGGGTAAGATATAGACCTCTGACTGAAGCCATCTAAGACAAATTAAAATAATTTTAAGACTCTTATGAGCAACAATTTGCCACTGATTCGGAGAACGCTATCTCAAATAAAAGATTTCGTATTGGCATAACTACGCTTACCGAGTAAACGACAAATTATTCACATGACCCGAAACTGTATTAACTAACCGAGTTCCGGACCGGTTCGCGTATTATTATCATTGGATCACAATATTAAAGTATGTACGCTTACACAACCTCGATAGCACTAAAGGTATATGTTGTTCTTCTTCATCGTCCCCTTAATGCTGAGGACCGACACTTTTTATTTTTATTTTTTATTTTATAAAAAGTTTCATTTTTAGTTACAATATATATCTACCAAACTGCATTGCAGTTTGTCGGCAGTTAGTTCTCAAGTTAATAGTACAATTTATATAAAGTAAATGCAAAGCTCTTCTAAAATTAAAATCACAATACATAATAAGCACTTCTTACTTTTACGATTTAATAATAACAATAATTACTTAAACCTCTCCATGATAATATAAACTTAATGTGTAATAATACAATTTGTCCGTTTGTCTGTCTGTTGGCTATTTTTCTATAGTGGTTTCCGCACAAGATAATTAATTAACTGCTTTATTGCTAGGGACATAGGGATAAATAGTGTTTTTTTAGTACCTTTTTTAACTGATTTTTAGTGGTAACATGCTTTAATAGATTTTTAGGCAAATCATTCAAAATTGTGGGCGTAATCCATCTTCTCGTGCGTCTACCAAAATAGTTGCTTACTTTAGGTACATAAAGTTTTTTCTTTTTAGATGTCTTATAAGGTGTTTCCACGCTATCAAATTAACTGCTTGATTCAAAATGAGCTTGCGTTCTGGCCTCACTAACTCCTTGAGGAGCGATGGCAAAGACGAGGACGCTACGCTTGCTCAGAATAGACCAGTATCACTCTAGCTTAACTTTGAAGCTGTTCAAGTTTCCAATTCAAAATGAGTGATGGATGAAGATACAATAGCCCAAAAACTAAAACTGTGACATCTTCGTCACTTCACAGAACATAAAAAGTACTTCTAACCAGTTAGTTAATGAAAATGTTGACAGTTGCCTTAACCAACGGCACAATAAGATTTTAAATGCCAGTCAACAGGAAGCAGCCACTTGAATACGTACAAGCCAACAATCTGTCTACTTATAAGTCACAGTCGATTTATTAACTTTGGTATCTATCTTAGCTAGCATGTCATTTCTTGGTTCCTCATTTACATGAGATCATGCGCTTCATTATCGCGCGTTCTTTCCAGTTGCCTGATACAGCAGTTCTACTGGATCATCACCATTACTATTTATAGAACTGATAACTCATTCAATTATATTCCTTATCTACTAGGCATTACAGAAAAACAATACTTTTAGACCACAACAATAAGCATTAGTAATCCTAATAATACTTAAACCGTTGTTTGAATACTATCCGTGCATACTTGTGGCGGCGTGTTACGGGAACTGTTTACGGACAAACCGCAAGTAACCTAAATGATTGATATTTGAAGTGTCATCGTGTACTTTTCCCTTAGGTATTCGTTTAACCTAAATGATATTTGAAGAGTCATTGTGTACTTTTCCCTTAGGTATTCTATCTGACGAAGTACGTTTGGCTTTAGTTGAAGTAACAGTAATATTAACATACACAATAAGAATAAACATTCTAACAGCCTACAATGAGCAGACGAAAAAAGAGAGGAAACCTAGCATCGTGGGAGGTTTGGTACTTTATAGAATACAACTCGCTTGCCGTAGCAATGATAATATCTTCAGGATCGTAATCCTCAACATCATCATCTACTTGTATGTTCTGGTAGCTGAACTGCAGTCAGTTTCCTTACTAGGCATTATGTGCCTACCTTCAGCCCATAATATCAACATCATCAGCCTCTATGCCCCGCTGCTGAGCACAGGTCTCCTTTTACAAATGAGGGTGAAAGGGAATGGGCAGATACTCCATCATGCATGCCTACTACGGGTCGGTGGAGGTAGTCTAGTAGTCGACCTACTATTGGAGTTTTCAAGCCGCCTAGGTGGCCTCCAACAAGCTTGCCTTTCAAAGCACGGGAATGCTCGAGTTCAAATACCACTAGACGGTCAACCATCCAAGATCCGGGGCTATCACAGGTGAGGACCTGTGATAGCTTAACTATCGATTAAGAATCAGCTAATCATGCTACACCAAGAGCGCTTCTTACCAGCACATATGCAAGTCTTATAATAGAAACAGCACTCCTTACATCATCCCTAAAATCATCAATTCTTGAAAATCACTGTGCATATTTCAACAATCGTACCTAAAAGGACTGTAGCAGCCTGAACATATTGTAACATGCAAACGAAACGCCTACATGACATTTGCATATACATGTCTGCATGGTTGTTTGCGACAGCGTCATGACGTAACTCTTATTCTCTCGAAAATTCAGACGAAAGTGGCAGCTTCTATCGTAAAAAAATTGGCAAGGAACACATCAACATTGTGCGCAATAAACTATTATAGGACCAGAGAAATGCGCTGGAAATCTAATGGTGCGTCGCTACGCGAGCACGAGCCGTGCCTCTATTCGTTCGTTGCTCACGATGTAAAGTGTGGACGCATAACGAGCTTTAAACGAGCCTGCAACGAGGTTACAACACGTGCGCGATGCGAATCCCTGTTTTCGTCAAAGACTGACAACTGGCGGAGTGCAGTCGTTCGAGGCTCGTAAGTCCGTCCACGCTACGCGAACCGAGCACGAGCTGAGCCACGAACGAACAGAATTAGTTCGCTGGTCGCGATGTCAAATGTGGGCGTACAACGAGCCTACAACATGAGCGCGATGCGAATCCCTGTGTTCGTGAAAAAACTGTCAATCAGGCGGAGCGCAGTCGAGCGCCAGCCGAATGCTCATTCAAGGCTCGTATGTATGTCCGTCTACGCTACGCGAATTCTGTTTGTTCGTGGCTCGGCTCGTGCTCGGTTCGAGTGACGTGGACGCACCATTATTTTATTAGTTTGAACACCACGTGTGTTTAACGATTTCAACTGAACAGGTATTAATAAGTATAATGCATAGATAAACTATAGAATCCACACTAATAACAAACCTTCATTAAATGCGAAAGTGAAACACTGTGTTGAAACTGTCCGTCTGTATGAAAGGCACGCAGATAGCTTATGGTATTAAGACATGACTGCTTTTTATCACGGGAACGGGTGAAACCGCGGGGGACAGCTAGTTAATAATTACTATGCAAAGTTGAGCTCGAATTGTTTGACTGCTTTTTTAGTAAACCATTAGTTTTGGGATATTATCGGTATGTACTTTACATCCCATAAAGTCCCGAAAGACGTTTCAGAATGTCATTATCAATAAGATTCATCTGCTTCATTGTCAAACAAAAGATTTTCATAGGGCATCGTGCCTCTACCAAATCATTTCGTAAAGCAATTAGGTACTTGGATAATTTTCTGTTGTCGAGTAATATGTCCACATCTTACGACTACCTTCGCAAAGCTCACTACCGTGTACCCAAGGCTGGGAGGGAAACGATTAGCTTAGTTAGATAGCTCTGTTATCTGCTTAACAACCCTAAGTAACTACATTTCATGTTCGTATATATGTTTACAGTAACTTATCATATTGGGTCATTGAAAACGCAATAAAACGAATATTAATGTTTTCCTTACTATAATACAACGCTTTTACTCAATAATGATTTTCTTGGTTGGAATAAACGGCATTTACACGAAAACACTTGGGATAATTTTAATCAATTCACAATATTATTATTGTAATGAAATTGCATAGAAACTATACAATTCTGCTCCTTATCGTCAACAAGGTCGTGGCAAATCTGAATGTGACATCGCAAATAATTGTCAAAATTTTAACCACATGAACAAATCTTCTCATAACGCTCAAAGAATAGTTACAAATCCTACACAGAAGGTAACTTTGTAGTATATTTGCACACTTTCATCCACCCCAAACTCTTCAGTGTGTAATTGTACAACGTGATAAAGGAGCATTCATACATATCGAGGCATTGTCAGAGCGAGGAAAAAGGCAGCCTTATTTTATTGCAGACAACAATATAAATATAAACAGGTGTTAAATTTAATTCATTAATTCATCTCGTGATTATTTAAATTTACATAAATTGCTCAGTTTTTTGAGTACGTTTCGGAAGGAAACAATTAAGATATAAAATTTAATTGTCTAAATTTGCACATCGATTAGTTTGTGATACGCGAACGTAATGAATAAAAAAAATATGAATAATACTTGTTAAAAATATTTAATAATTCATAGATTTTTTGTAGACGCAAGATTGAAAAAACAAGTGATTACTCAATAAAAATCATTTTGGCACAGACTTCTCCGACACGATGTCTAGCTTCGCAAAACTTTTTTTTCTTCTGAAACTGACTATTTTATGTAACTCAAGGATGTTGCTCTGTAAGGTTTAGAACAAAATTAGCATGTATAGACCATTTAAGTCTTCGTAAATGTCTAAATAAAGGAGGCGCTTACCAAATGCATGCCTTTTCCCTCGCTTTCAAAAGTTTATTGCAACCTTGTTCTGAACAAATTGAGTCCCCAATGCCAATATTATCATTCTACACACACGACGTGTTTCAATAATTGGACTGTTTTACAAAAAACTTAAACCGACTTCAAAGTACACTAAGAAGTAATCAAATCCTGATCCGAAGACAATGGGACCAAACGGGAAGTGTACCCTTCCAGACAAAAAAAGAATTTTCCAAATCGGTTCCTAAATAACGGAGTTATGAGGTAACAAACAAAAAAAAAAAAAAAAAAATACAACCGAATTGAGAACCTCCTCCTTTTTTTGAAGTCGGTTAAAAATAAGAAAAACTGTTGAAACGTATGTTGTCAAAGAAATATACTCACGAATCTGCGAAAATTCGACCGGAAATTGAAATATCAGAGTTTTAAATATAAATTGAAAACAATGGTGCCGATTCTGTTGTAAATCGTACTAAACTAAATAAATTATTGAATAGGGATTTTCTATCCTTTTTCAATAATGTTCGTAAGAAAGAGATGAGATGTGACTAAAATTAGTTTAGTGCGATTCACAACAGAATCGGCACCATAGTGAGACTAAATTAGTTTAGTTGTAAACAAAGAAAGTATTTAACCCAAAGTGAAAAGGCATCATATAATGCTTCTTTATTGTCTAGAGTCTAGACGTATCCCTTGGTATGCCACTGCACACTGATAAGCCTGAAGAACGAAAATTTGAAATTTGGCAGTGTGTAAAATAAAATAAAACTTAGCAAAACAATGTAATCGCGACTTTATTTTGCAGCGATCCATAAATTTTGCTTTTATGAAAATAACACAAGTATGTCACGGTCGACAGACGTTTGGTTGTAAAACAATTTGACATTTTCTAAAATAACGTAAACGCCCACGTTGTTTCAAAACCGATTCATCTCGCAAAACTCCAAAGTTTTCGCATTTAACTGCCATTTGTCTAGACTAGTTCTAAAACAGTACTTTCTCCAGCCGTTGAGTTAGGCAGGTATTGGTTATTTACCATATTTAGATCGGTATTTCTGATTTTACACAATATCCGTGAACACGGGCTGTCCTAAATCTTAGCTCGCGCAAAATATTTTAATCATCTATTTTCATAAGATTCAACCTCCTTTTTAAGTCATTGACTATTATCTCTAGAGATTATAGATTTTGAAATAAAGTTAGGATACACAATATAACAAGATCGCAGGGCTTTCAGACCTGCCATATTTTCTTATGGATAAAATTAGTAGAATAGATTAGTTTTTTTTGTATTGATTATCTTCTATGTCCACCCATTATTATCTCGATCAAAAATGCCAATCATCGTTTTTTTAACCGACTTCAAAAAAGGAGGAGGTTCTCAATTCGGTTGCATGTTTTTTTTTTTTTTTTTTTTTTTTTTTATGTTTGTTACCTCATAACTCCGTCATTTATTAACCGATTTGGAAAATTATTTTTTTGTCTGGAAGGGTACACTTCCCGTTTGGTCCCATTGTCATCAGATCAGGATTTGATTACTTCTTAGTGTACTTTGAAGTCGGTTTAAGTTTTTTGTAAAACAGTCCAATTTTTTGCATTATAATAATGCCCTCGCGTAATTGTGTTAAGGGATGATGCTTGGTTTGGCTCCTACGATTGGTCTGGCTAAAGTCTGGCTACTTGCAAAAAGTATTGAAAGGCCGTGTGACAGTAGCGCCAAGCTAGCAGGCATTTATTCGTTTTAAGTACACACGGCTACCGATCAAGCTATACATTTCCAGTATAAGCTGAACTCGCATTGTATACGATTTCCGTACAATGGGAGGTCAGCTTATACTAGAAATGTATAGCTTGATCTGTAGCCGTGTGTACGTACAAGCACTACTAAATTCTACAAGTTTTGTCCATCAGAAAATAAGGAAGGTCTAGCGCCCCTGGGATCTCGGAGTACATGTTTAATAGGAAATGGGTAATTTGGCGATCCGGTCGATCACCTCAGCCCGCCGCGCCGGAAGAAGCAAAGAACACCACAGCAAATTGCTATTTTTTACCGGCATAATCCAAAACTAACTTGATTGGTCATGCAACAAGTCGTGACGGACAAAAACAACACGTCCACGTTTTATAGAACTGCGTCAAAGATCACGGTTTTTCCCTGAATTGGTTTAATTGACGTTAAATCCGGATTATCCTTGCATCTGATAAAATATAATAGAGTTAATTGTTTTGCAGTAAAGGATCATGGCGAGATTTGTACAAAAAAGTAAAGATTTTTAGAGACGCTGGAATGACGTTATAATTGATCCTTGTTGCCTAAGGAACAACTTGAGCCATTTAAAATATTTTTAGAACCCCGGGATAAAAATGCGAATTTCTATGGCATGCCGGCGAATCGCGACTATTCGCTAACAAAACCATTATGTTGTTGTTATGTTTTGCGGGGTTCATAAAATATTTCATGTATATTAACATGTTACTGACGACCACGTACTGGAAAGCGCCGAGCGGGACGCCCTCCTACCAGGTGGACCGACGACCTGGTTAGAGTCGCTGGGCACCGCTGGATGCAAGCGGCCCAAAACCGTTCGAAGTGGAAGTCAATGGGGGAGGCCTATGTTCAGCAGTGGACATCCATAGGCTGATATGATGATATGATGAACATGTTGCTGGTAATGTTATCTCAACATTGGAAGTGATTCAATACCCTCTAAAATGTTTTATTTTTTTGTACAAATCAATGTATGGAGCTCGCCATGATTCTTTGCGAGTGAGTTTTTGCTGTAGCGTTATGTTTATTTATAGATATCACGTACAAAGAAAGACGCAAAAAGAAGACCAGATGATGGTAATTATATTTTTTGGTATGATTTTTTTACTACAAACAAATATTATATTTATGCTACCAACACGTTCATGAAAACGTGTCGAAATATTTGAACTTGTCCCGTATCACTACCGTGTTACTTGTACGTAGTATTTATATACTCTGAGGTGTTACTAAATAAAATATATGACAAAATGCACGTGCCGTTGCATCTAAAAAAAATGCTAACAATAATTTAAATTTTTTTAATTAAAAAATAAACTACATAGTTTACAATTTTTTTTCTAAAGGATACTGGGCAAAATTATAGCACAGGCAGTATGAAAGGATGTCACAAATATTTAAAACCAATCGAAATAATAGGTAAGTATAGACGAAACAATATTAGCCAAGAGAATGTTGCGAATGCGCGCGCACGTGCCACCGCGACTAACACCATACGGAACCATTGTTGTTTACCGTTAGCCACTTCACATGAGCTATGCAATTAGCTAACAGTTATTAGCGTGCACTTTACCTAACCGTTCGACACACAGTCCACTCGTCAAACAGGTCCGCGGCTTTGTCAGATTATACGAACACATAAAAAAAGTGTCTCTAAAATACCTGATGTATAATCTAATGTAATTACCGTTGAAGAATTTCTAGTTCAATTAGTCCATTCTCAGATCAAAAAAAAAATTGGACCATCTCGATAAAATAATCTTTCTAGTAAAGTTGCCGGAGTTATACCATCCATACCACGGAACAGAAACAACTTTTTGTTTCGTGATCCATACTAATATTATAAATGCGAAATTGACTCTTGTCCGTTTGTTACCTTTTCACGCCTAAGCCTCAGGGGCTCGACCGCGTAACTTTGGTGGTAATCGTAACGAACACCATTAACTATTTCATCAAAGTTACGTGGTAGAGCCCCTGAACCGATTGCGATGAAATTTGATACTTAGATACCTAGTCTTTGGTATGGGGAGGGACATAGGTTACTTTTAATCCCAGAGACGCGGGAGAAAGACGGTGAACAGCTAAAATAAGTTAATTTTGACAGTATTTTTTTACACTCTGATACTATTATTTGTGGCGGTTGCTGGACGCGCGTGACGTACCTCGTACTCATCGATAAATTAACACGAGGGGGACAGTCTGCTTTTTAGGGTGACAGCTTCGCTATACAACGGCAACGAGGGGAAGGGACATAATGTAACATTGGACACCTGGATTGGTAAAAGCGTGGCAAAATTGTGATCGATACATAAATTACGTATCTGTACCTACTATTAAAGTCGGAGTAATTCGTAGTAAAGATGCCCATTCACCATTGTAATGTGGTATCGTTATATTTTCACACATTTTTTCGTTGAGGGACATAGTAGTGGAAGAGACAAGTCTGATAGCAATAAATGTAGTTTTGTATTACTGACACCAAGATTCATTGGAGCACTTGTGCAAGAACGTTAAAATTTTTAGATTAGGTATCTTGAAACTTTGGTTTCCCGGGATAAAAAGTATAGGTACTATATTCCATATTATAATTGTGCCAAGTTTTATTCAATTCCGTACACCTGTTTAAGCGTGACTCACAAAAATCTAAACTTTCACATATATAATATTAGTAGAGATGAGATAACGCTGATATTGTAGAAAGACATTTAAAAACGCTTTTTTTATATCAATTATTAGATATCATGACATGATAGATTTTGCACATAACCAGGTCATTCGGATGAGACCTTAATCAATGCTCAAAGATTTCACTTGTTTCTTGATCTTTTAACAACCTGTCATTTTTTTATACAAATGTATCGACTGGCGCGCCTCATTCGCAATTTATTTTTTGCTCGAGTCGATCATGGACGTTGATATCATGCATACGAACTTAATTCTATGCTAACCTAGTTAGTTTTTGTCCGCAAAGAAGAGATTATTTGGCACCAGCATTGATTAGCGAGCTTAGCAATTCTTGTTCTATGTCAGAACCTTCTCAGGCCAGGAATCGGAATAAAGGCATGATAATGCATACGTTACAAAAAAAAACATACATGCATTAATTTCATATAAATATGATTCTGATTTTATTCACAGTTGATCTGTATTTCACCGTCCAGCCTGGCCAACGAACGAGGTTGGAACTTGGCCAATTTTTTTGCAAAATATTCTGCCTTTTCCTCTTGCGAAAATAGAAAAATAGTAAATAGTAATGTTATATAAGACACCTGTTGGCGTAGAATTTATAATATCTAGCCTTTTGAATGAAAGTATGTGGCAGAGATGATAGACAGTCTATGTGTAAAGCAAATTATGTGTAAAGTCGGTGTCGTTCGTTATTAGCCGTGGCAAACGTAAGTAGGTAGCTTTTTCATCATATTTTTTTACATACTCTTCTTAGAACCGATGTTTGTGATCTTTATAGAAAAACCAGCAAGGTTGATTTTAGGTAATTTAAACTTTAGCCTTTTCAGGTATTGAATAAAGCACTTCTTGTGTATTTTTCGTCACAACTCTAAACTCAGAAATATCTATATTATCTAACTTTTAGCAATCCTTATGTGACAATGAATGAAACTGAATTTGTTAAAAACTCTTTAGTAAAGTGATAATTTATTTACTAAACACAGATGATGTATTAGGACCATTCCTAAATATTATCTGTACCTCGTAAATGACAAATTCAATATTTGCACCTACGTACAAGGAAGTTGAGTATGGTATATTATAAAGTAAACGATTGGATTAATACACAAACATTTAAAGAAGATTGATATTAGTTCTCCCCAAAATGGTTGACTTTTCTGCAAATAATTGGACTGTTTTACAAAAAACTTAAACCGACTTCAAAGTACACTAAGAAGTAATCAAATCCTGATCTGATGACAATGGGACCAAACGGAAAGTGTACCCTTCCAGACAAAAAAAGAATTTTCCAAATCGGTTAATAAATGACGGAGTTATGAGGTAACAAACATAAAAAAAAAAAAAACATACAACCGAATTGAGAACCTCCTCCTTTTTTTTCAAGTCGGTTAAAAAGCCAAATCTATGATTGATGACAAAAACAATTGCTTAAATAAACAACAATCCAAATTTATTTTTAATCTGGCAATGATCCTGATAATAATAAGATGTATAAACTAAATGTATTGCCAGTTTGATACCGGAAACACGATTACGCGCCACACGATTTGTAGATTCACGTGTTTATTTTCAAAATGGCATTGTGCCAGTAAGACGCATACGTCATCGCTAACCGCCATTACGTTGCCAACCAATATCAATGTCTAGTTGAGTGAATTAAGTTTCATAATAGTTTAAATTGATAAGAAAATTGAGTCAAAGTCAATGCCATTCTGCTCAGGCTCCCTATGACTTGCGAAATCTAAGCTATTGAAGTTTTGGAAGATTTTAACGCCAATTCTGTTGAATATTACATTATGGTACAAATTCCTTTTTTATTAGGATTCTGAATTTTTGAACAACTACTTACATAATTCCGAAAATATATCTATTTCCGACATTCAAAGAAATAGAAAAGACCCATCTAGAAGATATTTCAACCATCGAATTGTTTTCGCTAATAAAAATGTGTCTGTAAGCTACTCGGCTATTCAGATGTTTTATTGGGTTTCAGTTCAAAGAAATAATCGTTTTTATGTAATCACAAGTGTTCTACTTGAACAATTACTTTTGTAGTTTAATCCTTTAAATACATTATCTATAATGTGCAATATTAATGGGATATGGGATCCATTTCCTAATGTCTTAAGAACACTAATCATAATGCAATAAGGTCGCAAGCTGGTATGCTGTACGATATAAGTCCCAAATTAAAGTTCGTGACTGTACCTACCATCTCTCACTCATCACGCAATTGTTTTCAGTGCGATTAGAATGTAAATATTATGTGATGAATCTAAGCTTGTTTTGAAAAGAGTAATTGCTGAGTTTATTGCCGGCTCTTCTCAGCAAATGCAACCTTCCGAACCGGTATTAGAGTATTAGAGTCAGACTTTTCATAAGTGCCTGCGAAGGTCTATTTGAATAAATGATTTTTGAATTTTGAATTTTGAATCACTGTACCATCATGACACCATTATGATTTCGTAACAAAATGCACCAGAACAAGATTATCTTCTCTCTCATTATGTATAAAACGCTGTAAGTAACATTTTGCTATCGTAAATGATTCATCAAATGTTTTAATCACAAGATTTGCCATCAATTTCCTAAGAAATATATAATTTTATATTAAAAATCTTACCTGTAAAGTTTCTTGGAAAGGATTTCTCTGTTTTAGCCATGGTATGGGCCTTTGGAATGACTTGAGGTTCTGAAAAGAAAAGAAAAACGTTTTAAACTCACGCGCATAGTTCAACATCTTATGAGTCACGATTCGAGGATCATTATGTATCATTTTCATATTGGATCAATTATAAAAGAATGGATCAATGTTTATTTATCTTAATTAGATAAACACTACAACAGAATATGGATTTGTGAATAATAATCGATCAAAGACCCCGTATAGTTTTATTACTCATTTAAAATGTCACGGAAAATTTTAGTTAAAACAGCTTGAAGTCGCTCAAGTCATTGACACTTTTAGTTAGCACGCAAGCGCGAATCAATTCACAAACCTAGATAATTACATTACGATATTGGCATGTTAAACACAGTCTTTGACATGTTGCAAAAAGTGCCATGCTAACCTCAATACAAAAATACGCACTCAAAAAACATGGCCTCTTCATAAATAACGGAAGAACATATTAGTAGAGTAGACATATCGCTCTATTTCACACTTCAATGAAATCGACAGTTAGACAAGGCGAGAAAGTTAAATATTGCTAAGCAGTGCGAAAGTGATTTAAATTGTTTTTTACCTCCTGACGCCTAAACTGAACAACCAATCTTGACGAAATTTAGCACGCAGATAGATTATAAACTGGAATAATATATCGGATACTTTTTATCCCAGGAAAACATAAGATCCCTCTGGAACGCGGGTGAAACCGCGGGACTAAAACTAGTTTGCTGTAACACGCAGTATAACTCTGTGCTATAACTTACATATGGCTAATTTACACACTACTTGAATCGTGTGACTGTTAATGTGACGTTGAATTTGAATGAAAGTCTTTAACAAACTGAGCTGGGGGCCTACCCCCATCTTTTACAAAACAACCTTATTGCAATACTGTTTTGTTTCCAGCATATAATAACCTTATTTATATTCGTACCATGACCTCTACCAAACACTATTGTTATATGATTGTTATATTGCTGCTAAGAACGAATGATTTTTGAGAATTTGTCTATGGGCTCACTAAAGATGAAAAGAAATAACGCTATGGGCCTAAGCAACTTTCTCTCTCTCAACAATACTCATCTCTGTCACTCATCCATACTCTCTCGCTCTTTCAAACAACCTTATTCTTCTTTTCGTACCATGATGTCCCTAAAACAAGCTTATTTTATGCATGAAAACAACCTTGTTTATTTACCATAATGGTTCATTCAATTCGTACCATGAGCTATTTTTTATAAGCTTTTGACAATTAACATTATTGTTTTAATGTCAAATTTAGCAATCTTATATACGTTGTATTTACAAGCTGAAAATAACATTGTTTTCCAAATTTATGTTATAAAAATCTATTATAGTGTCATATAAAGTAATTATATCGAATTTATTTACTTATAGAATGAATATATCGGGATTGCGAGATTAGGTATCATCGCAAAATAATATAACCGATTGTTTATAAAGTTTTTAATTGCACTTGTCGTTCACTACACAACTATGCATCTACGTTAGTAATATCTTTGTGGTAATATCGATCCCACGACCCTTAGCCTTAGATTTATTTAGATGAAGCGGAGCTTTAAATAGCGTGTTTATATATTTAGTGACTTTTCATTTAGGTACCTACCCACTATTAATATCCTGTTTTCATTATAACCAACGTACATCGAATAACCCCAGATTAATCCATAAAGTTAACTTTCCTGCAGTGTTAGTACACAGAGTAGTCCCTGTGTTCCTGGAATCCAAACTACCTAGATTCTCTGGCAAATTTTCTAAAATTGGTCGTAACCTACATTAGCCTGGATGGAATATATTTTTGTCAACAGACGGACAGACGACAGACTTATAATAATCTATAAAGATAATCATTTTAACCATCTAATGTAGTAAAATATTAATTAAGTATTATATATTTGTATTGAAAACTCAACTCACAACAATCTGCTATACTGTTGCAGAGCAGATGTAACCGTGCGGGAAATTCTAAAATACACATCCATTGGACCTAACTTTCTGTAGCCTTTGTGGCTGTGGATAGAACCGTGGGGGTCTGAAGCTCGCTGATTTGCTCACACATTATCATCAAAATCTCGGCAAACCGGTTGGTGGGGAGCTTTTTGTGACAACGCATTAGCTTGGTTATCCAAAGAGGAAACACTGCCAATAACGAGCTTGAACCTGGAACCTTGTCGATGATCGACAACAGCGGCAAATATTTATATACCTACATACACATAATATGTTTAATTCCTGACCTGCACCTACAGTAGGATTCCTGTCAATAACACAATGAATAAAAACACGAAATTATTATGTACCTACATTCTTTATTCACATAAGTTTAATGAGAGTAAGATAATTATACACAATATAAGTATGGCATCAAACAATCTTTCAGATACAGATTCAAACTTTATTTCAGCGTTTATAGGTTCTTAGACTTCACTTTAGACCAGCCTCTCCATATCTACGTACACTTTTTTGAGAGTACTCCTTCGCTTGTAGATATCGATTGAAGGCGGTATTTTTGGTCTGTTTGTATTTAACCATTTCTAACTGACTGACTGCATCTCTGGCAAACTCTTCGGCTACAACTCTACAAAATGAATTGCGACATTTGTGCAACTTACAAATGTTTATAACCATGACATCTTAAATTTCATGCACTGAATATTACTGTCGAATATACTATTAAGATGTTTCCATATTGATTGCACTTTGTTTGTTATTAAATTACATAAACAAATATATTTAACTAAATATCTTGGATATCTTTATTAGACATTTGAGTATGACAAGAATGACAGGTAAATATTTTGTTCCGATTCATTTCATTTGATAATCTAGAGTCGGCAGTCTATATATTTTTTCAATTAATTTCCTTACTCTTCATAATAACATTTTAAAATATTTGTATGCATTTTATAGAAATTACTCGAAAATATTTTATTCTTTTAGTTACTTATACTTTACAATTAGTTTAATTTAATACTTTGCTAAAAGATGAAGAATCTCAAATGATTTCGGTCCAACGTGTGAAAGAAATGGCACTATACAGTTAATATATCGTTATTTCTTTTTATCTTTTATCAGGTTGTAGCAAGCCATAGACAAATTCTTACAAATCATTCATTCTTTCTCGGCACTTAGCAATGTTATATCAATGTTGAACGATTGAGCTCATGGTAAGAATCAAAGTAATATTATTATAAGGTGAAAACAAAACAGTCTGGCAATAAGGTTATTTTGTGAGAGAAGATGATGGCCCTATAGGATGGAACGGGACAAAAAAAATACTTGTCAATTGTGACGCACGAATTTTGAAACTCAATGTGCCCTGTTGCACTACATATTTTGAAATAATACAATTATTTTATGTATATCGACTTTTATATTACTTGAATTAATATTACTTACGTCAATATGAAAACAAGGCAAGGGGCCGCCGTTCAATAGTGATATTCAGTGAATGAAATTTAATATGGCATGGTTACAAACAGAAGTAATTCAAGTATTATTTTATTCATTTTGCAGTGCAGAATTCGCCGGAATTCAAAGTAACTACTCTAAGAAATGTGCTGGAGAGAAATAGGTACCTAATCCTCAACTAGCAAAGCAATGGAGCACTTCTTGGTCATTACAAAAACTGAGACAAAGTTCATACATAAATATATACCTAGGTAGGTTTATATTTATGTATGGCACTTCAGTCTTAATACCTATAGTCTAGGCAGGTACCTATTGTCTTTAAATTATATGAATAAAGAATTTACCACAGGAATCAACACATATTTTTATTTATTACCTTTTGTCAGGAATGCTACTGTAGTTGCAGGTCATACAATGAAACATTATGTGTATTTAGGTATATAAACGTTTATGAATACAGTACAATCACAGTAAAGCTTAATCTATACGATATTAAATATTTACAACAAATAAATTAAATACAATCTAGCGTATATACATTTTCCTCTAGGCTGCCGTACTACTCGTATATAAATTTTCCTCTAGGCTGCCGTAGATTATCGGCAAGGTTTCCAACAGACTAGCCAAGCTAATGCGTTGGCGGAAAAAGCTCCCCGCCCGAGGCCTCGATTATTTTGGTGACAATATGCGAGCGACTCGGTGAGCTTCAAACCCATACGGTCGTATGGTTTCGATAGCAAATGGCATTTTGGTCCATTGCATGCGAAAGTGTTGATTCCTCACGTAGCATAGATGCATACCACGTCGCTTTCGTGTAGCTATTATTGGCTTCTTTGGTATTTGCTTCCAAAAACACAAATAGTTCATATTCATTTGCCATCTTGAAATGCTAGATGGCAATAGCTAGAAGGCTAGAGATACACAATTAATTCGATAAGTTAAATAAATACGATCTACTGACTTTATATCACTATAATAATAGATATTTTTATCATAAATTTGGATAATTCGTCGCGTATATAATGTTATATTTTGATTGATATATGCAATTGACATAAAAACCATAATGCTAGTTGTCAAAAGACACATCATGGTACGATTTGAATGAACGATTAGAGGTGACGTCATCAAACCTGCTAACAAAACAATATTGTTTTATGCCTATAATAAGCTTATTTTTAAGGATGTCATGGTACGAAAACGCAAAATAAGGTTATTTTAACCTTGTTTTTAGAGCTTGTGGTAGGCCCCCTGTACTCGTCTACACATTCGTGCCATGACACGACACATTTACATGTATTGGCAAATATTGTCAACTGTTGAAATTATTGTCAGTTTACCTCTTGGCGGTTGGCTTTATGATTTTGGCAAAGTAACGCTACTTTTAAAACTCTGTTTCTGGTAATTAGGCGAAAATTTTGAGTATACTATTATTATGAAATCGAGCGTGCCATATTTTTCTAACACGTGATGAATTGACCATTGTCCTTTAACTCGGCGCTCTCGGAAGTCATTCTTTTCATCGACAAAACTTGTCATCGGCACTAAATTGCACGCGCGGCAAGATTGTGCATTGCACATAACATAACCATTAATTGTAGAAACATGCTATTTATTCAACAGATCAAAGAATGTAAGCAATACATGTGCTAAACCACGCCTATAAAGGATCAATTTGATCCTTTCCTATCTGCTTAGCAATTATAATTAGTAGCTAATATTAGTCAGGCTCCATTGAGTTACCTGTAAATGCTGAACCTTCTGTCATGTTTCTGTCATAGATTATCATAAACGGAGATACATTTTAATTAGAATTTTTTGAGCATCTCGTTTGCAAAATTAATTGTGTTGCCAGCATAATAAAATTAACCGTTAAGTGTCGAGACCTGAGACAGTTTGCGATGAACGGTTGGCGCCAGTAACGGATCGTGTCGCCGCATTTTACGGTCCAGTGGTTGAAAAAAATCATACCTAAATTAGCATTGGGTCGTACAATTCGACATCTGTGCTGCATAACGAATGGGATTCATCTTTATCTTTTTATCTTGTCATCTCCATGAGAAATGACAGAGAACGGCTGTAGTTTAGGGTGAATAAACAGGTTCCGCTTGTGAAAGGTTGCTGAACTTGAAATTTAATTTGTCTTGTTTCTCCATTTATAAATATAAAGTACGCAAAGGTGTTCGCTCTGAAAAAAAAGTCTACGAGCAATTTTATTGAATTACTGCTTTATATCGAATTCAAATCAGACAGACTGGTTTTAATTTTAATGAATTATAAACGAGTGGGGAAAAGTAACAGTTGCATACAATTAGTCGGGTAATTCGAATTATGTATTTTAACCAATACGTAGGTACCTACCAACCTATATAATATAGGTATATTTTTTTATGTGGCATTTAAATATAAATAAAAAAAAAGTTGAGCCATTCAATGTAGACCAATAAATATGATTAACAAAGAATCGTGTAAAGTTGAACTCATTTCAGATGGAGATATTGGTTTGTCACAGATTACAGAATAAGGCAGATGGAGCGCCCGGAACATGAAAGTGAAGCCAAAAAAGCAAATACAAATTGAAAATGTGATACCTGGTATTCGTTTTCCATTTTGTATTTGCATTGTTTAACCACAGTTTATTAATAAAGAAGTGTTTTTTGTGAATACCAGGTGCGTGTTTTTCAATTTGTATTTGCTTTTTTGGCCTCAATCCCGTGTTCCGCGAGCTCCATGTGCCTTATTCTGTAATCGGTGTTGGTTTGTATATAATTATAAATATACCTATTAGGTATACTAGTACGTTCGTAGGCACTTCTTTATTCTGTGTTACTAACTACTAACTAGGTAGGTACATAAAGTGATGCACATTTTTCTTTAGTGATTATTTGTTATAGATACTAACTTTAAATGAGAGATCATTAATAAAAAAAACATAATAATGACAATAGATCAACTGGCGACGATAGATCATTCTCGAAGCCATTTTATTGAGTTCTGAAACATCGCAATTCCGCAGTCTATTTCAGTGGGTAGCTGTTTCAAGGCTAAGTTCAACGTCAAATAAAACACATGTGCTCGTTTATTTAAAAAATACACACTAAGTACGTAATACGTTTTCAAACTTTTAACTAGCCTAGGCCCGCAGCTTCACCCGCGGTGGCTAAGAATCTACCACGCAGCTCCATTTAGACACAACACAATGATAGGTACTAAGCAAAAAAGGGATTCAAACATTTTTGTTCGGAGCCTGGCATAGGTACTTATCAGGCGCTATTTTGTAACATTTTGGCAAATGGCAGCGCCAAATAAAACCTATTCATCGATTGGCTCGACCCTCATACAAACAATAAATCAGCCATTTGCCAAAAATCTAATTGGTGGCCGAAAATTATTCCAAAATATTCATATGTTTTTTTGTGAAAGCATCATCAAAATCTGTGCAGTGATTCTTGAAATATCTCGAGCACACTTGTGTACAGACAGAAGAACGGAGATAGATGTTTTTATGCAAGGATGATTGAACTAGTAATTATGAGTTTTACATAATTTTAAACGCAAAAGAATCCTATTATTATGTTAATATTTTCCAATTAAATTAACATAAAAGTTTAATACAGGGTGGGCCAGAAAGAATTGCGAATTTGAAAAAATGATTAAAAAAAAACTTAGTACAATTCACATATAAATTTTTATTTTTATAAAAATTTACATCTGGGAAATTCATTTCTTAAAAATAACGTCATCCAGGTGTGCACCATCCCGCTGCAAACATTCTTCGAATCTGAACCTCAAATTGGTAAAAACTCGCTGGCACATTGCACGGGGAATAGCTGCCATTTCTTCCTGGATATTGGTCTTCAACTGGTTAATCGTGGCTGGGTTATTGGAGTAGACTCTACTTTTTAGGTATCCCCACAAAAAAAAGTCCAGTGGCGTTAGATCCGGACTTCTAGGAGGCCATGCAATGTCACCTCGGCGCGATATCAGTTTCCCAGCAAACATCTCGTTTACGACCGCCAAAGAGGCATTAGCTGTATGGCATGTCGCGCCATCTTGTTGAAACCATGTCGCACGATTATAGGCTAGACTAAATTTCCGGGAACCGAGCTACTTAACCCCACCACCCGCGCAGTCCCCTCTCTAAAGCTTCAAACGCAAGAGTGTTTTTAAAATCGTACGCCTTTCTGGCCCACCCTGTACATGTGTGAAAATGACAAATCTTTATCATTACGCAAATAATTCGACACAATAGGAAAACAATTCAATCCAAATTACCGAAATAAATCAAATCATGTAGTAATTATGTCGGACAGAAGTCAGACTACAAAGGCAGTCCAGTGCTGCAAGCATGGATGTATCGATTCGATACATATATTTATCGATTTTTGTCGACAAATCTGACATAACTATAAGAATGGCATTTGATATTGATAAAAATTTATAAAAATAAACTAGTTTATCGATATTTTAAACTTATTAACGACCCATGCATCGAAAGCTATTGGTGATTGGTAACCATCACCTTAAACACAACGGTAGCCAGCCAAGCAAATACTAAAAACCTATCCTACCACATTTTACTGAAGTTGGCAGAACCATTTTAACGTAGAGTGATTATTTAATAACGTAATAATTTGCCGCAATTATCCTATTCGCCTTGTATGCTTCTGCTTCATGTGAAGTTACGAGGCCCACCTAGGTGCTTGCGGCAAATTGTTCAAGAAGTGCGCTTACTTACAGCAAATTTTAAGCCCATGTAGGGATTTCTTTCTGCCAGTAGCCGTTGTCCGTATAGCGGTAGGTCCTGATAACTTCTTGTGAAGTTAGCAGTGTCGGCTTTTTTACAGAAACTATATTCGCGGCAAATGTTTGGCGACAATGTTTTCATTGATAATTTACGGCTCTATACGGATAATTGTAACGATGTAAAATTTACTCTCCGTTAAAATTGTCCTGCAATAAGGGCTCTACCACCACCGTGCTATGACTTCCTCGCTGTTATCCTTCGAACTCACTACCTAAAAGCTATTATCCCTTCAAAAGTACATAAAATGAATGTAACTAAAAGTGTCAAAAACATTATAGTTTTGTTCAGTAACAATTCCCTTCAAGGCGATGTGTGCTTACCAAATTCGGCTACCGTGGTGAGATTGTGGTGAAACACAAACCAAATCAAAGTAAAAATAAACACTGTTATTTTTCTATACATATATATCATGTAGTTACGTAGGTAGGTACCTACGTAACTACATGAGCTAAAAATAACCACACACTATAGAATTCAAAAATGTAAATAACACCGTGTTAGTTTTTAAACGGTCTTTATGTGATCTTATCTTTTCATTAACGCTGTATTGTCTCAAATCCTCATAAAAAATGATGCTACTTTATTCTCATCTCGATAGGACTTCCTGGCGAGTTGTTCCACCATTTTCTTTTTCGTACTAATAGTAGTTGAAATCCACACAACTATTATAATGCACAGAGTATTCATTATACATAAGATTATGCAGAAATCGTGCAAAATCTAAAGCGTTATTGTTTTAACGTGACTCTGTCTGTCCGAATGCAATTATGATCACGAGTTGAGTGTTATATGACATACTAAGATTATGATCTTGTTTTTGTTTTCCTTGCAAGGTATCATTATATTAATACGTGAAGACTTGAAAATAAATCTTTGGATCCTTTTTTAGGGTTCCGTACCCAAAGGGTGCCAAACGAGACCCTATTCATAAGACTCCGCTGTACGTCCATCCAACCTTCTGTCTGTTTGTAGGCTGTATCTCATGAACCGTAATAGGTAGACACTTGAAATTTTCACAGAATATGTATTTCTATTGCAGCTATAACAACAAATAATAAAAATGAAATAAAATTGACTACGAAATGAATAGGCGCAACAAAAAAGAAACGTTGTTTGATGTGCCTACTATTCATTTCGTAGTCAATTTGAGTTAGTAAATAGGTATTATTATTATTGTACGGAGCCCTCCGAGTCCGACTCGCACTTGCCCGATATGTTTATTGCGCGCACGGAGGAGTGTGATATTTGGCATAGTTAAAGTTTATATGGAGAAGAAGTGCAGAAAGCTAATATTTTTATATAATAATGCATTAGAAATACATTTAAAAGAAAACATTACACACACTACCATGCGTTTAATACACACACTGATACGATACTGTGTTTGTAAGAAAAAATACTCATAAAATTAGTCATACTTAGTTCTTTTATTATATAAAAGATAATTTATTGAAACTTTTAAAAAATGGTCGAATTTCAACTACTACGGGACCACTACATAGTTTTATTCTACAAAAGGGTTACCCGAAACATTTCCTTATTCCTTGATTTGAATCAAAGATTATACATTTATAGACATGAATCCTTCATTTAATAACCTACTTACAAGGCGCGAAAGCTCGTAAGTGTACTACTGTAAAGTGTAGAGGCAATGACGTCGAATGCCGTGGGTCGCGGGTTCGAATCTGACAATGAGCTTGAGCATTAGGTGAAGAAAAACAGCAAGAGAAAATCATGGTGGTTCCTTTTAGTACCCACCCACCTGCTAGGCTACCGATCTCAAGTTAAAAATATGTGCCCAAGGACCTACTGGCGTATCCCAAGTTTCCAACCCGTGTTTCCAACTGTGGCAGTTGAGAACCAGTTCCCTTTTAGACTTGATGTACTTACCATCATCGGCCACATCATCACTAAGTAGGTACGGTGACATCAAATAAATAGGTGGTAAGTTTGTTAGAAAAAAAATAAACCTACTGCCTAAATGATTCTGTTATCGTTATGAACAACAAATTAGCGAAAATAGCATTGGACCAATGTAGGTAAGTATTTAATTGTAAGGATCAATTTAGTTAACTCATAATGAAGTCATGTAGTCTGTAGACATAAAGACAGAACGGCTGTCATTATTAAGATTGATTCAAATTGATTGCTAGACATCACCATTAATTTTGATGACTATTTTTGCATGGCAACATCAAATAAAGATTTAATAGATCAATCTAGCTCCGTGATCTAGCTATTCTAGCGACATAAAATGCGAACAATCATTTAATGAGTAATTTTTCATGGCTATTGAATTTGTCAAACATCGATCTTTATTTGCTATAACTCTGTAACGTGACATTTTAGAACGAAAGGCACCTTAGATTTTTTTGTTCGTATTATTGTCCCCAGCGTTATATTCTCTTTGGTGTCCCCAATAGATGTATAGAGACATAAAGAGCCACGCCATTTAAAAAAACCGGCCAAGTGCGAGTCAGACTCGCGCACCGAGGGTTCCGTACAAACCTGTAGGTATATAAGTAAATGGTAGTATAGACCTGAGTATTTGATATTAATTTCAATTTATGACGTATTAAAAAAAACTACTTACTAGATCTCGTTCAAACCAATTTTCGGTGGAAGTTTCCACCGTAATGTACATCATATATTTTTTATAGATTTATCATTCTCTTATTTTAGAAGTTACAGGGGGGGGGACACTCATTTTACCACTTTGGAAGTGTCTCTCGCGCAAACTATTCAGTTTAGAAAAAAATTATATTAGAAACCTCAATATCATTTTTGAAGACCTATCCATAGACGCCACACTTATGGGTTTGATGAAAAAAAAAAATTTGAGTTTCAGTTCTAAGTATGGGGACCCCCAAAATTTATTGTTTTTTTTCTATTTTTGTGTGAAAATCTTAATGCGGTTCACAGAATACATCTACATACCAAGTTTCAACATTATAGTTCTTATAGTTTCGGAAATAAATGGCTGTGACATACGGACGGACAGACAGACAGACAGACAGACAGACAGACAGACAGACATGACGAATCTATAAGGGTTCCGTTTTTTGCCATTTGGCTACGGAACCCTAAAAATGATGCCTGATGAGTATGCCTATGCCAGACTCCGAACAAAAATCTTCGAACTCCATTAAATCTACCGATATTTTTCTAGGAACTAAAATAGCCTGCTATTTTTCCATTGATTGATTTGAACTACCTTCGTTCAGTTTATTAGCTAGCCTGTGCCCGCGACTCTACCCGCATGATAATTTTTGACAAACAAAATAGACTTTGGTAGAAAGGATGAGTTAAGGTACGAGGCGGAAAATTTGTTTTTTGCCGAGTTTACGTAGCAACAATCTAGAAGCTTTTGGCAACACGGATGCTGGTAACATTCAATAAAAAAAACTTTGCGCTGCCTATTTAATATTAAACCCACGTCCTACTAGTAGACAGAACAATGTGGCGGTGTCCAACATACACTAATGTCTGTGCTAATGCTTAAACATGCAAATAATAAGCAGGTAGGTACCTAAATACCTACCTACCTACCTACATTTTAAAGGAGTGACGAGTCACTGCAATTGTAGTTTAGTTAAGTGGGTAGGTAGGTAGGTACCTACCTAAGTAGCTAAACAAATGTAAAAAAATAAAAGTAAAACCGGACAAGTGCGAGTTGAACTCGCTGTGCTGCGGCCTGAAGGTTCGGTTCCGTACAAACTTAAAATTGTAGTTGAAAAGTTTGTAGGTAGTAGGTAGGTATGCACATTATTAACAGATTATTTTTGAAGACTATAGACTTCTTAAAGGTTTTCCTGTAATATATAAGTAAAGAACTAGGTTTCTGTATGTTTTAAAAAAATTTAGGCTCTGTAGTTTCGGTGATTAGGGGGATGGTCAATTGTCATCTAGTTTTTTAAATAACTTTAAAAATGTTTAATGTAAAATTATAAAAGAATAAATTTTAGCGCTCTTAAAAAAACCCCTTTCATTTGATACGGTACCTATATACCTATATACCTATATACTTAGTAAAATTCAACAATGGTTTCCTCTAAAACTACTGATTGAAATTATGAGATATTATGCAGGCAGAATCTTCTAATATATACTATTATTATTTTTATAATATTCTAACACTTGAATGTTAAAAATGCGAGAAAATCGCTTTTGAATCTCAAAAAGTGTATACATATTTATGTCCTCGACTGTACATGTTACAAAACTTCTTTGAACTTCTAATTTGTCCCTCAAAAGTCCAAACTATAATACCTACCTAGGTAACCTAATTCCAAATTCATTTACCTATTTACAGTTTCGGTCACCACACTCGCAGAAATGCATGTGTACCTACCTAATAGGTACCAAATTATAACTTAATCGCTCAACTAGGTAGATTAGAAGCAAATCTGCTGTGACTATGACAGACGGACTAGTGATTCTATAAGGGTTCTTTTTTTGAGGTACCCTAAAAAACAAAAGCTTAGGCAGAAGCTCTATAGATAGATATGATTTACCGTGCTTATAGGTAACTTGTATAGTAGAAATAGGTATTTGTCCTAAATAGGTAGGTTAGCTACCCAGGTAACTCTGCCTATGAGGACTAGGTATGTAGGTACCTATACAATGTAGGTAGGTATCACAATACCTACGAAAATTGTAACCTAAAAGTTGTCAACACTTTTTTACCAGACACTCAATAAACCAGCCACATATTTATTGATGTACCTACCTACTTACGAGAACTTTTTTTTTCAGGAATTGGATTATTTAATGCATAGGTAAATTTACGATCGTAATAATTTTAATTTTCAAAAGTCAAAACTTTTGATGAAAAATAATTTTTATGTCATAAAGCTTACAGACTATTTCAACTGAATCACTTATTTTTATGACCTATGTAGATAATATTTAAATTAAAAACCGTATTCGAAATTCGAACATTGCGTTCTGTGGGTCGACCGGTCGAGCCATAACCATGCCTTATCAAACCAAACAGCTGTTACTTGACACTTAAGTAAAATATCAACCTACAGCCATCCTACAGCTAACTTCTCCTCAACGTCACACAAACATTTGTAAGCTTTCAGCTTATAGTGAAGATGATAGTTACATAAATGAAATTAACTATCTATTTGATACTCACCGCAACTTATTTTTAAACACTAAAACAAAGTAGATGTTAAACACACTAAACAGACGCTAAGCACACTAAAATAAGCTAACACTTAATACTTAAATAAATTCAACGCTATTATAATTAATAAATAAATATCGAATTAAATTAACTATGACACGAAATTCAAGAGTCGAGATAGACGCACACCCAACACTGGCAAGCGCAGAAACCCGACTGATGCGACCTCATGCGACGACAGCACAAAATACCGAAAATACGTGGTCGTTTCGTTTCATAATGGTTTCATTCATACATAAGCAATGAATTAAATTAAATAATACTTATTAGACTTATATGTATTGTGTATGAAACTCAACGTGATAAGTTATTATCACGTTGAGTTTCTCAACTCTCGTGATAAGTTATTATCACGTTGAGTTTCATACACAATACAATGGTTACTGCCTTCTTTACTTCGTGATCTCAAAAAATAAAAATAGGACCTTATTAACTTACTTTATTTCTATTTACACAGCAACTAAATCATGTATATATTGGGACCCGCAATGAAAGCTTAATATAAGTTTCAATTATATATTTTTAAGATGTGTGCAATGCTTTCAATTTGCATTTCATTTAGATTATTCAAATAAAGAAATTAACGTATTGGCGCCGTCTTGACGCCAACGTCCGGTGGCGGGACGAATTCTTATTGGCTGTGGGATGACGGGCCTCCATATTCCGGCCGAGTGATGCATGTTTGTAAATGCACGTATTTTGTTTTTTTTTCTTATTAATATTTCGTATTAAATTAATGGTTCTTTGAGTTTACTAATGCTGAGTTTTATATACCACGGTAAAAGTTAATTATGAACGCTCATTAAAAACCGAAAGTAAGTGGGTAAATAAAAATAAATTGAAAAAAAATTATTTCAAATCTACCCACTGTTTTTACATCTCCACCATTTTTTTTTCCAAGTTTGACCTTATTCGGGTTCGGTCAAGTATTGCGTGAAGTTGTTCTGGTCAAAGAATATTTTATAGATTTTTATATTTTAATAATGTAATTTTATTTTTTCATTGATCGATTGTTACATTTTATTGACTATATTATAGATATTATATTTTTCATATTTATTATTACAATAATCAGCTATGGCTTCGAACAACTTTTTAACCGTTAAAACGCATTTATCAGAGTTCAGAAGCAATTCGGATAAAGATACAATTAGCGAGGTAAGTTCATAATGTCCTATTTGTAATGTCATCTGGTAGAAATAATTGTTGTAGTTAAATATAGTTAAATTCAGGTCCAGGAAAACACAGCCGCCATTTTGATTGATTTCAATTTCCACTTTTATAGGTTAACTGAACGTTATGTAATCATTTACGTGGCATTTAATAGCATAATATCAATATTTAACAGTAATTGTATAGAAATGTTATAAAATAAATTAAGACCTACATTTCTATTACAGGCTTCTGAAAGTGGAACCAGTAACTCAGTGACGTCAGCGGAAGACCTACAGAAGTTGGCAGTGATTCTAGGTCTCAATAGTGCTGAAGATGTTTACCAAGAACGATTCCGTGTTGACAGGCGACGATTGGAAGCGATGCTGGCTGGTAAAAAATAATAATGTAACATTTCTTTTTAACTTAAATAATAAATATGTATTTATGCATTATGTAACTTTTCAGATAATTTGGAGGAGTCACAAACAGCGCAGGCTTTCTTTCATCGGGTAAGTAACTATATTATCTTATTGTTAATGGAATTACTAAACTTTTTCGTTAATTTAAAATTTGTTTTAGGTAATGAATGAAACTAATACCCTCATAAATTGGCCCGCTCGTCTCAAAATTGGAGCACGTTCAAAAAAAGGTATGTTTTTATTGTTATATTCATAAAAATAATTTAAATCTTTTTACAATCAGTGCGATAATAAAACGTTACAACTGCAAACATCATGAATTTCTTAAAATTTTGAATAAATACGGTACACCCGCGAACGGGGTAAATTTTGGCGGGCTGGCGCCAACTAGACTAGCTTTGGCGCCTGCGTGGCGGCTCTTTCCAAAATTTTGTATTATTTCGCGAGTGAGTCCGTTATTTAGAACAAGCATTTCGAAATCAATTTGTATTATATTTAGGAATTAGGAATATTTAATTCAATTACGATGGCTTTTTACTGTAGTGACGACGAATTAATTTATGATGTTATCAAAAATATACGTAGCAATAAGTTTTGCGATCTTTTTGATTATTTAGGTGGGTGCATCAATCAATTTTTAATTTGGAAGTGTTGTTTTGGTTCTGAAATTTTTTTTTTTTTGTGAATAGATCCCCATGTGAGAATAGCTGGAAGACCTGATGATGTGAAGTTGGCTAGGGAGAAGATAATGCAGTTACTGGACACAAGAGTAAGTATTTTCTGTATCAGATGTACTTAGTAGAAATTATTGGCATACTTTAGTAAAGTAAAAAGTTTTGCAACTTGTAATAGGGAGTTGTAGCTCAAGCCCCGTCGCATTTGGTCACTTTTCACGCTCAATACAAAACACTATTTTCTATTTTGACAAGTTAGTGTCTTGATTGAAGAAAAGTACATAAACCTAGGTGTTTTTGTTCTCGATCATGCCTCGGTGCAGGGCAGGTGCCTCAGGCATGCGTGCTGTATACGTTTACCAGTCCAAATCTTATATTGAGATCCTTCTAGATTTTTGAAAAAAACAGGTATTCAAGTACATGTTAACTTTGTTCACAGAGTAACCGAGTTACAATGAAGATAGACGTCAGCTACACGGATCACTCGCATATTATTGGCAAGGTGAGTTCTTTTTTGGATAACTTAGCTTTGGAATAACATGGTGTGGGCCATGGTAAGTGGTGGAAGGTGATATGTAGCCTCGATTTCAATGTGAGGGTAATAGCCAGATTAACCCTACCACAGTGCGATGTTTTCCTTCACCAAAGCTCTATCGCTATCTTTGGCCACATTTTCACCATCGCGTGATGACGCGGAAGGTGGAGGAGTACCTACCTACTGGATCTCAAGTGCAGCTGCTGAAACTTGGTACTAAAAGCGACAGCTCTTCACCTTATGAACCGCCCAGACATACTTCCACCATCCTTTGGTCTGCTCGCGATGTTTTTTCGTCACTAAAAGCTGACGATGAACGGTCCATAAGTGTGTATGCAAATTGTATACCACTAAGGTGGCAAACAAGCATACGATCCATCTGATGGTAAGCGGTTACCGTAAACCATCGAAAAATGGACCCAAATAAGCGCAATGACGTTGTTGAACGCATAATTTATTCCGCCAATTCCCCGCCACCGGCATTGCCCTGCACCGTATGGCTATGTCTAGGACACTGAACATTTAGATGCAGTGATTAGTCGGTCATGTTTTTATGCATTACTAGTTGGAAGCGCTCGTGGTGTAGCATGATTAGCCGTTCTTAATCGATTGGCAAAGTCAAGCTACGTCTGTCGTGGTCGGTACCTGGATGGGTGACCGCCCAGTGGTATTTCAAATCGAGCGTTTCCGTGCTTCGGAAGGCACGTAAAGCCGTTGGTCCTGGTTATCACTTAATCCGTTAAGCTAGTTGGATGACTCATAGGCGGCTTGAAAAATTCCAACCGTAGTGGGCACGCGTGGTGGAGTATCGCCCATTCCCTTTCACCCTGATTTGTGAAAGGAGGGCTGTGCTCAGCAGTGGGACATTGTAGGCTGATGATGATTACTAGATGCGGAATTTCAAAGCTATTATAGCCCAGTTGGTTGTGAAGTCGGATGCCGTGCCGTGGGTTATCTCATGGCAGCACGTACTGGTGCGCGCCTCACGGGACGCCCTCCCATCGCGCGCAGATGGACCTGGTCACAGTCGCGGCTGAACCGTTCCAAGTGGAAATCAATGGGGGAGGCCTATTTTCAACAGTGGACATCTATGGGCTGATATGATGATGATGATCCTGGGACATTCCTCACACACGGTCATCTGATCCCAAACTAAGCAGAGGTTGTACTATGGAAACCAGATAACTGATATAATACATATACAACTTTTTTTGTAAATATACATACTTAATATACATAATTTCACCCAGACTCGGGACATACAGACATGTTCATGCACACAAATGTATGTCCTGTGTGGGAATCGAACCCACGACCTGCGGCGCGATAAGTGGAATCTTAACCAACTGCGCTAACTAGCCCGTGATGATGCCGTGAAGAAGGTCCCGGGTTCGAATCCTACAATGAGCTTGAGCTTTCGGTGACTGAAAACGTGAGGAAACCAAAGCGTGGTGGTAGGGTACTTTGTAGTACCCACCTGGCTGGCTACCACCCTCAAGTTGAAAATCGGACACCAAGTACCTATCCTGTTCCAACAGCTGCACTTGCGATCCATTTCCTTCTAGGCTTTGTGTGCTACAACCGTGTCGGTCACATTTCTGTAATGTTGTGTGTATGTCAAAATAAATGTATTTTCTTTCTTTCTTTCTTTCTTATTATCATTTACCATACCCAGTAAATAAATGGACTATATACACGTTATTATTATTTTTTACCGCCATGTCGGTAAACATGCTTACGGCCCGCGTGATGTTAAGCGGTTAGCGTAGCCATATGGACGCTGGATGTAGCTTTGGCAACTTTTAATTTGTACAGGGAGGACTCACGATAAAACGCGTGATGGAAGAAACAGGGTGTCACATTCACTTCCCGGATTCGAACCGCACTAGCACAGTGGAGAAAAGCAACCAGGTGTCCATCGCTGGCGATATGGAGCGCGTCGAACGTGCCCGGGCAAGGGTCAGAGTAAGTCACTTAATAACACCATTATATTCTTCTTATTATTTTTAAGCTAGGCAACCATCCCTAAATTAGGGCTAATTTCTGCCAGTGTCGAGTTTAATTGTAGTTTCCAGTCACATTAAATCACTTTCATATTATAGTCCTCAGTCAGACACCGTCCATAAAAGTCATGTTTTACTACAATGGAGGTCATGGATTTTTTGAGACAACTTGAAAAATCACGATACACATAATTCATTTCACTGGTGCACGTGGATTTTATTGTATGGCGGTATTTTATCCAATAAAGATCATTGGGTAAAATACCGCCATACAATAAAATTCAAAATACACAAAGTATGAAAATAAAAATGAAAACGCAACGTCACTCTGCAAGTTCCCGCCAAAAAGTCCACCATCATATTCTATCCTATTCTAACTATATCATAATCCTTAAGGTGCATCGACACTGCAGTTAACTTTCGTGGAACAACACTCTGCAACACAGTATCATTAGGTTTTTTTTTTTATGCCACTTAGTTGGCGAACAAGCATACGGCCCGCCTGATGGTAAGCGGTTACCGTAGCCTATGGACGCTTGCAACACCAGGAAAATCTCTTCACACCCTTTTTGAAGAACCCAATGCTGTACTCCATTGGGAAAACCACGGCGGGGAACTCATTCCACAGTCTGTGCGTCCGCGGAAGGAAGCTCCTTTGAGCACGCAAAGTTTGAAACAATTCTGGTTTGAAATTTTGAATTGTTGAAAAAGCGTCAATATAAATAATTATTCTGTAAAAATTTCAAGTGTCTGCCTATTACGGTTCATGAGATACAGCCCACTGACAGACAGACAGACGGACGGACAGCGGTGTCTCATGAATAGGCCCTGAATAGGGTCCCGTTTGGCATGCTTTGGGTACGGAAACTGTACTGTATTTCTAGTGCCTACAACAAATACTATATCAATTTTCGAGTATCAACTAAAACTATATTTTACTTTCAGGCGCTTACTCCACTGGTGTTTAGTTTCGAGTTGCCGATAGTGCCGCCTTCACAGCCGTTGCCTGAGATCACTTCACCTTACGTACAGCACATACAGGAGCAATATAATGTTCAGGTAACTAACTAAATATAGATATTTATTCTTTCGGGAGGTTGTGGTTTCGAATCCTACTACAGTCTTGTCGTTTTGGACGGAGAATGTAGAACATCGTGCAAGAAGAGGGTGTCTCTTCCTGTCGCACTATGTTTGTCTCTTTTTGACACATTGATGTAGGTACATGTGCTGTCAAAACGGACGTATTAGATCTCGCCAACTTTAGTACCCGTGAGGCTGGCTAGGCTACCACCCTCAAGTTATAAAAATCAATCAAATTGTAGCGACATCTATCAGCCATCTATCAGTAACACAGAGATAGTTAACACACTGAAAGATAGATGGCGTGGCGCCACATTATCCTGCATCGCGCTTGCGAAGTTTTCTCGAGAATCTGCATATATACAAGTGTCCGACATGTACAGTCAGACCGCGGTCCCCAGACACGATGACCCAGCCTGGCGGAAGATCTTCCCTCTTAAATGTAGGTGTCTTCCACCTTACACCTCCATAAAATCATTTATTTCAAATAGACCTTCGCAGGACTTAGTTAAAATTGTCTGACCCTGAACCTTCCGATTGCATTTGCTGAGAAAAGTCTGCAGTAAACTCAGCAATTACTGTATCTATCTATACACCTACCGGCGTATTCTATTCTTCTTTCTCCTGGCTATTGTACCTCACCGAACGTTTGTGGGTTGTTTCTTTTGTTGGTGCTCTTATCATGTCACTCCACCAGTCCAGCATCTTCGTCTCTGTGGTGTGAATTTTCTGTTCATATGGCGTATTCTATCTACTAACCTCCTTATTCATAATCGCTTTTTAACTAAATCAGTTTAATAGTGTCGTCCTCACTCTTTGGATCACCAAACGTCACGTGTCAGATACAGACTTCAGAATTTTAGCTAATCAACGTTTGAAAACTTTATTATGAATAAGGGGGTAAGTATTTAATTAATTTTACCTTGGCTCTCAAGTGCAGCTGTCGGAACACTGATAAGTGCTTGACGATAGATTCTCAACTTGACAAGTACCTACCTTACTTGTTACTTGTTCGGGGCTCCTTTTTCCGCAAGTAGGCCGCTTGAGTGAGCCCTTTTTGCGTGAATTGTGCTGGCTAAGTCATCAGCCAGCCCAGCTCCGCCCAGAAACGCAGGACTCTCCTGGGATGTCCACAGGTTTCGCGGAGCGACCTCGTAGGACCGAGGATTTGCGCCCGTTGGTCAGCCACTCCCTCGCACTCCAGGATGACGTGGGCGGCCGTTTCATCTGTCTTCACAAGTACCTACCATCGTGCTATGGTTTCCTCTCGATGTTGTCCTTCACCGAAAGCTCAAGCTCATGTAGGATTCGAACCCGGGAGATTCGTCGTCAATACCACTGAGCTATCATAGCCTTATTTCTGTTTCGTCGTTTTAAAATAAAATCGAATCCTAACTAATATTATAAATGCGAAAATGAGTTTGTTTGTTACGCCTTCACGCCTCAACTACTCAACGGATCATCATGAAATTTGGCAGCAGATAGCCTATGGTATGGAGATAGGACTGGCATCTCTAAAATCTGGCAACCAGGACCCCGGATTATGGTACTTGGAACCCGGACATGTTAACAGTGCTTATTTTTAAATTACTCAGCAAAATAAAAAATAGTTTTGACTTGAAAACCCGGACTAAAATGAAACCCCGCCCGGACGCTCTCAGGACACCCTCTAAACTAGGACAAATCCGGGGAAACCCGGAAGGATGGCAAACCCTATATGGAGAAGACATAGGCTATTTTCTATCCCGGGAACTCGGGTGAAACCGCAGGGGACTGCTAGTAATATAATATTTTGCATGAAAGTATGTGGCCTTTATGGCATGCAAATTTCCTCACGATGATTTCTGGTTAAATCCTTGACACCCAATATATTATAATTAACAGCAGGTGTATCACAATATCCTTTTGGGACGTACACAATTTGAATAAATTACCACTTTGAATAGTCAGCCTTGTATTTTGGTTATGTATTTATTAAAAAAAACACCTTAACTCCTCAATCCAGCTAACTCTTAACGTATTTTTTTTTTTGTATCTTGTTTGTGTTTAATAACTTTGCTATTTTTTTATTTAATTTTCAATTAATTGTGTGTAACCTAGATATAATATTCCTTTATGGTGGGCAAATAAAATTATTTCTTTCTTCTTTCTTTCTTTCTTCTAAATAATAACTTTGTTGACGTATATATGTAATATCATGTGCCGTTACATGAACCGCTCGTGGT
Source organism: Achlya flavicornis (assembly GCA_947623365.1). Lineage (NCBI taxonomy): Eukaryota > Metazoa > Arthropoda > Insecta > Lepidoptera > Drepanidae > Achlya > Achlya flavicornis. Next base: position 2,066,521 of record OX392483.1, on the reverse strand, counting down.
GTAGCATGATAAGCCGTTCTTAATCGATCGGCAAGTAAAGCTACCACCGTCGTGGTCGGTACCTGGATGGAAGACCGCCTATTGGTATTTCAAATCCGTGCTTCGGAAGGCACGTAAAGCCGTTGGTCCCGGTTATCACTTAATCGTGATAGTCGTTAAGCTAGTTAGAGGCCTTCTAGGGGGCTTAAAAACTCCAACAGTAGGTTGACCACTAGCCTAACTCCACCGATCTGCAGTGGGCACGCATGGTGGAGTATCTGCCCATTACCTTTCACCCTGATTTGTGAAAGGAGGGCTGTGCTCAGCAGTGGGATATTATAGGCTGATGATGATGATGATGATGTGCCGTTACGTTATAATGCAGGTGATGCTCCGCAACCGGCCGAAGCTGCACGCCAACCTGCTGGTGGTGAAGGGCGTCCAGTGGGAAGTGCACTCCACCATGGAGGCCACCACGCTGCTCATGAACTACATGTGTGGACCGCATGCTGTGAGTTATACTATTTTCAACACACTCGCTCGTAAAGTGACAATTATTCCAAAATTGAAGTCTGTTTTTTTCCTCGCGAGTGTGTTGAAAAATGTCGTACGACACTCGTGTGCATTGATTTACTCGTGCACTCTCGGCTCCCTTATAACTTTCGCCTGCGGCTCACTCGCTTAATACCGCCTCGAGTGTTAATAATCAAATTTGCACACATGTATCATAATGTACTATTATTTTACTTTTTTTTGTCACAGTTGTGATTATAATCCTACTATTCTAATCCTAACTTATTATTATAAATGTGAAAGTGAGTTTGTTTGTTTGTTACGCCTTCACGCCTCAACTACTCAAGGGATCATCATGAAATTTGGCATGCGGATAGCCTATGGTATGGAGAATGGCATAGGCTACTTTTTATCTCGGGAATGCGGGTGAAACCGCGGGGGACAGCTAGTAATATTATAAATGCGAAAATTTGTGAGTGGATGTATTTTTGTTACTCCTTCACGCAACAACTACTGAACGGATTTGGATGAAATTTGGCACACAAATAGAATATGTTCTGGATTAACTCATAGGATTCTTTTTATCCCGGGGAATCATACGACCCCTCGGGAATGCGGGTGAAACCGCGCGGGACAGCTAGTTATAACATAATATGAATGAATTAAAAAAATTAACAAAAATGTTAAATTTTAAATTTTTTCCCGATTTTAATTGGAATACCTAAAGTCCCCGTCACGAGAAGCTATAAATTATGTAAACAAACATCTTTTACTAAGTAAACATTTTATACTGCGAGATAATAATAAATTGACCATATTCAATCGACATGAAATATAGACGGGTTATATGAAAGTAACAACCTATTTAATTTAGTCTGATCATATTTTAACGACGCAAAGCGCTATCGTTTGTGTTTCTTGGTACCGGAACGCGTCCGTCGCAGGGATTGTAAACTATCGGGACGCCATTTTGAAATAAACGCGTCATTCGAGTTTCGAATGCGTACGAGTTTGTTTCATTGCTTTGCATATATCGCGGATCTGGTTGTTATTGTTAATTTTGTTATTGTTTCGTTATCACTTTTTTATTGTTGTTACTTTAATTGTTGCGTTAATTTTATTTGTTATTACGTATAATGGAGCCAGTACATCTAAGGAAATAAATTCGCCACGAAAAAAACGTCAAAAGGTGCGTAATACAATTTATCTAAAATATATAATAAGTAATAAGTTTTTACAGGTGACGAGCTTTACGGCTAATGAGATAAATAGAATCTGACGAATAATTATTCTTAAATAATATATGTTAATTAATATTTGTTACTTAATAATTTATTAAATCTTAAACAAATTCATTTTTTTTGTTGGTCCAAATGTTGTGAACTCCTGAACACTTGTTTACAAAATTTATAGCTTCTCGTGACGGGGACTTTAGTTCAACAACTGCTATAAATTATGAATGTCACATGATCAGCAGAATTACGCAGAATGAGCGTAAAACGTAGCTGTGACGCACACCAGCGTGCGATCAGCGATAACTGTATGAATAAAATGTCAATATCATTGTTAATTTTGACACTTTAAATGAAATGAAACCAATGAAACTCAATATTTCTTGAGCGCGAAATCTTGTTTTAAATGACACGAGAGCGTTTTACAACCATCGTTCTAGATAGTTGTTCGGTTGTGATTATTCTGAGGCACTGAACGCGTCGTTAACCAAACGCTCTAACCGAGCCTCTGAACGGGATAGAGCGAATGGTTGCAACCGGAGCGCAGGCACTGAACGCAGCGTACTATCCGCAGAGTCAAACCCAAGTGCAAATGTCCCTGGAGATCTCCCCGATGCACCACGCCGTGGTGGTGGGGCGCGGCGCCGACCAGCTCAAGCTGATCATGAAGGGCACCGGCACGCAGATCATGTTCCCGGACGCCGACGACCCCAACATACCCCTCATCAAGAAGAGCTGCGTCACTATCACCGGACAAATTAAAGATGTTTACGCTGCGAGACAGCAGTTGGTGGTAAGTTTCATGTTTTATACGTTTTACTGGCTGGTTCACCCGCGTTCCCGAGATAAAAAAAAAATATCCTGGGACATTCCTCACACACGGTCATCTGATCCCAAACTAAGCAGAGCTTGTATTATGGAAACCAGATAACTGATACATACTTAATATACATAATTTCACCCAGACTCAGGACATACAGAAATGTTCATGCACACAAGTGTCCTGTGCGGGAATCGAACCCACGACCTGCGGCGCAATAGGTGGAATCTTTACCAGACTCTTAACCAACTGCGCCAACTGGCCCGTATATCATAAATAGGTACCATAAATCAAATGTCATTTATTCAGTTTAGGCCCTGGTAAGGCAACTCAGAAATAGCTTATAATCATCATCATCAGCCTATAATGTCCCACTGCTGACCACCTGGCCTGCCTATTGCCACTTCAGCTTGCTAACTCTATGCTATGTCCGTCGTTTTCGGTCTCCTACGAATGTCCTCATTTCTGACCCTGTCACGTAGAGAAATTCCGAGCACAGCTCGTTCCATAGCTCGCTGAGTGACTCTGAGCTTATTTATGCGGCCAGCAGTAAAAGACCACGTCTCTGTCCCGTATGTCATCATTGGTAATACGCCAGTGGCGTAGCTAGGTAACCAAAGGCCCTGGGGCTAAAAATAAACTAGGGCCCCAACTAAACTATGTTTTTTTTTCATATCGAGCCATCTTGTTTTTACACCTGGAGCAAGACTACACTCACACATTGAAAATAGACAGCTTGTAGTATGTTCCGCCATCTTGGACGTCATGATAATCCGTATGAAGGGTCAACAACTGTTTGGTTTTATGCGAAATATTAGGCGCCGATCCCACGTAGAGAGTTCTAGAGTTCCGCGATACAGCGAGCGAGCAGTCAAGAGTTCTAATGGGAAATAAGAACTTTGAAAGCAGAACTCTAGATCTAAAACTCTCTGTGAGATCGGCGCCTAATATTTTATGGTATTTTCAACCAAACTATATAAAACCCTATAGAAGAAAACGTCCCATTGCTATGCAATTTTTAGCGAATGCTTCGTCTGCTTCTTCTTACATGTCTTTGTTCAATTTATAGTTTGTAAGTCAGAGTCCGAGGGGCCCCCTGAGCTTGGGGGCCCCGGGGAACTGCCCCGTCTAGCCCCTAGGTAGCTACGCCACTGTAATACGCACTGATTGACCTTTGTCAAATCTTCACCAAAAGATATATCTACAAATATTAAACACCTCGCATCGTAAATTTAAATCACGTTTTCCTAATTCCTTGAAACATCGATACATTATTATTTGCAATCAACGTACACAACGTATTTTCCTGTTACCTTAGCCGTGACGTGACGACATTCGAAGAACCTTTCTGCATGCATCCTCGTTTACTTGTAGATTGGTGTTATTAACGGTTCATTACCGAAAGATCATTCGAAAACAAATGTCGGTTTAAAATGTCGAATTCCACAGTAACTACATGAATAAATACAGACATTAATTGCATTGAGATTATGGATCTACGGTACAGAATTAAATAAGTAAGATCTTTCCACGATACCTTACTTACCTGCTATCTATCAACATTAAGATAAAAATATGTCGCCAAGCACTTACTTGCAGTATGTTCCTGTAATTCTCCACTGCCGACAATGCGCTCTAATTGGCTAAGTCGCGGACACATATGCTCTGATAGGCTACACTAAATATTAAGATGCAGCGATTGGTTGGTACTGTTATTATTATTATTACTCAGTGCAAAAGCACTTACTTCTTGCGGAATTGGATTTCTCGATACTACTCTAAAGGGATTTTGGTTCCAGCAGCTGCATTTGAGAACAATTACCCCCTTACTCATAAAAAGTTAAGCTACTGAAGGCCTTCTAGGCGGCTTGAAAACTCCATCAGTAGGTTCACCGATACACAGTGGGCACGCGTGGTGGAGAATCTGCCATTCCCTTTCACCCTGAATTGTGAAAGGAGGCCTGTTCTCAGCAGTGGGACATTATAGGCTGATGATGTTGATGATCTGACTACATCCAATTAAGGCACTTATGAACGTTAAATTGGTACATACAGTTGAATTTACCACCGGTTCGAAATACACTTAAACTGAGAAGACTCCGGCAAGAAACTCAGCAAGGCTTTTTTTTTATTTTGTCGTGAATGATCTTTTCATATTACAGCTTTTTTCCAAATACACCAAATATACAATATACCATAATAATAATTATGATTATTCATACAATTGTCACTTAGCCAGGGGGAATGCAAGTTCAGAGGGAAGCTACTACAACCATATATTCTTGTCTTCCACGTAATGAGCCACCCATCGAGGAAAGATCCCTTTAGAGTAGTAATAATGAACAATCAAATTCCGAAACTCGTCAGTGATTTGTCACTGAATTTGAACAGTAAGCACCAATCACTGCATCGTGTGTTTTTGACTTGGCCAATCAGAGTGCATGCATGCTTGACTTAGCCAATCAGAGCGCGTTGTCGGCGGTGGGAAATTGGCGGAATATATTTCAACCAAAATGAACGTCATTGCGCTTCTTTGGGTTAATTGTTCGATGGAGCCACCTTATAGTAGGCTTAGAGTTGCAAATAGTCAAAATCATGATACCTGTGTAACAAACAGGGCAGCCTCCCGCTGGTGGTGATATTCGACGTGTCGGAGGAGTCGTGCCGCATCGATAACGACGCGCCGACCAAACTGATGCAGAAACACAACGTCTACATCAACGTGCGCCGCAAGCCCAAGCAGGGCATCATATCCGTCGTCATTAAGGGAATCGAGAGATGCGCTGGTCAGTCTTTACTACTTTTTATGGTTTCATTGCAGGTTTTGCATGTTTTCTTAAGAGGGTCATAGCTACTGCCGTGTCAAAGATATGGGGCGTACAAGAAAATACTGTTTTTGTTCAGTTTATGATATTAATTTGTGGACAAATTTGTATGAAGGTGACTTGTACGGGAGCGCGGACAGGGGCCCCCGGAATACAGAGGCCCCGAACGTCTGTGAGCAAGTTAAGGCTATCATATCTTAGCGGTAGTGACGTCGGATACCGAGACGAAGGTTCCGGGTTCGAATCCTGCAATGAGCTTTCGGTGAAGGAAAACATCGTGAGGAAACCATAGCACGGTGGTAGGGTACTTTGTAGTACCCACCTGGCTGGCTACCAGGTTCAAGTTGAAAATCTGTCGCCAAGCACCTAACGGTATGTTCCCGAGTTCCGACAGCTGCACTTGAGAGCCAGTTCCTTCTAGGCTTTGTGTGCTTACCACCTTCGGCCACATCATCACTTACCATGGAGAGATTGTAGTCAAACACAGACCTATCCAAAGATAAAAAATTCGGGCTTCGCTACTGTCAGGTAAAAGGACCCCCCAACAAATTTTGAGGACCCGTCTAGGGCAAGCTACGCCACTGGTAGAGCATAGAGTTTGTCGCTCAAAGAGGTGCTCGACTGGGGAAGTAGCTCCTAGTACCTTACAGAATACCACAGCCAAATAACTTTATGTTGTGTTCCTGCGCGTGAGTAAGGTCGCCTCTGGGAGAGGGGAAGGGTAACACGTGAGAAATGCCTCGTGTGTTGCGAGCGATCATATGGCTACGGTAACCGCTTACCATCAGGCGAACGCTTGATAAGCGACTTCGTCATATAAAAATGATTTTTCAGCTATAACGGTTTGTCAACTAAGGAACGCCCTGCTGAGCGGCCTCGAAAAAACATCTAAATGCAGAACTATTTCCTAGCGATAAACTAGTTGATTCATAAGTAAATAACAGTGTTTAAACAGCCACAGTTAAAAATAGAGTATTAACTGTGGCGGTAGACCATAGAGTTACAATTTATGTAATTCTATGCTGTATTGTAGACTGTTAAAATCATAAACTTGTTTAAATTACTCTGTTACAACTGATGGTAATTCTTAGGTACTATTAAATATTATGTCATGATAAATGCATGATTATTCAGCGAGACCACCAGAGCTTAAACAACCTTAAATTTTCTCAGGTTGTTATGTCAATTAACTCATCAAGGCATTTATTTTTATCAGGAGTTAATCGCACTACGTAGGTACTTATTTAATATGTGGAGGCAGTGGTGCTGATTCTGTTGTTTACAACTTAAACTATTTTAGTCTCACTATGTCTTCTTTCTAAAAAAGAACATAAGAAAAGGATGTAAGAAATGTGGTCCTGTCAAATTAGTCCAATGCTTGTTTTCAATATAAATTTTGTCGCTAAACATCGCGGTCTTAAGAGCACTCAGCTCACCATACTTTTCATACAAAAGCTCTGTACTTATGATGGCGTTTTTAAACACTTTTCGTTAGATGTTTTAAACAAATTGGTATCTTGTGAACTATATCTAGCAGTATAACTAGGCGAAAATAAAATAAAGTGTGAAACAAATTCAGTAAAAGCCTCCGAAAAACAGCGGTTTTGCACAAATTTTACCTGAACTTTGGCCATATCTAATGTACCTATAAATTGTAAAAGTAAAGAAAACAGCCCTAAACAATGCTTGCAAATGTATTGGAGATTCTAAATAACTAACTTTTTTTTCACAAACTTGTAAGATTACATCACAGGAAGTATGGGCCTGCAACAAGTTTTATGATATGCGAAATCATGAATGACGACCTAGCGAAGCGGCCGCGAGTGATCAGCGGAATTTACCAACTGATAACCGATGGCTCTGATGGTATCTCTCTTTTTTCGCAGTCAAACATTACGTTGGATGAAAGTACAAGCTTTTAGGCTACGCTTGCGTTGAAGTTGCGTTGGCCATGAAGGGCCCCCTTAATACCTGCAAATGAAGACGGCAAAGACTAATTTGAAAGCTGTAAATATGTTCTATCCTTTTTCAATAATGTTTGTAAGAAAGATATGTGATGTGACTAAAATTTGTTTAGTGCGATTTAGAACAAAATCCTCACCAATATGACTTCAATGGGTACAAATCACTTAAACCCATTTGTTGTGGTAATGCACGGGATTCAAATTCATTAAATCAATTAAATTTATAAACAGGCGACATCTACGAAGCTCGCCGCGACCTCTTCGGCGGTAAAGAACCAGTGATCAACGCAGAAATACCAGAATCGTACAACATTCCCGCTATATCTGGAAGCACTATGCCAAATTTCGGGGTTTTCAACCCGTTCTCGCCATCGCACGCGGCCAACATAGCCATGAACAACTCGCCGTGTTCCCCATACAACATCCAGATGCAAGATATGGCTAACTATACCAATATTGGCAGCCCAATGTTTGGCCACAATCCGCCGACTCCAGGCGGGTACCCCAGCCCGTTGTCGCCGGTGGCTTTGACTCCTCCAGTGTATCCTAATGCTTGGATGATTCCGTCGCCCCAGCCGAGGGGTGGACCCTTCCATTATCCGAATATACTGAACCCTAATTCGGTTATGTATAAGAATCAAGGTGGATCGTGGAATCGTGAGTATTATGTTGATTATTTTTCTTTTATAAATTTATTATTCAATTTAGGCCATAAGGCCTAAGGTATGAACGATACAGTTGAATTGAATCTAATACCGGATTCCGGAAAGAAACTCAGCAAGGCATTTTTTATAAAAAGAGAAAATAAAGATTTTCTTTAATAAATTATTATTCAATTTAGGCCATAAGGCCTAAGGTATGAACGATACAGTTGAATTGAATCTAATACCGGATTCCGGAAAGAAACTCAGCAAGGCATTTTTTATAAAAAGAGAAAATAAAGATTTTCTTTAATAAATTATTATTCAATTTAGGCCATAAGGCCTAAGGTATGAACGATACAGTTGAATTGAATCTAATACCGGATTCCGGAAAGAAACTCAGCAAGGCATTTTTTATAAAAAGAGAAAATAAAGACCGGCCAAGTGCTAGTCGGACTCACACGAAGGATTCCGTACCCCGAGTGTAAAGAATTGACGTTAATAAACGCTTACTAATGCGTTTGCGTTAACTATACATTTGTATGGGAGAAATTAGTACCATGAGTATTCTGCTAGAGGCGTTGTGCCAATTCCTATAGAGAAGTGTCGTAAACGCAAACTAATTAGTAAGCGTTTACAAACGTCAATTCTTTACACTCGTAAATACTAGTAAATATTAACGAACTTAACTTTGCTATGAAATAAATAGTACATGCAACAAAAAATTAACTCCAAAAAAAAAATTGTTTCTTGTAGGGCCCCCCATAATTTTTAATTAAATTTTATTTGCCAACGAGCCTACAACGAGCGCGATGCGAATCCCTGTGTTCGTGAAAAAACTGTCAATCGAGCGGAGCGCAGTCGAGCACGCTACGAATGCTCGTTCGAGGCTCGCAAGCCCGTCCACGCTACGCGAAACGTGCTCGTTCGTGGCTCGGCTCGTGCTCGGTTCGCCAAGCATGGACGCACCATTACGCTCGGGAAATGGTTTTGGAAAAAAATTGAGAAAGTCGCGTAGTTAAGAAAACTTTACGGTTGGGTAGGGTAGGATATCCCTCGAGTAGGCGCAACTAGTTTACAATAAAAGCACATATTCATCAATTATTATTCCTGATAAAAAAGTTGTCTTGTTTAAATCACCAATCTTCAGAAAACCTTCTACATCCACTACAGTGACTATCCACGTACAATCTCTGAAACATTCCTCTAGCACACATACATCCTCTCACTCACGCTACACAATACATACATAACACTAGCACACACACATACACAACACTAACATACATAACAAATACACATTCACATTCTCAGCATGTACTTTTCATAGTTAAATAAATAATATTAGGTATATCATATACGAGTAGAACCAATGAATGGGAAGACACTAGTCTCCTAAGATACAGAATATACTTCTAGTTTAGGAGCTAGGGCCATAAATGTTTTTTGTACCATTATTATATGAAATAAATTATTATTATTAATTAATAACGCTTATATTACCATAACAGCAATGTCCAACGGAGCAGAGATGGGCGGCGCCGGCGCCGGCGCGGGCGCGCCCCAACAGATGATGATGCAGGCTCCATTCCAGCAGAATATACCTGACAACAGGCCTGTGAGTACATTCACAATACATTTGCTCGTAAAGTGACATTTATTTCACCATTTTTAGTATCGTAATGCAGCTACTACGCACTAGTGCTTTACACTTTTACTTTACATAATCGCACATTTTTATAATCCCGATTTTGTTGAGTTTTTACCTCACTGCAAGTGATGTGTGTAGACGAGTCATCGTTAATTTAAACGGGTAAAACAGTTTGATAGCGAATCGCTGTCAAAAGAAAACATTAATTGACGTTCTCATTGATTATTATCAAAAAATCTACATTAAGTCTGTATTTTTCCTCACAAGGGCTGAATAACGGTATATGTACGCGTGTGCCTTATCGCTTAATATCGCCTCGTCTGTAATTAACAACTTTGCACACATGTATCATGTCATAATGTCTTCATATCATGTCCATGGATCTATAGTCTAGACGAAAAGTGTTGTCAAAAATAAAGGCACTTAAAGTTGACATATTCGAGCGGAGAGTTATCGTGAAAGTTTGGCAACCATCCATGAACCTTTTATACGTCCATGCTACTCGTACCAACCTTGAAAATTGTCGCCAAGCACCTAACGGTATGTTCAAGAAACTGCACCTGAGATCCAGTTCTTCAAGATTATTATGTGCTTACTATAACATCCATGGCTACATTTGGGCTTTTTTACACCCTGTATAAAGACCTGTATTTGACCTCAATCTCACCATGGTCAGTGATGATGTGGCCGAAGGTGGTAAGCACACAAAGCCTGGAAGAAACTGGCTCTCAAGTGCAGCTGTCGGAACACACCGATAGGTGCTTGGCGACAGATACTCAACATGAAGTATTAGCAGGCCAGGTGGTTGGCCACGCCTATGGTTCCCTCACGATGTTTTCCTTCACCGAAAGCTCAAGTTCATTGTGAACCCGGGTCCACTGAGCTATCATCCCTCATTAATTACCCTGTGGTTAGATTGCTCTCCAACAAAATATCACAATTTTTTATGGGAAGATGGATCCTGCCACAGACGTGAACATAAATTGATCGAATTTCGACGGCAAGCTATCGCCTTATAATTTGTAAAATGATTAAGTAAATTCAGTGTGCGGAAGAGGTGTCCTTACTGTAATGGCCTTAATGAACAGGTGCAGAACACGCTGAGCCAGCTGCTCAACTCCAGCTCGCAGGCGAGTAGTGGATACCAGAGCAACTTCACCGGCAGTTCCGTCTCGCTTGATGTGCAAAATATATCTGGTTAGTCTTATAATATACACATTTAGGGTTTGGGTCCCGGGACGTCTCGTGTCTCGAAGTCCCGGGACTTTTCGTAATTTTAGTTGTCTCGAGTCCCGGGACTTTCGGGTCGCGACTCGAGACGAGACAAGATTGTCGAAATTGTCATGTAAAAGACTGATTTATAAGTCTCTTTTATTATTTATATTTAGATTATTTAATTATGAAACAAATCTGTGATTATGAGAATTAACAATGATGTGATTATGACCAATGATTAGATACTAGAATTACTAGATAATAGTAAAGTTATTAAGAATTAGTATGATGTTTAACTAAGTACGTTTTATAACTATAAGATTTAACTGCTTAAAAGTGAATCTGTGTGGGATTAAAAGAAATAAACAAAGCAATTATTGAGACTGAAATTAACATTAAAGTTATAAACAAAAATATTTGTTTTTCATAAAAGTCTCATTAAAAAAAGTGAAATTGTCGGGAATTCCCAAACCATAATACACATTATTCATATAATTTCGCGAATGATGTCATGTTTACCATCTTTAATAAATTGCTGTCTTTTTTGCTATGTCTTTATTGAGGATCAGATTTGTAAGTAATGTCTTTTGCCTGATGATGATTTTAATGTCTACACCCAAATTTAGATTTTTGTGTATTTGATTAGATAAACTAAAATAGGAAGAAAGGGTTCGGATTCTCGAACGTGGAGCAGAGGGAGGCGTTGCCCTAAATTAAAACCTAAGACACATTTATGTTTTTCTGCACTGTAATAACTATCCTGGGACATTCCTGATCCCAAACTAAGCAGAGCTTGTACTATGGAAACCATATAACTGATATACTACTTTTTTGTTTGTAAATACATACTTATACATAATTACACCCAGACTCAAGACATACAGACATGTTCATGCACGCAAATGCATGTCCTGTGTGGGAATCTAACCCTCGAAAAAATATATTTTTGTACGCAGTCTTCTAGCATATTTAATAGGGATTTACCCCTTTGAGAGCCCCATAGATTCTTTAAGACAAGTTGTATGTATTCAGGCGCAGAAGGCAGCAACGTGGGATCACCGTCGGTGTCGCCCATCAGCAAGGCTCACAGCAACAGCCCCGCACCCTCCACTGACGTCGACCGTTCACAACATGGTAATAATACCCCTCCCACCTCCCTACAATACCCCTCCCACCTCCCTACAATGCACGCGGGGGCAAAGAGACCAACAAGGCTATGATAGCTCGGATACCGAGACGAAGATCCCGGGTTCGAATCCCACAATGAGCTCGAGCTTACGGTGAATGAAACCATAGTACGGTGGTATGGTACTTTGTAGTACCCATCTGGCTGGCTACCACCCTCAAGTTGAAAAATCTTTGCCAAGCATCCATCGGTGTGTTGTTGTGTTCCGACAGCTGCCTTGAGAGCCAGTTCTTTCTAGGCTTTGTGTGCTCACCACCTTCGGCCACATCATCACTTATTATGGTGAGATTGTGGTCAAACACAGACCTATCCAAAGATAAAAAATTCGGGCTTCGCTGCAGTCAGATAAAACTAATTTTGAGGACCCGTCTAGGGCAAGCTACACCACTGGTAGAGCATAGCGTTTTTCGCTCAAAGAGGCGCTCGACTGGGGAAGTAGCTCCACCAAATAGCTAGCCAAATAACTTTATGTTGTGTTCCTGCGCGTGAGTAAGGTGGCCTCCTTGGGGAGAGGGGAAGGGTATAGTGTAAAAAAACTATAGTTGGCGATCCTGTGACGTGCAATAATAAATTCTCGAAATAATTGACAGAACTGGCGAGCATAATCTCCGACCTGCCTCTATCGGAGCGTCGCGCTGTAGGATGCGAGAAGAAAACTCTAGAGACACTCAGCAAAATGTCCCCGCTATCCGAATACAGGAACTTGAAGGCCGAAGCCAGTAAGGTGAGCTAGGGTTGTCACTTCATATTTATCCAGGGATGTCTATACTACCCGTCATGTTCATAAGGTCAACATCTTCATCAGCGTCCCACTGGCACAGGCCTCGCCATAAACGAGTGTGAAAGGAATGGGCAGATACTCCACCACGCGTGGCCACTGCGGATCGGTGGAGGTAGGCTAGTGGTCAACCTACTGTTGGAGTTGTCAACCCGCCTAGGAGGCCTCCAGCCAGCTTAACGACTATCACAATTAAGTGATAACCCGGACCAACGGCTAATCGTACCTTCCAAAGCCTGGAAAATGCTCGAGTTGAAATACCTACGAGGTCACTCATCCAGGTACCGGCCTCACCGCTGGTCGCTTTACTTTGACTGCTAATTATCCTACATCACGAGGGCTTCACACGGCTTTCACAATATGTTTCGCTAAAATTCAGCCAGAAGGGATTAGCTTGTGTCTTTACCGCCTTCGGCTACATCATCACGAACCATGGTCAAACACATGCTAAGTTGTTCTCCTTTTCTATACGTGATAAATCCTGGATGGTTTATTAATTATATAGTACGATAGTACTATTTTTGTTGCTATATATCCTTACTTAATATTATAAATGCGAAAGTGAGTTTGTTTATACGCCTTCACGCCTCAACTACTCAACGGATCATCATGGAATTTGGCATGCAGATAGCCTATGGTATAGAGAAGGACATAGGCTACTTGTTATCCCGGGAACGCGGTGAAACCGCGGGGACAGCTAGTTATACCTATGTATAATTATTATTGGTTATATGGCTAGCAATGTTACATAGTTTGTTTCTTTATCGTAAAACCACTATCGATGATTGTAAAAGAAATAAAATTCATGGCGTAGAATTGCATGGAGCTAAGCTAGTAGTATTTTGAGTGTGATATAATAACGCATACATGAGTAAAATATTACAATAGTATTAACATTAATAAAAGAAAGAATCGTTTCTATGGTTTAACGTATTTGACCCACGCGCCACGCACGGAGGACTGAAAGAAGTTCTTTTTGTCCTCCGTGACTTCAAAGTCAAAGCCATTTATTCAATTTAGGACCTAGAAGGGCACCTATGAAGGTCAAAGCTACTGAAGTTACCGCCAGTTCGTAAGTCGGCCTTCAACTGAGAAGAACAGGCAAGAAACTCAGCAAGGTTACATTTTTTTTTTTTTTACAATCTGACTATATATTGGCTATTTTTTTCCAAAAAAATTGTATACATACATACTTTTTATTTTACAAAATAAAATACACAATCACCAAAACGAATAAACATAAAAACAAAAATAAATAAAAAATGTGACTCTATTGTAATGTTTAACGGATACGGGACGTAATTTTGTGATTCATGAGAAGTGTGACAGTAGAATATTATTATGTAAGTATGTATTGTTGTCATTTTGTAGGGGTGTAACCACGGAAAAGATATTTCTTTTCTCTGTGGGTGTAACGGTTATTTGATATTAAAACAATATTTAGTGCATGCATTCCTATAAAGCTCGCATGTAATACAGGAACTATGAGACGTGTTTATGAAAATTTACCTGTGAGAATGAATGAATGTCCGTCAGATATGATTATCAAAAAGATGTTAGACACGTATTTTTTCTTTTGCCAATCAAACAGAAAATGACGAAGATTTGTGGTTTGTTGGAAGTTCCGCGTGACGTCACGCCATGGTACACTCTTCACAAACAAGTGACGTCACGAACTTTGATACGCTTTGTAAATATTAATTGATTTGATAAAGCAAAAAATACGTGTCCAATAGTTATTGATACCGCGTCGCTATTATTTTTACAGTAGTAGCTCAGAGTATATAAATACTACGTACAGTAGATGTCCGTTTATCGATATTTTTATGGCTCGATCGATACCAAATATAGCCTATAACACTTCTTAGATGAAGACAAATCTAACGACATATAATTGGACTGTTTTACAAAAAAAAATTAACGACTTCAAAGTACACTAAGAAGAAATCAAATCCTGATCTGATGACAATGGGACCAAATGGAAAGTGTACCCTTCCAGACAAAAAAGGAATTTTCCAAATCGGTTGATAAATGACGGACTTATGACGTAACAAACATTTAAAAAAAACATCCGAATTGAGAACCTCCTCCTCTTTTTTGAAGTCAGTTAAAAAACAATACCCTCCTTCTGTGGTAGTCGGGTTAAACAGCATGTCTAAATAGCACGAACTCCTTTCCTTAGCATGCGTATCCTTGCATGATGTAACATTGAGCACTCTACCAATAAACTAATGAGGTTACTACCTAATCTGAACTACCCCCTAAATCCCCCTAAACTACCCTCATAAGTACTTGTATTAAATTAGGTATAATTTCCAGGCCATGAGAGAAAACGTGGGTAGCGGGTACAGAGTGCCAACTCCCCGATGGGCGGGGTACTACTTCAGCCATACATCGCCGGGGCCTATCAACTTGAATGAAAATAATGAGGGAATGACTACGGTGAGTGAACATTTTATTTTACAAATGAATTGAGCCACATCCTGAAGTATAGGGAATAGCGAATAATATTCAAAGAAGTCTCGAAGCCGATGTTGGTAACTAAAACTAGATTTTGAAAAATAACACATCCAAATTGCGTTTTGATCATACACATGAACAGAGAAGTGTACTTTACAAGTTATACAATTAATTGTTACACAATTTATTAGTTTTACATAATAATGTATAACTGTATATAAAAAGCCACAGAAAAACTAATGTAAGCTTATGTTATGTACCACTGTCTACCTATGACTCCGAACTAGGTATGAGATGCCTATACATTTGACTACCTACAATAAGACTCTATCTGCTAAGTACAAGCCTAAGGTCTACACCACTGATTCCCAATGTGGTCCAGGTGGACCCCCAGGGGTTCACAGGAGACTCGACGGGGTCTACGTTAGATCTAATCTTCACGTTTTTGTTTGGAATATGGTAGCAATGTAGTAGTATGAGAAAAAAAAGTTTGGGAATCTCTGGTCTAAACTGAAATTGAAACTTTTGCTTTAATTTTTATTATGAACACCAAGAAGTGGAACTTAGGCGTGTTTCCTGACTCTTACAATGTAGGGACTTTCAAGGCCAGAGTGAATAGGTTTCTTCTGGGTAAGCGTGCTCCGTTAGGCTTCATCGTCGTCCTTTATAGGCAATGGCCAAACGCAAATCCATCTTAACTATCATAATCCTAATTAATATCATAAATGCGAAAGTAAGTGTGTTTGTTACGCCATCACGCCTCAACTACTCAACGGATCATCATGAAGTTTGGCACGCAGATAGCCTATGGTATGGAGATTTTTTTTATCCCGGGAATGCGGGTGAAACCGCAGGGGACAGCTATTGTAATAATAAAAACATTTGTGAATTTCAAAGCGTTTTGTTCAACAGCCTGAGAAGGGGTGGAATAGGTCAGAGTTGACGCGTCCGAACATAGTGGATAATGTCCGTACTCCGCCGCAACAAACTCATGCGCAGGCGCAGACGCCGACCGGCAAGCCTTGCCGCTACCAGCAGCTTTACGATCTACTACGGGATATTGGCTTGCCCAAATATATTGGTATGTATTCTTATAACCATTTTTTACCCACCAATATTTACATAATGGTGATGATAGCTCAGTGGTAGTCTCGGGCTTCAATCCTACAATGAGCTTGAGCTATGGGTGAAGAAAACATGGTGAGGAAACCTGGCTAGTTACCACCCTCAAGTTGAAAATCTGTCGCCAAGCATCCTTCGGTGTGTTTCGACAGCTGCACTTGAGAGCCAGTTCCTTTTAGGCTTTGTGTGCTTACCACCTTCGCATCGTCACTTACCATAGTGAGATTGTGGCCAAACAGTGGCCCATCGAGGAACAATCCCTTAGAGTAGTAATACCGAGCAATCCGATTCCGAATGATCGCATAATAATAATAATATATATATATATATTGTATAAGTCTTTGGAAAAAAGCTGTAATATTAAAAGATCTTCGACAAAAAAAAAAGCCTTGCCGAGTTTCTTGCCGGAGTCTTCTCGGTTTAAGTGTATTCCGAAGCGGTGGTAAATTCAACCAATTTAACGTTCATAAGTGCCTTACCAGGGCCTAAACTGAATAAATGACTTTTTGATTTTGGAACTAGTCAGTGATTTGTCACTGATTCTGAACAGTAAGGAGCAATCACTGCATCGTGTGTTCTTGACTTGGCCAATCAGAGCGCATTGTGGATGGCAAATTGGCGGAATAGATTGCAAGCAAAATCGACGTAATTATGCTTCTTTGAGGCCTATACCTACACAGTAAAAAAAAAACTTTGTTTTCCATATTGCAGAGCTATTCAAGAAGCACGAGCTGGACATGTCGACGTTTGCGTCGCTGAGCGAGGCCGACCTCGCCGAGATCGGGGTCACCGCCTTCGGGGCGCGCAGGAAGATGCTCCTACTCATCACTGGTAAAACTAACACATATTGTTGTCTTATACGATATGTATATGAATATTCGGCCACTTTTTTAATATTCGGTATTCGGCCGAATACCAGGATACCAAATTAGGAAGAAAATAAGTTTTTGTTAAATATGACATTTTTAACAAGCTTTTTTGGTGACTGTAATTCCAATATATAGGTTCTAATATCAAGTCAATCCGACCAATGGTGAAATCGACTTGCAAGATTCCACCCGAACAAACATAGTTAGGTACATACATTGAAAGTTAAATAAAATCTTGTAAAAAACGTTAATTTTACAAAATAAACCCCCTCTAAAATGTTCTTAAAGCTTTACTTTACAATAAAACGATTGTCCAACAGAGTTACAGAAGCAAGCGAGCGGCTATAAGAACTCAAACGCAGCGGTGGAACGCAAGCTGATCAACTCCCCCACTCAGTACAACACGGCTGCTCTTACGCAGGACAAATGGTAGACACACGACTGTCACTTCGTTTATTTATATAAGGTAGATTTCGTAACAGATCAGAAAAAAAAAAACAATTTTTATCAATGAATTTTTGGTCACTCAAATCATGTATGGACACTGATGCAGGACCCATTTGGGACCGTAGCACAAACCTTCAGTTTTCAAATCCCCTAGACCAAAACTAAATCTACCTTGAATAAATGAGGCAAACAAAGACTGATTAAATCTCTCAAGACTGATTCAATGAACTGACTGAGTAGATAATACTATAGTATTTTTAGATTCATATAACTCAAAAGAATCAGTTAACTAGACAAAATCGTCTTTAAATGGAAATTTAAGAAAGTTCCGATTGTATCAATGTGATTAGATAACACCTCAATCGATTGAAAATATTTTTTTTTTATGTTTTAGTACCTACCTATGGTGCATTGAAATGAGCTCCTTTATGGAAGACAGATAATAAAAAATAAAGATGAATTAATTAAGGTGTACTAATTAATTTCTTTCATAGAATGCACTTAATTAATTTAATTCTTAAAGGATAATGCTAATGAGCGTATAGACTTGTTTATTTTGTACTTATTTGCGCAAATGAGCTTGTTACAGTTATATTTTGAGTTGATTTTTAATGAGATGTTTATAAATGTAGTATATAAGTCGTTTTTGATACTTAGATTTTTTATGATAGCTGAAAGCGTTAGACGATTTGATCTCTTCTATAGACAGTTGTTGAAGTAAAACTGGCCGAGCGCCGTAAAAATAGTTTTTAAGTTGCTTTTTTGATATTTAATCGTAGGTAAGGAGAGCATGTTTTATATTTTGATTTTTTTAACCCAATTTTTACTTATATCTTAAAACAGTATTTTTCACCGACTATTTGTGTATTGAAATCTCAATCGTGCCAATGCAACACGAGCCTTTACTCTCTTATTTGAATAAAATATGAGTTTCTTCAAAGGTTCTCTACTCCTGCGAGTTACATTCGCTTAAGTTGAAAAATTCTACTTTTGAGTTTGGATTTTACAAAAAACTTATACAATTTACTACCCATCGGCCTGATTTGTTTTAAACAGCATAATGATATATTATATGAATTCATTTTACATGTTCCTATTTACAGTTCTCATAATGACTTTTAGTTGAGAATTATTGGAATTATAATTATCAAGATATACTTACATAAAATCATGTAACATAAGGTGTAATATTTTTTGGTATATAAAATTATTGTTTAATGCAGGTTTTTCTAAGCAAAATATAACCAAACAACACCACGAATTGTCACTCAAAAGAAATGTTTTTCAACTTATAAGCATTTTTAAAGCATTGGCACATGACTGCATAATATGAAAAATAATCAGCACATCAAAATAATGGACCTTAAAATTGACTTAATTTTTATTTAGGACTTTTAAGAAACTTGAAAGTATTCAGCAACCACACACGATGACAATTTAAAAATCCATATGTCACGAAAGCTGTAAAGATTTTAATCAGTTAACATTTTAATATATTTCACCGAATCATTGTGTTTGTAATTATGTTGTAAGGATTTTACGTGCATTTTTGATTTTAACCATATTAACATCCTAATTTTATAATAAGTTTGCCTTTAAGTGTTTTTTTATACGTATTATTTTGGTGAATTGTAAAGCCTTGATACATAACGCTTGCGATCATTACTAGAATTTTTATATTTCATTCATATTTTTACCAAGAAGTTATGTATTAATTCGTTTACGATTTTATGAGTTATTTTTAAGATTAAATGCAATTGTTTTTTAATCATGAACTTGTGATTTTGATCAATAGTTTTAAAAGTATGATTATGAATATTAAGGCTTAGAAATAAGTAGTTAATTAAGTATTACACTACCCTTTAGTATACCTATTGATTTGATCTTGTTTCATAACGGTTATTTAAGCGTGTTCATTAATATGGTCATTTTTAGTTTTTAAACTTTGTTTCGGAATTTTTAGAAAACATATGCACGATTGTTTTATTTTTGTTCATTAAATTCATATTATGATTGGCCTTATTTTTGTGTTTTATTATTAAAATATTTCCTACCAATAACTAGCTACATAAAGTTTTTAATTTATTTTCTCTCACTAATCCGGAATAAACTGTGAAAGGTTACCTTAAATTAAGAAAAAAACTTAAACTTCAGTTTAGACGAGAATAAAATATTAAATATGTAGTTAAAATAACAAAACTTAAAATAATAGTGAAAGTATTACCTCAGAGGCTCAGAGCTCAGAGTATATAAATACTACGTACAAGTATTACCGTGGTATTACCATGAACACAGCCTTATCTCTAAAAGCGATCACTATTCTCTACCACACACAGCCTCAAATTGTGCTCCGTGGAGCCCTGGGGCTTTCTAAGAGGGGTCCACGCCCAAAAAGTGAGAGCCGCTGCTCTATCATACAACTATCATATTAGACGCCCAAACCCAAAGCGGCTATTTTCTAAAATATACATACATATAAATATAATTTTGGTGCATCGCTTGCGAAACGGCGGTTAGGAGGATTACTACTCAGCCCTCAAAAAAAATTTGCGACTTATAAGTACTTAATTTTTACTAGTCCTAACCACAATTAAAATCTGCCAAACGACGCACCAATGCAATGTCCAAACATTCTGTGTAGTGATTTTTAAACCATCTTCATAACCGCGGGTCGTTACGTTTTTATCATGTTATTATATAATTTCCTTGCGCGCGTCACATTTCAAAAAGGGTGATCGACTCAGATTGACTTGATAAGGACTTGATTGATAAATAAAAAGAAAGTTCTACAAAGAACTAAGGAAAATGAAAAATCATAGGCGGACACCGGTAAAAAGTTGGGGAACCGGAAATGTCAAGTCAATGTCAAATCTAGAGGTGTGTAACTCATCAAAAATACGCGATCTGCATAATAGCTAACGGCTCAGGTGTGTGAGCCGGTTGCAATGGCTCGCAGATCAGCTCAATTTGTACCTATAGTCCACGTTAAGCGCGCACGCTCACTGCGTATCGCGCGTCTTATGGAGCCGACTGAGCTATCGCGATTCGTTCGACTCCGCCGAGCCACTCTTTTCATACTTTAGAGTTGTTTTTTTTTTTTTATATTATCTAGTTTTGTCACATATTTATTTATTGAATAAAATTATTATTGAAATGGTTTAGAACGCAATAATAATTCGTGGATTAGAATCACAAGAATAATCTATGGAAGGAGTCGCAGATACAATAGGAGTTGGATAGAGCTGTGAGCTAGTGATCCGTTTGATCTGATTAATTGAGCTGGTTCAGAGCTGAGTTACACACCTCTAGTCAAATCTCAAATGTCATTTCACTCAGTGCTTTTGCTGTCAAACTTAACGTGAGTGAGGTGTTTTTATTGCATCATATTTAGGAAAAATATTGAAAAATGGGTAACGCAAGTGCTAAAGCTGTTGATGTTAAAGTACCTGAAGCTCCAGCACCGGCAGCTGGAGAGAAACCTAAGCTGAAGCCTTGCTGTGCCTGCCCCGAAACGAAGAAAGTCCGCGATGCCTGGTAAGGTTATAAAATATATCAATATTTTTCCTTGTGACTGAGTCCTTTATTACGCAATCGGTTCTCTCTCGGGTTCTCGTTCTAGGAAAAGACTAGAAAACAGAACTAGAACGCTTAGAAGCTAAGATACGGTGAAACCGATAAGTAATAATGTTCTCTACACTGAAAAATAAGTTTGTCATGATCAGTTCCAGATTTTAACTTATTTACCTTTGATTAAGGATACATCCAAATTTAGTGTAGAAGCTGTGCACGCTTCGATAAAAATAGCCCCTAACTGTTAGGGGCTAAATCAAATAAAAACAAATAAAATTGCAAAATAATGTTTAATATTTAGATTTCTCCCGATTGTAATTGGAATATTTCAACAACTGCTATCATTATGTACGTCACTATGACAAGTAGAATGACGCAGAGGGAGCGTAAAACGTAGCTGTTACGCGCAGCAGCCTATAAAAGTTGGCCTGTTTTATATATTTGTGTAGTATGGCGACGTTCTTTCTAGGTATATTTATTTATTTTTTATTTACTTGACTATAAATTATTTTAGTGTCAAAACATAAAAGTATAGAACTATAATTCACATTATTTTTATCTCCTGCATAGAATTGATATTGTTGTCTGCATTAACATCACAATTTTAATTTCACAAAAACTTTTTAACATATTGCAATATTCCTTGACTTCAATAAGTACCTGATTGATCAATTTTGAGATTATGAATGTTCTTTTTTTTATTTCAAAATGTGATCTTTTTTTTTCTTCTTTCCAGTATAATTGAGAATGGTGAGGAGAACTGCGGACCCCTCATAGAAGAACACAAGGCCTGCATGAGGAAGATGGGCTTCAATATCTAAATAACTTACTTAGTTATAGACAAGAGCAGATGACAGATAACCCGTGTCCGTCATCAATTTTATTTATTTAGTAAGATCACACCAAGTTTCTGGTAGATACCAATGTTAGTTTCTGATTAAATGTAGGAACCTATATCTATACATCATCTACCAGCTCTGTTTGCAACTATTTGCGGTTGCTAACAATTCGGCAAATGAATCAATTCAATAAATATTCATAAGATAAGAAAGATGTTTGTGTATCAACACTTATTATTTTGGGCTTTTAGAGGGTACTTTTACTAGAATTTGCCATAAATTTGAAAAATCTACCTGAAACTGGTTCATATCACAGGAACATCTTGTTAGGTGTGTTGCGACTAAGTGATAGTCCATTTTAAATGTCTGAACATTATTTAATTAGTCACATTTCTTGCAATGTTGCTTGTTATAAGGTTTGACAGTGTTTGTTTACAGGTTGCCACTAAAGTAAATTAATTTTGTGTTGGCAAAACATCACCAATTCTCTTGGTGTTTGCTTATGGCAGCCTGCCTTGAAATCTGTTACCATATTGGTTTAGACTTGTCTACCAGGCATTACTAGACTGGAAAGTAAAGTAACTTAGTTTTTTTTTGTTTAAAATTATATTGTAAATCAGAAATTGGTTACCATATTCTAATAAATTGTTGGTTTCAACAAACATTTATACATTTTCCAAAATAGTATGAATGTGACATGTAGGTTTAATGATTCTGAATGTAAGGATGTGTGTATTATTTTGACTGCTTGTCAAAATTACAACATAAAAAAGAAAAAAAGAACACATGGAAATGAAAGCTGGGCAGTGTGGATAGAATTTTGCATGTAGAAATCTCTGTACTTACTAGTTTTAGTTTAGTTTTTATTTGATAGGCCAAAGAATTATAATATTGCACTTCTATATCATATATCACCCTGAAATCATGAGAAAATATCAATTTGCATGGTCTGGTAATAAAAAAAACTTTCAGTAAGTAATAAAAGTTTTTCATATTGATGACAAAAAGAATCATGGCGAGTTTCATACATTGATTTGTTTTTTTCAAAATTCAAAATTCAAAATCATTTATTCAAATAGACCTTCGCAGGCACTTATGAAAAGTCTGACTCTAATACTCTAATACCGGTTCGGAAGGTTGCATTTGCTGAGAAGAGCCGGCAATAAACTCAGCAATTACTCTTTTCGAAACAGGCTTAGATTAATTACATAATATTTACATTCTAATCGCACCGAAAACAATTGCGTGCCCCTGCGCGGCGGCAAAATTACAAAGTAGACTGAAAAAATATTTAATAAGTAAATAAATAGCAAACTTAAGCAGACCAGCCCCCACAAGCAGCACCTGTTCACAAGTATGACGCGTTTAAAAATATTTAGAGGTGTTTGAATCACTTATTTTTAAAATACTTTTGTACAAATCTCGCCATGATTCTTTGGCTGCTCTTTGAAATCTAACGATCATGGCGAGATTTGTACAAAAAAATAAAGATTTTTAGAGACGTTGGAATGACGTTATAATTGATCCTTGGTGCCTAAGGAACAACTTGAGCCATTCTAAATATTTTTAGAACCCCGGGATAAAAATGAGAATTTCTATGGCATACCGGCGAATCGCGACTATTCGCGACCAAAACCATTATGTTGTTGTTATGTTTTGCGGGGTTTATAAAATATTTCAAGTATATTAATATGTTGCTGGACTTGCTGGTAATGTAATCTCAACATTGGAAGTGATTCAATACCCTCTAAAATGTTTTACTTTTTTGTACAAATCAGTTTGTATGGAGCTCGCCATGATTCTTTGAAACTGCCAGTACTTGTTAAAAAATGTTTTTGAGTTTTTTTGTACATTGTTTTCATTGCAATATTTCTTTGTATGTAACCTATTAAGAAAGATCTGCAGCTATACCACATTGTCACGAATGTATTTATTTTTTTAGTGTAATAATCCAATATTGTAAATAAACTTTTGTTGTATTATTTCTGCAGTTTGTTTTGAGACTTCTAAAAGATGGCACAAACTTTACCTAGTGGTTTCCCCCATGATCCAGTACCCCGACTAATGCTTACTAATGCGTTTGCGTTTACGACTCTTCTCTACAGAAATTGGCACAGCGCCTCTAGCGGAATACTCGTGGTATTAATTTCTCCCATACCAATTTATAGCAAACGCATCTCGTGGTACAGATATCGCCTTAGTGAACTGGAATGCAAATAGCTCGGAGCTAAAAAACTATTGTACAGAGTCCCTTAACTTTTCGTTGAAGGAAAACGTCATGAGGAGCCCGAAAGCCAGAGACTTCAAAGGCACAAATTGTTCCACGAGACTTCAAAGGCACAAGTTGTTCCCCGAGACTTCTAAAGCACAAATTGTTCCCCTGTACCTACTTCATGACGAAACAGCCTCTTGATATCGTACACGTGTTAAAGATAACGATGTTTCGTTGATAAACGCGAGTTAGCAACAATCGGTATTGAACAAACCTCGAATTTGTATATAGTTTATCCTCAGTCATTGGAGGCCTATAATAAATCGTAAAATAAGTAGATGAAGAAGCCTACAGAGGCGTCAAAACAGTTCTTTAGGAAGTTCGGAGGTATTCATAACGCCAACAATCACTTAACCTAGATCATAATCTATGGAGCAGAAACGGTCAAAATGTTGCAGCACAAGGTTGGGCCCTATTACTACGACCGAACGCTGGTTTTTAGTCGGAACAGTACCTCTACCATGAGTTTTCTACACTAACGTAATCTACAGTCGCTAGCGACTACGGTGACACATTTTGTATGAAATGCTTCCAAAAGTATCCACTAGAGGCGGTGCTCGCTATACAAAATATTCACCGTAGTCGCTAGCGAGTGTAGATTACGTTAGTGTAGAAAACTCATGGTAAAGGTACTGTACCCCGAGTGTAAAGAATTGTCGTAAGTAAACGCTTACTAATGTGTTTGCGTTTACGACATTACTCTATAGGAATTGGGAAAGCGCCTCTATATAGCGGAATACTCAATACCTACTAATATCTCCTCTTACTATTCTGTAATCTGTGTAGGTATCTCCTATACTTATTTATAGTTAACTCAAACGCGATAGTTATGCGTTTATTAACTTTAGCTACCTACCTACTTAATTCTTTACACTCGGCGTACCTACTGACGATGAGACAAGGGGGGCAAAAAAGGAAGCTAAAGCAATATTGCTACGCAATTATTTTTTTTCGAATTCTCGGCAGATCCCTAGTGATTCCAGGTACTCATTATATACAATTCAATTCATTAAAAGATTTGGAATTGATGAATTGCATAAGATCTGCTTTAAATTCGAAAAAATGAATTGCGTTAGCAATATTGCTTAGCTTCCTTTTTAGGGGGCA
The DNA here is from genome assembly GCA_947623365.1 of Achlya flavicornis. NCBI lineage: Eukaryota > Metazoa > Arthropoda > Insecta > Lepidoptera > Drepanidae > Achlya > Achlya flavicornis. The sequence continues at coordinate 2,041,031 of OX392483.1, read as the reverse complement.
AGGTACTTACATATCAAATCAATAAAATACTTAAACTACATATAACCTACTACATATATAATGGTTTAATAGACTGTGATTTGTACGTAGTATTTATATACCTACTCTGAGCTATAGGTAACAATATAACATATAAATACATATAATACAAATACAACACATAATTCATGGTTAAAGTAGGTACATACAATATAATCAGTACCTAAGTAATAAATTATAGCTGCATAAGGACGATAAAAAAATTGATTTGATTATATTACTTAAATATGGTTCCTTTCTCAATTGGTCCCCAAAGGCCCTCAATGAGAAACATATGTAAAACGTAAAACCCAACACAGATATATATATACCTCAGAATAAATAAATACTACGTACCTACCATCTGTGGTACCTACCTACATATTGCTTGTTAAAAACCTTCTCCATGAAATTATTAAAACCTCTACGTAAGTAGGTATTTACAAGACTTAGCAACGTTATCTGTCAAACGCGGACAAAACACTGCCCCTGATGGTTGCGTACATTCAACTTGATTGTTAAAACATTAATTGTGAAAAAATGCGTTACAAAAATAACTCAAATTGCGAAGATGACATATCGCCGACAAGTTCTGTGCGATCCGAAGATAGTTATGAGTGAGTTTATACTTTTTAGTAATGTTCTACAAAACTAGGCGATAGGTACAACAACCTATCTATCTATGTCAATCTTATATCTATCTATCTATCTTCTATATCTATTGAAGTAAATGATGCTATGCTTTTAGTTTTGTATTATGTAGATTATACCTATTTTGTATATCGGTTGTAGGTAGGTAGTTACTCTACGAAGTACTTATATGAAATCTTGAGTTATTTTTAAACGACGTCCTTTTGATGTGACTATAGAACTCTGAGAAAATGTAGCATCCCATTAGTGAAATATTTTTTCGAGTCATAATTTCCAGAGATTACCCCCTACATCCAAAAACAAACTAATTATAATATTAGTAAATTGGAAATAGGTAGCGTCAATAAAATTATCCTTTTGAGTAAATAATATTATTGATATTGAATGTAACTATTTGGATGACGAAATAATGATAACGCTTTCGTCAGACACGACCCTGGACAACATTGCAATTAATTATTATTAAAATTACTTAGATATTACGTTTCAATTTGGTTATGAGAATTAAAGTTAAATTTTAAAGGCGATGAATCTTTGGTTGCGACGTCAAATGCCATGAGGAAGGTCCTTAGTTCGAAGCCTACAATGAGCTTGAGCTTTCGGTGAAGGAGAACATCGTGTGGGAACCACGCACGGTGGAAGGGTACCCGCCTGGCTGGCCACCACCCTCAAGTTGAAAATCTGTCGCCAAGCACCTTTCTAGGCTTTGTGTGCTTACCACCATCGGCTACATAATGGTGAGATTGTAGTCCATTCATAATAACATTGACATTGCCTGTCCGCCACTTCACTGATTTTGGGCGACCATTACTAGATTTTGGGTATCTATAGGATTTTATTGATTTTTAAGTTGGTTGTTTAAATTTTTTTATATTTCTAAATCCATTAGGCATTTTCTAGTTTTTAGCTGTTAGTAAGAGGGGCTTGGTATCTGACTATATCATTTTAAATTTCGCAACATTGAAATGAATAAATAAAAAAGTTATGACCCCATATGTTTGACACGGTGCGGATCCTATTTGCTTGAATCCAAAATGAGCTTTCGCTGAAGGAAAACATCGTGAGATTCGTGGGAAACCAGAGCGTAGTGGAAGGCACTACGTAGAACCCTCCTGGCTAGCTGCACTTGACATACTTGCTTTGTCTGCTTACGACCTTCGGCCACAGCATCAGTCACCATGGTGAGTGAGGTTCAAATCTTACCAATGAACTTGTACTTTCGGCTTTCGGTGGAGGAAGTCGTCGTGACCTCAGCACGTTGGCAAGGTACCTACTTTGCACCTAAGTAGTTAATTTTGTAGCTTAGTTACTTCAAGCACATGGCAAGCACCTACCGGCGGCAACTACACTTAAGAGCCAGATTCTTTCGACTTTCAACTCAGTGAGTTTAGTTTCGCATCAATTAGCACATTCAAATACAGCATTTATATTTCGAACGTTTTAATTGTTATCGATGCTAAAAACAGACGCGTGTTGCTGTCAATAACTTACCTACCTTTGTGTAAAAAAATAGGGATCTTAACAGTTACAATGTGACTTCGATAAAAAAAAACATTGAGCTTTGTTCTTTATTCGAGAAGGTTAAATCGATATATCAATTAGTTTCATTTATTCATCCTTCCCTTATGGATCAAGGGGAATCGATAAGCACATTATTATCGGGTGCGAAGGCAGCGTTATCTTTGCTATATTTTTTATACTTAAAGCTCAATATAAACGACCGTGACGCACATTTCATCATCGGCCGACTTTTATTAATAAAAACGACGTACAAAGTACAAGTCTTTGATATAAAAGTTTATTAACGCCACGCATGAAAAATCGATGGACGTTTTGCAGTTTGCAACGTCGACAGTTTGCACGCCGTCGTCGATACATTTCATTGATACATCCCCTCTTCTTGTCGAACTACTTGAGATTTTACAAAGTGCCCACCTTGCACACCGTTTGGTATAAAAGACGGCACACTATCCTGGCAACCCCTTACGAGGCGTCAGAGACCATCTACATTCATTGAACAATTTAATGTGCATAGTTATGGGTATGCTTCCACTGCACTTGAGAGTTCTCTTCTAGGCTTTGTGTGCTTACCGGTACCACTTGCGGCCACATCATCACTGACCGTGGTGGGATTGTGGTTAAAACCTCATCTAAATTTAACTAAAATAAAAAATATCCTGGGACATTCCTCACACACGGTCATCTGATCCCAAACTAAGCAGAGCTTGTACTATGGAAACCAGATAACTGATATAATACATATACTACTTTTTGTTTGTAAATACATACTTAATATACATAATTACACCCAGACTCAGGACATACAGACATGTTCATTCACACAAATGCATGTCCTGTGTGGGAATCGAACCCACTACCAGCGGCGCGATAGGTGGAGTCTTAACTTTAAAGTACATCAATAAAACCCTCTTTCTATGTGTGGCACTCGAGAGTGCCCAAGATCACATTTTACGCACGTCAACCACCGACTACTTAGTTATGCACGCAATGAGATAAAATGCGATTGTCACAGTATAGTAATGATTGCAGTAGATCGATAAAAAAACAGTCTAGTTACGTTCCGCAAAAAAGTCATTGATGTCTCGATGATTAATCCTACTCCTACTATCATATTTTTGGAAATTAATAATAAGATATTTTAGGTTCTAGAATAAGACACGGGAACTTACTACTACTTTCATCTCGAGAATTTAGGAAAAACCTTGTAAGTGAATAAAAATAAGTTGTGCGTAATTTTGTTATTGTACTACTGTTTTATCAATACAGGAACTGTATAAATGCGTAGCGTGTGGTGCGGCACTTCTCAATTTATAATCACATCACTTGACAACAAATTATAGCGATGCACAGCTCGCGTCTTAAATAAAATAATAATTATTTTAAATAACTGCGGGTTCTATCAGTTCGTTATTTTTTATATTCTTACTATATATTTATTGAGTGCTTTATGATTTTTGTCTCAGGATATTTGGCAGCGCGTGCTCAGATTTATCAGATTGTGAATTTTGTGAGGGGAGGAGACGCAGGTACAACAAATATACGTAAGTATACAACAATATTATTTCCCCGTTGAGAGCTGGGTCGCCGATTTATCCGCGTAAGGGTGATAAGGCAAATCTTGGGCCGTAATAGTCTTGTCAATAAAAAAAACAATATTATTTAGATAGATTAATGTGCCCTAACAATGGGGCAAAGTTATCCTTTAACTTATTTGGACCGAAAGTCCCCAATTCAAATATTTTTTTTACACTTGCAAATCTTCTTCGCGATTGTTTGTGGATACAAATAATATTTTAGCTAATATGCCAATGCCACTTCACCTAATACATTTAATTATATATTTCACCTGCGTCAAAATGTTATAGCCTTCCTCAAAATGAGGTCTATCAAACACGTTATAATTATTAAAGTTTATTTTTTTCAAAAATTTGTTGATCAGCTCAAGATACTTCACACCAAGTAACAGCACGAGTCACAGTTTCTGCAGCGCCATGAGTCGCATGGAGGCTGCTCCACTCCTGGGCACAGCTGCACCAACCTACAATAGTATCGGTGAAAGTTCAGATTCTTTGGTGAGTTTTATAATTAATATATATATTAATATATGTTTAATACATGGTATTCTTTGTAATCCAACTGTTGGACAAAACCACTTCCTCTCTCTTTTGTCTTTTGCAGATCGGTATCATAGTGCATCTTTCTTTCTATTAGGTCTACCTCGGTTTCTTTTAGGATTTCTTGAGTAGGTACCATATTGTTACTATGTTGCTCAATTGTTTCATCTTTCCTTGCCAAAACTGACTATTATCTTTTCTTTGTACATTTTCTTTATTGACAAAGAGTTGGCCTACTTAAACACCTACACTCTATCTCAACATGATAATATGTGACGATGCGATAAGTATTTGACGAATAAATTTGACGTAACAACAATGAAATCGTAAGACTAAAAAGCTATATTTAGCGTAGTTTATCAACTGTAGTACGGCGTGTATTGAACTTATCAACTCAAGGCGCCTGGTTTCGTGTTTTGGCTACAATAATGTTCGTGAGAATAGACCTTGACAACATATAAATACAAACCTACTCATCATCTTAATGTCTTAACTTTATATTCTGCGCTGATGAAATATGTTTCATCTTAATTTCAAGTGACAATTCTGTCAAGCGCTTGAGTCTGTAATTAAAAGGTTTAGGTACCTAATTTACTTCATTATATTACCCCACACAAGAAACTAATTGATTTAAAAAGATGATCGTTTATTACAATAATCCGTAGAGGATACAATGTTAAGGATAGATGCGTAAAGTGGTAAAGTTAAATCATTGTTCACAGGGACCGGCGGACCTATCAAACGGCGCAATTTTATCGGCCTACCATAAAAGAATAGAAAATGCAACAAAAGTAGAGAGAAAGAAACAAAGTTCGCTAATAACAATGTAAGAAACTTTAAATCAATATTCGCTGAAAGCTAGTTACAAAATGTGCAACTTCACTCGATCTATAGTTTCGGTAGAAAAATCTGATTACACTTATGTATGTTATCGTACAAAATCATCCTAACTCTAGTTTCCCCATCATAATTAGTGCACGCAGCAATTTTTCATCGTGTCATAGCTTGATTTAACTAAAGTCCAAAATATTTTTTCAGTTTCTCAGTATGGAATACGATAATGGGATCATCTCTGCTCACCATGGCATGGGGCGTGGAACGTGCTGGGCTACCAGTTGCCCTAATACTAGTCGCATTCATGTCTGCCCTGTGTTTGTACACAGCTTACGTGTTATTGCGGGTTAATAAGCACCACGGTAAGATTTTTAATAATTTTGGCGACTTGAAACATTCAAGCTCTGTTAAAAAGGACACTAACTGGATTTTATTCGCTGTCCAGAGTTATTTATATTCTTTTTTTGCAGGCAGTGAAACATGCGAAGTACCAGCACTCTGCCGCACGCTGCTCGGCCCCTGGGCAGAAGTGATCGCGCACATATTCAGTCTACTTGTGCTGTTGGGAGCTAACATTGTATACTGGATACTAATCTCTAATTTCCTTTACTTCACTGTTAATTATTTTAATGGTAAGTAAAGAAACATCTTTGGTATCTTTACCATGCCAGTTTCATTTACATTTATCATTGAATGTTCATCTTAGTGAAATGATCCAAAGTAATAAGTTTTTCAAACATACCGTACACTATGAATGATGAAACATAGCGACCCCCTTCCAACTTTTGATGATAGATCGTTCCCTGAACCGAAGAACCGAGCATTTGAACCTCAGCGCAGTGAATTGTTTTTTCACAAACGGTGCGATCATTAAATCACAATCACATCGAGGATCAAGGGTACAGTGGGTATAATCGTTCCGTATTTCACAGATCTTAACACATCAAATAGCACAGAGTATAACGCAACAGTCCTGTGCCCCAAGCATGGGGTCAATGGATCCCTGATCATACCCATTTCTATTGACGACACTCCATATTGGGGTCTCCATACGACTGTTCCAATCTACGTGGCCATCATTGTATTCCCGCTGTTGAATTTCAGAACCGTATCGTTTTTCACGAGGTTTAATTCTTTGGGTAAGTTTGTCCCGTTTTTATAAACCCTTAACTTGAAAGTATTTACGAAGTGTACAAATTCATATTCAAAAAGTATTTATTCAATTTAGGCCCTGATTTTTAACTTATGAACGTTAAAAAACATTAAATATTCTCTAGAAAATTCCCAACGATATGACACGGATAATCCTAATCCTTCGTCCTATAGAAAATTTCGATGATGGCTCAGTGGTAGTGACGCCCGACGAAGGTCCCGGGTTCGAATCCTACAATGAGCTTGAGCTTTCGGTGAAGGAAAACATCGTGAGGAAACCGTAGCACGGTGGCAGGGTGCTTTGTAGTACCCATCTGGCTGGCTACCACCCTCGAGTTGAAAATTTGTCGCCAAGCATCTATCGGTGTGTTCCGACAGCTGCACTTGAGAGCCAGTTCCTTCTAGGCTTTATGTGCTTACCACCTTCGGCCAAATCATCACTCACCATGGTGAGATTGTGGTCAAACACAGAACTATAAACAATAAAAAAAATAAGATTAAACTTACCTAATCTAAATCATAAAAATTTCAGGCACACTGTCAGTCGTATATCTGCTAATATTCGTGATAATGAAAGGATATGCTTGGGGCATCAACATTAACACGCTCCCGGCAGAGACTCATGCTGGTAAAGATGCAGCCGTGCTCAGTGGAATGCTGGCTCTATCATTTTACATTCATAACATTATAATAACGATCATGAGCAATAATGCAAGGCAGGATAAAAATGTAAGTGGTTTATAATGGCTTATATATAAATGGCAAAATAAAATAGTAATATGTAGGGTACATAGAAATGAACCATGAGTGTAATGAAATGTGAATTGACGTTAGTAGATTACTATCGCGTTTGCGATTTGGCACAGCGCCTCTCGCGGAATACTTATTGAACTAATTTCTCCAATACAACATTTTTAAACTCAATTAAGAAATAGCTAAATTCACATTACCTAATGGTATGAGAAAATAATTTTGACTATCAAGTATTGGTAATTCATATTTTTTTATCCCAACTATTCTACTAATTACTACTTATTCAATTTAATAATAAATATTATAATTTATTTCAGGGCAGAGATTTGACGATAGCGTTCGTGCTAGTAACAGTGACTTATACATTAGTCGGAACTATATTTTATATTTGTTTTCCACTCGCCAAGTCTTGTATAGAAGATGTAAGTACGAACTTCAGTGACTATTTTTACGTGTACAAATAATCTTTTTTTTTTTAAGTAAACGAAGCATGAATAAATTATTTAAGTTGTGAAATTATTTATTCTGCTATCGATACTGTAGCATTGTTATACTGTGGTAATTTTTGATATCAATTTTCTTATTACAGAATTTACTAAATAATTTCGAAATGCATGACATTATGACAGCAGTGGCAAGGATTTTGCTCCTTTTTCAGGCAAGTTAAAATTTTTGTTTATTCAAAAAAGTAGGTACCTAGTACCTTCCTATGTTGTTTCGTGTTAAGGTAACAAACGGACAGACTCCACTGCCTCCACTATTTTCTTATGGCGAGGTAATCCTCGCCATAAGTATAATCAAACTATCAGTAACTTATTACTCATTATTTTTATTTATTACTTATACTCTGATATCGTTTACAAATAAAAAGTAGAAAAAAAATCTACATGTATTAAGTATGTAGGTACCTACATAAAAAATGACGTCACTATTTGATTAATGGGTCCTGAACCCGATTATTTCTAATTAATCGGTGAGATAGATTATTAAGAAAAATTGGACACGGTACCTGTTTTTGCTTTACCAAATCATTAAAAATTTATAAAAATAAAGCGCGTCAGAGTTCGGGGGCTCGTGACGTCACTAAAAACATTACCATAACGTGACGTCACGCGGAACTTCATCACACGATAAGTCTGTGTAACCAATCTTCTAGTTTTTATAAGCTTTTATTTAACTTGCAATGTATGTATGTAACTAACTATGTTCGGGTGGAATCTTGCCAGTCGATTTTCACCCACTTCCAGTAGTCGGATTGACTTGATATTTGGTGTAACTTGCATTAGTAAGTATATTGGATGACAATGCAAGTACAGTCACCAAAAAAAAAGCTTGTATTAAAGTTTATAAAAGTTTCTAATATTTCTCGATAATGTAAATGACGGACTTATATTTTTTTTGTCATCTAGCCTTTAGTCCTAATATTTATTTCAGGTAGTAACAGTGTACCCTCTGGTCGCGTTCATGTTACGTACTGAAGCGATACTCCTACTGCCGCTTAAGGAATCCCGCTGGCTGACCATAGTCATCAATATGTGTATTGTGACTCTGTGCATATTGGTTGCGTGTTTCTGTCCTAACATTGGCACTATTATAAGGTAAGGATGGGATTTATGGTATAGACTGAGAGCTGGTGAACCTTCTGGGTAATCCGGTCTTTCTGTAAGGCTAGAAATTATTTTTACTGATGAGTCATAGCATGCTAAGTTTGGTTTAAGGCGATGATAGCTCAGTGGTAGTGACGTCGGATACCGAGACGAAGGTCCCGGGTTCGAATCCTACAATGAGCTTGAGCTTTCGGTGAAGGAAAACATCGTGAGGAAACCATAGCACTTTGGTATGATACTTTGCAATTCCCATCTGGCTGGCTACCATCAAGATTATCAACTTGAGGGTCAAGTAGAAAATCTGTCGCAAAGCACCTATCGGTGTGTTCCGACAGCTGCACTTGAGAGCCAGTTCTTTCTAGGCTTTGTGTGCTTACCACCTTGTCATCAAACACAGGCCTATACGCAATAAAAAAAAAACGCCACCTTGCAGGCATCAAACCTGCACATCAGCAGCTCTTAAATAACACAACAAAATCTTGTCGTTGTAAACTTTAAATATTACGATTTAGTTTAGGTACCTATTAATTTACTGTAAAATAAAAATAAAACAGTAGATTTTGGCGAGCACAAGTATCTGACAGTTGTTTGTGTTCCCGAGGGATCTAGATTTCCCGGGAAAATAGGTGGCCCATATGTTATTCCAGGCTATGATCTACCGGCGTGGCAGTTTATCACGATTTTTGGGTCGTTGAAGTAGGTACATACATACAAAGCACATGACTTTCGCATAAAAATTTACCAATATTTTAAAAACCAGCCAAGTGCGATTCGGACTCGAACACGAAGGGTTCCGTAAATATCATCGTCAAAATCATATATTCAAATAGACCTTCGCAGGTACATATGAAAAGTCTGACTAATACCGATTCGGTTAAAAGATCCCCTTTTTAGGGTTCCGTAGCCAAATGGCAAAAAACGGAACCATTATAGATTCGTCATGTCTGTCTGTCTGTCTGTCTGTCTGTCTGTCTGTCTGTCCGTGTATGTCACAGCCATTTATTTCCGAAACTATAAGAACTATAATGTTGAAACTTGGTAAGTAGATGTATTCTGTGAACCGCATTAAGATTTTTACACAAAAATAGAAAAAAAACAATAAATTTTGGGGGTTCCCCATACTTAGAACTGAAACTCAAATTTTTTTTTTCATCAAACCCATAAGTGTGGGGTGTCTATGGATAGGTCTTCAAAAATGATATTGAGGTTTCTAATATCATTTTTTTCTAAACTGAATAGTTTGCGCGAGAGACACTTCCAAAGTGGTAAAATGTGTGTCCCCCCCCTGTAACTTCTAAAATAAGAGAATGATAAATCTATAAAAAATATATGATGTACATTACGGTGCAAACTTCCACTGAAAATTGGTTTGAACGAGATCTAGTAAGTAGTTTTTTTTTAATAGGTCATAAATTGAAATTAATTTCAAATACTCAGGTCTATACTACCATTTACTTATATACCTACAGGTTTGTACGGAACCCTCGGTGCGCGAGTCTGACTCGCACTTGGCCGGTTTTTTATTCTATTTAGTTGTTGCTATAGTGGCAATAGAAATACACGACATTCAGTGAAAATGAAATTGTCACCTATTATGGTTCTGAGATACAATCCACTGACAAACAGACGGACGGACAGCGGAGACTAAATTCGTTGGCATTGGCACCCTATTGGATACCGAATCCTAAAAACCTAAACTTAAACAAAACCTCATAAAAAACTTTTTTTTATTTTGCATTCATTCTCTTTGTTCTTTTCTCTTTCAGATACACAGGTGCAGTTAGCGGCTTGGTCCACATTTTCGCTCTTCCCTCGTTACTGCAGGTGCGCTCACTGCACCTGCGCGGGAAACTGACCTGGTGGAAGTTCACGTTTTACTCCTGTATTGTTCTATTTGGTGCTGTCAATTTGTTAATGCAGTTTTTTATTGACGAATAGTAAGATCCATAATATTGGAGGGAATTTCTATAAGTTGACATAACATATAAAGTGTTACCAACTTATCGACTCGCTTTCAGAATAATATGTATTTCAATCAACCAAAGATATGCCTAAGTATAGGATGTTATGTGCCATAATAATTATAAATAATTGGACTGTTTTACAAAAAACTTAAACCGACTTCAAAGTACACTAAGAAGTAGTCAAATCCTGATCTGATAACAATGGGACCAAACGGGAAGTGTACCCTTCCAGTCAAAAAAAAATAATAAAAAAAAAAACGAATTATGAACCAACTCTTTTTTTTTAAAGTCGGTTAAAAATGTGTTTACTTTAACAAATATCCATAGTATTTTAAATTATTTATCCATAAATTAGTATTAATTCATAAATAACAATAGTTTATGTACCATATAGTAGTTGCTACGGAGGCTATGAATGTGTTATCTAGTCATAAAAATAGACTTAAATGAATAAGTATATGTAAAAAATAATGTTAAGTAAGCGTTTGACCACAATCTCACGTATGTGATGATGTGGTCGAAAGTGGTAAGTTCAGAAGGGAACTTGCTCTCAAGTGCAGAGGTGTTTAAAAAGAAAAAGACAATATAATCAACAATCATACTTTATTATACAAAATAAGCTTTTATTATAAAAATCTTTGGTTATAAATTATTGTGACGATTAGTCGACGACATAAACGTTATTTTTATGTGATTTATGTAACAAAAACTTATAATAAATATATTGTAAATAAATGTTGTATTCTTATAACTTATTTGTTTTAATTTCGAAGACTAATAAACAAATGTAAAATATTAAACAATGCAATATAACATTCCACGCAAAGAAAAAATACAATCAATTAAAAATAAAGTAGTTACTTTGTAACTCCAATTTCATCTTATTTCACCAAAGTCGATGTTAAAAGTTAACAATTTCGATTGAAACTTTTGACATTCCATTATGGCAATATAAATAGCAAAATAAACAATAGAACAGTACCCTGAGTGCATCGAGGAGTACCAAGCAAACCAATTCCGCAACTGGTAAGTGATTTGGCACAATAACCGACCAATCACACATTTAAATGTCTAAAAGTGTCCTTGAATTAGCCAATCACAGCGCATGTATCCGTGATTTAGCCAATCAGAGCGCATTTCGAACAAAATGAACGTCATTGCGCTTCTTTAGGTTAATTGTTCGATATCTGAGTATACATAATTATCATAGAAATAAATATACCTAGAAAGAACGTCGCCATACTACACTAATATACAAAACAGGCCAACTTTTATAGGCTGCTGCGCGTAACAGCTACGTTTTACGCTCCCTCTGCGTCATTCTGCTTGTCATAATGACGTTCATAATGATAGTAGTTGTTAAAATATTCCAATTAAAATTGGGAGAAATATTGATCATTATTTATTTATTTATTTTTATTTGATTTAGCCCCTAACAGTTAGGGGCTATTTTTATCGACGCGTGCACAGCTGCGACACTCTATCTGGATGTATCCTTAATCAAAGATAATTATATTAATTATGCAAAATCTTGATAATAGGCTAATGTCTTAAGATTTTTGGTCTGTGACGTTAACTTATGCTAATATTTACACTCAGGGTACAGAGTATTTCCACTTTCGGCCCATTTACGTAATGACAGTGGGCCCATCTCGGCCGGTGTACGTGTGCAGCTCAGATATCTGAAGCGCCACGTCGATCAACGGACGAAGCATCACTTGAGCGTCTCCCAAAACGTTCTTAGCTTCGTATGAGTCTATGTATAATCTGGAATAAGGGACATTTTATTTAATAATCATATTTAGAATTACCCCGCGGTTTCACCCGCGTACGGTTTTTTTGCTCGGAACCCTAATTATTTTTCTAAAATAAAAGTAGCCTAAGTAACTCCTTATAATATCAGCTAGAAAGTGCCGTCAAAATCGATCCGTATTGGAGATTATCAGGAACAAAAAGATAAACAAACAGACAAAAAAAACTTTGATTATTTAGTAAAATACCTTATTTTGATGTATTGTATGAATTTAAAATAAAGGCGCATTTTCATATACGGTTAAAATTAGAGATGCGCCGAGTTCTCGTTTATTACTCGGTACTCGGCATAATCGGTCATTTTTTAGTACTCGTTATCGGCCGATTAACTCGGTTTGACGGCCGAGGTACTCGGAAAGAACAAACAATCCAAATCAATTATTTTTTGCGCCTTTCATCTATAAAATAGTTACAAATATACTCACAATAGATTGAACTTTTTAATTTTACCGTAAAAATAAATTTTGTAACAACGTAACTCACTTCGTGCATGTGATATGTAAACAAATTGCAAGTGTGATGCGCGCGGTGAACGGCGGCATGCAAGTTGCGGGGTAACGCTCTCTCGCCGGCCGCACGTTACGACGCTTGCGATCAAGTTTAAACTTTTTTTCGCGCTCAACACTGGCGTCAACTAAACCGAGTTACTCGGCAGAGTACTCGGTTTGGTAAACATGATACCGAGCAATACTCGGTACTCGGTTACTCGGTAAAAGTTGTACTCGGCGCATCTCAATCATTGGTAATGACTCAAAATCACAAATAATTTAATATAAATAAGTAAGTAAATAATAAGTAATAATTTGTATAATAAAAGAAACAAAAATAGGAGGGGGGGGGGCCTATATTACCTGACCGTAGCGCCGGAGCTGCCCGTGCCGCTCAGCCGCACCACGATCCGGGAACCGTCCTCGAAGATGATGCGGAGGCCCTGCAACAAACAAACAAACAAACACTTCATACATTTCATATCCGTTGTTTTTTTTTTATATACAACTTAGTCGGTTAACAAGCATACGGCCCACCTGATGGTAAGCGGTTACCGTAGCCATATGGACGCTTGCAACACAAGAAGCATCGCTCACGCGTTACCGACCTTTCCCCCCTCCCCTATGAGCTCTCACGCGCAGGAACACAACTTTACACAACATAAAGTTATTTGGCTGCGGTATTCTGTAAGGTGGAGGTACTTCCCCAGTCGATTACTGTAAGTACTGATTAATTGTACTTATAATTGTACGGTGCCAAAATCTGGCTTATTAGAACCCCAAATGAAGTATACGGTTTTTATCACATGTAGCACAGATGCTGCGGTTAACCATTCTTTTAATCGACTTCAAAAAAAAGGAGAAGGTTCTCAATTCAGTTGTATGTTTCTTTTTTAAATTTGTTACCTCAGAACTCCGTCATTCATTAACAGATATGGAAAATTCTTTTCTGTTTGGAAGTGTATACTTCAAGTCAGGATCTGATTACTTTTAAGTGAACTTTGCAGTCGGTTTAAGTTTTTTGTAAAACTTTTTTTTTATATCACGTAGTCGGTAAACAAGCATACGGCCCGCCTGATGGTAAGCGGTAACCGTAGTCATATGGACGCTTGCAATATACGAAGCATCGCTCACGCGTTACCGTTACTGAAACGAAATTTAAAAGCCCCCTCAAGCAGCACCTGTTCACAAGTAAGACGCGTGTGGCAGCCACTGCCCCCATCGTAGCCATATTGGAGGGATGACTACGATGAGTACTACAACATCAAAAGATGATATTGAGTAAAAATTCATAACTTACAATCTAACTTCTTCTTCTTTCTTTATTCTTCTTAACTTATGTAAAATTTGTATATATTTTTATTTTGTTTTTTTTTTCTATTATATATTTAGTTTAGTTTTAGTTGGTATTATTATTAGTCTTATTTGTACATATATTGAGTTCAAACTTCTGCAGTACACACAAAACAAGTGTAAACTAAAACCGACCTGTTTCATAGCCACGCTCTGATCGATGGGGTCCATATAGGAGAAGTTGTCGGCCAACTTGACCACGTACGACTTGCCGCCGCTCGAGTGCGTCGACCCCACGAATCCTGCTGAAGTGATCTTCTTCTCCAGAACCTCCATCATGGCATTGCAGGGGTCGCTTGCGCATTCCTCGTAGTCGTACCTGATTTGGACAAATAAATAAGAAATTGGAACCATGAACTGGAAGAACTGGTCTCGTATTGTGCGGTTTCAAACGAGATTTCTACCGCGGAAGCTCAGGTTGTGCCCCCAAGGGAGAACAGAATGGGGTTTTTCAAGAAGGATGCGAAGAGATTTTTGAACCGCTGGTGTTGCTAGCGGCCCTAGATTGCGTTGACTGCTTACCATCAGGTCCGCCATAAATTGTTTGCTACATCTTTATATATAAAATTCTACTGTACGTGTATGTCACTGAACTACTCCAAAACGACTGGATATGAATGATTTTTTTTGTATGCGTTTCGGTGGCGCCCTGGATGGTTTAGATAGGGTAGGGTAGAGTAGGGTAAGGTAGGGTAGGGTAGGGGTAGTGGTAGGTTAGGGTATAGGACACCACGCGAACGAAGTCGTGCCGGGCACCTAGTTATTAGTATAAAAATCCCGATCAACGTGTTTACTGGACCACTTTAATCTTATTTAATTTTTGTTGTTAAAGAGGCAATAGAAATACACATTCTGTTAAAATGTCAACTGTCTATCTTTTACGGTTCTTGAGACACCCACTGACAGACGGACGGAGTTAGTTAGAGCTTAGTAATAAATAAGGTCTCGTTGGCACATTTTGGGAACGAAACCCAAGAAAAAAAAACAACCAAATATTATAATTTTACTACAAAATTATTGTTGGTTAATATTTCTATTTTCACCATCTTCAGATCAAAAGGAAATCTGCTAGCGAAAGAACACATGCTGTCCTTCTCTCGCACGTGCTCTGACCCGGTGCCAAGCTAGAATAGAGGGAGACGGTTGTCTGACTACAGTGAGCAGGTCAGGTCAGGTCTTACCTAGTGAAGTAGTTCCTTCCGAACTGTCCCCAGTGTGCAGTGAGTATCTGTTGGACGGAGTGTCCGGTCGCGGCGACGACAGAGAGCCACGCGAGCGCGGCCCACATGCCGTCCTTCTCTCGCACGTGGTCGGATCCGGTGCCGAAACTTTCTTCGCCGCAGAGGGAAAGCCGGCCGGCGTCCATTAGGTTGCCGAAGTACTTCCAACCTAGGAATGTTGATATTTTAGATAAAAAAAAATGAGAAAATAAAACTATTGCGTAAATATATATTTTTTTAAAAGGGGAGAGCAGGCTTTTAATTCTGAAATGTGCTTTTTCAGCGGGGCGATTACGTAACTACATTTCAATCATTTTCACAATCACAATTGAAATCAGATTAATATATCGGTTTTCTGATAACTTTATTACGTTCTGATAATTGCAAATACAAACAGTGGTTCATTAGAAATAGAGCAATTTCTGATTATGTAATATTTCTACCAATTCAGAGGTAATTTAAATCTGAATTTCATTGCAATAAAGTTACGTAATCCACGTACGGGTTAATAAGTTGTTCAGAATCATTAAATTCTTCATTTTAATTCTTATCTAATATAGATAAGAATTTTCTAAACGGGGGCATTTGTTTGTTTGAAAAATATTATTGGGTTGATAAACTTCCAATCCTAAGGAGTAAAGAAAAAAAAAAGAACAATAAATAAAACACCACTTCCATCAATTCAGCATTAGCCATAACGAGCACCAATGTCACCCAGTACAGTAACTCACCAGTGGGCACTTCAAACATCTCCTTGCCAGTAGCTAGCGCGACCCGGTCGACGGCCGCGGCGGTGGGCATGGAGCGCTGGAAGTACGGGATGTGCTGTACATTACGAGCACCAATGTCACCCAGTACAGTAACTCACCAGTGGGCACTTCAAACATCTCCTTGCCAGTAGCTAGCGCGACCCGGTCGACGGCCGCGGCGGTGGGCATGGAGCGCTGGAAGTACGGGATGTGCTGTACATAACGAGCACCAATGTCACCCAGTACAGTAACTCACCACTGGGCACTTCAAACATCTCCTTGCCAGTAGCTAGCGCGACCCGGTCGACGGCCGCGGCAGTGGGCATGGAGCGCTGGAAGTACGGGATGTGCTGTACATAACGAGCACCAATGGCACCCAGTACAGTAACTCACCACTGGGCACTTCAAACATCTCCTTGCCAGTAGCTAGCGCGACCCGGTCGACGGCCGCGGCGGTGGGCATGGAGCGCTGGAAGTACGGGATGTGCTGTACATAACGAGCACCAATGGCACCCAGTACAGTAACTCACCACTGGGCACTTCAAACATCTCCTTGCCAGTAGCTAGCGCGACCCGGTCGACGGCCGCGGCAGTGGGCATGGAGCGCTGGAAGTACGGGATGTGCTGTACATAACGAGCACCAATGGCACCCAGTACAGTAACTCACCACTGGGCACTTCAAACATCTCCTTGCCAGTAGCTAGCGCGACCCGGTCGACGGCCGCGGCGGTGGGCATGGAGCGCTGGAAGTACGGGATGTGCTGTACATAACGAGCACCAATGGCACCCAGTACAGTAACTCACCACTGGGCACTTCAAACATCTCCTTGCCAGTAGCTAGCGCGACCCGGTCGACGGCCGCGGCGGTGGGCATGGAGCGCTGGAAGTACGGGATGTGCTGTACATAACGAGCACCAATGGCACCCAGTACAGTAACTCACCACTGGGCACTTCAAACATCTCCTTGCCAGTAGCTAGCGCGACCCGGTCGACGGCCGCGGCAGTGGGCATGGAGCGCTGGAAGTACGGGATGTGCTGTACATAACGAGCACCAATGGCACCCAGTACAGTAACTCACCACTGGGCACTTCAAACATCTCCTTGCCAGTAGCTAGCGCGACCCGGTCGACGGCCGCGGCAGTGGGCATGGAGCGCTGGAAGTACGGGATGTGCTGTACATAACGAGCACCAATGGCACCCAGTACAGTAACTCACCACTGGGCACTTCAAACATCTCCTTGCCAGTAGCTAGCGCGACCCGGTCGACGGCCGCGGCAGTGGGCATGGAGCGCTGGAAGTACGGGATGTGCTGTACATAACGAGCACCAATGGCACCCAGTACAGTAACTCACCACTGGGCACTTCAAACATCTCCTTGCCAGTAGCTAGCGCGACCCGGTCGACGGCCGCGGCAGTGGGCATGGAGCGCTGGAAGTACGGGATGTGCTGTACATAACGAGCACCAATGGCACCCAGTACAGTAACTCACCACTGGGCACTTCAAACATCTCCTTGCCAGTAGCTAGCGCGACCCGGTCGACGGCCGCGGCAGTGGGCATGGAGCGCTGGAAGTACGGGATGTGCTGTACATAACGAGCACCAATGTCACCCAGGACAGTAACTCACCAGTGGGCACTTCAAACATCTCCTTGCCAGTAGCTAGCGCGACCCGGTCGACGGCCGCGGCGGTGGGCATGGAGCGCTGGAAGTACGGGATGTGCTGTACATAACGAGCACCATTGTCACCCAGTACAGTAACTCACCAGTGGGCACTTCAAACATCTCCTTGCCAGTAGCTAGCGCGACCCGGTCGACGGCCGCGGCGGTGGGCATGGAGCGCTGGAAGTACGGGATGTGCTGTACATTACGAGCACCAATGTCACCCAGTACAGTAACTCACCAGTGGGCACTTCAAACATCTCCTTGCCAGTAGCTAGCGCGACCCGGTCGACGGCCGCGGCGGTGGGCATGGAGCGCTGGAAGTACGGGATGTGCTGTACATAACGAGCACCAATGTCACCCAGTACAGTAACTCACCAGTGGGCACTTCAAACATCTCCTTGCCAGTAGCTAGCGCGACCCGGTCGACGGCCGCGGCGGTGGGCATGGAGCGCGCGAACCCGCGCACACCGCCGCGCTGGAAGTACGGGATGTGGTGCAGGTTGTTGGCGAGGGCCGCCAGCGAGTCTGATGGGGTCACGAAGAATGCGTCGCGACCTATTATCATATTGCGGTCGCCTGGTGGGAGAGAAGGTTTTATGATGATACACGTAAAGATAATGTGGTTAAGCCGTGGTAACAAACATACTGATAGCCAGAGTCGCGCAGTGGACAAAGAATGATGTCACATGATCGGGACGCGCGGACGCTACATCGTCGGGAGCGTTTTTGAGATTATTGCACAAAAATCGCTGTAACTTCGTAATTTTTGATACGATTCAAATATTTTTTCACAGTATTTGTAGGTTTTTATACCGCTACAAATCTGCATACTCAACAAAAAACGTGAATGATCCTCATTATAAATATAAATAATATCCTGGGACATTCCTCACACATTTCTAAACATCTTGCTATATTTGATCAATAATTTAAAATATATTTGTTTTAATATCATCATCATCAGCCTATAATGACCCACTGCTGAGCCAGGCCTCCTGTCACAAATGAGTGTGAAAGGAATGGGCAAATACTCCACCATGCGTGCTCACTGCGGATCGGTGGAGGTAGGCTAGTGGTCAACCTACTGTTGGAAGTTTTCAAGCCGCCTAGGCCTCCAGCTAGCTTAACGACTATCACAATTAAGTGATAAACGGGACCAACGGCTTTACGTGCCTTCCGAAGCACGGAAACGCTCGATTTGAAATACCACATAAATTAAATCCTATAGTCAACCTAGATGCCAAATTGTAGCATAAAACGATCAGCACGAATACAAAATATTTTCAATTATCCTTAAAAGCCGAGTACTTAAACATATAAAATACAAGCTCTGCTTAGCTTAATCTCGATGTTAAGCTACTTTAGTTGTAAGGAAGCATATCATATTCTCTGTCTTTAATACATGTTACAATAATCTTGCTGGCAATAAATTCTTATTATTATTATATTGGGGTGCCAAAAGACCCCACTGACACAATAAACTAAAACACTAACTCACCATCGCCATCAAAAGCAGCACCGAAATCGAACTGTCCGCTTTTAACAGCGTTGACCAAATCAGCAGCATACGTCAGGTTGGGGTCCGGGTGTGCCCCACCGAAGTCTTCAAGGGGTGTGACGCGGCGAACATTTTTTTCCGAAGCGCCAAGTTCATCAATGAAAATGCGCTGTACGTAGGGACCGGTTACTGAAAAGAATAAATAAATAAATAAATATCCCGGGACATTTCTCACACACGGTCATCTGATCCCAAACTAAGCAGAGCTTGTACTATGGAAACCAGATAACTGATATAATACATATACTACTTTTTGTTTGTAAATACATACTTAATGCTTAATATACATAATTACACCCAGACTCAGGACATACAGACATGTTCATGCACACAAATGTATGTCCTGTGTGGGAATCGAACCCGCGACCTGCGGCGCTATAGGTTAAGACTCCACGTCTTAACCAACTGCGCCAACTGGCCCGTCAAGAATTAACTAACTTTTGAGGAATAGAAGTATAGATCAGATATTTTAATCGACTGATATTCTAAATTCCTTTTATGGGACAAAATATTAGTTTTCAAAAGCTTTTTTGAAGTACTTTCATGGCAGGTACACACTAAGCGAACGAAGGTCCATCCCTCTGAAGAACCCTTCACTCTTATGGTCCAAACTCGTTTGTTCCCTTTCGTTCCAAAGGTCCCTAAGGCGCTGCGCAAACGTGCACACTTATACGCGAAATTTTTATCGCGATTAAAATAGAGCTTTAGATAATTATAATAAGGTTTATTTTTACATTTTACTTCTTTTTTTAGCGCGTCAAGTCGGCTCTCCAGCATTCAAAGTAAAAATAAACCTTATTCCAATGACCCTAAAGCCTATTTTTAAACGCGTATCAAAATATTTTCTTCTCTCCGAGCCGGTCTGGTAGAACAGACCCTTAGAATGTAGCAGATACAAAAGTTGGGGTCACATTAAAGTATACAAAATATATAAAGAATTGTGTCTTTTTTTTTTTTTTTTTTTTGCTACAAAATAATGTTATTGTAAGCTTTGTGATAAAAATTTATATGAAAATTATCATAATAGACTTTCACTAGGTACAACAATTTCACAATAAGAGGTCCTTCGAGCCGGATATTAAATTGAATACAACAAATCACGAATAGTAAGGATAGTATACCTCCACTCATAGCATCAATAAGTACGTTGAAAGGCTTCCTCTGCTCCGAGCCCTGGATGAGCGCCTTGATCTTGGGGAAGTCGAAGATCTCCTTCATGTACGACACGTAGTCCTTAACCGAGTCCACTATCTCCACAGAGAATTGACGGTCCTCTATCTGTTGACAAATAAAGTTTATTGTTCTGACTTGAATTTTAGTTTCTGCTAAATACTAATAATATCCTGCGAATTTCTTCGCGAAGCCAAACTAAGCAGAACTTTTACTATGGCCATCAGATCAGATATCAGTATTTTTTTTGTAATTGACTATAAGTTGTAATCCTCAGCTTTTTTTAACACGCTTACAACGTGCGCTTAGGTCCCTAAACCGGTTAATATTTAGGCAACTACGCCATTGAACAATTTACTGCAATTGCAATGCAATTTACGATTGAAAGAGATGTACAGCGAGAGAGAGCGAACCTTAACGCTTAGGAGGCTTAACGCAACTCAAAAGGATAGCTTTTTAATACTGGAGTTGCATAAGGTAAAAGCGTTGCGTATAGCAAGTACTCGCGCCCTGTTTACTAGTCACAGAAGAATACAACTCGAAGTCCAAGCGTAACGTCAATGTTCGGATCTAAGACGCCTTGAAGCCACGTTATAGTACTTCCTATTCTTCGAACAAGTAAAGAGATTTTTTCTCGATGTTCCTATTTGACCTAGGCTTTAGGCAAGTTTAATGCAAATTGCTATAAGTTAATCCTTGTTTTAATATTGTCTACATACTAAAACATAAACAAGGTGTATAAACATAAACTTACATTAAAATTGTACACGGCAATTTTATCAATAGCACAGACCAAGTCTGGCACAATCTTGTATTGTTTTATGGTGGTTGTGAGGGCGTATATCTCGTTGGTGGTGTGGTCCGGGGCTGGTCCGCCGTTGCTGCAGTTGAACTTGATGCCGAAGTCGTTGTTCACGCCGCCGGGGTTGTGCGACGCCGTGAGGACGATGCCGCCTGGGATTTTAGCCCTTATGAGTATGACGTTTAAAGGCGATGATAGCTTAGTGGTATAGTGACGTGCTGATATGAATTTTAGCTTTGCGCTGAAAGAAAACATGGTGGGGAAACCATAGCAGTGGTAGGGTAGATACTTTGCTCGCCTGGCCGGCGACCATCCTCATGTTGGAAATCTGTCGCCAAGCAGTTACAGGAGTTCCGACAGCTGCAGTTACGTTGCCATTTTGCGGCTTTGTTAGGTCGGCAAAACATTGGCAATCCGACTAAGTCGATTACGTTCATGCCATACCAAACTCATGGTAAGGGTACCAATTAATTTGTTGGAGATGTACTTATGTCACCATATTTTTGTGAAAACCGTTTATAATCTAGCAAGCGAGATTTTAAACTCCACGATGTATTGTGAACTATATGTATAACGTATTCATTTTGGATAGTAATAATATTAGTTTTCATTATTAAGTTTCAATAGTGATAATAAGCAATAATGAAAATCCAGAAATAGATGTCATGGTAAAATATAACTTGAGTTACTATCTAGATATACAAACATCATCGTACGTTATCAGAATTAGCATGACGCGGCAATCAACTGTGGTATCTACATTACGTAGTTCTCGATCATTATCAACATTTATCTATTACGAAATAAATCATGATGTTGCATTGTTTACTTGTATGAAGTTGTATGTAACGTTGTTATGTTTAAGTATGTAAGCATAACATTTACCACCTTCTTGATCAGTAGCCTATATTGCATCAAAATCGTTGCTTGCGGCGGCGTCGTGTGACGGGTTGGTCACTTCCCTCCAATATGGCGAGAAGGTCGATGGCTGCCACACGCGTCATACTTGTGAACAGGTGCTGCTTGTGGAGGCTGGTCTGCTTAAGTTTGCTATTTATTTACTTATTAAATATTTATTCAGTCTTCTTTGTAATTTTGCCACCGCGCCGGGGCACGCAATTGTTTTCAGTGCGATTAGAATGTAAATATTATGTAATGAATCTAAGCTTGTTTTGAAAAGAGTAATTGCTGAGTTTATTGCCGGCAATTCTCAGCAAATGCAACCTTCCGAACCGGTATTAGAGTCAGACTTTTCATAAGTGCCTGCAAAGGTCTATTTGAATAAATCATTTTGAATTGAATTTTTGAATTGAATCCCTAAAAATGTTACCCAACATTTGGGCTGGCTGGATTAATATAACTTTAAATATCTATATTAAAAGTTACATAAATCGATTTAGAAAACGATTCTGAACAAACCTGTTCAACAAAGTTCTGTAAAATAACTAATATATTATATAGGCTTACCAAGAGTCTTGTATTTTCTGATTATGTGGGACACAGCCGGAGTGGACAGTATTCCATTTTGGCCCACCAGCAATTTTGCTACCTATAAGTATAACAGTTCAATATTGAGATATCAAGAACAATAAAATACTGTTTTAGATATTGCCATCTTTGTTTATTGAACACCAAAGAAAAGAGACAATGATCATGAAATTTTATACATAAAGAGTAACCTTTTCTAGAGGGATCATAAAATATCATATTGATATAAATTCCTCTGCAGTTTCCTTGATTAAGTTCTAACACCATATATTCAATATAGGCCATATGGTAAGGTAATGTAACTAGATTTTTGGCAGTTTTGACAGTTTAATGCTGTTTGCTAGAGAATCAAAAGATGGGTCATATCAGCCAATCACAAACAAGCAACGTCCAATACAAACTCATAAATGAAGTTGCTATTTTTTTCTTACATGGTGTAGAATATGAATAGTGGTTTAACAAAATATGTATTTATAGGATGGGTCCCACCCGAGAGCCAATGGGTTAAAGAAAGAATTGGGGTCTTTCATTATTTAAAAAAGCAATTTTGAAAAAAATAATTCCTTAGTATAATAGATAGATAGGAGAAAATACATATTTATTGCATCATCATCATCATCATCATCAGCCTATAATGTCCCACTGCTGAGCACAGGCCTCCTTTCACAAATGAGGGTGAAAGGGACTGGGCGATGCTCCACCACGCGTGCCCACTGCGGATCGGTGGAGGTAGGCTAGTGGTCAACCTACTGTTGGAATTTTTCAAGCCGCCTAGGAGGCATCCAACTAGCTTAACGATTATCACAATTAAGTGATAACCGGGACAAACAGCTTTACGTGTCTTCCGAAGCACGGACACGCTCGATTTGAAATACCACTAGGCGGTCACCTATCCAGGTACCGACCACGACAGACGTAGCTTAACTTTGCCGATCGATTAAGAACGGCTAGTCTTGCTACACCACAAGCGCTTTCGATATTTATTTACTAGCACACATACCCTGAGTTTTATTGTATTATATTATTTAAATTAACAATTATATATAACTGTAACACTTGAATAAAAACAAAATCCTACCCTATAAGATAAGAGAATTATATTCTTGAAATTAATGTTTTGAACTGTGAAGTGAGATAACCTTGTTTGTATAATTATTATTGTTTATCAGTTGAAGTACAAGCATAAAACAGATTGGGAAATATTAATATTGACTAAAATAGTTTTTGTTACTTACCCCATTTGCAGCAGATATTTTTATAATTTTGTCCACAACTTCTTTTACTAAATACCTCCCATCACCACCGACTACCAGCGTGGAACCAACTATAGCATCTTTATTGGCGTCTAGAATACTCTGCACAAAGTTTTCAGTATAATTTTCTTGTTGGAAAACTTTAACTTTTTTACGTAAACCACTCGTACCCGGCTTTTGGCCTTCGTAAGGATTTGTGTTCACTACAACAACACCAGGCATTTTTATGAATTAAAAAACTTTCGAGACACTCTGGCTTGCAATCTGAATAAGTAGTTTTCTAAATTTATATTCTTATTTATCACAGTTTGAGGTCAAAAGGATCACACGACATGAACGTTTTACGAAACGAAACTAATGAAAGAAAACTGCTGCTGTCAATGTCAAACCAATGTCAACCAAGGTCACGCTATTGCTGCGTTCAGAAATATCGTGTAATTGCACAGACCACAAAGACTAAGATTAATAACAGCGTTCAGTTGGAATTTGGTTGGAATATTTGGTATTCTGGTATTCTTATATTATACCGTTTAGGCCATAGACTACTATGCTACTATCTCTACTACTACTACTACTATTATTGCTACGCTAAAAATACCAACGAAGCGTGGAAAACATATATCACATTATGAACACTTTGCGAGCAAGAAAGAACTCATACACAATTTTGACATCATTCAAAAATACAACTAAGAATTAGCGAGATGATTAAATAAAAGAAATATTTAAAATTAGTTACCTTGGCATTTGTCAAAGATATTAATAATCTTCCGCGCATTCGTAAAAGTTTGTACAATTTCGGCGCTTGCTATAAGGTGCTATAAGTAACCGTCGGTTTCAGCCCATTTTAGCCTAAATTGTGGTGGTTATTTTTGCAGAAGGCGACCAATGCCGAAGCCGATCGAAGCTTCGGTTGGACACTACTGTAGAATAACACCTGCGACATTATTATCAGTACTATCTCAAAGTATATAAATACTAGGTACTGGTGTGGATTTAACTGAGCTAGTAATTTGTAAACTTTGAAGCGGCTATAACGACTATGGCACAATGGCACTTATACTAATTGAGTCAACGACTAAGCGAGTTACCACAAGGCCTACATTACACAAAGTTCTCTCGGCAAACGAACGTTGGAATGAAGTAACTGAAAATGGTAGCATGTAATTTATAAGCAAACTTATAACATTCGAAAGAGTTTTCGTTAGTCACAGTCAATAAATAAAATAATAATAAAGCGTTCAAACATTTATTCCAAAAATATATATTAGCCTACAAAAATCAAGAGTTTATTTAGCTTTACAGGCCATGACGGATCCTCCGAATTCCTTTTCGAGATATTTAGCAACAGTTAAGCACAGGGCGTCGTTATGAGGCGCCGCGATTACTTGTATACCAAGGGGCAGACCTTGCTTGTTCACTCCGATAGGGACCTATAAATGAAAAAAAAGTATTAATAGTATGTCATTCGTGGTCATTCCAATCAGAATGTACGGTTGAAGGGATACGCAACACAATAAAGAGATACATACGTAGGTACAATACAGTTTTGAGCCGGAAAAGTTTAACCAAAAGGTTTTAACTAAAGGCCATCCTACCATCGGCGTCGTGCTATAAAACGTAATTTTAATCAGATACTGAGAAGATAATAGGTATTAAGGATCTTCTGATCTGTAGCCCCAACTGAGTTATGATCCATTTACTGAGGCGTAACTTTATAAAGTACTAGGTACTCAGGGATAACGTAGCTTGCTATTAGTGGAAAACTTTCGGCCCCAACTTTTATCCACCATCTGCATCTCTTCCTTTTAAATGGAGGTATCATCCACCTTTTACCTTGACACAATGAACAAAAATTAGTTAATCCGAATTAATTCAGAACATATTCTAGTTGTGCCAAATGTCCGTTCCAATCAAACTACTAGCAAATGTAGCTTTGTTCACCTAGCAAGGCCATTAATAGTCCTATCCCTGTTTATAGAATCTAGTGGTGCACCTTACCTGTGTTGCAGGGCACTTGAGGACGTTGACGATTGCGAAGTATGCAAAGTTGAAGGGACGAAGGAAGCAAGAGTAGTGGTAGGGAGTCACTTGTGGTGCACTCGGGAGAAGTAACACGCCGTCGTCGCCAAGCTTCCCCTGAAATTTGAAATTGAAATTGAAGCAGCAAAAGAAAATTTAATTCAAAAATGGGAGTTTCCTGCAGCCAATATTAAATTAAACTTACAAATAAATCTTCTTTCAATTCCTTTGTTAGTTTTTCAGCCCATTCAGCATTTACTTTTGGTAAGAATTGCATCTGCAATAGGTTAAGCACGGTGAAGAAGCAATGCTTGCTTTGACCAATAACCTGTGAAACACAAAAATACTTATTTTAGCAGGTTGTATTCATTTATCAAGTTGATAACTCTAATAATACTAGTTTGTTGTTTCCTATGCAGAATAATTCAATGTCTGAATACCAATCACTAGTCCTGAGTGAAATGATAAATAAAATGACTATTCTAATTACTGGGAAGAGTTGTCAATTTTGTCAAAATAAACAATCACCAACCTTCTTAACAAGTTCAAAGAGTCCATTAGCTTCATCAGTTCCATTATTGAACAGCTTAGCGTAGTTATCTGGCTCTTTAGACATCCAATAATCCCACAACATGTACATGTAATTGAAACCTTCGTGGTGGTATTTCTTGGGGCTGTTGGCGGTCGAAGTGGCTTCGTGAGTAATTTTTGTCACAACCCTGATGGAGAATAACATGTTTTTAATAACAACCTTACCAAACGAGTTAGTTCCTTACACACCTTGATATAGGTGGCGGATACTACCGCATGGAAAATAATACTAAATACATTATTAAAATGACTGAGACCTTAGTGTAATTAATGAAGTTATATTTTTTTGCCATAAATTTGGATTTTCAAAATAGGCTGTTACTATTCAACATATAATATATACTATCGTTAAATATCTACAGAACGTTATTTATTTAGATGATGTAATTGTTGTCATAGCGATTCTTGCTGATTATGAGATGGAAGAGCGTTTATGATTCCTTCTATTTCTTGAAGATTAATGATTATATATTCATAAATATTAACCTTTTCATAGTTTTTCTCAAGTCGGATTTTATTGCACTAACTGTAATATCGTCACTGGTCTCCATGACGTAAAACTTGATGTTCTGAAACATTTAAAACGTATTATAAATAAATATATAAATTATCACTATTTTGAACTAAGTATTTAACACTATTTTAGTCATAAATAGATAAAGCTTTGAACCTACACTTTATGCAACTAGCAGCAGTATTTGAGAGCCATCAGTTTCTAGACTTTGCGTGCCTATCATTTTCAGTCTCTTCAGTCAGCTTATGTCTAATCAAATACAAGTTTATTCTTAAGTATACTCCATTCCATAAACAAAAGCGTTCACATATTTGGAAGAGGAAAGTAGAGAGGAATATGAAAGCCTGCCATATAATAATTATACAAAATATTTTATAAAATAAGCTACTGACCTTAATATCAACTTCCCTGTCCAAATTTAAAAGCTCAGCTTTATCGCCAGCAATGATCTTGGTGAGAGGAGCCAAGTCTTCCACGTGTTTCGAAATGAAGCCAAGAGCAAACATACTGTCCTTCTCCTCACCGGTGCGAAAGAAAACTCCTGGAATATAATGATTTATACTAGTTAAGTCTTACAGCAATGACTAGGATAGAAGAAGATAAAAGTAGCGGGACCAAGAGTTTGAAATTAACAAAAAAAAATCGATGTAATAAATAAAAAAGTGCAGGCAATTGAAGGCACGCTGACGTGATTTTTGTAATATTATATATATGAAAAAAGAAACTCATTAATGCTAACATACCTCTCATATTGGTAGTGCCTGCTGTTGGATGGTGACCAAACATACCACAGTAGAATGATGGTATACGTGTTGAACCCCCGATGTCTGAGCCTGGTAATTATAATTACATAATGATAGCATTTGAAGCGCTCGTGGTGTAGCATGATAAGCCATTCTTAATCGATCGGAAAAGATAAGCTACCACCATCGTGGCTGGTCAAGCGTTTCCGTGCTTTGAAAGGCACGTAAAACCGCTGGTCCCGGTTATCACCTTATTGTGAGAGTCGTTAAGCTAGTTGGAGTTGTTGGATCTACCAATCCACAGTGGGCACGCGTGATAGAGAATTTGCTCATTCCCTTTCACAGTAATCGGTAATTTGTGAAAGGAGGCCTGTTTTCAGCAGTGGGACATTATAGGCTGATGATGATGATGATGAATGTTAGCTCAGTTAGATAGTTAGTGAGTAACGTTGGACATACCAGTGAAGAATCTTTACATTGCAGGAGATATATATTCACATTGCAATCATCTGCACGAGATATAAGTATATGAATATGCCCGACAACGAGAATTTTGATTGATGATTAAACAAAATCGTTTTACATCTACTGCGAATTATCCAAAACAACTTACACAAGCTAATAGGAGTACTATATGTGGCAGTTAAAGCAGCTTCAGCCCCACTAGAACCTCCGGGGCTTCTCCCCGTATGATGGGGGTTCTTTGTCATGCCGTATACGGGGTTGCGGGTTTCTTGCCTGAGGACCAAGATTTAAACTCTATTAATCAACTATTATTATTCTTTGCCCATTTCTACCTTTAATCCTCATAATCCTCTTCTTTTTCTCAGCTCCTCACTTGAATATAGAAATGGATGAGATGAATTACGAATTGACTAGTTTAATTCTATTTTGTGAATTGAAGTTTATTTTTTCTTCCTACTTGCCTCTATTTTATTTAAAACAATGATTGGACCCAAGAAATTGTCATCCCTCATTAATGGAATATTTCGAAAAAACCCTACTTCTCGATGATGACAATTCAACAAGCAAGTGTCAATTAATATAAGATTTCTGATTATATGGCTTACCAAATAAGTAATTCAGGTAGATTAGTGGAAGCAATTGGAATGGCTCCAGCCTCCTTCAGTCTTACAATTGCCTCGCTATCTTCAGTAGCTACTTCCTTTCTTCTAGACCACAAACCCATTGTTAAAGGCATGCCTTTTATGGCCTGACTCTCTTTTGTGGTGAATGGGACACCTGAAATTAACATGAGGTACAGAATAAACGGTATCTTTATTTCTTACAAAATTCTTCATATATAACGATAATCCATTATTATAGAAATCTAAGCCATAGTAATATAGTTCGAAGAAAAAATGATGATGTCATAATCGTTAAAGATAGTGATGAAACCATAACAGAGAGAGAGAGAGAGAGAGCGAGAGTGTACTTTGTACCCGCCTGACCTAATCGACCGTAAGCTGAACATCTGTTGAAATTGGTATGGTCCAGCGAATACACATCAGATTCAAATACCTTCTAGGTTTTGTGTGCTTACCACCATCTACTTTCTTCTACTTTATTGCGTATCCATTGTTAGGATAAGAATATGTTAGTTATCTCAAAAATATAACTTATAATACCTTCTTTTTCCCTGAATCAGGGAAAAAACTAAGTACCCAAAAAGTATCCTCATAAATCCATGTTTATACCGACATACCTAAGAAGGGCTTCTTCTTAGCTTCTTCATCAGAGAGACCTGAAGCGACGAGAGCGTCGACTTTTCGTGCATCCTCCAGAGCTGCTTCATATCTTTCGGAGACTACGGCATTAATTATTGGATTCACCTGAAATATATTTATCGTCTTTAAGTCAGAAACTTAAATATTGTTAGACTCTTAACTCTATAGCATTTGCTATTATACGACCTTTACTGGTGGTAAGCTTTCTATTTCTAGCCCAGCAAACGACAGCAAGTCTTTGCCCCCCGTGGGGCCCCGTGCCCATATGCATGCAGAAATAGAGAATTATAGAAAGCCCAACAAGGGCGTCGCCAGCCGATGGCGCAGGGGGGGGCAAGTTGACTTTACCTACTACAATTCATACTTTTGAGAAAAGTAGGTATGAATTGTAGGTAAAGTCGACAGCACATGAAGCTTTTCACTTGTACTACGAGCCTTACATCTACAGCGATTGTAATAACAACAGTATCTTAGTACTATATACATACACGGAATATTAAGAGTGGAATTGCTGAATTCATTCGAGTTTCGACGTACGGGAATGATTGTTCAAGGCTTGAACTTCAAGCAAATCAACTAAAAGACTTAGGACTTTGGTTGCATTATATTTGGCAATTTTTTTAGAATCTCTAGGGGGGTGGAGCAGCTGCCCCTCCTTGCCCCCCCTTGGCGACGCCCTTGAAGCCCAACTAGCGGAAACTATTTCTACGTGTTGGATCTGTATCCCCACGCTCAGTTTCCAAAAGGAATGATCCTCGCTTGGACCACAATATCCAAAATATGCAAATAATAAAAAGTACAAGCAAATCTGTTAATCATTCTAGCAGATTTTGATCATTGATTTCTGTTGATAAATATATTTGGTATTACATAGGATCTGCTGTGAATGCTAAAAATTCATCATATTCCTCGAGTGGCCTATTAGATTTGACTAAGATCCTTGTCAAACAGTACAAATGCTAATCATTCCTCATCACATACTACCTCTTTAATCCTCTCAATGACAGCTTTGACCAGATCTTCAGACTTGAGTTCCTTCTCCTTAATCTTCCTAGCCAGTGTTGTAGCACTTTCCTTCAAGATGGCATGTTTCTGATCCAAGGCTGGTATGGGTTCCTTTCTCTTTCCCCAGTAAAGTGAGAAGAAGAAATCTACAATGGCATCTAGCAGTAGTCGCGTGTAGAACAAGAACGTTTTTATCTTTTTCCCCATTTTTTACGAGAACACCTGTAAAAAAATATAAGCACATTAAAAAATCTATCTTAGATACGGACTGGAAGCTTGAAATTTCCTTCTAAGGAAGAGTTTTTCAAAATTCATCCCTAAGGGGTTAAGAGAGGGGTTAGAGGGCAATAGATAAAGGCTTAGAATCCAATAAAAGGTGTTGATATAAGATAATGATGTTAGGTCTGTCTATTTTTCCGATTTAATTGGTCTAGCCCTTTTAAGACTAGCTGTCTCCAGCGGTTTCATCCGTGTTCCTGGGACAAAAAGTAGCCGATGCTTCTCTCCATACTATATAGCACGGATTGACTATATAGTCTACCTAGCCGCAAAATTTCATCGCGATCGGTGAATAAGTTTTGTCGTGAAATAACACACAGACAGAATTACTTTCGCATTTATATATTGCTTGTTTATTAGTATACCTAGGATATATCTAATATTCTGTAATTATAGTATTGTATACATAGGCAGTTTAAGAGAAAGTTAACCTAAAATTATCGCAGTGGATGCGTATATGTACTCAAGTGCATGTTACACAACTAACTGGCGCTTAGCTGTGCCCTCATGCAGAACTTAAGTTTACGCAAGTGACTTAAGTGTTAGAAGGTTGTTCACCTTATGCGGTTTAGACATTTGGAGAACCACTTTTCTTGCATCGTAAAATTGCTAATAAACGTTCGATTACACGTGTAGGTACAAATGTTTAACTTTTCTGACAGATCATATAGTAGGTAGTAATTGTTTTTTTTTATTTATAATAGGTATACATCTATATACCTACTAGAAAATTTATAGGTATGTACATGAAAAAAAAATACTCCAGGCTATTACGTACCTATCTTTGGTGGTGAGGTAATCGTAACGTTACTGATTTCATCCAATGACGCTGTAGAACGATAAGCCATTCGTGGGCCCTGATTGCTTATTCTGTAATCTGTGCCTGATTGGATGAAATTCATTTATGGTATTCGTTACGAATAAAATACGCGGTAGAACCCCTTTTTTTTTTGTTTTACCACTAATGTGGCAAACAAGCATACGGCCCGCCTGATGGTAGGTAAGCAGTTACCGTAGCCTATAGACGCTTGCAACACCATGGGTATCACTCGCGCGTTGCCAACCCCTGCTATTCAAGTGAAAACTTTAATTGTAATCCCATACTAAGCGGAGCCAGTTATAGTAATTGATATTCTCATATATC
The DNA here is from genome assembly GCA_947623365.1 of Achlya flavicornis. Classification (NCBI taxonomy): domain Eukaryota; kingdom Metazoa; phylum Arthropoda; class Insecta; order Lepidoptera; family Drepanidae; genus Achlya; species Achlya flavicornis. Next base: position 2,008,837 of record OX392483.1, on the reverse strand, counting down.
ACTCTTAAACCAAATACATACATAAAACAAACAGTGTCTATAAGAATAAATATGTGTCTGAGGGGGAATCGACCTATGACCTACGACCTATGACATGACAGACATTATCAGTCAGTAACCTTCACGCTAAGCGGCCGGTCAATTAAACTCGTTGATGTTTCATTGTTAGTTGATTCAATCAAACTGTTGACCAAATTGTATGACCTAGGTACCTTTTAATAATAATTTTACTTCTTGTAGGTATAGAATGTTATTGGTAAATCACGAAACGAGCTTGTTTACCTTGGACTCTGTACCTTAAATTATTTTTTAATTTAATTTTACAATGTTAACAGGATAATGCATTTTTCAATGCCATTGCTATTTTATTTTGTATGCAATTGTAATAAAAAGTAAGCTGTTTCTTTCTATAACATTAAAGTCCTGTGTCCTTCTTTTAGGCGATGATAGCTCGGTGGTAGTGACGTCACAAAGGTCCCGGATTCGAATCCAACAATGAGCGATTTTCGGTGAAGGAAAACATCGTAAGGAAATCATAGCACGGTGGTAGGGTACTTTGTAGTACCCTGGCCAGCTACCCTTCTACTACTACTACTCTCAACTTTAAAATCTGTCGCCAAGCACCTATCGGTGTGTTCCGACTACTTCCAACGGCTGCATTTGAGTTCCTTCTAGGCATTGGTGCTTGTTTACAACCTTCGGGCACCCATCATCACTTACATAAACACAAATTTACAGTACAGAAAAAACACAAAAAACAGCTCTCTGTCTTGAATAGCTCTAGCACAAACAGTTGGGATCGTGATGTGGCTGTCACAGGCACCTATACCCGTTCCTTGTAACCTGATGGTGCGTCCATGCTACGCGAATCGAGCACGAGCCGAGCCACGAACGAGCCTACAACGAGCACGATGCGAGTCCCTTTGTTCGTGAAAAAACTGACAATCGCGCTCGTTCGAGGCTCGCAAGCCCGTCCACGCTTCGCGAATCGTGCTCGCAGTGTGCTCGTTCGAGGCTCGGCTCATGCTCGGTTCGCCAAGCATGGACGCACCATTAGGCACGGTATAAATTATAATAAGACTGTGCCGAGACAGAAATAACTATGCGGATGGAGCCGCGGGCATATGCCAGTCTTTTTTTATTAGCAACTTGCGATTTAGGATGCGCAATAAAAATCTCTAAATGTGCAACTAAATCGAAGGTCAGATAGGCATGTACCTACTGTGTCCAACATTTACGCAAGAAACATTTTTCATATTGCATCACCTCGCATTTTATGTCTAAAGAATTAACTTTTGAAATACGTCAATGAGTTATTTTATTTCCGTGTGAATAATACACAGCCAAAATAATTTAGCAAAAACTCAATAGGTACTTACTATGATTACTCTGAGGTATTATTTAAGATTTGATAATCTTGGACGTAGGTATTGTACGAAGGTTGAGAAAATTGGGAACATTCATTATATTACAAAGATATCATCATAGACATACAAAAAAAACAAGACGGAGTGTCACCTTATTAGAAAGTGAAGCAAAAAATTTCCTACGTGTGCGTGAGTAAAATCAGGGGGCTTACTCCCGTGCGAATCCCTTTGTACGTGAAAAAACTGACAATCGCGCTCGTTCGAGGCTCGCGAGCCCGTCCACGCTACGCGAATCGTGCTCGCAGTGTGCTCGTTAGTGGCTCGGTTCGCTAAGCATGGACGCACCATAATAGAGGACGCGAGTGCAGGTATGTACTTCGTGTACCAAAAGGGTACACAAGTTACACAACACATACACTGGATGGAAGGACTTGCGTTATCCCATTTCAAAACTTTTCTTTAATGAACGCGCTTTAAGTAGGTTGGGATTGGGACCTAGCTAAACTACCTTTCACTAATGTTTACCAAAATGTAAACACTATTTACCATAGAAACATTTTCATTCAATCTACTTCTAATGTATTTGCAACACACAAATTTATGTAAATAATTAAATAGGTATCTACCTACGTAACGTAAATGTTCTGATGTAACCAACATTTAGAACTCGATCAGAAATTGCAAAATAAGTACCTGCTTTAAAAACTTTTTTTTATTTTTTATTAGGTAATTCAGTTTTAATACCACTATCCTATCCCACCTACTTAACTAGGTAATCTAATTAATCGCGAAAGTGAGTTTGTTTGTTACGTCTTCATGTTTCAACTACTCAACGGATCCTCATGAAATTTGGCATGCAGATAGCCTATGGTATGGAGAAGGACATAGGCTACTTTTTGTTCCCGGATTGCGGGTGAAACCGCGGGGGACAGCTAGTAATATTATAAATTCGAAAGTGTGTTTGTTTGTTACGCCTTCACGCCTCAACTACTCTACGGATCATCATGAAATTTGGCATGCAGATAGATATAACATGCGAGAGACAAATAATTATTCCATGTAATACCACGGTTTTACGTGTTTTTTTTTATGGGTGATGGGCTTGCGTTTGGCCTCCGACTGACCCCAGGAGGAGTTATGACAAGGCCGAGGATGTGGCACGCTTACCCAGAAAATGCCTATTCACTCTCGCCTTGAAGACTAATAGTAGTTCGCATAAGAAACGAAGAGCGAAGCGTTGAGTCCATATAAACTACCTACCTAGGTAGTTATAATATAGAAGAAGAATCAGTTTTTTTTTCTGTGTATAGGCCTGTGTTTGACCGTAATCTCACCATGGTAAGTGACGATGCGGCCGAAGGTGATAAGCACACAAAGGCTGGAACTGGCTCTCAAGTGTAGCTATCGGAACACACCGAAAGGTGCTTGGTGACAGATTTTCAACTTAAGGGTGGTAGGTAACCAGCCAGGCGGGTACTGCAAAGTACCCTTACCACCGTGCTATGGTTCCTCACGATGTTTTCCTTTACCGAGCTCGAGCTCATTGTAAGATTCGAACCCGGGACCTTCGTCTCGGTATCCGGCGTCACTACCACTGAGCTATCATCTATCAGATGTATCGACGCACAGTGCAAACACACACACAGTCATGAAATTTGTTTTTTTTAATATGATAGGTACACGCAGTTTGGCCCATAGCCCACTAAAGGTTTATCAAAAGTCAATCTAATTCTAAGGCAATAAAATAAGAGATCGCGAGAAAAACCACGGAGCAGAAAGCTAGTTTGATACTAAAAAGTTTTCCACATTTTACCCTCAAAGTATCAACAAAAAACAAAGATATAAAATAAAAACAATCATACAAAAATAAAGATAACGCACCGCTATCAAAAACTCTCGTTCCAAACTGATTATTAAAAAAAAGAATAAATTATGAGTACCTACTTATCACTTATATTAAAAATATAGACACACGCGATAACTTGAAGCGTGTTCACTGCCACAGGCCAATGATTACTAAGCAAGTTGCCGGATTTGCAGCTTGCCGCTTCGATCGCTACCTATGTAATTATTTATGCCTACGCATGCATTTATTAAGTCGTTTTTACATTGAATGTTTTTTTATTTTGACCACAATGTTGCTGAGGTGTTAATCAAAGAGATAGGATAGGAAGCAAACAAGTACCTAGATGTAAGTACCTAAGTACACAGCCTATAGTGCCTACCTACGCCGAGAGAATCTCTGAAATGGCGGAAATCTGATTATAATGGGCAGTCGGATTTGCCGTTTCCGAGATTTGGTCTCTCGGCGGCCGCACTGTATCTAGATACTAGATACCTACATAGGATAGAATAAAAATTTCAAGTTCAGTTTTTAAATTGAGAATGCCCAGTCACCGGAGCAAACAGTTTAACTAGCTATAACCATAGAGATTATTTGTGGTTTTAATTAAACTCCTAAATCAAAATATTGCGTGATTATTTCAAATCAATTCAAGAGACTGTTACGGTGTTTCGTTCTTTCTGCATACGTGAGGTGAATTAACCACCTCTCACTAATTAGACTTTTTTTTTTACTTGGCTTGCTTAGGCCTATTTTTGACCGCAATCTCACCATGATGTGGCCGAAGGTGATTAGCACACAAAGCCTACAACGAACTAGGTCTCAAGTGCAGCTGTCCGAAAACAGCCAGGTGGGTACTACAAAGTACCCTACCACCACTACAATGTACCCTACCAACTGTTTAGCTGTGCTAGTTTTCTCACGATGTTTTCCAACACTGAAAGCTCAAGCTCATTGTTTGATTCGAACCCGGAACCTTCGTCGCAGCATCCGTCACAACCACTGATCCATATTTTTGTATGTTTGGGAATCAATTACGCATATTTATGCATATAGACGATCAAACCGGCTTCAGTTTCAAGCTAGCAATCCGTCTGAAACTCTTTAACATCGTGATATTCCTATTCCCCCTTATTAATAAATAAGGTTTAAGTTAAGTATAGCGTAATACCACAGTCTATTAAACCTAGGGTTTCGTTCCCGGGTCCCGGGAACCGGGAATTCCCGGGAAATACGTCGTTCCCGAAGTCGGGATTTTTTTTGAGATTTCCCGGGAATTCCCGGGAATTTCTTTATGAGATTGAATGCTCTAAAACACTGCAAATATTGGTCAAACATAACGAAAAACCTTTGAAACACAAAGATGTTGCATACGATATTAAAACAAATGTCGATATCCACCGTTATCTAACGAACTGAACTACAAGCTTATGAGAAATCGCTGAAAGGAACTGTAGGAAGTGTGTATTTGGGGAGATAACGTTTTTTTCTTAGAAAAATTTCAAGTTTTCCGAAAATACCCATAAAAACATGTTTGTTTGTAACATGTTTTTAACCTATCAAAAGTCAAGTAAAATACGTAATTTAATTTAATTACCTATTTGTGTCTCACACACAAACATAAGTAGAAAATTATAAATAATCATATTAAACTATAGGTCATACATAGTTACTATGGGTAGTTTCTAAACTGCCGATTTTAGAGAAAATCTCTGAATGCGCGTAATTTTGACGAAAATGAAAGTTACATTAATATTTTTTTTAAATATATATTTTTGGAGATAAAGCTTATCAGCGTTTTTGACAAAGTCAAGTAAAGCACATCATCATCATCATATCAGCCTAAGGATGTCCGCTGCTGAACAAAGACCTCCCCCATGAACTTCCACTTCGAACGATTTTGGGCCGCTTGCATCCAGCGGCGCCCAGTGACTCTGACGTCGTTGATCCGTCTGGTGGGAGGTCGTCCCAGTACAGTACAGTACAGGAGTACGTGGTTGCCACTCGCGTCGTCTTCGAGAGATGTGGCGTAGACGATGCATTCTTAATTTAAACGGTTAAAACAGTTTTGCTGTCAAAAAAAGAACTTGCGCGCCATACTTGTTGACGTTCTCATTGACTATTATCAAAAAATCTAGTGAAAAAAATACAACAAACTTGTATTTTTTAACAAGTGTGTTGAAAAACGTCGTATGACACACGTGTGCATTGATCATTAAACTCTCGGGTTCCTTTGCTTAATAGGTACCGTATCGTGTGATTACCAACTTTGCACACGTCTCATAATGTACTATTATTTACTTCTGAGACAAATAAATTGCTAATTTAATTAAATTACGTGGTTTACTTGACTTTATATACGTTAAAATAACAAAACTAACAACTTTTAAAATTTCCCGGGAATCGGGAATTCCCGGGAAGTCATTTTTTTCATTCCCGGGTCCCGGGAATGGAAAAAGGTCGGGAAAAACGAAACCCTAATTAAACCATACAGTCGACGAAGCCGTCTAGACAGGGCAATCGTGCGGGGTGTGAGGGGCGAGACGCGGGAAAGCCGTTACCGACCTGCGAACAAAACGATGTTAGTAGCTCGGTAAACAGAATTCAGGGCTAACGCGTGTTTGTGTCTGTAATTATTTTATATTAATTTGTTTATCTAAAATGGTGCAAACGAAAAGTGCTGTGAGAGACAGCAAGTTTTCATCCTATTTAAATAAAGATCTGCGGTTTCATCAGCGTCCACACACAGAAGAAAGGTAAATTAATTAAAAAAATTAAAAAAAGTTTTTGGTGGGGGAAGCCCTAAAGTAAACAGTGTCTGTAATGCTTTTACGATATTTGAGTAATTAAAAATAGTTTAACCATGTTATATTATACTTAAATGAGCTTACAAGAAACCTAACCTCTAAAAGTGTTGAAGGCAGATATTGAAAATTCGCTGAAGTAAGACAAATTTTGAGATATTTGCAGTTTTGTGAACACTAAACATTACAGTTAATTTTGAAAATACACCAACACAAGCTTAAAGACACCACGATTCGTCAGATGGTAATTTAGAAAACAATCAAAACTCAAATCAGCTGTGGGTGTCGTTCTGAAATATTTGTCACAATTTGATAGACAAGTGACTTTGACATATATGCATTGGTGCCAACATCAAGAAAAAAAAAAAAAAACTGCGTTCCAGAGCCTAAAATATATAATAACCACGATAGATAACATTTTTGATTGGTAAACATTTTTAACACGGAGATAAATTTTTGCATAAACAAATAATTATGGATACTCAAAATGTAACAGTAAGAAAATTGCCTAAGGTGAAGTCATGCATCAATATTTCAAATGTTTCTGATTATGATGATCACTTTAGTGATTTAAATTCTACACTACTGGATAATTCAATTAGGAGTCTGCCAAACATTTCAATCAATAACAATGCTAAAATAACAGAACTGCAATTACAAATAGATCAATTAACTATGGAATTAGATGGCGCACATTTAGAAATAGACGATCTTGGCTTGGAAAACAAAAAATTAAAAAAAGAATTATTGCAATGCCAGAAAACTATAGAAGTATGCAAAAAATTAGGTTACAACGAAAACTTATCCCCTATGAATATAATGACAAAAAGTTTGAAAAAAGATCGTAAAAGGAAAAATTTGCACAAGTGTTATGATGATCTAAATAACAGCATATTACAAACAGAACAGCATACATACGCCGCATCAGATAAAGCAAATAACTCGACTATGGAGAACAAAGAGGCCAGTAAATTGTTATTGGAAAAAGAAATTATAGATGATGTTGAAATAATAGAAGATATAAATATTAATAATTTTGAAGATTCACATGAGACAATATCAAATCATAAGAAGAATAATGCAAACGGTACTAATTCTCTAAATCAAAAGACCAAGCAAGTAAAAAAAGTATATATTGTAGCAGATCAACAGGGCAAAGGACTTCAACAGGCTTTGCAAAAGCTATTGGGATCAGATTTTGAGGTCTACGCTGTTTCTAAGCCTGGAGCAAGAACAAAAGATGTAGCGAAATTTTCAGTAAATGATATAGATAATCTAAGTACCAATGATTTTGTGATAGTATTATCTGGTACAAATGATGTAAACCCATTTGATTTTGTAAGTAATTTGAACAACTTCTTATACTCGATACGTAATGCAAGTGTTATAGTTTGTGAAATTCCATATAATTATGTCTTAAATGAAAAAAAAATGAATTATGAGGCAAAATACATGTCTAGTAAACATAGGAATGTGACTTTTCTAGATTTGGGTTATAGTAGGTATGTACCACACAGAAGTTACTTTGGAATGTTTCTGTGTAGAAACATTCTAAAGGAAATTTTACGTATTAATTACCAACAAAGATTTACTGAACACCAGAATATATTACTCAATAGCAAAGTAAAAGATGCAGAGACACAAACCTCAGACAGTGATTTTTTAGACATAATATAACATATAATGTTTTGAAGAGTAAAAGTAACTTATCCAAAAACCACTCAAAAGATATATTAAGGAAGAAACATAGTTATAAAGGCAATTCATATAAAAATCTTAAAATTTTTCACACAAATATGCGTAGTGCAAGAAATAAAATGCTAGACCTCGAAGAGTATATTGATAGCTTAGGGAGTATGGACCAAAGTCCACATATAATTTGTTTAACTGAGACGTGGTTTAATGAAAACGAAATAAACAACTACAATCTCACAAATTTTGTATTTGTGGCTCATCAATCGAGGAAAGAATCCTCTGGAGGTGGTACAGCAATTTATGTACGAGAAAATATGTCTAAATGTTGTAAGGAAAATAATATTTCTAATGATTTAGTAAAAGAGAAAGCGATCGAGTTTAGTGCTATAAAATTATCTTTAAATAATACTGAAATAAATATATTTGTAGTCTATAGATCTCCAAAACATACAAATTTTGAATACTTCATAGAAACTTTTGAATGCTTATTAAAACAATTTACTTTTAAAAAGGTTATATTTGTTGGAGATTTCAATATCGACACTTTGAATAAAAATTCAAATCAAACTAAAATATTTTTAGAATTATTAACTATGTATGGAATGAGCTATGCAATTAAACAACCAACTAGAAACTCCAAAACTCTGGATAATATAATAACAAATTTGAACGAAGACTTGTATGCGTGTACGGTTTTAGCATCAGGACTATCTGATCATGACAGTCAAATAATAGAAGTAAAATACAATGTTGATAATAACGATGAAGTAAAAATGAATGAAATAAGAATGATAACTAAAGAGAACAAGAAAAAATTTGTAGAATCAGTAAGCAAAATAGACTGGACGTTTTTAAAAAAACACAACAACAATACTAATGATATGTATAATCTATTTCATGATAAAATACATAGTTTATTCGAAACTCACTTTCCTTTGAGAAAGAAAAGTTTTCGGTGTAATCACAAAAGCTGGATCACAAAGGGAATTAAGATATCTAGTAAAATTAAAAGGAGTCTGATAACTAGCATAAGGAAAGAAGGAAACAGCAAAAAAGAAGAAGATATTAAAACTTACTCCCGAGTACTAAAAAATGTTGTCATATCAGCTAAAGCATTACATAATAAAAGAACAATTACTAATGCATCTAATAAAATAAAGACTATATGGAACATAGTTAAAAAAAGTACAGGGAAACTTCGAAAGAAGGAAATTCACGAATGGAAAGTTTATGATGGATATAAATGGCAAAAAAACAACAAAGAAACTGCTAATATATTCAACAACTTTTTTATTAAAGCCGGCCAAAACAAAACATCATGTAAAGTTAATATGACAGATGTTTCAAATTTAATAAGTAAAACTACCGTTAAAAATAGTGAATCAATGTACATGAAGCCGACTGATCACTTAGAGATTGCAAGAGAGATAATGAAACTAAAAAATAAGAAATCATCGGGTCCCGACGATTTCCAAACTGAAATAATAAAAATAATAACGGATTTCATAAGTCAACCTCTATCTGAAATCATAAACACAAGTTTTACTAATGGTGATTTCCCAGACAAATTAAAAATGGCAAAAGTCGTGCCAATTCACAAAAAGGGCACAAAAACGGAACCTGGAAACTTTAGGCCAATATCCTTGCTATCCGTGTTTGCAAAATTATTTGAAAAAATAATTTTTATTCGAATCATTGCTTATCTAGACAGTAATAACCTGCTTTGTGAAAATCAGTTTGGCTATCGCACCAAAACATCTACCACAGACGCTCTTTTTGAAGTAACAAATAACATAATGTATAATCTAAATGAAAAACGAAAATGTGCAGGTCTTTTTTGTGATCTAAGTAAAGCGTTTGACTGTGTAGATCACAGTATTCTCTTATTCAAACTGGAGTATTATGGAATAAGAGGAGTGGTTCATGATTTACTGGTGTCATATCTGACAGACAGAAAACAATTCGTGACTTTTGAGGTTCAATCTGAAACTGGAACTAAAATTATTAAATCAGAGGAAAAACTAATTACTCGTGGAGTTCCTCAAGGATCGGTACTAGGGCCACTTTTGTTCCTGATTTTTATCAATGATTTACCACCAAATATTCAGGATGGGAATACATTTTTGTTTGCAGATGACACTAGTGTTATAATTGATGGGGATAACTACAATATAGTCAAGGATAAAATTAGCGCAGTTATTAGTCAATTAAAAGGATGGTTTCTATCAAACCAGTTATTTCTAAATGATAGTAAAAGTAACTATGTAATATTTAAACGTAGTCATAAACCGGAAACCGATGAACTATCCAATCAAATTGATGGAATAGACATAACAACAGCGGTTAAATTCTTAGGAGTAAAGTTGGATAATAGATTGGATTACAAACTTCATGTTGAAAATACAAGAAATAAACTTCTCAGTGCCTGTTATAGTTTGAGAGCTCTAAAAAGGACGGAATCCAGTGAGATCTTGAAGATTGTTTATTTCTCATATTTCCAATCAATAATGAGTTATGGCTTGGAAATATGGGGCCATTGTTCGGACTTAGTCTCTTTGCTTAGGCTACAGAAGAGAGCCCTTAGATTAATGGATGGAGCTAGTTGGCTGAGTAGTTGCAAGCCTTTATTTATAAAATATGAAATTTTAACAGTTTATTCATTGTATATTTATTTGGTTAGCGTACGCATTCATAAAAATAGGGACAAATATCCTAAATTTGGGACAAATTTGTGTACACAATTAAGAGTTAATAGATTACAATTACCTAGACCTACTTTTGAATTCTTTAAAAAAACAATCCACTACAGAGGCATAGAAATATATAATAAATTAAGTAAAGATCTGAGAGAAATAACAAGCCTACATATTTTTTCAAAAGAATTAAAACAGAAGCTGTCTAAGAAGCCATATTATGACCTTGATGAATTTTTTAATAACCCTATTTAAATATATATTTTTTTTTTATTTATTAATTTGCATCTGTGATTTTGACATGCAAATATATCTTATTGTGAATGGGTATGTTTTATATAAATGTGTACAAAGTGTGAAGATATGAAATATTATTGTGTTTAAATTTAAATAAAAATTATTATTATTTCTTTTATGTGAATTACTAACATAACTTAATTTGGAATGCCTTTAAAAAAATGTTTTAGTAGTAGTTTTGGTTGTAATAATAATAATCAGATATATGTAATTGTATAACTATCCCAATTTAATTTTATAAATTCCATGTATTGTCTTTGTGTACACCTGTATTGGTAATTATGTCACAATAAATGAATTGAATTGAATTGAAATAAATAATGGTACAGTGCATACAATAATAATTTTATATTTGTCATGTCGTGTCACGTTAATAACGCCAACAAAATGGCCGAATGGCGGACGGTAAAAAATATCTAATAGGCACACAGGTATAGGTAAGCACTGGAAATCAATATTGGAACATCGTATCCTAGCCGTGTTTGGGGTTGTTGGAATTGTCGTGAGATGAACTTTGACCATGTATGGTTTCCAGGGTCTGATGATGGAGTAGTTATTATAATATTGTTTAAATTATAATAATGCTAACAATGTTTCATTGTTATCTGCAATAAATAAATAATTTTATAAATATTGTTTACTTGTGACAACCCTGGCCGTCGCGATACTGTCGCGGCGTCGGACGACTGTATGGTTTAATAGACTGTGGTAATACTGTGGTAATACCTAGGATTAAAATATATCCGTCACTTTCTAATGTCATATAAACAAAAAGGGATGAGGCTATCTATTACAAGACTGACTTACACCTTATTTATTAATAAAGGGATTGTGTCGATTTTGTGTATGTGTAGTGATTTTAAGGTATAAGGTTTTGTAAATAATCGTAATTTTTAACCTTTTATTTATTTATAAAATAAACAGTTCTCAACTGTCACGGTCAGGTAGGTAACTGAAAAAGGAAGGACAAACGCTGACGCACTTTACTCGATTGCCATGATTTTTATTTATTATTATGTACTTTATTTACATACCTACAGCGATATCATATGTAAATGCCAGACATTCACCTGGATATAGGCTGTTTTAAACATTTAAGTACCTACTAGTAATAATAATAAAAGTAATATACCTACCTACATATGTATAAACTTGCCTATTTTTTTTTTATTTAGGTAAAGTACCTACCATGTTGTTTTTATTTGTGAGAAGTTGTGGTATTGTGATAAAATAGACTCGTAACTCGTAATAAAATAGAGTCCAAGGATCAAAGATTTGACTACGCATTTTTTTTATGTCAAGAGGCAAGACAAGACAATGTTGACAAAGGCAACAGCAGACGCCCTGTTGGGAAGTGGTCACGGTCATCTATAGACATTTGCAATACCAGGGGGATTGCCAGTATGTTGCCGACTTTGACGAGCTCTTTTTACGCCTCTTTTGAAGAACCTCATATCGTAATTTGACATTATAATAGTAAAAAACACAGTTTAAAAGTCGCTACGATATCGTTGAAGTTTTGTTACGAGAATCGAGCCTCTGAGGGAAAACCGTAATGGGCACACAGAGCGTATATCTCTCCGAAGGCTGAGGGTTCAAAGCCGCCAGTGAGTATGGGATCGTCAACAATACGAAGGGCCCGCCTTCGTACCGAAGCAAGTGGATCAAGCTGATAAGCGGGTGCGCCTGCTAAGAGGTGCGAGCAGTTCTCCATATGTGGCCTAACCTGCGCTTTATAAAGCTGTAGTCGTTGGAAATTCGTGAAGTACCAATTAGCTTTATTTAACACACCCAACTTATTTAAAGCTAGTTTGGCTTTACTTTCCAAATGACTTCGAAACTAGAAATCACTCGCAATGTTGTCACCGAGGATCCCGATACTCTTTGAGATGATTAGGGGAACGTCTTCGAACTTTGGTGGAGCTACGAACTCTTTTTCTTCTTCGCGGGGTCTTTTTCGCGGAGAACGCGCAGACCTGTGTCTTCGAGGGGTTGAATCGGACTATATTGTCTCCCCCATTCCGAGACCTGCTCCAAGGAGGTCTCGACTTCAGACACAAGTTGTATTCGACTTTCCTCCACCATGGACCGAGGGATGTTAGCACAGCCAGTATTGGGCATTACCAGTGCTGTCATCCGCATAGCAGTGAATGCTGGGAATATTCAGCATATCATTGATATGCAGGATGAACAGTGGGCGATAGCACGCAGCCCTGTGTGGCGTACCGCGAGCATTAATATTCTTGATGTCGGAGCAACATCCGTCAAAAGTGACATTGATGCTCCGATCAGCAAGAAAGCTGGTCACCCAAATGCATAAACCCTCGGGAATTCCATATGAGGGTAGCTTCGATAGAAGTGCCCCGTGCCAGGCCCAGTCAGAAACATCAAGGCTAACTGCCAATGCCTTGCCTTTAGGTACTCTCTATGGCTTCAGCCCATCAGTAGGTCAGGTAAACGAGAAGTTCACCAGCTGAACGACCATGGCGGAAGACGTATTGGCAGTCGCTTATCAGCTGGTGCTCCTCTAGGTACCAGAGTAGCTGAGTGTTGATGACCCGCTCAATCAACTTAGAGAGAAGGGAGGTTATCGCTATAGGCGTTTGACAGATCTGTTCGATCACCTTTTTTGGGAATAGGATGTACTATGTACTGGGGCGGTCTTCCACGAAGAAGGAACACGTCCAGCGGTATAGGAAATCCTGAATAGGCGCGTCAACACTGGAGACAACTGAGTACACGTCCTTAGCACAATGGCGGGAATACCATCTGGACCACTCGACTTTCGGACGTCAAGGGAGAGCAGAGCTCCCCTGACAGCGTTTTGCAAGAAGCGGACTTCCGGCATCAAGCTGTGACACCGCGGGATAGTGGGCGGTGAGCATAGAGGCTCCCCCGTAGTCAATTGTCGAGTTCGATGCAAAGAGGGCTGCCAGAAGAACAGCTTTCTCCTTTGCAGTGTGGCCAGATAGTCATCCGGTGCGTGTAATGAAGGTGTAATGGTGGAAGTGACGATAGCTTTGGCAAGCGACCAAAATGCTTGGCTCCCAGAAGGGAACACCAGCAAGCCGATCACTAACTAACTATCGAGAAAACTCAAATAAGACAAGGCTGTATGGCTCAACCTTTGCCTGCCTTTTAGCGAATATTCAACAATAACAAAATATCTTTGACATTTTTAACCTTGAAATTGAACTCTTGCTTGCTTCTCTAATCTCTTGCTTGCTTCATAGCGTTATATTCTCTTTGGCTTGCTTGATTGATAGAAAGGAAACTCAAAGAAAGAAAAATAACAATTTAAAGGTCGATGAACTGAAGCCGGGTGAAATTCAAGGACTTCATTGTTTGCATAACAAACAATATTATTGGTACCTAAGCACAATATTGTTAAACTGTAGCTGCTTTTACTTATAATTTTATGTGTTACGAAATTCTACTCGTGTTGCTGAACTCGAGTACTAGTTTTGAGCATATGTGCAATTTTAGAAAGTTTCTTTGTATTATTATTTTTATAACATCTATCTGTCTAGCTTGTCCCTTTCACATTACGTGCTCTCAACTCAACTCAAACGAGAGAAATTCATAAACTTAATTATTTTCGAGCGTGATTGCGGACTTTGCTTTCCTATTTTGCGTGGTTCAACGTATGTGGCAAATCATACTACATAGTTTTATAATTTGCATATCTTTGTAGTGTACCGGTGGATGAGCTATGTGCACGGTGGATACTACGAAACATACCGATAATATTGAGGTAAGTACTGAGTATTAAATATTTTTATACCTCCCATTTTACATTGAATATCTCATCTGTTGGTGGGTAGTAGATTACAAGTAATTATGGTTTAAATTCTTGTTCAATTTAGAATGTTCTAGTTCCAAGTAAAAAGTTTTCAGATCAAGTTACTAAGGTAAGTACCATTTTATATGCAAATCAGTTTCAAATGTACCTAATTATCATTGTTTTTTTATGTATTGCTTAGTCATTAGTCCCTGGTTTCAAATTTCTGGTTTCAGTAGAAAAGTCCATGTTTTTGGTAATTGAGTACTCACTGATTATTATCAGAGTATTATCTTGACTTAAGTACCTCATTTCCCTCAAGTTGCATTAAATACAGTCACATGAAGACTTGATGCAACTAGGTAAATAATATGTCAATTAGTCAGTTTTTTCTTTTGTGTATAATAAATAAATAAATAATAAAATAAATAAATATCCTGGGACATTCCTCACACACGGTCATCTGATCCCAAACTAAGCAGAGCTTGTACTATGGAAACCAGATAACTGATATAATACATATACTACTTTTTGTTTGTAAATACATACTTAATAAAAAAAAAAAAACATTAGATTATAATTAAGATACAGAATTAAATTAAATATAAAGTAGCATAATATTTACACACCGTATAGGTAGAATATGAGGCAAAACTTACTACTCCAAGACATGTACACACGGCTGTGTGTACATGTCTTGGAGTGTGTGTACAATACTACCATATTCTTGTAAATAAATTTATTTCATTTCATTTCATAATATACATAATTACACCCAGACTCAGGACATATAGACATGTTCATGCACACAAATGCATGTCCTGTGTGGGAATCTAACCCACGACCTGCGGCCCGTAAGGTGAATCTTAACCCACTGCGCCAACTGGCCCGTCATGTATATACAGATAGATAGCTTTTCGAAGCACCAAGCTAAGCATAATTATCCTGTAGAAACCTCATGAAGATTAATTAGCATGTTCGAACAGACAAACAGACACAAAGTTTGTGTCTGTCTTTTCTCTGATAATCTTCCTTCACACTATATTTTTTGGTAAATATGGTTGTTATATGGTTGTTCTGTACTAGTTGATTCTACAGTTTTATTATACATATAGATCATACCATTTAATTTAAATAACTACAACATAGACTTTTGCTATTTATAAATTACCTGCATCAATATAAATTTATTTATCTTATTGTTTTATTCCTAGCACCTCAACAACAAGACAAGCAAGATATTCCACGGAATGGCATCCAACATGCTGAAACATGCCTTCCTCGTCTTCCGGACGTACCTGGACATGTTCATCGACCTCGTCTTCTCATTCATATGGGATGGATCTAAGAAGGCAATACCAGATTTGGAGAAGAAGCATCATATGCTAACGGAGAGTGCTGTAGCGTTGGCAGCGAAGATACGTAATAAAGAGCTAAAGTCTGAAGAACTTGTGAAGGCCTGCATTGAAAGGATTCAACTTGTGAGTATTTTTGAGAGCCAGTTCTTCTATTAGCCCATACCAAGTAGAAAAAATTACCCAGTATATTGATATAGTATGTACACCCAGGCTTGGAATATACATGAGTTGTGTTTTTATTCTTAGGTAAATCCGATACTGAATGCAGTCACGGACGAGAGGTACGATGCTGCACTGAAAGAGGCGCGTGAGATTGACATCATGATCGAGGGAGGCTTGTCTGATGAATACTTCAAGGAGAAACCGTTCTTAGGTAAGAGTGATAGAGTATCATTTCTCTTGAGAGGGTTTTGATTTCTTTTCCACAGGCCATTTTTTCCTTTGAGACCTGATGTCACCACATTTCTCTCTCCATGTGCCCTTTACCTTCTTACCACAAACAATACGGGACTAAAGAATCTAAAACAGAGTAAAACATAACGAAAAATGCATTTGGGGCAGTGGTGTAGCTTGCCCTAGATGGGGCCTGTATCAAAATTTGTTGACCTGACTGTGGGAAAACCAAATGGAGGGTAAACGTTTTAGTATTTTTTGCTTACACGCGTTCGGGGCCCCTGTAACCCGGGGGCCCCGAACGAATTGATAACGGCAGTAGCTACGCCCCTGATTTGGGGTACAGCAGGGATGGCATTGTCTAAACATATCATACCCAGACCCGAAGGTGTGATGCTCCCGAAGTTGAAGATACACCTAATTGATTGGTTTATTACTGTCTCGTTCCCCCACGTACGCACGGCTACAGATCAAGCTATGCATTTCCAATATAAGCTGACCTCTCATCGTACGGAAATCCTATACTGGAAATGTATAGCTTGATGTGTAGCCGTGTGTACCTTCCTCCCTCATGGCGTGAGGGAGGAAGAGATCTTTCAACACTAGGTATATATAAAGTGTTTTTTGCAATCACATTTATATTTATATCACATTTTATATTCCTAGTGATCACATTTATTTCACCTCTAAAACAAAATAAAAATTTACTTCAAGTTGTGTAATATTGTTATATTAATTATATGCAGTTGCATTAACAATTTTTAGACATCTAGGTACCTATGTATTATTGTCTTCCATAATAGAATATTTTACCATATATAAATGAAAATCTACATAATTAAACTAATAATTGATGGTGTCACTTTAAATTAAACCTTATGTCAAACAGCCAGGTTCTAATTTCAATTGTTTTTAAATCCACACAATACTTGCATAATGGGCAATGATACTATAGTGAATTGATGCTTTTTGTTCGGAGCATGGCATACTCATCGGCGTTTTTTTTTTTTGCGATTGATTAAACCTATATTTTTCGATGTTATACAAACAAAAAAAATCGACGTGTATATGTCCTAAAACACGACGTAATAGTAAATAGCAAACAAAAAACTATGTTTGACAACAGTATATGTGTTTATATAGGTTTTATCGTGCACTGCCATTTGCAAAAATGGTGGCCGAAAAGCCAATATCTGTGAATCCCTTTCGTCCTTCTAAACTCTGCACAAAAGTTCCTCATACATATCGTTAAAAGTTAATGCTCTTTGATTGCGGGACACAAAAAAGTAAAAGATTTTCTGTTATTTATATGAACACAAAAATACATGAAGCGTGACGTATATAGAAAGTATGAATAGAAAGCAACCATCTTATACGTACATACAACGTTCTGTTTTTAATGGAAATTACGATAATTGGAATTGTTTTACATAAGGGCAATTTTTATATAACTATTCTAGTTGCGGTTGCACTATTATTTATTCTGTGGTTCCGGTCCAATTATCTCGTGTGAATATGACAATAAATAATTAGACTGTTTTTCAAAAAACTTAAACCTACTTCAAAGTACACTAAGAAGTAATCAAAAAAAGTGATCAACCTTTGTATGGGATTGACATTTCAAATCGAAATGTCACGTGATTTTTAACATAATCTTATGGCAATCCCATACAAAGGTTGACAGTTTGGTGACGATGACGATTGTCGGCAGCCATCTTGTCTAGGGGGGCTGTAGTATCAATAAGGCGTCTGGACAGCTCCCTCATCAAACTGCGCTCCTCTAGACAATAATCATAAATTCATTTAAGTTATGAAATTTTCTTAAGAGGGACTTCATCAACAAAAAGAACGGTCCCCAAATTTGCCGCTCTAAAATCTGCCGCCCTAGGGTCAAGCCGAATCAGCCTGCTGGTAAATCCGCCACTGCTTATTATACTGGAGACTATTTTAGCTATTGCGTTTAAATAAATATAAATAAGGGAAATGTATTTACCGCGCATAAAGGAAGTCTGAACTTATGCTCATATGGAAATTTTCTGTTTGGTTTGAAGTATTTGAGCGATAATATTATGTAAAAAAAGTTCTTTCAAAAATACACATCGTCATTTAAATATATCGAATTACGAATCGAATACATTAGCCCGGCGTGCTTCGCCTCACCAAATTTTTTATATTTCTGCGCACACTAACTCACCAAAGGTCTATCGCTATCCCATGGATGTTATAAGTAACGCATACTTTACAAACGGATACGGACAGACAAACATTGATTTTTATATACTTACTAGCTGGCCCGGCGCAACTTCATTCGCGTGGTTTCGATTACCCTACCATACCCTGCCCTGTTTATGTCGCGTCCCTCGGGAACGGGATGAAAAGTATCATATGTTCGTCTCCTGGTTCTGAGCTACCTCCCCAGCAATTTTCAGCCAAATCGGTACAGCCGTTCTTGAGTTATAAATAGTGTAACTAACACGACTTTCTTTTATATATATAGATATTAATAAATATCAATAGGTCTCGATTCCATAAACTGATCGTTTTGTACCTAGAATACATGGATTTTGACCTCGATTCCGTTTTTTTTTCCATTGAAGACCTAAGTACAACATTAATAGGAATTGACCGCGCCTCCCCACCCGTCAGGTGTCCCGTTCACGGCGAAGGAGAGTCACGCAGTATCAGGCATGTTCCACACGCTGGGGCTGGTGTCTCGCTCGCACGTGCGCGCTCACTCCGACGCAGAGTGCGTGCGGCTGCTGCGACAAGCGGGGGCCTTGCCGCTAGCACTTACCAATGTACCTGAGATTAACAAGTGGTATGTATAAGGAGAGTCACGCAGTATCAGGCATGTACCACACGCTGGGGCTGGTGGTAGTATGTATACAATGCGTCGTGGATACTTACCAGTATCTGCATTTCGGACTATTAGTTCGGTATGTCATGTTGTATTGTAGGTATAGCTGAAAACAGTGCCAGATTAAGCCAGCGGGGCCCATAGCTATCAAGGTCCCTTAAGTAAGGCTCTAAATAAAAATACGATATTTCCTCTAGCGGTATAATCCCCTAGACCATTTCTTAACAGGATGGTTAGTAATGATAACAATTTGTTGATAGGCAAGAGACCCGCAACATGTTGTTCGGGCAGACGAACAACCCGTACCACTCGGGGCGCACGGCGGGCGGCTCCAGCGGCGGGGAGGCCGCCCTCAATGCGGCTCTGGCCACGCCTATATCACTCTGTGAGTATCGACAAGGCCCCCTAAAAAGAAAGTTCAAGCAATGGTTCTGATTCTGTTGTTTACAACTAAACTAATTGCACCTTATTACAAAACATGGTTTAAAGGAAAACCAGGTTTTAAAATAGCCTCGTCCCTTTTTATTATATGACGTTAGAAAGTGACCAAATGACAGTAAATCCTGGCTTTACTTTAAACCATGTTTTGTAATAAGGGGGTTTTAGTCTCACTATGTCTCTTTCTAACAAAGAAGTCCTGTCAAATTAGTCCAATGATTGTTTTCAATATAAATTTCGTCGCAATTTAGTCATAATTTTGTTCATGGTGACGTAGAAGCAGAATTTTGAAATAAATATTCGAAAAAATTCCTTATCTCCGAAAAAAAAATTTTTTTATAATAAATTTTAATGCCACGTTTGTTTTCTACAAAATTCTACTCATGGTTACTTTCAAAGTTTTAAACGTTTAAAAAAATCTTCTTGTATATTCGAAAGGGCTGAATACCACATCAGATATTTTAAGAAGTTTCAGCAAATAATAAATTATTCAAAAATGCATACCAAATTTTTACTTCCATCCAAGTTTTTTTTTTGTTTGTTTGTTTAACGGGCTAATCTCTGAAACTAACAGTCAGATTCGAAAAATTATTTTACCAATAAGAAGCTACATGATCCCCGAATATTATACGATACTTTTGATCCGGGGGGACGTGGGAAACAGCTAGCTAATAAAATATAATGGCAGGTTCGGACATCGGTGGGTCGACCCGAATGCCAGCATTCTACTGCGGATTGTTCGCGCTCAACCCCACCGCGGGATACACCAGCTTGAAAGGTAATATATATTTATACTTATAATATAATAAGATACATGTTTGCGCTTTTTGGGGCCTTATCTAAGAGTATAAAGGGCTTTTTATCATTATAAACTTAAAGAAATAAGCCAGCTTTTAAGTCAGTTAACCGACCTGTATTTTTATTACCTATCTGCATAATTGTGTTTCAAAAGCTTCTTCTTAGTTTTAAGTTTGGCAACCCAATTCCAAATTAGGACTTATTTCTGCCAGTGTCAAGTTATGTTATAATTTTCAGTCACAATAAATCACTTTCACGTAGTCCTCAGTCACCATCCATAAAAGTCATGTTTTACTACAATGGTTTTAACATTGTACTTAACGGACTTTTTGAAACAACTTGTGAATTTATGTTACTTAGATTTCGTGTAGCTTGATTAGCCAGAAATTGATTGGCAAAGATAAGCAATCACCGGTAATTGGGTGACCGTCAACTGGGATTTCAACTCGAGCGTAAAGCCGTCTTGGTTATCATTTAATTGTGATAGTCGTCAAGCTAGTTGGAGGCCTACTAGGCGGGTTGAAAACTTCAATTAGCCTACCTCCATCGATCCGCAGTAGGCACGCGTGGTGGGGTATCTGCCTATTCCCTTTCACCCTCATTTGTGTGCAGGAGGGCTGTGCTCATCAGTGGGACATAATGGGCTGATGATGATGATACTGCCATCCTTGGGCCGCACCTAAATACCAGCTTAGGCCTTTTGACTCGATTCAGCGACGTGCCATTCGAATCCAAGCTCATAAGCGACATAGAACTCCTTAGTCTAAGGAGAGACTTTACCTCCTTGTGTGTGTTCCACCGCCTGTATAATGGACAGTGGTCTGTAGAATGTTTTGACCTGATGCCCACGGCTACCGTCTTCCACCGCAATTCTCGCCATCGACGGGGAGTCCGTCCTCACACATTGGAACCAAAATGGTTTAGTACCGTGCGGTTTTCGAGGAGCTTCCTTCCGCGGACGCTCAGGCCGTGGTTTTCCCAAGGGAGTACCGCATGAGGTTCTTCAAAAAGGTTGTGCAGGGTCGGCAACGCGCAAGTGATACCCCTGGCGTTGCAAGCGTCCATAGGCTATGGTAACCGCTCAACATCAGGCGGACGGAATGCTTATTTACCGACTTCTTAGTATAAAAAATGTATATATTAGGATCGGCCCTTCGTTCCGGCGAGGATCCAACAATGGCGTCGATTGGTTTCATCAGCCGGCACTGCAGCGACCTGGCGCCTCTAACTAAGGTCGTCCTCGCAGACAAGGCGCCCGAACTCAATCTAGACAGACTAGTCGATTTGAAAGTAAGTCTATTTAATATTTAAAGCTAGCCTCCTTATTTTGTAAACTCCTTATAAATATACAGGGTCCTGTAATGGTGCAAATGATGACTCTCGAAAGGTCAGATTGTGCCCCCCTATGAGAAGAAGTGCAATAATTCCAGTAAAAATATTAGTGTGATTTAGATATTTTGAACGGCAGATTTTTTATGCGAAATCCAAAACTTTTGATAATTTTATTATTTCACTAGCTGTCCCGCGCGGTTTCACCCGAACACCTGAGGGTTCGTATGTTTTCCCGGGATAAAAAGTATCCTATATGTTAATCCAGAACATATTCTATCTGTGTGCCAAATGTCATCCAAATCCGTTCAGCAGTTTTTGCGTGAAAGAGTAACAGACATCCATACATACAATAGGGCATAATCTCATCTTCTGAGGGAATTAAGACCATTAATTAATAGACACCTACACATTCTTAGTTCTCAAAAGGAATATAGCATCCAGGAATATAGGTTCCAAGATATATAGGCTTTGCGAACCAGCCTGTGTCAATCAATTAGCCGCGAAGTAATAATTAATTAGTGTAGCATGATAAGCCGTTCATAATCGATCGGCAAGTTTAGCTACCACCGTCGTGGTCGGTACGTGGATGGGTGACCGCCTAGTGGTATTTCAAATCGAGCGTTTTCGTGCTTCGGAGGGCACGTAAAGCCATTGGTCTCGGTTATAACTAGGCCTTCTAGGCGGCTTGACAACTCCAACAGTAGGTTGACCACTAGCCTACCTCCACCGATCCGCAGTGGGCACGCGTGGTTGAGTATCTGCCCATTCCCTTTCACCCTGATTTCTGAAAGGTGGCCTGTGCTCAGCAGTGGGACATTATAGGCTGATGATGATGATGATGAAACATACGCATATTAGGTAATGAATCTAAGCTTGTTTTGAAAAGAGTAATTGCTGAGTTTTATTGCCGGCTCTTCTCAGCAAATACAACCTTCCGAACCGGTATTAGAGTCAGATTACTCGTAAGTGCCTACGAAGGTCAATTTGAATAAAATTAATGTTGATTTTAAAAATGATTGACAGAAAGTGAAGTATTTCTACACGGAGACAGCGAAAGATCTGCGAGTCAGTCCCATTTGTGGTGACTTGAGGAAGGCTATGGATAAGTGAGTATTTATCAATAAGTTATATGTTATTTACAATAATTGTGTAGAAATTCGCAACATTACTTTTTACCGACCTCAATAGGGGTTTTTTTTTTTATTTCAAGTGATTTTAACTTTTAAATGCTTTAAAACATTTATGGAACTTATTCTGAACATGATTTTAAAAACTTCTACGTCTCTTTAGCTATTCAGAAAAGTATAACATCAAGTAGGCACGTTCATTAAATCTTAAAATAATGTTATTTGAATAGGCCCAAGTGATAGTACAACATAACGGAACTTCGAACTTTAAAATTCAATATCTTTTGGGTACCATATTACAGAATCAAATTCATCAGAAATGACCTAAATAATAACGTCCTGTAACCCTGTATATATTTTTTGCTTGTCCACCCTTTGGGCTTTTACCAACCTTTTGGGCTTTTTTTTTTATAAAAATGCATATACTGGGTGTTTTTTTGGTCGACGATGAGCGACTCAGGGTTGATAATACAAATGATACGTGTGCTAAAATTATAAAATAATTCTTTATATTTAATAATAATAATAGTAATTGGAAAATCATGTAATAAGTTAAAGTGTAGTCGTAAACCTGTATCAAAGCTCACAAAGCTCACAAAATGTGAAACGAACGCGGCAATGCAACGCAAAATGACATGCGTTTTACTCACTTGATACAAAACGTGAATAGCTTCTTTATCTTCCACACAGAGTGATAATGAAGCTGGCAGAAGACGCGACTTCTACAGAGGAAGCTCCCAAGCACTACTACCACAGCGGTTTCGACTATATGTTCTCGCTGTGGCGCTACTGGCTCTACTGTGAGACTGATAGCTTCCCTAAACAACTGACTAACAATCAATCTGAGGCCAATGGACTTATTGAATTGCCTAAAAAGGTAGGTTATTTTGAGTTTTTTTTTAATAACTTTATGTTGTGTAAAGTTGTTCCTGCGCGTGAGTAAGGTCGCCAGAGCTCATAGGGGAGGGGGGAAAGGTCGGTAACTCGTGAGCGATGCTTCGTGTTGCAAGCGTCCATATGGCTACGGTAACCGCTTACCATCGGGCGGGCCGTAAGCTTGTTTACCGAAAACTTTTCCGCTTTATTATATTTGTCGGAGTCAGCGACAGCCAAGCGATACAAAGACCAAAATTAGGGTTCAGTGGTATCAGGATTCAGTGGGCGCAGTGCAGGCAATAAAACAACCTTATACCATCGCTTCGTAAAAGTCCCGTATGAGGAGAAGAAGCGACGCAACAAACTCCTCACGGGCCCAATGTGTTTATTGTCGTAATATTACAATTAAATAATCACTCCACTTCACTTCACACAATTGTACATTCTTAAATAAGTATAGGCTTAAGAACCGGGTGTAACAACGATTGCACTGAGATGTGTACAGCTCGAGAGCTTGTGATCAACTAACTGTCCCAAAAGCAATATGCATCCCCTTATTAACTTTGTTATTCACGTTATAGTCAAATCAGTATTCTTACTTTTTACAAATACCCTCATTAAGTCTGTTATTTACGTTAAAGTCAAATCAGTGTTGCTACTATTTCACCCAACCCTTGTACCACGATAATATCATAATCCAACTGAGTACGACTAACTATCTCATTCTCCGACATATTAGTATAGATTCACGTGTGATTCTTTGTAATCACAAGTATGTATTTAATTTATGTATTTGTTTCAGCTACTTGGTCTATCGCCGTACACTTTAGCTGCTATATTTAAGTTGTTGGACGAACAACTGATACCGAAGCCGAATAAAGACTGGGCAGAGACACTCACGCAGCAGTTGACTGATGACTTAAAGGTATACTTAGGCTGCATTCCGAATTAATGATATAATCGCTGTAATCGATTTGAGCGTGCTTAAACCCGTACCGAATTGAATAATGACAGATTACGATGTACCGTGAAACGTCATAGATGACGTCATGATATCCGCCATATTGCGCTCACACCGACCATGCCCTAAACTGATATCACCGTGAGCGCTGTCAAAAGTGTCGGTTAATTATTGTGTTTTCGGCAGAAAGTCTAATAAGATTCTTGGTTTTCTATTTGGCAAAGATACTTTTTACGATTTTATGAGAGAAAAATAATAAAGAACGCGAATATTCCTTTTTGCGAGTTAAATTAAAAAATATATAAGGAGTCCTAGCGCATTGTTAAATCAGATTTTAATTAAATTCTAAAATGTTCTGTTGTGAATACTGTGAGCGCGATAACGGGCGTTCCGAATTGTTAACAGTTCTCAGCTGTCAATATCGTGATATCTAACTCGGTACGCAAATTATTGCTGTGAGCACTGTGAGCGATATTATTTAATTCGGAATATAGCCTGATATTCCGGCTTTTTATTTATTTATTTATTGTAGGAAGACCAACAGCTGTACAATAACAAACTTACCACCTTATTCATAATCGCATTTTAACTAAATCAGTGTAATAGTGTGCCCCGTCTCACTCTTTCGATCGCCAAATGTCACGCGTCAGATAAAGACTTCGGAATTTTAGGTAATCAACGTTTTATAACTTTGACGGGCCAGTTGGCGCAGTTGGTTAAGACGTGGAGTCTTAACCTATCGCGCCGCAGGTCGTGGGTTCGATTCCCGCACAGGACATGCATTTGTGTGCATGAACATGTCTGTATGTCCTGAGTCTGGGTGTAATTATGTATTTACAAACAAAAAGTAGTATATGTATTATATCAGTTATCTGGTTTCCATAGTACAGGCTCAAGCCAATAACAGGTCTTCACGGATATGTGCCAGTAAAAGATTTTTATCTGTGACCATTTACGTAACACACATTTAACACAATATGGAAATAAATAACATATTATTAACACATTAATGCAAGATAAACACCAAACAATGACAGATAATACCTACTGATATACAATTCACACGCACTGCATTATTTGAAAAAGTCATTGCTTAGTATTCGCCTCGCCGATATAACGCTTGTGCAGAAAATGTCTAAATCGTGTTGCCTAACGAAGTTGTCGCTTGCTCTCCACATAAAAGAATTTTGTCTATAATTAGAATGGAAAAGTGGAACATTAATTATCGGGTAGTTACGATACGCTCTAGAGGGAGTATTTAAATATATTTTACCAAGTAGTTCAGAGCAATCTACGGTATTTGATGCTATTTTCAATAAGTTTTTATTCACTAAAAACAGTGAATAAAAATCACTTTTAATCACTATTTTTTAGATTGAATTTAGAACACCAATATATATTCGACCTCCATCTCAATGCTATACAGCCTACTGCGAAAAAATACTCGATACAAACTCCTTGTTCAAATAATACTCGACATACAAACTCAATAATAATAAGAATTTACTCTTAATTTTAGTAATTGTTCCAAATGTGAATTTTAATTAATTAACCCTCCTTTTTTGCTTCCTTTAACGTATATATAAGAAGGAAAAAATTAAGGCTGCTTTATGAGATATAATACAGGGCAATTATTTAAAATTATTACCCTCAAATTAATAATCGAAAAAATACTCGATACAAACTCCTTGTTCAAAGAATACTCGACATACAAACTCAATAATAATAAGAATTTACTCTTAATTTTAGTAATTGTTCCAAATGTGAATTTTAATTAATTAACCCTCCTTTTTTGCTTCCTTTAACGTATATATAAGAAGGAAAAAATGAAGGCTGCTTTATGAGATATAATACAGGGCAATTATTTAAAATTATTACCCTCAAATTAATAATCTTACTAATCCATTGTGGTCTAATTCGAGCGCATGTAAATAAAGCTCGAGAAATTGCCAGTATAGCAAAAATGCGTTCTAAACAGTTATGGTAGGGGGCATTGGAATATCTTTTTGAGGGAACACAACTCGCAACACAATCAGCCATGTATAACAACCATTACTGAAATTTTAATGTTATGTAAAAATTATTCGGTAGTTTGTTTTGAAAAAAGTTTATCGCCGGTTCTTCTCAACAAATTCAACCTTCCGAACCGGTATTAGAGTCTAGACTATCCATAAGTGTCTGCATAGGTTTATTATACTGTTTATTTTACCACCTGTTATAAATAATTTTTATTTTTTAGAGCACCCTAGGCGAGAGTGGCGTGCTATTGTTCCCTTGTGCTCCAGCGCCTGCTCCCTACCACTACTCTCTGCTGCTGCGGCCGTACAACTTCTCTTACTGGGCTGTCTTCAATGCTATCAAGTTCCCGGCGGCACAGGTAAACAACTTTATCTATTTACTAGCTGTCCCCCGCGGTTTCACTCGCGTGCTCGTGATTAAAAATATCGTATAGCATTCGGGGATAATGTAGCTTTCTATCAGTGAAAGAATTTTCAGATTCGTTTCAGTAGTTCTGGAGATTACTCCCTACCCTACATACAAACTTAACTAACCCTTACTTAATATTATCAGCGAATGTGAGTTTGTCTGTTACGCTTCATGCCCTAACTACTGAACCGATCATCATGAAAGGCATGCAGTAAGTAGTCTATGGTATGGAGAAGGACATAAGCTACTTTTTTATCCTGGAAACGCGGGTGAAACCGCGGGGGACAGCTAGTAATGTTATAGTGTAAGTAAGGATGTGAAGTTTTTTTTTACGCAAACACTACTGAATGGATTTCGATGAAATTAGGCAAACAGATAGAATGTTTTCGTTCTTTTTATCACGGATTATGCAATATATGCCTAAGGAAATCTGTTTATATTTCCTGAGGCATATATTGTTTCCAAATTTTTGCTTCCAACTTCATTGAATTAAAATCATTACAGTAGTACCCAACTGATAAGGCGCGTCGTGAATCGTTGTTCGCACAGAAAAGAAAGTATGGCCCGAAGATTGACGAAAGAATGCTTAAACTTACAATCAACCTTAGATCAATACTATAAGGTTCATAATACAGTGCAGCTGTTAGTTCCGTCTCACTCGCAAGTGACGCCCCTCCGCACACATGGCGGCAGCTGCCGACCAATAGAAATTCCCGCGCTTTGAAAATGTATCTTCTGCGCAGGTACATCGGTAAGCCATATTAGTTGAGTTGGGTACTACTGTACCAACGTGTCACCGCTCAATGGGGGTCCATTTTCTTTTCACGTCACTTGCTAATATTATTATAAATATTTCTCTTTCGCAATCTGTCCGCCTCGTTCCAGAAATGTCGTGTACTTTTAGTATAGATTTACCCTGTCCGTTACATTACACGTTATATAATATACTAACATTATCCACAGGTCCCGCTCGGTCTAAACGCGGAAGGCATACCAATTGGCATACAAGTAGTGGCTGCACCGAAACAAGAAGCACTTTGTCTAGCAGTCGCCGAGAATCTAGCCAAACTGTTCGGAGGATACGTACCACCGTGCAAGATTGTCGAATGAACCAACAAAATAGTTGGACACTGCATTTTTTTATATTTATAATTGTATTTTTTTTATGAATATATGGAGTTAGGCTATGGTATGTCTCGTAATATGCAATGGATTTGAACTTAGTGACAAATGGAAAATAGCATTCCAAAAATGTTTATAACAAGGAATAAAAAAGGTAATTTTATATTTTGATATCAAACTATTTAACAAAAATCTAGGTTGGATTTTTAATGTAGTAGTGTTTTTTATTATGAAAGAATTTAATTCGTGGGCTGTAAAACTAGGAAATTGCAAAAAAGAACGATCTTAATTCTTTATTTCAGAGTTTTAGACATAAGTAAAAGTTGCTAAGCATACTTAAGGCCATCACTAATTATACTTGGAGGCGGTGCAGTTATAGTGAGTGATGACCTATTTAGGTTTGTTTTGTAATGAGGCTTCGAATTCCTATAAGTACCTAAATATATATGCGTAAGATACTTACGATATTTAGTTAAGTTTATATTTTGTATCCAATTTTAATATATTATTTATAATTTGATGAATATTTTGAATTTATTGGTTAATGATAAGATATTGGAAGTAAACTTCCTAATAAGAGACTGATGTTCTTTTATATTTTAAGGTGAAGGGCTTAATTTGTAGTCAAACTGCGCTTATAAGCATAATAAATCTATTTTTATACTTAATGACTTATTTTTCATTGATCTCAGAACCCAATAGACACATGAGCTAGCGAGCTAGATCTTATCTCAAATTTTTAATTTTGTAGTATCTAAAATACTATTCATTGAACTTCATTTCCATAAATTTTCATAGAACTTAGTTATTTGGCATTTTCATGACTCCAACACCCTTATATCTGATCCCTTTCCTACCTGAATCTCCATAATTTCGTGCTTGTGAGAAATCCTCAACAAATACACTTTTTTTTACAAACTTCAGAAGGAGGTTCTCTTTTCGGTTATTTGCTATCTCAGAACTCCGGCATTTATTAACAGATGTGTATTTTTTTTTTAGACTGTTCACATCCCGTTTGGTACCATTCTCATCAGGATCTGATGATGGTATCGTGGAGAAATCGAGGGAGCTCTTCGAATATTATAGGCACACCAATAGCGATTTGGGTAATTTTTATAGTAACTCGTGCATTTGCTCTCGGAATCCATCACTTAGTGACGTGGAACTGATGATGAAGACCACAGATAGCCACCGGAACTACTAATCTAAATAATAAGTATTTCACGGGTTACGATTCGATTATTTTAATATAGTTGCTGAGCAAATTATGCTCGTCACAAATTCACAATGCATATGGTGAAATGGGAGCTGATGGTGAACAAGGAGAACTCATAAATACACGTCCCTGCATCGGGAAAAGAAATATTTTGTACAAGGTGATGCGCAGTTAACATAAGGCTTTTGTAGAATCTAGAAGAACCGTACAAAACTCGACATTTATTGGTTGAGAGCATGCGTTTCGATCCTGTAAATATTGGCAAAATGACGAAAACGGCTAATATGATTGTGATGAAACTTTCACTAAATGATCAGCCGGTGTGCGACTATGGTCTAGTTTTTCTAACATTATATTCACAAGGTAGAGCACCCGTAAACATTATTAAAAAAAAAACATATTCTTCGTGCTTATTTTAGTTTCATTTTATATGTTTTTAGCCCGTTAATTCAAAGTTCAAAATAATTCTCAGCATTCATTTTCTTGATGACAGACGGTCACACCTTTAAGAAGCAACCTCCTCATTCTACTGAATTCCTACATTATTTCCTGAATTAGTACATTTAAAACTTCATGCGCGAGCATTCATTGTTCGAATCGTTTTTTTTGTTGGTAGTGGTGTAGGTGGAATAAAATTAAACTCAAACAACTGAGACGAAATCTTTATTTACTTGATTTTTAAATCTCCGATAAATCATTAAGAGGGTCGGCGACAGCGACAGCGGGCCGGCCGCGTCTACCTAAGGTTACTCGTTAATCTACGTAATATCACTTAAGGATCACGCTCAATGGAATGGAACGGTAGTAGGGGCGGGGCTCTCGTCTCACCCACCACGCTCCGGCTGCACATTACAGGGCAACAGGCAACACTGACACACACCCGCCCTATAATGTGCACAAGGAGAACATTCTGGACGTGTGGAGCGTCGTGCGGGTGTGGGTGGGCGTGTGTGTGTGTGCGTGCGTGTGGAGTGTGCGGGATCAGGCGCGGGAGTGCGGGTGCGGGCAGGGACAGGGACACGCCAGCCACGCGGCCAGCCGGCCGGCCCAGCCCCCCACCCCGGCCCCCACCCGCGCCCCCACCACCCCCGCCTGGCCCCCCGCCGGCCCCCCGCCCGGCCCTCAGCTCGGGAACTTGGCGTAGAGCGCGTAGTGCAGCTCGTAGCCGGAGAAGCGACAGTACTGAGACTCCTTCTGCTCGAACGCGCCGAGGGACGAGAACTTCTTCAGCTGACGCGGTGTGTCCGCGCCGGCTGAATCCTGAAAGCAAACATAATATGGTTAGTAATGAACTGGAACTGTTTTGTTTATTATTATATGTAGGGGGACATTGTCAAACTAATGCATATCACTGTCAATTTCAATCACCAGTAGATTATATACCTTATAATAAAGACGTACGCTCTATTTCGACTCATGTTGCGCTATGATGAGATGAGAATCAAAGTGGACTTTAGGTAGTTGGAATTAAGGTAAATAATAAACAATGAAAAGTTTTGAAATGAGGAGACAATCATTCACTGAATATTTGATAACAAAGTAACCAGTTTCATTATTAAAAAAAATAGCTTTGTAGCACCCTAAAAATGGCTAGTAATATCAGTTAATAACTTAATACCCATGTTATCGCAAGCGCCTATGGGCGTAGCTAGCACCGTATCAAAAATACAGGGCCCCGGGCTACAGGGGCCCCAAACGGGTGTAAGCAAAAATCTTGAAAAATTTACCCTACCATTTGGGCTTCGTCGCAGTCTGATATAAAAGCCCCTCAACATATTTTGATAGAGGGGTGATCGCATACCAACAGTTAAGCCAATGTTCTAAAGTTGATCCGCGGAGCAGGTCCTTGACCTGATGGTAAGTGATTATACTCACAGGTGTGGCGAAGACGGTGAGCACGAACTTGGCGGGGCGGAAGGCGGCCAGCACGCGCGCGATCACCTGCTCGTAGCTGCCCACCGGCACGTTCGACTCGAACGACACGTACGAGCACGACCGCTCCGGCGTTATGTGGATCGTCATGTAGCAGCCCTGACGCAAACAAACATCCATCAAACATCGTCAACATATATCAAGCTGGGCCTAAAAACATTAAATAGAGGGGCGGCGGTAGTGCCGATTCTGTTGTAAATCTCATTCTTACAAACATTATTGAAAATAATTGGACTGTTTTACAAAAAACTTAAAGTACACTAAGAAGTAATAAAATCCTGATCTAATGACAATGCGGGAAGTGTACCCTTCCAGACAAAAAAAGAATTTTTCAAATCGGTTAATAAATGACGGAGTTATGAGGTAACAAACATAAAAAAAAAAAAAAAAAAAAAAAATACAGCCGAATTGAGAACCTCCTCCTTTTTTTGAAGTCGGTTAAAAAGGATAGAACCTATTTAAAGCTGTCATATTAGGCTTTGCCTTCATTTGCGGGTATTTAGACGTAAACGTGATATATGGCGACTAAATTTACGTTATGTAGTACCCAACTGATATGGCTTCAGTCAGCAGCAAATGATATTAAACAATTTTGTGTATCCAGATTACAGAGTACGTTTATGTAGCAAAGAAATAACGTTGGCCCTAAAATACTGCCTTGCGGAACTCTGTAACTACTGGTATTTTCATTGATAAAAACATCGCCTATCCTCACTAGCTTTGAACGATTTCTTTAATTATCTATCAAAATGTTTGACTGTATATTCCTTATGCACAATATGTTAAGTTTTTCCATTCATTTAGCAGAAGGCACTGTGTCAAAAGCTTTTTGAAGTTCAAAATAATTGTTCAATGCTGAGTTTCATGCCGGATTCTTCTCACTTGAAGACCGAGTTCCGAACCGGTGGTAAGTTTAGTAAATAAGACCTTCATAAGTGCGCTTTTGGGGCCTAAATTGACTCAATGCATTTGACTTTGAATGATTTTTTATTATTATATAAATTAACATACTCATAATATCGGTAACTATATACACCGCGTTGGTTGCCGAGTTTTATTTTCTCCATTATCTATACATATAAAATGCTTTGTCCTGAATGACTGAGAATCAACGCACAGCCAAAACCGCTGATCGTAGAGACCTGAAACTTGGAGGGTGTGTTCTTTGTATGACGTAGACATCCGATAAGAAAGGATTTTCCGAAATTCTACCCCTAAGGGGGTGAAAAACGGGGGCAAAGTTTGTATGGGACAACGTTGCTTCCTTGGTCCGATCTACTTCAAATTTTGCATAAACATTCTTTAACAGGATTTATGGAAGACGTGTTACATATTTTATTGAAACTCATCGCCTAACTGGTTAAAAAGGGGTAGAAAGTTATTTTAGGGATGATTTGCATCGAAATTGATATCAATACTCCTTAGTGCTTTTGATTTAAATATTCTTTGAAAGGTATTTGGCATTCCAATTTTAAAAAGTATTGCCACAAGTATTGCATTGCACCGTAGACGGAGAATTATAGTTAGACAAGCCAAGATACGCATATGTCAAAACGTGTATGTTTGAGCTGGACTAAGCGTATTTTTGTGTCCCTATCTCGCGTAGGTATAGGTTTTTATTGTTTGACCTCAGTGTCGATATTTGTTGATGAGAGTAGTGAAACTGTGAAACCCTAATTGTATGTTATTTGTGACTTGCCAGACGTCGTCGTTTTTTAAACTGATACAATAAGTAGATCAAAGGATTACTTTACTCAATTGTATTTTCTGTCAATATCATGCAAATTGTATAGATAATTTCGTCTAAATTCGATAAAAATCCAAATATATATGTAATTATGTCGAACTATCGCTTTCTTCTTCGCTCTTCGCTGACAGCCTTTCTACCTACAATTCTCTATCTACGCATTGCACCAAGCTTTCAACTCACATAGAGTTCAACTATTTTATAAAATCGGATTGAGTTTTAAACATTTTTGTCTGTCTGTTCCGGTTCATAGCTGATGTTATTAGGAGTAACTTAGCTACTTTTATTTTTGAAAATAATTAGTGTTCCGCGCAAAAAAAAACTAACCGTTTGCGGGTGAAACCGCGGGGGTCTGCTAGTATCTAATAATAATGAACGGTAGTACGATATACTGTCTCTTGGACTAGATTTAACTTGATTTTTTAATGTCATGGTAAATATACCTTCAGATAGAAAACTCTTGAAAATATGAGTTAAAGCATAATAGTACTTAACTTAAGCACCTTAGGTTGTGTTTTATGTCCACGTACTTACATGAATACTTATATTCTAGTTAAATCACTACGATAACTTACAGATGGTAAGTCCTTATCTCCCTTTGGCAGCACAAAAATAAGTGATATATTATATTTAAAAAAAGTTTTGCAATTTCTCAAACATACAATGTACAGAAAATATTTAAGCAAGATTCGACACTATTGAAGCAGAAATCAAGAACCAGTCGCCAATATTGCCATCTCTCTTATCTCAGTATCCAGAATGAAATTTTGATTTTCTTTATAGCTTCTTTCTGGATATTTATTGTGGGTAGTTTTAAATAATACTTACATCTTTAGCGACTCCGTTCATGGAGTATCCACAGGGGTCGAACAGGAAATCATCTATCACCATGCCGGGGATTATCTTGTCTATGCCTGATTCCTGGAATAGACAAAAATATTTAAACTGTATTTTTTATTTCACTAGCAGGCAAGCGGGACTTTATCGTTCACTTTTGGCTAAATCATAACCACGGGTAGACAGTGTCTGCTTAAGAAAAAGTAAGAAGAACATATGAGTAAAATCTACACACAAGGATCCCTTGAAAAATTTGCAGTGACTCCACCTCAAAGTAAAGTCTTCAAAAGTTAAATCATTAAGCAATCAGGTATTTCAGGCCTTTTCCAACACAAGGAAAAGTGAGTTTTAGACAAAACTATTAAGAGAATGAAAAGCATAGCGTTTATTAGCTCAAAGAGCAGCTCGACTGGGGAAGTACCTCCACATTACAGAATACCGCAGCCAAGTAACTGTATGTTAAGTTCCTGCGCGTGAGTGGAGGTCGCCAGAGCTCATTGGGGAGGGGGGGGGAGGTAACAAGAGAGTGATGCCGCGTGTGTTGCAAGAGTCTATATGGCTATGGTAACCGCTTACCATCAGGCGGTAGTGACACAAAATGTCCCTTACCCTGGTGGCCTGTGCAGCATCAGCGGAGTATGCCCTGGTGAAGACATCCATGACACGAGGGTCGAGGTCCGACATCAGGATCTCGATGGTCTGGTCGGGCTCACAGTTGCCGCTGCGAACTTCCTGCTGTTCCTTCTCTAAAGCGTCTACTGTGCCTGTCCGAAAATGGGGAATTTTTAACTATTTTTATACAAATATGTTTCTGGGATAAAATGCCTATAATACTCGGGGATAATGTAACCTATTAGTGAAAGACTTTTTCGAATTCGACTGGTAGTTCTAGAGGTTAGCCCGTTTAAACAAATAATAAACTCTTCAGCTTTATTATTTACTAGCTGTCCCCCACAGTTTCACCCGCGTTCCCGGGACCCCTTCTCCATACCATAGGCTATCTGCACGCCAAATTTCATGATGATCTGTTGAGTAGTTGAGGCGTGAAGGCGTAACAAACAAACAAACTCACTTTCGCATTTAAAATATTAGTTAGGATTAGGATTCCCCGTTATTATATATCCCACTAAACTAATTTTAGTCACATCACATCTCTATATAAGAACATTATTGAAAAAGGATAGAATATATTCAAAGCTGTCAAATTAATCTTTGCCGTCTAATTTTGCGTGTATTTATGCGTAACCGCGATAGATGGCAACAAAATTTATATTGAAAACAAGCATTGGACTAATTTGACAGGACTTTTCATACATCCTTTCCTTATGTCCTTTGTTAGAAAGAGACATAGTCGGTCTTATTACAAAACGTGGACTAAATTTCGTACCTGGATTAAACATGGTAACAAACCATGTACTAAAATATTTCGTATTACAAAACGTAGATTATCTCAAATTCGTGGATTAATTATGGTACTAAAGATAAACCAACAGCACCCCTAGTTTGTCTTTGGACTATCGCACGACAGAGGACTAAAGTCACTAGCAAACGTCAAATTGCACAGTGAGGTTAAGTTTTATTGTTTTACTTTTGTTTTCTGATTACAAGAAGAATGGATAATATTGATTTAATTTATTGATCTAGAGGATATGGACGATTTAGATTTATTACGGGTGCCCCGGCGACCTTTAAGACTTCGTTATTGGCTGAACCCTTTTGTTGAGTTGTGTGACGAAGAATTTCGATATAAATACACGTTCACGAAGCGTTTCGGCTTAAAAATAGTGGACCTGGTAAAAGCTGAAATATCCCAGGATCCCCGAGGATGCCGAATACCCCCTGAAATTCAAGTGGCTTGCCCATAACGGAGCTGGGCTCGCATTGCTCGCAATGAAGTAAGTGCTTTATAAACCTTGTCTAATAATAGCAAAACAATATGCAATATAACTTTCTAATGTATTATTATTGTTTTACTCATAGATTCAAGACAACACAGCCGATTTGCACGGTGTGTCTCAGCCAGTTGTCAGCCAAATATATGTAAGAAAGTAGCAGGAACCATTGCACAGATGTCACACAGGTTCATCACGCATCAAAAAGATAGATGCTGATGGGGGCAGTTATATATTAACAGAAAAGGATATCCATCTATAAATGTGCAGGTATATAATTTGAAATTTCAACTTTCTTGAATCATATTGTAATGTGAAATAAAACAAGCATTTGTTTTTAGGTGGTCTGTGATGCTGATCTCAGAATAATGGATGTAGTAACCAGGTGGCATGGCAGTGTATGTACATGATTCCAGAATATTCCGGGAATGTAGACTGAAACAGTGATTTGCAAATAATAAATATAATAATAATAGCGGCTGGTGCTTTCTCTGGAATATTACTGGGTGACAGTGGCTATCCTTGCACCCCATATTTATTTACACCAGTTCTGAACCCTACAACACCTGCAGAAGAAAGGTATAACCAGTCTCACATGCATACAAGGAACACAGTGGAGAGATGTTACGGGTTATGGAAACAATGTTTCCGCTGCCTACTAAGAGGCATGTGTTGTGATATTTAAAGTGCCAAAAAAACTATAGTAGCATGTGCAGTTCTTCATAATATAGCCATTGACATGAGAGAGGATATATTTTCTGGTTAAACTGGTAGCAGCCTGACACCATCCGCTAGAGAAACATTTTCACAATCAAGAAGTTGAAAACACAGTTTGTGGAAGGCAGTTCATTGAAACTTATATTCATTGATTATATTTATTTATTTATAAAGTTAAGTTACAGTACTTAGCACTTTTATTATTTTCAATTTTGAAATTATATACTAATATAATTTCTAACATTCTCACATTATGTTTTGTAAAATTAAGACATTTCATTGATTATTATTTATGACTGCTGTGGTTGACCTGAATAAAAAAAGAGATTTTAGTAAATTTTTATGAAAGCTGCTCTTGTTTCGCATAGGTTTATTTAATTTGGTTTGAATTTGTTTTACTAACATTTTATTCATTAGTGTGTTTCTTGCTTTCTATTTCTAATAAATCTATTTCTAAATCCAGTTTTTTCATTCTTGATTCTGCAATTATATTATAAGAATGTTCAATCTCCAACTTTTGTAAAGTCTCCTATGTTTTATCCATACCATAGGCTGTCTGCATGCCAAATTTCATCGAGATTGGTTCATTACTTTTTGAGAGATGCTTGAACAAACAAACATCATTTTTAAAAGCAAGCTGTCCCCTGCGGTTTCACCCTGAGATTCCATACATAATTATAAACATGAAAGTAACTTGTGTCTGTTAACTTTTCACACCTAAACTGCTGGACAGGTATAGAGAGGGACATGGGCTACTTTTTACCCCAGGAGAAACCATGGGGACTAGTAATTATATGTACTTACATGTGTTGAGAACCTTTTTTAGTTTTCTTTGATCGAATTCTATATCAATTTGTTCTGGCCTGCTTGTCACTAAGAATATAATATATTTTGATAATATATCCTAGAATGGTTGAAATTAGAGTTATCATAAAGAATGTTATGTGTATCGCACAGTTTTAACATCAAAACAAACTTTCTCTTCGGCGCTCCAATTTTCACCCCTTCCTTTCTTCTGATCATCTATTGTAGAGTTTTTATTATAATATAAGCACTTTTTATTTAACTTTTTGTTGCTTAATGTTAGTAGTAGCAGTTTCGTATTTATAATACGCGCGAGAACTTCATTTATTCCGTTACGCGCAAGAGTTGTTGCTAATATGTAATATTCACGGGTAATATTACATTATTATACGTGAAAACAACGCCAAAAACAAAATTATAGTTGATAATTTAGTTGCACCAGCAAAATCTTTTAAAAAATCAATATTTGAATTTATATCTTAATAGTATATACTATTTTAAATTTTAATAATTTATAGAATTAATCAGCTATGTAGATAAATGGAACGGTGCGAACGAATGATGTCAGATTCAATGAATGTTTTCTATAGATAATCTGTGGATATTATTTAATCATGGACTAGCTTGTGGTACTAACACATCCTCGGTTAGTCTGCGATTTGTAATAAGATCGAATTTTAGTCATAGGACCAACGTTAGTACCGTAACAATCCAAGACTTGTAAGTTATGGTTTAAACCAGGATGAAGATCGTTTTTTGTAATAAGACCGAGTGAGTTTAAAATTGGTTTAATTTTAACTACAGAATCAGGGGCATTATCTCAGATATCTTTATTAGTATAGCTTCCGTAGTGTAACGTACCTTCTAGCGGCAAAAGAGTGTAGAGGTACCAGCAATCCTTCTCCGGCCCCATTATGTACGCGCGTCCATCGCCGAAGAAGGAATCTAGTAGTTTCACCTGCAATAAACAAATTAATATTTATATTTTTGCAACCAAACTTTTATTTTTAGTGTCACAAGTTCTTTAAAAACGAGGCATCTGTCTAAAATCCGACAATATGTCACTATAATTATGTTAGATTTAATTTATAAATATGTAACAGTTTCTTTTTTTTTTCTCCGTTTCTATATTTTATTCCTACCATGTGTATGTTTTATTCCACTTCAGTGAACATAAACTATACAATTATAGCGAATAGGTCAATTCACACAAAGAAGCGACGCGATGACCGACGATGCTTTAAGAGCGCGTAAAAGCCAGAAAATATAGCGACTGGCAGATGAAACAAACTTATGTCTAATATTCGCGTGGCATGAGACGGCGACATATCGTGTTTCGCGGAACAAAAATGAACTCATCATTCATCATCATTTCAGCCTATTGCAGTCCACTGCTGGACGTAAGCCTCCCCCAGGGTTCGCCACATGGCCCGATCTCCCGTTTTCGCCATCCAGTCACTGCCAGCCACTTTTTTCAGGTCGTCGGTCCATCTGGCCGGAGGGCGTCCTACACTACGCTTGCCGAGTCGTGGTCTCCACTCGAGAACCCGTCTACTCCACCGATCATCGGTTCTGCGACAGATGTGACCAGCCCACTGCCACTTCAGTCTGCTACACTTCTGTACTACGTCAGTGACTTTGGTTTTTTGTCGGATAATCTCGTTCCGGACTTTGTCCCTTAACGAGATTCCGAGCATACCCCTTTCCATAGCTCGCTGTGTGACGTGTAGTCGGTGGGCTAGTTTCACTGTCAGGTTCCACGTCTCGGCTCCGTATGTCATGACCGGCAGGACGCACTGATTGAATACCTTGGTCTTCAGGCATTGTGGCAAGGGTGACTCGAAGATGTGACGCAGCTTTCCAAATGCTGCCCAGCCAAGCTGCACTCTTCTGGTGATTTCACTCTCAAAGTTGTCTCTACCCAGCTGTAACTTTTGTCCTAGGTAGACGTATTCCTGGACAACTTCAATGGCTACACCTTCGACGGAAACGGGCACAGGGACGATGTGCTCGTTGAACATGACCTTAGTCTTGTCCAAGTTCATCCCTAGCCCAACGCGTCTCGAGGCAGCATTAAGACCGGACAGCATTTCCTGCAGGTCTTGCAGCGATTCTGCCATTATAACTATGTCGTCAGCAAAGCGGAGGTGTGTGAGATATTCACCATTGACATTGATGCCCATTCCATTCCACCGCAGGGTCTTGAAGACATCCTCCAGAGCATTGGTGAAGAGTTTCGGGGAAATAACGTCACCCTGTCTTACACCTCTGAGCAACTGGATGGGTCTTGTTTGGTGGTTCTGCACTTGGACGGACATAGTCGCCATTTGGTAGAGACTTCTCAGCACCTCCACGTACCGCCAGTCGACTTGGCATCGCTGCAAAGACTCCAGAACGGCCCAGGTTTCGATGGAGTCGAAGGCCTTCTCGTAGTCCACAAACGCCATACACAGCGGTTGGTTATACTCCTCGGACTTCTGTATAACCTGCCGAACAGTATGGATGTGGTCCACGGTGCTATAGCCTTTACGAAACCCAGCCTGTTCCGGTGGCTGAAAGGCGTCAAAATGAACTAAGCACTTCTAATCTAAATAACTCGTATAGTAAAGAATATTTAAAAAAATCGCTAGTATCAGCCCTAGGTCATACGTTAGTGATATCTTCTTACTATATAAAAATAAGTCGGGTTTTCCTTCCTGACGCTATAACTCCAGAACGCACGAACCGATTTCCACGGTTTTGCATTCGTTGGAAAGGTCTCGGGCTCCGTGAGGTTTATAGCAAAGAAAATTCAACAGAAAAGCGGGAAAATCTTTTTTCACATACAGCGCCATCTCTGATACATAGCATGTACTCCAAACCAATATTTTAACTTTGGGCAGTTATACGTAGGGTAGGGTAGGGTAGGTTAGGGTAGCACTATAGGGTAGGGTAGCACCACGCGAACGAAGTCGCGCCGGGCAGCTAGTTATTTATAGAATTGTTGTCTTATTTAGATACATCATGAACGAATATTAATTAATATTAGAGGTTGCTTTGTGATTTTTTCTATCGAGGAATTTTCATTCCATTATGTTTTTGCTTTGCAGACTGAACCCTTGCGTATATATTTTTCATTTAAATATCATTTACTTGGGTAGCTTTCAATTCTTAGGTATGTTATTTTGCATTGTACGCACTATTAAGAGGGCAATACCAATAAAGCGTGGAAAAGAGATATCGCAATCCCTTATGAACACTGCGAGAGAGAAAGAGATGCATACATGGCGTGAGTAAAAAAAACAAGTAAGAGGCCATAGCGTCCCGAATCCTATGTGATTTCACATTTTAATTATTAATATTACGATCGTGCAAATAAAACAAGAAAAGAGTATGTCATACACTTTGTTACTTGTTCCTTGAGCTATTGTGACGTACATAGAAGTTCAATACGTATTTTTATTTGAATGTTACCAACTATATTTTATCAAAATATTATCATTGATCGGCTCGGAAGCACGGATTTCGCGGGCACTTGCCACTTGCTTCTACCGACGCAGCGAGGCGTATTCGAATTCTCTCACTGTTATGTGTACCTTTTGAGTAGTAAATAAGTTCTATATTGGCCCTGATTGTGTTGTTTACAACTAAACTAATTTTAATCTCACTATGTCTCTTTCTAACACAGAACATAAGAAAAGGATGTAAGAAATGTAGTCCTGTCAAATTAGTCCAATGCTCGTTTTCAATTTAAATTTAGTCGCCATCTATCGCGGTTACGCCTAAATACACGCAAAATAAGACGGCAAAGATTAATTTGACAGCTTGAAACATGTTCTATCCTTTTTCAATAATGTTCGTAAGAAAGAGATGAGATGTGACTAAAATTAGTTTAGTGCGATTTACAACAGAATCGGCACCATTGTATCGCTATCTTAAAAAGCGCCATGTCGCGTCGCGTCTCGGTGTAAGCAGATCCTATAACATTAATACAAGTCACTTGGACATTGGGTTACTGTTTCATTTTACATTAAGTTACCATAAACACACTTTAAGCATGATGAGTTTTGAAACCTTTTCGTCAGCAAGCAGCAATCATAGCAAGGGTAATTTTAGAGATAAAATCTTTTTTGACTAACACATTGCCAATTATATTTTCTAGGACCAAGGTAGCCGCATGCGCAGGTCACTCAAGTTATAGTAAGGGG
Source organism: Achlya flavicornis (assembly GCA_947623365.1). Lineage (NCBI taxonomy): Eukaryota > Metazoa > Arthropoda > Insecta > Lepidoptera > Drepanidae > Achlya > Achlya flavicornis. The sequence goes on along the minus strand of OX392483.1, from coordinate 1,967,336 downwards.
CACGAGTCGTGAGCACAGATTGACACCTGCGCAGTAGTTAATATTTCGGTCTGTTTGGCGGAATGAAGAAGGGGGGAGCGCCGAGCTGCACACGATTGGTTCGTCAGTCGATGCTCGTCGTCTATTGGATTCTCACGTGTCATTTGGCTACTGTGATTTGGCCAAAAGTGTACATGCGCGAACTTGCCCCCACTACTGCCTATCTGTGCTCACCATTCGTGCCTCAAACTGTACATGGCTGTAATTGGAAAATAATGTACAAGCTTAAACTTATGGGAATCGATCTCTGAGTCCTCCAAAAAATGGAGTCAATGTACTCAAACGGGGAACAAAGCAGAGATAAGGCCTTAAATAGTATCAGAATGAATTATTAACTAAATTAATGAGCGAAATCTGCGATATATCAAGGGTAAGAAATATGACCTATTATTATATACCTACTAACTATAACTCAGGCTGCATATCATAGCGTAGAAGTAAATTACAATGAAATTATGTTGATTAAAGCTTCTGTAGTTACCAACCGGTACAAAAGTCAGTACGTTTAAATTTTGTGGAACTTATTTACTGTTGGAGAAGAGTGTTAGGGTTGTAGCGACATCTATCAGTAACACTGAGATAGTTCACACAAGGAAAGATAGATGGCGTGGTGCACATTATCCTGCATCGCGCCTACAAAGCCACTACATCTTGCACCGCGATAACGAAGTTTTCTCGAAAATCCGCATATATACAAGTGTCCGACATGTACAGTTGGACCCCAGGCACGAAGACCCAGCCTGGCGGAAGAAGGTGGCTTTCCTTTCTTAATGAAGGTATCATACACCTTGCACCTCCATAGGGTAATCAATGGATTGTTGCAGAGCGCCAGGCCAGGATCTGAGACTGATTTTAATCTTTACTAACTTAGACTTTCATTAGACCATAATCTTTTGGCCTTAATTGACAAATGACTGATGTCCATTCCTTAAAAAATTTGATATAATGTAGGTGTTTTTGTAATTTAATAAGATCCTTAACATCCTTGTCAGACGGGCCCGTTGGCGTAGTTGGTTAAGACGTGGAGTCTTAACCTATAGCGCCGCGGGTCGTGGGTTCGATTCCCATACAGGACATACATTTGTGTGCATGAACATGTCTATATGTCCTGAGTCTGGGTGTAATTATGTATATTAAGTATGTATTTACAAACAAAAAGTAGTATATGTATTATATCAGTTATCTGGTTTCCATAGTACAAGCTCTGCTTAGTTTGGGATCAGATGACCGTGTGTGAGGAATGTCCCAGGATATTTATTTATTTGTTACAACGACTAAACAACCACACTCAGGACAAGGATTAGGTATATCAATATTGTAATATCTTTAATCAGATATGTAAGATGGATAGCAAGTAACATTGAGCAACAAACAGTAAAACTAAAAAACAGACTAATTCCATTGAAAATATGACATCACAGGGAAAACGCTTCGACCGCAAACTAGTGTAAACAATTTCTAGAATTTCCAACACCTCACGAGTGCGCAATATGTGCGCTTCTTCCATTGATTCCTTCTCTTCTATCCGTCATTAACTGATGGTAAATGAGTAAGGTTACACGGTAAGGTAGACATATATGCATTATGCAATACCAGAGGGTTTTGATAGCACCTGGCTTTCGAATGGCTTCAGCTAGCGACAGATATCCAACTTGGGGGTGTAGCCGCACCTGCAGCCAGCCAGATTCTTTTAGTCATTAGGCTTTCATGCCTCCTCATAACTAGGGTTGCCAACCAGGACAAGAAGCGCGAAAGCCCCGGATTTTGGGGCTTAGAACTCGCTCATGTCAACCGTGTCCAATAAAAAATATAATACTGAAATCAACTTTTTATTTATTTTCATACAATTTTAAACTTATAGTCTTCTTAAGAAAAAAATATAGAATCTTCTCTTCTAAGAACTTGAAAACTGTTTAACCCGACTAAAACTGAAACCGGACGGTTGTCAACCCTAATCATAACAGCAAAAGACTTTGCTGTTGGGATACATAATAGTTATCTAAATAATAAATTCGAGGAAGTATGAAACAAAATAACAATGTTCCCACTATGCGTGAATGCAAATGAATTTATTCATTTGAAAGCATTTAATTAGTTTTATTCGCTACATTAAAATCAACTAGCTACTGCTCGCGGCTTCGCCCGCGTGGCCTACAGGAAACAAATTACATATTTTTCTACAACAATAAAAGAAAACAAAACAACTTCATCCCGCTTCGAGGGTGGAATTTTTAAAAACACTGTGACATGTATTTTTTAATTTTCAATCTTCAGCCTATACACAAAATTTGAAGATTCTAACTTCGAAACTGACGGACTTTCATACAAACTTTCATCCCCTATTTTACCCCCTTAGGGGTGAAATTTCGAAAAACCCTTTCTCACTGGATACCTACTCTTCACAAAGATTATAACCCTCTAAATTTCATGTCTCTAGGACCAGCCGTTTAGGCTGTGCGTTGATATATCAGTCAGTCAGTCAGGACTTAGAATTTTTTATATATAGATTCAGATAACTGTATTTGTTGTGAATATTTCCGAGAATAATTGAACAGTGATGATAGTTCACAGCACAATTTTGTTTTAGATAAGAGTTTATTATTTTTTATATTATAACAGAGGAAGAATCAAAGGATTTCATCGAATTCTGGGACCCAAGTCTGCTATTACAGTTGTGTTCCAATGAACTTTAAGTGGTATCAAAATAGCAGATCAGGAGGGGGACTAAAAAGGAAGCAAAGCAATATTGCTAACGGGATTAATTTTTTCGAATTCTCGGCAGATCCTACATAATTTCAATAATTTTCGGTATCCTAGTCACTCATTATAACAGGTGAATATTTCTATTATTATTATTATTATTCTCTTTATTTTTCTGATTCCTTAGAATTATTTTTTTATAACATTAATGTATAAAATCAAAAATATTATAAAAAAACCTAATCCTATATATAATTTTTTTTTTTTTTTTTACAATATTTCTATCAAAACAACTAAAAATGTTATAAAAAACCTAATCCTAGTATGCCGCCGGTAGCGGGGTAGGGCCCAAGCTACCGGTGGTTAGGGCTGCAGAGAGAGGAATCTCCTGACGATGCGCGCCGTGTCCAGGAGTACTGCCTTCTGTATCTGACCCTTGATCCAGCCATCCAGCGAGAGCCTCTCAAGATGTTGGTCGAGACTCTTCGCTATGAGACCGTTCGCTGAAACAACTATCGGGACAATGATCGTCGAATCAACATCCCACATGGCGGTCACCTCGTGGGCCAAGTCAAGGTACTTGCTGAGCTTGTCCTTCTCGGCCTTCACCAGGTTCTCGTCATGGGGGATGGTGATGTCAACGAGCACTGCCCGGCGCTTCAATCGATTATTATTATTATTATTGTTAATACACTATGCAGCTTAAAGCTGATGCGTGTATATCACTTCACTTGTCCTAATATAATTATCGAGTCTATTCTTGAAACTGTTCACTGAAGGAGCACTGATCACTGTCTCTGGTAGCTTATTCCACGCACACACGACACGGTTTGGCAAAAAGTGTTTTTTTGGGATTGCTTGTACAGGTATGCGTTACTAATGCTGAACAACTTTTATAATGAGACCAACACTGAATTCTCAACCGTTCGTTTACCGTATACCCGCTTCATCTAGCTCCTGGCTTTGGTAGCGACCCTTACAAGCAGTCTCGAGTTTAGGATACATGGAATTTTTTTTGACCTTTTATTTCCTTCAGAGGAAACTTACTGGCATCTTACCAAAATGGTTTCGAACTTTGCGGTTTGAAAGGAGCTTCCTACTGCGGACGAGGTTTCTCTAAGCAGGGGTGCTCAAACAGTCGATCGCGAGCGCTTTCCGAATCGATCGCGGGAATTCCCGAAAAGAATAAAAAAAAAATCTTAGCATTGTTTTTCTTTCGTTGGCAGTCGATCATTTACTGCCTAAATATTTTGTGGTAGATCGTCAACCTTATAAATCTGAGCCCCCTGGTCTATATCAACAGCTCACATTCAGGTGGAAGAGCTCATAGTTTAAATACTGACCTCTGAATCAAAGTTATCGTGCGGCTGCAGCTGCGCGGCGGGTCGTGCGAACTCCCTGCGCGAGTAGAACACGTTGTGCACGCGCGCGTGGCCGGCCACCTCGCGCGCCAGCGACAGCACCGCGCGCACGCACCGCAGCGGCGTCGTCGTGCCGCACGTCTTCAGGATCCACCGCCGGCGGGATACGAACATGCTGCTTTCGCTGGGGGAGACCATAATATGGAAATTTGAATACGGTGGAAATACCAGTGTTCGACGGCCCAAGGCTGGGATTCATTGCTTTGTGATGCGCCTTGGATGTCTTGCAGAGTGTGTATGTGTAATAGAATGTAGATATTATCCTTGGATGACATGAGGGTCTTCTGCCTCTCCAGGGGGGCGTTATCGCCCACTTTGAAATATACCGCGATAGAGTATAATAACAGTACCTATGTGTCCTTGTTTAATTGAACGACTAGCTAATATTATATTGTTCTGTGATAGGTTATCAGTTATGGTTGACCACAACCTCACCATGGTTACTGATGATGTGACTGCACCACCTTCGGTCTCTGGTGGCAAATATGGATTCATACCTTAGTTAGTGCAGACAATTACCATATCAAAACACATTAATTCTATAGTCTAATATTAGGCCATAAAATAAGAAAAAAATCTTCACATTTTCTTAACGTTTTTTTTAATTAGACCACGTGAAATCAATTTCGTATAATTGTTTCACCGATTGTATGTTAATTGTTTTTAATCTTTATTTTTATTTTTAGATCATGTTGTGGCGTCATGGCGAGCTCAATCAATTCAATAGATATACATTTTAAGATAGCGATACAATATAGAACTTATTCACTACACAAAAAGGTACACATTTCAGTGAGAGAACACGAATTCTAGTCGTGCTGCGCCTCAAGACGCTGCTTGGTGCAGCGCGACGCATAGAAGCTTCGCCGGTAGAAGCGCCCTCCAAGAGCCCGCTAAGCCCGTGCTGCGACCAAATGTGTCGCGGCTTCACGATGCCACAGAGGATTGTATACAGTAATCTGTGACGATGCGCCCTGCCATTTACGGGGCATCGCGATGAGAAAGTTGCCTTGCTAACTTCAAGCAACGTCGCGTAGCGTCTCGGTGTGAATTGACCCTAATCCGGTGGCTGGTGTACCGAGAGATTTGAAATATACCTTGTGTAATCTATAGGGTTGCACTAAGAAAGGATTTCTGGAGAGGTTAAAATAATAGGGGATCGCAGATGGAACCGCTGGGCGGAAAGATAGTGCTTTGTCTTTATTCACAATTTAATAAAACTCTGCGCATACTACCCACCTGGAATGAGCCCACTTTTCGGGTCTTCGACATCATGACGCTTTCGACATTTGACAAAAAACAAAGCGGTATCATCAGTTTTCTACACTAAAGTAATCTACTTTCGCTAACGACTACGGTGAAACATTTTGTATGAAATGCTTCCAAAAGAATCCAGTAGAGGCGGTGCTAATACAAAATATTTATCGTAGTCGCTAGCGTGTGTAGATTACGTTGGTGTAGAAAACTAATGGTAGATGTACGTATATCATAAAAATTCTATAAGTACATTTTGATAGAAGACCGCCGTGATTTTTTATACTACAGCGTTCAATGAGTCAAAAAATATAAAAATTGCGTCAGTTTTATATCAAGTCACATAGCGAATAAAATTGAACAAAAATAAAATGTTGGTTTAAAAATAGTTTATCAAGTAATTCGGAGATACTGTGTCGCATAGGCAGAGGTCAAAATGAATACGTAGTTTATGCGTATACGTACCTCAGGAACAGACTGATAGATAACACTATCAAAGACATTTAACCTGGGTTTATTTTTTTAAGATTCTAACTTCCCAGCTTTATAGGCTGTACGTTGAACGTTGATAGACCAGTCAGGACAACAATATTCCTGAGACTTGATCTCGTTCTATAACACAGATCGATCAGTTATGTGTATGTCAATATGTAAAAGTGTTTATTATATCTAAGTCGGCAAACAAGCACACGGCCCGCCTGATGGTAAGCGGTTTCTGAAGCCATATGGACGTTTGCAACACACGAGGCATCACACACTCTGGCGAACTTACTCAGGAACAAAACAAAGTTATTTGGCTGCTGCGGCATTCTGTAAGGCGGAGGTACAGTATGAGGCACGAGTGGTTAGCACAGATAGGTAGGCAGTAGTGGGGACAAGCTCGCGCATGTACATTTTTGGTCAAATCACGGTAGCCAAATGACACGCGAGAATCCAATAGACGACGAGCATCGAGTGACGAACCAATCGTGTGCAGCTCGGCGCTCCCCCCTTCTTCATTCCGACAAACAGACCGAAAAATTTGCGACTGCGCAGGTGTCAATCTGTGCTCACGACTCGTGCCCCTTACTATACTTCCCCAGCCAAGCTGCTCTTCGAGTGAATCAACGCTATGCTATAACTCTCATGATGATGCTATGCCTCATGTGTTTGATGAAAAGAATATGTATGTATGTAAAGTAAATTAGCTCATTTTTGGGCAACTCTATCAATCATCGATTTATGATTGCGATTGCTAAAGGAAAGCTTTTTGACAAGTAGACAAACTATGAATATAAATAATGTTACCGATTCTGTTGTAAATCGCACTAAACTAATTTTAGTCACATCACATCTCTTTCTTACGAACATTATTGAAAAAGGATAGAATTAAAAGCTGTTAAATTAATCTTTGCCATCTTATTTTGCGTGTATTTAGGCGTAACCGATAGGATAGATGGCGACTAAAATATTAAAAACAATAATTGGACTAATTTGACAGGACTAAATTTCTTACATCCTTTTCTTATGTTCTTTGGTAGAAAGAGACATAGTGAGATAATCAGGGCCAATAGCTACAATAATATTCTAACTCAGTAGGTATAAAAAAATCCTCTATGATAGCATCCACGCGCCGAATGGCCGGTCCATAGGTCAACATAATCTGAAACATGTTACTGCGGCGTAAAGACACGGGTCAGCCATACAACTCATACAATAATCAATACAATGTGTAGCACTCGTAGCGATAAGCGTTTATGTAATAATATGCACAATGTGTATACAATGTGCGCAATTATTGACCCATAGCACGCATGTGGTAACAACTCCTATGAGGAATTTGCATCTCAGTTTTGTTAGGCAAGTATGAGCTTAAGTGTGTCAGTAGTAATGTGGATTTTCATTTGAATATCAACGAAGCATATACGTGGAAGTAGAGTGCAAATTATTTGTGACGTAGGATATGCGACAGAGTAGCGAAGCGCACGTAAAATTGAATTTAGCAATGCTCTCTTCATGTCGCTCATACGAATGGGCAAAAAAACAATACGATTATCTTAGTTTAAGAGACGGGGTTTTATTGTATATGGATTTCTGCAACATACGATAGAGCTTCTAAATATGTAGAACTCTCATAGTATTATTGTATCGTTCAGTTTCGAATGAAATGCATTTATGCATGGTTCTCGGAAAACTTGGACAAAGAAATCTGTTACCAAGTGAACAGGCGTGTCAAATAGCTAGCCAGACGTGTGATATGTACAAACAAGAACTACGTATAAAGATGCTACACTAACTCATCAATAATCGAATGTGATACACAACATGAAATCAATTCAATACCAACGTATTAGCTTCTATATTTGTTTTGACCTCTTATCTCTTACATCACTGTTATCAGCCTTTTTATCAACTAAGTGACTTATCATTGCGTCGTAGTCATCCAGACTTTTAGGAATCGGTTTAAAAAATAAACCGATTTTTTATGAATATACCTATTCTACCATCCTATCTTATAACGACATGTTGTACATGAGACGATGTACCCAAAATATGTTCATTTTGTTTGAAATCTATTCCGCATTTTTTTTTTAATATACCTACCTTATTTTGAATAAGGGTGATACCTAAATAAAAAAAACAAATTATTTCGTCAGTTAGATTATCAAAAAATATTAGACACGTATTTTTCTGCTTTACCAAATTATTAAAAATTGGCAAAGATAAAGCGAGTCAAAGAGTGGGGCTCGTGCGTGACGTGACTTAACTTTTAGAGTAAAAAGTGCACTCTAACGTGACGTCACACGGAGCTGCAGCACACGATATCTTCGTATTTATTTGTTTAATTTATGAAAGAAAAAATACGTGTCTAATATTTTTTGATAATGTAGAAGACTGACTAAATAGTTTTTTTTTTTTTTATACCACTTAGGTGGCAAACAAGCATACGGCCCGCCTGATGGTAAGCGGTTACCGTAGCCTATGGACGCTTGCAACACCAGGGGTATCACGCGCGCGTTGCCGACCCTGCAGAAATCTCTTCACACCCCTTTTGAAGAACCCCATGCTGTACTCCATTGGGAAAACCACGGCGGGGAGCTCATTCCACAGTTTGAGCGTCCGCGGAAGGAAGCTCCTTTGAGCCCGCACAGTTTGAAACAATTCAGGTTTCAATATGTGAGGATGGACTCCCCGTCGATGGCGAGAGTTGCGATGGTAGAAAGTAAAAAGCAGTTTTGTAAAGGTAGTTCTTAAGGAGTACGCAAAAACCGAAACGCAAAAAGGTACAAAAGTTTATCAACAGAGACTATCGGCCCTACCGATCGCTAAACTATTTTTATTATATAGCACTAGGGAGACATTTTCCGCGGACAAGTAGGTTCGGTACCCCGAGTGTAAAGAATTGACGTTAATAAACGCTAATTCGTTTGCGTTAACTATACATTTGTATGGGAGAAATTAGTACCATGAGTATTCCGCTAGAGGCGCTGTGCCAATTCCTATAGAGAAGTGTCGTAAACGCAAACTAATTACCTAGTTAGCGTTTAAAAACGTCAATTCTTTACACTGCGGGTACAGAACATGAGTTCGGTAATAAACACCCATACGAGTTGTTTTAGTTTGAACATTATCCACATGATAATACGCTCTGGTTTCATAATATAAAATCACCGTAATGTTATGGAAACGTTTTTTTATTTAATGTAAAAGTTTTAACCGACTTGAATAATTTTTTACTGGACTCTTTGTTTCATGGAACTAACATACTGTGTACCTAGTATGTGATGTGATGGTTCCGACGGAGGATCAGCGTTGTGGTAGCTATTCATAGTTATTACAACATATGCTGAATCGGACCCCATTTTGTAGCATATATGATATCAATGTAACTTTGACACACACCCACACACACACCTAAGCTTTTAGGTTTTTAAATTGTAACTTTTATTTTATGCTAGTATTATTGTTTGTTTTTTTTTGTTATTTGTTGTTATTATAATAGCAAACGATTAACGTTTGCTAAACTTAGTATTAATATTATTGTTGATGTGTATCTAAATAAGTGTTTTTCAAATTATGCTACAAATAAACAATTATTCTATTCTTAACCGACTTCAAAAAAATGAGGTTCTCAATTCGTTTGTATATTCTGATTACTCTGAAATGGCTAGTCCAATTTGTATGATTTCAACTGTTTTGTATTACAGACATTACAGTAAATGCCACGGACCACCGTGGGATTAACATTTTTTTTTTTTACATTTACTTTAAATATATGAGAAAAGAGCACTTACATCGCGATTTTCAGTAATATGCTGCATATTATTCAAAATTGTCGCCAATTTATCAATAATATGCATATCCTCGGAAATCTTGCCATATATTGAAAAGGCATAGAAGAAACTCAAAATTGAAAAAAAAGAAACGGCTTCAAAGTTCACTAAAAAGTATGAAATAAAGATGTGCTTTTGAAAACATGCATGTTACATAACATTATGTTTTTATATTATTTAGGTACTTATAGTACGTTCTTAGTTCTTATATCGCTTAATTAAATATACCAAACTAGCGGCCCGGTACGTGCTTCGCTACGTATAAAGTGAAATAATAAAAATGTGATAAATGAAGAACCGCTCGACCGATTTTGTGCAAACTTCACATAAACCATCTACTAAATAGTCCGAACAAAGCCTTAACATTTGGTTTGGATAGGTGAGCCCGTTCTTGAGTTATAAAATTACAACGAAAAGTGGCATTGATTTTTATATATATAGATTTTTCTCGTACACGAGATAGCAATATTGGGGACCGGTTGAATTTTAACGGTTTATTTTTACGTTCTAATATGGTTCTAATTTATTAAATACATTTTAAGCACGTTTAAGACACACCTAATATTGTTATTTGATGCTAACATGCATGACAATAGTTTATTATGAGTTAATTATTCTTTAAAAGCTATTTAAATGCACACGTAAATCTATTGCCAAATATCCGTTAAAAAATCAAAATGGATGGTCTTTATATCAATGCTTGAGTAACGTCTTTTATTATCCGGTTGATAACAGCAACAACAACTCGTTTATTCACATATGTATGTTAATTCATAAATACTTAACGATAAAATTATGTAATTTACCACATTACGATCGCGGTGTCGTAAACTAACGTGAGACGCGTCTCGCCTCGAGTCAAGACTCAAGACGTAGTAAACTCGTTTAGTCACAGTTAGTGTGACCTTGCCGAAATTTGGCCTGATTTAACGAAATGTGACCGATTCTCAATACAAATAAGGTTTATTTATAAATGTGCCATGCTGAAAGTATGAAAAACTAGTTTTACAACAAGTAAGAGATATAAATAAGGAGCTGTATTGTTTATGGTTTAATATGCCATTTGTAGGGTTTCATTTGGGTTTCATGCCTAGTCTATGGTTTTATTTCTTTATGGTTGGAAATTGAACTTCGTAATTCCATTATATGCTTTTAAAAGGAGTATGGCATAGCATGGGTTTCTTCCAAGCAGGTTTGAAGAGATTTTTGCAGGGTCAGCAACGCCCGAGTGATACCCCTGGTGTTGTAAGCGTCAATAGGCTACGGTAACCGCTTACCATCAGGCCGTATATGTTGTAGAAGGTTATGAATATATCGAATTCAATGTAAAATATTAATCCATTCAAATCAACATCCACTCATCGTACTACATACAAATCGATTCATGGAAACATGTAAGCAACCAACGAACCCAGTGTCAGTGTTACATTACGAATATTTCACTTCTTATCCAGAATCAAATATGATTGGTTATTTAAACTTGGAATGTACTCCACCACAAGTATCAATAACGCATCATATATCTATGGCAAATGCCATTCCATGAAGCACGACACATGTCGTTGTAGTTCGTGTAACTGCGTCACAGCCTGTTGATAGCAGCTGAGAGCGCGCAGGTGCGAATCAATATTCGACGCTGGCTGGAGAGCCACGGGATAAATACATACACCTCCATACATATATGCACTGGGGCACTTCTAGAAAATTCTGCCGGGAAAATTGGACGACAAACTTTTTAGGACAGATCTCAATTTGAAAATATATGGATACGTTAGATATTGACGTTAGATTTCAACGGTTTGAGAGAACCTCGTGGAGTATGAAGTAGTTGTAAGGAAATCCGCTTCAAAGAGGAGGAAATCTATAAACAAATTAAACTTATAAATAACGGGAACTACCTAGTATGAAATGCAACGTGTTTCCTGACACGATATTTCTGATATTAGGTATTTGAAAGAAAATTTGAACCATGCTTTGTAATGTTTCTAATATAGGATTTTAACAAATCGATGCCAACGACGCAAACATAATGAGAACGTGAAAGCAAGCGAACCAAATATAAAGTCACAATATGTTAAAAATCCCAAAGAGAGGTCAAAGTCAGATCTACCTATCATTATCGTCCCCGTGAAAGAGAGCAGAAAAGTCTAAATCCCTCTGATTTAGACTCCTTCCTTCAAGAGAGAGATCTTGTTGAGGATTAAAGAGCTTATATGTTCAAAGCACTTAGAAATTGGCAAACACCCATAATCCAAATTATTCTGGTGACGCTCAGTTAATTTTACACCGTGACTTGTACACCTATGTACGATAGTTAATAAATTCCATAAGTTGCGAAAGGCACTGTTCAAATTGACAATGATGGCCTTAAAAGATTCAAGGTAAACCAGACGCACAAGTTACATGTGTGTGAAGCCAGCTTGTCCAAACACAAGGTTCTTTTTTGGCTAACTATCGGGCACAAAAATCTAAACTTAGTAAACCAGACATAAATTTGATTGTAAAGAAATAACTTGAGAAATATCTAAGAATTTTAAAGACACGGTCATTTGTCGCGGAATTCATAAACTAGATATCAGAGCTTGGTGCGTCTAAAAAACAATTTCTCGCCTTGAAGATCAGTACCAAGTAACTAAGACCGGAAACCAGGAGTTATGTGGTTCGTTATATCTCGCTGCGTTCAATCAACACTATTTTTTGCCAACAGAATAACAAATGATATTGTTACACAAGTTTGGTCAGTGAACCGTAGTGATATCATCCTTGAATATCGCGCTGTTTGTCTCTTGTAGGCCAAACTAATGAAAACCAATATAGAGCAAAAACATACAAAAGACACTTCTGTTTAAAAAGATTTGGACCTTTTGGAAAATGCGTCATTGTCGTGACGAGATTTGGCAGATGGTATGAACTGAACAAACATAACATATCTAAAACAAGGTATCCCTCCTTCGATAACTTCTCTTACATCGAAATTAAAATTAAGCCAATGGGTCAAAACATAAGAGCATGCTTACATTTCCATTATGTAGAGTATCTGGTGCAGCAAGTTCGAAGTGCACTGCGCTTGCGCGCCATGGATTACCTTGACCTTATCCTCACCCAGCCCAACGCCAACCCCACCACCTCAATCCACCACACTTGTACGACTCTGTGTTGTTATGACTTCATATAAGGCACATGGCGCCATTAAACTCGTATGTACCAATTGTTATACTATCTAAAACCTTACAATAGATTAGCACTTAATTATCCATTGTTTTGTTTTAAATCATAAACAACATTTAAATAGGCCACGATTTAGAAAGTTTTGAAGTTCTCCCGTCTCCGTAGTAGACGATGTATACGAAAATAGAATGTATCCCGCCTACCCGTTCGCGCGTTCCGTTTTTATCGGCGAGGTAAACAAATCGATGGCAGGGGCATATACAAGGACGGAAATCTCAAACGTTTGTACCAATGTTGGCGGCACTTGGGGACACAGTGTTTGGTGGGACACGCAATTATTCCAAATAAGGCAAAAATTGAGATTTCTGATAATTGGAAGCCAAATAATTCTACTGCAACTTGGCTATTACAATTCTCACTTGCTGGTGAGTAGGTGTTACAAAATTCAATTGCTCGGTGGTCGATCAATAAACTGGCGTAGTTCTCGTTTCGTTAATAAACCAGTTAACAACGTCTGTAAAAATTAAATAGTCAAGCGTTTTCATTATTGGACTGCGTCGTATATCATATCGTTAGCATGACCCAGTTAGCAATCTCGTAGCTTTCTTATTGGTTTCGACAGTCCCAATAATCTCGATGGAATTACAACATTGTGTAAGATGTGTAAAATGGGACGAAAGCTTTCGGTAAACTTCCAGAAAAGCTTTCTTAAATCAATAACAGAGATAGAGCCCATTTGCGAAGCAGAATAAACATGGTCAGACACTTTGGCGACATTATAGCATGCGATGATTATATTATGCAAACTGAACATAATAAACTACTTTAACAGGAAGCAATTGAGACACAAATAAAGTTATAGTATTATGCGAAGGAAGGTATATTGTAAACACCTTGTTCTGTTCATGCCTTTGATAAGTAGGTAATTAAATAAAACGTATATCAGTGGCATGCTTTAGGAGAAGCCTACAATCATATTTGGATAGTTAGATGCCATTAGGTAAGAGACTATTTGAACAACGATGCAATACTACCAAGAATAGATAAAGATAAAGTTAAACTTCAATACTTTCTTGAAATAAACAAACTCTTTGCATAAGATTTAATTTGCAGTTACAGCTTTAACAGTAATAAATAAATAGTATTTTATGATGATACATTTTTATATTTTTAAAAGATAAGATGCTGCTGATTTAGTGTGATGTCATTTATGTCTATCTTCAATAAATCATCATTTACACTGATAATGACTACATTGTAGTCTGCTCTCAAGAATAGACTGACTCCAAACAATTCATTACATAATACTATGGTATACACTTTACCAAATTTTGATTGAAAACATCGTCAGGTATAGAAGTTAAAAGCATCATTAACTTTGCGTATTTATGGAGCGATCTTATCAATTTGACTCATGAATCATAATTCAGAAAATTGTGGTACGATGAAAATCTAGGATTGTTACTTGATCAGATCTTTGTTACGTGGTACGATTAATCGATTTTTAAACTAGAAACTAATTTGAACAATATGGATTAAACTGTTAAACCAACACGACGTGATCATGATACTGACAGGTTTTTTATAAATTATGGAATCGGAAGTAATCGCAAACGGCTTGCTAATTTATGCAGACACAGGATTTGAAAGTGTTTCGCTTAGAAAGAACAAACGACACTGACATAAAAGAATTTAGTAGCATGGAAACAACATGGAGAAAGAGTACGTGATATTTGAATATTGAAGGTTGATGAGAATACCAAAGCAAATCTTGACAATCTGCTACAAATCATAGCATCCAGCAACCCAGCTAATGCAGCATCCAATGCATACACAGTTAGCAATGTAGATGAAGATAACAGTAATGTTGACGGTCTCATAGCTACAAACAGATAAACACACGTCGTGTCGAACGGAGATTGCTCTGATTAAGTATAAAGTGATGACAATCATTATAATGTACGACTGATAGTCTGGATAAGTCAGTACCTGTATTATGGAAATGAATATAGAAGTACGTTTCAATGGGATCTTTTTTGTGACAGATCGATTTATGGAATGAAATTGGCAACAATTTTGATAACCGGGCAAACGTGTTGGAAGAGCAAAAACAGCACTTTGAAGGAGGTTGGCAAAATTTTGGTACAGCCTAAAAATTAGTCTGCTTTAAGTCCGGTATTTATTTTTCTCGAAACAACAGGACCGGTACGATGTGGTCTGTCCCTCCTTGTCTCGCTATTCGTGTCTCTTTTTGGCTAAGTATAGAATTGTGCTGTCAAAACAGACATCATAGCATGCCGGTAGGTTGGTGCGTCATATTAAATATGAAAAATTATATTCAACTGAATATAATTTAAAGAGAATAGTTACATAACAAACAAATATGTAGTCTCTAGATTTATTGGAATATATCCAACGGAAATCATTTACATGTTTCAAAAAAATCACATAAGCGTCTGATACTGATTTATTGTTTGGTAGTTTTTAACATTTGAAGACTTTATTTTTACTGTATTTATACCACTAAGTTGGCAAACAAGCATTCCCTGGAACACTCCCCGTTGTACAGGCGGTAGAACACACAGAAGGCGGCAAAGTCTCTCCTCAGACTGAGGGGCTCTAAACCGTTTGTGAGCTCGGGATCGTCGACAACTCTAGCGGCACGTCGCTGAACCGAGTCTAAAGGCCCAAGCTGGTGTCCAAGTGGGGGTACTTGGACACCAGCTTGACAGATGACAACAGTACTCCATATGAGGCCGGACTTGCGACTTATAAAGTTGCAGCCTTTGCCCCGATGTGTAGTAATGTCTCGCTCTGTTGAGCACTCCAAGAGCTTTTAGGATGCCAGCTTAACCTTGTCTTCCAAGTGACTTCGGAACAAAACGGGGACTTTTACTAATATTCTTACACAATTAAATTTTCTATCAAAACGCGCGTGCGTGATCAATGTATGTGTTGTGTTTCAAACACATTGACACATCGCTAAGGTTGCCAAGATTATGTACCAACATCCTACTCGCGACAATTGTTCACATTACGAATCCACCCGGCACCGTACGTATTTCCAGAGACGTTTTGGCGCCAAAGTCGTGAACGTATTTCTGGATAAATTTATCGAGTATATTTTTGATGTAGCACTAGTGATGTAGGTGCCTTGATTGTATAGGATGACTCGAGATGGAATGGAGATTTTAAAATTTTGAATAGTATTGCTTACATAATGAGCCTACCCCAAAAAGGCAGTCTGTATTTTTAGCCGTGCTATCTTCCGAGAGTACAGTACACATGGACTCGACTTAATTTGGCGATGCTTACTCTGTCTCAACTCCCCTTGTCTATATGCTATTATATACTAAAGTTTTACATACTGCTAGGGATACCATTCGTCCCTATTCGCCCGGACATGTCTGGCTTTTCAACCTTCCATCCGGACTTGACGAAGACTTTCCGGAGTCGACTTTTCACTTTCCACTAAGTGTGAAATTTCATTGCCGAAACGTCCGGCTTTTTAATTAAATCTGAAAAGCAGAATGCGTCATCTCCAGCGAAACAATATCTTTAAAAAGTAATAATTAATAATATTATTTTTTTCTGACTGACAGAACTTTGAGAACAAAGTCATCAAATGCCCAGTCAAACGAATTAAATCAGAAGGCGCCAACGCCATGGGTAAACAACATAAAAAGTCAGCGTGGTGACGTCAACCTTTCCCAAATCCACATTCACAAAAATAACTGGCTATACCATAAACGCTGACAATTTCGTTTTTGAGTAAGGGCCAATATCATTAACGTAGAAAATAACGTAAATTCATTTTTTTTATAGTAATTCTGGATGTGCTTGTTTGATTTGACTGTAAGGCCTCGAAGGTTGATAAGCAAGTGTTCAACGCTGCCCATGTATATTCGGAATACCAGGTAATTGCCATGTCTCTCCGACCTTGAAGAGACCTTTTTTACGTCTTATTTGCAGCACCCCGTCCGCGTCGCTAAGTTGAGGGAAAAACGTAATTTGGAGCCCAATTCCAGTAGCAATAGACAGTAATCGGAACGTCAGATCAAATCGTATAAAGAAATGAAGAGGGTATTGTTGGCCCGTAATTTACAGAAGATTATTGTCTTCTTAATTACCGATTTTGTTATATAAGCATTTGATACGAGTGGTGTTGTAGAATATCAATAAGTTAAAAAGTACATAATAGGGTAGAAACTACTGAATTAATAACGCAATTCATTATAGAATGCATAGCTAACTAATTATATGCGACACGTGCTGCAAACCGCATTTAATTATAACGTAGATGCATTGTGTTTTATTGAATTAGGTAATAAAAAAATATTTGAAGATACTTACCGTAGAGTTAGCATTACCTACAATGGCTACAGTAAACATGTTGGTATGTATTTATAATATACATAACCATAAAATAGTAAAGGACTTATAATATTCATCATCTGTTAGTTTTTATTGACTTTAAAGTGAGAGCACAGTTGAAGGCATCCAGGGATCCCAATTATGACAAAGTCAACAGAAAGCAAATTTTATAAAATTGGATGATATTCCAAAGATATAATAACACGTCTAGTAGAACGCGTATGATCTACGTAATGCTTTCACCATCCTGCTTTAAACACTTGGCCGTCTGCCGACGAGACTCGCGGTGTATCTACGTCACAACACGCAGAGTGCGTCCATTTTCACGACAAACTACGTGTTCGACGGTAAAAAATACGCCAAAACACGTAACACTCAGGTAATCATTTAAAACCAAGTGGGTTTTTAGTTTCTTCTTCAACTCATGGGATCCAAGGAAAAATTCGGGCCCACCATGGAATGGAACTACAGGTACTACTTCACGTTTATCAAAATTTATAAGTTTTTATGTATAAAATCCTCAAATTAGACAAAAGAAAATTAAGGGGATGTGATAGGCTGTAATAACGAATGCCGTGGCAAAAGATGTGGGTTCGATCGAATCCTACAATACAAAGAGCTTGAGATTTCGATAAAAGCTATCATCATGAGCTTCCTCAGCCTCACTATGTTTTCATTCATGGAAATCCTCCAACATAGCATCACTCACTCATCAATCACAGTCAAAGTCAGTTAATAAGCAGACATACGAGATTGGACATGATAATACAGTTAAAGAGTCATGTGACATTATCAAAAAGGTCCTTCGCACTTTATTCACCCAAAAACTAATTAATCGACATAGCAACATAATTTATCAGCGAAATCGGTTCACTTAGAACGTAGTTTACTATAACACGAAGATAACCCGACAAAATTGCGATAACCTACGGAGGCCAGGGTCCTCGCCGTGAGATTGTTGCGGAGTAACGTCAGCAATATTGCTATTTAACTTATCCGCGTAATGTTTTACGCTATTTCTCTCCTGCATTCAATATTTTTTCCAACAATGGTACATCGTCATCGATATAGCATTTTCCTGGTTCAATATCGCTTTCATTCGTTATCAAATCTTTTGGAATGAGTACGAATTCATAGAGAATCTGTCGTATCTGATGATGACTCCCACCAAAGATAAATATTAAAGTTGTTTGTACAACCTAGATTAGAAGATATTTAGTTGCAGAAGATAAGCGAGAAAGATTGCAATTAATATTTCTCAACATTTTGTCCATTATGCAAGTACTAAATTCATCATTCGACCATATTATTTTGCGTTAATTATTATTTTGCAGACCGTACTGAAGTTCAAACTCTGCATGTCCGGCACGTGGTCGTTACGTCACACGAAACGTCACTGATAAAAACAGTTTGGACACAATGGCCGAGATTATTTCATAATCATAGTTGACCTCACTTTGACTGCTAGAAGTCATTACTCGAGACGTTTCAAATATTTGTGAAATAATTTAAAAGAAACTAGCTAGGAGGTTGGTAGAAGTTTGTATGAAATTAATATTAAGTGCTTGCACACCCACCATAGAAACGCAATAGCCACTCGTGAATAATGAATAAACTACACCCCAGCATAGAGAATATAAATTTGGAATTTCCCACAATTATCAGTGTCAAGTCAAATTCAAAGGGGTTCGAAGAGGTTAGGAAATCCCCATATAGGTATTATATTTAATTTACTTTACCAAACCAATGTTTATGATTTTTAATGTATAATAGGGGATTACCCATATTTTCAAGTCAACAATGATTATACATTCAGGCTTCTAAAGCTAGTTCATTCGCTAAAAATAAAATAATCGCAAAGTTTTAGAAATCCCCGCAAAACCATATCGTTCCAGAGTCAACCACCACACATGTGACAATCATATGAAACAAAACAACAACGCATTCGTTATGTTTAAATCGACTTTGAATATATCTGACATGAATTCGGTGATTCCCACAGAACTGGCATTTATAATCTTCCATCAGTAAAGTAGGCACATTCAATTAGAAATGAACAAAAAGCACCAGAGACAGAAGGCTTCAAATAAGTTCGGGAATACCCAACTAAGCGGAGAGTTACAGTCCAAGCAACTATACAAACCACGATGCAACAGAATATTGATGGGGAATCACCATAGAACACCATTAAAGGAGTTCTCAAATGTATTGTAGAAACCAAAAATCCCCGGCCAGTTTTTATAGGTTTACAACAGACCAATGAAATGCAATGAAAATTTTTAAGGGGACGAATGGACCTTAATACTTATGTAGATCAATAATTTTTAAAAGCTTTTCCCGCATTTGCGACAGAAGTTTAATATCACAGCTTCCTATAAAACTGCACGTTAAAGGACAGTGCTTCTAAAGGAGACGCACCAATCATAACAAGTTAAAATATCATTGCACCTGAAGTGAAGTACGAGGCGTCAATTTAATGTAATACATAGTTTAACCCGCACTATCTCGTTTAAGTGGTCAATTTTCTCTTGTAGAATATATTTAGAATGCTGTTAGTTTGATTACTAAATTGCTGTCAGTGATTCAAGGTTGTGCTTTGGTCTTTCGCATTCGTACTGGAGTCTACGGTTAAGACCACCCAAATTTTTGGGGTTTTCATCAACAGATTGCATATTTATTATGAAATTACTATATTGATAAACATATTACACATACTTTTCAGGAAACCTAAACTGATTCACGTATTTTAGCGTTAATTTTTAAACAATACGATAAAGCAACTAGCGATTGCGCTAAACAGACAAAGTAGGGCAAACACTAAAGTTTACAAACGGTTACATGATAGTCACGATAATAGTGATAAAAATGAAGCCCTTCTTGGATTTAACAGCGTTCATTTTTGTGCCTATATTATTTGTAATAAAAGAAAACTGTTTTACAAAAAACCTCTACTTAGTAGTAGAAGTTTTTTGTAAAACTGTTTTTTACTACTACACTAAAAAGTAATCAAATCCTGACATGATGACAATGGGAAGTGTACCCTTCTAAACAAAAAAGAATTTTTTAAATCGGTTAATAAATGACGAAGTTATGAGGTAACAAACATAAAAAAAAACATACAACCGAATTTAGAACCTCCTCCTTTTTTTGAAGTCGGTTAAAACCTATAAAAATCATGTAATTGATTCCAAGGATACACACAAGGACTAATCAAGAAAGTAACAGATCTGACAGTGTATATAGAAGGCGAAGGCAGAAAGAAGAACCTTTAAACCGCAAAGTTGAAGAAAATTCGATCGATTCACAGAAATAGCTTTAAAATAAAGCAATCAATTTGAAGTCACGGCCAAGGCTTTTACACATAAATGCCACGAGTCAACGGTAAAAGATATAGGTACCTAGGTAAATTTTCCGCATTTAACTTAATACCACAAGAAGGTAGGTAAGACTGGAAAACCGAATGATTACGTCATAAGTACAAAAGCCTGATAGTGTTTATTTTTGTGTTTGTTTATGGTTAAAGCATTACATTTTAGTAAATTGAATACAATTAGGAAAACTTTGCGTTTCACCTGGTTTCTTATCGTTTAGTAGGTAATTTAAAACACGAACGCAACTAGGTAAGTACGTGCCCTATGACTTTAAACAGAGATAGCTAACACCTTCACTACATAGCATTAGTAACGGAAAATAATACAAGCGAAATGTTTATTTAGTTCGGCTTTTTGGTCTACCGTACGGACATAAAATGCATTATTTACTTGTCCGAACTATATTTTTCCAATACAAATGTCCAGACTTTTTCGCTTATGACTTTAAAATTTAAAAAATGGTATATCTGCTCCACTAAGTATCAGAGTCTATGTAAGAGCATACATACTAAATTGTACAGTATGTCACAGTATTTTTTCGAAAATTTGAATCATCTGGAAAATATGAGCCTTATTGTAAGTAACTTATATCATTATTTACAGATTAATTCATTCTTTATCGGAATAGTTACAAGTAAAGACAACAGAACATCCCAAAATCCCAACCCATCATGGGTTAGGAACATTTTCGTAATAAGTATCCCCAACCATGCTTATCTACGTGATTAAGCATGTACACACTTGTAGCAATGTATGATAGAACATTTATGTAATAAGATCGATGATGATAGCCTATCGGTTGTGGCAGTGACCTGATCGTTATCTTTAACTAGAGTTACTAGATTAAAGACATGAATCTACCAGACATAATGGAAACCTTTTGTATTTGCTTTGTTTATACAAATTTTATTAAAAAAGAAGTGTTTTTGTTAAATATTGTGATATTTGTATTTGCTTTTTTGGCTTCAATTTAGTGTTCGGCGCGCTCCATCTGGCTTTTGTTCTGTAATCTGAGATGGAAACAATCTCGGAATTTCATTTAGTTTTTTGACCGGAATTTTTTGAGATTGATTCATTTATTATTATTTCAACTGTGGAAAATTCGCCTTTCCAAATTACCCCTATTAATTCCGGATATGGAATTAAAATTCCGGATATGTCCAGGAAATGTTGGCAAATGGTCACCCTATTTATGAGTAATTAATGTAACTGATAAATATTGTATTGGGAGAATGATGAACTTTAGTTTGCATGATAAGAATATTTAAATGTAATGTAATTCTTCTGTTGAAGGCTTCTAAAGTCTTTAAAAATAAATCAATAATAAAATAATAATAGTTGAATAATATTAGGTGCATTAACATGCGTCTATGAATTTATTTGACAAATAATAGTGCAATTTTTATTGAAAAAAATATTACAGACTAAAATGCATAAAAATAGGTAGCATTTAAAACAAAAACATTATAATTTTATAAGTACATAATATTTAGGTACCTATTAATCATAGATTAGCATATTTTATTCATCACAACCAGTTTAGTTATAAGAAACTTGAAATATACCTATTTAAATTGTAACAGAATTATTTAAATGTTTTCCTTATTGCATAATACTCACAGACCTATCACAAAAAAATAAGTTATAGTTTTTATGCCGACCAGCCACTGCATTAACAAGAATACAAAAATATACAATTATTATAAGTTTAGATGTAAATGGAATTATAATAAAACTTACCTCAGCACATATGCGTCGACTTGCTCGCTCTGCGTGAAAGAGATTATTTCACAGCGCACTATCTTCAACACATTTTCCCATTGTTGACTGTTGACAAAGAAATAAAAAATCTAATTTCAAAAAGTATATTGTTTTAACATACCTTATGTCTATGGATTAATAATCAACTTAGAATATTCCTTATTTCTTATAAGGAAAATTCTGCTTTTGTCGACATACCTACCAACATAAAATATCAACGAGACTTAAAATGCTAACATATTGACAAAAAAAAATTAAGGTAGTTATTTTTGATTGTATAAGTATCACCAATGTTTACTCATAAAAAAACATCAATATGTTTCACATTTTAGTAAAATAGAGAACAAAGAGTTATACAATTATTAATTAAGTAATCTAACAGCCGAGGAACAGTTAGATATAGGTACGTACAAAACCTCCACAGATTCTATTGATGTTTTGTTGCCTGTTAGCTAACAATGAATCTAAATATTGAGTGAATTGTAAAAATTGTTGATTAACTTTAAATCTAGAATTCTTTTTCCATCCTAAGTACCTACATAAATTAAATTTAAAGCTATGTACTAATGATTTCAAATCACGCGCCAGTGGCGTGTAGGTAGCGATTCCGATGTCGTCTCAGGCCAACCATGGACATGGGCTGGTTACAGGGACACCCCCGTGCCCAACCGCTGTTAATAGCCAAACAGCTGACTCCAGAACCTTCCCAAACACCAGCCAAGTGAGTTACACAACATAACAATTTTCCATTCAACAAAAAAAATCTGCTCTCAACATAACAGACAACGTGATAGTACAGAGTTATTTTATGAAACATGTTATGGAAATTTTGCATTCTGCCGGTAACCTCTATACCGTAACAAATTGACATGGAATTGTGAAGTGAGAATAATAGCTGGGAATAAATGTAACTTACCGAGTGATTTTTCTTAGATCCGCATTTTTAGCCGGCGTAAACCAAATTTCTATAAGCTTTTCGACACCTTCAAAAAATTGATCATTCTCACTATTATTGGATATAATTTCCGTTTCAGCCATTGCGTTGTTTGTTTCTGATTTTCTTATAACGATTAGGATTTATTGACTTTATTTCCACTGAGAATTCAATCCACAACCACTTTGACTTGAAGTCGGAAGTTGACTGACTGACTGACTGAATGAAATGAATGTAAATTATTGGCAAAATGCGGGTGAAAGAAGAGACGGAGCTACACCATCAACATCTCTTTCTTTCAGAGCGAGCGAGTCGGCGCGCGTTTTACGTTCAGAAGCACCGCGTCGAATGATCATTTATAAAATAATTTGAACAATTTATTCCTTCTTTCATCATAATTATCTATATTGTATTGCCATTAATTAAAAGTAATTTCCCAAAATTACCAAGTAATCCTTTCCTTCCTATAATATCGTATCATTAAATTAGAATATATTGTTCTATTGCACATAGTTAATATATTTTTATAAATGCAAAGAAAGTTTTATTCACACAATACTCCAATCATCGAGGAAAACCCTTTAGAGTAGTAATACCGAGCATTCCAATTCTGCCAGTGCTTTTTCATTGATTTTGAATAGTAAGGAAGGGCCAATCACTGCATCGTGTTTTCTGGATTTGGCCAATCGGTACGTGGATTACGTAACTTTATTGCAATTAAATTCAGATTGTAATTACCTCTGAATCGGTAGAAATATTACAAAATCGGAAATGGTTATTGTTTGATATTGTTTAAATCAATTACCTTATCTCATTAAGTCAGATATTTGACTCTTTAATAATTGTAGTAGTTTGTTTTTTACTACATAGTTACAGCGTATTGTATTTAATATACATTAAACACCCCGTTTGGGGTGCTACGCTTAGGGTATCTCAAGACCTTTGGCTACGTTATACACCGGCCACATTCTTCAGTTTACACCCACATTCGCTTCTCCACTCTACGGGCCGTACACCATTGCCAGCGGCAGAAAAGGGAAGTGATGGACAAAAGCAAAATTAGACGGGCATTATAAAATTGTACCCTTATTTTAAATATATTATTATATATTGTTGTTGATTCTGGTTTTCATTGGTCTTCTACCACTCCAGACGTCACACTGGCGATTGACTGCTTTGTACCTAGATCTGTTGAAAATTCCCACTAAATAGCGCTATGACCGGAATTATAGCTATAACCCACCTATTTCTGATTATTATATTTATTGACGGGCCAGTTGGCGCAGTTACGGATTAAATCATTTATTTCTCTAAGATTTACAAAAATCACTTAAACGAGAAACAAAGTAAGTAGGTACTAATGGGTTTTAACAATTATTATGTCCAGTGTCGCAGAAGTATTACGTTTTTATAAAGTTTGTGAGTATGTCAAAATAATATTGCTCGCGACGAGTCGCACACAACGCCGACCGGTCGACAACACAGTTTAGTTCTAAAGCACCGTACACACTATACAATCACATCACAACATTTAGTTTTATTTATTTATATTGTAGCTGTCAAAGATGTGTTTTTTCAGTAATTTTTTAAATAAGTATAATGTTTTTGCTTCTTTGGTTGGTTAAGATTCCACCCATCGCGCCGCAGGTCATGAGTTCGATACCCACACAGGACATGCATTTGTGTGCATGACACATGTCTGTATGTCCTGAGTCTTGCAAAAAGTAGTATGTGTATTATATCAGTTATCTGGTTTCCATAGAAAACCAGCTCTGTTTTGTTTGGGATTAAATTATTCTGTAGTTTGGATTCAGATGAACGTGTGTGAGGAATGTCTCAGGATATTTATTATTTATTAGGTATTATTATTATACACTATGTCATAATATCACACAAAACGAATTATTAGGTACCTACAGACAGAAGAATTGGAAGAGTAGATTTCGAAAATACATTTTACTAAATAAATTGGTTCGTTGGTGGATCATTATTATCATCGAACAATTAACCCAAACTTATTTTTCTTGAAATCTATTCCGCCAATTTCCCACCACCGACAATACGCTCTGCGGGGTTATTTTAAAACGGTCGGATTCGGAATCGGGAGCGGAATCGGAAACTTCCGAGATGAGTTTCCGACATGATAAAATAATAATGAAAATGTATATTTGCACATTAAAATACAATCAAAACTGTAAGAACATCAATATTTATTTAACATAGTATGATAATAGTACAATTTAAGTGTTACAAATAATACCTTAACTAAAATAAATATATTCTGCATGATAGGTTAAAGCGCCCATTGCTATTTTAATTTCCGAATCGAATAGTTTGACGTTTCTCGACGGAAATATGAATCCGAATCATCGAAAAGTTTCCGATAGCTTTTAGATGGCGGAATTCTTTCCGAATTTTATTTAATGTTCGTTTTTGACCATTATTTAATATAAACGCATTATTTAAACTTATATAAAGGTTAGTTGGTACCTACTAAACTGAGTCCCCCTTATTACAAAACATGGTTTAAAGTAAAGCCAGGTTTTACTGTCATTTGGTCACTTTCTAACGTCATATAATAAAAAGGGACGAGGCTATTTTAAAACCTGGTTTTCCTTTAAACCATGTTTTGTAATAAGGTGCAGTGTGTTTGCCCCTATTTTAAGTAAATAATGAATAAGAAAGGTCTGCGGTAAAAGTAATAGCTACATACTCAAACTTCGTAGGAACTAAAACATATATCAATACCGTTACTCATGTTGGATGCTAGATTCACTACCACTAAAAAATCTACGTAACCACAAAATCTATTGCAAATTATCTATTTGCAAATAAAAGTTAAAATATTTTATTAGACTCAAAAGAAAAACAGAAAATTTGTTTTATTACACTCTCCATGAATGTACTGAAAAAAAAACTACTTTGACACAGAGGGCTTTTTGGCGGGAGCAAAATGACGTTGCGTTTTGGTTTTATTTTCAAAAATCATGTATTTTGAGTTTTATTGCGGATTATCTGTGTTTTATCCTATAAATATAAATCCACGCGCACCAAATAAGGGAAATTAAATGAATTATTATTGAAGTCGAGTACATTAGAAATGGAACCATTTCTAATGTACTCGACTTCAATTCGAAAATGTTTGAAATTAAGTTACGTAATCGCCCCGCAGAGCGCATGTGTCCTTGACTTAGCCAATCAGCGGGGTTATTTTAAAATGGTCGGATTCGGAATCGGGAGCGGAATCGGAAACCTTCATCGAAAAGATCCGATCGCGGAAAGTTGGAGTGCGTTTACAAAGTTTGTTTTTAATAATGGTAGGAAATGGTATACCTAAACTAAAATTTAAAGTAAAATCGAAATGCTTACGGATTTTTATTGTTAAAAGGCCTCATTTAAACACTCATATCAAATGCATACAGACAGGTACTTGTTATTTTCTATATTTTGGATTTTAGGTATACATTGTGATAAAAAATGGTTTTCTAGTTTTATCGAACTTCGAAAACTGACTGATAGGTCGAAGTAATTGTTGTTTATAATATTAGCAAAAGTCAGGCAAAGGTTTGAGCCATACAGCCTAATCGTATTTGAGTTATACCCGTTATACCTAAGTTCTAGTCACAAAATAAATCACTTTCATATAGTACGCACTATCAGTCACAGTCCATAAACGACATGTGTTAGTAAATTAGTGGTCAATAAACTAAAGCTTCTCACGGACTTTTTGAGACAAGTTGAAGTCACGATACACATAATTCATTTAATTTCCCTTATTTGGTGCGCGTGGATTTATATTTATAGGATAAAACACAGATAATCCGCAATAAAACTCAAAATACATGATTTTTGAAAATAAAACCAAAACGCAACGTCATTTTGCTCCCGCCAAAAAGCCCTCTGTGTCAAAGTAGTTTTTTTTTCAGTACATTCATGGAGAGTGTAATAAAACAAATTTTCTGTTTTTCTTTTGAGTCTAATAAAATATTTTAACTTTTATTTGCAAATAGATAATTTGCAATAGATTTTGTGGTTACGTAGATTTTTTAGTGGTAGTGAATCTAGCATCCAACATGAGTAACGGTATTGATATATGTTTTAGTTCCTACGAAGTTTGAGTATGTAGCTATTACTTTTACCGCAGACCTTTCTTATTCATTATTTACTTAAAATAGGGGCAAACACACTGCACCTTATTACAAAACATGGTTTAAAGGAAAACCAGGTTTTAAAATAGCCTCGTCCCTTTTTATTATATGACGTTAGAAAGTGACCAAATGACAGTAAAACCTGGCTTTACTTTAAACCATGTTTTGTAATAAGGGGGACTCAGTTTAGTAGGTACCAACTAACCTTTATATAAGTTTAAATAATGCGTTTATATTAAATAATGGTCAAAAACGAACATTAAATAAAATTCGGAAAGAATTCCGCCATCTAAAAGCTATCGGAAACTTTTCGATGATTCGGATTCATATTTCCGTCGAGAAACGTCAAACTATTCGATTCGGAAATTAAAATAGCAATGGGCGCTTTAACCTATCATGCAGAATATATTTATTTTAGTTAAGGTATTATTTGTAACACTTAAATTGTACTATTATCATACTATGTTAAATAAATATTGATGTTCTTACAGTTTTGATTGTATTTTAATGTGCAAATATACATTTTCATTATTATTTTATCATGTCGGAAACTCATCTCGGAAGTTTCCGATTCCGCTCCCGATTCCGAATCCGACCGTTTTAAAATAACCCCGCAGAGCGTATTGTCGGTGGTGGGAAATTGGCGGAATAGATTTCAAGAAAAATAAGTTTGGGTTAATTGTTCGATGATAATAATGATCCACCAACGAACCAATTTATTTAGTAAAATGTATTTTCGAAATCTACTCTTCCAATTCTTCTGTCTGTAGGTACCTAATAATTCGTTTTGTGTGATATTATGACATAGTGTATAATAATAATACCTAATAAATAATAAATATCCTGAGACATTCCTCACACACGTTCATCTGAATCCAAACTACAGAATAATTTAATCCCAAACAAAACAGAGCTGGTTTTCTATGGAAACCAGATAACTGATATAATACACATACTACTTTTTGCAAGACTCAGGACATACAGACATGTGTCATGCACACAAATGCATGTCCTGTGTGGGTATCGAACTCATGACCTGCGGCGCGATGGGTGGAATCTTAACCAACCAAAGAAGCAAAAACATTATACTTATTTAAAAAATTACTGAAAAAACACATCTTTGACAGCTACAATATAAATAAATAAAACTAAATGTTGTGATGTGATTGTATAGTGTGTACGGTGCTTTAGAACTAAACTGTGTTGTCGACCGGTCGGCGTTGTGTGCGACTCGTCGCGAGCAATATTATTTTGACATACTCACAAACTTTATAAAAACGTAATACTTCTGCGACACTGGACATAATAATTGTTAAAACCCATTAGTACCTACTTACTTTGTTTCTCGTTTAAGTGATTTTTGTAAATCTTAGAGAAATAAATGATTTAATCCGTAACTGCGCCAACTGGCCCGTCAATAAATATAATAATCAGAAATAGGTGGGTTATAGCTATAATTCCGGTCATAGCGCTATTTAGTGGGAATTTTCAACAGATCTAGGTACAAAGCAGTCAATCGCCAGTGTGACGTCTGGAGTGGTAGAAGACCAATGAAAACCAGAATCAACAACAATATATAATAATATATTTAAAATAAGGGTACAATTTTATAATGCCCGTCTAATTTTGCTTTTGTCCATCACTTCCCTTTTCTGCCGCTGGCAATGGTGTACGGCCCGTAGAGTGGAGAAGCGAATGTGGGTGTAAACTGAAGAATGTGGCCGGTGTATAACGTAGCCAAAGGTCTTGAGATACCCTAAGCGTAGCACCCCAAACGGGGTGTTTAATGTATATTAAATACAATACGCTGTAACTATGTAGTAAAAAACAAACTACTACAATTATTAAAGAGTCAAATATCTGACTTAATGAGATAAGGTAATTGATTTAAACAATATCAAACAATAAAATTTTACAATTGTTCGTTAGCTTTCTTTTGGTCAAAAAAGGTGACTAGCCAGAAAACAGCTGAGCCGTTCTTCAATTGTCAAAAATGACGTGAGTGACATTCGATGTGCGTTTAGAAATCTTGATAGCGTATTTATTCATAGATACTTCAAACTATGTAACGGCACAACGTTACATTACCCCCCTCGCTACCAAATAATTATACAGTTACATGAATTATATATAATTCATGTAACTGTATAATAATTTATTGTATTTTTTGTAAAGCTCACTATAATTAATTGCATGCTGTGGTAGCCTATAATTGAGGCAACACTTGGAATGTGTATATTGGTATATTAAGATAATTTAAGATAGTGTATGTTTTGTTGGTTGCCCTAAATAAATAAATAAATAAATAAATAAATCACTAGACAGGTACCAAATAGGTTATTCAAATGAAGTCTTGAAGTTTCGTTGATATAGCTATGCTATATAGCGGTTATTTCTGTCACTGTGATCAATATACCTAAAAAGGGTAGTTTTATTTTACACAACTTTTGGCAATACATTTCTACATAGCAACATTTTTGTAGTGTTGAGCAATATACAGTTCATGGTTCCTTATAAAAAAAGATAACCTTTTATCTCATACAATCGATGATTTTAAAACTACTACGCCAGGCATACGCCAGTAATATATATATAAAGTATTTAATTAAATATCACGATAAAAAATATATTATTAACCAACAATTTGTCATAAGTCTTCAAATGCTGCAACTAATTTATGTAGGTCTCCATTTTCAACTTTTTTTAGTGGTTTAAATTTGGCTTTGATAACTGGCACGGTGGGTGGAGAATCTGGTATTTCTTCATCTTCATAAAAATCTTCAATGTTTGGTTCAAGGTCTTTTTTAACAGACACCGGAATAGGTTTTCTATCCTTTCTACTTTTTAAATCTTCGAAGGTAGCATTTAATTCAATAAGATTTTTGTACATTTTATCATTGAAATGAAAATTGAGTTTCTTTGTTACCTGTGTGAAATAAAATGTTATAAAATTAAATGGGACTCAGAATATATTCAGAAGTTAGAAGCTAAAGCAAATATTTAATTGATGATGATAAAGTTACGGATCTCCCTGATAGTCTTTTTTTTTATGTCTATAGGTTGACAAACAGGCAGACGGTCCACCTTGTTGTATGTAGCCCTTTAAGTACCATTATAAATTAATAAATAAATATCCTGGGACATTCCTCACACGGTCATCTAATCCCAAACTAAGCAGAGCTTGTACTATGGAAATCAGATAACTGATATAATACATATACTACTTTTTGCTTCACCAGACTCAGGACATACAGACATGTTCTTGTGCACAAATGCATGTCCTGTGTGGGAATCAAACCCATGACCTGTGGCGCGGTAGGTGGAGTCTTAACCAACTGCGCTAACTGGCCAGTCATCTCTCTCTCTCTCAAATACTGTACTTTTTATTTAAAATTATCTTTTATTCATAAGTGCATAAATACTTAAATTTTGAAATGAATACTTTTCATCCTATACTTACTAATATTAAAAATGTAAAAAAAGTTAGATGAGGGACATTTTTATACCAAGAATGAGGGAGAAATTGCAGTGTAGTGTCATAGCTATTAAAAAAATTATAAAGGTTTATGCAAAATATATAAGATGTTTTTTTCTTCAACAACTATATTTATAAGTGTTTTTTTTTTTTTTTTTTTATGTCAATTAGTTATATATGCATAGCTAAGGCCATTACAGACAATCAGTAACTATAGCTTATATCTGTGTACATTATATATACAAAACTACATAATACGTAGTAAGTTTTAACAATGTTTGAACGATCAGGCAAGCAATTGCAAGTTCAAAAAAGCACTTCTTAAAAGCAACTTACTTTTTTATGCAACTGATTTTTATCAACATTCGATTCATCTGATAAAGCAGAGGGTGGCAATGTTTTCTTAACATCTGATAAGTAATTAGCTAACGCTTCGCTGGAACACAATGTTGGTCGATTCAATTCATTCTCCTTTTGTGAAACCCTAGACGTTTTCTCCGCCACTGTTTTTGAAGAACCAGCAACATCGTAAACAGCGTGTTTCTGTGATGTAGGTTTAACTTTAGATTCGTAATTTCTCACGAGTGTTTTCTTCACTTTTGGATCGGCACCAAACTTTTTCATTATTTTTATTATTTGTTTACCAAATAAACGAAACTTTATAAAATTAAAATTCAAAACTTCTCGACGTTGTTTTTGACGTATTGAAATTTGTTGCTGCCAGCAAACAAAAATAACACAACAGTTTTTTTTTTAAAATATATGTATTCGGGATTCATAAAATTGAAATTTTTCAAAAACTTTTTTATCGATCGATAAAATAGTAGTAATAGTAACATAGCGAGCCACGCCCAACCAGCAAATTCACTTTCTGTACCTAAAACAGTTGTAAAAGTTTCCCATAAACTGGTTAAAAGCACAGACTTGGTTAAAAAGGGAAATCTCAAACAGCAGAGTCTAGAAAATTAGGCACACAGTTCCTACCTATACGATTGTTGCATTTCAAAATTCAGTTGCCGTGGAATTCAATTCAATTCTTATTTATGGCTTTTGCGGATATGCCACCACAACTTGGAATTCGTGGATGAAACCGCAAAACGGAAAGCTATCCATGCTGGTATTTAGCTTTCAAATAATAAAATAATTATATTGAAGAATAATTGAATCACTACCCCAATGAGGAGTTTTCTTATGATACCTCTATGTTCAAAATAGTTGTCTATAAGGAATAATATGCATAGTGAATAATCGGGTACTTCCCTAGTTACTTGCAATTTACCCATCTATGGACAAAAAATAGGACGCAATCTAATCTCCTTGAATGCGGGCTGTTGTTTGTTAGTGCTCGTGAGAGTGCTATTCTCGGTGTATTCTCGATAATCGATATTATCATCATCACAGAATAAAACTAAAAATACATTCTTCGTCTTCTTCTTCTTATTTTTAATTTTGGCAACCAAGCCCAAATTAGGGCTCATTTCTGCCAGTGTCGAGTTATATTATAGTTTCCAGTCACAATAAATCACTTCACATTATAGTCCTCAGTCAGTCACCGTCCATAAAAGTCATGTTTTACTACAATGGTGGTCATTGTACTATTGTTGTACTAAAACTCTTCACAGACATTTTGAGACAACTTGAAAAGTCACGATACACATAATTCATTTCATTTCACTTCACTGGTGCACATGGATGATCTTTATTGGGTAAAATACCACCAAAAATACACAATAAAAC
The DNA here is from genome assembly GCA_947623365.1 of Achlya flavicornis. NCBI lineage: Eukaryota > Metazoa > Arthropoda > Insecta > Lepidoptera > Drepanidae > Achlya > Achlya flavicornis. The sequence goes on along the minus strand of OX392483.1, from coordinate 1,934,641 downwards.
TCAAAAAACACAAATTTATGAAAATAAAAATGAAAACGCTACGTCACTCTGCATGTTCCCGCCAAAAAGTCCCTTCGTCTTCTTATTTTTAATTTTGGCCACCAAGCCCAAATTAGGCCCCATTTCTGCCAGTGTCGAGTTATATTATAGTTTCCAGTCACAATAAATCACTTCAGATTATAGTCCTCAGTCAGTCATCGTCCATAAAAGTCATGTTTTACTACTACAATGGCGGTCAGTGTACTGAAACTCTTCACAGAATTTTTGAGACAACTTGAAAAGTGACGATACACATAATTCATTTCATTTCACTTCATCAGATCATTTGAATGTTTCTGAACGAACGAATCTTTCATGTCAATTATACAAATGTCAGAAACAGCTGTCGTCTCGTCAAGTTTTTGATGAAATTGTATTCGTCGACGATTTCTTCTTTGATTTTATTTGCCTTTGCCTTTAATTACAGCCTGTTTAGTCGTATTTATAACAAATAAATGTTTAAACAAACATAGTTTGAGTGACACAATTAAGATATTTACTTGTATATAAAATAAACTGTGATATGTCTAACAAAAGTGTTGAATTTTCTGTGAGTTTTTCACACTAGTAACTGCTTACGCTTAGAAAACCGATGGATTTTTTCAATTATGTGTTATTTTCATTGTAGAACCCGGATAATCTACCAGTGGAGAGTTTAAAATTGTCGATAACGAATGCCGGCGTTATTCAACAAATTAATGCTTTGGTAAGCACATGTTTATTCTGGTATTCAACAATATTGTGCAATTTGCTAAACGTTTATGATTATATATAATGCCTGGGAATTACCGAAGATCCTTCTACAGTTTTATAATTGGCAGTGTTGGCACTAACCCTTGTACAACTTACTTAGGACTTAACTGAACAGTATATTTTAACTAAGGGATTTCCAGCTTCATATCTCATGCACATATTATGTCCATGGATAAGTGTATATATATGAATACTCTATGATTACATTTGAGTGCAAAAAACTTGTCCAGCTTGAGGATGCTGTTGAGATATGGATGTTATGATATAACCATTAGAATATGTATACTATACACTAGCTGCCCGGCGCGACTTCGTTCGCGTGGTGCTACCCTACTCTATGGTGCTACCCTACCCTACCCTACCCCACCTTACCCTACTCTACCCTACCCTACCCTACTCTACCTTACCCTACCCCACCCTACCCTACCCTACGCTACCCTACCCTACCCTACGCTACCCTACCCTACCCTACCCTACCCTACCATACCCTACGCTACCCTACCCTACTCTACCCTACTTTCTTTGCTTTAAACCTCACGGAGCCCGAGACCTTTCCAACGAATGCAAAACCGTGTAAATCGGTTCGTGCGTTCTGGAGTTATAGCGTCAGGAAGGAAAACCCAACTTATTTTTATATAGTAGATAAGTAACTTAGTTACTTTTTCAGGAAGTAGGATAGTTAGGTATGCCAGTAAGTTCATGCTATTCAACTTTATTCTTGCTACATATGGTGATATTTTATGAAATGGCACCATATCATGTGTCATTTTCCCGATTGTCATATTTATTTTGACAAAATGCCCTTGCACCACAACACAAAACTCAGATGAGGTTGCTTGTGTGAATGTGTTAAAACAATATACACATGATAGATTTTCTGTTCATCCAACTGCACTAGGGCATTTACCAAACAATGCTTTATTGAACTTGTTTTATATTTTCAGGACCCATATTGGGTGGAAAAACATGAGATGACAATATATGAGAGGCCACCATCCGGTAGTACAGTTGTGTTGGGAGCAGTGGACGCATGGAAGGCACGGATGGAAGGTTACTTAGAGGATCTCAAGTGGCTATTAAGCTTGGAGCATCATAGGTAAGAATTGTGTGTTCAGACTTGGAAGATATCCAGGCATAGTCAAGGAAAATCCTTGGTTTTCCTAGATAAAAAGTGGGCTCAATAGCTTATGCCTTACAAATGTCTGCCTTGGGCCTAAATCCTAAATAAATGACTTAATACAATTTAACAGGCCAGCTGGCGCAGTTGGTTAAGATTCCACCTATCACGCCGCTACTTGTGGGTTCGATTCCCACACAGGACATGCATTTGTGTGCATGAACATGTCTTCAGTCTGGGTGTAATTATGTATATTAAGTATATATTTAAAAAACAATAAGTATTATATGTAGTATATAAATTATCTGGTTTCCATAGTACAAGCTCTGCTTAGTTTGGGATCAGATGACCGTGTGTGAGGAATGTCCCAGGATAATTATTTATTTAATTGTTTCCTTAAATATTTGATTATTTTACTAGCTTTCTGAAATCCCACATACAGTTTGATTTTGAAAAACACAGAAATTTCAAGAAAATTGCTGGATCTTTCAGGTTCTGGAGTACTGTCCTTCATCACCAACAGTGTATGGACTCTCTCGTTTCATTTCTACAGGAAGCAAGCCCACCATACTTACCTCCACATGAATGTAGAGATGTACAAGAGCTATATGAAGATATAAGGAGGCTTGTACTTGTTGTCTTTAGCAGGCTGGTCACTAATAAAGAGAGTAAGGTAATTATGAATTCTTTAATCAGTTAATACTACTAAGTATCCTCCTTGCACTGTATGCCTCATTGCTGAGGGATGTGACCTTTCAGGACTATCTTCTCGCCGACTATTGCTCGCCATTTGGATGTATCTTCTGCTGTATCTCTATCTACTACTAAATATAGTGAATGTTAAAATAACTATATCAAATAGTATATAGCGTGAAATAGCGCTTTGCAAAAATGGCTTAAGTCACGAGTATCATATACTGTTTATAACACAAGTGTAAAAAAAGCACGCTTATCCGCATACAACAAGTGTTTTTTTACATGCAGTGCTATAAAATATATTTCATTCAATCCTGACTTTAAAACCAGTCCCTGTTGAAGAAATTGGTATCAGTTCATTTTAGTCACACTGACATAATTTGCTTGTAAGTGATAAAACTTCCTAGCCCAGGAAAACAGAGAACTCTCTGGTTTCCTTGCGACATTTTCCTTCCAGTTTATTTTCAGTACATCATATTTTTTCCAGACTCAATGGATGACCAAAGAGCACATGGCAGATATACTATACAACAAGTTTATATTCACTATACCAATAATATGGGATATATGTCTGACATACGGTGTTGACAACGGCCGGCACGTGTCGCGAGTGCTAGAAAGTGTATTTACACTTCAGCCGCGGTACGAGGCCGATGCTGCTGCCGGTGTCGCGTTTGTTAATGAGGTATGTTATAACCATATTACCGTTGTTGGATTGTTATTACCGTTGTTGAATTATTATTACCGTTATTGGATTTTTATTCATATATCATTTTTAGATTGTCAATGGTTTGATTACCAATGTAGATACCATGTTGTCATGTGAATCTGGTCTACACCAAACCAGGTTTGAATAATCCTGATAGTGAGTAGAGGATAGCTCTCTACTCACTATCAGGATTATATATACCTGTTATTAATTAATTACGTAAGTACCATTTTGGCCATTTTTGACTCCTTCTACCCCCATGTAAGGACACACAGATTTATTGGGCTCCCCTTCCCCTTTTCTTACGTAATATTTTACAAATAAAGTAAATGATTTTAAAATGAGAATCCTAACTAATATTATAAATGCGAAAGTGAGTTTGTTTGTTACGCCATCACCTCAACTACTGAACGGATCATCATGAAATTTGGCATGCAGATAGCCTGTGGTATGGAAAAGGACATAGGCTACTTTTTATCCCGGGAACGCGGGTGAAACCGCGGGGACAGCTAGTATGTAAATAAGACTGAACATTAGAAATGAAAAAAAAATATTTCATATTTGCTTTTCTAAAATATTACGTAAGTACAGCTTTTACCCCCCTCGTGCCAGAGGATCTACTCCGTAAAACGATATATGATAGTCGATCATCGTTGTTAATAAATCACCCAATAGAATTGATGCAAAACAGACGAAACGTAATTTTCTACAATAGGGATGATTCCTAGGTGAAAAATAATTGGTCTAATTAGTCCGTCAGTTCGGGAGTGTTGCTCGTGACGTAAAAAGTGTACTCTAACGTCACGTCACGCACACAGGATATCTTCGTATTTTTAACCGACTTCAAAAAAAGGAGGAGGTTCTCAATTCGGTTGTATTCTTTTTTGAATGTTTGTTACCTCATAATTCCGTCATTTATGAACCGATTTGGAAAATTCTTTTTTTGTCTGGAAGGGTACACTTCCCGTTTGGTCCCATTGTCATCACATCAGGATTTGATTACTTCTTAGTGTACTTTGAAGTCGGTTTAAGTATTTTGTAAAACAGTCAAATTATTTTGTTTAATTGACATAAGAAAAAAATTTGTCTAATATCTATACTAATATAATAAAGCGGAAGAGTTTTTTGTTTGTTAACGGGCTAATCTCTGGAACTACCAGTCGGATTGGAAAAATTATTTCACTAATAGGAAGCTACATCCTCCCCGAGTATTATAGGCGCGGGTGAAACCGCGCGAGACTCAGCAGACTGGGATGGATTGCGTGAATACTACGCATCGTACCCGTGGAGACAGCTTTGCTTCGCATCAGATGATCCTGACACCTGTGCAGCTGCCGTCGCTGAGGCGATACTGGCGGGAATGGAATGTTATATCCCAAACCCGCTAGTGGCTGCAGGGGTGAAGAAACGACCGTGGTTTAATCGGCCCTGCAAGGATGCTAGACATAATAAGCAGACCTTGTATGAGGCTTGGACCACGGCCCAAGCTAATCAGGACCCTAAAATCTCTGATGCGAAACGCAAATTTAACGCTGCCTCGAGATCCAGTAAGCGAATGATTGCCAGGGCAAAGTTCGATTTCGTCGGCAGAATTGGTGACAGACTAACTAGCCTTCCCTCTGGGAGTCGCGCTTTCTGGTCTCTTGCCAAAGCTGCTGAGGGAAACTTTTGCCAGTCGTCCTTGCCACCACTACGTAAGCCGGACGGGAACTTGGCCCATAGTGCTAAAGAGAAGGCTGACCTTTTAGGCTCTCTCTTTGCCTCGAACTCGACTTTGGATGATGGTGGCGCCACACCACCTACCATTCCGCGGTGTGACAGCTCCATGCCAGAGATAAGCATTACGCAACGGGAGGTCCGGCGGGAATTGCTTTCTCTGGAAATCCATAAGTCGAGTGGGCCAGACGGCATACCGGCAGTGGTGCTGAAGCGGTGTGCTCCTGAATTGTGTCCAGTACTAACGCGCCTTTTCGCGCTTTCCTACACCAAAAAGGAAGTCCCGTCTTCGTGGAAAACTGCCCATGTGCACCCAATGCCCAAAAAGGGTGACAGATCAGACCCGACGAATTACAGGCCTATCGCCATCACCTCCCTTCTCTCCAAAGTCATGGAGCGAGTGATCAACACGCAGCTTTTGAGATACCTGGAGGATCACGATTTGTTGAGCGACCGACAATATGGCTTTCGCCACAGTCGCTCAGCTGGTGACCTCCTTGTGTATCTCACGCACCGTTGGTCACTCGCCATCGAGAGTCAAGGTGAGGCATTGGCAGTAAGCCTAGATGTGGCGAAGGCGTTCGATCGGGTCTGGCACCGGGGTCTTCTAACGAAGTTACCAGCATACGGGCTTCCCGAGGGATTATGCAAATGGGTTGCCAGCTTTCTGTCCAGCAGATGCATAAGAGTTCATTGTTATGCGGACGACAGTACAGGGGACGCTTATTACACGGGCCGTGCTAATATCCCTCGTTCCGAGGTGGAGGAAAGCCGCGAACGGCTGTTGTCTGAAATCGAGAGTACACTAACTAGTGTCTCCGATTGGGGCAGACTAAACCTAGTCCATTTCAACCCCACTAAGACTCAAGCCTGCGCGTTCACCGCTAAGAAAACCCCATTTGCTGTGGCTCCACAGTTCCAGAACACGTCCCTGAACATCAGCAAAAGCATCGGGATCCTTGGCGTCGACATTTCTAGCGACGTTTTGTTCCGAAGTCACTTAGAAGACAAGGTTAAGCTGGCTTCCAAAAAGCTCGGAGTGCTCAACAGAGCGGGGCAGTACTTCACATCGGGGCAAAGGCTGCAACTTTACAAGTCGCAAGTCCGGCCTCATATGGAGTACTGCTGTCATCTATGGGCGGGGGCACCTGGATACCAGCTTTATCCTTTAGACTCGGTTCAACGACGTGCCATCAGAATTGTCGACGATCCCGAGCTCACAAGCGGTTTAGAGCCCCTCAGTCTGAGGAGAGACTTTGCCTCCTTATGTGTGTTCTACCGCTTGTACAACGGACGGTGTTCTGAAGAATTGTTTAAGATGATGCCCACGGCTACTTTCTACCATCGCAACTCTCGCCATCGACGGGGAGTCCATCCTCACATATTGAAACCTGAATTGTTTCGTACTGTGCGGGCTCAAAGGAGCTTCCTTCCGCGGACGCTCAGACTGTGGAATGAGCTCCCCGCCGTGGTTTTCCCAATGGAGTACAGCATGGGGTTCTTCAAAAGGGGTGTGAAGAGATTTCTGCAGGGTCGGCAACGCGCGCGTGATACCCCTGGTGTTGCAAGCGTCCATAGGCTACGGTAACCGCTTACCATCAGGCGGGCCGTATGCTTGTTTGCCACCTAAGTGGTATAAAAAAAAAAAAAAAAAAAACTGCTAGTTTAAAAAAATGTAAAAGGCGGACTAAATAGTTTTTTTTTAGTAATCTTGCCTATTCTATTGGCTCATAATTTGACAACGATTATTGAATTATCGTGTATTTTTCGGAGTAGGCCTTGAGGCGGGTTCTACAAACCCTACCACCATGCTATAATTTGCTCGATTGTCTGCGATATTATCCTGACCAATCAAATAATCTAATTCTTAAAGAAAAAACGATTTAAGGGGGCCCTTCATTGCCAACGCAACTTCAACGCAAGCGTAGCCTAAAAGCTTGTACTTTCATCCAACGTAATGTTTGACTGCGAGAGAGACCATCAGAGCCATCGGTTATCAGTTGGTAAATTCCGCTGATCACTCGCGGCCACTTCGCTAGGTGTTCCAAGCCCATACTTCCTGTGATGTAATCTTACAAGTTTGTGAAAAAAAGTTAGTTATTTAGAATCTCCAACACATTTGCAAGCATTTTTGAGAGCTGTTTTCTTTACTTTTACAATTTATAATAAATAAATAAATAAAATGCATTTATTCTCAGACAACAGGGTCCATAGATTGTTAGTAAATAGATACACAAATCTTAAGAGCTATGTTAGTACAAATTTAAAACATGACAACAACAGAAAAATAGACAGCTTGTTTATGAAGCATTACACATGACGTGCAGCTTCATAAACCTGCCTAAAGTAGGCCCATCTGACCTCACAGCAAACACGTTCAGGATGCTGTTGGTGCTCCCTCTGACCCTGTATAAAATAGAGGCCACTTTTTTGCGCATTATGGCGAAAAAATCGTCCGTATGCGCATCCGCAAACATGCCTGAAGCACTACAGTAAGGAGGAAGCCTCAACAGCACCCTGAAGGCATTATTATATTGGATACGCAGAGTGTTGTATGCTTTTTGGGTATAATTAGCCCATAGGCTGCTGGAGTAAAATGTTTGGCAATATGCCTTGAAAAGTGTGATCTTGACATTGACTGAGCAACCAGCAAACCTACGAGCCAGCATATTTGCCCGCACTGCCAACGCTCTGCGCTCCCTTTCGATATCACAATCATCTTTGAGGTCTTCAGTCACAATATGACCTAAATATTTAAACTGTGAAACTTTTTGCAATAGTATACCATTTAGGGTTACTGGAGGGATATATGAAGGACTTTTATTTCTACCCCTAAACACCAACAGTTCACTCTTGCTTGAGTTATATTTTAAACCATGATCCTCAGCAAAAGCTTCACATATGGATAATAGTTGCCTAATACTACCAATAATAGGACCCAGCAGCACCATGTCATCGGCATAGCTTATGTTATTTACACAATTACCATCTATATGACAGCCAACATGAGTACTACTGAGCTCTCTGATCAGTTGATCTACATAAATATTGAATAACCTTGGTGATGTCAGACCTCCCTGCCTTACTCCACATTCCAGTTTGTATGGATCAGACATTGCATTAGACCATTTAACATAATTTATCTGTTTGTTATACCAGACGGAGAGTGTGTTAACTAATTCATCAGGTACACCTCCCTTCCTAAGCTTATCCCACAGGATATTATATGATACTAGATCAAAAGCTTTAGAAAGGTCCAGGAAACATGCATACACGGGAGTTTTCCTATCTGTGTAGTATTTAACCGTATGTTTTAAGGTAAATATAGCACTCTCAGTAGACAAGCCCTGACGGAAACCATATTGAGCATCATGTAGCTTAATGTATCTACGGAGGTGGCAGTCTAACAGTCTGTCAAACACCTTGGCAATAACAGTTGCAAGTGAAATAGGCCTGTAGTTACCCTTGTCTGCTATGTCACCTGTCCTATTCTTCACAATTGGAACAATAATAGTTTTTAATAACTCCTGTGGTAAGTAAGAGTGCCCCATGCACAAGTTAAAAAACAGAGTCAAGACTCTCGGGAGATGTACTCCAGCATTCTGTAGGTGTTCGATGCTGAGACCATCATGGCCCGGAGATTTTCCTGTCTTCATATTATTAATTATAGATTTTACTTCTTTACATGTAAACAAAAGGTGTTTTCCAGTAGAATGAGTCACAGAATCACTCCCTAGTGATGATGTAGAATTTAAGGGTGAGCTTACTCTAAAGTGATTCTTAAAAACATTTACTATTTCTGACACATCACTAGTACCTTCTATAGTAACTGGTAGGCTAGGTTTGTGATTTAGTTGTTTAGTTCCTTTCCAAAATTTAGAAAAATGTTTCTCTTTATGATGAGAGGCCAAAATGTCCATACTTATTTGATCTTGGTGTTTAATGCACCATTTTAATTTAGATTTAAATATTTTACGACTATTAATCATGTCTTCAAATATAACCCCGCTGCTAGGTTGACCATAAAAAACCCAGTTTTGAAATTTAAGCCTTGCTTGTGAATGAAATAATTTTACATGCTTATTCCACCCTTTTATTCCCTTTCTTTTACTACTGTTGGTTGTTATCCTGCTTACAACAGCAGAATGACACAAAGTTTCAACAATTTTTCTATACATGTCTTCTAACAGAGTCTGGTGATGAAGATTATCACAAAAATTGCCCGCACAATCATGAAAATCTGTTGCAAAATTCATATCTTTTAATCTATCATTACAAGAATACGAGTATTTATTTATTTCCTCTGTAGTTCTATCTCCCCAATATACTCCATTATAAGGCTTTAAGTTCACACAGGACTTAGCTCTTATTACACTTATATCACACACAATTTGCAATGGAAAATGATCTGACCAAAATGTATCTAACATAACCTTAATATCTATAATAGAATTGTTTGCCGATTGAGTAACAATACAGTGGTCTAACCAACGCTTACACCCGTGTGAGTCACTGATGTAAGTATACGTTTTCGATAACATACCAAAATTCACTAAATCCGCACACACTAAATCCTGTTCCTTACAAAAATTTATAAGTTCTTTACAAAAGGACTCACCCGGGTGCGCATTGAAGTCCCCAAGCACATATACTGATTCATTATTATTACTCTGAATCATGGCATACAATTCGCCTAAACATTCGGTAAAAAGCGGTAGGTTTTCACTGCAATCCTTATAGGTACATTAGATATGGCCAAAGTTCAGGTAACATTTGTGCAAAACCGCTGTTTTTCGGAGGCTTTGACTGAATTTGTTTCACCCCTTTTTTATTTTCGCCTAGTTATACTGCTAGATATAGTTCACAAGATACCAATTTGTTTAAAACATCTAACGAAAAGTGTTTAAAAACGCCATCATAAGTACAGAGCTTTTGTATGAAAAGTATGGTGAGCTGACTTAATCAATAATCTTAAAATCTAATTCGTAAAGAAAAAAACGATTTTTCAGGCCTTCAAATACATAATACTACAAGTGAACAAAGACTACGACAGTGATGAACCACCGAACCTTCCAGAAACATTTCAAGGGTTCAGCGAGATTAAAAGACCATCAAACAACAAAGAGAAGAGCCAGGACAAACTCACATTTGACATGTTAAAAGACCTTGTGATACATTTATTGGACACTGCAATGACATTGAGAATATTTGTCGAAGTATATCCAAAGTGTGTGCAGATATTAAGGAAAACCAATTTTATTATAAGGTGAGTTCTTATAAGGCTTTTGTTTACTGTGTTTAACCACAATCTCACCATGGGGTCGTCCATTAATCACGTGAGTCCTGAAAAGTGGTCTAAAAAACCTCACGATAAATGGACGGTCCCCATGGTAAGTGATGATGTGGCCGAAGGTGGTGCACACACAAAGCCTAGAGGACCTGGCTGTCAAGTGCAGCTGTTGGAACACAACGATAGATTGTCAACTTGAGGGTGGTAGCCAGCCAGGTGGGTACTACAAAGTGCCCTACCACCGTGCTATGTTTACAACCTTAATGTAAGATTTGACAAACCGCTTGATAAGTTACCCTAATCACGCCGCAGGTCGAGGTTCGATTCCAAACCAGGACAGATATTGGTGTGTTTGTTTGACCTGGACTAAGTGTAAAGTCGGTTTAAGTTATGGTGATACAGTTTTCAGTTATTTATTGTTAGGATTTGAATGCACGACTAAGCCATAATCATCGCCTTTTTCGCGGAAAAATGATTTATATCTTTGTCTCAGATTACAGAACAAAAGGCAAATAGATCGCGCGGAACACGGGAGTGAGGCCAAAAAAGCAAATACATATTGAAAAACACATAGCTGGTATTCGCTTCTGAATTTGCAATGCAAATACAAATTCAAAAGCGAATACCAGCTATGTGTTTTTCTATTTGTATTTGCTTTTCTGGCCTCACTCTTGTGTTCCGCGCGCTCCATTTGCTTTGATCTGTAATCTGCGATCTTAGTAAAATCAATTTTTTTTTCAGTATAGTCCAATTATACGAATACGGCATACCGCAGTTATATGAGAAGTTAGAGGACACGGGGAATGAGACCAGCGTCAAGTATACAGAAGTGGAAGGGTACATAGATCTGGCGAGAGCAGAGCTCATAGACATATTCAGGGAAATACTGGCTGTGTATAAGAATTATATATTTAGCGGAGAGTGAGTGTGCTATCATAGTTGTATGTTATTACAGTAGTACCCAACTGATGAGGCGCGTCGTGAATCTTCGGTCGCACACTAAAGAATGTATGGCCCGAAGATTAACGAAAGAATGCTTAAAACTTACAATCAACCTTAGATCACTACTATATGGTTCATAATACAGTGCAGCTGTCAGTTCCGTCTCACTCGCAAGTGACGCCCCTCCGCACACATGGCGGCAGCTGCCGACCAATAGTATTTCCGCGCATCTTTATGCATGTGTTGTGTACACACGCAAGCTTCCATGTAGGCGTGCGAGTGGACGCGCCGTTATTATCGTGTCGTGTCGAAGAACGTAGCTGCTGGAGTCGCCCGACGACATGTCGCGCCGCCGGCAACGGCATGTCGTGTCGTGTCGCCCCAATGAAGAAGCGCCCATTAGAAGCAATAATGTAATAAAACGTAGTATCGTGAAATTGCATATGTGTGAGTTCTGTGCCAGATTTAGTTAGCCGACTTGTAAGGCTAACCTTTTTTTAGGCAATCACTTTCTCGTCAATTAAAAAAAAAAACGTTAAGAAGTTCACACGATAGATAGCGCCACAAGGTTCTACATCGTGCAGACGAAGTTTAGTCTACGATCTGCGTATACAAGTGTCCAACATGTACAGTAGGATTTGGACTGCAGTCCCAAGGCACGATAACCCAGTCTGGCGGAAGAGAAGATCCCTTTTTTTGATGGTGTTGTCATCCACCTGGCACCCACAGACCCAATCTGATAGTCATAAAGTTTATTACCTACTCAATCGAATGTCCCAGGATTTTTTATTTATTTAACATACAGGCGGATTGCCTTACTTTCGCTTTAAAAATGTACTTCCAGAGGTAGCATAGCAAACCACATAGAGGATTATCTGTCAGTGATGATGGACGGCCTCTCGGAGAAACTCCTCATCAAGGACTACCATTCGTGCTACCCGGTGCATGAAGATATTGAGGTGTTGCGGCAGGCTTATCAGGATATGTATCCTTTTGTCAAGAGATAAATCCTCGAAAGCCTAAAGTTGGCGAGCCTGGTGGATATGCTTCATGTTTGTTTGCCCTGATTATGGTTTTAAGGCGATGATAGCTCAGTGGTTGTGGCGTCGGATGCCGAGACGAAGGTCCTGGGTTCGAATCCTACAATGAGCTTGAGCTTTCGGTGAAGTAAAACAGCGCGGTGGTATGGTAATAATAGTACATTATGATTCATGTGTGCAAAATTGGTCATTACTCACGAGGCGGTATTTAGCGATAAGGGAGCTGAGTGTAATGATCAATGTACACGCGCGTCATATTATGTTTTTCAACACACTTGCGAGGAAAAAAACAGGCTTGTATTTTTTGATGTAGACTTTTTGAAAATAATCAAACACACAATGAGAACGTTACCAAATATGGCGCGCAGGTTTTTTTTGACAGGGACGCGCCGTTAATCTGTTTTACCCGTTTAAATTAAGAATGCTTCGTCAACACACATATCACTTACAGTGAGATACAAACTTAACATAATCGAGATTATAACTATCATAAAATTGTGCGGTAATGTTAAGTTAAAAGCACTAGTGCGTAATAAGCTGCATTATTAAACTAAAATCGGTGCCAGAAAAGTCACTTTACGAGCTAGTGTGTTGAAAATGAGTATATAATTAAACGTAACATATGTATAACAGTTATCTAGCTTCCAAACAAGACCCATGTCTTATTTTTACACTTTAATCAAATCCTGAACACTAAAGCAGAGATACAGTAAAAACAGACTTCATATTACAAGCAATATATTCAAATTTGGACGAACCGATGCCAGAAATACAAACAAACAACGCACCATTTGTAAACGGACATGCTGATACCATAGACACTACACCGCCAGTCAAAGACAATGAAATACCTGATAATATTAGAGAGGAATCACTTATAAGTGAAGTTAAAGATATATTGCCACACTTAGGCGATGGATTTATTCTTAAATGTTTGCAACACTACGGATTTAACTCTGAAAGAGTTATCAATAGTGTTTTGGAAGATAATTTGGCTCAGAACTTAAGAGGTAATTTTTCTTTACTAACATGAGAATGAATGAATGAAATATTCTAAATTGTATATACTAACATAGAACAAATTATAATAACAACACAAATTAAGGATGTTCTACAATATAGGCGGCCTTATCGCTTAAGCTATTTCAGTATTTATTTATTATATATATTACTAGCTGCCCGCCGCGACTTCGTTCGCGTGGTGCTACCCTGCCCTACCCTACCAGGGTTATGAAAAATATTGTACGTCCTTTTCTCAGACCTACTGAATATACACACAAAATTTCATATGAATCGGTCAAGCCGTTTCGGAGTTGTTTTGTTAACCGACTTCAAAAAAAGGAGGAGGTTCTCAATTCGGTTGTTTTTTTTTTTTTTTTTTTTTTTTTTTTATGTTTGTTACCTCATAACTCCGTCATTTGTCAACCGAATTGGAAAATTCTTTTTTTGTCTGGAAGGGTACACTTCCCGTTTGGTCCCATTGTCATCAGATCAGGATTTGATTACCTATTAGTGTACTTTGAAGTCGGTTTAAGTTTTTTGTAAAACAGGCCATTTATTACAAACGCTGTGACACGACAATTTTATATATTAGACTAGCTACCCAGCGCGACTTCGTTCGCGTGGTGCTACCCTACCCTATCTAAACCATCCAGGGTGTCACCCAAACGCATACGAAAAAAAAACAACTGTAGGTACGTGTGTTTGTCACTGAACGGCTGGACCGATTTGAATGTTTTTTTTTGTATGCGTTTTGGTGGCGCCCTGGATGGTTTAGATTCACAAATCAGCCCGGCAGATGGCGCTGCAGTCGATAATATAACCCAGATACCGACTGCATACACTCAGAATTTTATATATAAAGATAAGAATATTGAATTTGTTGCTAACAATGCGTGTAATAATTTTCTTCAATTCAAATTTCTCTCTTTATTATTAGTGTAGATGTAGATCAGGACTTTTCTACGGAACAATCAAACATGAACGAGTTCCTTTCTAGGCATTTTGAAACACTAGGGTACCCCACAACACTTTTAATTATAAATATATTTTAACCACACCTTCCAGCATTAGACCACAATTTGCCAATAATCCCCGATGATGTAGTGGACACGCAATACCTAGAGACGGGTATCCAAAGACTGAACGTGTTCGATGGGGACCAGTTCGACATCATGACGAGGGATGACGTAGACCTGTCCAAGATCCACGTCGGGAAACGCAAGCCCAAGTATAAGGACCTGAAGGCCATGCTCGATGATAAAACTGAAGTTAAACAGCTGAGCGATATTTATAGTAAATATAAGTGAGTAATTTTTTTTTGTGGTTCTTTACCCAAAGGGTGCCAAACGGGACCCTATTAATATGCCTCTGCTGTCCGTTCGTCCGTCTGTCTGTCTGTAAGTGGGATGTATCTTATGAACCTTAATAGGTAGACAGTTCAAATTTTCACGGAATTGCCACTATTACGACAAAAAATATTTTTTTAATGGGGGCCTCATAGAAGAAGCATGTTCTTTTTGGAGTTTATTGTTGTTGATTAATGTTGATGCTATTACTATTCATTCATGGCATGGTGGTATGGTACCCATCTGTAGTCTGTGTAGCCAGATGGGTACACCCTCACGTCGAAAATCTGTCGCCAAGCACCAATCGGTGTGTTCCGACAGTTGCACTTGAGAGCCAGTTCCTTCTAGGCTTTGTGTGCCTACCACCTTCGGCCACATCATCACTTACCATGGTGAGATTGTGGTCAAACAAAGTAAAAAAAAAACAACTACAGTGTTCTGTAGAACTGTTCTACCTGATAAATAAATAAATAAATATCCTGGGACATTCCTCACACACGGTCATCTGATCCCAAACTAAGCAGAGCTTGTACTATGGAAACCAGATAACTGATATAATACATATACATACTTTTTTGTTTGTAAATACATACTTAATATACATAATTACACCCAGACTCAGGACATACAGACATGTTCATGCACACAAATTCATGTCCTGTGTGGGAATCGAACCCACGACCTGCGGCGCGTAAGGTGAACCTTAACCAACTGCGCCAACTGGCCCGTCAAATGATGCCCACGGCTACCTTCTACCATCGCAACTCTCGCCATTGACGGGGAGTCCATCCTCACACATTGAAACCAGAATTGTTTCGAACTGAGCGGGCTCAAAGGAGAGTCCTTCCGCGGACGCTCAGACTGTGGAATGAGCTCCCCGCCGTGGTATTCCCAATAGAGTACAGCATGGGGTTCTTCAAAAAGGGTGTGAGAGAGAATTCTTCAGGGTCGGCGAGCGCGCGAGTGATACTTCTATTGTTGCAAGCGTCCGTTAATGTAACCGCTCACCATCAGGCGGCCCGTATGCTTGTTTGCCAACTTAGTGGTATAAAAAAACTTATCTAACACCCCATTAAAGTAAATTGATTAAATTAAATTTTGAGAGAGGTGGGGCATAGCTTTTATTCGCTCAAAGAGCAGCTCGACCGGGGAAGTACCTCCATCTTACAGAATACCGCAGCCAAATAACTTTATGTTGTGTAAAGTTGTGTTCCTGTGCGTGAGTAAGGTCGCCAGAGCTCATAGGGGAGGGGGGAAAGGTAACGCGTGAGCGATGCTTCTTGTGTTGCAAGCGTCCATATAGCTACGCTAACCGCTTACCATCAGGTGGGCCGTATGCTTGTTTACCGACTAAGTTGTATAAAAAAAAATGTTACTCGATTGACAGCCTAGTATGTGATGAAGAAGCGATGTACTCGGATGAATACGACGACACGTACGACGGCGAGGTGGCGGCGCCCACCGCCGGTACTGAGGAGGTCCGGAGGCCCTTCGTCACGCCCAGGGCGCTCGACTCTGCCAGGAGGGATCTAGAGGTAATATAGTAATACTAATTTATAAAGTGGTTTTGTAAGTTTGGATGCGACGTGGGTTAGCCACGGGTGAAAGCAAGTTTTCTA
Source organism: Achlya flavicornis (assembly GCA_947623365.1). Lineage (NCBI taxonomy): Eukaryota > Metazoa > Arthropoda > Insecta > Lepidoptera > Drepanidae > Achlya > Achlya flavicornis. The sequence goes on along the minus strand of OX392483.1, from coordinate 1,918,372 downwards.
TAACAGGTGGAGATTTCGAGATGGCATATTTTCGAAACCTATGTTGGGTTAGTCATTCTGAACAACTTTTACTATGGGAACAATAGTGAATTTAAAAAAAAAAAAAATCTTATAAAATATTAACCTTGCTCGATCATAATGTATGAAAAGTAATTTTTTTTTTTGAGATTTCAGTGTTGGTCCCACAGTAAAAGTTGTTCAGCATAACTAATCGTACATAGATTTCGAAAATATGCCATTTCGAAATCTCCACCCAGTATATGGGTAGAGGACACTTATACAAACAAAAAATGCTAATGTAATTCATTAGTAAATATGGTTTTTCGTGCTCCTAGTTTTTCTCTATTCTAATAAATAATTAAATCCACATGGGAACTATTATTTGATTATAATCGAATGCATAGATATTAAAGATAGTTAGGATAATTTAGGAATTATTAAAATATATTCAAAATGTGTACAAACCTGTGCGGAGAGAGCTTTGGTATCCATAACACATGTTAATTCTTACCTTGGATACCAGAGGTTCCAACAAACACTAATAATTATATGTTTATCTGATAAGTCCCTAACTCTATTAATGTAAGATTGAGTGTTTTTGTATATCATTTTTGCGAAATAAAATTTATTATTATTATTTATTTATTATAGCTGCTAGGCATGATATGCTATCAAAATACGAAATAAGTTCATTTTAAATAATCGTCGTTATTCTCATATGGCGATTTTTACCTCCAAATATCTCAAAAACGTGACACTTTAGGCCACCATATTGATTAACATTTTTGTTTGTATAAGTGTCCTCTACCCATATACATATACTAGTTACACCGTGCGCCTCAATATTGGAAAAAAACACAAAATGGCAGCTGCCATACAAAAAAAAACGGACCCCTTTCATCACAATCGGTTGAGTAGTCGGGGCTTGAAAGCGTAACAAACTCACTTTCGTATTTATAATATTAGTAAGAATTAACGCTGATACATTAAATAATGTTTTTTAATCTAGGAGTCATCAGAAGAAGAAACAGAACAGCAAGAAGAAGATAAGCCAAGTAGTAGTAGAAATAAAATGGACTTCTGTGTTAATCCTGAAGAGATGCGCGCGCGCAGGGAAGCGAGCTGGCACGCCAGGAGAGGCAAGGGCCACCGCCCGCCGCCTGCCAAGTACGGGTTTTCTTTTTAAATGAGTTCTTAATCTATGTATATAAAAATAAATCCCTATTTCCCTTGGTCACGCCATCACACGTGAACGGCTGGACCGATATCTGTAATCTTTTTTTGTTGTGTTTGTTATTGTCAGGAGAAGGTTCTTATGAATGAAAAAAATAATAGTTGCGAGGATAGGGTAGAGTAGGGTAGGTAGTAGGGTAGGGAAGGTAGGGTAGGGTAGAGGTAAGGGTAGTGGTACCCTAAGGTATAGGTTAGTAGTACACCACGCAAACGAAGTCGTGCCAGGCAGCTAGTATCATATTAAATTCAACTCTCCTGCGGGGTATTATCTATATAGGGTGAATGGTAATTAGTTAACGATACTTATAGCCTCTAGTGGCACATTATAATCTAATATTTTTAAAGCTATCTGCGGACAGTGTAGTGGGCTGCAATATTGATATTTATTTGAAGGTATAATCTTTTTCTTATATTTATGGTGTAGCTGTTTTTTGTCCCATAATAAATAAATAGATACTTAGTCTAAGTATCGTTTACTAAGTCGTAGACACATGATTGTTCTCATGGTAACAAACAACTATCCCAAAGAATCATATTTTTTTAATGATTTAAGTTGTGATAGCCTATAATTCGTTTGTAAGCATACAATCAAATTGTTTAGTATACAAGTAAGATATGTAGCGGTTGGCTGTCCTTTAATAAATAAATAAAATAAATGATAAACCGTTCTTAATCGATCGGCAAGTTAAGCTACCACCGTCGTGGTCAGTACCTGGATGGGTGACCACCTAGTGGTATTTTCATATCGAGCGGTTCCGTGCTTCGGAAGGCACGTAAAGCCGTTGGTCCCGGTTATCACTTAATCATGATAGTCGTTAAGCTAGTTAGAGGCCTTCTAGGCGGCTTGACAACTCCAACAGTAGGTTGACCACTAGCCTACCTCCAACGATCCGCAGTGGGCACGCGTGGTGGAGTATCTGCCCTGTCCCTTTCACCATGATTTGTGAAAGGAGGCCTGTGCTCAGCAGAGGCACATTATAGGCTGAGGATGACTGTTCAAAATCAGTGAAAAATCACTGAATTTGCGGAATTTGATGGTTCAAGTGTTACTACTACTCTAAATATTTTTCCTCGATGTAAATGCATGACTTCCCCTCTAGGACGGTGGACGTGACAGGCAATCCCAAGGGCCAGGGTCAGGAGGAGGATATCCTGGTGAACCGAGACCGTAAGGAGAAGAGCAAGTCGTCGCGCGGGAACCACTCGCGCCGGCAGGGAGCCCAGTGGAAAAGGAGCCAGGGGATGATGCCTTCTTAGGGTCTGTGTGTGGTATCACACATAAGGAGTAATTATCGACAACTTTCGGCTATCTAAACCAGCGAAATATTTTCATAACAGGATGGAAATTTGAGACGGAGGACGACCTTAGGAGTATGGTGCCGATTCTGTTGTAAATCGCACTAAACTAATTTTAGTCACATCTCATCTCTTTCTCACGAACATTATTGAAAAAGGACAGAACATATTTAAAGCTGTCAAATTGATCTCTGCCGTCTTATTTTGCGTGTATTTAGGCGTAACCGCGATAGATGGCGACTAAATTTATAATGAAAACAAGCATTGGACTAATTTGACAGGACTAAATTTCTTACATCCTTTTCTTATGTTCTTGGTTAGAAAGAGACATAGTGGGATTAAAATTAGTTTAGTTGAAAACAACAGAATCAGGGCCTATACCTAACCTTTTGAGTTATTGCTATAGGAATTTACAGAATTTGTAAATAACTTCACATTAATTTTCCTAACAAAATGTCTGGGAAATGTTTTTCGATTTGTGACGTTTCTAGTACCGTAACCTAACTTGGCTTCATAATAGCCTTTTGATCCTTTTCGAAGTGTGGTCGAAGACAGGATCAATTAAGCCGTTGTCCCGCTGACTGTTTTTTTTCGAAATCTGTAAATTATAGCAATAACTCAAAAAGTAAGGAGTCTCCTAAGACCATATTAGCGTGGCTTCAACCCTCAGGCTCTATTCACACGTACCACAACCGCAACCACATCACAACCATGGCCCACAACGTGGGCGTGCGCTAATTTGGATGAAAATTTTATAGCTAATTCACACGGACCACATTTTGCCGTCACTATCGACCGCGTGTGTGATACCGACCACACCGCAGCCACGTCGCAACCACATTTTAACATTTTGTAGCTACCACAGCGCAACCGCAAGAAGCCGCAGCGACACTATTCACACGTAACCACAGCTTGAATACATTTTGTCGCAGCGCTGTGGTGTGGTTGCGATACGTGTGAATAGACGCTTAAGGTAGCTACCCTCAACTACCCGTCTAAAATTTCCAGCCTGTATTTTCTTCGAGCAAGATTGATCTTTTGTATGAAAACCATCAAATAAATACATTATGAAAATTGTGTCTTTTATTCTTACTGATTTATATGGGTGACGTATTACATACGTCAGTGTCATATTTTGTGCGCTGCGCCGCGTATGGGCTAGAGTTAGTTCAGGCCAATTATTCAGGGTGACTTTTAAAAGGTTAGTCAAATTTTCAGAGGTTATTGTACTCATCCTTATGAACAACTTTTACTATAAGGCCAACTCTGAAATCTCGAAAAAATGCCGTAAAAAGGTTGATCGTTTAAAAGCTCCTTTACCTTCATAAGTGCCTTATCAGGTCCTAAGCTGTATCAATGAGTTAATTATTATGATTTTAACGGCAGCCACTTAAACATGTTGACCGCCAGCTCGTCAACCTTCTGTCATAAAAATATATAAAACCCTTATAAATTGCAAAACCTTTCCTAATAACTAAAGTCCGTTAAAATTCTTGTAAAAGTGATGTCATAATAGAATGTCTGTAGCGAAGCTGCGCGTGAGTTAAATCGCACGCGCGTGTCCGGAATCGCAATATCTCTCATCTCTGCGATACTGGCCGCTGTAGGGCACGCGGGGACACGGTGTTAAGCGGAGCGGGAGAATTAGCGATTACAATTTATAACATTTCATAGCATACATAGGCACGGAAATGCATGTGGTTTTCGAATTCTGTAATAATTAATAAGTAAATATTTAGTTTTACTTGTTATGCGCAAATCAATCGGTACATTTTGAGAGAGGTAGAGCATAACGTTTATTCGCTCAAAGAGCAGCTCGACTGGGGAAGTACCTCCACCTTACAGAATACCGCAGCCAAATAACTTTATGTTGTGTAAAGTTGTGTTCCTGCGCGTGAGTAAGGTCGCCAGAGCTCATAAGGGAGGGGGGAAAGTCGGTAACGCGTGAGCGATGCTTATTGTGTTGCAAGCGTCCATATGGCTACGGTAACCGCTTCCCATCAGGCGGGCCGTATGCTTGTTTACGGACATTGTTTTATAAAAAATATATCATGTCCTTCAACCTGATTGGCGCGGAAGTCGCTGACTGCAAGAGGTTCAATCCTATTGGCCATAAAAAAGCCACATGCCCGATGATATTGAGCGATGCTAAGGCGTCTTCTATTTCACCTCATTAGTATGGAATAACTGACAACTATCTGCAGGTTTTTGATAGTTAGGTACTCCTTTTTTTGCCTGTGTATAATCCTGTGTTTGACCACAATCTCACCATGGTAAATGATGATGTGGCCGAAGGTGGTAAGCACACAAAGCCTAGAAGGAACTGGCTCAAGTGCAGCTGTCGGAAATTCGGAACACACCGATAGGTGGTTGGTGACCGATTTTGAACTTGAGGGTGGTAGCCAGCCAGGTGGGTACTACAAAGTAGCCTTCCACCGTGCTATGATTTACTCACGATGTTTTCCTTCACGGAAAGCTCAAGCTGATTGTAGGATTCGAACCCGGAACCTTCGTCTTCGGTATCCGACGTCACTACCACTGAGCTATCATCGCCTAGTAAGTAAATATTCAGTTTAGACCCTGAGAAGGCATGAAAATTAACTTTATCACCGTTTCGGAATATACTTAAACTTAGAAGACCTCGGCAAGAAACTTAGCAAGTGATGAGTGGATCAATCAGCTTAAAACTAGCCGCTAACCGCTTCTCTCATAACTATGTCCAGAACTTAACAACAAAGCTTTGCCGCCGCTCATAAAGGCATCGCAAGCAAGCGCCATAACTCCACCGCTATGACTTCATAGAGTCGCATAAAACTGCTGCAGAATAATACTGGCTCACTTATATTTTATTGCATGCAAGTTCGGCGAACATCAATGGATGTAGGCTTTTACGAAGTTAGGGGTGGTCCGGAATTGTGTTGTTATGTCATTTGATAGCCCTATTCACGAGTTTATAACCCTTTTTTGAGTGAGGTGAACAAAGACTGATCTTATGAATGTCATGGTTAGGTTTGGATTTTTTTGATTTTTTTTTTCCTTTCGGTGCATTAATATTGGACTTCTAGGCTTGTAAAGGTTAGCAACCCCCGGCATTTTTTATGTTCAGGCGACGAATGGCCACTAAACATAGTATCAGGTGAACCGCCGCATGCTTATCAGTCTTTTTTCAGACTTAAAAATATTAACTCAATAGTCTGATGGATCTAACTGAATTGGAACCTTTATTCAGAGATCCTTATTTTCCCCGGAAGGCCAAATGTAGGTAAGTGTTAATAATAGCGATACCTACGTACCAAGTTATAGTACAATTCCACGAATTAACCTGTTTAATGGATTTGACACTAACCCAGCAGGCCCATAAAGAACGACGACGATGCCAAATATGGAGCACGCCTGTCCAGTAGACGTGGTATTTGAAGTAAGTATACTCAGTTGACTCGCAGTTCCTGGAATTCGCTGCAAGAGCAGATCGAATGGGAAGTACCTCCACTAGCCTCCTTACATACCGCAGAAACTATTATGCTGTGTTCTTGCGAGTGAGTAACGTCGCCAGTTCTCATTGGGGAGGGGAGAAAGGTTAGCCACCCATATAGCTACGATAACCGCTTACTATCAGCACAGTAGATATATCTACTGTGCTATCAGGCGGGCTGTATCAGCTGTATGCTTGTTTACCGACTCATGGCTGATTCCTATAATTTACGGACCGTTATCGGTTAAAATTAAGACTCTTAATCTTTACTAATAATGAAGCAAAGACCTCAAGCTCAAAGCTTTGCATAGCAGACCCTCCCATATGGAAGTAGCTATCACAGGTAAAATTAGCTTACGAAATGATCTATTTCCCAGTTTTGCAAAAAAAACCTACCATTGGTAAGCAAAACGATTCGTTTTTGTTTAAAGAAACCGGGAATTAGTTGTATAAAAAAATTCTTTGAGAAGTTCGATTCGACGCGCGTCCCCATTCCCGAGGTACGGGTTAAATACTTATTACGCGCTCCATAGAGATTACCGTACTAAATTGATAGGTCACAAAACGCTCCAAGCAGCAGAAAACACTAGTCTTATGGTGCGTCCATTCCATGCTACGCGAACCGAGCACTAGCCGAGCCACAAACGAACCTACAACGAGCACGATGCGAATCCCTTTATACGTGAAAAAACTGACAATCGCGATCCTTCGAGGCTCGTGCTCGGTTCGCCAAGCATGGACGCACCATTATAATAACATTGAATATCAAACAAGGAATCATAAAATAAATAGCAAGACGTTAATGTCACTCTAATGAATGGGACACGGGTAGAATACATCGATCTTAGTGAGGGGAGCATGCGTTTTATTATATTACCCGTAATGGGGGGCATTAGGGCGGGGCGGAAGGATTTAATAAGCGAGCGGCGTCGAGCGCGGCACACGGATAAAATTGCGATGTTCGTTGCGTACGCGCAGCGCCCCGGGCGGCGGTAGTGATGCGATGTGGTTATGTTTATCGATGTTTTTGGTTATATTTCAATTTAATGTCTCAATAAATAAAATTGAAAGCCATATGGTGCGTCCATGCTACGCGTTCCCTGTGTATCGTTCGTGAAAAAACTGACAGACTGACAATCGGGCGGAGCGCAGTCGAGCACGCTACGAATGCTCGTTCGAGGCTCGCAAGCCCGTCCACGCTACGCGAATCGTGCTCGCAGTGTGCTCGTTCGTGGCTCAGCTCGTGCTCGGTTCGCCAAGCATGACGCACCATTAGAAGTTAAATGTGTTACGAAGGTCGTAGAATCAATTGTAATGTAACGTCGCAAGTGCCTTATTTTGAGGCCTATATTGAGTAAACCATTTTTTTATCTGAATAAGATATTTCTAGTCAACTTTCAAAGTCAAAGCCATTTATTTATTCAGTTTAGTTTTACTTATGAAAATACCACCGGTTCAGAAGTCAAACTTATGTCTGTCTGTTTGTTTCCTTGTTACCTTTTTTAGACTAAACATCTAAACCGATTGTGATGAAATTAGGCAGGCAAATAGCCTATGGTATGGAGAGGGACATAGGCTACTTTATATCGCAGGAACGGGGGTGAAACTGGGGGGACAGGGACAGCTAGTTTAATAAACACAAAGTATTTTCACAGATTTATTAATCATATAATCAAAATTGTGACATCTTGCCAATTATTTGAATTTTTTCTGTATTATATTTAGTGTGTTATTATAATAGTATATTTGCATGTCATAAACTGTGACGAAATATGTGAAACATACATTTTAATATTGTAAGAACTTATCAACCATGTTTCAAGCAAAATAAATTCATTTCATTTCATTTCAGACTTCTTTCTTCTCCTGAAAACTATTTCGATAAGAACTGATAATGCACTTGTAGAGCGACCACCTCCATGCAGGTACAACGCGCTGAAGAAGTTATTCCACGATCAGTACCATGAGTTTTCTATGCTAACGTAATCTACAGTCGCTACTGACTAAGGTGAGACATTTTGTACGAACTATTTCCAAAAGTGTCCACTAGAGGCGGTGCTCGTCATACAAAATATTCACCGTAGTCGCTAGCGAGTGTAGATTACGTTAGTGTGATTACTCATGCATATAGGTACAACCTCAGAGTAGATAAATACTACAACTATCCGACATGTACAGTTGGATCGCGGTCCCCTGTCCAGAAGATCTTTCCTTTTAAATGGAGGTGTCATCTACCTTGAAAGAAAGAAAGGAAAGAAAAGAAATTTCAGTTTAATCATTCAATTCAACTCTGGCAGAATATTTGGCTACTATTTGGAAAGGCCATATACTGTGTACCTAAAAATAATATAAGCAATTATGTTGTTTATCGATAAATAATAACCCCGTCACTACCGGAGTCTTGAGTAATTTATTTCCCATTCAGTGTACTTGAGTCGATTATTATTATTGTTCCACGAAAACCGGCGCAGGCGCATAAAACATATAGCTTCGAAGCAACACTGTCGCTTCTGACCCGCCATGTAATTGTTTCATGAAAATTATGGACGTTACTGGTGGTTCGACTTAAATTTAACAAATATTATTGCCTATTTTGGGCTTGAATGGTGCTTTAATGGCTCCTTAAACAGTTATTGCAAATATGTTTGCAACTCAGAAGAGTTTATTATTATAATTATCTTGTCGTTAATCTCCAAAATTAATTAAAACTTTAAGGTCTGCAAAAAGGTTGGGCATACTCAACATGAGAAGCTACTGTGGACAAGACAACTTCTTGCTATAATCTTATCATTGTTAGTGTATTGATGATTTGGCCGAAGGTGGTTAGCAATTACTAGAATAACTCATGAGATTAGGGGCCCAAGTCTGCGATTACAATCAGTGGCGTAGCTACCTAGGGGCTAGTCGGGGCAGTGCCCCGGGGCCCCCAAGCTCAGGGGGCCCCTCGGACTCTGACTTACAAACAATTAATAGAGTTATTGAAAAGAAACGCAGAACTCTGAACGCGGAACTCTAGAACTCTCTCTGTGGGGTCGGCGCCTAATATTTCGCATAAAAACAAATAGTTGTTGACCCTTCATACGGATTATAATGACGGAAAAGATGGCCGAACATGCTACGATATGACTTTTTTTATGTGCGAGTGTAGTCTTGCTCCAGGTGTAAAAACGAGATGGCTTGATTTTTTTTAATAGTTTAGTTTGGCCCTACATAGGCCCTAGTTTTTTTTTGTCCCAGGGCCTTTGGTTACCTAGCTACGCCACTGATTACAATTGTGTTCCAATGGACTTTCAGTGGTGTCAAAATTGTGACATTATACAGTTTTGGTAGTCTACTAACACAATAGAGTCATTATGGCGTCATCATGGCGCCATTATGACGCCATAATGGAACACAATTTCTCGGAGACTTGGGCCCCAGGTGTCGGAGAACTCTTTAACAACTTCTGCTTCATAAATTTTGACGAAAAGTTACAGCAGATTTTTATAGTTTCTATTTCACATTTTAATTATTTACCTGAAAATATAACTAATCAACCTAAACACTTTCTGGAAAGCAAAAAAAAGATCTGGAATTCGCTTTATCATCCCAACTCTGTGTGGCCTCTAATAAAGGGAACTCATAAAATAAGAGACGGATATATATTATACCATAAGAGTGACAGAGACAGCTGGAAATTATCTGTAACGGCAGGAAGTGAGGCATCAGACGTGATCGCACAAAATTTGATAGGGTTCGAGGAACAAAATTACTTTCTTGGAAGTAAGAATAGATTAACTATTTAACGTTTCCTGAATCGCTAGACTTAGTAATTTTACTAGATATAATAGGCTGAGCTGTAAACTCAGAATTGATTCGGTATGATACAATATACATATAAATATTTTATGTTTTACTATTTGTCTCCCGCGGTTTCACCTTCTTATTTTTTTCCTTAAGAACCTTCTACAAAGTAGTATTAGAAAACAAATAACTTTTTTAATAAAAAATTTAGTGAGCCTGCAGATGAATATACAACTGTTCAGATTTCTGATAATTGCTGCCATAGTTATACTATTGACACGATTGGAGTTCTTGAGGCTGATATAATTTAGCTTATTCGTAGTTTGGATATAACATAATTGGACTGTTTTACAAAAAACTTAAACCGACTTCAAAGTACACTAAGAAGTAATCAAATCCTGATCTGATGACAATGGGACCAAACGGGAAGTGGACCCTTCCAGACAAAAAAGAATTTTCCAAATCGGTTAATAAAGTTCTCTAAAAAAAAAGTTAAATCTAGTTAACCAGGGATTGCAAAAGGTAAATGTCAACTCGGAACAAAAGACTTCAACGCGCTGAAATGAAAATCAACATAAAAAATATTTTAATAAAGACAAGTCTACATATCAGTAGTACGTCTATATCAGTAGTGTAGTTGCACAATTAAGTGCCGCCTGGTCGGCATCCTCACAGGCCGCTCGGTTATTATGCAATTAACGTTTATAACAGATGTAACCGATAGATACCGGCTATAATTGTCACTAATTTGTTTTTAGAAGCCATATTCATCAAGTATGACAATTGTTATTAGTTAGTTTTTTTTTTATATGCAACTTAGTCGGTAAACAAGCGGTTACCGTAGCCATATAGACGCTTGCAACACACGAAGCATCGCTCACGCGTTACCGACCTTTCCCCCCTCCCCTATGAGCTCTGGCGACCTTACTCACGCGCAGGAACACAACTTTACACGACATAAAGTTATTTGGCTGCGGTATTCTGTAAGGTGGAGGTACTTCCCCAGTCGAGCTGCTCTTTGAGCAAATAAACGCTGTGCTCTACCTCTGTCAGACGTAAGTAGGTAATTGTAGTGCAAAATTTATTAGTTAAACTTATGTCTATACTACTGTATACTGGGTAGAGTTTTCGAGATGGCATATTTTCGAAACCTATGTTGGGTTAGTCATTCTGAACAACTTTTACTATGGGACCAATAGCGAATTCTCATTTTTTTTTAACTTTCCATAGTACATGTCAACCTTGCTCATTCATAATGTATTAAAAGTATTTTTTTTGAGTATTCAGTGTTGGTCCACGTTTTTCAACATGACTAACCCAACCTAGGTTTCGAAAATATGCCATCTCGAAATCTCCACCCAGTATAACTACATAGGTATATAGAACTTCTAGCAAACTTGTGTTGTCGCATTCCCAGGAATAAAAGAAACGTATTATTCCTTTTTTCATCGGGATTGTTTGTCCAGTTAAGGCGTCAAGTAGTAACAATCAAATTTATTTACTATTAAGAGAAATAGCCAAGAGCTTCGACAAATATCTTAGAGGATCATTAGGCAGCTGGAAGGCAGTGCAGAAACAGCGTGCATGGTAAGTTCCTCTCTCTGGAGCCTTGACCACCGGTACCTCGGATCCTATTCCCGATGCCGGTGGGGAACTGTTTTTTTTTATGAAGATGAAGATATATTGTTTTCTTTTTATATAGGGTGACTGGTAATTAGTAAACGATACTTAGACACATGTGGTACTCATGACAACAAACAAGTTTCCCAAAGAAAATTTTTTTTTTAAATTAACTTAGCATATGACCCCTAATATTTGTACGTAAAAAGAAAAAGAATATTAGAATACACCATCAGATTTTATGTTGTGCTTTGGGAAAGTTGTTTGTTATCATGAGTACAATCATGTGTCTAAGTATCGTTTACTACTTACCAGTCACCCTATATATTTATATTTAAAAATGAAATAAAAAACAAAATCATTTAAAAATACTAAAACTCTTAAAGTTTTATACTGCACATACGTCAGAAGTTGTCTTGAGTACCCGGCACCAATTTGGTCACCGGCATACGTGACGCATGGCGATAGGTTGGAGACGATTCAAAGGAGATTTACTAAGATCCTCAACCGTAGGGTAAGTGTGGACCCTGAGGATTACCAGGATAGACTCAGGCGCCATAATTTTATGTCACTGAGTAATCGAAGAGTCGTGTCAGATATGCGCTTTTTATTTGATATTTTAAATTATAACATTGACAGTCCCGAATTAGTCAAAAGGCTTTCATTCAAGGCATGTAGAATACGAACAGGACAACCACGCTTATTCGCATCCCAAGCGGTCAGACATAATTACGCTCAAAACTCGATCATGAACCGTTGCGTTGACACATACGACGAAAAATTCAGAACAACCGATTTGTTCCTATCCCGTGGCCTATTTTTAAAAGATATAGCGAATAGCTTGAGCATTGAAGCCAGCTGATACTCACACACAAGGATACCGAAACACACCAATACATACAAACACCATTACACACATACACCATTACATACATACACCATTACATACACAGACCACTCTCGACCATTCACACAGCAGCGCTCTTAGTTGTCTTATTTTATTTTTCTTCTTTTTGGCTCTTTTATATTATGTTTTTTTTTAACCTTTAATTTTAATTCAATTTTTCTATGTAAAGATACTTTTTGTCTTTTTAATACTCGTAGGTATAGTAAGCAAAATTTGTAAACGTACAGCTACGTAAAGGCATTGTAAATTTTAAAAAGTTTTTGTAAAGAAATTTAATTATGCTGTGTAAGTTGTCTAATAATAAATAAATAAAAAATAAAATGAAAAAAATAAGTCTAAAATGAATTAAGGAAATAATAATATGACAGATGAATTATATTTACTAGCACATACCTAATTATGTGATGTGACATTATTTGTAATGTTTCTCATGATATGTGGGCTATTGCATGTTAGAATATAACGTTATCTACTATTTATACTGTTGAACCATATTTAATAACTTATCAACAAAATAAAATAGATAATTTAAAATATGTGTCTTCAATGTCAATCATCTCGTTTCCATACAAAATAAACTTTCCAATAGCGGCTGACAGAATGTGGCTCTTATCTAAGGGGGCATATATAATGGTGCGTCCATGCTGCGCGAAGCGAGCACGAACTGAGCTTCGAACGAACATGATTCGTTCGTTGCTCGCGATTTCAAGCGTGGACGTACTTAACGAGCCTACAACGAGCGCGATGCGAATCCCTGTGTTTGTGAAAAAACTGACAATCGGACGGACCGCAGTCGAGCACGCTACGAATGCTCGTTCGAGGCTCGCAAGCCCGTCCACGCTACGCGAATTGTGCTCGCAGTGTGCTCGTTCGTGGCTCGGCTCGTACTCGGTTCGCCAAGCATGGACGCACCATAATAAAACTTGTATCCTAAAGTCGAGTTCCAAATCTAGAAGTATTCCTAGATTTTATTAATGTTTCTTATAAGAAGTGAAACAAATAAGTGAATCCTGGATTTAGGGCAATGTACAGGCAGGCGCAGCCGCAGTTACCGTGGACGCCATTAAGAACGCCGCAGTGTGCCTGCCTAGCTAGACAATAATTGAGAATGATTATCCTAACTGTTCCCATATAGGGTTGCCAGATACGTTTCATGAAATGAAACAGAACATCGCAGTCAAATAACTTTATGTTGTGTAAAGTTGTGTTCCTGCGCGTGAGTAAGGTCGCCAGAGCTCATAGGGGAGGGGGGAAAGGTTGGTAACGTGAGCGAAGCTTCGTATTTTGCAAGCGTCCATATGGCTACGGAAACCGCTTACCATCAGGCGAGCCGTATAAAAATTCATGAAGTTCATGACTTGATTAAATGTGTTTTTTTTAATGGCTCTATCTTCCATGTCATGATGATTCCTCAAGGATTACTAGATAGGCTTGCAAGCTATGTGTCTTTAGTCTCACTGAGACTTTGTCCGTTTCCTCAACACTCGTTTGTTGACAACATGAGTTTGGATGTCAGCTAGTTCATCGATATATTATCAGAAGTTCATAAACTTCTCTTTCATTAGTTGTGACAATTTCTGACAATGTATAAGTAGGTACAACAATATAAATTATTTCCTTGGCATCCCTGATTCATAACAACATTATGGTCAGCGTAATGTTCCGGTCAATTGTTGTGAAGTTGCCAACTGTTTCTACTCGACTCGCTCGAGTACTCGCCCGAGTATCGCTCGCCGTTACCTCGCACATACATCATTCTAAACTATAATTACGCACTTATGTTACTGCTATATACGTTAAACGTTACAAATATCTACTAAATATTAACGAAAGTAACTCTGTTTGTTACCTCTTCACATAGGCACATATTTCTAAATACTGTGTACAATTTTGGCGTGGTATTCATAAATAAATAAATATCCTGGGACATTCCTCACACACGGCCATCTGATCCCAAACTAAGCAGAGCTTGTACTATGGAAACCAGATACCTGATATAATACAATATACTACTTTTTGTTTGTAAATACATACACCCAGACTCAGGACATACAGACATGTTCATGGACACAAATGCATGTCCTGTGTGGGAATCGAACCCACGACCAGCGGCACGATAGGTGGAAACTTGACCAGAGTCATAACCAACCACGCCAGCTGGCCCGTCATATATTTAATTCGAATATAACATTGCAAGGCGTTTTGGGAGCTCTATAAATTGATAAAGATAAAAGATAAAACGGGCCATTTGACGGGCCAGTTGGCGCAGTTGGTTAAGACGTGGAGTCTTAACCTATAGCGCCGCAGGTCGTGGGTTTGATTCCCAAACAGGACATGCATTTTGTGTGCATGAACATGTCTGTATGTCCTGAGTCTGGGTATGTATTTACAAACAAAAAGTAGTATATTGTATTATATTAGTTACGGACGGTGGTAGGGTACTTTATAGTACCCATCTGGTTGGCTATCACCCTCATGTTTGTAAATCTGTCACCAAGGAGGCTTTGTCTGCTTACCACCTTCGGCCACATCATCACTAGCCAAGGTGAGGTGTGCTCCCAAAAATAGTCGCCAATTTTCTAAATTAGTCGCCATCATCGTGGTACTTTGTAGTACCCTCCTGGCTACCATCCTAGCCAATATAGCAAACACAAAATAGCATAAGATATTTTTAGCTCTGAGAGAGCATAAGACAGAACAAGGTTCTATTCTGACAGACAAGATTCAGAAGGCACTAGACCTTTTTGTCTCTGCTTTTGTTTATTACTTTTTTCTTTTGTTTTATTATGTTATTTTTAAGTTAGAGACAAATAAACGTTCATTTATTTATTTATTTTATTACTTTTCTAAAAGTCCATCAAAAGAATACTTATTCCACTCCCTTAGAAATTCCATAAACGTCTTTAGCTATCATGTCCGTATTTATAATCCTTAGGGTCATCAATAGTCAATAATAAATGCATATACAAGGACCTTAGGGCAAGCACGCTGCACTCTCAAAGCAAACAGGCCGGCGGACGTCGGCGCGGGCGCAGAAAGCCGCCGCGCGCCAATAAATAACCGCTTTTATCTCAATGACATTTATTGCTATTTAATTATGAACCCGGGCCGCTATTGCAATTGAATCAATTGGTGTTGGTTTTATTTTTAATTCAATAAATCTTTGGTTACGAATTTAAGGTTACAGTTGGCTAGTTAGGACTAATTGGCTGGAATAACTGCCTCTATAAATTTCTATTGCGACATTTAGGCCCATTAGATGCTAAGTAACACGTTTTCCTCACAGAGATAGATTATGGTTTGTATCTGTCTTGGCAGGTTCCCGTAGCAGACCTAGCATTAACCAAGCTAAGCCTGCTATCCTCTGAATAAAACTTGACCAGTTCTCCATTTCAGTATCACACAATGTTGTGTTTATCAGCTCAGGTTGGATGAAATGGCGACAGGTAACAGGAACAACATGTGATCCACGGATGCCTTTAAAGCTGAAGGGGAAAATCTATAAGTCCGTGATAAGACCTGTCCGAATGTATGGTTCGGAATGCTGGGCAGTAAAGAGGACGGATGAAACGATTGCATGCAGCTGAGATGAGGATGTTGAGATGGATGTGTGTAGTGACAAGAATGGATAAGATAAGAAATGAGTACATATGGGGAAGCTTGAAAGTAGCGCCAGTGACTGAAAAGTTGAGAGGGAACCGTTTATCATGGTATGGACATGTTATGAGGAGAAATGAAAGCCACGTCACTAAAAAAGTTATGAATATGAATGTGGATGGATATACGGGAAGAGGAAGACCGAAAAAGAGATGGATGGATTGTGTGAAAGATGATATGGGTAAGAAAGGAGTGGATACTAGTATGACGGATAGAAGAGACGAATGGAAGAAGCGTACATATTGCGCCGACCCCAATTGATTGGGAACAGGGCAGGCAGATGATGATGATGACAATGTTGTGTTTATGTAGTGTTACTTTATTTGTTGTCTTGTCGATGTCGAAAAAGATTGTTTTTCTTTTACCTACGTGATTTGTTTTACCTTACTTTTAGTACAAGCTTCAAAAGCAGCTGATCACTTTATGTACAAATAAGAAATTTACAGTTTTCAAACAAACAACCGAACTGTCAAGAGAATGTCAATAGCTTTTTATGATAGGGTACTAAAATGGCAATCTACTTTTGACGATGACCGTGATAGATTCAATCTCGTAGATTTGTTAACACTAAGGATAGTGCGACCCTACCCTACGACATTTCTCTACAGGATTTAGCACATCGGCTCTCGCGGAACGGAATACTCATAAAACTAATTCCAATTTAAATATTCTGAGTAAGTCCTCGGGTATCTATTGAGCATATTTAATTTGTAAGAACTCGTATAATTTATATGTGCATTTCAACGCGTTAATAAATTCCCTCGCCAAGTATGTAAGGTGGTTACATGAAGACAGGAAGCGGTACACCAGGACATCTGCATGGTAAGCCGATACCTAGGTACTTGTTTCACATGTTATCGTGATGGTGCGTCCACCTCCACGCTATCCGAGCCGAGCACGAACCGAGCACGAGCCGAGCACGAGCCGAGCACGAGCCGAACACACGTGGAGTCGAAGCTCGTAGCTTCGTAGCGTGCTTGACTGCGCTCCGCCTGATTGTCAGTATTTTCACGAACACAAGGATTCGCATCGCGCTCGTTGTAGGCTCGTTGAGTACGTCCACGCTTGAAATCGAGCAACGAACGAATCCTGTTCGTCCGAGGCTCGGCTCGTGCTCGGTTCGCGTAGCACGGACGTACCACAACATTACTCAGTTCGCAGTTGATAACTGACATTAATGTGTTGACACCTGCCGTCTAATGTACACTGTATTTTTTATATGTGTTATTAATTTATAGTCTTACTAGCTGTCCCCCGCGGTTTCACCCTCGTTTTCAGCGCTCGTTTTCTCGCATGTTCAGCGGTTAGGAGTGACCTCACAAATAATCAGACTGACAAAGTTACCTTCGCATTTATTATAAGTATGGATAACTATAACCTATTTTTATTCCACATTGTTTATATCAAAGTTGGCGATACGGACTCCGAATTTGGTGGCAGATTACGGAGGTACCATGTTTCTTTACTGTAAATAGCCTTGTTTGACCATAAACTTACTAAGTAAGTGATGACCTGGCCGAAGGTGGTAAAAATACAAAGTTTTGCTGGAGTGGACAGTTTTCGGTTGGACACTGGAGACAGATTTTTTTCCGTCAGTATTGACGAGTATCATGTAGCACTAGCTTGACTATCAGATGTATATATAGCCGTAGATTAATCCACGATGCAATGGAAAGTTTCTTTACTAACTAATTCGGTAAACAAGCGTACGGCCCGCCTGATGGTAAGCGGTTACCGTAGCCATCTGGACGCTTGCAACACACGAAGCATCGCTCACGGGTTACCGACTTTTCCCCCTCACGCGCAGGAACACAACAAAGTTATTTGGCTGCGGTATTCTGTAAGGTACTTCCCCAGTCGAGCTGCTCTTTGAACGATTAAACGCTACGCTCGGCCTCGATAATTAAAGACAAATTATCATAATATTCAGAAAATATGACAATATTATAACTTTATTAAAAACCGAAGTGACCAACTTATGGCGTAAACCGGTTGAAAGATGGCGTTATGTACACAATATGTGGATGCAATTTTTATCAGAGCAGCTTTATCTTTGATATCAATCGTGGCAATGGCTGATATATCGAATTTTGATCTACAAACCGGTGTCCACTTACCGGAATCAGTAACTCAGTTACTGTAACCGAAAACTGTCCGGTGTCGGAAACAAAAAGTGTCTACTTACATTCGCTTTCGCTTGTGCACCACCAAAGAAAATACCATAATTATTTACAACTGTTTTTTTTATAAAATATACGTAGTAATAATTGTTATAAAAAAATCATAGGTGAATCTATTATATATCTAAATGAATCCCTCTTTCCCTTGGTCACAGTTTTACTTGAGAATGACTTTACCGATTTCATTCAACTTTTTTTAAAGTTTTCTGACACTTTAAAGAAGGTTCTCACGGAAAAAAAAATGCGCAGAAAATTAGAAAATTTAAGAAAACTACTATATAAACTTTTCTAATGTACCTAATTCCGTCTCACTCAGAAGTAAGGACATCTTAAAAGCTGTCAACATAGAACTACAATTGCCCATCATCTTTACAGAAGTATCAATTGCCCTTAATAAACTTAAAAATAGATTTAACATTTATCTAAAAACTCGAATCCTCATTCTATTCAATGTATTGAATAGCTACTAATGTATAGGAAGTTTAAACCGTGTCTTTGGGATATTTCGGACTTATTATTCTTCTTTATATTGTTCTGTCCGTTGGAGTTCCATTCACCGTGGACTGTCAAGCCAATCGTCACGGGGTTCTGAACACAAATCGACCGAATGATGAACGGTGTGGGCTCTATAAGATATAGGGTTGCTACAATGTCGTGTTTGTCTTGTTTGGAGCATCGACATTTTTTTTTTAATTTTTTGTTGGATTCAGTTTCACAGCAAGTACAGCAGCAATGCAATATTATAATAAATAAATGACAAAAACAAAATTAAAACTTAGGTAAGTATAACAAATGTGTGAAAAAAAAGCCAATAATAGTCAGATTTAAAAAAAAAAAAAAAAATTGTAACCTTGCTGAGTTTCTTGCTGGATTCTTCACAGGTGAAGGCCGAGTTCCGAACCAGTGGTAGCTTCAGTAAATGTGACCTTCATAAGTGCCCTTCTGGGGCCTAAATTGAATAAATGGCTTTGACTTTGTGCCAAATCTTAAGCGTGGTAAAAAGCTAATGGAAAATCTTTGATCAAATTACTATAGTCACAGCCTTCTGGCCACAAGAGGCCTCAATGAGACTAAATGAGACCTCTTTGAACAATCAATGACCCTCTGGCCCCAAAATCGCATTCGATAATTATAGCTAATAACATACTAAGCTAATTAAATAGTAACGTTACTGTCTTAAAAAAGCCTGTTAAAATATGCAACAAATATTAAATGTAATGCAAAAACATGTTTAATTTGCATTAACGAAACACAATCCAGCCTTTAAATTATTTAAATTTAATACAATTTTTAATACATACAAACGAAAAAACTAATTTATAATCTCGTTTAATTAACGAGTTCAGTACGTTAATTAGTTTTAAATTATAAAAACATTGACAACCCTACGGTTAAGATCACAAAGGGCGCCGCTGCGTTTGCGCGCCCTGTCAGTCAGGAGGGCAATGTCTTTATGTCCCTGAGATACTGAGTTTGGAATTTATTATGGAAATTGCTATTATTTTAATGCAAGTCCATAAACATAGACTTGGGAAAATGTAGGCCAGTGTAAAAGGTCCAGTCTTGAGATGCTAGGTCCGGTATTTCAGCTTTTACTTGAATTGAGGTGCTGCTTGTGGGGACTGGTCTGCTTAAGTTTGCTATTTATTTACTTATTAAATATTTATTCAGTCTACTTTGTAATTTTGCCGCCGCGCCGGGGCACGCAATTTTTTTCAGTGCGATTAGAATGTAAATATTATGTAATGAATCTAAGCTTGTTTTGAAAAGAGCAATTGCTGAGTTTATTGCCGGCTCTTCTCAGCAAATGCAACCTTCCGAACCGGTATTAGAGTATTAGAGTCAGACTATTCATAAGTGCCTGCGAAGGTCTATTTGAATAAATGATTTTGAATGCAAGAAGTTTTTATTTACTGCATGAATTGTATGTATGTAAGTAAAGAATTCAAGCTTTGTCAACTTAGATGATTATTACAAGGACTGTCTGAAATCAAATCTTGCAAGTAAAATTTGACCTACTTCCTGATTTCCGATTGATTTGAAATTTTTGCATCCATATGTAAATCGGATAACAATGTAATATTATTCTGACATAGAGCTGATCTGATAGTAGAGCGGGAATGTATGGGAAATGGGAACTCTATAATTAAATGACGCAACTCCATTGAGTTTGGGCTCGTTTGAATCGTCTTCACAAGGCCTCTGGTTCTTGGGTCTGATGATTAAGTTGGCCGACTATTATAAAAAAATCTAGGGTTAAAAAAATATGTGTTCTTGTACTTTGCAAATATCTGGTACGCACCAAGAAGAATTTTAAGTGAAAAAATATCTATTTTTTAGGCAGAAACGGAGTAAAGTATCGGACAGAATGTGAAATCTACAGGAGATATGAATACTGAGATATGATTAAATTGAATGTTGCAAGAAGTGTATTAACTAGGTACCAAGTATCATTATTAAATTCATAGTCCTCATTCATTTATGTCTGAATATTTGACATATTCAAGGTAGTCCTTAAAAAATGTTAGCCATAAAAATATCCACTTCTCGCAAAATCCAATTAAAATAATCCAAGATATTGTGTAGCGATTTCCCGCTTAGCCGCATATTACAGCTCGTTCCGGGGCCAATTTGGAGATATTAGAATCGTAACCCGTCATTAAAAGGTCCTCAAAAATGTCATCTATCTACAAAAAATACCGCTCTCGGAATGACAATGTTCTTTGACAAAAACTACGAGGGATCAAGACCGAACCAAATTACACCTATAATCATTTTTGGCGTCTTTTATTGTGCACGACACGAATAGTCGACACGTTGCTTTGCTGTTAAGAATTGAATAACACAACAAAACAGCACAGCGCTTATCGAGTAAATTTTAATTGGGTTTTTTATACAAGAATTGTTTCTTTTATAAATGGAAGTTAGGAGTATATCGTATTGGCTTATTTGGCTATTATGGAATGTTGTCAAAATATGTACTTGTTTTAGGTACTAGTAACAAAATCATTATTATGATATTGTTACGACATCGCGACATCAGGAATAAATTGCTACCAGTAACGCCATCTGTTATTGTATAGGAGTAAACATCTATCAAGCAACGCCATCTATCGACGAATAGCTACCGGCTTCTGGAATATTCCCGATAGCACTGTAGGCATGTAGAATACGCGGGTAAATTGTAGAATGTTCCAGATGCCGTTTATGAAGTATAAATGCGAGACGGAGCGCAGGGGAGTTGGAGTTTGGTTTTGTATAACAGTGAGTAAACATCGAAGTGAAATACAGTTAAGTGCTAGTGAACTATTTCTGAGTGTTTTAATAAAAGTGTGACCAGTGTTTTGGTAAATTCGTGTACCATTATTTATCCTGAACCCCAGCTCGTAACAATTGGTGTCAGAAGTAGTAGGATAAATAATGCCGGTTATGCCAAAGGAAGTCACTGAGGGTGTCCGTACAAAGGGCCAGCGGCAGCAGGAGATGGATGAAAGGAGGTTTGGAGGTTCTCCGTCGCAGACTTCGGGTGGCCAGCAGCCAACTGGCTCTTTGCCAGTTGCCGACCCACCTGAAGTCAGAGCAGTACCTGCAACCCCAGATCTTGGCGCTTTGATGGTAATGCTACAGGAGCAGGCTCGCCGACAAGAGGAGCAGGCTCGCCGACTGGAGGAACAGCTACAGCGGGATAAGGAGGAGCAGGCTCGCCGTCAGGAGGAGCAGGCTCGCCGTCAGGAGGAGCAGGCTCGCCGACAAGAGGAGCAGTATCGCCGACTGGAAGAACAGCTACAGCGGGATAAGGAGGAGCAAGCTCGCCGACAAGAGGAGCAGGTAGTTTTATTGGAAAAAATACAAGTAACTCTTGGCAAGGACCTCAAGGTGGTGAAGGAACAGCTTCAGCATCATGAGTACCGTATCTCTGAATCCGAAAATCGGATGTTCAAGGCTGAGGTACAGATAGAAGACGTGAAGAAGGCCCTGGTTGGACTCAAGGTTGGAACTGCTACTTCTTTACCTGTGGCTTCTTCACGTGGTTTCAAGGTACCGCCATTTGATGGCACCTCGTCATGGTCAGCCTATAGAATCCAGTTCGAAGCTGTCATGAAGGCGAATGGTTGGACTAGTGCACAGGCGATGACAGCACTCACTTTGGGTCTTCGCGACCAGGCCCTCACTATACTGGAGGCCCTCGGGAAGGACGTGACGTATGAGCAACTGTTAGAAGCTCTAGAATCTAGATACGGGGACGCACACCTGGAACACGTATTCCGTGCTCAACTCAAGGATCGTGTGCAACGGAGCGCCGAAACTATACAACAGTGGGCTCTAGAGGTAGAAAAGCTGATCCGTAAAGCATACCAGTCTGCCCCAGCGATGATCAACGGTAATCTAGTGCAAGCGTTCGTGAATGGTATACGCGACTTAGAAGTCAGAGCTGCCGTGAGATTAGGGCACCACGAGTCGCTGAAAGATGCTTTGGCCCATGCCTTAGAAGTAGAGGCTGTGCGACGCGATGACCGACCTCACCGCATCAGGGAAGTTGTGGCCTCGCCCCGTTGCTACAACTGTGGAGAAAAGGGACACCTTCGGAGGAGTTGCCCGAAGTGGAGAAATGACAGAAAAGAAGAAATTCGACCCCGAGAAGTTGTGGCCTCGCCCCGTTGCTACAACTGTGGAGAAAAGGGCCACCTTCGGATGAGTTGCCCGAAGTGGAGAAAGTACAGAAAAGAAATTCGACCACGAGAAGTTGTGGCCTCGCCCCGTTGCTACAACTGTGGAGAAAAGGGACACCTGCGGAGGAGTTGCCCCAAGTGGAGAAATTACAGAAAAGAAGAAAATCGACCCTGGGAGGGAAGAGCAGCGTTGACTGGTGACACTGCTCAGCAACAGCAACAGGAACACGAGTAAACGCCAGGACCGCGGGGCGGGTGCTGGCTGGTGTTCGAAGAGCCCCAGGGATCTCGATGGCACTGTACCGTGGGATTCACATTGCTCGGGACGAGCATGTCTAAGGAGGGGGTAGTGTTACGACATCGCGACATCAGGAATAAATTGCTACCAGTAACGCCATCTGTTATTGTATAGGAGTAAACATCTATCAAGCAACGCCATCTATCGACGAATAGCTACCGGCTTCTGGAATATTCCCGATAGCACTGTAGGCATGTAGAATACGCGGGTAAATTGTAGAATGTTCCAGATGCCGTTTATGAAGTATAAATGCGAGACGGAGCGCAGGGGAGTTGGAGTTTGGTTTTGTATAACAGTGAGTAAACATCGAAGTGAAATACAGTTAAGTGCTAGTGAACTATTTCTGAGTGTTTTAATTAGAGTTTTAATAAAAGTGTGACCAGTGTTTTGGTAAATTCGTGTACCATTATTTATCCTGAACCCCAGCTCGTAACAATATGATTATGTTATATTTTTGCGATGAAACAAAAAAATGTTTTCGGATTTCTTCCTCTACTTGTGCTACATGGCATTGCTTCTTGCCAAATTTCGGGAAGTATCCCATACGTTTTGATTCCCTAGCGAGCGTCAAAATATGCGGCATAAACAGCCGTATCTTTTGATTGCGTTGACTTAGAAGTTTGCTTTTTCTATGCTCCAAGGGATTGCAGACATTAATATTTGATATTAATTTCAGCTTGAGACCTCCACGCGTTCCTGAGAAAAAAAATAAGAAAATAAAAAAGGGTATTGACTGACGGACAGACGGACAACAAAGTGATCCTATAAGGGTTCCGTTGTTTTATTATGTGATACGGGAAAAAAAATATAGGCTATGGTTCAGATTACACAGCCAATAGCCAATAGCCCAACAGCTCTAATAGTTTCTTTATACGAAAACTGAAAATACTACACGATACGGTTATTAAAGGTACTTAGAACGTTAAAAATTGACTCTACCACAGCTTTACTTACATAAAAAAGATACAAAGCACTTAATACGCTGACAATAATCCAGCAAGAAAAAATCTGTGCATAATTTTAGCATACTTTCAAATAATAGCAAAGTGACACGAAACGGTATACGATGTGTTCAATGGCACACTAGCTGTGTCTTGCGAAGTTGTACCACATAATTCAACGCTTGCGTTCTTATTACAAAACGTGGACTAAATTTCGTACCTGGATTAAACATGGTAATAAACCATGTACTAAAATATTTCGTATTACAAAACGTAGATTATCTCAAATTCGTGGATTAATTATGGTACTAAAGATAAACCAACAGCACCCCTAGTTTGTCTTTGGAAACGTTCTATCTATTCTATCTGTCGTCCTCATATCGTATCGTAGTCGTTACGTATAAGTAACCCTGCGTCGGCAACTCAGAGAGATACAGAGGCGTAATTATTTTTTTGTAATGCCAAACTTTGGCTTGTTTTGATGACACATAATAACAATAAATGCATCCTGTCCTGGCTTCGCGTCGAATATTTCTCAAGGATCCTAGTTTTTGTACAATTAAATACCTAGAGCTTCCACAGATAAGGTTAAAAAGACAATACAGACTGTGAAATGAGCCAGGAATTACAGAAGAGAGGAAGATGATGATGATGATTTGAGTTTCGAACTCTGCGGTCTCAAAGGAGCTTCCTTCCGCGGACGCTCAGATTGTGGAATGACCGTGACCCCACCGTGGTTTTCCCATTGGAGTAAAGCATGGGGTTCTTCAAAAGGGTGTGAAGAGATTTCTGCAGGGTCGGCAACGCGCGAGTAACACCCCTGGTGTTGCAAGCGTCCATAGGCTGCGGGAACCGCTTACCATAAGGCGGGCCGTATGCTTGTTTGCTACCTAAGTAGTATAAAAAAAAAGAAGATGAATTTATATTATTATAACACAAAAAAAAAACATACAACCGAATTGAGAACCTCCTCCTTTTTTTGAAGTCGGTTAAAAAACAGAAGTTTGCCGTTTTTTTTATTTGACTAATCTCGAGCATTTGTTTTCCCTATATAATTTTAATAGGCAAAAAATAGGTTTAATAAAAAGGGTTCAAGTAATTATCGCATACTTCTAAGTTCATTCAAACTGACTTTATTACTCATTATTATTATCAGCTAGTAACTTTACGTCTAGATTCCAATAAGGAATGCACTTTAAATTCTGCAGCAATAATTACTTCATGGTACGAGTGACTTATTCTCGTACCTATTACGAAACGTAATAAAGCAATAACAATAATGTACAGTCGATGAGAAAATACTCAAGAAATCATATAAGAAATATACTTATAAAAAATCGTATCTTGGTGAAAGTTAGTCAACCTCCAAGAAGAATATAACTTGGATGTCACATTTAAATTTTCAGGATCTTGCTTGAATCCAAAGAAATTGGACTAATTTATTCTATGCTTGAATCACAAGTTTTGAAAAAAACCTAACCAATAAAAAGCCCAGTAGCCAAACAGTCAACGCAAAAAAAACATCCAACCCATAGACTACATTTTGAAATTCGAAGCCTCGAAGCCCAACAAAAATGTGGGTCACGAGTTTTATAAGCGTCCGGTCGTATAGAAGACGTTTTATATGAACATGGAGTTATATTAAAACGCAATATATCCTCGGTTGCTTTAATATCAGCTCGGGAGCGGGCCAGCGTCTAATGACTCGTAATTACGACCGGCGTAATGGACTCGGTAATGGCGGCCGGCCACAAAGCGCGATGCCTCCATTTTGTTTTTTTATTCATATTTTTTTACTTTTTTATCTGCCAGCGTTGATGTCTTGCGATGCGTTCCGATTGAGCGGATAAAGATTTTCGGTTTTTGTGAATGTGTTAAGGTTTTATTAATTTTTGGTCTTGCATGGATGTATCGCGTTTACTTTTAATAACTGAATTATTGCAATCAGCGTGCTAATGGATAATGGTAACTGTGGTACATTTAAACTAATTGTATATTAAATCAAAAGGAACAAAACTACAGAATTTCAAATAACATTTTGTGTTGTTATTTTTCAAAACAAATGTTTGTCAAATACTTATTTTTTTTTTCTGGGTAAACTAACTTGTAGAAATAATAAAAATAGATTTATCTATAAAGTTTTTAAATTGTCCGGTGGAACGAAATGCAGCGTGTCGGGCCGCCACGCCCCCTAGCGATGTTTCCAGGCATTACTCGCCAGCGATTTTGATATTTTTTGTGGTTTCAATTTGATTATGGGCCGCGGTTGATTATCCCGAACGCCTACGGGAAAGGAAAAGATTTATTACTTTTTTTTTGGTTTGTAGAGCGTCACAGACGACCGGCCATTGTGGTATCTTTTCATTTCATGCAGTACACCGAAACTATACTAGATTTTGGTAGCACTATGCCCAAACTTCATTATTTAAAATGATGGAATAATGGTACCTAATCATTTAAAAAAAATAAAGAATTATTCAATTAATGTAATTAATAGTTGCGCTTTGATTGATTCACGTCAATACTTGATATCACTACAAATTTTATTACATAAAAGTATTATACCAAACTCTAGCTTATAAAAAAAAACCTAAGACCATAGTAGGTATTCTTTACACGTTAATTCTCGGTACAACAAAAGGTCGCCTTTTGTATTATGCTCGATTAAATTCCCAGCGGCCAGCGAGCGAGCAAAAACCACTCTCATAGCCTCAAATTATTTATCCGATATCGATATTAAACTCATCGAGATGTTTTTTTGTGTCGATAAGAATAAAATATGCCGACGTCACTGTCTTGACCACGAATTTTCCAAGAACTGTATATGTACTGGATGAGCCGTCGATTTTAATATTGCGTGTATTATAGTTCCTTGATCATCATTATCTTGCTGACTTTAGCGATACAACTTTACCTAATTATTTGTCTTTCAAATGTAACTTTTTTCCACACATTATTACAAAAATTGCATCAAATTCAATTGAAACGCAATAAAAATTGGTAGTAGATATTTTATTTCGGTTACTTTACTCTTGCGCATTGATGATAAGAATACCTAAGCCTAACCTATTGAGAAAAGAGATAAGGGATATCTTTATGGACTGTGTTTTTGATATCTTTAAACGGAAATAGTAATGTAGTAAAAATAGTAATTTAAAAAGATCTGCGGTACATATTGATTTGATGAATTATTGCCAGAATCTTCTCAATTCAAGTGTACAACGAACCGTTCTGTAGAGTCAATTCATAAGTTCAAACAGGACCTAAACTGAAAATATGTATTCTTTGTAATTTATAAGTCAGAATTCACCTTTGACAAAACTCCTATCCAGTACCAATACATTCTAGAAAAGCACTCTAAAGCAAAGAAAAAAAAAGGAGCGGACATTCATTAGCGTCATTGAAAGCTGATGCTCAGTCGGGCGACGCGTCTGTACTCTTGCCTACATCATTGTAGTTTTGTTTTGAACTCGTAATTATTACACTCGTACCTTTGTGAAGAGATCTATTCATCTCATTGTATAGTTGTAATGTACATTTAATTAACTATATTTAAGTTATTGCGACATGGGCTAGTAAGAAACGAGGAGGGGCTGGTTGGCGTGGTCACAGGTCGTAAGTTCGATTCTCACAGGTATTCACGTCAAGTCAAGAATTTGTATCTGTTTGCTCCGAGCCTAGGTAATTATGTCACACAGATAAGACTCGTTCACACACTTTATCTTATAAGAGCCAATTAAAAACAAATCGTATGGCATCCGGTGACAATAAGCTCTTATCGCATTATGATGCGATAAGAGCTATTAATGCCCGGTTTCTATAAACAAATACGAATCGTTTTGCTTACCAATGGTAGGTTTTTTTATTGCATTTAGATCATTTCGTAAGCTAATTTTACCTGTGATAGCTACTTCCATATGGGAGGGTCTGCTATGCAAAGCTTTGAAACTTTGCTCCATTATTAGTAAAGATATAAGAGTCTTAATTTTAACCGATACCGGTCCGTAAATTATAGGAATCGGCCATAAATTGGCTCGGAAAAAAGGACCATTGCTGCAAAACGTCATACAATAAAAAAAAAACATTGTAGAGGCGTATTAGTTAAATGACTTCCTTGATTGATTTAAAAAAGTAGAGCTTGGGGGCTGAGACGATTGACACAAGGTCATCTGACCCTAAACTAAGTAGAGCTTACTCCAGTATGGTGACCAAATAATTGATATACTGCGTAATTCAAGTGTATTCCGAACCGGTGGTAAATTCAACTGTGTGTACCAATTTAAAGTTCATAACTGCCTTACCAGGGCCTAATTTGAATAAATGACTTTTTGATTTTGATTTGAATAAAACGGGTGGAATACTGAAATCATATTTTTTATTTCATACGTTATGGTCGAGCAAGGTTGACGTTTAGTATAAAGTATTTTTTTAGAGAATTCTGTGTTTGTCCCATAGTAAAAGTTGTTCAGCATGACAAGACATAGGTATGGAAAATATGCTATCTCGAAAGCTCCATCCGCTACATTTATACAAAAATACAGAATATACAATATGTACACACATTTCTGTCCTAGGTGTGGATCGACCCACATATGACCCCCATATTTGACGGGCCAGCTTGCGCAGTTGGTTAAAGACTCTGGTTATGATTCCACCTACCACGCCGCAAGTCGTGGGTTCCATTCCCACAGAGGACATGCATGTGTGTGCATGAACATGTATGTATGTCCTGAGTATAATTATGTATATTAAGTATGTATTTACCGACAAAAAGTAGTATAGGTTATTATTATATCAGTTATCTGGTTTCCATAGTACAAGCTCTGCTTAGTTTGGGATCAGGTGACCGTGTGTAAGGAATGTCCCAGGATTATTTATTTCCTGTGGGGGCTGGTCTGCTTAAGTTTGCTATTTATTTACGTATTAAATATTTATTCAGTCTACTTTGTCATTTTGCCGCCGCGCCGGGACACGAAATTATTGTCAGTGCGATTAGAATGTGAATATTATGTAATGAATCTAAGTTTATTGCCGGCTCTTCTCAGCAAATGCAACCTTTCGAACCGGTATTAGATTATTAGAGTCAGACTTTTCATAAGTGCCTGCGAAGATCTATTTGAATAAATGATTTTGAATTAGAATTTGTCCCAGAATATTTGATATGACCATAAGGATAAATTGTCAAAGCCGTTCATTACATTACTGGTTTTCGATCTGAAACATATATGTGATGCAAATGTGGTGATATTAATCCCCCAAAGAGGAAAAAAACAGCATCTTCAAAAACGGTTCAAACTTATGGAATAAAGAAACATAGGTTATAGTAAGGGGCACGAGTGGTGAGCACATTGCAGATTAACACCTGCGTAGTAGTTAATTTTCGGTCTGTTTGGCGGAATGAATCAGGGGGAGCGCCGAGTTGCACACGATTGGTTCGTCCGTCATAATAATCATAATAATAATCATAATCATAATCATCATTTATTTACTAATATGTGGATGTTAAAAATAATACAGAGTGGTCACATAAGCCGTCATATAGGCATGCAAAATTTTACAAAATACAAATTTAATAATAATATCCTACAATTTACTAATTACATGTTAATTGGATTAAATAATAATATGTCAATGAATTAATCTAAAATGTGAATGTCTACTTCCTATTTTTCTTGCAATGTGCAAAGTATTCAGCAATGAAATAAAAATTATTGAACAGAAGCCATTTTCGGATCTGAACTTGAAACTTATTTAGAGGCAATGTTTTTATGTGTTCAGGGAGACTATTAAAAATGTTAATACACATTGTATAGCAACTCCTTTGTAGAAA
This sequence comes from Achlya flavicornis, assembly GCA_947623365.1. Taxonomy (NCBI): domain Eukaryota; kingdom Metazoa; phylum Arthropoda; class Insecta; order Lepidoptera; family Drepanidae; genus Achlya; species Achlya flavicornis. The sequence goes on along the minus strand of OX392483.1, from coordinate 1,888,485 downwards.
TATTGTGGAGGGTTTGCGCGCCAAGACCAATCTGTTTGCATCAGTCAGTCGTCAGTCGATGCTCGTCATCTATTGGATCTTGCGTGTAATTTGGCTGCTGTGATTTGGCCAAAAGTGTACATGCGCGAGCTTGCCCCCACTACTGCCTATCTGTGCTCACCATTCGTGCCTCATACTGTACATGACCTGAAAAATGCGTTTTCTTTCGGGCCCCCATGTAGAAATCGACAGATCACTCTTATTTCAATTTTATAAAGAAAGCTTAATTAAACTCAGATCAATAAAAGTATCTCCGAGCTCATAACACTTGATACCTGGAAGGCCATTTCTTTTTTTTAACCGCACCGAAAGCAATTTGCTCTCCGCGCCCATTCATGTGTGTCAAATTGATTCCACTACAACTTCGCGGTACGCCCGTTCGATTTCCCGCCAGTGCGGTGTACTATAAAAAAATAACATGTATATGCCAGGTTTTAAAAGCGCTTTTGGTTTAACTAATCAATTTATTTAACCGTATTTTCCTTTATTGTAGAATAGATGGCGGTTTAATGAATGCGGTTCTATCATCAGAGCGAGCTTTGGTCAACCCCGATTGTAGAATCACTCGTCAATAGCTGACCCCTGCGGTTTCACCCTCGTATGTTTTATTTGCGCGGAACTCAAATAATTTTTCTATAATAACAATATCCTAAGTTACTCCTTATATCATCAGCTACCTGCCAGTAACAGTCCCGTTAAAATCGGTCCAGCCGTTTCGGAGATTAGACGCAACAGACAGAGAGTCCAAAATTAAAAATAATTGTTTCTTTTTTACTTTTTTCTTACTTGACTTTGACTTGACTTAAATTAATACAAAAAAATAATTAATAAAAATATATGTATACAAATAAATAAAATTGAAGTGTCAAACACTTAAATTTTATTTATTTGTATACATATAGACAAAGTAAAATCAAATAATAAAGAAACAACGATAAAAAAGGCACGAGGAGTTTCCTTTCTCCATCTCTCAATTAAGTATTATATTTGCACATAATTTTTTAAGTAGAAAAATAAAACTTATGTAGGTGCGAATATAATTTGTTAACATTTCTAACAGTTTAAATTCTCATTAATATTATTGTCTTAAAATTTTGATTGCTTTAATTCGAGTGGTACCTAAATTGCATTGCACGAAGCAATCAAAGTCGCGGTGAAAGGAAAGCGATTCGTCTAGACTGCCGATGGATTTTTATTCATTCGCATTTTATCTCCTTAATAACGATTAATCGATTGTTATTCAATCGAATCAGATACAAATGTAGGGGTATTTGATTGCGAATTGCGCTAACGTAAATTACTTTGTGTAATAATATAAATGGAATAAATGAATTGTTTTTCAAATTGATTGATTCCATGTTAATCGTATTGAATGTGATCTACATCGATAATTACGGTCCTACAGTTTTAATGTCTGTAAACTGATTTATACACCAATAAATAAAATAAATGTAGAATCAAAAGGTATTGTATCCATAACCTACAGGCCCCCTAAAAAGGAAGCTAAAGCAATATTGCTGATGGAATTCATTTTTTCAAATTCACAGCAGATCTTATGCAATTCATCAATTCCGAATCTTTTAATGAATTTAATTGTATATAATTAGTGACTTTTTAATTTTTAATATTGAAATCACGTAGGATCTGCCGAGAATTCTAAAATATGAATTCCGTTAGCAGTATTGCTATAGCATCCTTTTAAGCCCCTCAGGTTGTTAGTGGTTTGGCTATGACGCATAATTATCGATTCTATTTGGCATAATTATGCGACATACCCTATTAAAACATCGAAAATTAACAATACTTACTGAAATTACTGCTAGAGTCATTGCTATACTGAAGTATCGATCCGTCGCGACTTTACCCGTATTAATATAAACCTTCCGAGAGAAATTTTCTTAATTATAAACTATTACTTTACTATAGAGTTTATTATAGCTAATTTACTCAATTATAAGTAGTTTCAATGTTACTAAAACAGTAAATTTCTTGTTCCAAAATGTACGTCAATATATTATTCGCCACCGTTTTGTCTGCTGTGACTCTACATTAGCTATTCTAAGAATAACCGAATAATAGCTAGCGGCTAACAGCGGCATCTCTTCAAGATCATAATTATATCAAACGTTACGAAAGTAATTAACTTTTATAAAAAACATATATTGGGATAGCAGTGAACATTGTGAAAGTGGTAAAATAGCTTGTTGCGAGCAAGTATAGGTAATTGCTCGTTATTTCTCGTCATCCGCCGCCAATAAACCTTAATTAAGACATTAAATGTTAACATTTCATTTCGCAAACTGCATGTGTTGGTAATTAATTGGCGGATGAGTGAAAGGGAAAGTATTAAAATTGATAGAAGTTGCGCAGTCGTTTTGTTTGTATCTCAGTCAAGGAGAAATCCTATGTATCCGACAAATTTTACTTATAAAACGTGTACGGTGTAACAGAAATGGTATGTCATGGGTAGGTATTATACCCATAAAAAGTACATAACTTCTTTGGTACATATTAGGCGCACAACGATCACGAATACAAAAAATATAAGTGATGTGAAAAGATGAGGTATAATTATAATCTATACATACTGGGTGGAGATTTCGAGATGGCACATTTTCGAAATCTATGTTGGGTTAGTCATGCTGAACAACTTTTACTATGGGACCAATAGCGAATTCTCAATATATTATTTTTATTTTCGACATGTTAGGACATAGGTTTCGAAAATATGCCATCTCGAAATCTCCACCTTTAAAATGCTTGGTCCTGAATGACTGGTGGATCAACGCACAGCCTAAACCGCTAATCGTAGAGACCTGAAACTTGTAGTCTCTGAAACTTGTAGTCTTGTTGTCTTTGTAGGACGTAGGCATCCGATAAGAATGGATTTTCCGAAATTCTACCCCTGAGGGGGTGAAAAACGAGGGCAAAGTTTTTTACTATTTCAGAGTAATCAAATGGAATTTCACTAGATATTGGTAAAACACACAGTCCCTATACTTAGTCCCGTATTTTCACCCCTGGTTTGTTTGAAATCTATTCCCTCTCACCGACTATGCGCTCTGATTGAGTAAGTCAAGGAGACACAAAATTTTTAGTCGCTGTGATTAGCCGGTACTGTTATGCAATCAGTGCAAAAGCACTTACCAGTTGTGGAGTTGATTGCTCTTTAGGTACGTAATCGTTAGTGGCTCGGCTCGTGCTCGGTTCGCCAAGCATGGACGCACCATAAGGTTTTACAGATACGTACCTAGGTATGTATGCATGTTTATGCCGTAACAGATAAATTTGCATCAGATTAATAAACACCACAAACAAACTAGTTTTTTTCCAGGGAAAAGATAAGATCTGGTAAATACGCGGAAGCTAGCAATTAAAATGTCAGTTTAATTTGTTTTTTTTTTTTAATTCATACCTCAATTTAATCGCAAATTTTTTTTTCTTGCTAAATACGTAAATAATCGTAATTAATAACCGCGGTTGCTCCTGAGATATGCCTCTGTGATTTTTTTAAAGAATTTTGTAGATTCTAATTTAAATGATTGCTCTACAATTTGCGGTATTTTTTTCCTTCCCTCTGAAAATAGAATCCCAATAGCTATATCCAAAGGCTCTTCTACAAAACAGACCTTTTTTCATTCTGGTTGACTCGAAATAATAAAATGTAATTTTGTAAGCATTTTATTCGTGTTGTAGGGCTCGGCGCAGGCGCCGGGGGGCGGGGCGCGGCGCTAATGCACCAGCGATTGCTGTCTTGATGATAGGTTTCGGCTGCGTGCGCTCATCACTGGCTGGCGGCTAGTGATGTGCCGGGCCGAATGTCGATATAATAAAAATACATAACAGATTATATTATAGAGTTATTGGTACAACTGTAATAACCTTCCGTATTAATTCTACGCTTGCAGGACTGTATTACTTACATCGTAAACAACAACTTTTGTTCCACGACTTTTACAAATACGCAACGACCGTTTACAAAAATATGATTTCGAAGATATTTTGATATTGAATGACAGATAATTTTGTTAGAGAGCTAATTTGAAAGTCTCAAGCGCGTCTCAAGTCAATATGTTATTGGAATAGGTACATACTTGACAGCCTTATCACAGGTCTTAACCCATCATTTAGATACCTAGATAGATATACCAATTATAAATAGTTATTTATAAACATCAATATGAACAACAATCAATAAAAATATAACAGAAAATTCAAAAATTCATAATTCAAAAATTGTTTATTCATTTTAGGCCCTAATAAAGCTTAAGAACGTTCCAATTAGAATTGATTCTACATAGCAACGGTTCGTAGTATACTTGAATTGAAGATTTCCGGCAATCAATTGATCTGTCCTTTTAAGAACTTGTTATCAGAAATGGTGAGCCACATTATTGCTTGCTAGCTTGTATCAAAAAAAACCAATATCGGTTTGTCCAAATTTTATTTGAGCCACCTTGAAGTCCATTAAAAATAAAACAGTATCGATAGCATCGACTTGATGCCAACCCTAGTGGCTGGAGGCGCGTCAGTCTCTCTTCCGACATTAATACCCACATCACGACACTCAGCCGGCTACCTACCACCAAGAGTTTCTAAGTAAAAGTGCTGCTCTGATGCGCTCGGCTCACTTTCCAGGCCGAGATCTAGGCAGATCTACAGATAAAATTCATGCTAATTATAAATTTACATTTTATGAATTATTTGCGTAAAGGTAGGTGTAATAAAGACTCATGGAGGTTATAATGCTAACCCGACCGCTACAGGTCGTTGGTTCGATCCCCAGACAAAAAATGTGTGCATATTTAAAAATTAAAAGTGCTTGTTTGTTTAAAAATTGGGTGTCTCTAAAATCTTATTATGACTGTTTAGATTTGTATCAGATGGTCGTGTGTATGTCCCCAGATATTTGTAAGTTAAGTACCCAATGTAGCACGATAAGTCGGTCTTAATCGATCGGCAAGTTAAGCTACTACCGTAGTGGTCGGTACCTGGATGGGTGACCGCCTAGTGGTATTTAAAATCGAGCGTTTCCGTGCTTCGGAAGGCACGTAATGCCGTTGGTCCCGGTTATCACTTAATTGTGATAGTCGTTAAGCTAGTTGGAGGCCTTCTAGGCGGCTTGAAAATTCCAACAGTAGGTTGACCACTAGCCTACCTCCACTGATCTGCAGTGGGCACGCGTGGTGGAGTATCTGCCCATTCCCTTTTACCCTGATTTGTGAAAGGAGGCTTGTGCTCAGCAGTGGGACATTATAGGCTGATGATGATGATGATGAAGTACCCAATGATGTCCACTGGTGAATAGGCCTCCCTTATCATATCTATCCTGTTATCCTTACTAATATTATAAATGAGAATGTGGGTTTGTTTATTTGTTTGTTACGCTTTCATGTCTTTTCACTCAACCAATCTTGAAAGCTATGCAGTTAGCCTATAGTATGGAGAAGGACATCGAATACTTTATATAATATCAGCAGTTTCACAGACAGAGTTACTTTCGAATTTATAATATTATTAACCATACCTTATTTACTGAAAAGAAGTTGGCTTAAACAAGCTAAATCTGTATTTACACCGTTGGTAAACTTGGTAATTACCACAAAATGAATTAAAACACTTTCTCCAATGACCGCCATTGTTACGATTATACTTTTCTGGTGTTGCCATTCCTCGATATTCCAATACACCATATCAAAATAAACCGTTTTACACTTTCATAATAAATAATGCTGACAATTAATAATAATTAATCAATATTCAATGGTATGAAATTAAATAATATTCAAATAATATAATGTAAATGCTAACAGACGGCCGTCCTGTTTAACGGAATGTCCCTGTTCCGTTTCGGCCATTCGTATACTGTATGTCTAATACATTTTTGCATTATGTGATATCACCATGTTTTATCATTTTATACTATTTTAGAGGTCGCCATACTCGCCATGAGTCGATTCGACTATATTGAGATTTTAGTGATCACCGCATACAGCGGCATGTTTTACTTACGAGTTGTTAGTGATCACCGCATATAGCAGCATGTTTCACTTACGAGCTGTTAGTGATCACCGCATATAGCAGCATGTTTCACTTACGAGTTTTTAGTGATCACCGCATATAACAACATGTTTCACTTACGAGTTGTTAGTGATCACCGCATATAGCAGCATGTTTCACTTACGAGTTGTTAGTGATCACCGCATATAGCAGCATGTTTCACTTACGAGTTTTTAGTGATCACCGCATATAGCAGCATATTTCACTTAGGAGGTTTTAGTGATCACCGCATATAGCAGCATGTTTCACTTACGAGTTTTTAGTGATCACCGCATATAGCAGCATGTTTCACTTAGGAGGTTTGAGTGATCACCGCATATAGCAGCATGTTTCACTTACGAGTTGTTAGTGATCACCGCATATAGCAGCATGTTTCACTTAGGAGTTTTTAGTGATCACCGCATATAGCAGCATGTTTCACTTAGGAGATTTGAGTGATCACCGCATATAGCAGCATGTTTCACTTAGGAGATTTGAGTGATCACCGCATATAGCAGCATGTTTCACTTACGAGTTGTTAGTGATTGTTACTTGAATAATCTATATGCATTTCGTTATTACATTTAATGTTGATATAACTTTATTTTCTTAAAATTCAAAATTCAAAAATTGTTTATTCAATATAGGCCTTAATAAGGCACTTACGAACGTTACAATTGATTTTACCACCGGTTCGTAATAATGAGAAGACTCCCGGCAAGAAACTCAAACTTTAATGTAGAATGATTCTATTATCAACCTTGTATTTACATAAACAACTGTTTACTTAAGATATATCAAAGAATCTTTGTTAGTGGCATCGTACTAGCCATAGTTGATTATCCGTCACGAGCAAGACACACAAAATAGAAAATAAAAAAAATACATACTGGTGAGCTGATTTCTCCATCCCACTTCTGATATATTAACCATACCTTATTTACTGAAAAGAAGTTGGCTTAAACAAGCTAAATCTGTATTTACACCGTTGGTAAACTTGGTAATTACCACAAAATGAATTAAAACACTTTCTCCAATGACCGCCATTGTTACGATTATACTTTTCTGGTGTTGCCATTCCTCGATATTCCAATACACCATATCAAAATAAACCGTTTTACACTTTCATAATAAATAATGCTGACAATTAATAATAATTAATCAATATTCAATGGTATGAAATTAAATAATATTCAAATAATATAATGTAAATGCTAACAGAATAATATAATTATATGGATAAATGTGAATCAAAATCAGAACCATTTGTTAAGAAGGCTTATGTTAGATCGAAGCTACTCGAGCTACCTATAACAAGAATTTTACAAACCGGTAGCCGATGACTCGTTGACAAAACCCTCTCAACCACAAAACGTCCAAAAAACAAACACTCAGCCGGCGACATCAGAAAGAGTGATTAAAATAATTTATAACGAAAACAAAACTAAACTAAATCGCAAATAATGTATGTTATCGGTGGAGACGCCTCGTAAAATTGTTGACTTTAAACCAGTGTCGCCCCAAAACGGGCAAAATGTCTCTAAGCATTAACTGGAGATATCTCGATGCTCAGAATTAAAGTTTTATGGCTCTTTCAGCAATAAAAAGATTTGTTACGAACGTTCCAAGTTTCTTTAGTCTAGGAGCTGTAGGTGAAAAGCTGCATTTGATGTTAATATTTTTATCTTTAAAACATGGTATTAAGTTTAGGAGGGGTATAGCATAGCGTTTATTCGCTCAAAGAGCAGCTCGATTGGGGAAGAAGGTACTTCCACCTTTCAAAATTCCGCAGCCAAATAACTTTGTTGTCTTCCTGCGTATGAGTAAGGTCGCCAGAGTACATTGCGAAGGTCGGTAACACGTGAGTGATGCTTCGTGTATTGTAAGCGTCCATATGGCTACGGTAACCGCTTACCATCAGGCGGGCGGTATGCTTGTTTACCGACTTCGTCATAAAAATATAAGAATGCGACAGTTTGTGTGTGTATGTTAGTTACAGCTCTGCAACGGACTCGGAAAAGATGAAATATGGGACCGGAAGCTATTCATAAATAAAATGTATGTTGTTTTGGTTTTATGCAATTAATTTAAAACTTTTGCATCCTGTGTATTAATACACACACTAATACATACATTACATACATACATTATACATATACATACATTAATACATACACACAGTACATTGTGTAGGTAATTAAAGTTATACATAATGTTGCTTGTTCTTTGTAAACAAACTTTATAAAATGTACTAAAATGTAAGCACGTACGTAATTTGAGCTCGATAGTAAATTGTCCAGCCTCTAATTGCTACAATTACACATCGTAAACTCATTGTCGCAGGTTTAATTATATTTCCCATGTTGTTCTACGTAATAATTATAAATAATACTGTTTCTTCATAGTAAGTAGTTAATTTAATACTCGAAAGAATTGTACATTGTGTAGGTAAGTAATTAAATGTTTATTGTAACTAAGAGAGGTAGAGCATAGCGTTTATTCGCTCAAAGAGCAGCTCGACTGGGGAAGTACCTCCAACTTACAAAATACCGCAGCCAAATAATTTTATGTTTTGTAAAGTTGTGTTCCTGCGCGTGAGTAAGGTCGTCAGAGCTCATTGGGGAGGGGGGAAAGGTCGGTAACGCGTGAGCGATGCTTCGTGTGTTGCAAGCGTCCATATGGCTACGGTAACCGCTTACCGTATGCTTGTTTAACGACTTAGTCGTATAAAAAAAAAAAAAAAACTTTCAACCGTTATTGAACTACATATTAGTGTTTAATTCAAGAGAAACTTATTAATAGTATAAGATCCATATAATACAAACTATATATATCGCATAGATATCCATAAGAGACAACCTCGAGCAGATGGTGACCAGGCAGGGCAGGCAAACGTCCAAGAGGGCGCAGTCCACTCAGATGGTCGGACCAGATCCGCCGAAATTTCACGACGCTCTTCACGCCGCCAAGGACAGACAACTGGCGTAACGTTATACGAGATACAATTAGTTCAGGGGATATCACGACCCTCAGACATGAGGACGCGAGGAGGAGGAAGATCAGAGGAAGAGAAGAGGAGAGAAGTTGTTACACGTGACAAAAGGGAAACTGTAGCGTTACTAGGTAACAGAGTAAAGGGCACGAGTCGTGAGCACAGATTGACACCTGCGCAGTAGTTAATTTTTCGGTCTGTTTGGCGGTATGAAGAAGGGGGGAGCGCCGAGCTGCACACGATTGGTTCGTCAGTCGATGCTCGTCGTCTACTGGATTCTCGCGTGTCATTTGGCTACTGTGATTTGGCCAAAAGTGCACATGCGCGAGCTTGCCCCCACTACTGCCTATCTGTGCTCACCATTCGTGCCTCATACTGTAAACTATTACACTTAAATTCAATGTTGAAATTTTACTCCCATCACGCAGATTCACTTAAAAATATTTTAAGTAAAATATAGAAAACGATTACGTGTATAGCTCTCGCACCGCATCTCCGAGCCTACACCGCCGATACAAAGCGCCTGGCTATAATCGAATTGATTCGTTAATTACTTGGTTTTATCTCCGGCCACCATTAGCGGCCCGGTCGCCGTCCCACGCCACAGGCTTAATTGCTATCAATTCTCCGTCTTCAATATGATCCCGCTTCAAACTAGAATTTATTCAATGAAATTTAATAATAAAAACAACTCTGAACGCGGGCTCCAATTAAATGAAAGATAAGTATGGTCGTAATATTAATTTGAAATAGCTTTGAACTTTGAATCTAAGCTTCGCATGAGTTTCTTTGAGTACTGAGGTACCGAGGAATTGAAATTAAATGAATGAACATATATTCATGATGATTATATTAATAAAACTGATTCAAATATCAAGAATAAAAAATCGACGGCAGCTTTTTATAGCTTATTTTGAATTTTATTAAAATTTTCATTCAACATTAATTGTAAAATTCAATCCATAGTCCCACAAATTTATCTGGCCCCCGGTGGTCAGAAGAGGAATACGACGCCATTTTAAAATATCTATCTCCATTGGTCGAAGATAATATAAACACTACCTACATTGGCTGTTTGCTCCACCAAATGTGATCTCACCGGACCTGATAAGTTTTTTTTTATACCATTAAGGTAGCAAAAAAGCATACGGCCCGCCTGATGGTAAGCAGTTACCGTAGCCTATGGACGCTTGCAACACCAGGGGTATCACTCACGCGTTACCGACCCTGAAGAAATCTCTTCACGCCCTTTTTGAAGAACCCCATGCTGTACTCTATTGGGAAAACCACGGCGGGGAGCTCATTCCACAGACCGAGCGTCCGCGGAAGAAAACTCCTTTGTTAGTTTGTGGGACTATAATCTAGGCTGTCTCCTAGCCTAAGATAACATTCCCTGCAGTCGCTCAGATATCAATAGCTCAGATTGCACTTTTTACCACATGCCTGTAATTAAACTGATGATGAGAGAGATGACAACTCGGTAGATACAAAGATCAAGAATATTCTCAAGAAAAAATTGCCATAATTAAAAACAATCTTAAATCATCGATCCAGGATTCAAATTTAATTGATTCAATCGTCTAAGCTTGACTTATGTTTTGATTGACGCCTATGACACAGAAAGAGAGAAGTAGTTAGAGCATAGCGTTTATTCGCTCAAAGGGCAGCTCGACTGGGGAAGTACCTCCACCTTAGAGAATACCGCAGACTAGTAACTTTATGCCGTATTCCTACGCGTGAGTAAGATCGCCAGAGCTCATTGCGGAGGGGCAACAGTCGGTAACGCGTGAGTAATGCCTTGTGTGTTGCAAGCGTCCATATGGCTACGGTAACCGCTTACCATCAGGCGGGCTGTATGCTTGTTTAATGGCATGATACTGCTGACGTTTTAGCGTTTCAAAGACTACTTCTGCCTACTATAGTTCGGTTGGTCGGACTCAAAATTTTCTTTGTCCTTGGTTAATGGCTGGTGTCAGACCCTTTTTTATGTCTGAATGCTGACTTGCAGACAGGTCCATCTGATGGTCTCCGTCGCCTATGGACATTATCAATAGCAGGAAAATTGCCAATGTGTTGCCAAAATGCCGACTTGAATAAAACTTAGACTGGCTCTCAACTGCCTGAACCACAGAGGCCTGAACACACCGCTACCGCCGTGCTACAGTTTCCTTAACTGGAAGCTGTAGAAGAAAGCTATTTTCCTTCTCATAGTAGGATCCGAACCCACGACCTTCGTCTCGGCATTCGACGGCACTACCACTGAGCTATCATCGACCGTAATGTTATTTTCTATCCTATACAAATGAATAAAATTGAAGTGTCTGTTGGTAATGTCAAAATGACAGCTTTTTACAAAATGCCTACGAAAGTATATTTTAAAATTTTCGTCTGTCTGTTTGTTCCGACTAATCTCCGAAATGGCTAAACCGATTTCAACGGGACCTTCTCTGGCAGATAACTGATGTTATAAGGAGTAACTTAGATTACTTTAATTTGAGAAAAAGAAATAGGTTTCCGCGCAAAAAATAAGTAAGCTAGTGAAACCGCGGGGGTCATTTATATAATACGATATGTGTCTATTGAAATTTAATTTATTTTCAGAAATAGACCATGTCCAGTGCGTTAAATTAATTGTTGTTGCAGGCTATGTAACAAACAATGTAGCTTGATATTTAGATACCCGCCGGCTAGTTACAAAATATAATGTAAGTATTGAAGTCAATTTGTGGCTACAGAACAGGGTCGCTGCTTAGAATTATTTTCATGCGTTTAGAATAATGCAATTACAGCTTCTAAATTTATACAAAGCTCAAGTTCGACCATGCATGGAGTACTGTTCTCATCTGTGGGATGGCTCAGCCAAATATCAACTTGCAACTTTGGACTCGTTAGATAGATGCGCTCGAAGGATAATTGACAATAGCGACCTAACGAGCTAGAAACTGCAAAACCTGGATCATCGGCGTCAGGTTGCAAGTTTGCCGGTTTTCTACCGATTGTTCCACGGAGAATGCGATAAAGAACTTCATAATCTTGTCCCTCCATCCCCGTTCTTCTATCGGACCACTGGGAGGGTCTCCACCGGTTCATAGTGGACATTCCGTCTTGCCGTACCAAGCGCTTCGCTTCCTCTTTCCTTATACGCACGGCCAAGTTGTGGAATGCTCTCCAGGACAACGTGTTTCCAGACACTTATAACATGGGTCTATTCAGAAGAAAGAAAAAGCTTCATAGCTTCATAAATTTTGATATCTCTCAATTATAAAAGCGGTAAGGAGAGACTTGTGCTGAGTGAAAGCTACCACAGCCACGCGCAAATTCTTATAATTTTTCTATATAATAGTATATAAATAATGTCTGCACCGTAGTTACATAGTTTCCGAGTATACAGGCAGCGTCGAGTTCTCAACCTAGTATAGAATGAGCCACAAAAACATTACGACTTCGGAGGTGCCTTCAGCCAGACAACATTCCCATACGTACCGACACGACAGCCATTTTATAAAGACCCCATCATATGGCCCTCCATCTCCCATTAATTACGAGGAGGAGACGGGAGGGGGGGAGGTAGAGTTATACTGGTGGTGGTTGTGCCATCAGTCTTCAATTACGTGCAATTAAGCTATAGTTAAAGCACTTAAGAGCGGTTTTTCTTTAAAGCCCGCAATTTGTCACGCACACTGATGCATGCATCTGCGCGGGAGTGGGAAGTGGGGGGTGAATTAGTGAGCTTCTGATAGCCCAATGAGGCTTTGATGTGCCGCTTAGGTTAATGCTAGTTGGAAATGGCTAATGGTATTTGACGTGTCTACAAATTGGTAGGATTGGCGAGGATTTATTATTAAATTGCTGTTTGCAGAATTGCGAATAAAAAGTTAATAACGTTCTTTGTGGATTTATTATACAGTCATGAATTTTATAGTTGAACTGGGAGTGACTTTATATAATTGTGTATAATGTCGCATTTTCATTTTAAACTCAGTCTCAGCTCAGCATAAAATAATCAGTGAGAACTACCATTTTTGTAAGCCTTAGCCTATTAGCCTCAGCAAAACCGGACACATACTCCCAAAAAAAGCGATCCATGTTCTAAAACCGAACGGTATCCATTGAGCTATTGATAAGACGCCACACATTACAACTATGTTCCGTTCAAGTGCGGCCGCCGCACTTGTTGTTGTAGAACGATGAGTGAAACGCGTAAGCGCCGTCAAAATCACGGTGTTTGCGAGATAAATACTCCTAAAAGCATTCTGATAGCGCTACGTGTTTCTACTGTCTGCTAAGACGACAAATTTATTCTTTCAGCGCTAATGAGAATTTTGGTTGACTCTAAAATAATTGGACTGTTTTACAAAAAACTTAAACCGCCATCAAAGTACACGAAGAAGTAATCAAATCTTGATCTGATGACAATGGGACCAAACGGGAAGTGTATCCTTCCAGACAAAAAAAGAATTTTCCAAATCGATTCATAAATGACGGAGTTATGAGGTAACAAACATAAAAAAAAAAAAAAAAAAAAAACATACAACCTAATTGAGAACCTCCTCCTTTTTTTGAAGTCGGTTAAAAATGGGTCATAACCTTTGCTTATGATATCTTCTCTATACGTAGGTAGTAGCTCATTGACCGTATTTTGCTATTATGACTTAATCTAAGAATGAATTATCTACCATTAAGCAAAACATGCTGCAAATGTAGAGTAACATTTGTTATACATTCTTAAAAAAAATATTCTTTTATTAGTAGGTAACATACCACGGTCGGCACTTGCAAATTGGACCCCACAATAACTTCCAACCCTTACCGGTTTCCACAATGAAATCATCACAGCACAATAGGTGGTCCATTTTAGCACCCAATTAGCACTATTGTTTAAACAATAAAGATATTGTAAAAACTTTCTTTTGAACCCTACAATAGAAAAGGGTAAGTTGGGCAAATTGTTGTTAATGGAAATTGAGAACAATAACACAGCCAGAATAGTACTGACAATAGTCTATTGTAAAGCCTAGTACCTTCTGTAGGTACTATATGAATAACACTATCTGTCCCCGCGGTTTCACCCGCGTTCCCGGGATAAAACGTAGCCTTTAAAACTCGCGGATAATGTAGCTTCATATTAGTGAAAGAAATTTCGAATCCGAATGGAAGTTCCAGAGAGTTTTTTTTTTTTTTATATCAATTACAGTAATCCAGTTTTTTGGTACTAGGCGCGCAGATCGTAGAAGAGAAAAATTTATATTAATATTAGCAAGGGACGCAAAATGATAATGAACCTCATTGATCGGTGCCATGTTGGTTATGAGTTTAATTCAATAAACTTGGATGCAAAATTTGGTATGAATTTTTGAGTAATTTATTATGAGCTGTATAACTTTTCTTTTTTATACAACTAAGTCGGTAAACAAGCATACGATTACCGTAGCCATATGGACGCTTGCAACACAAGAAGCATCGCTCACGCGTTACCGACCTTTCCCCCCTCCCCTATGAGCTCTCGCGACCTTACTCACGCGCAGGAACACAACTTTACACAACATAAAGTTATTTGGCTGCGGTATTCTGTAAGGTGGAGGTACTTCCCCAGTCGAGCTGCTCTTTGAGCGAATTAACGCTATGCTCTACCTCTCTCAAAACTTTTTAACAGAGCCTGTACCTGATGTAGTATTCACGACTTTCGGATGTATAAAATATACCCTTTTTACACCCAGTATAGTATAGATAGAGTTACAATTTTGGGGCGATGATAGCAGGGACATATCATATGGAAACCATAGCACGGATGTAGGGCATTTTGTAGTAGCTAGCCGCTTGGCTAGATGTCCGTAGTCAAGCATCTAAAGGTGCGTCAGCATCTATGTACATTTGAGAGCCATTTCAAACTAGGCTTTGTGTTTTGTTATAAACAAAGACAAAGCTCAATTTCCCACACTTCATCACCCTGAATGTCTACCATCTGGGCCCCTAGACCAGATGGTTTTCGACAATTGTCATCGTTAGTAAACGATCAACCTTTGTATGGGATTGACATTTCAAATCGAAAAATCACGTGAATTTTTCTTCTAATTGAATGATTCGAATTGAGTGAATTTTTATTCTCTTATGTCAATCCCATAAGGTTGATTGCTTAGTAACGATGACGATTGTCGACAACCATCTTGTCTAGGGGTGCTGGTTTGTTGTAGTTTTGTTTCAATATAAGCTTAGCTTGGCTTGGAAATGGGACAGAATCATAAAACAATAAAAAAGACAATATAATAATCATCATCAACACCTAATAGGGCAAGATTGTCGGTACCTCATGTATAAAAAACCTTATTTTCGCTTAGATGGACGGACAAACAATTGTTCTATAATAGCGCTATAAAGTAGTGTAAAGTGTATATTTGTCAGGGAACACCGCGGTGTCTGCGCCCGCGCCGACAGGAAGCGATAATAGTGACGCCAAATCTGAACTACCAGCCCGTGAGGTACCTGGGGTCGTAGCCTCGTTCGAACAACTTAACTGAGTCATCATCCTACTGTTGACTATAGGCCCCATGAGAAATGAAACGAATGGTCCTTCACGAGGTTCATAAGCTAAAACTGCACTTAGCTTGGGTGGGAGCGATTAGGACAAAGGCATGACTTTGTATTTTTTATTCTGAATAATGATTGCATAATGCAATATGGTATAGTAAGGGGCACGAGTCGTGAGCACAGATTGACACCTGCGCAGTAGTTAGATTTTCGGTCTGTTTGGCGGAATGAAGAAGGGGGGAGCGCCGAGCTGCACACGATTGGTCCATCAGTCGATGTGAGTCGTCTATTGGATTCTTGTGTGTCATTTGGCTACTGTGATTTGGCCAAAAGTATACTTGCGCGAGCTTGCCCCCACTACTGCCTATCTGTGCTCACCATTCGTGCCTCATACAGCTAACTACAGCAAAAGAATGTGACTTAAAAACTCGAAAATGAAGTTCCAATATTTTTTATAATCATTAATTTAAAAAGTTAATCTCATTCTAATATTTTAAAGAGCAGCTGTTACAAAAATAATAGATGATAATTAATCTCACTTTATACACGTATTATTACACCTCACCTCAAAAAGGGGTGGAAAAAAACGCACCTCAATCTGTTGCGTAAAGTTTACAACGCAACCCTGGGTGTGGGCACCGACCGGTGTAAAATTAACCGACACAGAATGCCGACATCAAAGGCGCCGCTCACCTTTGTACTCGCCGCGCCATTGTCTCCCACATGTTGTTTTAATACTCTTAATTTTGTGTTGTCATGTTAAAAGTTTATTACCCGAAGCAATGTTGCACAAACGATCAATTTACAACCTTGTGTTCTTTGTAATACATGTGGAAATACATCGTTTAAAATTAATTATCACATCATTTTTGATGTTTCAATTTGTTACAGGATTGGCAACCTTTTATCTTTAAGAATAACGATGAAAATAGAATGGATAGTGAAGTGTCTTCCTTTACTCACTTTTTGTCTTTAACAGTTAATAGCGGAAGAGTGTTTAAAAGGGTTTCAAATAGATTGAAACTCGAGAGGGTGTCTTTTTAATGTCCCTGATATACCTATACTCTATATAGTGCATGCATCACGCAAACTCTCACTAACGTTTTCTCAAAATAGCTTAAAAAATAAGACGGACCGGTGACAGAATCTGTTAGACTATCCATAGTTATAACGGTACTCCGTTTTCTCGTTTTCTTTAATTTGGTCTAGGGACATATTCATTTGACTCAACCAGGCTACACTCCCTTATTCCAGGGTATGTATGTCTCTACCAGATTTCATCCAAACCCGAAATTTCTGAAGGGTGTTGTACGTTGCATTTCATCGCGCTTGTATCGCAGAACCTTAATGTTCTGTAATCTGAGTTTAAAACTATACTATCTTGCTGCAAATTCAATCATAAATCATTAAAAGCTAGAGAAGTGTCGCAAAATACCAGAAAGAAGCGAAGCTTACCCAAAGAGTGGCTTTGATCCAATGAGGTGCGCTGCCTTACAGCTTGCATCCCATCCCGAACTTACGTGAAAATTAACTTCACCCTCATATCGGATGTTTACTTGGAATTTGCCGGAAACATTCCACGATTGGACGAGGAACAGGAAGCTCCGGATGTTACGTCAACACAGCACCATCATAATCCTATAATCAGAGCCGAGATCACCTACAACAATAGGCTATCGCTTACGATAGCCTACAATACAGAGCTTACTCTTTCCCTTATTGAAGGATTTCACATACCTTTGTTTCCTCGAGCAATCAAGTTTCTTCACGACCTTTTCCTTCACCGAAATGCTGAATTCGTACGTTAGTTTAAAACTCAGATATACCTGACTGTGATTGGTCGATCTCTGTTCTCTCACTCACACGATCTTTGGTCTATCTACATAGTACCTACAGTGGTATTGTCCAAAAATATTTCAATATGTAACGTTACCTTTACTAGTTTTTTGCCAGTACTACAAGACTGACTTCTGAACTAATGTAAGCTTTAGTAACTTCGACCTTAAAGTGCTCTCTTAGAGCCTAAAATGAAAATGGCTTTAATTTTGGACACATCCTTCAATGTGTCGCTTCTCTTATTGCTATCGTAGTTATTAAGATATAACTTCAACTGCGGAGGTCTCTAAACAGCAAAGCGGCCGTACTAGCCCTTCAAAAAACCATTGATGCTTTCTCACATTACCATACAACGTAGAGATATTTCCTCAAAGTAATTCCACGTTGAATACGTTTAACTGCCCCGTCAAATTTCACACCACCTAAACATAGCTTTAAAACAGCTTTTGTAGAAATTGTGTTATTTAGCATGACAATAATGTTCGGCGTCCGAGTCGTTGTCAGTTATTTAGAACGATGGGTCATTTTATATGAAACGTGTCCCCAGAGTGTAGCACTATGAGCTATGGTGGAGATTGTTGGCCACATCGAGGGCATCATTTCATTGTATGACACCAAGTCTGGATTCCATGGGAAAAAAAAGATATTGACGGTTAAAGCAGACAAAATAATGTGTAACTTTGTTACCGTCCCGCAGTATTTGTATAACTTTTCTGGTTTAAAAGTATTATATATGCTAATGCAGAGTTTAATCTATCTTTGTGCTAAGTTTCACCCACATCTGATAAGCCATTTCGGCGTAATTTAATAACAAACGTCGATAAAAACATAAGCATTTTTACTTACATTACTAGGATAAGGTAAAGATCTAAATATTTTTTTTTTTATTTGGCACAGCAAACAATGACACTCACATATTACCTACCTACTATATGACATTTTGTTTAATTGCCGTTCTTTAAGTGTAATAATCAGCCCCATGGGCAATGACTGACTGGATTATGGTAAATAGCAAAACATAATAAAAAAGAGAACTTGAAGATGACTAAAAACTGAATATGGTTTAAAATATGAATTTGGTTAGTGAAAGTCATATTTCTTTTATGTTCCATATCGTTAATGATAACCGAAGACACGTACATAAAGTAGGTACCTACTTTGTATCCCGGACACACATGTAAAATCCCGAGGTACAAATTAATAGTATACTTTAACGTTATTAATGCGAAAGATAGTTTTTTTTATATCACTAAGGCAGCAAACAAACATACGCCCCGCCTGATGGTAAGCGGTTACCATAGCGGTTACCGTACCCTATATATAGACGCTTGTAACACCTAGGGTAACACGCACGTTGCTGACCCTGCAAAAATCTCTTCACACCTTTGGAAAACCTCGGTGGGGCGCTCATTCTACAGGCTGAGCGTCCGCGTTAGTGAGCTCCATTGAAACCGCACAGTACGAAACTATTTCGGTTCCAATGTGTGACGTTGGACTCCCCGTCGATGGCGAGAGTTGCGATGGTAGAAGGTAGCCGTGGGTATCAGGTCAAAACATTCTTTAGAACACTGTCCGTTGTACAAGCGGTACAACACACATAAGGAGGCAGAGTCTCTTCTCAGACTAACGGGCTCAACACCGCTTGTGAGATCGGGATCGTCGACAATTGTAATGCGGGAGTAGATCTGTCCGTTTGTTATGGTTTCACAGCTATGTTACTGGACCGATATCGATAAATATTAGCAGACAGATAGCATGGAACCTGGAAATTGACATACAGTTATTTTTGTCTTGAAAACGCGGTTGGTATCGCTGGTATTGAGTATTCTGTGCCGCAGGGCAGAGCTAATAATAACAAAAAACAATCATTACCAAAGGAACATTTTTGTAACTTCAAACGTGAATATCTTTTTTCTCCCATGGAATTCAGACTTGCTGTCATAGAATAAAATAATGTGCTCGACGAGACCTACAATTACCACTTTAGCTCATCGTGCTACAGTCTGGGGACGTTATTACCCATTCTTCTTTGTTTCTTATTGTAAGGTTAAAAGGGCGAGTATTTTCTGAACTGCGATTCTGTATGTTTGGATGTAGATGTACGGTTTTCATATTTAGTAATTTTGTCAATACAACTTTAAATCTGTATTTCTTATACTTACTCATTAAAAAACTGTTATATGTATCACATTTCAATAAAACTTCCCTTCTTATTTCGAAAAAGTAGATAGCAATAAAAATAAGTACCTAAAGGTAAGCCAAAGAGACGAGATAAATAATGTAAACAAAATTTCCAGTTTTTTTAACTTTATTTGAACTTTAACATAATGTTTTAAATTTTTATAGAAATTATGTTCACATCTGCTTTACCGAACGCGTTCCTGTACCACGAATCACACAACGACAGCTGTCGTCCACAAACTGACGTCATTATTGAGCGAGAGATAATGATCGCTCGCTATCGTATTATAACCCAGTAGAGGCCGGTTGTTTACATATTTTATCTTGTCTCGTTGGCTTACCTTTACATGGCTGTAATTTTTTCTTAATAAATTGAGTATAAACCTCCTTCTGTCGGTGTAAGAGTTGAGGGTATGCTGCTAACTAGACGACGTGGTTCAGTTCACAGCAGAGCAGGAATAATTTTTTTATCGATCGAATGGGATAGTGCTGTCTAAAGTGCCTGCGTAAGCGTATCTTCTGCCATGCTCTGCTCCGAACTTCGTCATCTGTGGCTCAGAGTATATAAATACTACGTACAAATCTGTGGTCACCATACGGCACTATTATTATACGGTATTTCACGTAGGATGGTACTTCATGGTACGTAATGTAATTCATCTTTTTTCTCACTCGGTGTTTCTGAGATAACACGTTATTTTTTTTTATACCACTAAGGGGGCAAACAAGCATACGACCCGCCTGATGGTAAGCAGTTACCGTAGCCTATGGACGCTTGCAACACCAGGTGAGTTACTGGGGCGTTGCCGACCCTGAATCTCTTCACGCCCTTTTTGAAGAACCCCATACTGTACTCTATTGGTTGGTGGGGAGCTCATTCCACAGTTCGAGCGTCCGCGGAAGAAAAGCCCGCACTTTTCGAAGCAATTCTGGTTTCAATGTGCGAGGATGGACTCCCCGTCGATGGCGAGAGTTGCGATGGTGAAAGGTAGCCGTGGACCTAACTTTAATAAATATTCCTTTATAATAAAGAAATAATCACCAAGCGAAATGCTATGTTAAATGAAAATCGATGAATTTGTTTCTTTAGTTTATGCAGCTAAGTTCCATTGATCTCGAACCGAAGCTACATCAAACAACAATAACTCACAGCTCAACAGAGATAGCATCTCCGCTCGGTACTGGTTCAGAAGCCATGAATAATGCACCAGACGAGTTGTCACACCATCGTCACCGGGCGGCGCCACCGGCACACGTGCCGACATTTGAATTACAAATAGTTTGTCACACACGTGTGGAGATCACGGGTGCTGCTACCCGATGGATGGAGAGGTGCTCCGAAATTATGATTTTATGGCTGGTTATATATTCCAGTTTAGAAGTGTTAGAGGGATGAGAAGTTAACGATGAAATCTATTGAGTAGTAATCCACAAAATATAAACATGTT
Organism: Achlya flavicornis; assembly: GCA_947623365.1. Classification (NCBI taxonomy): domain Eukaryota; kingdom Metazoa; phylum Arthropoda; class Insecta; order Lepidoptera; family Drepanidae; genus Achlya; species Achlya flavicornis. The sequence continues at coordinate 1,867,425 of OX392483.1, read as the reverse complement.
ACATTATGAGTGGTTATTATTATACAAGACTAGAAGAGCAAGGTCAATTGCGATATCCTGGGTTTTAATTTCATTTCAAAGAATTGGGAGCCCAGCTATTGAATCTGGATTCTAGCGACTTATTGTTTACAATTCTGGGCAAATCCGTCTTCTTTGGATGTTTTTTTATACCACTAAGGTGGCAAACAAGCATACGGCCCGCCTGATGGTAAGCAGTTACCGTAGCCTATGGACGCTTGCAACACCAGGGGTATCACTCGCGCGTTACCGACCCTGAAGAAACCTCTTTTTGAAGAACCCCATGCTGTACTCCATTGGGAAAACCACGGCAGGGAGCTCATTGCTCATTGCGGATCTCTATCATCCATTAGTTTTATCAGACGGGTAATGATCACTTGGTTTCCTGACTCATGTACAATTTATATTATTAGCACACTAACTAACTGTAATAACAAATGTATATTACATACATAACATTGTTTTACAACAGTATTTTTGTAATTGAAAATTATATCCCAAAATGACAAATTGGTGAAAATACCTCATTTTATCGTCTACTTTTAGTGTTTTAATGATCACGATGCCTTAAAGAGACGACTCCACTGTGGTCTATGTGCAGGTGCGCATACGCCTCGCAGTGGGAGGCTGCATTAACACCTAGCCGCGCCGCGTGACGCACTGCGCCCGCGCAGACAATACCCTTTTTTGTTACACTCCACAATAGGATGCATACTATGATGTATATTTTTGTGTTTTACGTATAAGAAATCATCTCGCTCAAAAACAAAAAAGTCTTCGGCGGTGAATTATCTAATGGTGCGTCCAAGCTTGGCGAACCGAGCACGAGCCGAGTCTCGAACGAGCACAATAAATTCGCGTAGCGTGGACGGGCTTGCGAGCGTCGAACGAGCGCTATTGTCAGTTTTTTCACGTACAAAGTGATTGGCATCGTGCTCGTTGTAGGCTCGTTCGTGGCTCGGCTAGCGCGACGATTCGCGTAGCATGGACGCACCATAATATTTTTGCAAAGTTACTGATGGTTGTACAATGGCAATAATAAAGGAATAAAGTTGACTTTCAAGCTTTGTAAAGGCCACATACACATTCGGAGTACCCATAGGCAGTAGTGGCTACATACTTAATATCAGTACATAATTAGCGGTGGATTTTATGCCTGCTTCTGCCTGCTGGTTAGGTTTCAAGTGCAATAAAGTGTGTCCATTTCTAAAAGCAAATGAACATTTATTTTGCAATGGAAGTCATATTCAATCTTATATGAATCTTTTGGTTTTAAAACTATTGATAACAGAGTAAGGAAGGTGAAATAAATAACTAGTGTCTCTCTTTAAAGTGCATCCATATCTCGTCCACCTTTTACATAGTTATTCGGTGGCTGCCACATGTGGCTGTAATTGTAATTGTCTGTATACAAGCTAAAATCATTAATTATGTGTAGATAACATTAAGTTGTGAACACACGATTGATTAATTTCGTTTATTGATTTCAAACCATAAACAAACGTAGAGTTTGGAGAGTAGAAGAAGTAGAGATAGGGAAAATTAGTGAGTTCTCAATGGTAGAGCTTTTTATAGAATAGTTGCAGAGAAACAGACAGATGGCCAAATAGAAATTGAGCTGATAGTAGGAAAGACTACTACGAGCTACTACTAACACGAATCGACGTTGGAAGTTGTTTAGAAATTTTGCACGAGTGAAATTCGTTCCTGAGTATTCTACGATTGGCGGTATATACAGTAAGTATACACTTGCCCCCATACTCATAAAGCGCTATTTAACTAATATACTGATTAAATGGTCACGTAAATAATGTCACATTATTTGACAATGACAATAGAGTGACGTTATTTACGTGACCCTTTAAACAGTATTAGTTAAATAACTTTTTATGAGTAAGGTACATTTGTAACGTCAATTATTTACACTCTGTACTGGATATAGGTAGGATAGACTACTGAGTAAGGCTTCTGTCTTTACTGTGGTAAGGCCCTTCGTACACAATACAACGCTACGCAAGTGTCCGATACTCGACGACTGGTATCTAAGCGACTACCGCAATACAAATACAAGATAATATTTTGTGTTTTGTTCGACATTATGTCCCCGCCCTTACATGTTTACGTGTTACAAGTAAGGTGGAATAAAATAGCTTTATTTTACAATTGCGTTGACCACCTGCAATAACTTTCCATAAATAAATAATTACATTGAGTAATTGCACAAAACGTTCTCTTTTTAAACTTAATGGTACCATTATTCGCTTCGTTTCGTGCCGGTTTTAAAAACATGGGGTTGACAATTAATTACTTTTTGTTCGAGGGGCCCGGTCTGGTTGCATGTACGACTTTGTCAGTTACGATTTTATTAATTTTTATTGCCGGCAGAGGTTTCGCAGCAGCATAAGGTATCCGCTAAGTGCTTAACGACAGATTTCGATCGAATTAGTTTTGCTTTGTGTTGAAATAGTCGAAGATCTACTTACTTACGTACCCGGGATAACGTTAGAACAGCACCTTCGTCATCCTGGGAGGGTGTTAACCTTTACTATGTAGTGATTGCAAAACGCATTCAAAGCAGAAAAACAAGAGCACGGGACGCTTCTTTTCTCTTACCGATGAAGGTTCTCCTTTTTTCAACTTTTTGAGTTGCCAACAGTCTTTTTTGTATGAAGCCATAAAACATCGTGAGGAAACCATACCTGACCAGCCAGCCAGGCGAAAATCAGTCATCGCACCTTCCGGCGTGTTCCTGCAGCTGCATTCGAGACCTTCGAATTTGAAAAGGTCGGATAGTCGGCATCAAGTAGGAGTAAAACTCTCTTCCGTGGTCTGTCTTTCCCGACGCATTTAAACTAGATGTCTTCAAGATCAGAGTGAATAGGCATTTTCTGGGTAAGCGTGCTACATCCTTGGCCTCGTAATAACTCCTAGCTAAATCAAGTGTGGCTGTATCGTGGACCCATCCATTTGTTTTACGTCAATAAGTTGAAAATTAATAGTTTTTTTTATCCTTTAGCTAAAGAAGGAGTAATTAAATGTTCAATTTAGATATAGCTGCAACACCGAACTGTATGTTCAGATTTTGTTATCGTCAGTTTCCAGAATTGCCTCCTACTATGGCAGCAAAAAAGACGTCACGTCAAAAATACCGCAGTCAACCTGGTACTGTCTATAGGCGCTCCAACTGCCACCACAGTAATTCGATTCCTTGCTCTGTGGTCTATCATCAGGTGGCCGCTTATACAACCTTCTGATATGAAAAATATGACTTATATATTCACGATGCGTAAACCGGTGCGGTGTTTGTAGGACAGAATTATGCATTCAAGTATTAAGTACTTTTTAATGATCCCATATGAGGATTCCTGAGTTATTTCTTATCAAATACGAGCGACTATAAGTCACAGAGAAATATGGCCGTTTAAAAGTAAATTAGTGCAGTTTCAAGAATTAATTGTGACATAAAAAGATGTTGAATTGGAGTTGCTTTAATTTCAGATTAAAAACTGCAGTAAAGTTGTAAATTGTGGTCTTGAAATAACATATAGTTATTTAAAAAGCAGGTCATATTGGTTCTTTGGCTTCTCGTGGTTCAGACGTTTCATTAGAAGGCTAAGGGCTTAAGGAAAAGCAGATCAGATTTAACTTATAAATGGGCACGGATCCAGGACCTTAAGTTCTTCCTAAGTGTGTAGATTATAACCTCAAAAAGATTTCTTCCTTTATAAAATTGTAAACTGGTAGCCAAGCGATACGGCAATGGCTACACGGCGGAATGGTTACATTGACAATGGAATTTATGGACTACACTAACGTTCACTTTGAGCCAATTAAAGCCAAGTAACCTTTGAATTCGCGTGACGAACAATGACCGTACTATCTCTGCCCACCTTCTAAAGGTACGTAGCGTGAAGATATGTTTGTCGTTACATCGAAATTTCAGCTCCCTCCTCACATTGTTGTTTGGCTGTTTTTCCTGCGCTGCGCCCGCGCCGTCATAGTTTTTGCGTCACAACGCTTTGCCGACGGCATTCCGTTCAAATTATACTGACTTTGTGGGAACCACTGTTCTCGAGTTAAGTGGGACTATACAAGTAGGTTATGAATGTCATAATACGCATGTCAAGTGGATTGTACGTTGGAAAGATTCAAGTGTTTTCAAACGAACTAGTAACTACTTTGGCATTTGACAGGTTTATCAATAGTATTTATTACGTTGTTGACATCCCGCCTGACTTTTTGGCGGGAACTTGCAGCGTGAAGTTGCGTTTTCATTTTTATTTTCATAAATTTGTGTATTTTGAGTTTTATTGTGCATCTATGGTGGTATTTTACCCAAAAAAGATCATCCATGTGCACCAGTGAAGTGAAATGAAATGAATTATGTGTATCTTGAATTTTCAAGTTGTCTCAAAAAGTCCGTGAAGAGTTTTAGTAGGTACAATGACCACCATTGTAGTAAAACATGACTTTTATGGACGGTGACTGACTGAGGACTTTAAATACTATAATGTGAAGTGATTTCTTGTGACTGGAAACTATAATATAACTCGACACTGGCAGAAATGAGCCCTAATTTGGTCTTGGTTGCCAAACTTACTAACTCTACGAGCTATATCGGTAATTTTTGTTCTCCTACGAATGTCCTCGTTTCGGACCATGTCTCGTAGAGAAATTCCGAGCATAGCTCGTTCCATAGCTCGCTGAGTGACTTTGAGCTTATTTATGCGGCCAGCAGTAAAAGACCACGTCTCTGTCCCGTATGTCATCACTGGCAACACGCACTGATTGAAGACCTTTGTCTTCAGACTCTGAGGTATTCTGGACGTGAAGATATGCCGTAGCTTCCCGAACGCTGCCCAGCCGAGTTGGATTCTTCGGTTGACCTCTTTGTCAAAGTTGGACCTACCTAGTTGGACAATTTGTCCTAGGTAAACATACTCGTCTACAACTTCGAGAGCAGTATTCCCAATAATCACCGGCATTGGCGGAATATGAACATTAGACATAATTTTTGTCTTGTCCATATTCATCTTGAGGCCTACCTGTTGGGAAACTCTGTTGAGGTCATTGAGCATGATGTTCAAAGCTTCTAGCGATTCCGCCATTATGACTATATCGTCGGCAAATCGAAGGTGAGTGATGTGTTCGCCATTGATGTTGATGCCATATCCCTTCCAGTCCAAGAGCTTGAATACGTCCTCCATTACAGTGGTGAAGAGTTTCGGGGAAATTACGTCACCCTGTCTTACACCCTTCTGTAACTGAATTGGTTTCGTACTCTCGTCCTGGACCCGGATCGACATGGTGGCTTTGCTGTACAAACACTTCAACACTTCGATATAGCGATAGTCAATTTGGCATCGCTGTAGACTCTGTAACACCGCCCATGTCTCGACTGAATCGAAGGCTTTCTCATAGTCCACATACGCCAGGCATAATGGCCGATTATACTCCTCAGTCTTCTGTATAATCTGGCGGAGTGTATGTATGTGGTCTATGGTACTAAAGCCTTTACGGAAACCGGCTTGTTCGGGAGGCTGGAAGTCGTCAAACCTACGTGCGAGACGATTCGTAATGACTCTCGAAAACAGCTTATAAACGTGGCTTAGGAGGGATATCGGGCGGTAGTTCTTTAATAGGGCCTTATCGCCTTTCTTGAAGAAGAGCACCACCAAGCTTCCACTCCATACTTCCGGCGTTGTACCTTCGTGTATGACGGAATTAAAAAGCTTCTGAAGGACTACAAGTATCGGTTTTCCACCCGCTTTCAGGAGCTCTGTTGTTATTCCGTCTTCACCCGCCGCCTTGTTGTTTTTAAGCTGTTTCAGAGCCATACTAATCTCGTATAGGCTGACGTCCGGGATATCTTCGGTGTAGTGTCGGGTCAACTTGGCTCTTGCGTCACTAACCGGAATTGGATCTGGTTTCTGTGACGAGGTGTACAGCTGTCCATAAAACTTCTCGATCTCTCTCAAGATCTCCAGCTTTGACGTGATGATGTTGCCGGTGTCGGTCTTCAGCTTGGTCAGTTGACTTTGACCAATAGACAAGTCTCTTGCGAACACTTTGGAACCTTTGTTCTGCTTTATTGCCTCTTCGATACATGATGTATTAAAGAGGCGCAAATCGTGTCGCATTGCGTTTGAGACCTGCCTATTTAGCTGCCGGTATTCGGCTGTATCAGCTGAAGACTGCAACTTCATTTCACGTCGTCGCTTCATGAGTTTGAGAGTTTCATCCGAGAGTTTTTGGGTTCTATTCGTGCGGCGGGTCTTAAAGAACTTAGATCCTACCGCAGAGTTAGTAAACTGAAGTGGCAATGGGCAGGCCACATCGCTCGGCGAACCGATAACCGATGGGGTAGGAAGGTTCTCGAGTGGCGACCACGTACTGGAAAGCGCCGTGTGGGACGACCACCCACCAGGTGGACCGATGACTTGGTCAGAGTCGCTGGGCACCGTTGGATGCAAGCGGCCCAAAACCGTTCCAAGTGGAAGTTAATGGGAGAGGCCTATGTTCAGCAGTGGACATCCTTAGGCTGATATGATGATGCCAAACTTAAAAATAAGAAGAAGAAGACATCCCGATTTGCTATACGACCTATAATAATAGGTCATAGTATACGACCAATATACTACACAATGCTTTGTGTCATCCATCGAACAATTAACTCAAAGAATCGCAATGATGTTCATTGTGGTTGAAATATATTCCGCCAATTTCCCACCGCCGACAACGCGCTCTGATTGGCTAAGTCATGCAAGTATACAATCTGATTGGCCAATTAAGCCAACTAGTCGTTAATGAAATTCATTTCAATGTGTGTCTTACAACATTGAAATGAATTTCATTGACCACAGAATTTCAAGCATCCTCACTTTCTTTTGTAAACTTAGATAACAAGTATAACCTATGTAAAATTTTTGAATATGTCTCAATATTCCTCCACATTGTGGTCACCCACGCCGTCCAGTGCAGGGCAAACTTTTTGCACGGTAGTGGTAAATTCATTTAATTGTCTCTGCGAGTCCCTGACTCGCCAGACGCGCGGTAATTGCGCTCCCTGCCGCCCCTCGCCGCCCCTTTACGACCCCTCGCTGGGGAAATAGGCTTTTTGGCCTCTCCAGCTAATGACAGTGCAAATATCTCGGAAATAAGTCCCTTTATCCCGCTCAATCGCGGAGATTAACTTTTTGTAACGTCATAAAATTAAGTTGAGGTGAGCTTGATTGCTAATTAATACTCATTAGAGACTGAAAAAGGTTTATATGATGAACTGGTTTTCGGCCCGCGGCTTTACTCTACACCATCACACACATTCACACGTTACCAACATACTAACCCTCCCCAATGAGCTCTGGCGACCTTACTCACGCGCAGGAACACAACATAAAGTTATTTGGCTGCGGTATTCTGTAAGGTGGAGGTACTTCCCCATTCGAGCTGCTCTTTGAGCGAATAAACGCTGCAACCTCCCTAGGGAGATCCCCCCAGCCAACTAACTCCACCACGCGTGCCCACTGCGGATCGGTGAAGGTAGGCTAGTGGTCAACCTACTGTTGGAGTTCTCAGGCCACCTAGGGGTCCGTTCACACAGACCGGCTCGGAGCGAAGTGTATATCATATGCGTTTAAAAATAGAGTTAGATATCATTTAAATAAGGTTTGTTTTTACATTTCCCTTTTTTTTTTAGGTTAGGTTGCCTCTCCAGCATTCAATGTAATAACCCTCCTTCCGGGTCAGTAGGGTAAAAATAAAATTATGCTCTTCTCTCCGAGTTGCCGGTCTGTGTGAACGGACCCTAGGAAGCCTCAAACTAGCTTAACAACCACCAACCAACGACTTTACGCGCCTTTGGAAGCACGGAAAATGCTCGAGATAAAATACCACCAGGCGGTCACCAATCCGGATACCGTCCTCCTCGGTGTTCGCTTAACCTCTCTAATCGATTAAAGTTAATCGAAACTACCCACGAGCGTTTCGTATCAAATATTTAAAACTATAAAATAGGAACAATGGCAAGATACCTCCCGTGCACGAATAAACCACAGTTACAGTTGGTTAGTCACCCCACAGCTATAGTAGACTAGTATGGGGTTAAAACCCCCATGCGTCAGCCGACAGGTCGTTGGCACATACTTCACTTATGTTAGTAGTAGTTAACAACTCAAAGGGGCTGTTAAGTAATAAATTAAATTTTTAACAAAAAAAAAAAAAAACCGCCCCCATAGTACACTAAAAAGTAAGAAATAACTCTTATCTGACACTTTTTTGAAGTCTATTTTTGAATTTTTAGTTTCAATATACTAAATCCTTTGGGGTGTAAAGGCCTGCGTAAACAATGCATATTTATGCGATAGCAGCAATCGCGGTTGATTTGCTGTAATTTTTTTTAGAGTTCCGTTGTTTGTCTCCGAAACTCATCATCAGATCTATATGAAATTTATATGGGACCATTTCGAAATAAACCCCTTTCGAACAAAAAAAGAATTTTGTAAATCCGTCTACATATGACGGAGTTATGCCTGAACATACATTTTTTTTAATTAACATTAGAATTGAGAACCTCCTCCTTTTTTTGAAGTCGGTAGTTAAAAATTAGAGCCAGTTTAATAAAAACATATAGAATATCTACAAACATTTTGAAAAATCTGTAATTGTTCTTCGATCAAACAAGTACATAACTTTTATAAGAATACAGCTGCCTCGCGCGGTTTCACTCGTATTCCCGAGGGATCGATCAGAACATATTCTATCTGTGTGCCAAATTTTAGCCAAATCCGTTCAGTAGTTTTTGAGTGAAAGAGTAACAAAATCTATCCATACTCACAAACTTTCGAATTTATAATATTAGTAGGATTTTTCTGTATAAATTACATTATAAGAAGTTCAATTGTGTTATGGGAACTTTTTGTTTCGATTGCAAACAACGCGTTGAAGTCTTTTTGTAATATTTTTGCATAATTCTTTTATATCAATTTTATCGACTGTGCAGTCGTTTTTTTAGTAATTGTGATGACCTCGGAGGTGAACTGATGAGTCTCTTTCCTCGTTCTAATCTATCTATACATATAATAAAACTGTAGAAAAGTCGTGTCTGTACTTTGAATATATTTACCAAAAACTGATTGGGGGTGATGTAGAATGGCTAACACAATACATAAATACCATTAAAAAAAAAAATTGTCTGTCTGTCTGTCTTTCTGTCTGTCTGTTTGTCTGTTTGAACAGGATAATCTTCGAATCCACTGAACGGATTTGCATGGGGTTTCCACAGGGTGATTGAGCGTTGCTTGGCGCTTCAACTAGGCTTTGTCTCATCAAAATCGGCTCACGGGAAAAAAAGATATCTCAATTTATTTATTTACAGGCCGTCTCACGGCTATGAGACACAGAGGGAGAAAACTACTAGATGGCGTTGTCTTTTTCCTGAATCGCACTATGGTTTCGTTCTCACAATTTTATGACAGGATCAATGATTTTAATATAAGTTTTTTGATTGATGAGAGCCATCAGCGCTCTCCCGTTTGACCTTTTAGTTTTGTTCACTACAAAAAAAAGATACAAATAAGTACAGCTGCTTTGACGAACTTATGAAAAAGGCTTACCTAAGTAAGAATAGAACCTGCAAAACTTCGCGATGTGTTCTCATTTAAAGTTCTTTGCCTATATATGGCATAACTCTGTGTCGAGTAACTATTCCCACTGTACCACCCTCGCGGAAAATCTCCCATGATAAAAGGTATCCTATTTTAACCGAATCAAAAAAGAAGGAGGAAACTCTAAGTTGGACGCGTATGTTCTTTTTTCATGTATGTTCATCGATTTCTCAAAAACTACCATGAACAATTCAGATATCATGAAATTGCTTGACAGACTAAGTGGGAAATAGAAAACAAACAGAACACAAATAAAAATAAAAAAGAGACCAGCAGTTCACAAAGAGAATATAGCTCATCTAATTTGCTGTCAGTTGGTAGTGTGCCCGGCGGGCGGGCGATGCCATTTTGTATGGTGATGCTAATCTTCTAGCTGGAGTATTCGTCAGCCCTTTGGCTATAGGAACCGTCAATCAGACGCCTTGATATGTCGCGAAAAATACAATGAGCTCCAGGACATTAATGTCAGATGGACCTCTTATCATCGTTACGCTTCAAGCCACTCGATACACGAATAGCTGACACGAGCGCTCTGGTAAGAGCCCTATGAATGATGTCATTAAAGTCGGAGTAGAGCGGAACCCTGCCTGTGCTTTTTACGCGCGATAGTATGTGGTGGCCAGCCTGATCGACCATACTGGTAGCCATATAGGCATATATAGGGCATATTAGGGTTACACTTACGACCAAGACAGGACAAATAAAAAACTTGCTGTTCGTCTGATGGCAAGCAGTTCACGTTGCCTATTGACGCTTGCAACACCAGTGGTATCACTCACGCTTTACCGAATCTCTCTCTACACCTTTCTTGAAAAAGTGTTTGAAGGTTGAGAGGAGTCGCTGTGCCGGCAGCGGTAGGTATTATTTGGTGCCTACTACATACTGGTCCCCTACACCCAGCTCTGGCGACCTTACTCACCGCAGGAACACAACTGCGATGTAAGGGGGAGGAACCTCTCTGCTCGGGCTGCTCCAAATTGATAACGAGAGAACCTGCTTGCAGCCAGAGTCCAATTTCTCTTTCAAGTGGTTACGTTTCTTAACGTGTAGCCTATACCTACTCTATGAGGCATCTACTTTGCCACTAATTTTTAGTATAGTGCTTCATCATCAGCCTATAATGTCCCACTGCTGAGCACAGGCCTCCTTTCACAAATGAGGGTGAAAGGGACTGGGCGATACTCCACCACGCGTGCCCACTGCGGATTGGTGGAGGTAGGCTAGTGGTCAACCTACTGTTGGAATTTTTCAAGCCGCCTAGGAGGCATCCAACCAGCTTAACGACTATCACAATTAAGTGATAACCGGGACCAACGGCTTTACGTGCCTTCCGAAGCACGGAAACGCTCGATTTGAAATACCACTAGGCGGTCACCCATCCATGTACCGATCAAGACAGACGTAGCTTAACTTTGCCGATCGATTAAGAACGGCTAATCATGCTACACCACGAGCGCTTCACACGTATAGTGCTTGGGATATCGTTATTAGTGACTGGTATTTCGTTTTTATTTGGGTTCCGAACTAAAAAGCTAATAAAGGAACCCTTATGGTGCCAGTTAGTATGTCTGTTCGACTGTTACAGCGGCAGGTATATTTCAACAACCAGTAATGCTGTTGATTAAAAATTTGGAATAGTTTTAAATATTGCTTACCCAACCTTATTGCGAATATTATTATTTTTTACTTTTACGGTTGTAAATATGAACAGAGTGGGCCCTGCAATTTCAAAGCAGGGCTACAAATTTAAGTGAGGTATCATGTGAAAGGGCTTTGTTTGTACATTTTAAAACATGTTTCTATTATTTTTTAAGACTTTTTGACTGTTGAATTCCAATCTCCGAGGTTCGCAATGCGAAAAATCTGGAAAAAGTATAGGAAAAATAGAACAATGTTTCTAACTAGCACAGTTTTCAATATCATCCAAATTCCTTCACAAACAAACTTAATTATGCGGTACGGTTTTAAACAACAGTGATGGCCCAATCCAATAATTATACGTCCAAGGAAGGTCCGAGCCCTCGGTGCGCGAGTGAGACTAAGTCTTGAGCTTGGCCGGCTTTATATAAAAGATTAAAATTACTCATTTAAAAAGCAAAGTCCTGGCTGATTGATGATTAATGGATGGAAGCACGTGGTCCTCCACCAGCTGTCGCCGCGCTGCGCTCCCATCATTGCATTGGCCACCGAGTTCACAAGAACAATGGAATCTTCACGAAATTAATATCTTAGCGTTTATTACGCGAACAAATCTTATAGTCTACGCGAGCGAAGCCGCGGGGCAAAAAGCTAGTACTAATATAATAAAGCAGAAGAGTTTTTTTATTGGTTTAACTGTCTAATCTCCGGAAGTACCTGTCGGATCGAAAAATAGGAAGCTACATGGTTATACCGGGTACGTGTGGCCCCCCCCCCCCCCCTCCCCATAAAGACGATACGTTGAATTTTTTTTTATATATTCGACACTGAGACAATTTTTGTACTCATTTTTCATAAGAAGGAAAGTTCAGGCAGCCCGGCCATGGTCATCGCTGGCTTTGAACTGTAATACCAATATTGCCATTGTAATTTACGCCATTTTTGAAGAACCTCATGCCATAGCCCAGTGTCAATACTGTCATATCGTGCTTTACGCCCTTTGCGAAAAAGCTCAGCGGGAGAACCGCAACGAGGTCGTTCTTTATTTCTCAGTTTCCTTTTGATATTTCGTTACTATTATTTGTACCTTTATTATGGTAGTACATAGTTAGCTACAGTCAAAAGATTATAATTTTAGTACCTACCTATCTATACCTATTGACATTCACTTGGCTTTTTTATTTTTATTATATAGCTGACCCGCCCATAAGGGGCGATGACGAAGCCTAATGGTGCTTCCATGCTTGGCGAACCGAGTACGAGTCGAGCTACGAACGAGCACACTGCGAGTACGATTCGCGTAGCGTGGACGGGCTTGCGAGCCTCGAACGAGCATTCGTAGCGTGCTCGACTGCCGCCCGATTGTCAGCTTTTTCACGAACACAGTGATTCGCATCGCGCTCGTTGTAGGCTCGTTGAAGGCTAGTTCAGTACGGGCAACGCGCGAGTAACACCCCTGGTGTTGCAAGCGTCCATAGGCTACGGTAACCGCTTACCATCAGGCGGGCCATACGTAGGCTACCTAAGTAGTATAAAAAAAAAAAAAAGAATCCTGTTCGTGCGAGCCTCGGCTCGTGCTAGCTTCGCGTAGAATGGACGCAACATAATACGATACACACATGCACTCTCCGCAAAAATATGTGGTACTAATTTTTCATTTGTTTGTGACGTCACGAGCGGAGTACTCAGTGATAATATCATTGTGATAAGGTTAATATTCAGCTAATAAGGCGGGCCTTCCTGCGAGGAACAATCGTGTGATATTTGCATGTGCCGTCAATCGGCGCCGCCTCGCCTTGCGCGCGCGCCGACATATCTGACGTTTTAATTACGATTCAGAACCGTGTGTACTTGGGGTGGGGTGATTGAGTCAGCGGGAACTGTATGCTACTAAAGGAGTAGAAATTACTACGGATTTATGACAAAAAAGCTGTGCAACAACGAACCAATGAACAATGTACTGTGCGGGCTCAAAGAAGCTAACTTCCGCGGACACTCAGACTGTGGAATGAGCTCCCCGCCGTGGTTTTCCCATCGGAGTACAGCATGGGGTTTTTCAAAAGGGGTGTGAAGAGATTTCTGCAGGGTCGGCAACGCGCGCGTGATACCCCATGTGTTGCAAGCGTCCATAGGCTACGGTAACCGCTTACCATCAGGCGGGCCGTATGCTTGTTGCCACCTAAGTGGTATAAAAAAAAAACCTTGAGTTATAATAGCTATAGGAGCTATCGCAATTTTAAGTCGAAGAGGAAAGTTACATAGATCTTAATCCTCAGAAACATTTCGTCGACAATTACAAGTAACAATAGAGATCTTCTTCTTCTTCCTACCCATGGTTCCGTTATTTGGGGTCGGATCTCCTCACATTCCTGCGCCAAATCAAACGATCTTGGGTTGTCGGTTCGAGCAATTGGGCTTTCTTGAGGTCTCGTTCTATGTTGGACCACCAGGTCAATGGCAGGCGGCCTCTACCTCTGTTTTGTTCCGGTAGATTTAATGCGATTTGTACCACATGGTCTTCGCATGTCCGTACCATTGGATGCGGTTTTCAATTACTTTGTCTTACAATAGAGATAATAATAAATAATTTGCGTTTTGTAAGTTTCCTACCAATTCGTGTCACAATGTTTAATAGAGAATAGGTCTGAAGTAGACAACCAACATAGGAATACCTCCATTTAGCAGAAAACAGCAACGCCTGTACTGCTTATATGAAGCGTTTTCCAACTTTTCCAACTAGTCACGCACAAACCTCGGTCATCCAGGATTTGAAGGAGAAAAATCTCCATACCATCACCCTCGAAATCAGAATAAAAATCTCTGTTCTCTCCGCTTTCCGCCAGCTGTAGCACCACACACCTCACCCCACAGTCCACGCATGCGTTCTTAATTAGGCATTCCGCCGGCGTCCGGCCAGCGTACGCGCACCGTGCAGGCGGCTTCTTTGACATCCACTCGCGCCGTCCCTCTCACACAATGCAACTATTCATACCCAACAACCAACCTAACCTGACACACGCAGCTCTTTCAATATCAAACACTCGGCCTTAAATGTAGAGACCATGTTAAAACGGTGAAGATATTGAAGAAAGATAGCTGGTGGAGTCTTTTATTTTGAATCTTAGTGTCTTCTATTAGGATTGGTTTTGTGTAATGCTGGTTGGAATATCAAAGGTGTTATTGGAGTGATGTAATGAAGGGACCTAATTGTGCATTCTACTTGGGATGCCGGACTGAAAGATAAAAGCACCAGCGGAAAGGATCTGCCTTCTCTTTCAAACATTAGTGTAGATTAGATGTTAATGTGTTCTTAATGCGCCTTAATCTAGTCTGGGAATGGTCTGGCTGGTCATTCTCTACAATTTGCTTTATTTTGGAAAAATGCATTAGTGGTAATGATAAACATTAATTCTGGTCTTGCTGCAAGATTAAATTCCACCATAAAGCAAATCAAGTAGACGAGGTGGTCTTAACGTAATCTAGGAATTGACTAAACCTACAAGTGGATTAGAACTTTAGTAAATTTTGCTAAAAGCTTAAAGTTTATTAAAAAGTTAATAGACATACTTTACACACTAGAAAGTTTATGTGTATTTACAAATATAGGAGTATCTTTGGTGTTGGTAGAACCATGAATATGTAACACAGAAAGAAACGATATTTTAAACAGAGAAAAATGACTTTCAAAGCCACAAAGTTCAGAGAAAAGGCTACATTGCCACATAACTCAGGAGTTTCAGCTATGTTAAATTAAAAATTATAGTCCGCTATATGTCTGTAGCACTAAAACAGTGTAATAAAATTTCCAAACCTCTCAATTATCCAACACTTTTATTGCAGCAATTTCGTAAAATAAAATCCAACCTCATGGGCAGATACACTTAATTTTATACGTTCTTCATTGTTTCATCTCTCCTTCTCTCTCGCCAACTTAAGAGCGAGACAGGTAAAATTACTCCCACTGATTGCAGTGAGCCGTACACGAATTAGGCCCTTTTCGTTTTTTTCTTTTCATCTTAATGCCCTGTTCATGCGTTCAGGCCTTTTATCGGAACATATGCATGTTTCTGAACGCACCGGCCGCGGCCGACCGGTTTCGTTCCTTTGCCTTTGAATTGAAACGCCGCGCCGCGCTGCGTTCGATGTTCGAATTTTGAATCAGTCCGCTCCGATCTGCAAACGAGTGAGGACGTGCGCTCGGATTTAAAAAGTTAAAATATGTTTACGATTCTTAAGTGTTTACTTACAGTGGATTTGTGACTGAATTGTCTGAATATGACATAAGATATTTAGTGTTTATTGTTAAATTGTGGATTATTTACAATGGCTCGGATTTTTTGTGTACTTCTACTTGGTGTTTGGCTGGTGGCGGCTGAACAAGATGAAATCGAAGGTGGCAAATGCGAGAGGATCAAACTGCCTCTGTGCCAGGATTTGGGATACAATTGGACAGCAATGCCGAACCTGATGGGTCACAGAGACCAGAAAGAAGCAGAGGAAGCGGTAAGAGAAACTTTCATTTACTTGGATGATACCTATTATAACTGAAGTTATAACTTAAGTTTAACACGCCAACGGTAATTTGAAGAAGGTTCTTTGGGGGCTTGACATTTGAGAGTATTCATGAGCAACAATAAAATATGCTTTTATATCATTCTTATATTCATTTGTTTACTTCACTAATGTTATCACTATTTATCTTTAAAATGTTTTCGATCACACGAAAGAGTCATTTGAATTTCTTATTTGAATGTCAGTAAATCTTTCAAAAAAAAATTTCAAATTTCAACTTTTCTAAAAAGTTCATACAGCATGGGAAATTCAAATATGAACTATTTAGGTATAATTTTATATGGAACTCTTATTTTGTGTAGCAATCATTTTTCCTTGGAAGATTTTAGATAGAGTTAAAGTTTCTCATGCAACTGTTGCAACTCTAATGAGGATATCGTGAACTTAAGGTTCAAATTGGTTCAAATTTTCAACAGTTTCACAGGTATTTTGAGCATAGATAGATAGATAACTCGTTATTGTACACCAAAAAAACAAAAACAACATAGAGAAACAAAAGTACTTAAACAAATTACTGTACAATGGGCGATCTTATCGCTAAGAAGCGATCTCTTCCACTATAGGCACATAGAAGCACTTATTTATGAAAACTCATAATTAAAAATTGGGTATTAAAATCAATATTTCAACTCCATTGTCGGTCGGTATAATATCATACCACCCTTTTGAGGGGAAGCTGATTTACGACAGATAGCAAAATGGATTTTATGGTTTGTAAAACTGATATGGAATTTGTAATACACAGCGAGGGGTGATATTGACTCTTGCTACTGTATTGTTCATCGCAGTGGGGTGCCTTTCTCTATTCTAGTTCATATTTCCCGTGAGAATACGCTTCTTCTTTGGCAGTTCGTTTAGAGTTTGTAATTCCAGTTGTCAGTCCGTTTCATAATTAGCTTTCATCTCTGACATTACAATTTAAAAAAATCATCTTTATGCCACACTTCATTAACATTCTCATTTACAATTGCAGTCACTTCTCCTGGTTTATTATTTCTTTTAAATTATGCATCTGATTCATTTGAAAGTTCCATCTCTCTTTGGCATTATATACCTACTCGACATTAGTCGACAAACGACAGACTTGAGTGATAACCGTCAATAAATAGTGCTTATCACTCGGTATGGATCAAAGGAGCCGAATCGAGCGAACTCGTGTCAAGCACTCGACTCGCTCCTCGCCCGCTTCAGAAACTGGTTTTACTTGTGTGGTCGCGTGAAAAATAGATTTAACAAATTAATGATTGCTCAACAAAAAAAGCATCTCTGATTAATAGTATTTTTTGTCAGAGAAGTTTGATTAATGTCGTTGAACTAGAATTGGCAAAAAGCGCGATAACTAATCCTGCGCCGCCTCCCTCGTGCTGCATCAAATCAACCGGCACTGCAAATTACATGGGATTATGTATTGGTATGGCAGCATTATATCAATAAACACACTACCGGCACTTTCATACATTTACTATCACATACGCGATAGTTTATCTTTACAGCGGTATAACGCAAGAGCAGCTATTTATTTTTATTTATATCCCTTATCGAATTGGTGCTATCTTTGCCTTAAGTGCCGATGTGTATCGGTTAATGCCACTTTATCGGCGGCATCGCTTTAAATGCCCATATAACTGATATATCTTTAGTTATATGAAATTTGCTAAGCTGATAATATTATACAGCTCACTGGGTTGTCATGAGCTGTAGCTTACTTCTTGTCTTAGAGCTCCTTCACTGTTGCCTTGTTTTCATCGGCTTCTAATTGTATATTCAACTAACCATGCATTATCATCATCGATTTATTTATAATCATTATCTCGATCGGAATGGTAATCACAGAAGTAATTCCGGCAATTCGATAGGCCTGCTTTATCGATTCACATTAGCCATATCTTAATTGAAAATGTTTAACTGCACTGGTATTAAGCGGGCGGTGCCGACATCAAAGCGAATTCATCGTGATTCTCGTAAGCGATTATATTTTACCGCAATGCTCAGTTTTAAGCGCACGTTTTGTAAACCATTTCCTCAAAAAAATACACGACTCCGATGAAATCATATACGAAATCTTCAACCTACGCTTTTCTGCTGAATCTTCTAAAAAGGGATTCTAAAATCTTCATGTTTAAGTTCAAAATTGCCGTGCTAGGCTTGTTTTTTTTATCATTACTGGTATCCACGAAGACTACCATAAGTTCATCGGTATCAGCGCTAGGATCTCTGGGCAGAAGAAGTGGGACGTCTCATTCACGAAGTACATCCGATTTGGCCACATCTCCGCTCGCCGGAGGCCGTTCACCTTTAGATTGGGCAATTAAAGTCACTCTTCGGGCCCGTTGATATGTAGCATTTTTACATCGTATATTATTTGAAATCTAAATCACTCGCAAACGTGACGGATCGAAATGAGATCTTCAAATACAATTTCCGTCGTACCAAATTCTAAATCCCGTACAAACACAACCAAGGCCAACGAAGACCGGCTTTTAGCGCCCTGGAAGGTGGTAATGAGCCAATTTTAAAGCCCACACTTTTACCTCACCAACTATTAACACGGTCTTGATCAAACAAACAGTTTCTACGTAAAGAAAACATGCGTTTAAAATGTAAACTTTATTACACACTTGCTCACTATGCGGTGATTTATAAGAATTTAAACAAACTTCCAAACTATAAGAAGTTCAAAAACTAGACAATTAGATATAACTTGTTAAAATATCTTAGACAGCCAACAAAAGTTTTAAAGACATTGTAATAGGGGAGACCTTTCATCAAAATACCTAAAATCATGTCTAAATAGTTGGAAAGTTCAAAAATATCAAAAACTGTTGTTTTGCTCCTCTAGACTCCAAAAATATGGTATTTCATAAACTATAATTCCCAAAATTGCACTACAAGGAAACAGAATGAATGTTTCCCCTAAAAAGTTACCTTATTTACAACATTTTATGTATATCTTCGACAATAAAACAATAAATATTCAAATGAATTCAGATAAAAAAGCAATGTTGCGTAGGCTATCTGATAACCCATTTCCCTACTTCTGTCGGCTCTTTTGATGATTGTGTTAAAATTACCCCGAGTTTTTTGTTCGTTTGAGGGCCAGGTACTGTAAGGTGTTATTGAGGAGACTTGGGGCATATTTCTTTGAAGCAGCACCCTATCATTAGCTCAGGTATGTGGATGTGGAAGCACAAAAGGCGCCCGTTTCACGGATGAAAGAAAGTTTTTAATGCTGTTAAGTCATCCCAAGGGATTATTTGGGCTTTTGTCTATTTTCGTTATTCTTGTATTTTGAGCAACGGTTTCTGTGGATTAAATTTTATGCGTTTAGGACTTTCTTCTTATTTAGGCACTTCTCGTGTAGATTTCTTATTATTCCTTTCTCTATCTTTGATTTCATTACGATTTGCAATGTTTGTTGTTGTGAAACTGATTTTCATTAGATTCTTAAAACACGGCAGAAGCGAATTATTCTGATAGTATTCAAACATTAATAATTCGAGATTTTATCCAACTTTCAAATTATAATGCAGATATGAAAAATCTTAATTTGAATCGCACATGGATCCACATATTTATGACTACATCGGACCTGTTTTTGAATAACTTAGCACTTTTTGTAGTAAAAAAGCGGCATTATACTTTGTGCGGCCGCCTACCTGGGGTAATTAGGACCGGCAATTTGTGTGTGCCGACTTTTTGCCGTTTTAACCGCTGAGGCGCCTCGGGCTGCCTCGGCCGGCCTGCGTGTTTTATACAGCTTTGGACTAAAATTATAATATATCATATAACCTATCTATATTTTTCTCGCCTCTGGTATTCGATGCTATTAATTGATGTCCTTAAAATCCAGTGTTAATTAAATTTAATCGTTTGTGATGCTACATGGCTTCAAGTAAAAAAATACCCATTAGTTGGTATAAAATGATTATTTTGGCTGCAAAATTATACAATAACACTACAAAATTGCATTTCGGTGTTTTGAATGATTTAGTGGGTAAACTAAACCTAAACTTAATAAAGTTTTCTGCCTTTCGCGTCACTAATATTTTCCCATGCACACTCCATCTATTTAATTACTTTTTAATTATACCGTCAACAATCACAAATTACGTGTAATAAAGTCGTAGCGGGGGCCTGCGGAGGGGGCGGGGGCGGCGCAGTGGCGGCGAGATCAAAGGCGCGCGATTACCGCACGATGCGCGCGCGCTGCGCAGTTGATTCGTTTTATTTTATTGCGTCGCTCGGTGCGACGACCCGCGCGGTGCCCACTACGATCTGTCTTCTGTCCCAGAGATGTAGTCTCGATATTGTATTTCGTAAAATTAATCATTATTACTGATTTATACTGATGAATAGGAAGTTGGATTCTTGAGTAACTGAGAATTTGTGATTGTTTGATCTCAATTCTATCTTTTATCTAAAAGGAGAACTAGATTGATTGGTCGATCATCCGCAGAATGTAGACAAATTTTGCACACGTCCCTTTATAACGTACTATCAAATAAAGAAGAGTTTTTTTTTTCAAAATGTCTCTCCATAGTTTGCAAAAGAAGCGACCACGTGTGACGGGCGGTGTGAAATTTTTTTTTAGGAATAAAGTATTAGATCATAATTTAAGGAGTACAAAACCATAGAGCATTCTTTTTATAGTACCTACTCTGATTTTAAAACCTACCAAATTCAAAACCAACTTATATTTCAAATAAACGTTTCCAATATGGCGGAGTCATTCGTTATAGGGCTAGACTGGAGCATCCATTGTGGCCGTCACTGTCAGTGAGGTGGGAGGCGTGAGGAATGTTGCCCAATTAGATAGATTCCGGGTTCGATTCCCATCCCGTTGATCCGACACGCTCCGAGCGGTTTGTTGAATGCTATATTATTTTATTGCCGCCGCTAGGGTTGTCTGGGCTTCCTGATTTAACCGGTTATTGCTGGTTTAAAATACTAGCCGGACAAGATAGCCAGATAGTCTAGACGTCTCCTGTTCTTGTTATATGAGAGCTACTTAGGAATATAATAAAGAAAAGAAACAGAAAGTGATGCCAAAAATGCTATACAAAACCGCAATTCAGTGACTAGTTTTTGTAACTGACTTTCAATCTAAGACACCGGACACCAAAATTTATAGTTTTACCTCCATTACCATATCATCATCATCATCAGCCTATAATGTCCCACTGCTGAGCACAGGCCTCCTTTCACAAATCAGGGTGAAAGGGAATGGGTAGATACTCCACCACGCGTGCCCACTGCGGATCGGTGGAGGTAGGCTAGTGGTCAACCTACTGTTGGAGTATTCAAGCCGCCTAGAAGGCCTCCAACTAGCTTAACGACTATCACAATTAAGTGATAACCGGGACCATCGGCTTTACGTGCCTTCCGAAGCACTGAAACGCTCGATTTGAAATACCACTAGGCGATCACCCATCCAGCTACCAGACCACTAGCCCGATCGATTAAGAACGGCTTATCATGCTACACCACGATCGCTTCATTACATATAGGTAAATTACATTACCATATAGGTACGTATAATTTAATTAACTAAATTGACAACCCTAGCATCCAGTCAGGCGGGTATCTTTGTACGAATACATTGATCAGTAGTTAATGATCTTTTAAACATCTTATCGGTTGTGCCGTTCGTTTTAATGTTGATATTCGACGATGGAAATAAGCACGTAAGTCTAACAGGCAGGTGTCGACTGATCTCGCTATTATTGGCTTAATAGCTGGCTAATTAGTGCACTAATGCCCGGTTTCTATAAACAAAAACTAATCGTTTTGCTTACCAATGGTAGGTTTTTTATTGACAAACTTGGCATATAGATCATTTCGTAAGCTAATTTTACCTGTGATACTACTTCCATATGGGAGGGTCTGCTATGTAAAGCTTTGAGGTCTTTGCTTCATTATTAGTAAAGATATAAGTCTTAATTTTAACCGATAACGGTCCGTAAATTATAGGAATCGGTCATTAGACGTTGAAGGTGATCTGTGGTACAAAAGAAAGGAATTTACTAAAGGTTCATAGTGGGAATAAAGTCGATTAAAATTGAGGTGGTAGCAGACATAAGGGGAATTAATGAATTTCAAGGTTTAAAGAAATTAAAATTAAAGTACAGACTGTCATTTTAAAAGGATCATGAAGTATTAGGTACTTGATATGAAAACGTACTTAATTGACCTTACGTAAGCCGATCAATAGGTCATGGCCAGTTTTATATGACAAAGCATGTTATTAATGAACAAAAATTCTACCAAAATAACTCAAAAACAAATTATCTTTTTCTAAACGAGGTCGAGTTACACATTGCAATATAAATCTCAAGATTGCAAAAAAACTGCAACTCATTTTAATTTAAAATCCCGCATCGTTTACTTTGAAATAAGACGAATTTAAAAGCGCATTAAGTCCCACAGAGTACGCCAACACGGCAAAGTTTTACGTGGAATCAGTCCTTTTCTGATGGCGGTAACATCAGCCACGTATTTAATTCAACCGTCCGTTCAGAGGATGGTCACTGCGAGCCGCAGTGTGCATAAATAACCATTAAAAAGTGTTTATCCGTGCGCACGACAACTGCGGCTCGTTCTCTTGTCAATTACGTATCCAACGCATTTACATCTGTTAGGGTCAAGCCATTGAGCACCGCGATTAAAGTTTTTAATGGAAAAATAAATTAAGTGTGGAACGAAGAACTATGGCGAGCGTTTTGCTATATCACAGTTGAATTCGAGATTGGACACTTGTAAACTATATTCCTCTCCTCTATGCTCAGAATATCTATCAAACTGTTGATATTTCGAACCAATTATCGACAGGTATTTTGAGCATAGAGATATCATAAGAAAACTCTCCATGAACTTAAATCTTAAAATAATATGATGTTAAAATATGTAGGTACAGTTAAATGTTAGTCAGCACGCAATCGTAGGATCTGCCATTCGATTTAAAGTCACGCGATATGAATCTGCTTTATTTAATATTGATATATTAACGAAATAAATAAGTAAATTATTTTTATATAGTATAGTTAATAAGTAAGTAAACACTTTTGCTAAATTTTTGTAATTATCAACAAGAAATATAAGGCTTTTTTATTTTAATTTTTATTTATTTTATTTTATTTATATTATTAATATGGTAAGTCTAGATGTTAATATACATACATTTAATGCAGTTTATTGGCGATAGGTAAGTTCACATTACGGTGGTAAATAAGCCAAGTTAACAGACATTGGGCAATGTTGACGAAACATTTTGTTTGAACACTTAATTGAATTTCAGCGTTGTTTTTGTGTGCAAATGTAAAGAGGTTATGCAAACTTGTTAGTTAAATATTTAGGTAATAATATGTTGAGACCTTGAGACGTTATATCTGCGTTATTGAAGAGGTAATATGTTCTGAAACTTCTGAACTAAGCGTATCTGCGCATAATATTCATCTTGACTGTGTCAATTTTCGTTCATTTCCTTCTTTACATTACTACCTAGAACTTCTATCGTACATGATCCAACATCCAGATGGGCATATTAGACCATCTCTTCACATAATGATCTTCAATTATATTTTCAACTAAACCGAGTCAGCGGAAATCTCCTTCCTTATTCCTACTCTTACCGCTTTCTTGATATTTTTTGGTTAGCGGTGATTTCTAAAGACCTCCAATAAAACTACGACTTATTTAAGCTTGTAACTGACTTTTATACAGCAGATATAATACACGGAGATACACGTCTGTCTGTTTGTCCCAATTAAAACCTTATCAGGTGATAACAGCTGGCACCGCGCTTTTCTTGTTTAGAAACATTCCATTCATTGTGCGACTAAATATAGCGATTATTCAACGAGCCAGAGAAACATGATATTATAGTCTTTTCCCCTTAGGTTTAAGTCAAGTATAATACATAGGTTTAAAATATATCTGTCACTTTTTAATATCATATAAACGAAAAGGGATGAGGCTATATTAATACCTGGGTATTACAAGACTGACTCACACCTTATTTATGTATCTTTATACTAGCTATCCCCTGCTATTTTCCTCGTGTTCTCGGGCTAAAAAGTAGGATATTATGTCATCGGCTATCTACGTGGCAAATTTCATAGTGATGGGTAAAGTACGGTGGTTACACTTTCATACCTAGAGTTAGCTTTCACGCCTTAGGATCTACTACGAAAAACGATACACGATAGTCCGATCATCGTTTTCAATCAATTAGCCTATATAATTGCACAAAATTTTCGTATCGTCAGTTTTCCAGCAATTCTATTGGTTAATATTTGACAACTATGTCGGACTATCGTATATCGTTTTTCGTAGTAGATCCTAAGGCGTGAAAGCTAACTCTAGGTATGAAAGTGTAACAATAAAATAAACTCACATTCGCATTTCTAATATTAGTAAGGGTGTAAGGATTATGGATCTGGTTTTTACGTAGTATCTGTGATATAGTCCGATTTCAAAAAGTACTTCGCAATAACGAGTAAAGTCAAAGACAGGAACTAAACTTCAAGCGTCACTGCCACCAACAAAGAACTAAATATCTTTCCGGTTCACTTACTGACAGCATTTAACTATAAGTAGTTAATCCAATTTAAATTCTATTCACTGTCGCGCCCGAACGCGCGGCCTACCGTTACGAGTGGGCGAGTCGCTCCGTGTATGGCGCGCTTTATTTCACCTGATATGCTAATTATATTTGTTCATGTATCTAGATATAAAAAGCCCGGGAACTGAAGTATTCTGTAGTTTGTTCACATTATCATAGAGCTTTTAATAAGCTTTTCTTTCGAAAGCGTATTTGGGTGTCAAAATAATAGATAACATAAAAATTTGTTGCATCTCAGTCTCTGTGTATCATTTTGTTTTTATGATATACTAACTACGCCCCGTGGTTTCTGCTGCGTTAGCCTTCCCCAATAAACGAGGTATCTAACGCAAGTTTTTCTTTCTATCGGACTGTTAGTTCTTGGGATTATCGCGTTTAAACATAGAAACAACAGCTTAGTATAGATACTGTAGGTTAGAAATATGTTTCCACGCCGACAAAGATATCTATAATCAGAACAAAAACCGCAAAAGTATATCTAAATATATTTATCAAAGGAAAAAGTTAAAACAAGATTTTTCGTTGTAAACGAACTACGTGTTGGTTTGAACGTGCTGGAGAAATAAGGTTGTCAACACTAGCAAATTGAGTTTGGATGCCAAAAGCCACATCCATAATTTTATTGATTTTAAGGTCAGTGTTTGTGCATCTCTAAATATGTTAAGAGATCTAATGGTGCGTCCATGCTTGGTGAACCGAGCACGAGCCGAGCCTCGAACGAGCACACTGCGAGCACGATTCGCGTAGCGAGGACGGGCTTGCGAGCGTCGAACGAGTGCGATTGTCATTTTTTTCATGTACAAAGAGATTCGCATCGTGCTCGTTGTAGGTTCGTTCGTGGCTCGGCTTGTGCTCGGTTCGCTAAGCATGGACGCACCATAAGAGATTTTAAATTTACCAATTTAATTGATACAATAGTAGTTACAGTAATTATAAAATATTATACTTACTTCAAAATATCAATTTAATTAGAAGACTGTGAGGAGAATTTATGGTAAATACTAATGGTTTTTTTTTTTTAATTTACAGCAGATCTTATGCAATTCATCAATTCTGAATATTTAATTAATTGAATTGAAAATAACGAGTGACTATTTTACTAAAAAATATTGTAATTTCGAAGGATTTGAATAAAAATAATAAATCTTACTAGCAACCCTAGCTAGGTAGGTACTAGAATAAAATGTGTTGACGGAACAATTCACACGAGCGGTTATGAAGTGTTAAATGCGTGATACACCGTCAGATTGCCGACTTTTATTGCCGTTTTAATATTTTAGCGGAAAAACGTGTCAGTTTCAGAGTTGATGACACTAAGAGATAGATGGAATATGACATGAAATGTTTGAAAGATGCGAGATAATGTGCCGTATTAATTTTTGCCGTGTGACTGTGAACTAAAGTCCCCGTCATGAGAAGCTATAAATTTTGTAAACAAGTGTTCAGGAGTTCACAACATTTGGACCAACAAAAAAAATTAATTTGTTTAAGATTTAATACATTATTAAGTAACAAATATTAATTAACATATATTATTTAACAAACAACTCTTTCTTTTTACTTATTATATATTTTAGATAAATTGTATTACGCACCTTTTGACGTTTTTTTCGTGGCGAATTTATTTCCTTAGATGTACTGGCTACTGGCTCCATTATACGTAATAACAAATAAAATTAACGCAACAATTAAAGTAACAACAATAAAAAAGTGATAACGAAACAATAACAAAATTAACAATAACAACCAGATCCACGATATATGCAAAGCAATGAAACAAACTCGTACGCATTCGAAACTCGAATGACGCGTTTATTTCAAAATGGCGTCCCGATAGTTTACAATCCCTGCGACGGACGCGTTCCGGTACCAAGAAACACAAACGATAGCGCTTTGCGTCGTTAAAATATGATCAGACAAAATTAAATAGGTTGTTACTTTCATATAACCCGTCTATATTTCATGTCGATTGAATATGGTCAATTTATTATTATCTCGCAGTATAAAATGTTAACTTAGTAAAAGATGTTTGTTTACATAATTTATAGCTTCTCATGACGGGGACTTTAGTCACGCAAATGTCATGGCATACAGCCAAAGTAAGATTTCTATGAGATAGTTTTGACAAATGCCTTCCTGTAGTAGGTTCTGTGAATAAACGCCAATTTATCTAAGTACACATGGTCATAGTTTTTTCTTAAAACAGTAACTCACTTTTTTATAAACCAGAGATTAAAACAAAATGGGAAATGTACGGTACCCAGATCCAGACACAGTGCATGATACCACAAAAGAGTACGTCTCTGGCTGGCCTAGTTTTCGTTAGTTATCTGCGACTGTATCCTCCCATCGTTGTTTGAACTGTCTCTCAAAATAAATGTATAACTGAAGTAGCACTTTTAAGAAATATTTTTAACGCCTGGGAGAAATCACAGAATGTTATTGGAGTCTTCTGTGATCTATCTAAAGCCTTTGATTGTGTTGATCACCGGACACTCATACGTAAACTAAATTATTATGGGGTTAGGGGCGCAGCACTTGATCTGATGAAGTCGTATCTCGGGGATAGAATCCAAAGTGTTGATGTCAATCGAATTAAATCATCTGGTTCTTCTGTGCATATGGGGGTGCCGCAGGGCTCTATTTTAGGTTCTTTTCTATTTTTAATTTATATTAATGATCTTCCTTTTTATGTCAAAAATACCTGTGGAATTGTACTGTTTGCTGACGATACCTCACTGATTTTTAGTGTTGATAGACTGAAATCTAATTTTGACGATGTAAACGGTGCATTATCTCGGGTATTAAACTGGTTTACTGTAAATAACCTAGTTTTAAATGCAAAGAAAACTAAATGTATTAAATTTGCACTACCAAATGTTAAAAAAGTAGGCTGTAATTTAATGATAAATAATGAACCTTTAGGTCTTGTTGAATCATCAGTATTCTTAGGGATTACTTTAGACTCGAAACTTCAATGGGGCAACCAAATATCATGTCTTTCGGGAAAGCTCAGTTCAGCTGCTTATGCAGTTCGAAAAATTAGACAGCTAACAGACGTAGACACAGCTCGATTAGTTTATTTTAGTTATTTTCATAGTGTTATGTCTTATGGCATTTTAATTTGGGGTAAAGCTGCTGATATAGAAACCATTTTTATTTTGCAAAAAAAAGCAGTGCGAGCTATTTATAATATGAGTTCTCGAGCTTCCCTCAGAGATAAGTTTAAACATATAGGTATCCTCACAGTAGCATCGCAGTATATTTATGCAAATATATTATTTGTACATCAGAATATTAATATTTTTGTAAAAAAAAGTGACGTGCACTCTTTTAATACTAGAAATAAGCATAAACTTGTGACCTCTGCTTATAGACTCCAGAAAGTGCAAGGTTCATTTTTAGGACTGAGTATACAATTTTATAATAAGATCCCTAATACAATTTTAAATTTACCGTCACATAAGTTTAAGGAATGTATTAAGGCCGCTTTAGTACAGAAGGCTTACTACAATATTACCGAATACTTAAATGATAAAAATGCTTGGGTGTAGCGCTCGCTCTCCAGGAAACATCTGATGTAATAAATTTAAGTTTGATTTTGAAAAGAGTAATTGCTGAGTTTATTGCCGGCTCTTCTTAGCAAAAGCAACCTTCCGAACCGTGCATTAGAGTATTAGAGTTTGACTATTCATAAGTGCCTGTGAAGGCCTATTTGAATGAATAAATTATTTCATTTCATTTCATTTCATTTCATAACACCTATGTCAGCAAGGATTGCTATCCACGACCTGAACTGAAGTTCATGGACAAATATATTTCTTAATCGTATTTTTGAAAACTATTTGATAAAGTATATAAAATGGTTATCGTACCACCTTCTCTACCGTCATTAAGAATTAACACGCATTGCACGAAACCGCAATCACGGCACAAATCGGCACAATTGTCTCTCTGATAGTTGCCGCTGCATCGAATCGCCACCATCGACAAACTAAACATCAACTGCTGTTCAAACGAAAATATACCTAAGGCGTATAACAATAAGGTGTCGGAATGTGTTAGAGTAAGTTTGCTAATAGCCACTATACAGGATGGTCACGATTATTATGAATTAGGCACGCTCCGCGCTGTTCGACCTACGGAACAGAAAAAACAGTTTTTTCTGTTCTGTGCTTCGACCGGTTGTGGCGCTGGCGGCTTCTCGAACCCGAGTTTATTATTGTGAACGCGTTTGTAAGGTTTAGAATTAGTTTTTATCTTTTGAGAGTAAAGACATATCTTTGTAGTAATCTTGCGCATTAAGGACCGTAAACTTAAGTAGTTAAAAAAATTGATTGTTTTAATCGAAAATAAACTTAATGTTAAACGGCTAGGTTACACATTCAATTGTTTAAATTTCGACTAAAGACAAACTTTGTATGCGCCAACCGCTGAAATGAACGCGATCTCAAGTCTTTCGCACCATTACCATGACAGCAAACCAATTACCATTGGCCGTCGGCCTCGTTATCAATTTACTGTCATAAAATAGTAAAAGATACACATATAGAAAAAAAAATGCATGGTTGTTTATAATTTTTTGCCAAATCTGTCAACCATAACACTTACCAACTCGTTTTCATTTAAAATACAAATCATATATTTCAAATGTACCTTCGCAGTCATTATGAATAGTCTGAGTATCAATAGACAATAGACAATAGACAAATCTTTATTTGGCACACACACATCACAAACATTGAAACATCAGTCGTCCGACGCCTTTGATCTTGTGAAAAATGCCGACAACGTCTAGACAGTATCGCGACGGCCAGGGTTGTCACAAGTAAAATATATTTACAAAATTATTTATTTATTGCAGATAACAATAAAACATTGTTAGCATTATTATATTTTAAACAATATAATAACTACTCCATCATCAGACCCTGAAAACCATACATGGTCAAAGTTCATCTCACGACAATTCCAACAACCCCAAACATGGCTAGAATACGATTTTCGACTATGGAGTTCTAGTGCTTACCCTCCTACTCCATCATCAGACCCTGAAAACCATACATGGTCAAAGTTTATCTCACGACAATTCCAACAACCCCAAACACGGCTAGGATGCGAAGTTCCACTATGGAGTTCCAGTGCTTCCCCTCCTACATCATCATCAGACCCTGAAACCATACATGGTCAAAGTTCATCTCACAACAATTCCAACACCCCCAAACACGGCTAGGATACGATGTTCCACTATGGAGTTCCAGTGCTTACCCTCCTACTCCATCATCAGACCCTGAAATCATACATGGTCAAAGTTCATCTCACGACCATTCCAACAACCCCAAACACGGCTAGGATACGAAGTTCTGCTATGGAGTTCCAGTGCTTACCCTCCTACTCCATCATCAGACCCTGGAAACCATACATGGTCAAAGTTCATCTCACGACCATTCCAACAACCCCAAACACGGTTAGGATACGAAGTTCCGCTATGGAGTTCCAGTGCTTACCCTCCTACTCCATCATCAGACCCTGGAAACCATACATGGTCAAAGTTCATCTCACGACCATTCCAACAATCCCAAACACGGCTAGGATACGAAGTTCCGCTATGGAGTTCCAGTGCTTACCCTCCTACTCCATCATCAGACCCTGAAAACCATACATGGTCAAAGTTCATCTCACGACAATTCCAACAAACCCAAACACGGCTAGGATACGATGTTCCACTATGGAGTTCCAGTGCTTACCCTCCTACACCATCATCAGACCTATTGAAAAAATAAGGTATAGGTAACAGGCCCTGTGCCTGTTACCTATACCTGTGTACCTATTAGATATTTTTACCGTCCGCCATTCGGCCATTTTGTTGGCGTTATTAACGTGACACGACATGACAAATATAAAATTATTAGTGTATGCACTCTACGATAACAAACCATGATTTATTTACGTTTCGTCTGTGTGTGGAAGCTGATGAAACCGCAGATCTTTATTTAAATAGGATGAAGACTTGCAGTCTCTCACAGCACACGTCGTTTGCACCATTTTAAATAAAATAATTACAGGCACAAACACGCGTTAGCCCTGAATGCTGTTTACCGAGCTACTAACATAATTTTGTTCGTAGGTCGGTAACGGCTTTCCCGCGTCTCATCCCTCACACCCCGCACGATTGCCCTGTCTAGACGGCTTCGTCGACCGACTGTATGGTTATTAGACTGTGCTAATACTATTGCAGTTGCATTTGCTGAGGAGAGCCGGCAAAAAACTCAGCAATTACTCTTTTCAAAACAAGCTTAGTTCCTAAGTACTTACAATTCACACTACAGTTTGCTTACAAAGTTACATAAACACATCACAATACAAGTCGTCAATTAACAACATATACTCCAAACAATCATCGGAAGAGATAAAATAACAAACATATCAATACCGGCGACATTTGTGTCGGATGTTTGCTGATACGTGAGCTTCCGACTGTCAGGCGACACTGACACCACTGACGCGCCACTGTAGATAATTAATTATACAGATATCGCAATTAACGTTAACAATGCGGGAGTCGCACAATGACAGCGTACCTACCTATATGACGTCCCAGTTTTTAACCGACTTCAAAAAAAAGAGGAGGTTCTCAATTCGGTTGTTTTTTTTTTTTTTTTTTTTTTTATGTTTGTTACCTCATAACTCCGTCATTTATCAACCGATTTGGAAAATTCTTTTTTTGTCTGAAAGAGTTTACTTCCCGTTTGGTCCCATTGTCATTAGATCAGGATTTGATTACTTCTTAGTGTACTTTGAAGTCGGTTTATATTTTTTGTAAAACAGTCCAATTATTATTTTAACCTTTTTCTTCCCCTTTACTTGTTTTTTATTAAAACTTGATTGACGTGTTGATTTCTAACTACATGCATGTCGCATACACACTGTTATTTATTTTATTTATTTAGCTTTTTTCGTGTACTTACGACCGTGACATGACTAAAGGCGTCAGCTGAAAATTAGCGCTGCTGACATAGTCAGTAGCACCATGCTGAGCTGACGATCCTTTTTGACGGCACAGACTTCCTGGTTTGTTTTAAATATTATATGCATATTCTCAAAAAAATAAATTTCTTTCTTTCTTTCTTTCTTTCTGATGTATAGGGTTAATTTAACTTTTAAACATTCAACAACACATTTTAAAAATTAGTCCAATGCTTGTTTTCAGTATAAATTTAGTCGCCATCTATCGCGGTTACGTCTAAATACCCGCAAATGAAGACGGCAAAGACTAATTTGACAGCTTTAAATATGTTCTATCCTTTTTCAATAATGTTTGTAAGAAAGAGATGTGACTAAAATTAGTATAGTGCGATTTACAACAGAATCGGCACCTTTAGATAAAGCTGAAGGCCATTCACTTGTAAACATGTCTCATCAAAAGTCAAAACATATCAGTAAGTTCGGTTATATAGCATCCGATAGGTACTTTGTTTTACAAAACCAAAAATGGATCTGACTCTCAAACGCAGCTGTCCGACTCCGAAGACACCGCTTGGCCGCAGATTTTCACCTGGCTGCCTTTAATTTCTTTTAATAATGAGATAATTTTAATAAAGATATACAGTCATGGTATAATCATGGCCTTATCTTCATACAGAGCAATGTGTTCCGAGTTTCTACAACAATCTCGTTAGATATGTGAAGCGAGATATTTTGACCTAAAAATGTGGAAGGGCTTTAACAACATGATGTCATGGAATTTTGATGGAATGTTAGATATAATCTCAGAGGAAATAGCTAGTAGTTCTGCATATCTGAATATTTACTAAGAATAGAGCTATTTAATTAAGTCATATACATCCATAATCCAGGTATCAGGGGGCCTACCACAAGCTCTTAAAACAAGGTTAAAATAACCTTATTTGTGTTTTGTCTTGTTTTGACGCCGGATGTCAAAGAGGGACAAAAGACAAATAAGGTTATTTTAACCTTGTTTTAAGAGCTTGTGGTAGGCCACCAGGTCTTACTAAAAATATATCCATAATAAAATAATATATAGAGTTCCTTATGGGCGGGTCGGTGGCCAAATACGAGACCATTTAATAAAAAGAAATACAATGATCTTTTTAATTAAACTATGCGTTCCATTTATTACATTCGAAATAATAAGGCCGAGCGAACGCGACGCGGTCGTCATAAATCGTACATAGTGCGCGTGCGCATACCATAAACTGACAATTAATCCGTGATGGGAAACAGTGGGCGCTTTCACATGATTCAATCCCATACTTTAACGGCGGATGGTTCGAATAAATCAGGAAGTGAAGTGAGCCGGGGCAGCTGTGGAAAGTGGGCCAATAGAAAACTGTACAATCGAGATACAATAACATCTCTGCCTCTACGATTACATATTGTTCGACTTGTAGTGCAAATGCTTGTGGACAAATCGCTAACTGCCTTGGTATCATCATACAAGTAAGTCCCTCTAAATGGGTAAAAAAAATTGCAATCCACCCGTGATACCTAGTTATAGGTCAACTAAACAAAGTAGCGTAAAATATCTTCCTGATGAAAGCGCAATGGCATTGAATGCCAAGACGACGTCAGAGTCGAATACTCTTAGCTTGAGTGAAGGAAAAGATCGTGAGGAGAAGTCTTCTCAGTTTAAGTGTTTTACGCAGTGGTAGAATGCTACCATACTCAAGTAAAAAGAAATGTCGCCAGCATCTATTGGGTCATCATCAAAGCATCAGTTCAACAGTTGAATCAAGCCCCTGGGTTGATCCGCTACTGGGTGTGTTATTTGGTTTATTACAAATGCACGTGAGAGCCCTTATGTTTTATGTAACTTCAGGTACATTAATACTTACCATGGAGGGATACTGGCAAGCCAAATGAGCAGATGATAGTCTGATCTGACATGCAATAGCTTGTTATTGTTATTATTGCAATCCTTGCTATATACCAGGATACCTCATAATGAACTGAAGCTATCCTAATCGATGGACAATTGAACGACGTACCACTAACGAGTCCAAAGATTACCATCTTCTATGTTCCTATTAGAGATCAACTAGCGTTGTTAATTAATAAAAAGCCGCTTTTAACCCGCTATTTTTAAGACTGATTCGGAAGCGAAGAAGTAAACATAATTGGAAAAAGTCAATTTATTTTTACGACACCTTAGCTGAGTTCCATGTGAAGATTGACGGGTTTTCGTTATAGAGGAAGAGCCCACGACGATCTGACCTTCGTCATTTTATAAAACCTGAGAGTTTCTCTGTGTATGTCCCTAATAGAGATAAAAACCATCCCCGAATATGAAGTTTGGATCGCGGTGGCTTTGGAAGTTATCAGGTAGCAAAGGTGTCAAAAATTGCACCTCAAATTCGTTAAAGTATAAAGGTCAGTTTTTATATATTTTATTTGGACTAATATTAGAAATCACGTCGTCCATTGTCAGACACTTTGAATGGTGGAAACCCCCTGTCTGACACCCTTAAAGTATTAAAAAATATTATTCAACTTTCGTCATTTTATAAAAGCTGAAATTTATATATGTTACTTGGCGAACTATCAAAAGATGATTTCTCAGTTGTCAGACACTTTCGATGGTGGCTTTGGCGTGTCAGACACATTAAAGGTCTACCGTAGGTGTGAACGCGAGGTATATTCAATGTGATTTTTTTTTACAAACGAAAAGAGATAGACACATAGTTATTTTGGAGAGTTTGTAGATTAAATCATGAAATTTAATAAATCATGCAATAAAGTCTACATCAATGACCCAGTTTTAGAGTTACAGATCAAAATTCTAAAAAATCACATTTTTTTTAACATTTTTTTATATAATATCGTTATTTTTATTAGGTTTTTGTTCCATATATTTTTTTTATTTCATCTTATCAACTAGATAAACTTTCTAGCTTTCAAATGACACTACTTTGAACAAAATACACCGATTACTTAAAAAGAAACAAGGAAAAACTAATAGATGAGCATTACATTAAAAAAATAATTAATGCGCAAAACGCACTATTAAGGCACTATTTGTATTTATTTACTTGGAGTGTAAAGAATTAACGTTAATTCTTCCATAGGTACTAATTTATTGTAAACGCAAACGCGATAGGTAGTTTACTCACGTTAATTATTTACACTCGGGGTACCTACTGAACCATATTTTCATTTCCCACTATACCATATTTTCAAGGGTGTCTGTTTTTATATATTTTATTTGGAATAATATTAGAAATCACGTCATCCATTGTCAGACACTTTGAACGGTGGAAACCCCCTGTCACACCCTTAAAGTATTAAAAAATATTATTTTAACTTTCGTATTGTTTCTTTAGATTTTTGATCTGTAACTCTAAAACTGGGTCATTGATGTAGACTTTTGACATGTAGACATTACTTAAAAAGAAACAAGGAAAAACTAATAGATGAGCATTACATAAAAAAAAAAAATGCGCAAAACGCACTATTAAGGCACTATTTGTATTTATTTACTTGGTGTGTAAAGAATTAACGTTAATTCTTCCATAGGTACTAATTTATTATAAACGCAAACGCGATAGCTAGTTTACTCACGTAAATTCTTTACACTCGGGGTACCTGCTGAACCATATTTTCATTT
Source organism: Achlya flavicornis (assembly GCA_947623365.1). NCBI lineage: Eukaryota > Metazoa > Arthropoda > Insecta > Lepidoptera > Drepanidae > Achlya > Achlya flavicornis. The sequence continues at coordinate 1,832,291 of OX392483.1, read as the reverse complement.
ACCACTATACCATATTTTCAAGGGTGTCATTTTTTATATATTTTATTTGGAATAATATTATGGTGCGTCCATGCTTGGCGAACCGAGCACGAGCCGAGCCTCGAACGAGCATGATTCGCGTAGCGTGGACGGACTTGCGAGCCTCGCGCGATTGTCAGTTTTTTCACGTACAGAGGGATTCGCATCGTGCTCGTTGTAGGTTCGTTCGTGGCTCGGCTCGTGCTCGATTCGCGTAGCATCGACGCACCATTAGAAATCACGTCGTCCATTGTCAGACACTTTGAACGGTGGAAACCCCCTGCCATACCCTTAAAGTATTAAAAAATATTATTCAACTTTCGTTATTTTATAAAAGCTGGCATTTATATATGTTACTTGACGAACTATCAAAAGATGATTTCTGAGTTGTCAGACACTTTCGATTATGGCTTTGCCGTGTCAGACACTTAAAGGTCTACCGTAAGTGCGAGCGCGAGGTATATTCAATGTGTTTTTTTTTACAAACGAAAAGAGATAGACACATAGTTATTTTGGAGAGTTTGTAGATTAAATCATGAAATTTAATAAATCATGCAATAAAGTCTACATCAATGACCCAGTTTTAGAGTTACAGATCAGAATCAGGTTTTATAAAATGACGAAGGTCAGATCGTCGTGGGCTCTTGGGCTATTATGAATGTAGAGCCGATTTTAAGCTTGTCCGTCGGACATGATTTGTGGCAATAAATACGTCGGCATCGACTAATTAATTTCACGTACGATAGCAGTTTTAGGCCCGTATTATTGAAGAATTAAAATGGAACTTAACATGATAGCTATAAGATTTAAATTCAATTTTTCAAGCCCGTAAAGCAAACTAATCCGTTCGTATAAACGGCTTCATGATACTTCTAGCTACAGCTTAAAAGTCTAGGTTAATAAGATTAGAAGTATCTACCTACAGCTCTATTGAGGATGAGTTTTGGTCATCATATATTCGCTTACTCCAGAAAAAATGGAAAAAAGCCGACGACTATAACTCGTCGAGCTTTTTTCCAAACTTTTCGCGTTCATTTTGGTCTGCTGACTTTCTATAAAAAGGTCATAATATAACAAAAACGTCTACTAAATAATTCACAGCCAGAATCCCACAGGGCTCGTAATTCGCACGGATGCGTACGCGCACACGGTAGCGGATTAACAAAATAAACCGAAGCCTCGTAACGCGAGTCGCGTGTTTGTGTTATATAGATGGCGTCACTCGGCGCGCTGTGTTTACTCGCGGTACGCTTTGATGTTCTACCTACAGTCAGGGTTGTCAGCCTTAAAGAGATAATGTATGGATGGACGCGTTTTCACAACTCTGTGGCGTTTTCATTCGTCGCCATCTCAAATCGGTTTTGCAGCCAATTTCTGAGGTGCGGCATAGTACTACTCAATTCGCACACGCATTTGCACATACAGTCATACACTTAAACTTAGACAAGACACGACAAGAATACCTATAGCAAGGCATATTTTCTCGTCTTATAGTCATATTCTAGTGGTATATGTTTTCTTTTTTTTTTTTACTGTGTATAGGCCTGTGTTTGACCACAATCTCACTATGGTAAGTGTTGATGTGATCGAAGGTGGTAAGCACACAAAGCCTAGAAGGAACTGGCTCTCAAGTGCAGCTGACGGAACACACCGATAGGTGCTTGGCGACAGATTTTCAACTTGAGGGTGGTAGCCAGCCAGACGGGTACTACAAAGTACCCTACCACCGTGCTATGGTTTCCTCACGATGTATTCCTTCACCGAAAGCTCAAGCTCATTGTAGGATTCGAACCCGGGACCTTCGTCTCGGTATCCGACGTCACTACCACTGAGCTATCATCGCCTTAATATTTTTTGTAATATAATCTTATTTCATTACACTTTCTAACTTCAATGATAAATCATTTGTCGACAGCCCTGTATATTTTATAAGGCCCAGTTTACATCAAAGGGCCGGGCGCTTGGGCTAATGAAGTGATAAATAACAGGCATGCCGTGACTGCACTGCGACCATTACCGCTTATAAATACCCTCATTACATCTAGATTCAATCTGCCCAACGTATAGGTACTTGGGCTGAATGCCTCCCTGTAAGGATAGTGCTTTTTAAAGCGGTTAATTGAAGCATTTAAAAAACCTCCTAAGAAGAATCTATGATGAAACCGACTTTTTCCAAGAAATAAGTGAACATACATAAAAAAGCGTTAAACATAGAACCTCCTTTTTTGTCGGTTAAAAAACAAGCAGATTTAGGTACCATATATAAGCACTTGTACCTAAAGCAAGTAGATATAGTTGACTTATTTTTCATCGAATGAATTTGCATAGCGTCCCAACACAGTCGATAGCCTGTGCTTCAAATACGTGTAGAATTACAAGTAAATTAATACTTTGTGACATAGCCACCTTGAAATGTGAACCAGAGATTACTTTTTGATACTATAAAGTCATTTTGTTCATCGTTATAAACCGCAACCACTACACCGTATTATTCACAAGCTTTCCCTCGCCTTTATTACCTTTCTTTAAGGGGTAGTTTTGACAAACTTTCTCATTAATTTAGGTAAGTAGGTTTATATATGTATTAACCTAATGCTGCGTCCATGCTACGCGAATCGAGCACGAGCCGAGCATACAACGAGCACGTGCAAATCCCTTTGTACGTGAAAAAACTGTCAATCGCGCTCGTTCGAGGCTCGCGAGCCCGTCCACGCTACGCGAATCGTGCATCGAATTCGCCAAGCATGGACGCACTTTAAGGAATAAGATTTTTCATACAAACAAAATCCCCATAAAAGTCGAATACATTTAAAATGTCACGCTCTTAGCCCAAACTACTAACGACTGGGAGTCGTTAGTAGTTTGGGCTGTGCGCTGATATCACAGAGGATTGATTTACTTTGTGCTGATGTCAGTCTGATTTGCCTTTCAGCATATAAGTAGATTGTCTTTTTTTTATATGTATAGCCAAAGACAAAGACAGTTTACCCCCTAAGGAGGGCACTTCTAGTTACAGCTATTCAAGTTACCACCTTCGTAAGTCGACCTTAAACTGAGAAGAACCGGCAAGATATAGATAAACTTCATCGTAAAAACATGTTTAAACTTAATTATAAAGTAAATGAGTACAGTAAACAATCTCCAGCTAACAAATAAATGATTATGGAGCGTGGAACGGTTCCTTTGATCGGTCACAATAAAGGAGAGTCTATATCGGTTGCTTTGATGTCGCGCCCACCACCCGCACTTGCGATGCATGATGTGATGTGCAAGCGGCTTTAACTGGCACTTTATAAATAACCACAGATTGTGAGATTATCATATAAAGATATATAAGAAAGTATGCTAGAGTCTAGCTAACGAAAGTTGGCACTGGAATTATTTGCCAACTTTTTATATACTAACAATGAAAAGAAGAGCAAAAAATTACTCTTTTTTATTATCTATTGTTTTTCTTAAATGTGCATCGAAGATTGAAATTAATAAACTTGCAACATTCAGGATGTTCTTTATTATTCTAATAGATAAACAATAAATTCTCCAAAAGTCCCTTCCACGGGCCATCACAAACTCATCAACTTTCTCGTCCTCTGTCCCGTGAAGACATCAAAGCCGGGCGCAGCGATGCAACTCGGGCGCATTCGGCTATTTTCGGATCACGTCGGTAATTATTTTTTGTCGCGGCTGACAGCCTTTGTTGTTAACTTTATTCTGTTGCTGTAAAGAAAATAACGAAGATATTTTGTTTGTTTGATTTTGATTTTGACATACTTACAAATAGTTTATAACGTTAGAAAAATAAAGATGGCGCACTTGAAAATATATACAGGATTTTTTTAAAGGAGTTGAGCTGCAAAAGATAAAGCAATTCTTTCAATAGGTATATCTACAGTGGGTATTAAAAAAACATTAAAATGAACGACTATTACCTCAGGCAATCGATTAATCGGCGCTATTTGATCTATCAAATGTTTACACAGCAAATAAATATAATACAACTCCAAGAATTTAACTCAATGGATCAGCTTAAGTAAACAAGGCTCTCAAATAAATACTTCACGCAAACATACTCTGTACATAGCCTCTATGTCTCACACATACGGTTGAAATTTCTTCAGCTGGGTGGTAAATAGTAAAATTGTTAGTTATATGAATGGAAACCCTTGTATGATCCAAAAACATCCGATACGACTCGTGTGAGCAAATGTTTGTTAAGGCGACGACCGATACTTCAAAGGAAAAGGTTTTATTTATTTTATATTGCGCAAACATGATTTCGAAATTATAAGTTACACAAAACACTTACAAAGTTTCACAAAATCTTACATACATTGGCTTTGTAAATACCATACTTGACTAGAGTAGCCGCTGGTATATTTTTTTAATAAGTGCGTATTGACGGCTAGCCGCGGCAATCAGTACAGATTTAATGCTTTTTTTTGTTTAAATTTGAGGACTAAAATCTTTTTCGTGTTGAGTGAAATGATGCCGCGGCTAGCCGTCAATACGCACGTATTAAAAAAAACATAAATTCTACAAAGTAGTTAAAAATATTCTCAAAACTGACACATTCATTAGTCCGAGACATGAAAATCACAGCGCATGTATCTTAACAAACAATATATTTTATCAGTTTGCCCTTAACTTATTTAAGTGCGACGCGGCCTAAACCTTTTTCGAGAGCAAACACAGTTGTTTGCCTACAATTGTTGGCTTAAAACGAAACCTTTGTAGAAAAAAAATACAGAGGAACTTCACTTTGAGTGCAATCTACCGTTCCCTAATAGGATAGACGGCAGGTAATTCTGTTTGTGCGTTTAGTTAATCCGGAACTGAAATAAGAAACACGGCATTGTGCATGCTAAAAGTGTTTTAGTTCACTGACATTTGGATCAAAACATCCACAAAGGCATAGGTAAAAAAACAATAAAGATTTTTTTGAATCCAGCATGGTTGTGTAACCCATATGGACCAGGCTCGTGTTTTTAACAGGATGTTTAGACTGCCATAAGGCTCTAAAGAACAATGCTCAAGCAAAGATCCCAATTTCAAGTATAAAGAAAAAAAAAGTCACCAGTAATCTTTCACCAACCGCAGTTTCATTCCACCCACTGTGGTTTTGAACCACAGGTTTGATTTTCGAGTAAATTTCAAGGAAATAAGTAACCAAACCTAATTATTCTGCGTTCCTGAAATGATTGTTGGCAAAAATATATTCGAGGCAGAAACCTCTGAGTCAGGAACATCAAAAGATTGTTTTAACCTTTAGCTCTTATATCTAATGGAGACATCAAAGTAAAGCACGCTGATCAAAGAAATATGGTAGGTAGGTATGATATATCGAATTCAGTTTCGATTAATCGAGTTAGATTTTAAAACCCATTACGACTGATTGAAACTACGAATAGCTGTTTTATGTGAAAGAACCTAATGCTAAACATATCAATTTAATTTCAATGATTTGATTTGTAGAAGAAAATACCTATTGATTTTAGAGATTTCATAAGCAACTTTCCACGTGACTTAAGTAGACCTAAGCTAATCATTGGATTGGATATTTAAACATTAAAACCTCAACATTGAAGCAACAAAACCGAGCAAGCAACCAAGGCCATTCCGTGAAATAGGTTTTTTGTTGCGTCCACAGTACGCCAATTATCCTGCAACAATGGTTGGAAATATCCATTGAAAAACGTCTCAAGGTCGTCTTGCTCCCGTGACATGAAGCAACGGCATACGAGACACTCCAATTATATTGGCATGCACATCGAAGAACCTTCTGGTAATTAAATTACCCTCATCAAATCGACGGAAAAACTTCAGAAGTATCTACATATATGGAGTTGCTAAATTGAAGCCGCAAGTTTGTAGTTAGATTATAATACATGTGATACTTACCTAACAGATTAAACATCGGTGGTCGTCGAGTCGGAAACTTTTCTTTGATCTTTATCTTGTACAGGCGGAACATGAAATATCATTTAGGCGTAAGTGCCTATTCGTTTATCTATCCAGTAATATAAACCAGTTGTATAATCAAGATGAGAACTCAATTTGTAATTTTAATGCTACGTCCTCGCGATACACAGCGTCCTTGCGTATTTCCAATCAATCATATTGTATTGTTTTTAACTCGGCCATCTGGTATATCTTTAAAATGTATTGTTTGTTCTTTAGATTTTAAAACACATTTGAACATAATCTAGAGCATTTTGTGTTAAATCGTTCATCTTTGATACATTTATTCAACGATATTTGAGCTAGCCTCGCTCGCTTCAAAATACTATTCATCTGTTTCTGTGCAGCAATCCTTATCCCTCTTAAAGTTGATTGGCTGACATCCGCCCGCGTTTCGACAAAAACAAGTCTCAGAGGCGACCTTGCCATTGTCTCTCAACCTGTAATTTGCTAGTTTTTGTTTTAACTCTCGCCACTCAATGCCTGCGGGCCTGGGAACAGTGCCCTTTGTAAACGCTCGCCTGTACCTATATAAAAATAATGACGAATAGGTGGGAGAACTTTATAAACTTCTAACATATAAATCTTTAGTTAAAACCTTTTACTATTTAGGAAAACCTATGAATTGTTTTTGAGAAATATTTTAAAATTCCCATTTCTTTGTTACAGATGGTATCATTCGCCGGAATCCTGTCGAGTGGTTGCTCAGTGCACGCCCGATTCCTCCTCTGCTCGGCCTTCGCCCCGCTGTGCTCCGAAGAGGTGTCGGGCTCCGTGAGTGCCTGCAGAGCGCTCTGCGAGACAGTCGTCGATGATTGCAAGGAGCAACTAAAACAGCTCACTCCTAATGTGATGCTCGACTGCGCAGCCTTCCCGTTGAGAGCTGATAGAAGACTGTGCATGCGGCCTCCAAACGCGAGCGAATCTGAACCGGAACCGCCGCCTCCTTCCCGCTGGCCGTTCCACGACCACGAGCTGAGGGAGCACGGCTGCCCGCCGGCCCACACCCGAGCGCCGACCGGCGAGTGCTGGCCTGCGTGCGGACAACACGCCCGATACACGCAAAGCGACAAGAGAACCGCTGAAATATGGATGAATACTTTAGCGTGGTTCTCGCTACTGTCGACCTCCTTCGCGCTGCTCACTTTCTGCGCTGAACCTTCTAGGTACAGATACCCGGAGCGACCGGTCGTTTGGATGGCAGCTTGCCACGCTATAGTAGCCCTAGCTCACGTAACGCGGGGCTGGTTGGGCGCCAAGATGGTCTCCTGTGCCGGTACCACGTTAGCCGTAGACGGGCTAGCGTCACCGACCTGCGTCGCCTTCTTCTCCCTCACATACTACTTCACCCTGGCAGCCGATGCGTGGTTCGCCAACGCTTGCGTCGCGTGGTACCTAACAGCCGCCAGCGAGTGGTCCACTGAAGCTTTGGAGCGCGCCGCGGCGTATTTGCACGCCGTTGCGTGGGGCTGGGCGGGAGCGTGGACGGCGGCCGCTTTAGCGCTACGAAGAGTCACCGCCGATGAGCTCACTGGAACCTGCGGGATATCCGACCCGGCTGCTGCAGCGCTCGTTGGTGTGCCTCGAGGAGCATTGTTAGTGACGGCGATAGCTCTAGCGATGGGGGCGTGCCCCGGAATTATGAGAGTTCGTCGAGCGCTGGATTCTAGAGGAGCAAAGAGAGTAGGAAGGTTGGCAGCGCGTGCAGCGGCTGCTGGAGTGTTGTACTTTATTCTGGCATCCTTTGGTACCGGAGCGAGAGTTTTCGAAGCAAGAATGAGGGAAACTCAATCTGGGTTGGCATTACTGGCAGCTTTGGAAGCCGGTAACGTTCAAGATACGTCAGGGTCGAGTGGGCTGTCGATATGTTTGAGCCTGTCGTGTGGGATAGCAGCAGGCGCCTGGGCTTGGTCACGAAAATCTGCCGTGGTGTGGCGGAAAGCGCTGTGCCCCCCTAGGAAGGCCCCCTGCTGCACCCCCCCACTTCTAAGACCCCATCACCCCTACTACAAAAGACCCTTACATGTTTCCCAAGTGTGATATTCAGTGGTGTCTCAAGACTTGTATTTAATACGTGCATGTGTCTCAAAGTGCCTATATGCCTTCTGTGAAGGCTGTCTCGATATATTGTACAAATAAGTGTAAATATTGTAAATTTTATAAATATACTGTTGTTTTTTAATATAAAAGCCGGTTGTTTTTTTTGAAACGCATTTTATTAATCAATTGTTATACATATATTACACAGATATAGTTATATATGACTCTCTATACAAAATCTCAACTTTTAGTAATTACACATTTACATGATCCCTTCAGTTCAAAAAATATATTAAGTGGTCACCCTGAAGATTTATTTATGCTATAACATTCATTGAGTTCCCTATAAGTTCTCTAGAAATGTAAACAAATATAAACATACAAGTACAGCACAGATAAGTTAACAGTTAACTATCGTTATTTTTAAATAAATAAAAAATACGTAAAATGACCTGGAATGTTATAAGAAAAAGAAAATAAACAACAATATTACTTATACAAAATAAACATAATTCGTTTTACCTAGGCCGTCGATTTAATATTTCCTTTCGATAATATAAAAGCATTTTTTGAAGAAAAAAAAAATAAGGATTTAATGATAGCACATAAATATGGCTTCGGTAATTGGCTTGTACAACCACATTTACAACCTTAAAGACAGGTAATATGATTGAAATTTGAACAGCTAAAAGATTATCGACGAAGATCGAAGTCTATCAATAAATAGAATTGCAATTATACAATTCAATTAAAATATGATAAAATAGTTTAGGATTACTAGAAAACCTCATTTCACCGAACAGAGCAGAACCGAAAATGGGTCTTCCTCCTTGTAATTTAGGGCTCATTTTAATATGAAAATGATTTGGATATACCGCGGGTCCCAGTGTCCAACTTGTTGGAGCCTTCCTTCTCATGGATTATGTACCGTAAGTAATACAGCAAGTTGTTATTTAGTGAACGAAAATGGACTTTATTGCGATGTGGAAACGATTAAGAGGCCGTATGCAAAATTTCGCCGATTTTGCTGTATACGTGATTTTACGGTTAAAATTTTTGCTATGAGAAGATTAGAATATCACATATTTACGAATCGTTTTGACGTCTAAACTGTATGAAAAAATTACAGTATATTGTTTGTACGTAGTATTTATATACTCTGAGATATTGTTATAAAATTCATCTATACAATAAATGGGCACTTTTTACCACTTTAATATAATATTTTTTAGTAAAAATATATTTAATTTAGTCAAATTTTAGAGAAAATGAGCGAAGAATTGCTTTTGATTTCGGCCACTTAGAACTCCCGTTCATTAAAATTATAACAACATAAATAAACATCAGTAAATAAACAATCCATTACATGAAAAAAATATTCAAAAATTTCTATTGTTTGGCAATAAATATCTTTTAAAATAACCTAAATCTCGCATTCAATAAACGAATAAAAATAAAGAGGTATTTCATTCATTAGACCATAATTAAAATGATATTTTTGATGTTGAATTAAAACTTGTATAAATACAGTGTTTTAACTGTAAAATCACGATTTTTAAATCACGTAAATCACCAAAATTTTGCATACGGCCTCTAAAATATAGTTGACCAAAGTATACAGGGACAAACAGTCCACATCATAGGGCTTAAAGTTCATAATAATACAGAATAGAGAATATTAATATTAGAACTGAATTTATATCGAATAAAGATAGTAAATATTATATACAATTTAACGAGATCAAAAATATATGATAACATTAATTTAAATAGACTATAACCAGAATTAATTGCAATAAGTACAAGTAGGCATTTAAATGTGATTTTGACGTCTTGAGAGGAGATAACCGACCCCAAAATGATGAATGGAATTTAATGTAAATACTACAACATCATATATTTTTGATCCAGTTTAATATGATCAAAGCATTGATATACTGAAGGATTACATTGCATTGGTTACGTATTTTTTTTAAATCTTATGTTTAAAGTAAATTATATTTGTCTTTAATTACCGATATAAATATAGACAAACATATCAGGATAGAAAGTAACAGCCTATTGTCAAAACGGCCTCCGAATTTCAGAAACAATTGTATCGGCAAGCAATCAAATATAGTATTTCATCTTCATACAAAAATCATCCAATTTATCAATGTTTGAAATAATCTATAAAAATTTACAACCAAGTACCAATATCATAGTCTAGCTACCCTTCCTGCGTTGACATTAAAGTATCAAACACTTCCGATCCGGGCGACATCATTTCATTCACGGACACGAAATAACTTGAAAAGTTAAAAATTCCCGCATCTTGTCTCACATTGTCGCTCGAGCCAAATTGAGCTTTATTATTATGCATTGGGGTTGCATTTGCACTGAACGACTTCTGTTTGTCTATGGCCAGTAATGGATTCCGCAGCTGTGATTCCGGATCAGATGTCTGATCCGTAGGCAATTCTTGGCTTTCCGGATCGTATAGCGTTGCTTCTTTGGGCGATACTTTTGAATCATTGTATGGATTCGATATGTATTCCATGTAAAGATCGCTCTGTTCGTCTTGTTGTTGGATAATGGACTCTGTAGTGTTGATATACGGTTCAGTTTGGTTTGTGTTGAGTTTCGGAGATTGTTGGAGCTCGGTAGTCGTCTGGGGGTAAAGGATAGGCATCTGTGATTGTATCGAAATGCCTATCGGTGTTGATATCATCTGGGAAACAGACAAGATATGTAAGTATGTAGAAGTTGTCGCCTTATTGATTTGATTCGTATATTATAAGAATTAGGGTGTACTTTCCAATGCGATGGGCACGATAGGGCAAAATACCTAACAACTTTGCATGAAATGAATAGTAGCCGGAATTATTGCATATATATCATGGATACTACGCCACTAGATGGCAGTACTGCTTTTCTTATTTCATTAGTAGTCCCACTAGTTTGCCTTGTAGTACATTGGATTGCTAAAAGATGGCGGTATGATAAAAAATTTGCTTCTTGTATGGAGGCTTACATTTTCAATTTTATTATTTGTTTTAGCTCCAAAATACACATTCTGTGAAAATTTCAACTGTCTACCCATTACGATTCACAAGATACAGCCCACTGGCAATCAGACGGACGGACAACACAATTTCAAGCTTTCTAAATAATTGACGTACCTCATTCAAAGGCTGCAGCAGCACAGAAGACGTCAACCCTGGCTGGTCATACAGTTGGTTCCTGATCGGAACCATCCCGCTTATTGGCGTCGGCGCGACCAACGTTGGCGTCGCCGACACCAACGGCGGAGTCTGGCCCATGTTCACGGGCGACGCCATACTTGGTACCAATATTGGCGACGGGAGGGACGTTTGGACCTGTATGGGATGTTGGTAGCTAGGAATGTTGGAGGGTGGACTAGGTACGGGTAAAATGGTTGGCGTACTGGCTGTTCCGACTGGGATGAGGGTTGGCAGCGATGGCGATAGGGTTGGCTGCATGTGGCTCGGCAGGTTTGGTGGTGGTTTCGTGTTGTCTAATACTGGAATAGTTATGATCAAGATACAGTCTCGAAACAATACAAAATTCTAACTAATATAATAATTGTTACGTCTGAAAACTCAACCAATCATGACGTGAAGAGGCACGTTATTCAAATGTCTGGACGGATTTTGATGGAATTTGATACAAGGATAGATACTCGAAAATAGAACACTGGATACTTTTTCCGAGTACACTTCATCCCTAGAGAAAGCGGAATAATAGTTTGTAGATTTTTTTTAATTCCAAATTAACTATCAAAAGAACTTATAACACATACCTTGCGGGAAGAGCTCGTCTTTCAAATTGGGCAGGAACTCTCCAATCTTCTCCCACGTTATGTACCAGAGGTCGTTGTACCCCTCACCGTTACTGAATATCTACAATATATGTTAAATTAATACTTGATAGACACTTGATATGGTAGAATTTCAGAAAGTTATTATACCCAATCAAATCCTCATGGATTTCAAGCAAAGAATCATGGCGAGATTTGTACAAAAAAATAAAGATTTTAAGATACGTTGGAATGACGTTTTAAATTATGCTTGTTGCCTAAGGAATAACTTGAGGCATTTAAAATATTAATAGAACACCGGGAGAGAAATGCAACATTATATGCCATGCCGGCGAATCGCGACCAAAACCATTATGTTGTTGTTATGTTTAAAAATATTTCAATTAAAAAAATATTTCATGTTGCTGGTAATCTAATCTCAACATTGGAAGTGATTCAAAAGATCAAAACACTCTCAAATGTTTTAATTTTTTTGTACAGTCGCAGAATGAAAAGTTTCGCCACTGAGTTGGTTTTCGCTTGCACCAGATTGCAAGAATCAATTTTATTATATGTACCAACATATTAATAAATAAATAAATAATATTTACATAAATGTGACGTTTGCTATCGCATAAGGTTTTGCTTGTTTTTACATCATGTCAAACACAATTTATGGCTTTTACGGAATATAATATAATTATATTTTTTTTCAATGATGACATTACAATTAACAATAGCAGTTTAAACCAACAAGAAAGTTTTAGTTTATCAAAACATAAAATTTAAAAAAAACTTGTTGAAAAGAGAAACAGTTTAACAACTTTGATCTGAATAATTTTGAACTTTGATAACGAACAATTAAATCATTATTTTCTCTAATATGTCTATTCAGTTTCAAAAGGTAGTATGTGCTCGTGCTACGTTGAATGAATCATGTTGAAAACTGACGAACCTTTCATTCCGCCACTGTACAAATCAATGTATGAATCTCGCCACGATTCTTTAAGTCGAGCTGGTTTATTACTTACCCTTACAGAATCCATGACGAGTATCATGTTCTTGAGGGATTCTAAAGCAGCTTCAGTGAGCGGGTCGTCTGCTGGAGCCGCTATCAATCCTCGCTGAACCTCCACCACGCGCACCCATAGTGCTGGGAACGTTGGCCGACCAGACAGAGCTGATAGGTGTTGGAGGAACACCTGCAATGTGGGGACCTTGTTCTATATAAACTGCTTTTACCAGCACCTATGTGGACAACATGGCTCATTGTGGAAGTATTCGGGGAATGCCACTAACGTATCCAGTGAAATAAATAAATTATCTAGTAATTATTATCATTATACAACTTGTACTTTTTGTAATTGAACTTCGCCTGCCGCCGCAGAGTAGAGAGTAGCTGTACCTGATTTAGTCTTCACCCCTTTCGGATGTTACCCTTTTCGTGACACGTTATTATAAAAAAAAACAAAAATTTCAAGACTCATTGAGACAGACTTCTCGGTCTGGGCAGCGCGTCCAGCAGCGGGAACAGCACGCTCTGGGAGCACATCACTCGTTACCTTGCACATGATAGTGTTGGCCCTGGCAGCGGCTGCAGCGGCGGCAGGCGCGCCGGCGTCAGAGCCCCTCGGTCTGGGCAGCGCGTCCAGCAGCGGGAACAGCACGCTCTGGGAGCACATCACTCGTTACCTTGCACATGATAGTGTTGGCCCTGGCAGCGGCTGCAGCGGCTGCAGGCGCGCCGGCGTCAGAGCCCCTCGGTCTGGGCAGCGCGTCCAGCAGCGGGAACAGCACGCTCTGGGAGCACATCACTCGTTACCTTGCACATGATAGTGTTGGCCCTGGCAGCGGCTGCAGGCGCGCCGGCGTCAGAGCCCCTCGGTCTGGGCAGCGCGTCCAGCAGCGGGAACAGCACGCTCTGGGAGCACATCACTCGTTACCTTGCACATGATAGTGTTGGCCCTGGCAGCGGCTGCAGCGGCTGCAGGCGCGCCGGCGTCAGAGCCCCTCGGTCTGGGCAGCGCGTCCAGCAGCGGGAACAGCACGCTCTGGGAGCACATCACTCGTTACCTTGCACATGATAGTGTTGGCCCTGGCAGCGGCTGCAGGCGCGCCGGCGTCAGAGCCCCTCGGTCTGGGCAGCGCGTCCAGCAGCGGGAACAGCACGCTCTGGGAGCACATCACTCGTTACCTTGCACATGATAGTGTTGGCCCTGGCAGCGGCTGCAGGCGCGCCGGCGTCAGAGCCCCTCGGTCTGGGCAGCGCGTCCAGCAGCGGGAACAGCACGCTCTGGGAGCACATCACTCGTTACCTTGCACATGATAGTGTTGGCCCTGGCAGCGGCTGCAGCGGCTGCAGGCGCGCCGGCGTCAGAGCCCCTCGGTCTGGGCAGCGCGTCCAGCAGCGGGAACAGCACGCTCTGGAAGCACGCCTCCCATCCTCCACCACCCATAGCTGACAGGCCCGGCACTAGCAGCGCTCGCTGGAGATATGCTATTGCACTGTTTGACACCTGTGTCAGACGAATTAGTCGAAAACTGAGTTAAAAGAACGACATGGAGGTCTGAGTGTTCGAATTTTTAGTATGTTATGTTACTTCAACTATATTAACTTTTTTTTTATTCAATGCTCGCTTACCCGGAAGAAACCTATTCACTTTGGCCTTGAAGTCCCTAGATTATCACCTGCTTAAAGGTCACTGCATACGCAGCGTAGTTACAACGTCGACGGAGCGAAGACGGGAAGGTTGTTTGGAAAACACGGACAGGTTTTATGCAGTGTTTAGCGACAGTGACGTGAAAGCATTGACGAAAAATCCCTTGAGAGAAGTAATACCGAGCAACCCAATTCCGCAACTAGAACAATTATTGTTTAGTGTGTCCTTTATTTATCCAATCAGTGCGCAAGTGTCCTTGACTGAGCCAATCAGAGCGCACTTTCGGTGCTGAGGAATTGTTGGAATAGATTTAACTTCATTGCGCTCCTTTGGGTTAATTGTACGATGTGTGAGTAACGGGCTGATTGGTGAATAAGACACGAACATCGCTACTAGATCTCCGGAACCGTGCAATACAGCGGATCCTAAGACGGAATGTGACGTTGCCGACGATATTTTTCCGTTCCGTGCCTGCCAAGTCCCCGAATCGTAACGCCCGTGACGTATGCACTTTTGTACATATTTTCTATGAAACAATGTTTAAAAAATAATTGTCGCCCAACGTCCAGCTTGAAAGACGTTACCTGTGCAGCGATCTTAACTTGGTGTATCTGGTTTCGAGGTTTGCTCGCCAGAGTCGAGCTGTATTGATGTTTAAAGCATAATAAGAAAAATAAAAATGGCTCGCATAATAATGCTACTTGAAGATACAAGTTTAACTATATTGTAGGCTTGAGTTAGATTTCGTTTATACACAAAAGTTTTTTCGACCAATAAGTTCATCCTTCGATTTCGTGGAACCTTATATATACCATTCATCATAGGAGAAAAAAGTATGATGAACGAATTGGAGGGCTTTTTTATCAGAACATGATAAAACTGACCTGTTTCCGTCTGTCTGTACAGAATTGTGCTATTCCTTGCAGGAGAGGCTTCCACGCCACCTCCCATAGATCGTAGTCTTCGGCACCTGAAATTATTACGTAGATTTAAACATTCCCTTCACGATGCCGATTTAAAAGTAAAAAGAAAGACAGAGAAGACATAAGACGGAAAAAAATAAAACAATCTTTTTTTATCATTTGTGTAATTAAAATGTAACGCGGCAGCTGTCTCCTTTTCTCCTCGTGCCGTCGCACTCAGAGCATGCCTGCCTTACGATTAGAATTTATGAATTTTGTAAAACAAGAGCGGGTCGCAGACGTCGCTCCATAATAAAAAGTCACTTTTTTCGGGTTCTCAAGATTTTCTGTTTTATTGAGTTTGTAAGCTACAACGGTGCTGAGAACCATACACGACCCATTATTTCCCCTATTTCTCCTGGTCACGCTATAAATCTTTTTTTTTAATGTTTTCTAATACTTTGTAGAAGGTTCTTACATAAAAAACGGTAGGGTAGGTTCGGGTAGAGTAGGGTAGGGTATAGGGTAGGATATTACGCAAACGAAGTCGCGCCGGGCAGCTAGTATAATAATATAATTAAATAATTACCTTGTCCCTGGTCAGCTTCGTCCCGCCACCATTTGAATATTTGAGCAGTGCGGCTGTGTAACGTGTGCATTAGATCCAGGAGCTATAATGTTATTTAAAATATGAAAACCAATTTCTGCGAATTCCTAAAATTTAATGATTGATTTTAAATACTAATACAATACTAATTTCAAGATATTTGACAGACAAATGCAATTTTCATTGGTTTTTCAAAACCCTCCGATATGAAATATAATATAAAACGGGTAAAAACTGAAGTGCCGTAAAGATTATCATCTAGGTTAAGCCGGCTAGAACTAGGCGCAGCCAGTTGCATTTGGTTAAACTCAAAAACTATTTATTCACAAAAAAAGCCTAAATCAACACGCGGCAGCTAGATTTAGCCATCATTAAGTGTCAAGACATGTAAATATATAACGTGTAATAGAAAGGGTATATAATCTACCTAGCGAGATTATAAACTCCCCGATAAATTGTGAACAGCCCCTGTACCACGAGTTTTCTACACTAACGTAATCCACAGACGCTAGCGACTACAATGAAACATTTTGCATGAAATACTTTCAAAGATACTGTTACTGTGTGTGTTTAAAATAAATATGAGACGTAGTAAGTAGTTCATTAGTTATTGATGATATTTTAAATAGCTGTTCAACATTCAATATTCTGTTAAAAATGTAAAATTAAGTAATTTATGTATAAACATAATTTTAATAAGTTTATATTATATTGTACCTATTTATTTGCTGTGCCCTAACAGGGTTTCATGTTGTGCCATATTAAATAATATTTGGCATCTTATCTACACATGAAAAATGCAATAAACATTTGAATTTGACATATCCATAACAGTACAGTCGAGGACATAAATATGTATACAATTAGTAAAATTCAACAACGGTTTCCTCTTAAACTACTGATTGAAATTATGAGATATTATAAAGGCAGAATCTTCTAACATATACTATTATGATTTGTGTAATAGCTTAACACTTAAATGTTAAACATGCGAGAAAATCGCTTTTGAATTTCAAAAAGTGTATACATATTTATGTCCTCGACTGTACATGACTTCTTTGGTACTAGGCGCACAGATCGCAAAAGAGAAAATTGTATAACAATATTAGCAAGTGACGTGAAAAGATAATGACCCTCATAGAGCGGTGACACGTCGGTTATGACTTTAATTCAATAAACTTGGAAGCAAACATTTGGTATGAATTATTGAGTAATTTATTTTGAGCGAATTTTTTTATAGTCTATACCTTTTTTTTTTTTTTTAATGTGTATAGGCCTGTGTTTGACCACAATCTCAGTATGGTAAGTGATGATGTAGTCGAAGGTGGTAAGCACACAAAACCTAGAAGGAACTGGCTCTCAAGTGTAGCTGACGGAACACACCGATAGGTGCTTGGCGACAGATTTTCAACTTGAGGGTGGTAGCCAGCCAGATGGGTACTGCAAAGTACCCTACCACCGTGCTATGGTTTCCTCACGATGTTTTCCTTCACCGAAAGCTCAAGCTCATTGTAGGATTCGAACCCGGGACCTTCGTCTCGGTATCCGACCTCACTACCACTGAGCTATCATCGCCTTAAACCTGATGTAGTCTTCACAACTTTCGGATAAATATTATATTTCTGTTAGAGGTTGTATAAGTTACTTACTTGTATGCTGACCATGTGGTACTGGTCGAGGGTGTCTCCATCCTCATCGCTGGAGTCTCGGCGGCGCCGGGCCGAGCTCGGCCGGGACTTGTCGCCGGACTTGCTCGACTTCTTGCCTGAACGTACCATTATATACCTTATTACTTATATACAGAATTCTAAAATTTGTTTCGATCGACGCGTTCGGCTCGGATAAGTGTGCGTTCACCTTTAGATAGCGATAAAACTTTCGTCAAAATATATAAAGGCAAACAAATGGGATTGTTGTGAGCCACAGAAAACAGATTCCTGCAATGCAATATTAATATTTTTTTTAATCTTAAAGTTATTAGGCGAATGCTATAATAGGGATGATGACAGAGTAAAAAAATCTAATTAGTCGATCAGTTAGAATATCAAAAGATATTGGACACGTATTTAAAACTTAATCAAATCAATTTGTCAAATTGACACATATAAAGCGCGTTAAAGTTCGGGAGTGGGGGCTCATTACGTATTGATTAAAAAGTGTACTCTAACGTGATGTCACGCGGAACTTCAACCCACAATATCTAAGTATATTTTCGTTTAATTGACAAAAGAACAAATACGTGTCTACAATTTTTTGATAATGAATATGATTGACTATTTTTTTTTTTCAGGAATCTAGCAAAAGTATACATACTGTGTTGCAGCGTGGCGCTTGCGAAGACCCTGACAGCCCGCACCGCGGCGCGACAGTTGTACGGCGTCACGTGAGCGACGTCCCGCACCACCAGCGCCAGCGCCTCGCAGCACCGCGCCAGCGCCGAGCTGCGGTGAGCCCGCAGCGATACCACTGCGCGGTCTATGTCCGACCACAAGGGGCTGGAACCCGACTCCTTCTTCACCTGCATATCAACATAACATTTGGATTCGGACAAACGAAACAGACAAATGGAGTAACATTATTAGCACCTGGTACCACAGAGAAGGTACAGGAAAGGCAGATAAAAAGTTTTTTTTTTTTTTTTTTTATACCACTTAGTTGGCAAACAAGCATACGGCCCGCCTGATGGTAAGCAGTTACCGTAGCCTATGGACGCTTGCAACTCCAGAGGTATCACCCGCGCGTTGCCAACCCTAAGATAGGGTGAAACCGAAACAGTTGCCGGAGGCTTTTGCCAAAGGGCGCACAGATTAGTAATCAAACATTAACCCCCTTATTAATAAATAAGGTGTAAGTCAGTCTTGTAATACCCAGGTATTAAGATAGCCTCATCCCTATTTGTTTATATGACATTAGAAAGTGACGGATAATATTTTAATCCTAGGCACTTGGCTTAAACCTTATTTATTAATATGGGGGTAAAAGATGGAAACTGATATAATATACTTATATAATATATTATTTATATATATAATTTTCAAAAAGATGCATTTCAAAATACTCATCCTATATACGAATTTCAAAAGATATGTTGTTGGTGAATATTACAAATTATATGGGACTAAAGTGAGAGCCTTGAGGTATACCAAAAGGTAGTTTTTAATCATATAATTACAATTATTTTATATACAAAAAGAGGCAACATACACTGATTTCGGTGAGGAGACTGCCCTTAAGAAAATGGTGCCATAAACAACCATGCCTTCAAGTCATACATATCTCTTGGTATATCATGTCATAGCAGGCCAAACATAGGCGTTTTCGGCTGCTCGCGACCCCTTAGGTATGTTTTTATTACTATGTAAACTGGAAAGTGTGCCAAACCTGAACATGACGTTTAAAACTAACAGATAATAAAGTACAGTCGAGGACATAAATATGTATACACTTAGTAAAATTCAACAACGGTTTCCTCTTAAACTACTGATTGAAATTATGAGATATTATAAAGGCAGAATCTTCTAACATATACTATATTATGATTTGTGTAATAGTTTAACACTTAAATGTTAAACATGCGAGAAAATTGCTTTTGAATTTCAAAAAGTGTATACATATTTATGTCCTCGACTGTACTCACTAATATCCATCCTTGTGTTTGTGGAGAGTGTGACAACTCGCTCTCTGACGACACGCTGGTCGGTCGTCTGTCACTCTCGTCTTCTGATCCCTCAGAACGACTCGATGCTGTAGATTAAATTAATAGTATTACTACTCATCAAGGGCGTCGCCAAGGGGGGGCAAGGAGGGGCAGCTGCCCCCCCCTAGAGATTCTAAATATATATGTATATAGTACTAAGATACTGTTGTTATTACAATCGCTGTAGATGTAAGGCTCGTAGTACAAGTGAAAAACTTCATGTGCTGTCGACTTTACCTACAATTCATACCTACTTTTCTTAAAAGTATGAATTGTAGTAGGTAAAGTCAACTTGCCCCCCCCTGCGCCATCGGCTGGCGACGCCCTTGCTACTCATGATTCTACTATAGCTTTGAAGTCAGATGGAAAAACATATTCAAATCATTTGTATTTATCGGAAAAATATTTACATAGGTAAATAATAAATAATGGCTCCTGCACTAGGATAAACCTGTATCCATTCCATACATACAAACAGGTGAAGCTAATAAAATGATGCTGTTGTTGGTGAGCCTGACGCCGCGATTATGTTTGCTTGAGATCTCCCGTGAAAACCACTTGATTGGTAGGAAGCTGCTGATATTTACCTCGTGCACTACTGTTTGGTGCTGTATGAGGCTCTTGATGCTTACAACTTGAACACCACTTGCTAGGGGCTGTAAGCTGAGCGTTCTTGCTAGCTCAGCACGATGATGGTGTGACTGCATGTTCACTTGATGATGATATCGCGCCTGTTGGCTCACCTTGCGTATGCTTGCTGATAGCGAGCAGAGCATCCCGCCCGCCGAATTGATGACAGCCACGTAGAGCGACGGTTCGGAGGTTATGCCGACCGCGTGGTCCGCATTCGACCAACCCGCGCGCTAGGTCAAGTTGTTCGCTCGAAGGAACAATATGTAGGGCCGTAAACCCTACATTGTGGTGATATGAATTCAGTATGGGCTGATGGCCTCACACTGATGATGTTGTGCTACATGATGATGATGATGGGAGGCGGCTCCCGGGAGTGATAAATAAAACCACCTTTTGCGAGTGCTGTAGCGACACTAATTTATTTATTGCTTTGATATAATAGTTTCACCATTCGGTACAAAAATGCAAGCTTGGCAGTTTGCGGCATACATAAATTATCTATATGAAAATAAATAACCATGTACGGTTGCCCGTACAGCGTGTAAAAAAATTGAGTTGAAACAAGTTTTTTGTTAAAAATTCAATTTTTGACCGACTTCAAAAAAAGGAGGAGGTTCTCTCCAGATTCCATTCCATACATACAAACAGGTGAAGCTTATAAAAGCGTGTAAAAAATTGAGTTTAAACAAGTTTTTTTGATAAAAAATCAATTTTTGACCGACTTCAAAAAAAGGAGGAGGTTCTCAATTCGTTTTTTTTTTATGTTTGTTACCTCATAACTCCGACATTTATTAACCGATTTGAAAAATTCTTTTGTTGTTTGGACGGGAAGTGTACCCTACTTCCCGTTTGGTCCAATTGTCAGGTCAGGATTCGATTACTTTTTAGTGTACTTTGAAGTTGATTAAAGTTTTTTGTAAAACAGTTTTCGATTATAATACAAGCATTTTATGGTGACTTTGGGTCGTGGTGATTTGGGTCGCTCACTTCCCTCCTATATTGCGAGGAGGGCGATGGCTGCCACACGCGTCATACTTGTGAACAGGTGCTGCTTGTGGGGGCTGGTCTGCTTGAGTTTGCTATTTATTTACTTATTAAATATTTATTCAGTCTTCTTTGTAATTTTGCCGCCGCGCCGGGGCACGCAATTGTTTTCAGTGCGATAAGAATGTAAATATAATGTAATGAATCTAAGCATGTTTTGAAAAGAGTAATTGCTGAGTTTATTGCTGGCTCATCTCAGCAAATGCAACCTTCCGAACTGGTATTAGAGTATTAGAGTCAGACTTTTCATAAGTGCCTGCGAAGGTCTATTTGAATAAATGATTTTGAATTTGAATTTGACTGTACTTTTTGTTGTCTGTACTTGCAGTGTCATACAATATACTAATGTATACCAAAGTAGGCACGCGTGGTGTAGTATCTGCCATTCCGATTTACCCTTACGCTGCACGATATCTAAATATATAGTGAACACAATACATACTGGTGACTGCTGCATTGTTGTGTTGTTCGGGCCATGCGCCGGCGCCGGCGGCACAGAGCAGCGCGAACACCACGTCCCAGTCGCCCGCGCTGTGCACGTTCTGTGCCGACGTCTTCACCACCTCGTACACGCCGCACGATATCTAAATATAACACACTTTCATCAGGTTTATGTATGGAAATGCTGTGGAAAAATGCCTGGTAGATTTAGAGGTGATAAGTACCAAATGATCTTTATTAAGTTTAATAGATAGTTCTATCCGGAACGGATGTAAATTCAAAATGAAAACTTAGTTAAAATTGGGATAAAATGTTGGGGTATCAAGGATATAAGTGATCCAAGATATTAAAAGCATAATTGTTTCTATAAATTCTGAAAGAAAATGTACATAACAAAGACCTAATAAGTTAATTATGAAAATCTCAAAAAACAATACGCACCTGTTTATTTAACATAGATATAGGCCACATACCATCACAATAACACAAGTACAAACAAAGCTACATATAACTCTTCAAATAGGGTGTGAAGAGATTTCTGCAGGGTCGGCAACGCGCGAGTAACACCCCTGGCGATGAAAGCGTCCATAGGCTGCGGTAACCGCTTACCATCAGGCGGGCCGTATGCTTGTTTGCTACCTAAGTGATTTAACCTTTATTCATAAACTGATAAATGGATTGTTTGATGCACCTGATCTGCTATAGCTAGTAAATTTTAATGTTTCGCGCGTAAATGTTACATATCATAACCGTAAAACTTTTAATATCGGCCGCAGCCGTACAGTTCATAAACAACATTATCCTTTCTATCGTATTCTGGAACAATATGAGTCTATCAGATATGAGTATGATATTTTCTTTGGTTCTCGGCCTCAATTAACAAACGTTGTTTTTAAGTAGGTAATTAAAATTTATTTGATTAGTGATTATAAATTAATAATGTACTTGTTATAATATTGTTTGTAATTTATATTTTTTTAAGTATATTGTTGGTGGTGGGATATATTATGCTCTTATTTAAGCATGTTCTCATCTAGAAGGTCGTACACAAATATGTATTTTAATCCAATCATTGTTTATAAGTAGTTGAGTGTATCGACCAGTTTTGTGAAACTAATAAAAAACAACTCACAACATCAGCGTGTTGATAGAACAGCTTGTAGGGCAGGTTGAAGAGCATGGTGAGGTGGTGCAGCACGCTGTGCGCGCAGTGGTCGCAGCGCATCAGTCGTGCTGCCGTGCGCAGCAGCGCCGTCAGCGCGCGCGTCAGCGTGCCCCCACCGCCGCCCGCGCCCCCCGCCCCGCCCGCCGACCACGACCAGCGCACCACGCGCTCCATGTGCGCCGAGCTGCACTCCCATACCGACAGGAGCCGGTCCCTGTACGGCACATTTACAAATTCAGACAATAGCCGGCCCCATCCACTAACGTTCTTTCTTTACTTTACCTATCGTACAATCTGTAGGGGAACGCGAAAGGGTAGAATAAATCCGTTAAGGCCACTAACTTAACAATGATCTTACATTCTTCCCTGTCACTTTACCATGACACGCCAGTCCGACGGAATGAACAATCCTTCGATCAGCATCCACACAAAAGGGTACATTCCTTTTGGATTGTCAAACGCGATCAAGCTTAAGGATTAAATGTCAGTGGATGGTCACAATCCTGTTATTTCTTGGGGATTGTTGACTTTTATGAGGAAAGCCCGTCATTTTGTATGATCATTAAGGAATATTTTCGCGACGCTCAATCTTGTCGGAAATACAAACGGGCACTATCTTACTTAGTTATCGCGACGGTCATTCGCGACAGGACAGAACCACGGATTTTAATACCTTCTAATTTGGGAAATCACTCTAGTGGATGCCCCGCTAATATTATAGGAATAAGAGCAGGTGCAAAATTCTATAGCTTTTATGGAGGTGCAAAGTGGATGGCACCTCCATTTATAACCCAATTTCTGTAACAGTGCACCTGTCAATGTCAAAATATTGTCACGATGACTGCCGATTAGTAGCGTCAGCAATAGTATTTTTACTTAACTGCGCGAGTTACGAGAAAGAGTTTTGCTTTTGTATCATTTAATTAAATGATTTAATAATTATTTTAGATATTATAGGTACAGCTTAATGCCTTATCTCCTTAAGTAGTACATTATGATACATGTGTTCAAAGTTGGTAATTACACTCGAGGCGGTATTAAGCGATTAAAGAGCCGAGAGTGTAATGATCAATGCAAACGCGTGTCACACGACGTTTTTCAACAGACTTGCCAGGAAAAAACAGACTTGTATTTTTTATAAACAGAGTAGATTTTTTGATAATAATCAACCACACAATGAGAACGTTAGCAAATGTGGCGCGCAAGTTTTTTTTATTGACTGCCGTGATCTGTCAAACTATTTTACCCGTTTAAATTAAGAATGCTTGGTCTACACACATATCACTTGCAGTTTGGTACAAACTTATCATAATCGGGATTATAACTATCATAAAACTGTGCGGTAATGTAAAGTAAAAAGCACTAGTGCGTAATAAGCTGTATTAAGATACTGATAACGGGGCAATAAATGACACTTTACGAGCGAGTGTGTTGAAAAAAACATTACCTGTTTTGTATGAGAGTCTGTCCCAATAGTTCCAAGAAGAATATAGTAATGTCCTCCAACTGTGGGTTGAGTTGTAGACTTTCCGAGTCCGGCGGAGTTCCCACTGTCACCATGGCTTGCACCAATTCCTGTGAATTTTTAATTTATGTTAATTTAAGCGCCAATTTTGGGAAAATTCTCTTTCCATCTAAAGAAGAATCATCAAATTCGATTCAGATGTTCCCATGTATACAGAGTTCTTATATCCTGTAATTGATTGCTTAAATGCTGTCAGAACCCTCGAAAGCTTAGATTATGCGTTATGAGAAACCATAAAATAATTCCAGTAAAAGTTTCATGGTTTTAGAAATATTTGTAATTCAGATTTTGTAAGTTTTTTTTTCTAGAAAATACAATAGACTTTTTTTTACAAAAAATATGTACTAAATACAATCTATTATATAGAAAATTTCCTCAAGCCTGCCGCTGCTTCCGATTAACGGCAAGGTTCAGGCTGGCAGCGTTTCCTATTTGGATAGCCAAGCTGACGCCATGGCGGAAAAAGCTCCCCGCCCGCTGGTCTCCGGAGGTCTCGATCAATTTTGAAGACAAGATGCGAGCAAAACGGCGAGCTTCGGACCCCCACGGTCTCAAGGTCTCGACCGCAAAAGGCATAAAAATATTATTGGGTCCAGTATTAGTGGGTTTTTTTTAATCTTACGTTTTATTTTTTGTTCATGTGTTATTCTTACCTGCAAACTCTCCAACTGAAGAAATTTAGTTTCTGTAATGAGTAGCCCGGGGAAGTTGCACTTGGCGACGCATTCTGTCGCTGCATCTATTAAGGTCTTCTCGTGAGGAGTTGGCGCTCTCATGCCTAGACGGAGGGAAATATTATTGTTTTCAGGTATTCCATTAAAACTACCACCGTCGTGGTAGGTACCTGGATGGGTGACCGCCTATTGGTATTTCAAATCGAGCGTTTCCGTGCTTCGGAAGGCACGTACAGCCGTTGGTCTCGGTTATCACTTAATTGTGATAGTCGTTAAGCTAGTTGGAGGCCTTCTAGGCGGCTTGAAAACTCCAACAGTAGGTTGACCACTAGCCTACCTCCACCGATCCGCAGTGGGCACGCGTGGTGGAGTATCTGCCCATTCCCTTTCACCCTGATTTGTGAAAGGAGGCCTGTGCTCAGCAGTGGGACATTATAGGCTGATAATGATGATGATTCCATTATAAAGCATATTTTCTATAACATTTTACGCGAAATATCCGATGACCCGTGACATACGGACGGACCATCGACGAAAAACTCTTAGTAGTAATACAGAGGAATCCGAATCCACAAATAGTATGTGTTTTTGAACTGATTATTAATAGTATCGACCAATAACTGCATTTAAATGTTTAGGGACTAAGCCAGTCACAAAATGAAAGTAATTTTGCTTCTTTGGGTTTATTGATCGATAGGACGAACAGACAGCCCGCTAACAGTCCGGTCCCCGGACAGGAGTGTGGAGGCAGGCGCGAGATAATAAATGAATAGTACATTGTGCAAATTTGATTATTAACAGTCGAGGCGGTATGAAGCGATAAGGGAGCCGAGATTGTAATAGATCAATGCACACGAGTGTCATACGACATTTTTCCACACACTTGCGAGGAAAAAAACACCCTTCAATATTGCAATAATTGTCACTTTACGAGCGAGTGTGTTGAAAAATTATCTATGAGTACATTTATGTTGCTTGCCAGTGTACCTGCGCAAACATTCCCCATTACGCTCAAATTGTGCCAAGAAGTTTGCCGGGATCTAAGCTAGACTAATGTGTACATACCAGACTCTCCAAGGGCGATATAGGAGTAGAGACTGGAGAGGAGACCAGCATCAGCTCCGCGGGCAGCCTCGCGCACCAGCGACACCGTGCCGCTTGCTGCTAGGTAATCTTCTGCTTCTATCAGCGACTGTCGACAATGCGTTACATGAGATACGTCTTTCACTTTATCAAAAAATATTAGACACGTATTTTATCTTTTCTCAACTAAACAAAAATATACGTACGTAGATATCGAGTGTTGAAGTTGCGCGCGCTCACGAGCCGTAACTCCCGAACTTTGACTCGCTTTATCTTCGTCAATTGTTAATGATTTGATAAAGCAAAATACACGTGTCCAATATTTTTTGATAATCTAAATGACGGACTAATTAGAATTATAATTTTTTTACCTAGGAATCATCCCTATTTGTTAACATGTAGGTTTCGAACTAATTGCATAAACACTTTATCACTTTATGATTATCAGCGAGTAGAAGCTTAAATTAAGCGACTTTTAATGGAGCTACCCGCTCTTGTTTGACAATTTTAAAGGTACACATTAAACGCAAGGCGCAGGCGTGCTCTGAGTGTCGCGGCACGAGGAGAAAGCGAGACAGCTTCTGCGTTACAACTTTTTATAAAATATCTTAAAATACATAATCGCTAAAAAACAGTTACAGATGTTATCAATTCTGAGTGTAGTAGTGAGTTTAGACGCGCGACGCAGGACCAGCTGCGCCTTGGCGGAGTGTCCTAGTGAGTGTTACATACCTTAGGCAGCAACTGTCCCACATAGAGCGTGTTCAGTATCTCCAGCAGATGTCTCCAGGCGTCGCGCACGCAGTCCGCGTGTCTGGCCGCCACTGTACACGCGCGACGCAGGGCCAGCTGCGCCTTGGCCGACTGTCCTAACGTTACACCTGGGGAAAATGGAATTTATGATAATAATCTGCTGAGATCAGGGCCTTCAGGGCCGAACCTCGGCTCAGGGCTGTTACCGATGGGAGCCAAAACATGAAATTAATGTTAAAAAATACCTTGCTTGCTTCCCGTTTCTCCTGTCAAAGGCCGACTTTCAAAACGGTGGTAAAATCAATAGCTTTGACCTTAATGTTCCTAAATAAATAAGACAAACGTTAAGAAATTCCACTGACCTATAGCAATATAATTAGGATGATGCGGCGTCAGCAGTCCAGTAAACTTGCACAGCGTGAGCAGCAGCGTGTCTAGTGTGAGCGAGTCGGGAGGCAAGCGCGCCAGTAAAGCGGCACATCTCTCCAGCCCCTGCAGCGCCAGCAGCGCTGCGCTGTCGCTGGTGCGGTTACTCTCTATCTCCTCAGGAGTGGGTGCGGGCGCGCGCTCGAACGCTGCTGAAAGCGCTGTTACCTGGATACGGGTTCAAATTTTAATTTAAACCATTTGGTTATACTTTTTTGGTGGAGATTTCACCGTGGAATTTCAGAACTACAAGGCACAGTAGTGTAGTACCCAAATGATAAGGCGCGTCGTGATTCTTCGTTCGCACAGAAAAGAAAGTATGGCCCCGAAGATTAACGAAAGAATGCTTAAAACTTACATTCAACCTTACATCACTACGATAATGTTCATAATACACTGCAACTGTTAGTTCCGTCTCACTCGGACGGAAGTCACGCCCCTCCGCACACATGGCGGCAGCTGCCGACCAATAGCATTTCCCGCGCTTTGAAAATGTATCTTCTGCGCAGGTACATCGGTAAGCCATATTAGTTGGGTACTACTGTAAGTGTATACTAACAGTAGGCGGACAAGCCACAGCGAAGAGCCTGGCGTGGTGCGGATGCGGATTGGCTGCGAGGCTGAATGCGGCGGCTGCAGTGGCGCCGCGCCGCTGCAGCACGCGCCACAAGTACGCGTCGCGGACTGGCCCGGTGCGCTCCGCTGGCATTACCATCTCCTCATTCCTTATACGACAAGGACAATAATCTGGATTAAGATAACTGTTCATGGCTAAAAGAGCAAAATAAATATCCTGGGACATTCCTCACACACGGTCACCTGATCCCAAACTAAGCACAGCTTGTACTATGGAAACCAGATAACTGATATAATACATATACTACTTTTTGTTTGTAAATATATACTTAATATACATAATTACACCCAGACTCAGGATATACAGACATGTTCATGCACACAAATGCATGTCCTGTGTGGGAATCGAACCCACGACAAGCGGCGCGATAGGTGGAACCTTTACCAGACTCTTAACCAACTGGCCCGTCAAATAATCAGACTTATTCAAAACATCTTTGAGTGTGATGTGAGTTTTCAACGTTGAATTTTAGTGCAATATTTTATTTGTATAGTTTAAACTGAAACGATTCTGATGAAAAAAAAGACAGTCTATAGTTTTTTTTTATATACGACTAAGTCGATATAAAAACATACGGGCCACCTGATGGTAAGCGGTTACCGCAGCCATATAGACGCTTGCAACACACGAAGCATCGCTCAAGCGTTTCCGACCTTACTCACGCGCAGGAACACAATTAGACACAAGATTTACCCAGTGGATCTGCTTTTGAGCGAATAAACGCTACGCTCTACCTCTCTTAATGCAGTAAGAGAGAGACAGAGCAAAGCGCCTTTTCGCTCAAATAGCATCTCGACTGGGTAAGAGCCACTAAAGCCACTGCAGCTCATCTAAATCGAAACTCACTTAATAGAATGGAATATTTCCTCGAGCATGGTCTGATCGAAGTCCCCAGATCCGTTGCACCCTCGCAGGTTCTTGACGAAGTCCTCCACAGTCATCGGCACGTTGAGCTTCTTAGCGTTGTGGTTGTGCTGGTCCATGTTTAACATGATCACTGCGTACGCGAGCCGGAACGCGGCGTCGGTGTTCGCGAACGGCTCACCGTTTGTTGACTGTGAGATACAAACGGAAATATGGATTTTTGGTACTAGATAAAGTGCTCTGAAATATCCTTGCGATGATCTAAAGAATCACATGTAAAATCGCATGGACGATTTTTTTACTTGAATCCAATTTGTAGGGCAGGAGAGGGACGTAACTCACAGAGGTGTCAATCTATACAAAATCGGCTATACTATTTAAACTGCAGCTGGGCTAAAAAGGAAGCTAAAGCAATATAGCTACGCAATTAATTTTTTCGAATTCTCGGCAGATCTTAAGTGATTCCAATATTTTTTGGTAAAATAGTTACTC
This sequence comes from Achlya flavicornis, assembly GCA_947623365.1. Taxonomy (NCBI): domain Eukaryota; kingdom Metazoa; phylum Arthropoda; class Insecta; order Lepidoptera; family Drepanidae; genus Achlya; species Achlya flavicornis. The sequence continues at coordinate 1,802,873 of OX392483.1, read as the reverse complement.
ATTGTATACAATTCAATTCATTAAAAGATTTGGAATTTATGAATTGCATAAGATCTGCTTTAAACTCGAAAAAATGAATTGCGTTAGCAATATTGCTTAGCTTCGTTTTTAAGGGGCCTGATGTGGCGCTCTATGGTTCATGAAAATCTAATCTTCTCACTGTCCAATTCAGGTTTCAATTCAAAAGGAGATGTATGGAGAAAAGTATGTCTACCAGCAACAGATGCAGCTGTAACTGCAAGGTTGTCTGGTTGCAACTATAAACAATTAAAAGATATGTGACGAACGCATCATTTTATCATAGATATTAGGAGTGTCGTATTTAAGTGTAAGTGTTGTGTTGTGTACTGACGTGCCAGCGGTCCGAGAAGCGCTCCATGACGAGGAAGATGAGCGGCGCCTCGCCGGGCAGCCGGAACGTCTCCAGGTAGAGGCGCAGCGCCTGCTCGATGCGCAGCCCGCTGTAGTCGAAGCTGTCCGCGAACGTAAGTGTAAGTGTTGTGTTGTGTACTGACGTGCCAGCGGTCCGAGAAGCGCTCCATGACGAGGAAGATGAGCGGCGCCTCGCCGGGCAGCCGGAACGTCTCCAGGTAGAGGCGCAGCGCCTGCTCGATGCGCAGCCCGCTGTAGTCGAAGCTGTCCGCGAACGTAAGTGTAAGTGTTGTGTTGTGTACTGACGTGCCAGCGGTCCGAGAAGCGCTCCATGACGAGGAAGATGAGCGGCGCCTCGCCGGGCAGCCGGAACGTCTCCAGGTAGAGGCGCAGCGCCTGCTCGATGCGCAGCCCGCTGTAGTCGAAGCTGTCCGCGAACGTAAGTGTAAGTGTTGTGTTGTGTACTGACGTGCCAGCGGTCCGAGAAGCGCTCCATGACGAGGAAGATGAGCGGCGCCTCGCCGGGCAGCCGGAACGTCTCCAGGTAGAGGCGCAGCGCCTGCTCGATGCGCAGCCCGCTGTAGTCGAAGCTGTCCGCGAACGTAAGTGTAAGTGTTGTGTTGTGTACTGACGTGCCAGCGGTCCGAGAAGCGCTCCATGACGAGGAAGATGAGCGGCGCCTCGCCGGGCAGCCGGAACGTCTCCAGGTAGAGGCGCAGCGCCTGCTCGATGCGCAGCCCGCTGTAGTCGAAGCTGTCCGCGAACGTAAGTGTAAGTGTTGTGTTGTGTACTGACGTGCCAGCGGTCCGAGAAGCGCTCCATGACGAGGAAGATGAGCGGCGCCTCGCCGGGCAGCCGGAACGTCTCCAGGTAGAGGCGCAGCGCCTGCTCGATGCGCAGCCCGCTGTAGTCGAAGCTGTCCGCGAACGCGCCCAGCACGCTGCTGCCCACCCCGGATTCCGGCTCGTCACGGGACGAACGCTTGCAGATGTACTCACCTGCCATTCAATACATACAGTAAGATAATATTTTATAAGGACGACCAAAAACTGTAACGATACAAGAAAACATCGAAAAAATCCACAATATGCTAATGGTCGATCGGCGCTCAAAAGTGCGAGATACATCGAAGAAAAATCCCTTTAGTAATACTGAAGTTCTGAAAAAAAAATCCGCAAGTAGTCAGTGATTTGTCACTTATTATGAAGAGTGAGGGAGGACCAATCAGTGCATCGTGTTTTTTTGACTTGGCCAATCAGAGTGCATGCGTCCTTGACTTAACCAATCAGAGCGCATTGTCGGCGGTGGGAAATTGTCGGAATATACTTCAACCAGAGTGAACGTCATTCCACTTCTTTGGGTTCATTGTTCGATGGCGTGACATGACGTTAATTGAACATGAGAAAGCTTTGTGCAAGATGGGTGCCACATTAGTTAAACGTTGACTAAAAGCAAATGGGTAAACGACTCTCCCTAGAAGTTTGCACCGTTTATAAAGGATCCGAACGAATTTGTGAGGAGATTTGTAACTATGGATGACGATGACATGGTGGGTTCACTACACACCAGAAACCAAACAGTGGGTAGAAGAGATGTCCCAAAAATAATATGAAGTCGATTTCATTGGCCGGGAATGTCATGGCCAGTGTTTTCTGGGATTCAATAGACATTCTACTTATTGATTTCCTTGAAATGGGTAAAAAATTAATGGAGAATACTACGAAAATCTTCTAGACTTAAATTTTCACGCAGTACTTGAAAATATTCGTGAGAAGGGACCAGATTTGCGTAAGATTTCTGGAGCGGAATCAACTTATTGGTAACGCCAGACTATGTGCATTGAACTACAGGGCCCCCCTTGTTATTCTTGTTCTCGTTGGCTAGGGTGACGCTTTCGCAATGCTTTCCCCATTTTTGGCAGTTCGTAGGTCAACAAGGTCCAATGTAATTCATTGTAATCATTACCTAGACAAGCTGCACCGTATTATGATACTTACGACATCCTTTATCTATCATCATCAGCCCATAATGTCCCACTGCTGAGCACAGGCCTCCTTTCACAAATGAGGGTGAAAGGGAATGTGCAGATACTCCACCACGCGTGCCCACGCGCGGAACGGTGGAGGTAGGCTAGTGGTCAACCTGCTGTTGGAGTTGTCAAGCCGCCTAGCAGGCCTCCACTAGCTTAACGACTATCACAATTAAGTGATAACCGGGACCAACAACTTTGCGCACCTTTGGAAGTACGGAAAATGCTCGAGTTGAAATACCACTAGGCGGTCACCCATCCGGATACCGCCCACAGCGGTGATTGCTTAACTTAACCCATATCTATACTAGAGTTAATAATAGACACATATAGCGTGAGGAGGAGAAACGCCCTAATGTAAAAAAATGGCTGCCGGGTTTTCTGCGAAAATTCTAACCTAAAGAACTTAAAATATCAAAATCTTATCTTACCTATCATCTTCTTGTCAAGATGTGGGTTCTCCCTCAAGAAGACGGCCACTTCATGAGGGTCTAACGGTGTTGCCAACACTCCGTGCTCTTGCAGGTACTCTATGCCGCGCTCTGGTTTCTGGTTGAAGAATTCTGTGCCTTGGGTTACCCACTGTTGAAATTAATGTTAGAAGAATATTTTTATTGTCTTTGTGTTTATTAACAGATACTTTTTTTAATGGAATGAAAGTTTGATAATTATAATTGAACTGTTTTACAAAAAACTAAACATTCCAAATCAGTTAATAAATGACGGAGTTATGAGGTAAAAAACATTTAAATAATTGGACTGTTTTACAAAAAACTTAAACCGACTAAAAGAAATAAAGGCACTAATGTCGATTTCAAAATTGCTACCAATGTTTTATTATAAAGTTATTTAGTTGCGGATTTCCGTAAATGGAGGTACTTCGCCTTTCGAGCTGTACTTTGTGAGAAAAAGTCTATGCTCTCTTCTTGCATACTACTGCCATGGTTTTCCCCGGGGAGTACAGCATGGGGTTCTTCAGCAACACACGGGTGATACCCCTGTTATTGCAAGCATCAAAAGGCTACCACCGCTTACCATCAGCAAGCTTGCCGCTTGTTTGCCATCTAAGTTTAAAAAAGACAAACATACCTTTTTCATATTCCTAATATTATCCAACTCGGCTTCCGTAGGCAAATTCGCCGTCCCCTTATGTCGACCGGTCCTCCCCCCTCCATAATACTGACTGATATCATGCGTAACGTGGTCACTGACCACTGACGAGTCATCCATACCACCCAGCTCTAAAGAAACATGCCCACCACGACCATACTTTGTATCCTTCTCCTCTTCTAACTCACATATATCCGTCTCGCTCTTACACTCCTTAGCTTGATTACCCATCTCTATAGCTTCTATTATTGTCAGCAAAGCTTCCAATGATAAGGAATGTATGTTGTGAGCATTTGACGACACGACGTTTTTTGATAGCAATTTAGTTAACTCCTCAAAAACGTTCATACAGTATATATCACAGTCGTAGTTAAGATACAGCTCTGTACATAGGCCAGGTATTCTAAATAATTGGGCTAGACTTTCTAAAGCTAGATGGTGGATCTCTTTGAGTTCGTATATCGCTTTTGTAGTGTCCGATGATATGATTTCAATGATCTTTTTGAAGAATGCCTCCATTTGGAATTTTAGGTGGACGCGTAGTGCTTCGAATAGCAGAAAGGTCACTTGAAGGTCGAGGGCGAATATTGATATTCTTTCTGTGCTTAGTAGCTGTGGACAAGCGAAAATTTACATAAGCACACACTCACTTTAGACACAGATTTAAGACGTAACAGATATCTCTTTCTTCAGCGAAGTTACGCTATTTTGAGGTCTATTGCCGTGACGCTAAAATTCATATTGCTTCGCTCTATATCGGCGAGTCGGCTAGATCCCACGCATCCGCGCCGCTCGCCCTTGAACGCGGCACGTGGCGATAGGGTTGTATCGATTCTGATGTTCTTAGCTGGACACCTGCCTACATCTAACAATCTACCAATATCTTAGCCTACCGCGAGTCTTTCAACACGCGCTGTCTCCTAAGAAAACGCTGTCATGATCGAACGAAGATTATAAAATATAAATACAAAGACTGAATTTCAATATTTACATCAGTGTGAGGCCATCAGCCCACGCAGAATCGTTATCATCCCAAATGTAGGGTTAACGCCCCTACATAATGGTCCTTCGAGCCGGATCCGTACTGTACTAGAAATTTCACAAATCGAATTTAACTTTTCCCATACATTTCGTTAAAGCTAAAAGCTGTAAATTTCATTCAAAAAGTTAGGGATAGTGTGCCTGACTTTAACACTTAAGGTAGCCCTTACGCTGTTTCGCCTCAAATTTCCACCGTATATTGTATAGATTAGCAATAAGTTCCTTTATTAGTATGAAGTACTCACACTCAACAGATTTCTGCACAGTGGATCCTTAACGAGGTACAAGAGTGAAGGATACTGAGCCAACTGATCGGCCCCCACTTCCAGCGCGGTCCCCACTAGTGACAACCCGAGGTGGACCATCGCTGATGTGTTCTGAGCGTCCAGCGGGTTGCACAGGGATATCAGGAACCTGAAAGAGTTATTGATTTTAGCTCTGCTGGTAAGTGTCACAATTGGGACATTAAGACTTAGAGCGTAGCGTTTATTCGCTCAAAGAGCAGCTAGACTGGGGGAGTACCTCCACCTTACAGAATCATCACCATCAGCCTATCTTTAGCCTTTATCTATAATGTCCCACTGCTGAGCACAGGCCTCCTTTCACAAATCAGGGTGAAAGGGAATGGGCAGATACTCCACCACGCGTGCCCACTGCGGATCAGTGGAGGTAGGCTAGTGGTTGACCTACTGTTGGGAGTTTTCAAGCCGCCTAGAAGGCGTCCAAGTAGCTTAACGACTATCACAATTAAGTGATAACCGGGACCGACGGCTTTACGTGCCTTCCGAAGCACGGAAATGCTCGATTTGAAATACCACTAGGCGGTCACTCATCCAAGTACCGACCACGACGGTGGTAGCTTAACTTGCCGACCGATCAAGAACGGCTTATCATGCTACACCACGAGCGCTTCATACAGAATACCGCAGCAGTCAAATAACTTTATGTTGTGTTCCTGCGCGTGAGTTTGGTCGCCAGAGCTCATTGGGGAGGGGGAAGGGTTAAAGTGATATTATAAATAAAATGTATGCGACTGAAGGACTTTGTATCCATGGTCAAGAACAAATTTAAAAAAATACATGGGAACACGGGTGATACCGCGGGGGGCTGCTAGTGTATTGTACCCACCTGAAGAGTTCCCTGACACACACAAGCCCATAAGGCTGCAGAGTGGCGGGCTCGTGCTGCGGCGTGAACCTGATGCCGCGAGGGTTCACGTACTCCTGCTGGGAGCCTTCCACCTCCGCTGCAGCTTCCTCCTCACCCTCGCCCTCCTTCTCCACTGGTGCCGTGCTCACGCATGTACCGTCTGGTTCTTGGGACTCTGTTGTTGTGGCTAATGAAGACATTGGTTATATTGGATGACTTTTCAGCTGCTTTTTTAACCGAATTCAAAGAAAGGAGGAGGTTCTCAATTCGGTTGCATTTTTTTTTATATTTGTTATCTCATAGCTCTGTCATTTATTTACCGAATTGGAAAATTATTTTTTTGTTTAGAAGGGTATACTTCCCGTTTAGTCCCATTTAATGACCCATTTTCCGGTCTCCGATTGAGCTGAAATTTTCCACGAATATGCATATTTATCTTGCAAAATTCCAATACAGACAACGGGACAAGTGAAAGTAAATAAAAGTTTGTAAAAAAGCAATTAATAAGTGAAACGAAACGTATCGTGCAATAATAATGGAAACCTGTTTAACAAAAAACTTAAACCGACTTCAAAATACACTAAGAAAGTAGTCAAATCGTGATCTGATGACAAGGGGCCAAACGGGAAGTGTTCCAGACAAAAAAGATTTTTCCAAATCGGTTGATGAATGACGGAGTTATGAGGTAACAAACATAAAAAAACAACCGTATTGAGAACCTCCTCCTTTTTATGAAGTCGGTTAAAAACTTATTTAAATACGACGAGATAACATAGATTTGATATCTATAAAATATTTTAAACAACTTTTAATATCTTAATATTTCAAAAATTTATTTAAATATTCGGCTACTTAAAAAACTAATTCAAATTGTCGTAACATTTTCCGTTTTTTTTTTATCGAGCCTTCTCTTCTCCTTTCGATCTTATTAATCCACTAAAAACACTTACCCTCGGCAACCTCTTCAGCCTCCTTCTCCACGTCTTCTCCGTCAGCGTCAGGATTAACACACTTCTCCAGCAGCTGCGTGATGGAGGTGTTCCCGTTGGCTGCCAAGTCCATGGAGGAGTGGCGTCCGTGCTTCTTCACTGGACTCTTGAGCTGGTCCACCGGCTCTATTGTTATCTCTGCCTCATTTAGCAGGTTCTTGTCTTGGCTGTTTCATCATAAGAATTTTAGCTAATATATTATCTATACAAATAATTCTTGGTGACTTTGATCGTTGTTTTACTAGAAAAAACGTTCTTCAGACCATCGACTACTTACATTCTATAGCAACAAATAAAAATCAGCCAAGTGCGAGTCGAACTCGCACACGGAGGATTCCGTACAAAATTAACTAACTCAACTTGGCTATGAAAAAATTTTTACAAAAAGACGTTCTTTTATGGGCGCCCCCTTTAATTTTTAACTTTTATTACATTTTTATTATTTTTTGTTACAGCGGCAATAGAAATACTCATTCTCTGAAAATTTCAGCCATTACCGTTTTGAGATACAGCCCACTGACAGACAGACGGACAGCGGAGTCTCAGTAACAGGGCCCCTTTTGGCACCCTTCGGGTACAGAACCGTAATAAAAAAAGGTTTTTGAAAAAAGTTTAAAAAGTCGGGAACCCGCGTTTTCCGCGAACCCGCGGCCGTGCCGCAACTAATTTGAAGCGCGAGCACGGTGTCTGTCTTTTTTTAAACTTTGGTTTGTGTTTATTCAAAAATCAATGACGTAGCTAATTTTTATTCGATGCTATAAAAATATAATGTAAGTAGGCCATGGTCTGAACTTTGTACCCACCTGGCTGACCTATCAGTTCCGACAGCTGCACTTGAGAGCCAGTTCCTTCTAGGCTTTGTGTCCTTACCACCTTCGGCCACATTACTTACCACTGTGAGATTATATTCAAAGAAAAGGTATACTATTGCCGGAGTGTTCTCAGTTTAAGTGTATTCCAAACCGGTGGTAAATTCAACTGTATGTACCAAATTAACGTTCATAAGTGCCTACCTATGTTCTCGCAAATAAACCATTCATTCATTCATTCATTCATTCATTACCAAGGCCTAAATTTTTTTTTTTTTTTTAATAATTTATTTAGACACACGTAATACAAGAAATGGTATAGTATCTAACAAAGTAAATAATTTAAATTAAGGTGTGTTGTAAAAAGTTAATCGCTCAGCATGAAGTTGCGACGACAAGCGCCACAACGCTGGATGAATTACTTTTTCATTTTGACTAAAAAACACAACACATCATACCTGTGTTTAGAGAGTGCTTCAGTTTTGCTAGGATCAGTTTCTGTGTCGTTTTCCACTGTCGTCGGGCTCGTGTGCCCGCTTAGCGACGATTTTCTCTCCAACGAGTTTGTACCTGAGACATCGATTAGTTCTACAATCAGTCCGCCAACTACTTACTATGTTCTGGGTAATTTAAAAAGAATGAAATTTCTCAATTAGCCATATAGCGCCCGGAAACCGCGCATGAAAAAACTATAACATATAGTAAGGAATGGGAATGCTGAAATCGATAATAAAGAGTTAAAAAACTGGATAAATAAATTAAATTAAACATTAAAAAAAAGACAACTAAGTACACTTTTTCACTTTACACATAGCTTATATTCAGCAAATTATTTTTAAAAGGAATCGGTCTATCACTGACTCTGCATTGCTTTTTTTAGAAGCTATGTTGTACGCCATGACCATTTTATTGATTGGAGAGAAGTGTCCTAGACTTGAGATTATGTTTTAAGAGGAAGATTTTACTCCATGTGTCGATTACCTAAAAAGCTGGTAGGCTGGTATATAAACCCAAGGAATAAAAAAAGCATAGAAACAAAATCCCCCTTTTCACCTCCTTAAGGTTGAAATTCCAAAAACCCCGTCTAAGTAATCGCCTACATTAAAAAGAAAGCTTTGTGCAAAATGCCACTTTCCTCTAGTCCCAATTTGAGCTGATATGTCATGCTCTGTATAAAATACAGATTTCACAGCTTCCAAGTGTGGCCGTGACTTTCCCTTGTAATTTCATTGTCAATCATTGAATTATTACACATAGAAACAAAGTACACGCGCAGAAAATAATCTATTCAATTGAAGCCATATATGGCTTCATTTGACCGCCGCGCTGTCAGTGTACTGAGTGACGTTATAGTGAGTGCAGCTCTCAGAAAAATAATAAATATGACGGTTTGTGCAGTAAAATTGTGTCATCATTCATCAGGGAAGAAAGATAGGAATTCTGATGTATCATTCCACAGGAAAGCCACTAATTTTATTGCGTAATTCATCTAAAATAACAAAATTCAAAAATAAAAATAATTCACTCAGATTTCGAGCAGAGTGTTGCCAGCTATTTGTATGCTGAATTTGCGTTGTTTTACGTAATTGATACTGAATTTGTTATTATTAAACTAATTGAGTCCGATACCTAGGCGACTAGTTGTCCCCCGCGGTTTCACCCGCTTCTTGGGATAAGTAGCCTATAATACTCGGGATAATGTAGCTTCATATTTGTGAAATAATTTCGAATCAGACTGGTAGTAGTTTCACAGAAGTAGTTTTACAGGTAGTTTTTTTACAGAGATTAACGCGTTTTAACAAAAAAACAAACTTTCCCGCTTTATTGTTTTATAACAAAATATCCTAAGCCCTCTCCTTGTAAGCCCCGTCTTCAGCTTTATTCATCCAGCTGTCATTTTAATCGACTTCAAAAAAGGAGATGATCAATTTGACACGTATGTATGTAATATTATTGGAACTATAATATATTTACATATGTATGAATCTATCAGGGCTTCCAAACAAATATACTAAAGAATCATGGCGAGGTTTGTACAAAAAAATAAAGATTTTTAGAGACGTTATTATTGATCCATGGTGCCTAAGGAATAACTTGAGCCCTTTAAAATAGTTTTAGAACCCCGGGATGAAAATGCGAATTTCTATGGCATTCCGGCGAATTTGACTATTAGCGACCAAACCCGTTATCTTGTTGTTATGTTTTGCGGGGTTTATGAAATATTTCATATATATTAACATGTTGCTGGTAAAGTAATCTCAACATTGGAAGTGATTCAAAACCCTCTAAAATGTTTTATTTTTTTGTACATATCAATGTATGGATCTCGCCATGATTCTTTCATAGGTGTGTGTATGTATGTTTGTCCACGCATATCCAAGAAACCATTACAATTGGCTACTTGACAGTTACAATGAAAAAATATGAAATATGTTAGATATGATAGCTAATAGGTTAACAATAATTACACAATATGTTTTTTGCATAATAAAATTTTTTTAATATTTTATTTTACGAAATAAAAAGTGAGTTTTTTTATCTGTGGATTAAAAGAACCGAAACGCGGGCGGCCGGGATTGAGCATCTATGGTTTGTTTGTGAGGTTTGTGACGTCAAATTTAACTGGAGGTGTGAAACTCATCAAAAATACGCGAGCTGCATAACAGCTCACGGCTCAGGTGTGTGAACTGGTTCAATGACTCAGCTCGCAGATCAGCTCAATTTGTACCTATAGTCCACGATAAGCGCACACGCTCACTGCGTATCGGCTCGATTCGACGCGCGGTACGCGTTGTATGATTGTTACCATATTTTTCAATTTGCATCATCATCATCATCATCATCATCAGCCTATAATGTCCCACTGCTGAGCACAGGCCTCCTTTCACAAATCAGGGTGAAAGGGAATGGGCAGATACTCCACCACGCGTGCCCACTGCGGATCGGTGGAGGTAGGCTAGTGGTCAACCTACTGTTGGAATTTTTCAAGCCGCCTAGGAGGCATCCAACTAGCTTAACGACTATCACAATTAAGTGATAACCGGGACCAACGGCTTTACGTGCCTTCCGATAAATTTACTTAATTAATTAACTAGCTAGTTAATGATAATTATCTAAATACCTACTTACTACTTAATCTATAATTACCAAGGAAAGCTACAAATTCTACGATCATTCATAGCTCTGCACATTGTCTTGGTTTATTATGTTAAAAAACCCGACATAAGTAGGTACTATGAAACATAACCTAATGGTTATGTTTAAGAACTAGTAATAAATAAATAACAGGCCTGTGTCTATGATAAATTATCTAAGACGCAGAACTTTTTAAACTATTTAATAAATAGTATGAATACTTACTTCCAATTTCACTAATAGGCGAAATCGGAAGGTTAATTTTACCGAAAAAAATCGTTTAGCTTGCAACATTACTCGTGCGCTTGTGTGCGTGTCAGCGAGTGTAATTATATGGTACTCCCGCACACATTGGTTGTCAAGTGGCTTACGTTTCGCGCGGATCTTTGTTCGATACTTCGGTTCTAAGCGTAATAATTCAATGTTGTCAATATTTAAAACGACCGAAATTCTTGGTCAGAAATACTAGACACATTGAATCTTCAATGACTAGACACTATAATTCACTAGACAAACAGACGTTGCATTCAAAATTCATTTCTCTCTCTATATTAAGTCTTAGGAAGCGCCGGTACATGGGGTAGCCAACAGCCTCTCTGTTAAAAAAATTATGTGTTGAGTATGTCTTGATAGCCATACCCCGCGCACCGTCGCCGGCGCGCGTGCCATCAAAGCAGCAAACACCCTTTTTGATACATTATGGATCCCAAGAGAACCCATATGTTTGCTGAGAACGAAACCATAGCGCGATGTAGGAATTTGATAGCGGCATCTAGTGACAGGAAATGGTACAGTTTTTTTTTTTTTATCAATTAATATCTGAGGATCACTTAAGACCTTTTTTGTTTTCGTAATTGTCAGGACAAGTTTTTATGAAAGACTAGCTGCCCGGCGCGACTTCGTTCGCGTGGTGCTACCTTACCCTATGGTGCTACCGTACCCTACCCTACCGTACTCTACCCTACCCTACCCTAAACCCTACCCTACCCTACACAACCTACCCTACCCTATCTTAACCATCACATTACATTCATAAATCAGCCCGGCAGATGGCGTTGCAGTGGGTATCTAGGTTATATTATCGACGGCAAGCTTTAATCGCGTTTAATCGAAGCACGTCCAAAATGAAATGATAGAAATGAATGACATAACAACATGCTTGTACTGTCAACACTGAAAAAAGTTTCAATTTGACAGCACAATCCCCATCTGAAAAAAGTTTGAATTTGACAGCAAAATCCCCATTAGCAAAATGATCCGCCATTTATTCAATTCATTTGTTACAAAAAATTTGATAAATGAAGAACCGCTCGACCGATTTTGTGCAAACTTCACATAAACCATCTACTAAATAGTCCGAACAAAGCCTAAACATTTGGTTTGGATAGGTGAGCCCGTTCTTGAGATATAAAATTACAACGAAATGTGGCATTGATTTATATATATATATAGATTTTTTTTTTGTAAATCCGTCTAGAAGGTCGGATATTTCACCCGGACGACGTCAGGCACGAACAGCTAGTAGAAACTAAAACCAGAAATGAACAATTGATAATTATTTAGACAGTATAACAACATGCACTCACTATGTGTAGTGAGGCTTTTCTTCTTGGCGGTTTTATCGCGTTTCTTGAGCGATAGTCCGACGGCGTTGAAGCTGGCGGCGCCGGCGTCGTCGGTGGAGAACTGCGGCAGCCTCATGAAGATCAGCTGCGTCATGTCGCGCAAGCATTGCTCGGCGTTGCGACGGAGTAGCTCTGCCAAATTAAATGTAACAAATAATACAGCAATTTTTTTGAAAAAGACTATTACTGTCTTCTAGACTATGGCCGGTTATCTTTAAGAATAGGTATAAATCCTTACAAATAAATACAATCTTCTTTGTTCTTGGCTAATGTTACTGCTATGATGGTTAAGACAGATAGAACACAAACCAAAATGTGTGCGAATATTTTTTTGTTTTTGCAAAAAAAAAAAAAACTGCTGAATCAATTTCAATAAAATCATATCGGCGCTTTTAAGTATGACCTACCAAACAAAAAAATAACCATCAAAATCAATTCATAATTGGCGGAGTAACCGCGTAACATACAACTCGACCAAGCTAAGTTTGCTCGCGTCGATGGCGCCGCATTCCAGCGAACATACAAAAAAACCGGCCAAGTGCGAGTCAGACTCGCGCACCGAGGGTTCCGTACAAACCTGTAGGTATATAAGTAAATGGTAGTATTGTTTTTTTTTCTATTTTGTGTGAAAATCTTAATGCGGTTCACAGAATACATCTACTTACCAAGTTTCAATATTATAGTTCTTATAGTTTCGGAAATAAATGGCTGTGACATACACGGACAGACAGACAGACAGACAGACAGACAGACAGACAGACAGACAGACAGACAGACATGACGAATCTATAAGGGTTCCGTTTTTTGCCATTTGGCTACGGAACCCTAAAAAGCCATCAGATGATTTGTGAACCTTCACACACAATAAGTACCTGTAAGTCGTGTTTCAAAACATATTCTGAAACAGCTGAGCATGATCTCACAAACACTTTCATCTGTCAGCATGGCACCTTCAGGGCTCAGCATCAGTGTGCGGAGTACCTGGAATCAAATAACACAGGTCTTCATTGATACATTCAGTTTACCATGATGGTTGAGTGGTGAAGTTTTTCGTAGAAGTTTATCACTTGATTGTTGGGTTGGAAAAAGTGCATCTGACGTCATCACTTTAATTGCTAATTGTTTCAAAATGCCGCGTCGCGACAACCCCCGGAAAGGTATCGCGCGGGACGTACTTTAATTGTCTGATTGAAATGTGTACCTTTTTGTGTAGTAAATTAAGTTCTATTTGTATTGCTATCTTAAAAACCAAGTCACCTTAGGACTTAAAATCTATATGTAAGACTCAAGACTAGATGCGACAGCTGTTAGTTCATAATCATCATCGTCATCAGCCTATAATGTCCCACTGCTGAGCACAGGCCTCCTTTCACAAATCAGGGTGAAAGGGAATTGGCAGATACTCCACCATGCATGCCCACTGCGGATCGGTGGAGGTAGGCTAAGCTAGGCTAGGAGGTAAGTAGGTAGGAGTTTTCGAGCCGCCTAGAAGGCCTCCAACTAGCTCAACAAATATCATATCCGGGACCAACAGCTTTAAGTGCCTTCCAATGCACGGAAACACTCGATTTGAAATACCACTAGGCGGTCACTTATCCAGGTACCGACCACGCCGGTGGTAGTTTAACTTGGCGATCGATTAAGAACGGCTTATCATACTACACCACAAATGCTTTATTAGATCATAAGATCGGAAATGTGTCAAATATGTGTAGTCTTAATGGAACATCAAGGATTTGATAAGATTGCTTTCATATAAATTAAGCTATCTAATTATACACTTCCTTATTTTAAATTTCAATGAAGCTCTATGACAAACTGATAATATTACAATGTGGATAGATAACCATAACGATGATAATCTTTTATCAGTTTTCATAACAAGTATGTGTTGATGTGAAATGAAATGGTGGATCATTCTAAAATACTAAAGTGTTTCCTTTTTTGTCATCAGATAGAGGCTGATCTAACTCTATGGACTGGCCAGCTGGCGCAGTAGGTTAAGACTCTGGTTAAGATTCCACCTATCACGCCACAAGTCGAGGGTTTGATTCCCACACAGGACATACATTTGTGTGCATGAACATGTCTGTATTTCCTGAGTCTGGCTGTAATTATGTATATTAAGTATGTATTTACAAACAAAAAGTAGTATATGTAGTAAATCAGTTATCTGGTTTCCATAGTACAAGCTCCGCTTAGTTTGGCATCAGATGACCATGTGTGAGGAGTGTGCCATGATATTTATTTAAAAACCCACTTGCAATATCTTCATAAGAACAACTCCATCTGAGGAGTGATCAGTGCCAACAAATCTTGCATGTGTGACCGCATCTGCAATGTCCTCCACAGTGGCTGGTACGCTGGGGTGAGTTGGGTCTGAAAGTTATGACAAATATATATTATTATTGCTACTATTATCCTCAGGACCAATGTTTCAATAGCCAGTGGTATTTGACTGTTAATTACAGTATTAAGGTTTATCAAGTCGTTCGCTCGCATCGTAACGGTACGGTCGATGCACCCAACCTTTAATTCTCACGCGGCAACAATCGTTAAAACTACCCGATATCTAATAATAAAATAATAAAAAATGGCAAAGTGTGTAAAATGTGTGAAATTGGTGAATAAAAAGACTCCAGGTCTACAGTGCAGTAAATGTAACAAGTGGCTACATGCGTCTTGTGCTTCTATCACCAATGAACAGCTGAATGTCCTATTCTCAACGGATGCAGTGGACTGGAAATGTAAAAGTTGTGTAGGAAGCATTAAACAGAAGCGTATCTCGTGCATTGTGCCAGATGCTGATGACGAGGATAATACCGACACCGAATCGAATAACCCGCAAAGTGCGTATCAAGTGCTCAACACAATACGCCAAGAAGTACGGGACATAATAAGAGAGGAGCTTCAGCGTACGTTGGCCTTTTACTCAGATAAAATAGACGAATACGAAAACAAACTGAAAACCTACGAGAAAAATATGAAGAGTATAGAAAACCAATGCCAAGACCTAAGAAATATCAATAAGAACCTAAACCTAAAGTGTGAAGTCATTGAGAACAAATTGAACTATATAGAACAAAATCAGATAAACAATCACCTTGAGGTATGTGGAGTGAAGGAAATAGAGAAAGAGAAAGTAGAAGACATTGCGGAAAAGATAGCAACTGTATTAACCTTGAGTCCTGAAGACATAACGAAGGTTTATAGAAAAAAGAAGTATCGTCTTGCGACATCCAAAAAGATGCAACCACCAGCAGTGATTACAGTTATCTTGCGGGACGGAGCGCGCGACCAATGGCTACAAGCAGCTCGGGGAGCCACCATCAGTGCCAGGGACCTGGGGCATGACGGCGAGGGTCGAATCTACCTACGCGAGGCACTTACTGCAGCGACCGCTTTTCTACTGTGGAAGACTAAACAAGAGCTGAAGGAAGTATACAAATATATTTGGTGTAAACACGGTAACATCTTATTGCGTAAAGATGATAAGGATAAAATTATAACGATTAGATCTATTACTGAGCTCGAAAATCTATGCAACAATAAATTGAAATGAATTTATTTTTATTAATTAAGTGACTAATTATATTAATCTTTGCAATGGCGGTCACAATTTCAAATAATATTATAGAACATAACTGTAATACGTGGAGAAACTTTACAGATCATTTGAAGCACAACAACCATAATTTACTTCTTTTTCATGCTAACATAAGATCATTAAATCAAAATTTCGCTAAAATAGAATATTTAATATCGAGCTCAGGTTCAATAATACATGTTATTGTTCTTACAGAAGTTAATATAAAAAATGACTGCGCAAATATGTTCCATCTATCAGATTACAACATGTTTTCACAGTTAAGAAATAAGAAAAGAGGTGGTGGGATAGTAATGTATATTCATAGTAGTATTAATTTTCAAAGAATAAATTGTATAACAAAGGAATTTGAATGTATCACCGGTGAACTCCAATTACAAAACAAATGTGTATTAGGGATATGTGCAGTATACAGACCTCCTGATACAAATAAAAAAAAATTTGCTACTGAATTAGGCGAAATCATCAATATTTATCCAAATAAAAAATGTTATGTATTAATAGGCGACACAAACCTTGACATCAAACAACCAAACAAATTAATCAATTTTTATTTGAATTTACTGAGTGAATCGGGCCTCGATTGCTGTATAAATCAGTATACTCGCATCGAGAAAAAGGGCGAAAGCATAACACAATCTTGTATAGATCATTTATTCGTGCGTAGCGCAGGGGGACATAGCATAGTGTCGAGCGTAGTAAACATCGCACCGGCCGATCACTTCATTATAGGTTGCGCACTGACCGACCTACTGGCATCGCGCGGCCGCTGCCGTGATGACTCATCGGCATGCACACAGCGACGCTCCATTATTAAAGTTGATAGAAAAAATATGCATATTGAGCTTGGAAAAGTGAATTGGAATGAAGCGCTTAGTCATGATAATCCTAACCAAATAATGAGCTTTGTGGCAAACAAATTTACTAATGCATATAACTTATCTTCCTACAATGTGAACAATAATTACTCTGGAAAAAGAAGAACGTGTTTGTGGGTAAATAATAGGCTAAATTACATGTGCCAAAAAAGAGATGAACTGTTTATGATTTGGGCAAATGATAAAAATAATGTTAAAAATAGACTTTTGTACAATAAATATAGGAATAGAACGAATCACTATGCACAGTTTTTAAGAAATAAGCATATAAAAGAAGAGGTTTGCAACAATTTTAATAATACGAGGAAAATCTGGGAATTAATTAATAAACTATGCGGAAGGGTGACTAAATGCATAGATGATATATTAATAAAGGCTTTCAAACTTGATAATGTACAATTAGCGACCAATTTCGCGAATGAATTCAAAAAAAACATAGATAGTGTATGCACCACATGCGATACCCCTTTAATAACAGATAAAACATACCAAAACAACTGTGATAAATCTATACGAATAAAAAAAGCTAGGGATCAGGATATTGAACGCATAATAAAAACTTTAAATGATAAAAAAAGTCCAGGTTATGACCAAATCTCGGTCAAAGATATAAAAAAGATTTGTACAGCAATCGTGCCGGTTATCACTCACTTAATCAATCGATGCCTTACCACATCCACTTACCCGGAGATGCTGAAAATAGGCATAGTACGGCCAATATATAAAAAAGGTAACCAAACTGATTACAATAATTACCGACCCATAACTATACTGTCGTGTATAGACAAGATAATAGAAAGATTTCTGAGTAATGAGATTAATACATTTCTTCATGCTAATAACATCATAAACAGTAATCAATTTGGTTTTCAAAAAAATAAAAGTGCCACACAGTTATTAGGCAAATTCACTGATGAAGTAAACAGACATCTAAATAATAGGAAACATGTGTTGGTTATATTTATAGACTTCAGTAAAGCTTTTGACACCCTAAAATTCACTACCCTATTTGATAAATTACACCAAAATGGCATTCGTGGACCGGCTTTAGAATTGTTAAAGAACTATCATAAAAACAGATATACAACTGTAAAAATAGGAAAAGATATGAGTGACAAGATAGAAACAGACAAAGGCACGGCACAGGGTTCGATCCTGGGCCCGACTGAATATTTGGTCTACGTGAATGACATGTGTAATGTAATAAGGAATGGTTCGGTGTACCAATTTGCGGATGACACATGTCTGATGGTGGCGGATGAAAGTCTGATTGAGGCGCAGATGATTCTACAAAATAACTTTAATTTATTAAGTCAATGGGCGCACGATGTCGGGCTAGTACTAAATGCGCAAAAGACCAAAGCTATTCATATTCACTCGAGTCACAACCGTGCCTCTGCTGTGCCTCTTATTATAGCTCACGAACATTTATGTATGCACAATATTAGCTCTAACCAAAATTGCGCTTGTGAACCTATCGAATTTGTTGAACAACACATGTACATCGGGCTCATAATTGACAACAGATTTAGCTGGAAACAACATATAAATCACGTGTGTGCTAAACTTCGATCCATACTGTGCAAATTAACTTGCTTAAAATATAAGTTGCCGTTCAAAACTTTAAAACTTATTTACTTGGCTCTGGCCGATTCTGTCGTCGGTTATGGCCTAAATAGCTATGGTTTGACCTATAAAACACATGTAAACGATATTCTAAACTTGCAAACAAGAATGCTAAAGAGTATTGTGCCAAAACACATCAAAAATAAATGTAAGGATGACGAAGATAGCTTGTTCAAATATTGTAACGTTATGAACGTTTTTGATAAAACAAAATTTTATGTTCTAAGCCAAAACGCCGCCTCAGAATCACTCAAAATATGTAAACGACCTGAGCGCTTACGAGCAAATATAAATAGTAAATATGTATTACCAAAATATAATAACTTGTACGGAACAAGAACCGCCGACTACTTGCTACCAATGTTGCTAAATGAGCTACCTAATAACATTGTAGATATGTTTAACAATAAGGATATCAAACATAACGTTGTGAAGCGCAAACTGAAATGTTTTTACCTAAATAAATTAAGTAACTAACTTTTTTTTTTTTAAAAAAAAAAATTACATAACTATGCGAACGAACGTCCTCGCCACACACAGATAAACCCATTGAGGTTTGCGTTGTGTGGTTTTTAATACTTTGTTGTACTTTTTTTTCACTATTTTGAATAAATGAATTTAAAAAAAAAAAAAAAAAAAAAAATCTAATTCCAATTCCAATTTGTTGTTTATGGCTGCATTGTGAGGATGATGATTCTCCCAATCTCATAGTTAAAAAACATGTTAAAAACAAGGACTCTATTACAGTTTATAAACCAAATATTAGTACTAAGAAACATAGTTAGTATTTTGACAAAAGGGGAATAAACACTGGAGAATAATACATTAACATTGACAGGGCAGGGAAAATCACAAGGAAGTAAGTCGTACAATGGAGTGGATATTAATGGACAATCAAAGAATATGTGATCCAATGAGCCTTCATTGAGTCCACATTCACATAAAGAGTAGTTGATAACTCTAATTTTAGCCAAGAACACTGGAGTACATACATTGCCTAGTCTCTAGTTATTGAAAAATAAGCCCTTGAAAAATTTATGACAGTTATTAATTTATTTTATATATTTTTCATACCTGTGTAGCACTTGGCTCTATCCAAAAACCAGTACTGCAATGCTGTACAAGACTTAAGTTTGTGAAATGTAGGTGTTTATACCCTGTTGTTATATGTGGTGTAATAATCATTTTTTTTCTTTTCTGCATTCTGTTACTCCTTTCATACAGGGAGGAGATAATATAGACAAAAAAAAACAAAAGTTGTAGACGTCATAGATGAGGGAACTAATACAAGATTAAAGGAACAAGCCAGAGGCAAGTTAATATAGGTATTATCATAATGTATGTCTAACTTAGCTTACCTATGAGACCATAAGATAAAAATTTGTGTATAGCAGAAAGTGCAAGACTAGTAACTGGCCCAGTTGTTTCCTTGCTTCTGATGACTTCTAGGAAGGGGCTCAGGTATGTGGCTGGGTCCAGAAGACGTAGGTCATCCACTTGGTTCAAAATAGTCTTCAAATCTTGGAATGTACGCATCAGGACGTCGTACTCCTCATTCGGGAAGGAATGGGAGCCCCAGCGAGTGCTCCGCCGCATGGCTGTGACGAGCATGGCCATCTCGCCCTGCACCACAAATATTCCATTCCCGGGCAACGACATTTTTAATATTTTATTTACTTTTATTTATTTGATCAACATCAACACTCGTCTATGTATTGGTTTTTGAAGCAATTTTTTTTTAAACTACATATTTATAACGCACTGTATTCAGCCAAAATCTCCACCGATACAATTTCTGTACAAATATTTACAATTTATATCGTAAAATTAACTAAATTTTAATGGAAATTCACAATATGATTAGCAGATTCCATCACGAATTCACGATTCTTGACATGTTGACGTTTCAGAATTTTAGTTTTGCTACCTCCCACCAGAGTGCGCCACAAAAATGTAAGGTTGCCATTCCAGATACGTCACAATCGATTGAAATTTAGTCGATTTAATATTAAAAAAGCGTGATAATAATTATAAATTGCCCAGTGTATCGCTAGGCTTATTTGTTTTTCTAAAATTGGTTTTCTTATAGTGGTAACATTGATAAGATGTCTGACGGCCGTGGTTTGCTTTTGTGACCAAATTTTTGGAAAATCAGATTTTTTTGTTGTAAAGCGACGTCTTAAACATATTTTCATTCCGTCGCATGTAACTGTAAGTATTTAGTTTATTTTCATAAATATTTGGCGGACTTCAGCATGCAACTCGCGGTAGTATCGTGATGAATGTGCGTTGTCACGCGTGCAATGGCTATCGACACAGATTTGTCATTTTTCTCTTTTTTGTGCTCGTGCAGTTATTCTTACCACATGTATCTCGTTACGTATTGCAGGCAATCGGACTGAATTAAAGCGACAATGGTTAAGAAAAAGAGACAGAGCGACCCCAGTGAAAATGGGGACGATTCTACGGAATCTTGCGACGAAAACGTCAAATCCGCATGTCCTCACGTCGCGAAAGCTGTGGACCTGACGAAGCTGAAGAAGGCTTTGAAAACTGGTGGATTCGACAAGGACTGTGCGGAGTGCAAAAAAAGTGAGAAGAGCGAGGTCTCTGACCCAGATTACGAGGAAGATCTGTCTTTGTGGATGTGTTTACGATGTGGGTCGCAATTATGCGGCAGAACACGCAACAAACACGCACTGAACCACTTCAACACTCCCCACTCTGACTGCCATGCACTGACCGCCAACACCACCACCTGGGAGGTGTACTGTTACAACTGCAACAATGAAGTTACTGCATCCAGCTCTAAAAAGCTCCATGAATGCATTGAATATCTTAAAAAGCAGGCCACCACAGGTAACAAGTCATTGCCACCTATAGAGCTGCCATACGAAGAGGCAGCCAAAATAGAAGTTCCCACAATAGAAACTGTAGTAAAAATTGACTCGACAATAAAGGGGAAAGACAAAGCAATGTTCAACATGCCTAGAGTGCGAGGCTTGTCAAATTTAGGAAACACTTGCTTCTTTAATTCTGTAATGCAATGTTTAGTTCAGACTCCTTACTTGCTGCAAGTGTTACATGAGATGTCAAATCCTGGAGAAAGGTTTACCCTCCCAGGGGGACAGCTCAAGATGAAGATTGATGGTGAAGAAAGCAAGGATGTGGATCTTCCCCCCATTACAGGCCAATTGGCTGAGTGGGGAGGTTTAACCCGCACACTGGCTGAGACATTGGCTGAATTGCAAGCAGGTATGTTGGTACTTTGCAAGCAGGTATGAAGCGCTCGTGGTGTAGCATGATTAGCCGTTCTTAATCGATCGGCAAAGTTAAGCTACGTCTGTCTTGGTCGGTACCTGGATGGGTGACCGCCTAGTGGTATTTCAAATCGAGCGTTTCCGTGCTTCGGAAGGCACGTAAAGCCGTTGGTCCCGGTTATCACTTAATTGTGATAGTCGTTAAGCTGGTTGGATGCCTCCTAGGCGGCTTGAAAAACTCCAACAGTAGGTTGGCCACTAGCCTACCTCCACCGATCCGCAGTGGGCACGCGTGGTGGAGTATCTGCCCATTCCCTTTCACCCTGATTTGTGAAAGGAGGCCTGTGCTCAGCAGTGGGACATTATAGGCTGATGATGATGTTGGTACTTTAACCTCTATTGATGAACTTATAATGATCCCAAAATTCTTTTTTTTTCTTGTACCTTGTATCTGCGATCAGTCTGCGTAAGCTCTATCTGCCTTTTGTTCTGTAATCTGTGTATTAAATACTGGGTGGAGATTTCGAGATGTCATATAGAAAGGTTAAAAAATATTGAGAATTCACTATTGGTCCCATAGTAGAAGTTGTTCAGCATGGCTAACCTAACATAGGTTTCGAAAACATGACATCTCTACCACCTGTCATAGTAACATTATTGTACTACAACATCTTCACTATAATTACATAAATATCTAGTAATCATTAAAAATGTAAGGTCAATCTGTTCATGACCTTATTACAAAAAGTAATTATTGATAAAAGGACAATGAATGCAAATATCTAATTTGTAATTCAAATTAATGCCGCTCAAACTGAACTTCTGTTGTTTTGATAAGATAACATGGTGTTTTAATTAAAGAAAAATGGTTCTATTTTTGATTTCCTTAGATTTCACATGTATAATAATACTATAGCCTTCATTCCGACATGACAACATATTATTCAAAAATTGTTCTTTTGTTCCACTTTTGTATGTCTGTTTGCCAGGTGGCAAAGGCATCTTCTCCATTCTGGCCTTGGCTATGGCCACTCTACCCCATGTTATTCCCGTGACTTTTCTGATGTCATCGCCCCACCTCTTTTGTGGTCTACCTCTCTTTCTCTTTCCATCTCTTGGGTACCATTGCATGCTTATTTTGCTCCATTTATCCTTTGTTTGTCTCCTTATTTTCAAAGTTATGTCCTAGACCTTAGTCTTGCTTCTAATGCTGCTACTCTTTACTTTGTCTTTTCTTTTGATCCCAGTCATACTCCTTTCCATGGCATGTTGACATACGGAGAGTTTATTTGTTACGTTTTTTTGTTAAAGCCTATGTTTCGCTCCCGTATGTCAATACAGGCAGGATGCATGATGCATGTGTTCAAGTGTGCAAGTCAGCATGTGCTATAGATTATTACAGTGCTTATTTTCTTTGTGCACACTTCATATAAAATATAAACATATAAGTGACAAAACAATTTATAGGTCTTACATTTCTATGTTGTACATTGTCAATTAGTAGATAACACAACATATTTATATTCATCAAGTTAAGCTCACATGAGAATAATCGTATAAATTAAATATTTTAATTATACATACAGTAAAGATAAGTAACAAAAGGTCTGTTTTCCCTTTGTTTGAAACATATAGGTATGTTTTCTTTGTGTTTTATGACATTCTTTATATTGGTTTGTAGGGCATTGTATGTGGTAACTTCATATGGTAACTATTAGGGCCTAAATTGAATAAATGGTTTTGACTTTAACATTGCACATTTTTTTGGGTAAATAATTTTGCCTAATTCATTCTAACTAATATTTTATCATTTATTTTCTGTTGGTTTATAAACAAAGCAATCTATACTAGTATAAAGCAGAAGAGTGTATGATTGAATGTGGAAATCTCGTGTACAGTAGTCAGTTTTTATGTTTCATAGCTTGTTATGTGGAAGGTTATAAGCTCTGTAACATTTTAAAACAAGTAAAACCACAGGCCACTGCTAGTATTTTGTAAATTTATTTCCATGAGTGATTATCCTCTTTTTTATTCCAATTTTTCAATAATTAATCAGAATTTCTGAATGAATACCATGTCTACCTAACCTGCTTATAAGAATACCTATATTTAGATATGTGACCTGGTTTGTATATTGGCTTCGGAACTCTGGAGATGCCCTAAATACTTTCTCTTGGAACTTTGATTTTTATTATGGTACATAACTATGTGAAATACACAACGGGAGCTATAATATCATTTTGTAATAAAATATGAAGACAGGTGGTGGTATAATATGCCTAAAGGCCTGTTTCACTGGTGGCCAATAAGTTTAATAATAATAAATATCCTGGGACATTCCTCACACACGGTCATCTGATCCCAAACTAAGCAGAACTTGTACTATGGAAACCAGATAACTGATATAATACATATACTACTTTTTGTTTGTAAATATATACATAATTACACCAAGACTCAGGACATACAGACATGTTCATGCACACAAATGCATGTCCTGTGCGGGAATCGAACCCACGACCTGCGGCGCAATAGGTGGAATCTTTACCAGACTCTTAACCAACTGCGCCAACTGGCCCGTCAAATTTTGTTTGATAGCTAATCTGATAGATAGCTATTGATTCACCATCTTTTTAGAACAATTTGTATGACATAATAGTAGGAAAATACCATACAATCCAATTGCAGACTTTCTAAAACTCATCTCGACATTATCATTCCAGGAGACAATGGAGTGTATACTCCTCGAAAGCTGCTATCAGCACTAGTGAACAAGCTGCCTCAATTTGGTGGCGGAGACCAGCATGACGCTCATGAGCTGCTCAGGCATCTGCTTGAAGCTGTCAGGTATTTATGCTATTCCATATTCATTATTTGAAATATAAACTTAGTCGGCAATATGTGATTGATACCGGTGGTGTTGAAGGTGTGTATAGGCTGCAGTAATCATAAGTAGTACAAAGAAAAAAAATCAGCTGAAAAAGGTTGCCAAGGCTCGAGGTTCTGTCATCAAATAGCTAGTTCTATCTACCATCAAAGGCGATGATAGCTCTGTGGTAGTGAAGTCAAATGCTGAGACTAAGCTAAGTTCCCGGGTTCCAATCCTACAATGAGCTTTCAGTGATGGAAACCATTGCCCACCTTTTTTTGAATTTCTTGGATTATGATTAGTATGTTGTATTTTCACACTTTAATATTTGCATGCCATCGTGGCAAAACATGAAGGCCTTATATACTTTATATTAGTATTAACAACAATTTACTAACCATGTTTCTGGCAAATAAATGATCTTTATCTTTACCTGGTGGCTACCACTCTCAAATTGAAAATCTGTCGCCAAGCACTTACCAGTGTGTTGTGACAGCTGCACTTGAGAGCCAGTTCTTTCTAGGCGTGGTTGGCACAGGCCTGTACATAATTAAGTAAAAGCTGTCCCAGAATTGTTCCAGGTGGAAATAATTCCAGGCTCACTCACATGTTGTAAGATTAATTTTAAAGCCATATATCCTTGAGTTTAGAAATCCTTATTGTGATTACTGTTAATTTGGCTTGAATTAGCTGTTACTTTTACAAGGTTATTATTCGAAGAATAATTAAATCGCGCCAAATACTTGTAAATTTAGGTAAATAAAAATAACATCTTTGGGTTGAAGATTACATGCATTGTTCATCATGCATTATCTATACTGATTACTAATAAATAAAACAGAAGAGATTTTTTGTTTGTTTAACGAGCTAATCTCTGGAACTACTAGTCGGATTCGAAAAATTCTTCCACTAATAGGAAGCTACATAATCCCCGAGTATTAACTACTACTACTTTTTATTCGGGGAAAGTGGTTTTAACCGTGGAGAACAGCTATAGTCATAATAGTTGTAATGAGTCCATAACTCAAAGAAAAAATAATTATTATGATGCCTTTCTTTCATTATCTTTAACTACAGCGAAATAAATATGATTTAAACGAAAAAAATGCAGAGAACACATTCAACACCTTGTTAATTTCTAACTTTTCTTACAAAACGAATGCAACGTTTGAAATTTTTTTTTTTTTATAAATTCCGTTTGTTGTCCATTACTATACAGTTTTCGCCGTAAGATGATGCATAGCAATGCAAGGTTTTTAATCCACATCTTGTTAAATTTCACTCGATTACTCTGAGATACCACACAAAATATTTCATTATCCCTCATTTTGTTTGTATATCCCTGTAGAGTAAAGAAATAATCATTGACCAGTGAGACCAATGACATATCATCTTACGGCGACAAGGGTACAATAATGCAGTTCAGAACTTGTACAATAATCCAATAAACCCTTGTTTCCAGGTCGGAGGACCTCCGGCGCTATCAATCTGTTATATTGACTAGTCTCGGCATGAGCTCTAAGGTGGACCCCTCGAAGGTGGACGGTGAAGTGAAGCAGAAGGTCAAGTTTTATGGTCAGCAGGCTTCTGACACCATGCTTAGGCCTGAACAGGTTTGTTATTATTTAAAAGTTATGCTACCAACGCTGAGGCCGGTACCTGCATGGCAGACTGCCCAGTGATATTTCAACTCGAGCGTTTCCCGTGCTTCCAAAGGCGTGATCAGACGTTTGTCCCAGTTATCACTTAATTATGATAGTCGTTAAGCTTGTTGGAGGCCTCCAAGGCGGGTTGACAGCTCCAACAGTAGGTTGACCACTAGCCTACCTCCACCGATCCGCAGTGGGCACGCGTGGTGGAGTATTTGTCCATACCCTTTCACTCACATTTGTGGAGGCCTGTGCTGAGCAGTAGGATATTATATGATGATGATGATGGCGTTTTTGTCTCTGGTTTAGGTGTTCCGCGGCTTCCTGGTGTCAACACTAGAGTGCCAGGAGTGTCTGCACCAGTCAGACCGTGCGGAGTACTTCCTGGATCTCTCACTACCAGTGGCTGCCAGTCGGCCCCAACCACCAGCTGTGGTGCGGAGGAAAACTCCTAATGGTATGTGTTCTATGTGTTGTATGCTTTGTGTTTTGTTGTTTAACTCTGTGGTTTCAATGTTTTAAGAAGGTTCCCCATTTTGTTTGGAATAACGCGAAATGAGATGTTCATTTTATTAACGGTAACTCTTTACTGTCTTGCTGATTCAAAGCTAAACCCAAAGGACTTAAGTTACTGACAGATATTAGTACAACACATTGGGTGAATGAAGCAGTAGGTGCTTCGCCTATGATATATGCATACTGTAAGTTAACTGCTATGGCTGTGCCGCTCTCTCGCTGTGTGCATCTGTTGATATTAATCTCATGTCACTTAAGCACAGCACCGCTTCTACTCAACAAAAACTTGCCATCCAAGTGACGTTAAATCAAATAATTGGACTGTTTTACAAAAAACTTAAACCGACTTCAAAGTACACTAAGAAGTAATCAAATCCAGATCTGATGACAATGGGACCAAACGGGAAGTGTACCCTTCCAGACAAAAAAAGAATTTTCCAAATCGGTTAATAAATGAAGGAGTTATGAGGTAACAAACATAAAAAATAAACAAATACAACCGAATTGAGAACCTCCTCCTTTTTTTGAAGTTGGTTAAAAATATTCGGCTCGCGGCAAGCATCAAATCAATCTTGTCATTATGAAATTGACTTTAACGCACATGATCCCTTGGATGGCAAGATTTTGCTTGTCAGATTGACAATGGTGTTGATTCTGTTGATTACAACTAAACTAATTTAGTCTCACTATGTCTCTTTCTAACAAAGAACATAAGAAAAGGATGTAAAAAATTGTGTCTTGTCAAATTAGTCCAATGCTTGTTTTCAATACAAATTTTGTCGCCATCTATCTCGGTTACGCCTAAATTTGACAGCTTTAAATATGTTCTAACCCTTTTCAGTAATGTTTGTAAGAAAGAGATGTGATGTGACTAAAATTAATTTGGTGCGATTTACAACAGAATCG
This sequence comes from Achlya flavicornis, assembly GCA_947623365.1. Classification (NCBI taxonomy): domain Eukaryota; kingdom Metazoa; phylum Arthropoda; class Insecta; order Lepidoptera; family Drepanidae; genus Achlya; species Achlya flavicornis. Next base: position 1,775,303 of record OX392483.1, on the reverse strand, counting down.
GCACGAATCCGTAAAATAACAAGACATGCCGCCACGCACATTATCTAAATGTGAAGCTACCACAATTCATAGTGTTAATATAATCCATACTAATATTATAAACCCGAAAATAACTCTTTGTTTGTTTGTTACGCTTTCACGCCTATGCCGCTGAACCGATCGCGCTGAAATTTGGCATGCAGATAGCCTATGGTATGGAGAAGGACATAGGCTACTTGTTATCCCGGGAAACGCGGGGGACAGCTAGTTTTCAAAGCCTTACTCGTAATTTCCTATAAGTATTCTGAGGAAAGCCTCCTAAAAGCCCAATAAAATAGGCTCGAATGTGTTGTATTGTAACTAAAGCATGAATTATACGTAAAACATAATATTTCAGAAGAGAACACGTACAATTACCAAGAAGATAACGCGCCCTCCAAGCATCAACTAAAGAAGGAGAGAAACGCTACGAGGAAGGCGGCTAGGAAAAATAAAGGTGGTACATATAATTTAGAATGATAATTTTGTTACTAAATAGTTACTATTTCATATGTCCATTCTTTACTTTCCTATCCTATCTAATATAATAAAGCAGAAGAGTTTTTTTTGGTAGTGCTGTCAAACTATCGATAGTTGACCTCGAAAACTAGTTACAATATCGATACTATCGATATCGCAGACCGTCCAATACTATTGATCAAGGCAATACTACCGATATAATCGATACTATTGAATCTCAATACTATCGATAGTATTTGTTAAATACAATTAATATATTTTTCAAGGTCACGATAGTATCGATAGACTATCGATATTTTCAATTTTTTGGTTATTTAAACGGCTTTTTAACCCTATTCCAATTTTCAGGCAAGACGTCTACGTCCAAAGAAGAGAAGCCCGGCGGCGAGGCGAATGGTGCTGCCAAAGAGGATGGTAAGTCTTCGTCGGAACAGTCGGACGCGGACGTGGAAGACAACCTGGAGGACGTCCCGCGGCAGGCCGACACTCACACCGTCTCCGTGGGCACGCAGGCCATCGCTCACACCGCCGCCAACTTCGCCGCCTACCACATGGAATCAGGGTACAACTCTGAAAAGGTAATCAGCTCAGATTCCATACGCACCAGCCCGGTCGAACTTGAAAAAACCGACGCCACACCGGAGAACGCCGACAAGGATAAGGTAGAATTCGCCGACTCGTCCACGTCGACCACGACTATCGCGCTCGAGTATAAACCGCTGATATCTCTCGAGAACCTTTCTAACCCCGATTCAGGTGTCGCCAGTCCTGAAGCGACGAAGCACAACTCCACTGAAACGGTCGATAACGTCGATTCGCCGACTAACGGGAAAGAGCACGGGAGCCATAGTTCTCTATCTAGCGAGATCAATCTAGATCTATCGAGTCCGCAGCATAACAAGTTATCGCCTGTTAAAACCGAGTTTGAGAGGCCGGTGTCGCGTATCAGTTTCGTCCCGGAGTACTCCAACGAGGTGGTCTCGAGAGGCATAAGCGTCAAAGGTTGTAGGAATCTTCTAGAACACAGCGGCGAAAGTAGCTACGAATCGCTCCCTGAGAACAAAGCGGCGAATGAGAGCAAGTCTCTCAATAACTTGAATAATCATTTCGACGAGTTGAAACTCATCATGGGCGAGACGGCAGCGAAGAAACCGACCCTACCATCTCCCGTGACGGTGGAAAGTCCTGCGGACCCGCCGCCTACTGCGCCGAAACCAAAAGTTAATAATGTTGAGGCTGAAAAGAGTCAAAGAGATTACCACCTACCGTACTCGCGACAAAGTCCACTATCCCCCCGCTACGTATGCGACGAGGACGAGTGCAGTATCCAATCGTGTCTCAGTCAATTCACAGCTTTGGAACTCCTAACCGGTAATAACAAAGTCGGTTGCGAGACTTGCACGGAAAGAATCAACGGGAAAGACGGGAAGACCGTGTACACGAACGCGACGAAACGTTTCCTGGTCTCCAGTCCGCCGGCTATCCTCATACTACATTTGAAGAGGTTCCAAATTGGGCCGAGATGCATGTTCAGAAAGATGTCCAAACATGTCGACTTCCCGACTATTTTGGACCTAGCACCATTCTGCGCGATGGATAAACTGAAGAAACTGCCCAATGTAGCGAGAGGGCAGAACGAGTTGCTGTACTCATTGTACGGGGTGGTGGAACACTCGGGCGGTATGCACGGTGGCCATTACGTCGCATATGTGAAGGTGAGACAGCCAGTCAAGCAAGGGGACCCCCGGTGGTGGTTCCTACCGAAGAGCGCTAACATCATGACAACATCATCCGGCAGTGGGGACGCTGATGCGGAATCTGAATCAGACCTATCCGGCTACGAATCCGGGGAAGGTCCGACTTCAGCGGCGGAAGTCCCATCAGGCAAATGGTACTACGTTTCAGACAGCATGGTTTCCGAAGTGAGCGAGGAAAAAGTATTGAGGGCGCAAGCATATCTCCTATTCTACGAGAGGATTTTATAAATACCCTTTAGATGCGATGGTGTGACCTAACGGTTGAATGGATTGGCATTTAAGTGGAAGACTGAAGCTTGGTAGTAACGTTTGCATGTTGAACCATGTATTTGTGTTAATGGCGCTGTAAATAGCTTAAAACTATTCATTTATCCGGCTTCACGAACAATTTATAATACCCGCCTTTGTGAATTCAGAGTCTTACTGAATTTGGTCGGTTTTTCTAATTTCGGAGAGTACTGTCTCTGTATAACCGATTTTTCGATCTTTTTCGATGAAGTTTCATTCGTATCGGTGGGTAGTGTAAATGCTATTTTTATGCGGTTGTGATCACCGCATATTTTAACGTATCCTTGTTTAAAACTAATGTATTATATTTTTCATTTTAATCAACTGATTGTTTGATTATGTTAGTTAATTTTACAGTTAGATTTGACTTTCCCTCGCAGATGTTGATTATGTACCTGCTATCTTTCGTAATCAGAAATCATGTCTATAATACAAATTAAATGACCTGTTTTAACCACGATTTTAATCGTTCAATGATCCTAATGCAATATAACATTGTCTTATCATGACTATGTATTCATATATATACTAAAATATAGTCGCATAAATATAGTGACGATGAATAACACGGTAACTGCATTATGTAATAAAGGAATTGATATGTATGAACTTAATAAATGCATTTGCGATGTTATACATCTGAGCTGATAGTAGATTTCTTCGCTTAAGATTATTAAAACATTCAGTAATGTTTTTTCTGACAGGTGTCATTTTAAAAACAATTGGAGTCAAGTTACTCTAAAGTTAACCTTATTTCAACCGCATATGGGTACAATTAGATAGGACATCTGTCAGAACGTTCATTTCTTAATGGCTTATAAATAAATTTATGTTTAGTTTTGTCAATAATTTAATTCAAAATGGAGAAGATAATATTTTTTCAATAAGTTTTAAAATGTGTCAACGGAGTATGAACTTTTATTTATGTTTTTTTTTTTAATAAAGTTATTTATCCATTGTCATGCGATTTGAGACTTTAAAGACATGGTGGGCTGTTTCAACTCATACATATGAGTAATTCACAAATAAGTTATTTTCTCTCTTTCGTTCTTACAACACTTTGATTAACGGATGTTAAATATCGTGCATCATTGTCAAAATTTAACAAAAGTATGTAACGTTAATCAATCCCTTTAGGAAAATACCCCTTTAGAGTAGTAATTCCGAACAATCCAATTATCAGTACCGACCGATCTCTGCATCTAAATGTTTAGTGTCCTTGAGTTAGCCAATCAGAGCGCATTGTCGGTGTTGGGCATTGGCGGAATAGATTTCATTTTGCCGTCATTTTGCTTCATTGGGTTAATTGTTCAAAGTTATCACAATAATTTGTGTCAACCTCTCTTATCAACATGAAATTATAATCTGAAGATCTGTCCCACGCGGTTTCGGATAGAAAGTATCCTATGTGTTAATCCAGAACATATTCTATCTGTTTGCCAAATTTCATCCAAATCCGTTCAGTAGTTTTTTCGTGAAAGAGTTTATAATATTATTATAGTAAGGATTGCCGTTTTAAAACTATGAATGGAAACGTATCTTTTTAAATATCGTTTCAATGGTAAAGTCTTCCATTGAGGTGTCAAGAATAGGTTTTATTAAACTGTTAGCAATAGTAAAAATGGAACAGAAATTTAATTTTTCATTTCCAACAATACGATTCGAGTGCTTTTTAGTAACAAGACGAATTAGCTAAGTTATTTATTGTAATGTGATGTCCTCACGCAATTAGGTCAATTTACGTATTCACAACTCGCCTCTTATAATTTTTAAATGTCCCTGTTCTTGAAAAGTATTTATAATATTGTAAATTATGTTATTTTAACCGAGGTCTCTATCAAAACGTGAATAGATTTTTAATTAACATGTTTTTCAAAGATGCGTACGCGCAGCTTTACCGTCTATATCCGAATGATATGAACTATCAACTTATGATGTAATAGATCTCGCATACTAATGGGAACTTTTCATAATTTAACGAGGGAAAGAACTGACGTATATAAAACATATCAGTATTTATTTTATCATAATTCATGGTTTTTTAATCAGTTATGTAAAAGTTACTTCATAATGCTAACTTTTGCGTGCAGAAAAATATTGGAGCAATCTTTAAAATTGTATTTTTAGTAATCTGTTTAACCGACTTAAAAAAGGAGGTTCTCAATTCGGTTGTATTTGATACCTCATAACTCACTCATTTATTAACCGATTTGGAAAATTGTTTTTTTGGTTTGGAAGGGTACACTTCCCGTTTGGTCCCATTGTCAGTTCAGGATTTGATTACTTTGAAGTTGTATTAAGTTTTTTGTAAAACAGTTTTTATTATGAAAAGTTCCGAAAATCTGTCCAAACACTTATGTAGTAGATTGTACATAAACTTTTTATACAACTTGTAAGACAATCTGTAATAAGATAGGTAACCAAAAACACGATTTTCAATTGCGACAATTCTCATAATATTTCACTGAGACCTGCGTTTTAACTTCAAATGTCACACATTAAGTTTTGAATTATGTATTTCGATTATACATCGTGAGTGCTCAATTTAGTTATTGCTTCCCCGCGTGCGACTAATTTCTACTGAGGTGGCACTTTTGACACTGGATTTTCAACCCTACCATATTTACATATAGCTGATTTTGCTTATCTAAGTAAATAGAATCAATAAATTGAAATCTCTTTTGTAACAGAGATTCTATAAGTGTTTGTATTGTCAGTCGGCAATATCTCTTAAACTTGTTTACACATTAATATTAGGAAGTTTTGTTAATTTTTAAATCACTTTGTTAACTATTAATGTAGGGTCCAGTGTGAAAAGTGTCTTGTCACGGATGTTTTTTTAATGTTTGCATTTGTCAACACTAGAATGTTAGTCTTTTACCGTTAGTTAGTCTGTGTTAATTATATTATTATTATTTGATATTTTTTTTGTATAATATTGAACTCCACACTATATTGCGTTATGAACAGGTGTATTAAAATAAAAATATAGTTCTAAAATGACTTTTGTATATTAATTAGCACATATTTACCTGAAATCTTAAAATTCATGTTTGTTTTTAGGGTTACCCTACACATCCGTCCGTCTGTCTCAATGGGCTTTATCTAAAAAAATAAAAATTCCTGGGCCATTCCTCACACACGGTCATCTGATCCCAAACTAAGCAAAGCTTGTACTATGGAAACCAGATAACTGATATAATACATATACATACTTTTTGTTTGTAAATACATACTTAATATACATAATTACAACCAGACTCAGGACATACAGACATGTATGCATGTCCTGTTTGGGAATCGAACCCACGACCTGCGGCGCTATAGGTTAAGACTCCACGTCGTAACCAACTGCGCCAACTGGCCCGTCGTCATCTCATAAACCGTAATAGTAGACAGTTGAAATTTTCACAGAATGCCGCTATTAACAACAAATAAAAATGACGTAAAATTAAAGTAGGCCCCATACAATAAACGTCTTTACGGAATCTTTCTTGTGCCAGTCCGATTCACACTTGGCCGGGATTTTTTATGTTGATAATATCCTGATGGAAGTGGCTACGGGTTTACCAATTTGCTGCCGAAACCTTTTATGATAAATCACCAAAAATATTTCAAGAATGGGTGCAATCATAATAGACCTTATGACTTAATAAATATGAATTTATTTCAACTGCACATATATTACAATAACAATAAATATACTAGGTACTATAATCCACTATCCTCCATTCTTTTCTTTAGTAATGCTACGTGTGTTGAATCAAATGGCGTTAGACAAGTGATTTTAGGTACTTCTAACATTGTTATTTCTATTATACAATATAGTATTTGCAAAGTATCTTTTGCCTTTTGTAATGCCTGTAAAAAAAAAGATGAATTAAAAAAATAGGTGGATTTTTTTTTATTATTTATTCAGATGGCACGAACGAAAGTCAAAGTTAGAGGTCGGTTTACTAAAGCTGGCACGTTCAAAACATTTACACGTTGCGTTTGTGTAGTGTCTGTTAATGAGCGCGCGGCGTGACGTCACACTGCATGCGCAACATGAACACTCTGTCCGTCTCTCTCGCGCGCGGTCAAGCGTATGAATATGAAGGAGACGGTGATAGTTTTGCTTTTATTAGTGCTTATAAATAAAGTGTTCTTGTTTGCATTCGCCATTAGAAGAGACTGACTAATTAGAAGCAATAATGTAACAATACATACTGTTTGTTCGGAACGAGGTGGAGAGAAATACATTAGTCCAAAAATTGTATATGAATTTGTTCGATCTAGGATTGTGTAACAGTAACCAGGCTAATTACCGCTGTCGGGCAGGGCCGAAATCTTGTATCGCATGGTTAAAAAGGGTATAAGTCGGCGGTAATATATATTGTAAATAATTTTGGTTTTTGAAATGTTGTACTGTAGCATCAATGAGGGTGTCATGCTCAAATATGAGTAACCCTCTTAAAAAAATAAAGTATATATTTTAAAAAAAACAATGTGTGAGTACTATGAATGTGCCAGCTTTAGTTAAGTATATCTTGAAACTGGGTAGAACCGGCAAGAAACTCGGTACGGCTATATTTTTGGACAAACTTCAACACAAAATAAGCCCAAAAAAGATATTTCATCACCAAAATAGAGTAGCAAAAGATACTCACCAAAACAGCCTTTTCTTTCATTTCAGGTTGTGTGACAATCTGTTTCTTTAACTGACCCATTTCTTGAGGCGTTAACCCGACTAATTTCGATAAAACATCATTTGTAAAGTCCACATCTAGACTCCCTGTACCATCTACAATAGTACACCTTAAACTCCAACCACTTTTACCCATTGACAATTTAGAGAGCAATTTCATTATCTGCCCTTTAACCTTGAAAACCTTTCCAGCTTTATCTATCTCACTCATTTCGTTAATTTGTTTCAGATACACGAAAGGTTCCGCTGCTAAAACAACTGGACCCTTATTTTGAGGCACTTTTGGTCTATCTTCTGCATCTATCTTAGCTTCTAATTCTCTTAAATAATCTTCATCTTCTTCAAGAAACAGGTCATTATCGTCTGGATAGTCATTAACGTTAGTAACTGGTTCTATTCTAGGTTTTTTCTCAGGTTTTGTGCTGGCAACATTTAGTGGACGTTTCGCAGGGTTGTCATGTAATTGTGCTTCTATTGCGTCTAGTTGTTCCATGTCGATGTCTTCGTCGGCGAAGTTGGCTACTTGGAGGCTAGTGACTATTGCCACGGGTCGGGGATTCTCGTCCAATGTTGGTTCAAACGTTTGGGTGTCCATTACTGATGGCATTTGTGTGTGTGGTGTTGGTATGTTGGTGTTTCTTGGATGACTTAATGTTGCGTTGTGGTCTGTATCTGAGGAAATATCAATTACTGTAAAGGATAGTACATATTAATGCTAGAACCATTACTAGGAGATAAGAATGATGTACCTTGTGTGATAGGCAAGCCAAGTTTTGTAGACAGAAGACCCGATAAAGAGTTGGAGATGGCTATCTCCTGGACTTCACCTCCAAGCAGTTCTATCGTACTTTCTGTTAGAAGGAGAATGCCTCTACGACATTCTATCGGTCCTGAAATGTTACACGTTTCAGAGAAGTCTATTTTCTAATTTATCTGTAAGTTGTCTCAAAAAGATGTGGACAATGACAATGTGAAAGTTTATAGTGACTAGAACTTATAAAATAAAACGACACTGGCAAAAATAAGTACAAATAAAAAAAAAACAAACTGAAAACTAAGAAGAAGTCCTGTTTGATCACAATCTCGCAATGGTCAGTGATGATGTGCTAAGGACACAGCGCTTAAAAGGATCTGGAAGGATCCACACCTGATCTGTATATTGGAGTTTGTAGATTATTTTAAATTAGTAGTACCTTTTATTAGAGCTTTACACCCCGGTGTGATATCACAACTCAAATTTCTCATGGGTTTATATTCTATAGCCGATAGTTCTTGTACACCATCAGTTAGGTGTAATTTTATCATCCTGAAATAGAGAAACAGATTCATAAATGATAAGTAGACTATCAAATTCTTTGGTTCACTTATAAAATTTTACTATCATTGACATCAATCAAAGATTTGGATTCCCTGTAGGGTTGTCAAGGTAGTTGCATTAATTCTCGAGAATTCCTGATAATAGTTTCACTACCCGGTTTTCGTCGCATATCGAATTTGTTTGTTGCACAATGGAGATAAAGTTCAAAATTAAACAATCACTTTGCTTATGTTCCATGACAATGGGAATTGAGCCTTATTTAGTTCACTTATAAAATATTACTATTGTTGACATCAATCAAAGATTTGGATTCCCTGTAGGGTTGTCAAGGTAGTTGCATTAATTCTCGAGAATTCCTGGATAGTTTCACTACCCGGTTTTCGTCGCGTATCGAATTTGTTTGTTGCACAATGGAGATAAAGTGCAAAATTAAACAAAGAAAAATCACTTTGCTTATGTTCCATGACAATGTGAATTGGGCCTTAATGTACCTATGATTTGAAATTTTGTCTTCAAACTTTGTTGTTGCCTCAACATTTTCCATATTCACTTTCTGTAGTTTTAAATATTGCTGGTAAGCTGGGGTGCCTGAAAATTAAAATATTATGAATTAATCCATAAAAAATATGAAATAGATAGGAAAATTTAACACATAGTCTACTGAATTTATTTTTAGAATATAAATAAATATGGATAACCCTACTGTTGTAATAAATAAACCAGATGATTTTTATCATCTTTACGTTGTATGTACAGAGCAAGTTTATAAGAGAAAAAAAATGGGTCAATATTCAATAAATATGGTGTATTACCAACATGTGTGATGCAGAAAGATCTTTATATTTATTATCTCATAAGACAAAATGTTGATTGATAATTGTTTATGATAAGACAAAAAAGAAACATACCAACATCTTCAGCAGCATTAATCTGAAGTACAAATCTTCCATTCAGCACAGTCTTAACTTGATCCTTGAGGTCCGCCGGCAGAGACCCAGGACATATATCCTTCAGGTCATTGAGCAGCCACTGTTCCTTAGCCAGGCTCTGTAGTTCACTCTCAGACACATTGTTGCTATCTTCAGTTAAATATTCTACACATCTGGAAATGTATTTTATGGCTTGTTTATTGAGTCTGTTTTAGTTTGATAAGTATATTGGCTTTTCTTCATTGCCAAAACATGTGGTTGTGGTGGTGGTAACGCATGGTAACTACAACACAAATTTCCCTATGTGGTCTTTCTGTGACTGCCACAGTGTCATGGATGGTTATAAGAGCCATAACACTAGCCAGCATTTTGTTGATGCAAAAAGAGCCCACCAAAGCTACATATTTGCAGAAGAGCCCACAACAAGAAAGAGCCATAACACACATTACTAGTGCGTTCGAATTGGAGTGATGTCGTTTTTAACAGTTTCAAAATGGGCATTTTTGTTTATGCATTCGAATTGGAAAATTTCAACAATTTTGCAACTTTTGCCACAAACAATATTTCCCAAATCGAACGATTAGATACAAAAATGACATTTCCATGCTGATCGCCTGCTTGTCACTTGTCTCAACCTACCTTTTTCCTTCAGTTAATCTTTAAACAAAGTTAATCTAACAAATTATTCTCTTGCCTGTTAGTATTTCTATAAAATTTTACAATAAAAATTAGAATTTTCGCTTCCCATATTAATTTTCCGAAACTTATCTGTCAGATTCAAAGATGTCAAAATATGATCACAAACGACCCTGCCTCGGAGTTCGGTCAAAATTTGCAGTTCACGATGTCGTTTTTAACTGTTTCCAAGCAAAACGAATGGTGAACGAAAACAGTTCAAAACGCCAATTTCGCCCACAACTTTCCAAATCGAACGCCAGTTGTGATCGTTTTTGGCATTTTTGACTGTTATTTTTGCTACCATACCCCAATTCGAACGGACCTTACATGATGTGGATGTTTTAAAGTGACCACAATGTGTTGAAACTGTTTTTTCGCTTAATGAGTGTTACATGTACACCCATCTGATCCTAAACCTATGCAGAGGTACTATGGTAACCAAATCTCATTATTAAACAGATATGTCCACTACTGAATATGGATTTCCAGTAGCCTTCACTTTTCAGTTGTAGGTCTAGATTTAAATGAATAAGGATCTTAGTAGGTAGGATACCTACTAATAAAAACATAAAAAAATACTAACATGAGTAGAACTGATAACTTGCATAAACTGTATTTTAGTTTAACCACACCATGTTATGGAGACTATAAAGAAAACAGACATAGGATACCTACAATACGATTATGCCAAATACAAAAAATAATCCTAAAATACTAACTTACCCAGTCAACCATTCGTCATCAGCATGCATGTGATGCGACAATAAATAATTGCGAACAGAATTCAGAAGTGCATTTACAGACATTTTGCAAGCAATTAACGCTGTTTCTGAACGGCCACATATCAATTTTAATAAGAAACCAATGTATTTTCTTGTCTGCTTTTTCCCACTATTTACATTTTCAGATGACAATGACAACAAATGTCAAATTCAGATTTCAGGGGGCCGCGGGGAAACCATCTAAACTTGGAAATAAACAAAATAAAAAAACTTGGAAATAGACGAAACACAAGAACAATGCTCAACAATTTTCGCAAAATTGATTGAAACAAAATTTTTAAACTTTTATTTATGAACATTCACTGAACTTGGCATGTGCCATCACAGTGTGCCATTTATGTTTTGAGAATATATTTTTACAGACCCTCAATATATAAAGAATCAAAGTTTTGAGTTTCTGAACAGTTTCTTGGTGTTGCAAGGTGAATATATATGTACCTACCACGCAAAAACATTTTGTATAAAAGCTTTTTTTTGCTATGGGTGATTGAAAAACTCATATTCATAATAAATTAGCTGCCCGGCGCGACTTCGTTCGCGTGGTGCTACCCTACCCCACCCCACCCCAAGAATATGAGTACTTTGAGTTAAGTAATAATACTACATACATACAAATAAGTCACTGGTGGGCCGACGACGCGACGTGCCGCACGTAATCCCCGTCCTCACCCCGCATCCAATCTTCTCGCTTGTGACTAAAATCTCCTAAAATGTTCCGGACATTTTATCGAAATGTCAGGATTTTTGCCCGGACTTTTCATATTCCTAAATGATAAAACCCTATCTAGAAGTAATTTCAGTTTTTATCGTCCTTGCCTCCGATTAACTGAAGATAGAAACTTATGTCTTGTGTATTATTATTAAAAGTGTAATTTGTATCTTTGTTGGAATTCCAAATAAATAAATTTAATAAATAATAGAACAAAAGAGCCCTTGCCTTCTTCTTCTTAATTTTAAGTTTGGCAACCAAATCCAAGTTAGGTCTTATTTCTGCCAGTTTCTAGTTATATTATAATTTCCAGTCGTGCTCGTGTTCCAGTCACAATCAACGTCCATAAAAGTATTTTTTTACTACAATGGTGGTACTAAAACTCTTCATTTTGAAATAACTTGAAAAGTCACGATACGCATATTTCATTTCACTTCACTAGTGCACATTGATTGATCGTTATTGGATAAAATATCACTTGAATACCACCGATAATACGCAATAAAACTCAAAATACACGAATTTATGAAAATAAAAGTGAAAACGCAACGTCACTCTGCAAGTTCCCGCCAAAAAGTCACTGGCCCTTGCCTTATCCTTACATACCTAATTGATACCCAACTAGAGACGTAACCCGCATCGAAATAGTATTGCCCAATATATCGATGTAAACCCGACACAAAAAATATATTCTACTATTCTACCTTCTTTATATATTTACCATTTATCCCCTTTATCTACCATTTTTATAATATTTCCTAATAGGGAGTATTGGGGAGTTTTCATATGATACCTCTATGCTCAATACCTCTCAAACTGTTGATAATTCGAACCAATTTGAACCTTGTGTACACGATTTGACCACAGACATATGAATATGTATTTGACAGGTATTTTGAGCATAGAGGTACCATCAGAAAACTCCGCATTATTTATTTAGTTACTGGAATACAATGAGGAGTTTTCCTATGATAGTTACAGTCATGAAATGAAATGAAATGAAATGAAATAATGAAATGAAATAATGTATTCATTCAAATAGGCCTTCACAGGCACTTATGAATAGTCAAACTCTAATACTCTAATGCACGGTTCGGAAGGTTGCTTTTGCTAAGAAGAGCCGGCAATAAACTCAGCAATTACTCTTTTCAAAATCAAACTTAAATTTATTACATCAGATGTTTCCTGTAGAGCGAGCGCTATACCCAAGCATTTTTATCATTTAAATATTCGGTAATATTGTAGTAAGCCTTCTGTACTAAAGCGGCCTTAATACATTCCTTAAACTTATGTGACGGTAAATTCAAAATTTTATTAGGGATTTTATTATAAAATTGTATACTCAGTCCTAAAAATGAACCTTGCACTTTTTGGAGTCTATAAGCAGAGGTCACAAGTTTATGCTTATTTCTAGTATTAAAAGAGTGCACGTCACTTTTTTTTACAAAAATATTAATATTCTGATGTACAAATAATATATTTGCATAAATATACTGCGATGCTACTGTGAGGATACCTATATGTTTAAACTTATCTCTGAGGGAAGCTCGAGAACTCATATTATAAATAGCTCGCACTGCTTTTTTTTGCAAAATAAAAATGGTTTCTATATCAGCAGCTTTACCCCAAAGTAAAATGCCATAAGACATAACACTATGGAAATAACTAAAATAAACTAATCGAGCTGTGTCTACGTCTGTTAGCTGTCTAATTTTTCGAACTGCATAAGCAGCTGAACTGAGCTTTCCCGAAAGACATGATATTTGGTTGCCCCATTGAAGTTTCGAGTCTAAAGTAATCCCTAAGAATACTGATGATTCAACAAGACCTAGGTTCATTATTTATCATTAAATTACAGCCTACTTTTTTAACATTTGGTAGTGCAAATTTAATACATTTAGTTTTCTTTGCATTTAAAACTAAATTATTTACAGTAAACCAGTTTAATACCCGAGATAATGCACCGTTTACATCGTCAAAATTAGATTTCAGTCTATCAACACTAAAAATCAGTGAGGTATCGTCAGCAAACAGTACAATTCCACAGGTATTTTTGACATAAAAAGGAAGATCATTAATATAAATTAAAAATAGAAAAGGACCTAAAATAGAGCCCTGCGGCACCCCCATAAGCACAGGAGAACCAGATGATTTAATACGATTGACATCAACACTTTGAATTCTATCCCCGAGATACGACTTCATCAGATCAAGTGCTGCGCCCCTAACCCCATAATAATTTAGTTTACGTATGAGTGTCCGGTGATCAACACAATCAAAGGCTTTAGATAGATCACAGAATACTCTAATAACATTCTGTGATTTCTCCCAAGCGTTAAAAATATTTCTTAAAAGTGCTACCCCGGCATCAATAGTTGAACGACCCTTTGTAAACCCATACTGCTCACTATGTAATAGTTTATTCAAATTAAAGTGAGCGAGCAATTGCGTTAAAATAATCTTTTCAAATACTTTGCTCAAGGCTGGCAAAATGGAAACTGGTCTATAATTAGAAGGATCACTGGGATCTCCCGCCTTGAACAAAGGTATAACTTTGCTATATTTCATTAAATCTGGAAATTGGCCGAAATCAACGCATTTGTTAAATACTAAAGCTAAATGCGGAGCAATGTCATCAATGATACCCTGCAAAACAGTTACGGATACATCCCATAGGTCCCCAGTGCGTTTAACTTTCAAGGTTTTAAATGTTTTGACTATGTCGTAAGGTGTAACGTGCCTAAACTTAAATAATTCACAGCACTCAGGCACATTGGATTTTAATAACAATTCAGCATCTATCGGTGACCAATTCAAGGAGCAAGTTGTGTCTACCGGTATATTAGTAAAAAATAAATTAAAAGCACGTGCAATTTGACTATCGTCAGAAATAATGTTATTATCAATATTTAACTCAATACGCTTATTACTGTTCTGGTATTTTCCCCTTTCAGAGTTGATAATGTTCCAAGTAGTTTTGACTTTATTGTTTGATTGACTAATTTTATTTTTTAAATATATGGACTTAGCAGAAGTACAGGCTTTCTTAAAAATTTTGGAATAATTTTTGACATACTCAAGAAAATCGATATTTTGATTGAATTTTTTCATGCCATACAGCTCATACAACTTAGCTCTACTTATGTAAATACCCGATGTTGCCCAGTCGTTAAACTTAATTTTATAATTTTCACTAAAGGTTCTGGGTTTAAAAGCCTTATCAAATTCTTTTTCATGTTACAATAGAGGCGTAGATTAGTAACATTCTAGATTAGATTTCGAAATCTTTGATATCTTTACAATCACATTATATGAATAGGTAAATTACATAGCAAGAGCTTTGGCCAACTTAAGGAAATTTTTATAGTAAATTTGCCTGGAACTAGGGGGCCGCCATCGATTGCAGGGCCATGGGCTGAGTGCCCAGTGGAAAAGAGGGGCCCTAATAGTGCTTTATATTATAGTAGTTACACTATTTCGTAAGTATCGTTTTTTTGTGTAGTAATTATTAAACTACACCGCCACCCGCCACAATTTCAGGGAAATTCAGTGAATGTACAGGTAGATATAGATACTATTGGTTAGTTCTTCAGTATAGTAGCTTTTCAAGGTATACGTATGGTATGGCAACATTATTATGAGTGAACGCAAGAAAGCTAGCCGATATTTTCATCCATCTCCCTCGTAAATTTTGGACTATAGGCCGATTGAAAACAATAGGTACCGAATATTTTGAGGATCATTGTTGTTTTAAATGTTTCCTTGTAAATAAGTGTTGCGTAACGGACGGCTGTATTCGTGATTTACACAGTGGATGAAAAAATATGAAGCGGCGAAATGCCGAAACTGGCAAGATGAGGCGCCCCGTGAAGCGCACAAAAATCGCCGAAGGAATGTACGGAAAGTGAGTATTAACAGTTTATATTATCAATATTAACGTAATAAACGTTAGTTAGCATCTAGCGGCGTCATATCCTGTGATAAATTTGGTATTAGATAGTGAAATAAATATGTTGTGTGGGTAGCTTGAAACATCTGTTTTCACTGGTTGCTCCCGGCCGACAAAAAGGCGAAAAAAACATTGTTCACACATGTTTTCAACACTTATTATTCCCACAGAGATGTCGCACATGTTTATTACTTCCTCATTGAACATTAGACGAACAATATTCATGAAAGGAATGCCCTAAAATGAAATACAATGAAGGTACCTTGCTAAAATTCGTGTTAGAAAATAAATAAAATTAACAGTACATTTTCCTATTTCACATTGAAGTTAAATGTATCTGGAATACAAAATATACAAAAGAACTTTCTGGAATGTATCTGAAATACCAAATACAAAATATGTAAGACAACCCCATGGTCTGTGGCTCCACAATTCCAGAACACTTCCTTGAACATCAGTCAATGCTTCGGGATCCTTGGTGTCAACATTTCTGGTGACGTTTTGTTCCGAAGTCATTTGGAAGACAAGGTTAAGCTGGCATCCAAAAAGCTTGGGAGTGCTTAACAGAGCAAGGCAGTTCTTCACATTGGGCAAAGGCTGCAACTTTATAAGTCGCAGTTCCGGCCTCTTATGGAGTACTGCTGTCATCTATGGGCGGGAGCACCTGGACACGGGCTTGGGCGTTTAGACTCGGTTCAGAGATGTGCCATCAGAATTGTTGACAATCCCCAGCTCACAAGCAGTTTAGAGCCCCTCAGTCCATGGAGAAACTGCCTACTTATGTGTGTTCTACCACTTGTTCAACGGAGTGTTCTAAGGAATTGTGTGGCTTGATGCTCACGGCTACCTTCCACCATCGCAACTCTCATATTGAAACCAGAATTGTTTCGAACTGTGCGGGCTAAAAGGAGTTTTTTCCACGGATGCTCGGACTGTGGAATGAGCTCCCCGCTGTGGTTTTCCCAATGGAGTAAAGCATAGGCTCAGATTACAGAACAAGGCAGATGGAGCGAGCGGAACATGGGAGTGAGGCCAAAAAAGCAAATACAAATTGAAAAACACATACCTGGTATTCGCTTCTGAATTTGTATTTGCTGAGAACTCATCAATTACTCTTATCAAAACAAGCTTAGATTTATTATGTACATAATGGTGCCGATTCTGTTGTAAATCGCACTAAACTAATTTTAGTCACATCACCTCTCTTATATATTTTTATCTATTATATAACGTTATTGAAAAAGGATAGAATATATTTAAAGCTGTCAAATTAATCTTTGCCGTCTTATTTTGCGTGTATTTAAGCGTAACCGCGATAGATGGCGACTAATAGTGCTTCGAATTGGAGTGATGTCGTTTTTAACAGTTTCATTTTTGTTGTTTTTTTGTTGTTTTTTTGTTGGTTTTTTGTTGTTTATGCGTTCGAATTGGAAAATTTTAACAATTTTGCAACTTATCCACAACGATGAGATACAAAAATGACATTTGCATGCTCATCGCCTGCTTGTCACTTGTCTCAACCTACCTTTTCCCTTCAGTTAATCTTTAAACAAAGTTAATCTGACAAATTATTCTCTTGCCTGTTAGTATTTCTATCAAATACAATACAAATTAGAATTTTCGCTTCCCATTTGAATTTTCCAAAACTTATCTGTCAGATTCAAAGATGTCAAAATATGATCACAAATGACCCTGCCTCGGAGGTGGGTCAAAATGTGCAGTTCACGATGTCGTTTTTAACTGTTTCCAAGTAAAACGAACGGTGAACGAAAAAAGTTCAAAACGCCAATTTCATCAAAAAAAAGTAAACAATAGAATCAGGGCCAATACTGACATTCTAAAAGCACTGACAACAAGCTACTGTTTTATAGGTTTAGCCGAGTGACAAAAAAACTTGAAATCTGTAGTTTTGGGAAACTCATGATGTCATGACCAAAATAATGTTGTCAATTGTTCTTTCAGTTCATTGCTGTACCTCAAGTTCGTGATGCTGTGGGCGACGGTCGTGCTGGCGGACTACATGCTAGAGTTCAGGTTCGAATTCCTCTGGCCCTTCTGGATGATGCTCAGGTCACTCTATGACTCATTCAAATACCAGGGAATTGTAAGTAAACATTTTTTATATTAGTAAGCAGCCGCGTATTTTTTAACCCTCATTAATATAAAATAAAAAGAGAGCAGCTATCCGCCAGTGAAAATCTCGTCAAAATCGGTCCAGCCGTTTCGGAGATTAGGAGGGACAGACAGACAAACATTTTTAAAACATTTTCTTTTTAAGTTCCATACATATCATACAGCTTTCATATATATCAATTTTGTTAAAAGCTGTTATTTTGACATTACAAACAGACACTTCAATTTAATTTATTTGTTTACAGATAAATAATTCTAAATAGTTTTAAAAGCAGAGCCATAGGTGTCATTTTCGAATCACAAAATTACTTCCTATAACCGCTTAACATTGATACATTAATGTTAATCAAAAAGCAAAAAAATACAATTCAAAATGAGGACCTTAAGACGAAACCAACTGGCGAAATCCGGTGATCTTGATAAAGTGACAAGTCCTTAGCTGATGGCAGGCAGTAGCAGCAGCCTTCCGTAGCTCGTCTACGTCTTCTCCATAGAAAAACATAGAAACGAAAGAGAAAGAAGTAGTGTTGTGACGACATGTCGCCTGCTGCTGCTGCTTGCAGTCGGCTACGAACTTGTACCTTAAATAAAATGAACTGTTTTGTTTTCAGGCATTCTCAGTTTTCTTCATCTGCATAGCGTTAACATCCGACATGATATGTTACTTCTTCATACCACTGCAGTACATATTCTTTGCTGCAAGTACCTATGTGTGGGTACAATATGTCTGGTATACATGTGAGTTGCTTTTCTTTACTTATATAGCGCCAGATATGTCTGAGCGTGGCCGTTATCGGAACTTATCGTGGTCAACATAAGGTGCATATTTGTTCTCAGCATGCAGCGCTCACCGTCGCGCGCAGACTTATGTGGCGCGCACTGTACATAATTTTATGATACAAATCTTGCCATAGAGTTAGAATATTAATAGAGTGACTGTACTAGAGTACTAGAACGAAGTGCGATTACATAGTTTGAACGAGTAAATACATAATGAATGCGAATTTCTCGTTTTTATCGATAATTTTACCAAGAACAAATGACAAGGAATCCATGTCGACATTTTGTCTGACTGTAAAACAACTGGTGTACAGTAGTACCCAACTAATATGGCTTACCGATGTACCTGCGCAGACGATACATTTTCAAAGCGCGGGAAATCCTATTGGTCGGCAGCTGCCGCAAATAACAGCTGCAGTGTATTATGGACCATATAGTAGTGATTTAAGGGTTGATTGTAAGTTTTAAGCATTCTTTCGTTAATCTTCGGGCCATACTTTATTTTCTGTGCGAACGAAGATTCACGACGCGCCTTATCAGTTGGGTACTACTGTAAGATATATTCTATGAGTCTTGCATTTTACCATAATCTCAATGTAGTAAGTGATGTCGAAAAATCGGCAAAATCGCCTCACGTAATTTATGGACGCCCCATAAGTAGTAATGCGGCTGGATACTAACGTCATGCTGAGAGATTTCTTTCCAATTTTAACATTTAAGTTGAAGTATAGAAGCTAGGTATATACAAAAAAAACTGGCTTGGTACATATATAAACAATGGTGTTATGGATATTTTATTAGACTGGTGTTTTAAGCTTTATTTTATTAGTTTTTACTTTAGTATATCAGTTTCAAGATCGTCTAAAGAGAAAAACACTTTTTTTTACCGGTATTTTTTAATCTCACAAAATTAATATGTATTTGTGGTTCTTCAAAAAGGGTGTGAAGAGATTCCTGCAGGGTTGGCAACGGGTGAGTGATACCCGTGGTGTTGCAAGTGTCCATAGGCTACGGTACCCGCTTACCATCAGGCGGGCTGTATGCTTGTTTGCGATTTCACCGTGTATATATATCATTAACCATAGTATGTTGTAGTTGTAGACAAAGGCATATGCCTACCAACAGTAGCGATGTGCTGCGTGCTAGTGTACGTGGAGGGGGCGTTGCGGGTGGGCTCGCGGGACGAAGCTTGTCGCCCGCTGGCGGCGCACTGCGTGGGATACCCAGTAGTGACGCTGGGCTTCGGCGTCAAGTCCTACGTGGGCCACCGGCTGAGGTTACGCCGACAGCGGCAGGTCCGCAAGGAGAACGAGTTCTACTTCCAGCTCATGAGGGATGCGCTGCCTGAGAGTGCGCTGGAACAGGTAACTAGTACCTACTTAGTCATTGACAAAATTATATTTAATATCCTTGGACATTCCTCACACACTGTCATTTGGTCCCAAACTGAGCAGAGCTTGTACTATGGAAACCTGTTTTCAAACCGCCTAGGAGGCCTCCAACTAGCTTTTCACAATTGAGTGATAGCTTTACGTGCCTTCCAAAGGACGGTGGTCCATACCACTAGGTGGTCACCCATACGGCTACCGTCCACATCGGTGATTGCTTAACATTCTCGATCGTTTAAGAACGGCTAATCAAACTAGAGCTATACGACTAACTATACCTATTTTATAAACAGAATCAGCAGCCGCAGAAAGAGACGGAGCGCACAGCGAACGGCGAGTGCTCTCACTCGCACACGTCCACATCCACATCTACATCCACATCCGCGTGCAGCGCGACGGCCGCGCCGGTGACGCACGAGTCGCGTCAGATGAACGGCTCTGTGAGACGACGCTGTCTCAAAACTGAACAGAACGGTCATTGTAACACTGACCAGCCGCAGACGCAGTTAAAGGTATTTGTCTATTTTTATTTCCAAGAAAAGTATGCCAAAGCGAAGAAGGCAACCAGCTTCCTAGTACGCCCCTCCGTCGTATTGTGCGCACACGCAGACATATGAAATATCAGTGCGCCTACGGCCTACCTGATGGTAAGCGGTCACCGTATCCTATTAACTAAATCTCCAAAAGTCTCTTTCACTTCTTGAGAAACCTCATGCTGTACTTGGAAAAACCACGGGGGGAAGCTCATTCCACCGACAGCAGTAGTTGATCGTAAATATTTCGCTAATAGGGATGTCTTTTCAGAGTAAAAAAAAATATTCTAATTATTCCTTCAGTTAGACTATCAACAAATATTGGACACATTTTTTGCTTTACCAAATCATTCAAAATCGAAATAGATAAAGCTCGTCAAAGTTCGGGAGTGGGGGCTCGTGAGGTCATCATCATGATCTTATCAGCCTATGGATGTCCACTGCTGAACATAGGCCTCCCCATTGACTTCCACTTCGAACGGTTTTGGGCCGCTTGCATCCAGCGGTGCCCAGCGACTCTGACCAGGTCGTCGGTCCACCTGGTGGTCGCCATGAAATAACCTTTCTTCCCCAGCGGTTATCGGCTTTTCGAGCGATGTGGCCTGCCCATTGCCACTTCAGCTTACTAACTCTACGAGCTATATCCGTCGTTTTCGTTCTCCTACGAATGTCCTCATTTCGGACCCTGTCACGTAGAGAAATTCCGAGCATAGCTCGTTCCATAGCTCGCTGAGTGACTCTGAGCTTATTTATGCGGCCAGCAGTGAAAGACCACGTCTCTGTCCCGTATGTCATCACTGGTAACACGCACTGATTGAAGACCTTTGTCTTCAGACGTGACGTCACTTGAGCAAAAAGACACGATATCTTCGTATTTTTAACCGACTTCAAAAAAAGGAGGAGGTTCTAAAAAAAAGGAGGAGGTTCTCAATTCGGTTGTTTTTTATGTTTGTTACCTCATAACTTCGTCATTTATGAACCGATTTGGAAAATTCTTATTTTGTCTGGAAGGGCACTCTTCCCGTTTGGTCCCATTGTCATCAGATCAGGATTTGATTACTTCTTCGTGTACTTTGAAGTTGTTTTAAGTTTTTTTTTGTAAAACAGTCCAATTATTATTTTGTTTAATTGACAAAAGATAATATACGTGTCTATTATTTTTTGATACTGTTAATGACTGACTAAATAGTTTTTTTCAGGCTATTTAATTATTCTATTCGTTTTACAGTTAGAGAAATTAGATAAGGAGCGCGAACGCGAACGGGACAAGAGTGCCAACACGCACACGCACGCGCACGCACACACGCACACTCCTGCGGGCGGTGTGCACGCACACACGCACACGGGCTCGCTGACGCACACGCACACGCATGCGATGAGCAATGGCGCGCCGGCCGCGCATTGCCGCCATGACGAAGATGATGCCAAACATGAACATAGTAAAGGTAAATTAAATAAATATCCTAGGACATTCCTCACACACGGTCATCTGATCCCAAACTAAGCAAAGCTTGTACTATGGAAACCAGATAACTGATATAATACATATACTACTTGTTTGTGAATACATACTTAATATACATAATTACACCTATATGTTATGCCAGGTTTTGATCTACCTTCGTGCAAAATTTCATCAAGATTGTTTGAACCATCAAGAGGTGACAAACTCACTTGTGCATTTGCTGAGTTTCTTGCTGGAGTCTTCTCAGTTTAAATGTTATTCCGAACCGGTGGTAAATTCAACTGTATGCACCAATTTAACGTTCATAAGTGCCTTACCAGGGCCTAAATTGAATAAATGACTTTTGGATTTTGATTTAATATTAGTAGAATAGTATGATTATAGAACGTAAATTAAAGCGCATGTCAAGTTTTAAGTCGAGAATGTAACAATTGAATTTGGATCATACACAAATAACATAAGGTGTATTTTCCATTAACACATTCTTTTCATGACACTTGAGTTTTGATTCTAAAATACGGGCGTAACTCCATGAAAGTGAATTGTGCCTATCTCTATAAGAAAGACTAAAGTTGCTATTTCTTACAGGTAGTGCAAAATCATCGAAGTATGATAAAAAAGAGGCTAATACGATAAAAGAGGAGAGAAGAAAGAGACATAAAGATAAAGAAAGCACCGATAGTCATAAGAGTACAGAACAAAGTGAGTAATTTACATTATTTTTGGCTATAAGCAGTAAGCAGTTGATATTTAACAATAATAACCATTTTGATATTCCAGTTAAAGAACATATAGTTAAAGATAAAGAAGTAGAAAGTACAAAAGAAAGTGTAAAAAATAAGGAGTGCAACGGTAACAGAGACAAGGAGAGGGAGAAAGAGAGGGAGCGCGAAACGAGAGAGCGAGAGAAGGAACGCGAACGTGAACGCGAGCGAGAAAGAGAACATGTAAGTTTCATATTTATTTGGGAGAGATTTGGACCCCCCCTAAGAAATAATAAGGTGTAAGTCAGTCTTGTAACACCCAGGTATTAAGATAGTCCCAGCCTTTTTTGTTTATATGACATTAGAAAGTGACGGATATGTTTAAAACCTAGGTACAGTAGTACCCAACTGATAAGGCGCGTCGTGAATCTTCGTTGGCACAGAAAAGAAAGTATGGCCCGAGGATTAGCGAAAGAATGCTTAAAAGTTCCAATCAACCTTAGATCACTACTATAAGGTTCATAATACAGTGCAGCTGTACGTTCCGTCTCACTCGCAAGTGACGCCCCTCCGCACACATGGCGGCAGCTGCCGACCAATAGCATTTTCCGTGCTTTGAAAATGTATCTGCCTGTTTGTCAACCTATTGAAATAAAAAAAAAAAAAAAACTTCTGCGCAGGTACATCGGTAAGCCATACCAGTTGGGTACTACTACTACTGTATTAATATACTTGACTTACACCTTATTTATTAATAAGGTGGTAAATGACTGAGACGGTTTAAAGCAAGTCTAGCAATGACCATGTTTTAAATATTTATTACTAACTGTCCCCCGCGGTTTCACCCACGTTCCCGGGATAAAAAGCCTATGTCCTTCTCCATACCATAGGCTACCTGCATGCCAAATTTCATGATGATCCATTGAGTAGTAGAGGCGTGAAGGCGTAACAAACAAACACACTCACTTTCGCATTTATAATATTAGTAAGGATTTATTTATTGGTATGTTAGCTGGATGGCTCAGTGGTAGTGATTTCGGATCCCAAGATGAAGGTCCCCGGTTCGAATCCTACAATGAGCTTGAGCTTTCGGTGAAGGAAAACATCGTGAGGAAACCATAGCACGGTCGTAGGGTACCTTGTAGTACCCACCTGGCTGGCTACCACCCTAAAGTTGAAAATCTGTCGCCAAGCATCAATCGGTGTGTTCCGACAGCTGCACTTGAGAGCCAGTTCCTTCGAGGCTTTGTGTGCTTACCACCTAAATTAGGTTTTTTAATTAAAGTCCAAAGAGGTAAACAATGAAACGTCACTGTCAAAGTGAGATTCCAGTTGTTGAAAACATTTTTTGTCATTATAAGTCTGACTAGAAATTTTTTTGCTGCATATTTGTCACTTAAATCATTAAAGACCGGGGGGTTCCGGTTCTGGCTTTCTAAAAATTTTGTAGGCACCTATGTTATAATGGGAATGACCAGTAGTCTTGGTGAAGTATTTCATGCGGTTGCAAGAAAATACTTCACCACTGAACTTAATTAAATAACAGAAAACAATGAAATGCCAATGTCAGATACGTTTCATAACAGCTCAAAGCAAATAATGAAGTCGGCAAAATTTTGGCATAATAATGGATCAAAATGTTATGGACCTCGTTGGTTTTTAGGGTTCCGTAGCCAAATGGCAAAAAACGGAACCCTTATAGATTCGTCATGTCTGTCTGTCTGTCTGTCCGTCCGTCCGTATGTCACAGCCATTTATTTCCGAAACTATAAGAATTATAATGTTGAAACTTGGTAAGTAGATGTATTCTGTGAACCGCATTAAGATTTTCACACAAAAATAGAAAAAAAAACAATAAATTTTGGGGGTTCCCCATACATAGAACTGAAACTCATTTTTTTTTTTTCATCAAACCCATATGTGTGGGGTGTCTATGGATAGGTCTTCAAAAATGGTATTGAGGTTTCTAATATAATTTTTTTCTAAACTGAATAGTTTGCGCGAGAGACACTTCCAAAGTGGTAAAATGTGTGTCCCCCCCCCCCTGTAACTTCTAAAATAAGAGAATGATAAATCTATAAAAAATATATGATGTACATTACGGTGGAAACTTCCACCGAAAATTGGTTTGAACGAGATCTAGTAAGTAGTTTTTTTTTAATACGTCATTAATTGAAATTAATATCAAATACTCAGGTCTATACTACCATTTACTTATATACCTACAGGTTTGTACGGAACCCTCGGTGCGCGAGTCTGACTCGCACTTGGCCGGTTTTTTCTACAATGGTAACACCTTTGTTTACCTTTTTGGACTGCAATTAAAAATGCTACTTTACGGCCACATCAACACTCACCATGGTAAGATTGTGGTCGAACACAGGCCAATACACAAAAAAAAAATGGCGTCTCGAATACTCCACCCGGTATCATAACGATGACCTTCTCTCTGTGTCCAGCGCGAGTGTATGGAGGAGTTGTCTCGCGTGAGGAGCGAGCTGGCAACGTGCAAGGCGAGCGAGGCGGAGGCGCGCCGCGCACTGGCCGCCGCCGCCGCCACGGAGCGGCAACGTCGCGCCGACCACAACCAGCTCAAGCACGCACACGCCGCGCTGCAACACAAGTCAGTACACCTCATCATCATCATCATCAGCCTATATGTCCCACTGCTGAGCACAGCCCTCCTGCACACAAATCAGAAAGGGAATGGACAGATACTCCACCACGCGTGCCCACTGCGGGTCGGTGGAGGTAGGCTAGTGGTCAACCTACTGTTGGAGTTTTCAAGCCGCCTAGGAGGTCTCCAACTAGCTTAACGACTATCACGATTAAGTGATAACCGGGACCAACGGCTTTACGTGCCTTCCGAAGCACGGAAACGCTCGATTTGAAATACCATAAGGCGGTCACCTATCCAGGTACCGACCACGACGGTGGTAGCTTAACTTGCCGATCGATTAATAATAATAATAATAATAATAAATACATTTATTTCAGAAAATTAAATTCCACATTGTTAGTAATACAAAATCTTAAAACTATGTTAGTAAAACACATGAGATAATTGAAATGAGCGAACACAGCTAGGTACAGTAGGCCACATGAACCCTGCAACAATGATTCATGTACCTACCGTCCAGCCGAGCCGCGAACATAGCCAGGATACTGTTGGTACTGGCCCGCACTCTGCAGAGCAACGACGTGCATTTTTTGCGCATTGTGGCATAAAAACAGTCTGTTCGCGCCTCCAAAAACATGCCAGATGCACTGCAGAAACGGGGCAGCCGCAACAGCACCCGAAATGCGTTATTATACTGAACGCGTAGGGCGTTGTACGACCTTTGAGTATAGTTTACCCACAGACTGCTCGTGTAGAAGGATGTACAGTAAGCTCTGAACAGCGTGATTTTAACTTCTCTTGAGCATCGAGCAAATCTGCGGGCTATCATGTTAGATCTCACTGACAACGCCCTACGCTCTCGCTCCATATCGGAATCGTCCTTAAAGTCTTCTGTCACCAGGTGTCCAAGGTATTTAAAGCGACTAACTCTTTTAAGGGGGACACCATTCAAATTAATAGGCGGAACACTAGATGGACACCTGTTACCAGCCTTGAACACCATAAATTCACTTTTATTGCCGTTATACAATAGACCATGGCTCGCTGCATACTCCTCACATGTTCGTAACAACTGCCTGATGCCGCAAACCGACGCGCTCAGCAGCACCATGTCGTCCGCGTAGCTGATATTGTTGACGCAAATATCGTCGATATGGCAACCAACACGCTGGCTGCTGAGCGCGACGATCAGCGCGTTTACATACAGATTGAAAAGCTTAGGTGAGGTCAGCCCCCCCTGCCTCACTCCGCATTCCAACCTGTACGGTTCCGACAAGTTTCCCGCCCATCTCACGCTGTTGACCTGGTTTGTGTACCAGTAACGAAGAACATTAACGAATTCTGGAGGTAAGCTGGCCTCCTCCAGTTTATTCCACAGAATGTCATAACAAACCAGGTCAAAAGCTTTTGACAAGTCTAAGAAACAGGCATATATCGGCGTCTTTCTATCGGTATAGTACCCCACAGTTTGCTTTAAACACAAAATAGCGCTTTCCGTGGACAGTCCAGGTCGGAACCCGAACTGGTTATCATGCAATTGTAGGTATTTATCTAATTGCGAGTTAAGCAAACTGTCAAGAACTTTCGCCACAATTGTTGCTAACGATATAGGCCTGTAGTTGCATTTATCAGATATGTCGCCAGTTTTATTTTTGACAATGGGGACAACAACTGTTTCCATCATTGGACCTGGTAGATAAGAATGGCCAATGCAGAGGGTGTAAAACATTGCCAAAACACGAGGTAAGTGAGGGCCAGCATGTCGTAGATGCTCAACGCTGATCATCATCATCAGCCTATATGATTAAGAACGGCTTATTATGCTAGACCACGAGCGCTTCAAGTTCATAAATATATTTAAAAAATGTAACCTTGCTGAGTTTCTTGCCGGATTCTTCTCAGTTGAAGGCTGAGTTCCGAGCCGGTGGTAACTTCAGTAAATGTGACGTACATAAGTGCCCTACTGGGGCCTAAATTGAATAAATGGCTTTGACTTTGACTTGACTGGTATAGTAGTACCAAACTAATATGGCTTACCGATGTACCTGCGCATAAGATACATTCTCAAAGCGCGGGAAATACAATTGGTCGGCAGCCGCCGCCATATGTGCGAAGGGGCGCCACTTGCGAGTGAGATGGAACTGATGGCTGAAGGTATTATGACCCTTATAGTAGTGATCTAAGGTTGATTGTAAGTTTGAAGCATTCTTTCGATAATCTTTGGGCTATAATTTCTTTTCTGTGCGAACGATTCACGACGCTCCTTCTACTGTAATTAGTCCGGCCTTCAACTGAGAAGAATCCGGCAAGAAACTCAGCAAGGTTACATTTTTTAAATATTTTTTGAACAATCTGACTATGTTTGGCTTTTTTTTCCAAATAATTAACCATAATAATTGGACTGTTTTACAAAAAACTTAAACCGACTTCAAAGTACACTAAGAAGTAATCAAAACGGGAAGTGTAGGGTACACTTCCCGTTTGGTCAAAAAGAGTCCAGTCAAAAAAAGAATTTTCCAAATCGGTTAATAAATGACGGAGTTATGAGGTAACAAACATAAAAAAAAAAAAAAAAAAACACAACCGAATTGAGAACCTCCTCCTTTTTTTGAAGTCGGTTAAAAAAGAAAGCATATACCTAAGCATAGATACTGACGAAAAAGGAACAATAAAATAAATAAAAAATAATAACCTAAAAAAATACAATTACTGACCTAATGTCACTAGTAGTCCCCTTATATAGGCGAGGAGAGTGTGTGTGTGCGGTAGATGGTGTGCGGTGTGTGATGTGTGATACGTCGGTCAGGGTGGTGTCGTGGCGCAGCAGCGAGCGCGCGGCGCTGGAGCGGCGCGTGGCCGACGAGCGGCGCGCGCGCGCCGCCGCCGAGCACCAGCTGCGCGCGCACACCAGACACCCGCCGAACAACAAGTAACTACAATCCGACACTTTTTCGCGGGAGCTTGCAGAGTGACGTTGCGTTTTTATTTTCATAAATTCGTGTACTTTTTTTTCGGTAAACAAGCTTACGGCGCACCTGATGGTATGCGGTTACCGTAGCCATATGGACGCTTGCAACAAACGAAGCATCGCTCACGCGTTACCGACCTTTCCCTCTCCCCTCCCCTCGCCAGAGCTCATCTCTGGCGACCTTACTGACGCGCAGGAACACAACTTTACACAACATAAAGTTATTTGGCTGCGCTATTCTGTAAGGTGGAGGTACTTCCCCAGTCGAGCTGCTGTTTGAGCGAATAAACGCCACGCAATAAAACACTTTCACATATAGTCCTCAGTCATCACCGTCCATAAAAGTCATGTTTTACTACAAAGGTGGTCATTGTACTAAAACTCTTCACGGACTTTTTGAGACAACTTGAAAAGACACGATAACACATAATTCATTTCACTTCACTGGTGCACATGGATTGATCTTTATTGGATGAAATACCACCGATATCCTATCCTAACTAATATTATAAATGCGAAACTGAGTTTGTTTGTCGCCATCACTCCTTAACTACTCATCGGATCATCATGAAAATTGGCATGCAGATAGCCTATGGTATGGAGAAGGACATAGGCTAATTTTTATCCTGGGAACGCGGGTGAAACCGCGGGGGACAGCTAGTATGCAATAAAACTCAAAATATACGAATTTGTGAAAATAAAAATGAAAACGCAACTTCACTGGCCATTTGTCTATCGCCTTATTCTGATATACAAATATTTTAATAATGAGTTTGTGGTGCAGCGGTGAATGTGAGAACGAGTGGTGTCGCAACCGGCGCGGCGGGCAGGACTCTGAAGCGGCGTCCCTGCGGAGGGAGCTGCAGGTCGCCAGGGACACAGTCACTTTGCTGCAGAGAGAACTCACGCAGGCTGCTGATCAGGTACCAGCGATATTTATTTTT
This sequence comes from Achlya flavicornis, assembly GCA_947623365.1. NCBI lineage: Eukaryota > Metazoa > Arthropoda > Insecta > Lepidoptera > Drepanidae > Achlya > Achlya flavicornis. Next base: position 1,746,173 of record OX392483.1, on the reverse strand, counting down.
GTAACCGAGAACGTGACCCTATTTCGCAGGTCCGAGTCGTCGAGAGTAAAAAAGGGGCTTGGAATCTCTTCTATAAACAAAACTATTTATTATTAGTTGATTTATTTTATATAATTAATTGGCCATTTTTTTATGAACTATATGCTATAACCCGATATAAGAAAGATTTTGGGTTATTTGAATTTAAAAAAGTTGGCGCCGTTTTGTACAATTTGTTTACTGATTCAAATGCTTATTTATTTAATTACTAGTCCGATCTCCAAATAAAATATTTCAGAGATCTTGGGATACCAAAACATGAACTATTTTCACCAGTTTCGAAAGCGTCCGATTATTTCAAATATTTTACTGCAAGCTGTCTTTGTCTTGTTACTGTAGCTCTGAAACGGACGCATCAATTTAAACCCGTTTTCTTTACAAGCTTTTATTTAACTTGGAATGTTTCTTGAATCTTTGTTCGAGTGGAATCTTGCAAGTCGAATTTCTTCCAATTCCAGTGGTCGGATTGACTTGATATTTGGTATATATTAGTATATTGGAAGACAATGCAAGTACAGTCAACAAAAAGTACAGTACAGTATGAGGCACGAATGGTGAGCACAGATAGGCAGTAGTGGGGGCAAGCTCGCGCATGTACACTTTCGGCCAAATCACAGTAGCCAAATGACACGCGAGAATCCAATAGACAACTCACATTGACTGACGAACCAATCGTGTGCAGCTCGGCGCTCCCCCCTTCTTCATTCCTCCAAACAGACCAAAAATTAACAACTGCGCAGGTGTCAATCTGTGCTCACGATTCGTGCCCCTTACTACAAAGCTTGTATTAATAATGTTAAGAGGGAGTCGAGCAAATAGTGACAAAAGGACAGTTACGGTTAAGTTGATATTAACGAAAATAGTTTATTTACACAGTGAACATCTGCATAATTATTACCACAGATCATGTATTTACAATGTTTGCGAAACAAAAATATGAAATATGGTCTAGTACCTAAAAGGTTCATCATGGCGGACACTTTTTAAAAATTCTGAGAAAAGATTCTTGTTTTGTGACCCCAGGGTCTCTCAAATATCGTTTTTGAGAGCAATCGGATCAGTATCTAAAAAGTTCAACATTGCGGACACTTTTTCGACATTTTGAGAAAAGATTCTTGTTTTGTGACCCCAAGGTCTCTCAAATATCGAATTTGAGAGCAATCGGACCAGTATCTAAAAAGTTCAACATGGCGGACTCTTTTTCGACATTTTGAGAAAAGATTTTTGTTTTGTGACCCCATGGTCTCTCAAATATCGAATTTGAGAGCAATCGGACCAGTATCTAAAAAGTTCAACATTGCGGACACTTTTTCGAAATTTTGAGAAAAGATTCATGTTTTGTGACCCCAAGGTCTCTCAAATATCGAATTTGAGAGCAATCGGACCAGTATCCAAAAAGTTCAACATGGCGGACACTTTTTCGAAATTTTGAGAAAAGATTCTTGTTTTGTGACCCCAAGGACTCACATATCAATTTCGAGAGAAATCGGGCCAGTATCTAAAAAGATTTACAAGGCGCGGACACTTTTTGAAAATTTTCAGAAAAAAATCATGTTTTGATCCCAAGGCCTTTTTTTTAAATTATGTACTTACTGACTTTTGTCGTGCGGGTGCAAACGGCCGACCGAGCCGAGAGTACTGACTACACTACACTAACCCGCAGTAAATACTGATTTGCCGCGCGCTGATTTCGCTCTTGTTGTAGGTCCGTTGTGCGGAGGGTCGTCTAGAGGCGCGGTCGTCGGCGCCGGGGTCCCCGGCGGCGGGGGCGGTGGGGGCGGGTGCGGGGGCGGTGGGGGCGGGCGCGGGGGCGGTGGGGGGGTGCGCGCGGGCGCCGGCGTGGGCGGCGCTGTCGGAGCGCGCGCACCACCTGGAGCGGTCCCTCTCGGCGGAGACCAGGGTCAAACTGGACCTCTTGTCAGCGCTCGGCGATGCACAGAGGAAGATGCATATACAAGAGGGTATGTTGTTTATAGGTTTTTTTTAGGGTAAGAAGCGCTCGTGGCGTAGCGTGATAAGCCGTTCTTAATCGATCGGCAAGTTAAGCTACCACCGTCGTGGTCGGTACCTGGATGGGTGACCGCCTAGTGGTATTTCAAATCGAGCGTTTCCGTGCTTCGGAAGGCACGTAAAGCCGTTGGGCCCGGTTATCACTTAATTGTGATAGTCGTTAAGCTAGTTGAAGGACTTCCAGGTGGCTTGAAAACTCCATCAGTAGTTTGACCCCCAGCCTAGCAGTGGGACATTATAGGCTGATGATGGAGTTTTTTTAAAGGGTGCCAGCCAACGGAACCCCGCGTAGCCTCGTCAAACTACCAGACTCGTAGATAGATAACTCTTAATTGTACACCAAAAAAAGCAAAAACAACATGGAGAACAAAAGTACTTAAAATTAATTACTGTACAATGGGCGGTCTTATCGCTAAGAAGCGATCTCTTACAGACTCGTAATTTCAGCCGTGAACCCCATCAGCTTCATATGCGGGCTGCTATAACAACAAATGAGAAAAATTAAAGGGTCAACCCCAGTGGCGTGCATTGGTTTTCGGACTAGGTAGGCAGAAGAAAATCATGGCCATACACGCCTAAATATGCCTCTGAGATAGATTATGTTTTTTGACCCGATTTGTAAAATTGTTTAGGTCAGCGTATCATTCCACACACATTTGGTAAGATTCATTAGCAAACAAATTACATAACAGAATAATAGATTCGAATAACAGCACCCAGATAGCCAGGTGTTTAATAAACATAATATTCTGTGTTAAAATGTCTAAGATTTTTACCTTTGTTTTAAATCCATGAATGTTTTGGAGTTGGTCTACAGCAAGTTACCTACTATTTTCAACAAACGAAAACTGACTAAAGGAATAATTTATCGACACATTTTGCATCTTCACCACAAAATTTCTTCATTTCACACACAATACACTTCATAGATACACTTCGCAAATTCACAATAAGTAAATAACAACAACATTGCATACAATGCCAGCCAAACCATAAACAAACCAACACAAATAAATTGCGAAGTTATATTTGTGTTGCTCTAATGTTGGTAAAGTAGTTGTAACTGTAGCCTTTTTAATTTGGATGGGTTACTTTACTTACAACAGAGTATGTAAGGTTACTTTTGGTCCATAAATCGCGAATGTCAAATGTCAGTATGCTACGCATAGCAAAAGCGTGATTTATGCTTTCGTCGTGTTATCTTAAAGAAGTGTGTGTGTGTGTATGAATATGCCGAAATCGTTTTAGTGTGCGTGAATTGCCGTGAATTTGAGAGGCGAACTCGCGAGTGCCTGCGCGGCAAAGTTTGAAATTTCGTATTGAATGTTAGGTTAGAATTTTTATTTAAAGTGATTATGTAGTTTAATTGAATCAAAATACTATTGAATTGAATCTTATGAGGTAGGCATTGCTTATTTGCCTATATGGAATGCACGCCACTGGTCAACCCCCACACAAGAAACAACTTTTTTTTTACTGTGCATAGACCTGTGTTTGACCACAATCTCACCATCCTCGTATTTCCCCAGTTTTCTTTTTACAAAAAAATTAAACTGACTTCAAAGTACACTAAGAAGTAATCAATTCCTGATCTGATGACAATGGGACCAAACGGGAAGTGTACCCCTCCAAACAAAAAAATAATTTTCCAAATCGGTTTATAAATGACGGAGTTATGAAAACTTAAAAAAAATACAATCGAATTGAGAACCTCCTCCTTATTTTGAAGTCGGTTAAAAATACTTGCTTTATACGTTGATGTAAAGCAGTGTTAAAATCAGACTTGCCTGTTTTTCCAAAAAAACATTTTCTCTTCTAACCAACATAAAATTACTTCCCAGGCTTAATAACAAGACAAGAGAAAGAGATAGCGGAACTCAAAGCTCAAATGGTGGCAGTGATGCCGACGGAGTACGTAACATCAGCGACGAGCGGCGTATCCAAGTTGCGGCGCACCGACGGATCCCCGCTGGATCCCAACGCGTCCGTCTATACGCCGAAACAGCTGTGCTCAGACGCCTGAACTTGACCCTCGCACTGCCGTACACCCGGGGTTAGAATACACTGTTTATTGTTTTGAACTTGCCGTTTATTCTAGTAAGTTTTTTATACTATGGAATCAAATCTTTATCGAGAAATAAAGCATAAGTTCATGTTAGTCGAAAATAAACCCTAATGCCATAAGGCAGGTTCTTAACTTAATTGTTTTAATCTCGACTCAAATTGAGCTTTAATTTATGTATTTTTAATACATATCTGAAATCGTGAAAAACTGCTATTATGAAATTCGATACTGAGATTTTTTTCATCGAATCCTGACTTGATTTCATAGTAAAAACTTATCAATCGAAATATGTAGAGTTAATCTGAACTTCAAGTAGTAATGATACAGAGTTGATATTACCCCTCGGATTAATTGCTCGATAAAGAAATTGTATAATCGTTCGAATTACAAAACGTGTGAAAAACAAGTCAAGAATAGATTGTCAATTGGAAATAAACATTATGTCAATGGTCCAAGTTCCAAATTCATTTGTTTTAAACATCGAATAATTAACCCAAAGAAGCGCAATGACGTTCATTTTGGTTGAAATATATTCCGCCAATTTCCCACCGCCGACAACGCGCTCTGATTGGTTAAGTCAAGGACACATGCGCTCTGATTGGCCAAGTCACAAACGCACGATGCAGCGAGTGGTCCTTAATGTTCAAATTCAGTGACAAATCACTGACTAGTTTCGGAATTTGATTGTTCAGTATTACTACTCTAAAGGGATATTTCCTCGATGGTTTTAAATTATCTAAGGGCCTTACAAATTGATATGACATTGTTAAATTTCTTGAAGTTCAGGTATTCTAACTCCATCTATGTATTTCCATCTCTCTGGTTTTCAAACTCTTTCTCTACTCTCAGATTTATAGAAAACGTCTAAACTACCGCTGGTTCGGTAGGTATTGCCATTTTATTAAATGCATACGTAACGAGTAGAAGAGTAATTTATTTGATCCAATTACAGTACTCGACATTTCTGTAAAACATTGCCAAGTTACTTGCAAATTTCTTTGAGGCAATAAACTAAGATATTCTATGTGCATTCTAATCCCATGGTGCGGCAAACAACTACCCCGAGCTTCGAGAGTGTATCTTTGTTTGGAACGAGCGTCGTACTGGTTTTTGTATGGGCGTTTTTATCTGATCTCAATTTGTTTACTATTTTTTTTGTTTGTTTTTTAATTGATAAATGCCAGCAGATGTTCTCGTTAATTTATTCGTATAAGTTTAAATTTAAAAAAGTTTGTTTTCTTAATTTGAATGGAGTTGTGAAGGCACTGGAAACGATACAATAGTTAGTTAACCTCGATAAAAAGAAATGCTTATTTGAATTTCGAATTTTCAGGTCATCTATAAATTATGATATGGGCATAGAGAGAGTATACCAGTAATTAAATATTATTATTAAAAATAACTGCATAAAACGTGTTACCCCAGAACATTAATTATAAATGACCCTAGCCCACGTGTCTCAACTCCTAATGTCCATACAAACATCGGTAGATTTAGAAAATAGATAAACTGGATTTACCATAAAAAAAACGAGTGTATTAGTTTTGTAACCGTGTACGCACGTCGAGACAGAGCGTTTATTTTTTCATATATTTATTTAAAAAGTAATTATTATCGAATTCATTCATTTGTGTGTCAATATTTATGTCATAATACATATTTTGCCCCGTGGTACATTTTGTAAGATTGCCTTCAAACTGTGTACACAAAAATGAGTCTTATGCGATCGTTGTATGGATTATTTTATAGTGTCGCGGGGCTTATCAAATTGATCTCTTTCCAAAGCATAATTGTTTAAATATAAAGGACAATCCTTCCATTAGTGTGAATCGGAATCGCCGCAGTCTTCGAGATACGTGTTCTTTTAAATTTTTATTGTGATAAATTGTACAAATTTATGATCTGATATGAGTCTTCTTCCTTGTATTATTGTAGTTATATTGACGTTTTAGTCCAAATTGTCGGTATTTAACGGCTCGCGGCGCACCCCTCCTATGACGTCATAGTACACGTTCATGTATACATGGTGATATTGCACAAAATATATTGACAGTATTATCTTTTAGTCGAGATGACGTCAGCAGGTTGGGTGTGAACGGCCACCAAATCTTGTCGAATTTAAAATATAATGACAATCGTTATTGTATGACGTCACAAAGGACATCATCTTGACAGTTGTTTTACCATGACATGACAGGATGTAGTGATTTTTAACTGACCCCTGTTTTTTTAGTTTTTAATTCTATGGATGCTTTTCTATATTGGCAACAATCAGTATTAAACGACTTGGCTGAAGCACTACCGTGCCCTCAGATACGTCAACTAGTAATTGTTAAATTTGAAAGCCATAACAGCAACATAAAACTGTAAATTCCATTGAATTTTAAACATTTACTTTAAGAAAGTAGTAATCGAAAAATAAATACGTACCGAGATATTTGTACAACGCAAGCAATATTTTAGTAAGTCGGTAAAGCTACTCGTATTTGTATAAATTTCGGTACGTATTTATGATTTTTGTTAAATTAATTCACAAAATGATTTCAATCTTTAATAATGTGTTCATATGGTTCAAACTGCAATACTACGTTGATGCAATGGTGAAAGCTTAGAAATAAACATTGGCAGAGATTCTTACGTTGATTTGTACAAAAAAAAGAAAGAAATTTTTGTGTTTTTAAAGTCTTACAGTGCAGCAGTTTTGAGTCAGTCTCCACTCCATATCAAGTGACATGTTAACAATCTTGGTCTTATAATTATTTACTTAGATTTTTTTTGATCTTTGGTTCTAAATCTATAACAATGACATAAATTGTTATAATAGGACATTATGATAAACTTTTTTGTACAGATCAATACAATATTGATGTAAATGATTTTATTATTAGCTTATATTAAAAATAAACCCCCTTACTCATAAAACGTTATGTAACTAATATACTGTTTAAAGGGTCACGTAAATAAAGTCACTCTAATGTCATTGTCAAATAATGTGACATTATTTACGTGACCATTTAAACAGTATATTAGTTAAATAACGCTTTATGAGTAAGGGGGAAAGCATTTAATAACTCATTGCCAAGACGTAGTATGAAACAAAGATTAAACTAAATTAGTGAAAGAACACAATTATTTGAAAAGTTGATAAAAGTGTTGTTACTTGAATTTGTAAACCTATTTCAAATAATTTAACAGATTACAGATGTTACAAAACTTGCGCAAGTCAGAGTGCGTCCTTGAGCGTATAAACCTCGAGCGCTTTCTAACAAAAACGACAACGTCGGCGTATGTTTTTAGATGTAACGAAATGTTTCGAATGATTTTAGGATAAGATGTCGCCGATGAACTCTCGTTTGTTGGCGATTGACAGTTTGTGTCGTGTACTATCAGAATTGGACGAATTGAGTGCCAATAAGGTTCTTTATTGAATATTTGGTTGTACTTGTTTGATGATGCCACAAGTGCATTTGATTTTGGTTCTTAAACTAAACATAGTAAGGTTCATGCTTCGAATTATATAGTTGAAAGTAAAAATTGTGGACAATGACTCCTTAGTTACTTTATTTAAAACATGTATGGAAAAAGTTAAACGAAGTATCGTCAAACAAGTATAAAGCCGCGTTTCCATTGTTGCGTATAGTTGTACAGTCGTGGACTAAAAATGTTTACCACCTTACGGTCTATAATCGCTTGCACATTTATGTTTCATAAAGTTGACAGGAAATAAAATGACGTGGAGTGTTATGACATATTAAACCTTATTGCGCGTTGTATGAGATGGAATCGACTTTGAAATATGATAAACATTTTCTGTCCTCGATAAATGCAGAGACGATGCACATTAGCTGCGTGGGTCCATTTAGCTGTCTTGGGTGATTCTACTTTTCCACTGAAGCACGAAGTATTGATTCTCATAAACGTCGACGTCATAAACGCACACATCCGTACGTTGCGTATTGCCGGTCAATAATCCCGCTTACTTTTTTTTATCGAGGAAAAATCCCTTTAGATGTAATAACGTGCAATCCGATTCCGCTAACTAGCCTTCTTCAACGTATAATTATTAAAATTACCGATCTTAATGTGCCTGCCCTTGAATTGCCACTTAGAGTGTAACGTTTATTGTGCTTTTTGTGTCAATTGTTCGATGACATTTTCATACTAAGCTGTCATCATCATCATCATCAGCCATTTTTAAGTCCACTGCTGGACATAGGCCTCTCCCAGAGCGCGCCACTCCTTCCGGTTTCTTGCCACCCGCATCCAGCCCAGTCCGGCCACTTTTTTGAGGTCGTCAGTCCATCGGGCTGGCGCCCCACACTACGTTTGCCAAGACACGGTCTCCACTCTAAGACTCGTCTGCTCCATCGACCGTCGGTTCTGCGGCAGATGTGACCGGCCCGGCCACTTCAGCTTGCTAATTCGTTGAGCTATGTCGGTTACTTTGGTTTTTTGTCGGATGACTTCGTTGCGGATTCTATCCTTCCTCTTTCCATAGCTCGCTGAGTGACTTTTTTTTTTTTTTTTTTTTTTTTTTAGTACTAAGCTGTACTAATTGCGTAACGATGGAATCGCAGCTTAAAACTAATATGAGGCCGACAACACAAATAACCCACATTGGATATACATAACAAATACATGTTGAAATTAAAAAGTGACTAAATATATCAAGATTTAGACAATGTAAAAAGAGTGTTGATTACTCTCTAGTCTTTAACAGAAGTCGATCGGTCGCTTTCAGGGGCGTGATGAAATAAAATTATACGAAAATGTGTCGTATGGTCAAGAGATAAAGAACAATGGCCCTGATTCTGTTGTTTACTACTAAACTAATTTTAATCTCACTATGTCTCTTTCTAACAAAGAACATAAGAAAAGGATGGTAGAAATTTAGTCCTGTCAAACTAGTCCAATGCTTGTTTTAAATATTTTAGTCGCCATCTATCGCGGTTACGCCTAAATACACGCAAAATAAGCAAAGATTAATTTGACAGCTCTAAATATATTCTATCCTTTTTCAATTATGTTCATAAGAAAGAGATGTGGTGACTGTGACTAAAATTAGTTTAGTGCGATTTACAACAGAATCTGCACCATTAAATTCAATTTAAATTTTGGGCAAAATAAATAACTAAGCAAGCGCCTCTGACCAGTGTAAGTCGACTCAAAGTTATTTTATAATCTAAGTTTAGACATTTAGTTTTTTTTTACCATCAGACTGCACACTGCCCTCGAAGTGAAACTTCCGTGTAAACACCAGAAATATGTACTTAAATATTAGAATTAGTTTTCGACTTTATTTTTGGAGATAAATCTGTCGGCATTACATAGACCGATGTATATTTTTTCATGCAGAATTGTCAAACGGATCAAATATAAGAAATGTAGGAATAAAACGGTACAATCAGTAATGATCTGAATTTTCACTAGTGAAATGTAAGCGATAATGTTTGTTTGTATTAATAACATGCTGTAACAGCAATAAAAAATCAGACTTGCAATTTGTTTTTATTTATTTACACTATTTACATTTTATTTACAGGTTTAAAATATATTATTAATGGTGTGATAAATGCTGGGCACTTTTTAAGAATTCCCTCACAATACTGGAACAATGAAAACAATACATCTGTCTGGACAGGTCTTACAATTAAAACATTTTTATGGTAGGTTTGGCAAACCTATAACATTCATATGGTCAAGGACATCGATATATTATCTTCTGTCTAGATTAAGGGTTACGTACAAGACAACATCGTGAAAGTGGCCGCTTGGAAACTCAATAAAACAAAATTATGTCGCTCATTAATGAATGTTCTATGTTCAAAGAGAGTTAGAGTATTAGAGTTTGACTATTCATAAGTGCCTGTGAAGGCCTATTTGAATGAATAAATTATTTCATTTCATTTCATTTCAAATTTGGACCTACTGAAACTGAAATAGCAACACTGTGGTCTTATTTCTTTGGCAGTTTTTACAGCTGTCACCCTTATTCTAGGGTAATACTAGTTCGATGGTCAAGGATGTTAGTTTCAATAATATTACTGGCCACATACCCGATATTGTTTCATTCATCTTGGTTTGTTAGCCTTGGTACACTCTTGTTTAATTCCACCTTTTCAAGGTCTATCAATTCAGAACTAGACTAGACATGAACTAATTGTACTTTACAAATACATTTGCTAGTTGAAATGAGATCCCTGACAATTTCCATAACTGCTTTTATGGGATTAGATAGCCATGCTTGGAACATTTCCTCGGAATGATATGTTTAAAATTATTGTCTTATCTATCAATTATCAATTCCTGATATCCTCGCTTCACTTACAAGTGTCTGTATTTCCAGTTGCAACCTTAATGCTTTCTGCAAATCCATTTTTCTCAACTGTGATGCTATGTACTTCCCATAGATATCAAATTCATCTTCTTTTGTGATAGACTCTGTGGAATCCATGCTTCCTCTAAAAGTTCCATCTGAACAGTCTGTACTGGGGCTTCTTTGTTTTATTTTTTTCTTCTTATTTTTGTGATGGTTTTTTGTGATGTGTTCAGGTTCCGATTTAAAAATAAACTTGTAATCTTCATCAGTGTCTGGGAACGGGTCTGTGTGTGTATCATCATTCTCTAGCCATATTTTTGAACATGGGTCATCAGAAGTTTCTTGATGCTGTAAGAAAATAAGAACTATTATTATAACTAGCTGGCCCCCATGGTTTCATCAGCGTTTTGCATTTATAATATTAGTTAGGATTTTTAAGGATGGAACAATAGGATACTTATATCCTGGGAAAGTAGGTGAAACGGCAAGGAGAGAGCTATTGGAAAAAATATTTGTTGCACTCTTTACTGTTCAAATATTTGCTGCCCTGTTTAGCCCTGTGCAACTATTTGTAGACAACTTGAAAGGGCAAATAAATGCAGTAACTATTGTATGAATAAAGGCAAACTCACCTCATCAAACGAAATATCCTCCGAAGGTTTTTTCAGTGTACTGAAAGCTTTATGCCATTCACCGAACCACTTCATATTCGGTGTGTACGACCAATCCGGGCGCGACCTATTCTTTATTTTCCCTAATTCTTGAGAGTATGTAGATCTTAGATTCTTTATCTTTATTTTGACCTCAGTTTCATTCAGCGCAATACCTGTAACACTCTGAAATTCCTCAACAATGTCTCTGAAAGCTTTCAAACGTTTGTTTTTTATTCTGTAACTCAAATTTCCAGGATTCCATAAATATTCGTGGCTTAAATATATTTTCACGAATTGATACGTCTCGTTTTCGCTCCATCTCATTTTTGTTTTTCTATTTGATGTCAAACTCGAAAGTACCATCGGATCGGAACGGAAAGCAAGCACTCACACACAAACATTTTTTTTTGACACTGACGGTTAGACAAGTGAATTGATAGTGATGGGACATGTCAACTTGGTAGGTATACTAACCGGTTCAACTTATACTCGATTGAGTCAGCCAACTCGATTCAGCTGTGAAACAACGACGCAGTCAGTAGTGATTGATTATATTATTATTAAAATTATTGATGATTATTATTATTGAGTATATCATATCCACAGTCATGGACAAGAGGTTGGATGCTCCTAATTAGCGATGGGCGATTGTTACTAAAAACAATCGAATTATTCGATTGTCCAAATTATTCGAATAACAATCGACACCTTTCGATTGTTCATAATACGCTTCGTGCGGCACCTCGCGTGGCCTGTGCCGTGCGATGGCTGTCCGTCCGCCGAATGAATAAATCTATTCGCCCCCGCGCTCAACCGTCGATTGTGCATTACTATTGCAACCTGCGTTGCGTGCGTCAATTTTCATTCGAAAGGTCGATTGTTTATTCGTTAGAACGCGATTACTTTTTTTTGGAACAATCGCCCATCGATACTCCCAATACTCAGAAGTAGTAGGTATCCTGTCCCAATCCCCAATTGTTATATATAATAAAAAGTAATAGGTACCGGCAATATTCAAAATAATCGACTAATCTCAAAAATGAATATTAGTCTCTCATAAATATAAACGGCTGAACTGGATGAAATTTGGCGCGCAATCACAGATTAGTAAGTTGTATGTTTAAAACGCGCAATAGAATATGCTCTGGATACTTTTTGTCTCGGAAAAAAGAATAGGTCCCTGAGAAAAGCGGGTCAAACAAACCGTATAAAAGTAATACGATTTTACACACGCTTCGCTTTGACGGAAGTGTGTTTTTAACGCGCTCGATAAGGTTAACGTTAATTTGTATGGCATTCGACTAGCGCCGCCTAGCGGCAATTAATAGCGCATACAAATTAGAGATAGCGTTAACCTTAACGAGCGCTAAAATCTCACACTAAGCCCACTGTCTGCAGTATGTAGAAAAACAATCAAGTTAATCTTAGCATATATTCTTTGGCATAAAAAGTTTTTACTTTGGAATAAAATAAAATTGGATAATTGCACATTTTAGTTAACAACAGAAAATAATAATTATATTAATATGTAAAAGTAAATTGCACATTTTAAACAATGAATTACCTTGAAAATTATGTAAAACCATATGTTAAACCACCATCAATTTTCACTAATGATACTTAAATACTCTATTTAAATAATACTCTATTCACTCAAATCATACTTTTTGGATTTAAAATAAACTAATTTTCTTCTTATAACTAGGTACTGAAAATAGGAAATTTATCAATCATTTATATCAGAGATCCTCGCTTCGCTCACAAGATTCTGTATTTCAAGTTGTAGTCTCAAAGCTTTGTGTAGATTCATTTTTCTCAATTGAGATGCAATAAATTTTCCATAAATATCAAATTCATCTTCTTTTGTAACTGATTCTGAATTTGAATCTGTTGAGTAGTCATGGATGGAACTTCTATGTTTGAATTTTTTCTTTTTACTTTTTTTTAAGTACACTGTTGAAGACTGTCTTTCTTTTTTAACATTGGATATTGTCTCTTTTCTCCTGGGCAAGTCATACTCTTCATCTGTTTGCGAGATCAATGGATCTGGGTGAACTTCTTCGATGGCACCATTTTGTAGTTCTTGTTCTACCCATATTTGGCATGATGAATCAACTTCAGGGGCTTCTTGTATCTGAAATTATTTAAATAATAAAGTAATTAAATTATATGGGTGGGTAAGTAGAAAGTGCATATCTATAGTGTGCGCCAGGTACAATGGGAGTCAGGCATAACAATATTATGTATGAAAATATATGTGGTAACCAAGCATGGTCATATTTCACAGGTTGCCTACATGTTATTGATAGCATATATGGTAGATATTGTCTCATTATGATCATTTTGAAAGAAAGGGACTAACATAAGTTATTAGCATCCTATTAGAAAACAACCTAAAAGTGACACAATGCAACTTAATAAAAATTGTAGCCGTCTAATATTCCAAGTCATGTTCATAATACAAAATAATTGTACTCACATTATTATAACTAGTTGAATGACGATTACTGGGCACATGTTTCAGACATCGATCCATTTCATGGAACCAAACAAGTGAAGGTTCGTAAATGGAATTTGGACCGGATTTTTGCAATATTTTATGAACTTGTTGTACGTATGTGGTCCTCAGGTTCTTTATCTTCATTTTAACTTCAGGCACAGTCAGAGACTTCATTGTTGAACTCTTAAATTCTGAACTTATGTCGGCGTATGCTTTATCCCTTTGGTATTTTAGTTTGTATCCAGGGTGTGCTGGATTCCATAAGCATTCATTTCTCAGATATATCTTTACGAATTCCAATGTGATGGCTTCACTCCAGCGCATATTGATATTATATTTGTTTCATGCCAAAATAAACATTAAAATAAACAAAACAATAGATTTCACTTTACTTTTACAATTGTTTGTGACACTGACACTGACAGTGACAGAACTGACAGACAGTGTCTCCAACTCATTCTGTCAAAAATACGCTATTACCAGTTGCGAAATACAGAAGTTCCACTATATGAATACTGAAAAAAAATACGGTATACGATCCTACAAATAATACTGTGGAGGTACAAGGTGGATGCCAGGTTGGGTCATTGTGTCTGGGAACCGCAGTCCTAGTGTTAACGTTGGACATGATATAATATGGAGATCGTGACATATATAATACTTCGTGAAATAAATGCGCGATGCAGTGCAGCATGTCGTGGCTCCATCTATCTTTCTGCGTGTGAACCATAACCATCTTAGTGTTTGGGATATAGCTGATAGATATCGCTACGATATAATAAATGCGAAAGTGATGAAACCTCAACGGCATAACCAATCGTGATGACATTTCGCTGCCTCCCACGAATAATATGGTTATCGTAAAATAAACATAAAAAACGGTTTTTTACGAATATCTTAATTCCATTATATAACGGTATAATACAAATGCCAAAAGAAAGGTAATTTTTTATTCAATATATCCATATATTTTTTTTACATATTTATTATTATTTATTTTATTTTATTGGTACTAACAAGATAAAATTAACATAATTATAACTACAACTATTTAACTAACAAAACAAAAGGTAAAAATAATACTAAAAATTAAAAAGGAAATATTTACACAGAAAATTATAAATAAAACACGGAATTTGTTTTCACCTTTCTTCAAAAGGGGTGTGAAGAGCGCTTACCTGATGGTAAGCGCTCTTATCTCTTCTTCTTATCAGGCGGGCCGTATGCCACCTAAGTGGTATAAAAAAAAACGAATATCAATTATTCAGTACAAATCGGCAATTTCATACATGATATTTCTATGGCTCTGTGAGACAAATGTTGACAAAAGAGTGAAAAAATGGCTCAAGCTAGAAGCAAAAACGAATCCGGAAAATGAATAACATAGTTCCCCTTTTACATTGAAAGCAATGCTTAATCCGGAAAAAAGTAGGGGAAAGGTGTACGAGATGATCCGTTGAGGTTAGATGATCCTTTCTTATTGCAACGAAACTATTAGCGCCATCTAGTTGTATTCATTGGTAAAACATAGTCCTCGGTAGTCCCTCGCCACATTCAATCGTAATGGCGTCGTGAGTGACAAAAATTTTTTTTGCGGAGAAAAACAAAAATTATGTGACATTGCTCTAAGGTAAGGTTGACTTTAAGTTTATGTCAAATGTGTTCTGGGTAGTCTATTGTAAAGGCTGTTGTCTCAGTACCTTGGTTTATTGCTCTATTTCGTTTTTTTAACGGCATGGTAACAGTTGAAAACATATATGTTATGTTATCGAACATAGAATAAAAAAGTTAATGTTGGGGCAAGATGATTATACTACTAGTGTACAAGATGATCCGTGCGGATCATCTTGTACCAAGATCAATTTTAACAATTTGTATACTATCTGTTTTTTACAAATACCTTAGACTTAATTCGTTATTTAACGAATTAAGTCTGCGTGCCTTTTGCCTGCCTGCAGCCTGCATTTTATATCCTTTTAATGTTACACCGGCCCAAATTCATCCTTTGCCAAAGATTGTAGGCAAAGAAGTCATATGAAAAGAAAAGGAATGGACACGTCGATTCTAACTAGCACGCCTTACAAAAATTATATAGAGGAACACAATAAAAAGACCGAAAAAGAAAACAGAAAAATACAAAAAGAACACAATGTTAAAAAATCTCAGTATAAAAAGAGACAGAAAAAGAAAGGAGTAGGCAAAGGAGTGTCAAATAAAAGGAAGCAAACTGATATTGTGTCAGAGTCATCCGAAGAAGAAGAAGATGCAGAATGTCTATTCTGCACGGAAACATTTTCCAAAGATGATAGAAGCGCGGTATGGTTAATGATGATAATGCGGAATGTATTGTATGCCAAAGATCATGAAGCTTGTGCAGGGATAGATAGTGATGATCCTGATGAATTCACATGTGATTTGTGTACAACAACCCCAGGGAAGGGGCGCTTGGAACTATAAAAGTTTATTTATTTAGTTTCATTTTGATTTTTCTGTTCGTAAAAATGGAGAATTATAATAAATATTATTTATGTTTTAAAATTTTACGGTTTTATGTTGATTATAGTTACTGAAATTAGTCATTTCAATTATTTTAGAAGATTATGTAATTTTTGTTAAACTTTTACTTATCGATTGGTCTCATTTGTGATGATGGTTGACTACATATTTAGTGATTTTGAGACTGAATATTAATTAATAAGACTAGCTCATTCTACCTAAGTAAAGGTCTGTAAGATACTTGATTTCCTAAATGAAGATAGATTAATATGATAAGTTATATTTTACTTAATTCTACTAAAACCTAGGTCATGCCCAAAATAGGGGCAACATGATCCGCAGGATCATCTTGCACCTACCCATAGGATCATCTTGGACACCGGGGTGTACAAGATGATTCTTTCATAGTGTTTTAAAAAATGAGAATTTTAATAATATTAGACCTGAAAATTTAATATTTTGAGTATGAGAACACGTAGACAGATAAATTTACTGTGAATAAACGCTTTTTCTGCTCCATTAAGTTGAATATCGATTAAACTACAAGCATTCTCCCTTAAGTGGATCATCTCGTACACCTTTCCCCTACGTAGTCGACACGACACGGGGTAAGGCTGACCGGCAAAGTTTTATTATGTTTGGTTGGCGAGCCGCAAGTTGGTAGACATGGATAGATTGCGAGCGAGTCCCCTGAGCATCTGGGTACAATGTACATCAGATAAATTATAAGATTGAGACTCGACTTGCTTGGATTGCAGATTAATTTTGTTCGGGAACATAATTAGCTGGGTTGTTTAGCTTTGCAAATCTTTGTAGATTAGAAGGGATGCGTGTCCGTATCTATATGTTATGTAGGGTTGGAGATCTCAAGCACGTAAACATCTAGGAGGAATCCGTTTAGAGTAGTAATACCGAGCAATCCAACTACGCAACTAGTCAGTGCTTTTGCACTGATTAATAATACCGACCAACCACTGCATCTAAATGTGTTTTTTTTATAGTGTATACTTAGTCGTTGTAGTGTGTTCTTGACTTAGCCAATCAGAGCGCATTGTCAGTTTCATATTTTTTTTTGAAATTTGCTGCCCGGCGCGATTTCGTTCGCGTGGTGCCCTTTACTTTTAAACTTTCCCTGGACTTCCACAAATATTTTCAAAACCAAAATTTGCCAAATCGGTCCAGCCGTTCTCGGTTTTAGCGAGACTAACGAACAGCAATTCATTTTTATGTAATAGACGATGACCCAAAACCAAATATTGAATTTGAAATTAAACGACTTTCGACAATCTGTCTACTCCGAACATTTGAGTACCTACTTCGGCCACGAGGCGACAACCTTGAGAAGTTGCTAATTACTGGCAAGGTGGTGGGAAAGAGGCCGAGGGGTCGAAGTTCGATGCGTTGGTCGGACCAAATACGCTCTACATTGAACACCAGTGTGTGCTGCTATCCACACAGCAGAAGATCGATCCAGATGGCGAACATTAGTCCGCGTATAGATAACCCACAAACGTCCCTCAACAATTAGGCATACGATGCAAGGAGGTATTTAAACAATAAATACTGAAATGCTGATTCATAATGTACTTTGTAAGCTGTGTACCGAACCCAAACAGAGCTATATAGGCCCGATTCGTACCTAATTGGCTGGTTTTTTTCGATGCTTCCTTCATTTCGTCATGTTTTCTTTTCATTCCATATTTTTACCATTGGAGATATTTATATCACATTAATTGGTCTTGGACATTTTTGTTGCATTCTCATGCAGCTTGTCAACCGGTAAATCTTTCACTTTTCCAAAAGGCCTTTTAATTTACCTATGTTCTCTTGTTTTGATTTTCAACTTGTAATAATAAATTGTTTTTCTGGTTTTGTAATGTATCCAGGTGCTGCGATCGGTTGGTATTCAGGAGACGTTGAGTCATTTTCGATATTGGACTTTATGTTTGTATTGTTGAGCTCTAAACTAAAATACCAAGGTCAGCGTGAGCTTCTCTGAGCCAATCGAAGGTCAGGAAATTATAGGCTTCGAGCTAATAAAACTTATAAGGCTAAACCTTATGCCAAATCTAGCTTGCAAAAACCAAGTACGAATAACCGCTTTCACACTATTCTAGTGATTAATGTAGGAGTAAAAAAACCGGCTATGTGCCAGTGCTCGCACACGAATGGTTCCGTACTACCGTACAATAAATAATTATTTATTTTTCTAGTGACTAACACACACTCCGTGAACATTTCAAGCTATTCCATTATTAAAATCGAGTAAAAAAATACATACAAAATAATACATGTCTCCCTTTAATTATTAATTTTACTAGCTGCCCGGCACGACTTCGTTCGCGTAGTAGCGTACCCTATCCCTACCCTATCCTACCCCTACCCCTACCCTACCCTACCTTCGCAACTTTCTTAATTTTTTCTTTCATAAGAACCTTCTCCTGATACTATAATAAAGATAATAAAAATAATTACCGATATCGGTCCAGCCGTTCACGCGTGATGGCGTGACCAAGGGAAATAGGGATTAATTTTTATATACTTAGATTGATTTCAAAATTATTATTTGTGGTTATAACGGCATATTCTGTGAAAATGTCAACCTTGTACCTATTACGGTTCAAGACCATATACAGCCCACTGGTAGACAGACAGACGGAAGGACAGCGGAGGCTTAGTAATAAGGTCCTGTTGGCACCCTTTGGGTACGGAACTACGGAACCCTAAACGATGGGTAAAGTGGGTAAACATTTAAATCGCGATGGGGCGAGTCGGCGCATTAATAAAGATATCGGGTTGAACAGAACATGGGAAGTTCTACGTTGAATTCATTTCATTTGATAGGATTCCATGTTACTTTTTAGTCTTACTTTAGTTTGAATTTCCGTTCAATGCTTTTGAAAATAGGCCACTGCTTGCTGGTAGATCTATACCTACGCGTGTTTTGAATATTAATATAACTAACATAGTTTTTTCTGATCATTATTATTATTATTTCTTCTGATATTGTTAAAACATCACCGATAATCCTAACTATAATATTATAAATGCGAAAGTGAGTTTGTTTATTTGTTACGCCTTCACGCCTCAACTACTCAACGGATCATCATCATCTGGCGAGCTTACTACGCGCAGGAATATAAAAAATTGCTATATGGCTGCGGTATTCAGTAATTCTTCCCCAGTCAACTGCTCTTTGAGCGAATAAACGCTATGCTCCACCTCTCTTAAAATAATCTTGTAACTTACACCAAATCCAAGTTAAACTGGCAGTATTTGTTGCATTAACACGGAATCTAGGTTGTTAGTCGACAGTCAGTATGGCTGGCGTATAGGCGAGTGTCTGTAAACAGTCTCTCGCATTTATTTGCAAGTTTCAGTTGAGAACTGTTAAAAGTAAAACAATGCGGTTGCAGCGAGTTCTATTGGAGTTTGCACTGAACGTTGAATTAATTGTATCGTTGGCTTTTAGTACTTATTATTTGTTATTTTGTTTGTTTCTCTTGTTTTTTAATGTAATTTACTTGCTGATGGTCTTGATGACAGGAAGGTGTTTTACTACTGCTGTCTAGTGTATGTTAATAGGTACGTTTGCTCAGTCAATGTTTGTTAGTTTGTAACGGTTGCGCGCACCATTTTTGGTGGGGTTGTAGTGTGGTCGGGAAGGTCTCTAAAAAAAAATAGAGGCTTTGGAAACCATATGTAGGGCATCAGGGTTTATAAGTGCTTAATTATTTAAATCAAAGCCTAATATCCCTCTACTATCCCACAACTTGTACATTTGTGGTACACTTTACCAAAAAACTATCAAACCTATGGAATTGAAATTAAACGTAGTAATTTAAATTCATTACCTAGATGAATTGAATGGATGAATGAACGGTATTAAACAATTAGAGTCAGACTTTTCATAAGTGCCTGCGAAGGTCTATTTGAATAAATGATTTTGAATTTTGAAAGATGGGTGGGATTAGAATAAATGTATAATTTTGCAAACAAATATGTAGTTAGTATTACTATTTACTTAAATGGTAAATTATAATAAACCTGTAAACGTAAGCAAAATGTTATATGTTTAAATAAGCGTAGGGACGAAGCTTATCGAAATCCTAAATAAACTGGCGCCAACTTTATATTACATATTAACAATACAATATTAGGCGTTAAGTTTACAAAGGCGACTTACACTACAGATTTAAGAGACAAATGTTTGTACAATTTAGTATTCATGAACACAAAATGGAGTCTATTGAAGCGGTTTTCCAGCTGTATTTTGTCCTTTACGTTTTTATAGCGTTCATAAACTTTGTTCTTTACTATTTGTGGTGTCTTTAAATTGTTTAAAAGATACTTAGGTATTCTGAAGGTATTGGGTATATACATCAGTTACGTTACAGCTTCAGAAAATTTACAGGATCATTTGTATTGACAGTGGTCTATTTTATGTTTTGGATTTTCTTTTTCTGTTTTTGTAAGGGTAGTATCTTAAATACTAATAATAATAATATAGGGTCCGCAACGCGCGAGTGATACCCCTGGTGTTGCAAGCGTCCATAGGCTTACGTTAACTGCTTACCATCAGGCGGGCCGTATCTAGTATACGGCCGGTATTTGCCACCTCAGTGGTATAAAAAATAAACCTGGAACATTCCTCACACACGGTCATCTGATCCCAAACTAAGCAGAGCTTGTACTATGGAAACCAGATAACTGATATAATACATATACTACTTTTTGTTTGTTAATACCATTTAATACATACATAATTACACCCAGACTCAGGACATACAGACATGTTCATGCACACAAATGCATGTCCTGTGTGGGATGCGGTGCGATAGGTAGAATCTTAACCAGAGTCTTAACCAACCACACCAGCTGGCCCGTCTAAATTTATTTTATTTGCATGGGAATTTTATTATCTTGTGACATTTGTTCAATCAGTCTAATTCCATCTGCGGATTGCGGGTCATTGGGATGTGGGATGAGCTCCCGATTACCGGATCATAAATTTTCTTAAAAATCATCATTGTCGAAGTCTGGGCTCTGTTTTAGTATTCAAAACAACAACATTGTTAAAACGCTTTATTATCTACACCTGTATGTACCTATGCATGTAATGGAATCTTCAAACGTAATTTTAATCGACTTCTAAACGTCAGATTAAACTGAAATGCACACTTATCATATGTACCGTTGACGCTTTTCATTCAAATATTACACTTAATTACAAAAACGGCTAACATTTACGGGATAGACAGGGAATAAACTTAGATTCAATTTTATCATTATTTAACACATTTTAGTATAGGGCTTTTTAAAGCGTGTTTTTTTTAAACTGTATTAACTTTATTTGTATGACTTTTTACAAAACATAATACATACCAAAACTTTCAAGATTTCTTTGTTGAAATGTGTTTGATTTGATAGACTAACACATTTCAAATCTGTATTATTTAAAATATAATATTGTATATAGAATTTAAATAGGTATGTACTTTTATTTTTGTATGAAAATCTGATGAATTATTATTATCCCGAGAGGTTGTTAGTGTTTTACCAATAACGACCGATACAACCTGTATATCAAACTTGTATAATATTTTAATAAATAAATAAATGATAAGTTACATAGTAACAAAGATCTCACTTCACTAATTGTTGGGTAAAGCAAGACCTATGAATAAAATACGTATTTATCGTTATATTTAGAAAAGCTTACTTCAACGGCGACCCATGTGCAAGAATCGTGTAATAAACAAACAGAACAGCTTTTTCCAAAGCTAACTTAGACGTTAGCTATTATTTATGGTCGGCGTATAAACAAATATAGCAAAACAAAGACTTTAAGGAGACAGATGGCGCTCTGCGACAACATCCGATTTATTGCTTACGTCGAGAAATGATAAGTTGATGCCATTTCTTTGGCTTCGCTTCACCACATTAAATTCGCCACTACAAACAACAATGCTACTCTATTGTCGATCTTTATAACCTTAAAATAGGGTGTATCAAGAGATGATGGAATTGTATGAGTAAATTGGTTTGTTTTAGTGTTACAGGCGCAAAGTGCTCTCGATGGAAAGGTTCGGAATATTTCTTGCGATACTTCCTAGTTCGATAGTTTTGACGTACACCTTTTTTAGTTGAATGATTTATTTCAGAGCGAGTCTGTGATTGGATAATTTGGTTTCAATTTCTCATTAAGATAGTTAAGAGGAAATGCTAGTGGTGTTTGTTCCATACAAACGTAATCCTCAGTTTCCTCTCTGGATAATTACACTAGAGCAATGATTATTCTACCATCCAATCTGTAGGTACCACTGTATGTCCCTCGGTTGTGTTTTTCTCCATAAATTAATTATTAAAAGAATTAGGAGCCTTCTAAAATCACAAAAACTTAACATTTTTAACGCCCTTATCAGTCCAGCGCACAAATTTGATTTTGAAATTTGCGTTCATATGGCTACGGTAACCGTTCACTATCAGGTGGGCCGTGTGCTTGTTTACCGAAATCGTCGTATAAACAAGACCCCTGGTATTGCGAATTTCCATAGGCCTTTGTTTCTGCTTGTTTTTTTTCAACCTATTGGTGGATTAGCCGGACAGTAAAGTAAATTACTTGTTTTACGGGGCTATTCGGAGCTGCTCGGGTGCGGATTCAATGGCACTTATTTTCATGCTAGATATGTCTCGCTGCAAGGTCGATAAAGGCTCGCTTATACTCAACCAAACTAAATTGGAATTATGTCGTAGCGTGATAACGCAAAGAAGAATTTTATGAATGAGGCAGTTAAAGCGTTTACATCTCAGTGGTAGTGACTTGAATGCTGACGAAAGTCGTGGGTTCAAATCCTAAATACCTTGAGCTTTTGGTGAAGGAAAACACTGTCAGGAAACCATAGAAAGGCAGGCCGGCTACCACCCTCAAGATTAAATATCTGTCGCGACGCACTGGTGTGTTCCAGCTGCACTTGAGAGCCATCATGGCTTAGCGTGCGTTTTATCTTCAGCAACAGCCTATCCGAAGTTAAAATAAACTTATAGCAAAATGCCATGTAGTAGGTACCTACTATCCAATAACAACTCTACATCAAAGAGAATTGAGTTTCAAGTTCATTGTAAACTGTTTAGCTGTGCAGTCTGCTGATTGCTTTGTGCAAAGTGGGATTTAAGAGCCGTATGTAAGCTAAACGTCATAAACAGGGTTCGCTATTTTAGTGGTTTATGAATGAAAACATGAAAGAAATAGTATTATACGAACATATTCATAGAATCAAGACACCAATTAACAGATCCGTGGAGGCCCTTTTTTTTTAATTTGCTTCAATAAATAGCAAAAACAATATAAATATTACCAAAATCATAAAAATGGAGGTTTACCGTTTTAGTGATACCATCAAATTTAGAATCCATTTTCTAAAAATTATATATAACATCGAATCACAAATATATGTACAACAGATCCGTGGGGCCACATTTTCATTTTTTTGTACGAGAATAATGTAATTTATTTATTTATAAGCATCAATTTTGCGACGCCATTTGTCCATACATTTTTCTATGAAATGTCAAGTGAAGCTTTATATACAAGACGCAATCGCGAAAACAGTCAGTTCCCCCCAGTGTCCCAAGGTGACACCACGTCGCTTTTTATTGACACCGGAAATTACGTCATCCACATATCTGTATACATGCGCTCGTCAAAAAGAACATGATAAGTGCATTTTTATTTTTTACATTATTAGAGTTATTAAATTCCTTAGAAATAATTAAATATACATATTATATCATCATACGTATCAATTTCATGGTTTGTTGGTGTGCCTAAGATAATGTTTTCTACTAAGCATTTTTAAGAAAGTTTGGCTATAAGATAGGTAATAAGATAAGGGGTTCTCCCATTCAAAATTCGGAGCAGCCCGACCGGGAGTACCTCCACCTTACATACGATCGCAGTCAAATAACATTACTTTAATTTTGTGGTGTTACAGTGATGACTCAGGTCACCAAGCAAACAAGGTAAAAAAGCACACGGCCCTGCGGATGGTAAGCGGTTACCGTAGCCATATAGACGCTTACAACACTCGGGGCATCACTCACGCGTTCCCGACATTTCTCCTCTCCCCAACTAGCTCTGGCGACATCTATAAACGGATACTATCTCTGCCAGTACTATTAAAGAGATACGTGCAGAGATAGCACCCGCGAAGTGCAAGGACTACTGCAGAAAAGAAGGAAACATAATATAATTTTTATCTCAATATATATATAAATGAATCCCTATTCCCCTTGGACACGCCATAACTTGAGAAAGCCTTTACCGATTTTATCCATCTCTTCTTTTCAAGTTTTCTAATACTCTGGAAAAGGTTCTGACGGAAAAAAAATAAGAAAGTTGCGTAGAAAAACCGCGGGGTGCAACTAGTAATCAATAAATATTATATTTTATTTTCGCATTTGCTAGTAATATTTCATTGTACACACGGCTACAGATCAAGCTATACATTTCTAGTATCAGCTGACCCCCATTGTACGGAAATCCTATACAATGCTAGATCAGCTTATACTGGAAATGTATAGCTTGATGTGTAGCCGTGTGTAAATAATCATGAATATTTTCTTCTCCTTCATTCTTTTATCATTGATAGATTTGCCTATTTGACATTGTTATGACAAAAATCAGCTGGCAGCCCAATTTGTTTTTCAGTTAATACTGTCATTTCCCACAATTTTCAGTCCTGTCTCTCTGTTTTATTGTTAGTAATTTTGCAGATATGGGAAAGAATAAAGGAAATTATTATAAAAAGATCCATCGAAAATTTCAATCTAATATAAAGAGGTTCGCTATACAATTAAATGATTCACTTGTATCTCGCATATTTACCCACAAACTAAACTCCCAAATATTTTCACACTGATAATATATCCTTGTATTTTAATATGCATTTTTTTCTCATTCAGAAAATTCCACGTTAATTTAGCAAATTCACTCGAATCTCATAACGCGTAAGTATTTTACAATTTGTATTCGTATAATCTACGATCCATAACCTAAACATACGTTTAGGGTAAGGATTAATCTAATATATAAAATTCTCGTATCACAGCGTTTGTAACAAAACTCCTCCGAAAAGGCTGGACCGATTCTTATGAATTTTTTTATGTATATTCAGTACGTCTGAGAATAGGACTTAAACAATTTTTCATACCCCTAAGTGTTAAGGGTGGTCCACCTTAGGGTAGGGTAGGGAAGGGTAGGACCCCACGCGAACGAAATCGCGCCGTGCAACTAGTATTATCATACGATTAGACTTGGATTAAACCTTTTGGATTAAACCAAAGAATTTAAAATGTAAAGGTGGACACAAAACTCATTCTGAATTAGACTCTTTCACACGTTAACTGACTTATTAGTCATTTGGATCGTTTGTTTAACATATACAAAATTAATTGGTTATATTGAAGTTGGTGTAATGGATGTCACACGCAATATTCCGATGATTCAAGAAGAAAGTACTGAAACTGTATTTTGTCCAACCTGCTCCAAATCCTTTAAAAGGAAAGGTCTACAACGTCACATACGTGCTGCTCACAGCGCCCACTGCTCGTCACAATCACTGTCACCTCCGTTACAGCAACCAATACAAGCATCTCCACTGGAAGAAGCCTATAGATCACCGTTCCTGGACTCAATGACACAGGTTCGAAGACCGGCACCTGACAAATACGCTGGAATAAAGTATGTACTCTCCGTGGCAAGCTCTCCGATCTTCCCTCCTCTAGTACCACTAGCAGGAGATTTAATCATATGCTTGCTGAAGAAATAGATTTGCGAACCAATTCCCAATATATGCATACATAATATATGCTGCTACAAAGAGACAAGAATACTAAACATGCTAAAGACATATGCCGTTTACTTGAACGAAAAAACATTATGATTTATTTACCCTTCCAGACGAACTCTTGGAAATGCCGCTACTGCTAGAGATTGACATAACTAGCAAGTGGTGGAGGCCCAACCGGTATCACATCTAAAAACTTGAAGCAGTAGCTTTTAAGATTTTAAAATCTGCAGTGGTCTCAGTAGTGGTATTGAAGGTGCAATACATGCTATGAATGATCTCTACCAAAGTAAATGTCATTCTGGATCAAACTCGGGTATGCTTCTTGTTGACGCAAAAAATGCATTCAACGCCGTTAATAGACAACTAGCACTCTGGCAAGCGAAAATACAGTGGCCACACTGCGCTCGTTTCTTGTTTAATACATACAACGGTCATGTGGAACTTGTTATTTGTGATTCTGACATGAGACTCTACAGCAAAGAAGGCGTAACTCAGGGAGACCCATTAGCCAAGCTGCTCTATGCCCGTGCAACACTACCCATCATAAACATAATGAAAGATGAACAAAGTACTATTCAATCTTGGTATGCAGACGATTCCTCAGCCCAAGGTGATTTCAAAAGCCTAACTTTTTTTTTTTTTTTTTTTTTTTAATATATTTATTTTATAAAAGTTACAATAATACAATAAAAACAATAATTTATATCTGCCAAACTGCATAGCAGTTTGTCGGCAGTTAGTTCTCTCTCATGTTCTAAAATTTAAAGTAAGTATACTACATAATAGTATAAATACATAATATACCATGACATAACAATTAAAACAGTATCAGGGGCGAGTGGCAGGGGCGTGCAACTGTAGCCACCGTCCCAGCAACTGTGAGTCCCACCGCTCGACTAGCGTACGTATGATGCTGTTTGGGCTGCCACGCAGGCGAGACATCAGCGACGCGCACCGTTTTCTTATGATTGCATAAAAGCAGTCGGTGCTTGCCTCTGCAAACATCCCTGATGCGCTGCAAAATCGTTGCAGCCCAAACAGTACCCTGAATGCATTATTATATTGCACACGCAGTGCGCCGTATGCGCTCCGCGTAAAATTGACCCACAGACTGCACGTGTAGAAGGTCTGACAGTAGGCTTTGAAAAGCGTAAATTTAGCTTGCTTACTACAACGTGCAAATCTGCGAGCCAACATATTGCAGCGAACACACATCGCCCTGCGCTCCCGCTCAATATCCACATTGTCTGACAAGTTATCGGTGACCCAGTGGCCCAGATACTTAACCTGATAGACTCTTTTTAAAGGGGTACCGAAAAGATCCACAGAGGGTACATTTTGTACCAGCTTTAAAAACCATTAGCTCACTCTTAGCGACATTATATCTGAGCCCATGGGACACCGCATAGGTCTCACAGATGTGTAACAACCTTCGCAACGCACCAATCGAAGGGCTCAGCACAACCATATCGTCGGCGTAACTAATATTATTTATGCACACACCATCCACATGACATCCAATAAACTGACTGCTGAGCTCACGGATCAGTCGGTTCATGTACAGGTTGAACAGTTTCAGCGAGCTCAAGGCCCCTGTCGCACTCCACAACCAACCCATATACGTCCGAATGTACGCCTGCCCACCTCACACAATCCTTTTGTTTGTTGTACCAATACCCAAACATTGAGATTATCTCAGGCGGTAATGTAGTATCTTCCTTTAATTTTTGAAATATGTTATATAATATGTTATGTTTTATACACAATGTACTAAAATATTGCATCTCGCTGAGTTTGCTTTGCTTAT
The DNA here is from genome assembly GCA_947623365.1 of Achlya flavicornis. Taxonomy (NCBI): domain Eukaryota; kingdom Metazoa; phylum Arthropoda; class Insecta; order Lepidoptera; family Drepanidae; genus Achlya; species Achlya flavicornis. Next base: position 1,718,433 of record OX392483.1, on the reverse strand, counting down.
AAATGTTATGAATTCTACTACATAGTAAACCTGTTATGTAAGCTTTTGTTGTGCCTATTTAAATAAGATGAACACAAAAGGGAAAATAAATAAAAAATTAAATGTATATAATGTAATATTACTTAAATAATTTATTAGCATTTCATCGGATGGTACCACGTTATGCGGTACGCACCTAACTTGACGCAACGAGCTGATGCATGTGTGCGTGCCTGTAACACGACTGCAAAGTAACAAATGAATGCTGGTTTTGGCGCGCGATCTAGCTTACATCCGACCCTTAGGGACTATTCGGTGAGCGCTAGACGGTATCCAAATTGTAATATCAGGTTTTTATAAATAAAAATGCCGTTTTGACTTTGAATCAGTCAGCTATTTAAATCAGTGCATGAAGCCACAAAAACCGTTGTCATTACATATATACTCGGGTCGAGTGAGGCGATTTGGCTGTTTTTTTAACACGCTTTTATTAGCTTCTGTATGTATGTATGTATGGAATCTTCAATCGCAATTTTCATCGACTTCAAAACGTCAGATTAAACAGAAAATTTACAAACTTATCAAGTACCAATAAGGGTAACAATACTTTTTTTTTATGATGTTGGCGTCATACGTTTATAAGTTCTAGTCACAATAAATCACTTTCACAAAGTCATGTGTCATACAATGGTGGTTGTACTAAAACTTTTCAAGGACTTCTTGAGACAACTTGAAAAGTCACGATACACATGATTCATTTCGTTTAACTTCACTGGTGCACATGGATTGATCTTTATTGGATAAAATACCACCGATAATATGGAATAAAACTCAAAATACACAAATTTATGAAAATAAAATGCAACGTCACTCTGCAAGTTCAACACCAAAAAGTGAATAAAATAATTTGGTACCATCGTTAAATATTTTTAGATGTTTTCAAACTTTAATTTTAGATTTTTGTTGTGTTCGTAATTGTTAGGACAAGGTAAATTGGATAATTTGGAAAAACGAAAAGTGCTTTTTAAATGGGATTTTTGATACTACAACGTCTGCACTAGTTTATAAGCGAGATGATAACTATTCCCTAATCATTCCTTGTAACATTATCTCAAAGTAAATACACATAATAATATCGATTCAAAGATGTTATATATTCTAAAATGTAGAGCGTTAAACCAACAACATTTCCGCCAGACGTGGCACCCATGTGTTTGACTTGGCAATTAGTACTCCACAGACCTGCTGTCTGGCAAATACTGGCACTGTATATGAAGATTTCGAGATGGCATATTTTCAAAACCTATGTCAAAATCCCCACCCAGTATAGGGTTGGCGACCGGACTATAAATATTTAGGTTGTCATTTCTGCCACAGGATTGCATAGGTATAATTAAAAAAAATTGCGTGATTTGGCCACAAAGTGAGGATCTAATCTCAGAGCATGACGTTAAAAGTCATCATAAAACATAAACTTTCAGTGCTGTTATGGTGCGTCCATGCTACGCGAACCGAGCACGAGCCGAGCCACGAACGAACAGGATTCGTTCGATGCAAGTCGAGAGCTTACAATGAGCATAGAACAGGCATACAACGAGCCTTCAACGAGCGCGATGCAAATCCCTGTGTTCGTGAAAAAACTGACAATCGGGCGGAGCGCAGTCCAGCGCGAGACGAATGCACGTTCGAGGCTCGCAAGACCGTCCACGCTACACGAACAACGAACGAATTCTGTTCGTTCGAGGCTCGGCTCGTGCTCGCTTCGCGAAGCATGGACGCACCATTATGTATAAGGTCTTAAGTCCAGGGCCGTAGCCAGGAGCCATGTTCGAGGGGTGATTACTAGCCAAGACCCATTTTCGGGGGCTGTCGAAATTGATTTGTTAAACATAAAAACGTGTTCATTAGGTACTTGATCGCGCCGATCCCGCAGCGAGTGGTCTAGAGTTCTGTGTTTCGCATTCACTCTATTTATGGGCTTTTGATCATTGCACACAGCGACCGCGGCGGTCAAGGGGATCGCACGTAGAACTATGACCGGCGCGTTTATTCAATGTTACATAATTTCGGGGGATGATTGAACCTTTAACATCCCCTCCTGCCTACGGGCCTGAGCGTGATTGACACACTTCTTCTACACGGGATATCAGGGGCCTGATTTTGGTCAGACATTTGCTGTAAAATATGGCGGATATCATATGGTGCGTCCATGCTACGCGAATCGAGCATGAGCCGAGCCACGAACGAACCTACAACGAGCCTCCAACGAGCACAATGTGAATCCCTTTGTTCGTGAAAAAACTGTCAATTGCGCTCGTTCGAGGCTCGCAAGCCCGTCCACGCTACGCGAATCGTGCTCGTTCCTGGCTCGGCTTGTGCTCGGTTCGCCAAGCATGGACGCACCATTGACGTAAGCACAAGAGTCGGACTGGAAACTCTACAAAAAGACGTTTTAAATTTAAATCAGGATGATTATAATTATTATTCAGTCGAGGTATGTTCACTGCTGAACATAGGGCTCAAAATCAGGATGTCATAGATAAATTATGACAAAGCAGTTTCTTTGCTATCATAAAAGGCACTAGTTTTCCAAACAGTGGCAGCCCTGTACATATAAGAATAATACGGCGTAAACATATGTAAATGTATGGAGCGGGTGTTGGCTGGATTTTTACTAAGATCTCTCAGAGTTCTCCAACAAAACTCTCGCGAGAGCCGCTAAAATGTTGCTTAGATCTTTAATTAATTGCTTGAATGTTTGGTGCACATGTAATCAGTTCCCCAGTTGTGTACTATTAGCCTAAGATCCGGCTGCAAGATTACTACGTTCATCTTTTTAATTTAAAACTATTTATACTACTATAATATAATTCTAGCGGCTACATTTTTACAGGCCCCCTGGCTAAAGTATATTCCCTCATTCATAAAAAAAAAAATTTGATTAAAAACTCGATGAACGTAGTAATCTTGCAGCCGGATGTAGCACTATATGTTGTTGAGTCGTGCCTATGCCCTCCTTTTATCTCTCTGTCACAGGACTGTGTCAATAAAAATGGATAAGTTCAAAATTCAAAATTCAAAAATCATTTATTCAAATAGACCTTCGCAGGCACTTATGAAAAGTCTGACTCTAATACTCTAATACCGGTTCGGAAGGTTGCATTTGCTGAGAAGAAGTTGAACCATCTAGTTGATTATTACCTTTAATTTAGTTTATTACCTGACTAGCTGTCCCCCGTGGTTTTACCCGCGTTCCCGAGATAAAAAGTAGTCTATGTCATCCAGGGATAGTGTAGCTTCCCAACAGTGAAAGAATTTTTCAAATCGGTTCATTGGTTTCGGAGCCTATTCAATGCAAACAAACAAACAATCAAATCTTTCCTCTTTATAATATTATTATTATTAGTATAGATATTAGTTAGAATTATACCATGTACCCATATACCAGTATAATTGATTGGTCTATACAGGTGAACATGGATGGCCAAATAGTAGGTAACAGCGAAAGGAGACTCGAGGCCGATTTGAATAAAAACTAAAACTATGATGTGTGGTGTACATAATTGGACTGTTTTACAAAAAACTTAAACCGACTTCAAAGTATACTTAGAAGTAATAAAATCCTGATATGATGACAATGGGACCAAACGGGAACTGTACCCTTCCAGTCAAAAAAATAATTTTCCAAATCGGTTAATAAATGACGGAGTAATGTGGTAACAAACATAAAAAAAAAAAACACAACCGAATTGAGACCCTCCTCCTTTTTTTGAAGTCGGTTAAAAAGGTTTGACCACCTAGCTCGTAGCTTACTTACATATAATTGTAATTGTGTATTTGTTTCAAAGTAATAACTATTATGTAACTTGTAAAACTGTTAAAAATTTAATATAACACCTGAGAGACCGTAAATTAATAGTAAATTAGTAATTAGGTAAATTAATAGTAACTACTGTTGCAGAATTTGAACTGGCTATAATTTTCCAGGTCATTACATGTTTCTTCGTTCGACACCGGCACAACGGTTTGCTCTCTTCCGCCCACCGGTTCACCGTTGCGCGCCATCTATAAACACTCCCGAGCAACTACCCAAGCCTGAAGTTCAAACTCCTCAAGGTGCCTTTATGATAACTGCCCTTTCACTGGCAGAGCTTGCGTGCTCATCACTTCTGGCTCGGTAATCCTGTAAAGGTTGTCTAGACTAACAGGAATTGTCAATAAAAGTCAGTTTTGAGAGAGGTAGAGCATAGCGTTTATTCGCTCAAAGAGCTGCTCGACTGGGGAAGTACACCTTACAGAATACTGTAGCCAAATAACTTTATGTTGTGTAAAGTTGTGTTCCTGCGCGTGAGTAAGGTCGCCAGAGCTCATAGGGGAGGGGGGAAAGGTCGGTAACGCGATGATTCGTGTGTTGCAAGCGTCGATATGGCTATGGTAACCGCTTACCATCAGGCGGGCCGTATGCTTGTTTACCGACTAAGTCGTATAAAAAAAACAAAAAAAAGGCATTTTATGTGTCCCATTCTATTTTGCAGAACATACGTACCTGGTGTAGACCCTAACTTTACAGCTAAAGAGTCGCACGACACGCGAATCATTGTGCTCTAGTCACAGATGTCGTCAACTGCTGGTTCATTTTGTTTTACTGTAAAACTTGCTGTGTAAACAGGTGTCTCAAAACTCATCGTCAAGAGGGTACTGGGCGAAAGGCTAGTCTATACTAACTCTGGTAAACAAAAGAAAAAATCCATGTGATGTAATTAAGCGATAAAAGTAAAAACCAGAACTGTTTCGACCTGTGCGGGCTAAAAGGAGTTTTCATCCGCGGACGCTCGGACTGTGGAATGAGCTCCCCACCGTGGTTTTCCCAATGGAGTACAGCATGGGGTTCTTCAAAAAGGGTGTGAAGAGGTTTCTTCAGGGTCGGCAACGTGCGAGTGATACCTCCGGTGTTGCAAGCTTCCAAAGGCTAATTCAGTGGTATAAAAAACAAGTAGTATAAGTTCAGGGGCTCAAGTCTGCTATTACAAATTGTGTTCCAATTAACTTTCAGTGGTGTAACTGTAAAATGTCAAAATTTCGACACCAATGAAAGTTCATCATCATCATCATCATCAGCCTATAATGTCCCACTGCTGAGCACAGGCCTCCGTTCACAAAGGGTGAAAGGGACTGGGCAGATACTCCACCACGCGTGCCCACTGCGGATCGGTGGAGGTAGGCTAGTGGTCAACCTACTGTTGGAATTTTTCAAGCCACCTAGGAGGCATCCAACTAGCTTAAAGACTATCACAATTAAGTGATAACCGGGACCAACGGCTTTACGTGCCTTCCGAAGCACGGAAACGCTCGATTTGAAATACTAATTCACTAGGCGGTCACCCATCCAGGTACCGACCACGACAGAGATTAACTTTTCCGATCGATTAAGAACGGCTAATCATGCTACACTACGAGCGCTTCTAATAATTATTATTATTTATTAACTCTTCCCTTTAAACATATAAAAGTCCAATGTAAACACAGGTTGAAAACGCCTGAAGCGAAAGCGCGATTCACGGTACGCTGGTTACAAATAATGAGTGCTAAGACTAGACTAGACTAGGCTAGGTTAGACATAGAGCCTGGAGTGTTTATCTGGGTCGTCTGGGACTCCAGACTTCAGACAATAGGAATAACACGCGGCGTTTGATATGGCTTTTGTTTTGGTGAGTATAGATATTATGAATGTACTTTTTTTAGGGTTTTATATACCCAAAGGCAAGAACGGAGCCCTATTTCTATGACTATACTGTATGTCTGTCTGTCCATTCATTCATATGTAGCTTGTAAACTGAATGAGATATATATACCTAGGGGCCAAGTCTGCTATTAAAGTTGTGTTCCAATGAACTCCAAGTGGCGTCAAAATTGTGACATTTTACAGTTTTGGCAGTCTACTTACACAATAGCGTCATTATGGCGTCATAATGGAGTCATTATGACTCCAGGTAGGTCGTGGGTTCGATTCCCGCACAGGACATGCATTTGTGTGCATGAACATGTCTGTATGTCATGTGTCTGGGTGTAATTATGTATATTAAGTATGTATTTACAAACAAAAAGTAGTATATGTATTATATCAGTTATCTGGTTTCCATAGAAGCTCTGCTTAGTTTGGGATCAAGATGACCCGGTGTGAGGAATAACCCAGGATATTTTATTTATTTATTATGATGCCATTATGACGCTATTGTGTTAGTAGACTAAAATGTCACAAAGTTGACACCACTGAAAGTTCATTGGACTGGTTGACAAGGAATCCATATCGACATTTTGTCTGTCTGTAAATCAACTAGTGTACGATATATCAGTGCATGCATCTATATGGAAACTGCTCATGCTTCGAACAAGATAATATTGACTCTATGCTTACAATACTAAGGGCTTTATTCACGTGTTACCGACCTTTCCCCCCTCCCCAATGAGCTCTGACGACCTAACTCACGCGCAAAACAGCATAAAGTTATTTGGATGCGGTTGTTTATAATGTCGAGGTAGTTCCCCAGTCGAACTGCTCTTTGAGCGAATAAACTCTATGCTCTACTTCTCTTAAAGTGTAACCAGTCAGAGCTAAAAATGATTCGGGTGAAACCGCGCGCATAAGCAGTAATAAACTCAAAATATAAAGCATCGCACTCACGGCCAGACAAAAGCAAACGAAACGCTGAGAAGTGCCTCAGTATCGCTCGTAAAGCTTTATAAATATGTCCCGCAGTCATTTTAATTTGTGTACAGTCTGCTGCACATTTCCATTGGTACACTCGGATATAATTAAACGTTACTTGCCTACTGCTACTACTAAACGATAAAACGAGATATTGATCCTGATTCTGTTGTCTACAACTAAACTAATTTAGTCTCACTATATCTCTTTCTAACAAAAAACATAAGAAGGACGGATGCAAGAAATTTAGTCCTGTGAAAATAGTCCAATTGCTTGTTTTCAACATAAATTTAGTCGCCTTCTAAATTGGTTACGAATCTTTACCCGCAAATGACAACGGCAAAGACTAATTTGACAACATTAAAATATATGTTCTATCCTTTTTCAATAATATTTGTAAGAAAGAGATACGATCATAACGATATGATTAAAATTAGTTTTGTGCGATTTACAACAGAATCGGCACCAATGGCAATCATTTTATGTATTTAGTCGTTCAGACTATGAATGTGCAGTTCGTGTCAAGGCAACGTTTCACATATCCGTGCTCACGGCACATACTCTAGTGTTATGCTATCAATAAATTCATTATATCTGTATGATCACTACCTAGTATTATACACACAAAGATACAATGAAACTTTTGCATTTATAATATAAATAAAGACGGGTGCGGAGTAAAAATGGCCAAAACTAAACGGCAAAATACAATTAGTAATAATGATCTCGGCGACTGTACTACATAGTTAGTTTCAATAGAAAATTGAAACAGTCCCCGAGCGGCCACCAGCTACGTCGGCACATACAGGGTTGCCACTTGTCTGTTTCGCCACTGTATTAAATATAGTATTATTACATAAATGATGATAAATGTTTATTTATTTATAACCGACTTCAAAAAAAGGAGGAGGTTCTCAATTCGGTTGAGTTTTTTTTTTTTATGTTTGTTACCTCATAACTTCGTCATTTATGAACCGATTTGGAAAATTATTTTTTTGTCTGGAAGGGTACACTTCCCGTTTGGTCCCATTGTCAGATCAGGATTTAATTACTTCTCAGTGTACTTTGAAGTCAGTTTAAGTTTTTTGTAAAACAGTCCAATTATGTTATATATAATACAGGATACGAGCGAAATTAATATAACTATAACCCAAAACGTGGTGTTCTAATAAGCTAAACCTATGCTATGTAGGAGGGTACATATTTCCATCTGGTAAGTTAAACTAAAAATGTATGATACTAATTTCAAACAGAATTGCAAAGCATAAATATTCATCCGAATAACATCATTAATGAAATGAAAGTAATGTTTTACTTTTTGTCCCAATAATGTGAGGTGATCACTCAATATTATTAGTCAAAACTTTTACAAGAACAGCGTAAATTCATTATCACGTAATATATGAGATACGTCACAGTGTAATCCATCATTATACATTTAATTAATAGGAGTTTTAATATGCTATCAATCTTCGTTACATAGGTATCTGTATGTCACCATATTTTTGTTAAAACCGTTACTCCATAATCTATCTAGCGAGATTGTGAACTGTCGATAAATCGTGAGACATACTGCTTACAATACTGGGTGGAGATTTCGAGATGGCATATTTTCGAAACCTATGTTGGGTTAGTCAACAACTTTTACTATGTGACCAACAATGAATACTCAAAAAAAAATTTTTACAATACTTTTTGATCGAGCAAGGTTGACATTTACTATGGAAAGCACAGATTACAGAATAAGGCAGATGGAGCGCGCGAAGCGCGGGAGTGAGGCCAAAAAAGCAAATACAAATTGAAAAACACGTACCTGGTATTCGCTTTTGAATGTGTATATGGTTTGTTTAACAAACTTTATGTAACAAAAAACACTTCTTTATTAATAAACTGTGGTTAAACAATGCAAATACAAAGTGGAAAACGAATACCAGGTATCAGATTTTCAATTTGTATTTGCTTTTTTGGCTTCACTTTCGTGTTCCGCGCGCTCCATCTGAATTATTCTGTAATCTGTGATGGAAAGTTAATAAAAGTTTTTTGAGAATTCGCTGTTGGTCCCGGAGTAAAAGTTGTTCAGCATGAATAACCCAACATAGGTTTCGAATATATGCCATCTCGAAATCTCCACCTGTTATATGTAACGTATTAATTTTCGATAGTTCATAATCCATCCTTTTCAAACCGTAATTTGACGTCGCTACGGTAAGGAGCTATCAGGAGCTATCAGGAGCATCATAAAATAGCTATAAAATTATAATTGCTTATAATTTTATTACAATTTTACTTTTTATATTCTCCTAAGATTGGAAGTACAATTTTGTTCCTTCGAAATAAAATTAAAAGTGTAATCCTCTGCAAAATGCTTTTATTAGTAGTATTTCGTAACAATATTATTATTGTGAATGTCTCATGGTTTTACATCGCCTGGACTTGGTTACTTATTTCTATGGCAAATTTACTTTTCATTAAGATTACATTCTTGATAATATTAAAACATTAAAAATTAAGTCTAGCGACAACCCCAGCAGACAATCGTCTACAAATTCTCGCCCTTTGATACCACGATTACGAATCTGAATAACAAAGTGTTTGCAAATTTCCCAACGAGTTCCACTTTATAAACGTGGACTTTGAGGCTTTACCGAGACGGGAAAAGGTGGTTCGAATTCGCTATGTCTGCAATACTTTATATTGGAAAATGCTTGTGTTGAAAATAATAAAAAATACGGCCGGTAATGATCCAGGTTTTATTTTTTAGCTTTGCCTTTTTGATGGTTGAATCCTTGATTTATTTTCAGGTTGTAACAAGGCTCTATGCGTGAGCTCCTTTGCCACACAAAGGGAACTTAGACGAAAAAATATTCTGTAGCAAATATGAGTCATAGGCAAAAGCGACGTTATTTCCCAACGGAATCTGAAATCGTTAAGGATTAAACGCTAGTGGATTCGCATTATCGAGAAAGAATGAAGGTATTAAAATCCCTGGTTCCGTCCTGTCGCGATTGATACGTCGCGATAACTGAGTAGGTAGAGCCCGTTGCATATTTCCCACACGATTGAGCAAAATGAATACAAAATGACGGGCTTTCCTCATAAAAGTCAACAATCTTCAAGAAATTATAGGATCGTGACCATCCACTGACATTTAATCCTTAAGTTTGATCGGGTTTGACTGAGAAGATCCAATCTGACAAGAATGTACCTTTATGTGTGGATGGTGATGGAAGGATTGTTTATTCTGTCGGACTGGGGTGTTTCATGATAGAGACACAGGAAATAATGTAAGATCATTGTTTAATTAGTGGCCGCAACGGTTTTATTCTATCCTTTCGCGTTTCCCTACAGTTTGTACGACAGGACAAGTCGTAAAAAAAGTAGATGGCCCGCTAAAGTGATTCTACTTTCCCTATATTTAAAAACATGATAATATTGTTTCAAAAATTCAGACAAGCTATTTAAATTCTATTTAAAAAAAAGCGTAATTTCGAGCATAAAATGGAGTACACTTTACTTACATTTGTTGTTGTGTACACAAAATTCTATGAAAAACAAACCCATAAGCGGCATGAAGACTTAACCCTCATAACAACAAACACGACGGGATTACTTTTCAAGCAAATACTTACTCTAAATGAGTCTTAAATAAGTTATTAATCGGTAATCAAAAAACCGTCGTCGGGTTTAAATAAAAGGTATATTCAGCTTTGAATGTAAATGAGAGGAGGACAAGAAAAGGGTTGGTTTTCTTAGTGTACCCTGTCTAGGTCGTTTGTACCCGCAGAGTCAGTGGCACGCCCCTCTGGTAGGCAGTTTAGGGTTATCAGGGGGAATCATTCGGATTCGAATCGATATCGTTTTGTAAATATTACGTAATCGAAGGAAAGCAAATAAAGGATTGAGGGAGTAAGAAGCGATTGCTTTTTGTCACGAAATGTTATTGAAATATCGTTATTGCATGTCAGGAAATGTTTGAGTAATTTATCAGCCGAAAGAACCAAACATGAAACCAATTCCAGAGAAACATTGATACCCGTACAACTATCTTTTTTAATACCCCTACAACTTTTAAATAATTTGAAGTATTACATTATCAGCATCCGGGTAATTCCAGTTTCTTTAAAGCTAATGGTGCGTCCATGATACGCGAAGCGAGCTCGAGCCGAGTCTCGAACGAACAGGATTCGTTCGTTGCTCGCGATTTCAAGCGTGGACGTACTTACCGAGCCTACAACGAGCGCGATGCGAATCACTGTGTTCGTGAAAAACCTGTCAATCGGGCGGAGCGCAGTCGAGCACGCTACGAATGCTCGTTCGAGGCTCGCAAGCCCGTCACGCTACGCGAATCGTGCTCGCAGTGTGCTCGTTCGCGGCTCGGCTCGTGCTCGGTTCGCTAAGCATGGACGCACCATAACATAATAGGTTCAGATAAAGCGGTAAGGAACCAAGTAAAGAGGTTATCAAGTCGCGAGCGCCGGGTTCACACGAGAAACGGTAATTTTTCACCAATTTAGTGCGGAGCCGACTGATTTTATTACACCCATAAAACCGTTACGGGATCGTAAATATTTATATTGAATTGACTGGTTTGTATAGGTGGGTGACGAAACAAAGACTACAAAATTTGAAAATTGGTGTTTAGCCCTATCTATTTACTGTTATATTTACAATCTATATACCCACCAGAAGCGCTCGTGGTGTAGCATGATAAGCCGTTCTTAATCGATCGGCGAAGTTAAGCTACGTCTGTCGTGGTCGGTACCTGGATGGGTGACCGCCTAGTGGTATTTCAAAGCGAGCGTTTCCGTGCTTCGGAAGGTACGTAAAGCCGTTGGTCCCGGTTATCACTTAATTGTGATAGTCGTTAAGCTAGTTGGATGCCTTCTAGGCGGCTTGAAAAATTCCAACAGTAGGTTGACCACTAGCCTACCTCCACCAATCCGCAGTGGGCATGCGTGGTGGAGTATCTGCCCATTCCCTTTCACCCTCATTTGTGAAAGGAGGCCTGTGCTCAGCAGTGGGACATTATAGGCTGATGATGATGATGATACCCACCAGGATCTTCATTGACGTCATTCACCAGCTCCTGAACTCATGCGAGCGACGGTTCTTTAATGGAATAACTTTCGCTAACACACGTTTCATGCGCAAAACATCAGAAAAAATGGCATGGCATGAGCCAACCGAAATGCCAATCAACTTCTCAAAAATCCCCAGCAACTTATCTAATAGACATTCGACGATTCTCTATTACAATTTTCACTGCTTCAACGTTTTCGTCGGCTCGTCGTCGTTACCTTTATTTAGCTGGCTAAAATAAACAAGCGAATTGGCTGATAGTGTCAACGTATGTTGGGGACATGTGTAGCAACATAACAAACAAAAAAAAAACGAAATTCGAATGTACGTAGCCCGTCACCGTTTTTGAACACACTTTCGGACACAGCGTTTTGCATCCTCATTTATAATGCGGACAGCAAGTGAGTGGAACTTGCTTTGATTGATTTCAAGGCCAGAGTGAATAGGTTTCTTCTGGGTAAGCGTGTTCCATCTTAGGCTTCGTCTTCGTCCCTTATGGCCCTTCAGTGGCCAAACGTATTCGACAATTTTAATTTTAAATATTTTGATATCTGATTCGATGTTTATTTCCAGAACAGCTTCCTTACCAACATTGCGGCTGAACCGAATCGAGTTGGCGTCAAATCCTTCAGAATGTATGGAATGTATGTGACGTTTGACTGAAAATTCAGTTTTGGTAAAGTGGGATTAGCTATAGGGTTGATGGTAGGACCCTGGAGGGTAGTCTCATTAAGGTACTGTGTTCGCAGTCACTGTGGGTTACAGAAATATTAGTTTTCCACCTGGGGCCTAAGTCTACTATTACAATTGTGTTCCAATGAACTTTCAGTGGTATCAAATTGTGACATTTTACAGTAGTATACTACATTATGACACCATATTAGTAAAGATTTTTTGCTGAGTCCTTGAAATGTACTTAAGTTACTGAAATATGTATATACGATGAACAAAATGCATTTCAAGATATTGCGATTTACTCCAGAATCGAATAAAATATAAATTCCCTGAATGTACAGTAGTCTATAAGAAAAAGGCAGTAGTCGGTGCCGCAGTGGGGTATTTTTATCACCTCACGGTAATGCCGGTGAAAATTTATATAGAATCAGACTCGAGGGACTTCCTGTCCCTAAAGAGGTGTTATTTTATTTCGTTGTGTGTTTAAAATTATGTAGGTAAGGGAAAAAGGGCAGTCGATTTGTATTTTTGATATAATTTTTAAATTCTGTTGACAGATCTTTGATTTCGTGACGACCTTAATCGTCCTAAAGTGAACATTAGCTTTCGAAACTATAGCACGGTGGTAGGGTACTTTGCAGTACCTGCCTGGATAGCTACCATTGTCAAGTTGCTAAACTGTCGCCAAACATCTACCGGAGTGTTCTGACACTTGAGATTCTGTTGCGTAATAAAAAAGCGGCATTGTAAAAGTCGGTAACTCCTCTGGGTTTTCACCAGGATCCACCTTCACCCATGGCTATTTGTAAGATGGACTATCTATATGTATGCTCCGAGAACGCGGGAAACAATTAGTCATTTATAATTTTAGTTAAAAAAGGTTAACATCTGTAAATTCGTTGTATATTTTATTGTTTTATTTAACGTTTTTTATTACCTCAATTGTGAATTGAATCGCAAATAAATATGAAATGATTGTAATTTCATTTGTAGATATTGCTATTTGCGAGTTTGCATACACGGCGCACCGGTAGCCCTGAACTGTACCTACTCTATTAGGTGTAAACGGAATTATTACTCAATAATAACAAAAGTGGCAGAAAAAGGGGTCAAAATTCCGCTTTAAAAATTTGTATGGAACTCATTCTGCAAATGATTTTAAAAACTTCTACGTCTCTTTAGGTATTCAGAAAGGTATAACATCTAGTAGGTATGTTTATAAAATCTTAAAATAATGTTATTTGAATAGGACCAAGGGGGTAGTACAAATTAACGGAACTTCGAACTTTAAAATTCTATATCTCCTGAATATTATCCTGGATCGCGCATGCGAAGATTTCTCGGCGATCTGCATGTATATAACTGTCCGACATGTACAGTTGGACCGCGGTTCCCAGGCACGATGACCCAGCCTGGCGGAAGATCTTCCCTTTTAAATGGAGGTGTCATCCACCTTGCACCTCCATACGTGCATATGGCTACGGTAACCGCTTAACACCAGGTCAGCCGTACGCTTGGTTGCCTAATTAGTTACATAAAAAGGAAATCAATAAATTAAAATAATGGGAATGGGATATTTATTTTTCTATGTATCACGGAGTATTTACGAAAACCGACTTTGTCTAGAAAAATAAATAAATATTCTGGGACACATTCCTCACACACAGTTATCGGGTCCCAAACTAAGCAGAGCTTGTACTTTGGAAACCAGACAACTGATATACTATATAATATACTACTTTTTATTTGTAAATATATACTTAATAAGCTTTTTCCGCCAACGCGTCAGCTTGGCTATCCAAAGAGGAATCGCTGCCAGCCTTCTGGGAACCTTGCCGTTAATCGGAAGCAGCGGCAGGCTTGAGGAAATTTTCGATATATAGATTGTATTTTGTACTTAATATAGGTATAATATAATTACATATAATTACACCCAGACTCAAGACATACATACATATAAATATAAATATCCTGGGACATTCCTCACACACGGTCATCTGATCCCAAACTAAGCAGAGCTTGTACTATGGAAACCAGATAACTGATATAATACATATACTACTTTTTGTTTGTAAATACATACTTAATATACATAATTACACCCAGACTCAGGACATGCAGTTCATGCACACAAATGCATGTCCTGTGCGGGAATCGAACCCACGACCTGCAGCGCAATAGCTAGAATCTTTACCAGAGTCTTAACCAACTGCGCCACTTGGCCCGTCAATATATAAGTGCTGTATAGGAATCGAACCCACGATCTTCGGCAGGACAGGTGGAATCTTAAACAACTGCGCCAATTGGCCCTTCAAAGCGAAGATTAATTTGTACGTAGTATGTTCAAAATCAAAAAGTTATTTATTCAGTTTAGGCCCTGGTAACGGCTCACGCGTTTAATACCGCCTCGAGTGTTCATAACCAACTTTGCACACATGTATCATAATGTACTATTATGTATGAACTTGCATTTTTAGAGAAATAAATTTATTATCCCTTTCATAAAAGTATCCCTTTCACCCTCATTTGTGTGCAGGAGGGCTGTGCTCAGCAGTGGGACATTATAGGCTGATGATGATGATGATGATGAAATTTATTATTATTATAAATTAGCTTTTATGGTGCGTCCATGCTACGCGAAGCGAGCACGAGCCGAGCCACGAACGAACCTACAACGAGCATAATGCGAATCCCTTTGTTGGTGAAAAACCTGACAATCGCGCTCGTTCGAAACTCGCAAGCCCGTCCACGCTACGCGAATCGTGCTCGCAGTGCTGCAGTGTGCTCGTTCGTGGCTCAGCTCGTGCTCGGTTCGCCTAGCATGGACGCACCATTAGATTTTATGGGTAAATATATAAAAATAAACATTTCATGTAATAAGCCAATAACAATAGGGATATTTTGCTATAACATTTTACACACGTAACAAGTGACCACATGAATATGTGAACAAACCGCACAATAGTTCGTTGCGGTTATTTTTCGTCCAATTACTTCCACGCTGCTGTTTGCGGAGCTAACAATGTGGAATAATATTACGGCATAGTTAGGTTACCTGGAAAAACGTCGGTCTGATTCTAGGCTAAATATGATTATTTATTTTGAAATTACTTGTCTAAAAAGTAGTTTTACGCAAATGAAAGTAACTTTTGTTGAGAAGAGTAGGTATGTGTTTTAAGAGAGGTAGAGCATAGAACAGCATAGAGGTAGCCTTACAGAATACCGCAGCTAAATAACTTTGTTGTGTTGCGCGTTAGTAAGGTCGCCATAACTTCTTTGGGGGGGGGGGGGGGGGGGGGCGTATGCTTGTTTATCGACTTAATAGTCTTATTGTCAAAATACTATTCCCAAATAAAATATAAATATATAATTGATTGATTGAATCGCTTGATTTGAAATGATCCTTCTAAGCATAACTTAAAGCTTTAAGCATTTTACTTATTTATAGCACAGCATATTAATATATATTATAGCTACGCCTGTGATGGGCTTAATGTACTCCTTTTTATTTCACTTATCAAGGGACATTCTGCCTCTGATTCGACCTTACAACAGCAATCTTAGAAAGGCCGAGATCCCAGCACATTTATTATTAAAATATAGCGAGGATTTATATCGGATAGCTAATAAACGACATGGCGGGCCGGCTGCTGATCAAACAACGTCAGACATTCAATATCAATTCAAACTTGCACTCTTCAAACAATATCAACAATTCATAGTCCAACAGAGTACAGAAAGGGTGAGCGTACATACAGTCACATGACTGATATGTCATAAAGTCATTTCTCGGAAATGCCACTTGATGTAAATTAAATGTTTTATGGTGCGTCCATGCTACGCGAAACGAGTTGAGCCACGAACGAACATAATTTTACGTTTCAAAGAGCTTACAACGAGCGCGATGCGAATCCCTGTGTTCGTGAAAAAATTGACAATCGGGCGGAGCGCAGTCGATCGCGATACGCACGCTCGTTCGAGGCTCGTTAGTCCATCCACGGTACGCGAACAACGAACGAATCCTGTTCGTTCGTGGCTCGGTTCTTATTCGGTTCGCGTAGCATGGACGCACCGTTATAATTCAAAGATCATACAAACAGAAGTCAAAAAACAAAGCCTACTTAAAGTGAGTCATTACGTGGAAGTAAAAAAATATTTTGTTGTATTAGAAACAAAAATTGTACTTACATAAATACGAAAGAAAGAAGGAAAACCAAAAATTATACCGATAATTCACAGTGAGAAAGTTTCTGAAAATTTCACTCAATAGCAAAGAAAATTGCAAGCTACGGCCATTTCGTAGATCTGCTACGATTCGTAGATCGTCTACTATCATCGTAGCTATCACGTAGCGAAAGCTACGAAAACTTCAGAATTGTTTTAAGTGATATTGGCCCAATTGGGCCGCCTAATTGTTTGATTGTTTTACAAGCAATTTCACGTCGAAGATGTTTAAATAAAAATAGCCCTTCAGTTTCTGTGAAAAGGTTGAAATTAAACTGCGGTTAAGAAAAATAACAGCAAACAATTTGATTACATCTAGGCATCTTTTGTCCTTCGAGAACAAGTTGGTCGATTGGAGGTGAAGACAGTGCTCATATTAAAACTAAGTAACATTTTACAGTACAAGTGACCGCCTATCCTTATGGGCAAACCGTAAATCCTCGAGAGCGCCCGAGGGCAAGTGCCCCAATAAGTAGGATTGGGTGGTTATCTTCCACTGGTCCTTACTATTATATTAGTCTAAAGTTTTTCGACTACCTTTCGGCGAATAAAACATGTTTGCACTTAGTAAATACAAGATTTATAGACGAGATGAAATTGAGTTGAGAGGAATCTCACATAAGTTGGATTTTCAGTAAGAATTTATACAAATATTTTAAATGCGAAATGTTTTTATATTTTTTAGCTTCTCCAAAATCTTATTGTATCGGTATTTTCCCATGTATTGTAGCTTACGTTGAAATTTTATATGAAAAGTTATTTTTACTCATAAAAACACTTATAACATAGTTATAACTCAATATCTACAGAATGTAATAATTTTGGAGTCTAAATAAATGTAGAAAATGTGCGGGGTAGACACGACAATACGACAATAAATGAAATGACGAAAAGTACTCATAAATACGATTAAGTTTTACTATGGGCCCAACATCAAACTCGCAAAAAAAAAATGAGTACTTTACGTGGTTTCATTTATTGTCGTATTGTTATATCCGCCCCGAATAGGTAGATCCAAAATTAATTTGTATTGCAAACACAGAAAAAAAATTAAAAATAAATCTATTTTACATCACCCGTTCTTTACCATTTTATGAGGAGCATGCAATATCCGCCGTACACCAATTACCTTCAGCGCTGGAGCAATGAAACTGCAGCCTTCTACCGACAGGATATTAAGCCTTTGACAAGCTCTGAGAGCAAGTTGATGTGCACTCTGTGGTGGATTATTGCCGAGTTTAGTAGCGATTGCGAAAGAGTATATGGCATTTGTAAATACATCACATTTTTAGGATCGCAAAAAAATTTCGAGGAGTTTATGTGCAGCTTCAAATAAAGCGACTCAATGTGTAATCTATTTGTTAGTGTATTTTTAATTTTGATAAGGGACATATTTATCAGTGGCGTGCATTGGTTTTCGGACTAGGTAGGCAGAAGAAATCATGGCCATACACGCCTGAATATGCCTCTTAGATAGATCATGTTTTTTGACTAGATTCGTAAAATTGTTTAGGTCAGCGTATCATTCCACACACATTTGGTATGATTCATTAGCAAACAAAATACATAATAACAGAATAATAGATTCGAATAACAGCACCCAGGTAGCCAGGTGTTTAATAAACATAATATTCTGTGTTAAAATGTCTAAGATTTTTACCTTTGTTTTGAATCCATGAATGTTTTGGAGTTGGTCTACAGCAAGTTACCTACTATTTTCAACAAATGAAAACTGACTAATTTATCGATACATTTTGCATCTTCACACAAAATTTCTTTATTACACACAGATACTCTTCGCAAAATCACAATAAGTAAATAACAACAACATTGCATACAATGCCAGCCAAACCATAAAAAAACCAACACAAATAAATTGCGAAGTTATATTTGAGTTGCTCTAATGTTGGTAAACTGTAGTTTTTTAATTTGGATGGGTTACTTTACTTACCACAGAGTAGGTAAGGTTACTTTTGGTCCATAAATCGCGAATGTCAAATGTCAGTATGCTACGCATAGCAAAAGCGTGATTTATGCTTTCGTCGTATTATCTTAAAGAAGTGTGTGTGTGTGTATGAATATGCCGAAATCGTTTTAGTGTGCGTGAATTTGAGAGGCGAACTCGCGAGTGCCTCCGCGGCAAAGTTTGAAATTTCGTATTGAATGTAAGGTTAGAATTTTTATTAAAAGTGATTATGTAGTTTAATTTAATGAAAATATTATTGTATTGAATCTTATGAGGTAGGCATTGCTTATTTGCCTATATGAAATGCACGCCACGCCAAGAAGAGTATATATATAAATATTATTTATATATATACTCTTCTTACAATATAACTTATCTCTTTCTATTTTAAATCGGCTATTGTTTGCCAATAGCGTCAAACGGACGCAGCATTCGAAATTAAAACATCTAAAACGATTTATGCAGATATAATCCTAATCGGGCGCAGTTTCGACGGACGTGCCCGCCTCTGAGCGTTACACCGCTCATCTGCATTTAAATTATGGATTTAAATAAAACCGCTAGTAAAAACCCGGAAAAAGATAAAAAGTGGGTATAAAACTGGGGGGAACGCAAATCCGCTTTATGGCGTAGTTAGTTCGATGCAGCGCTGGTCTCTCTGTTATTATTTTAAGGGATAACTTTTCTATTATCTAACCTTTGAGTTTTCATGTCTTACTTTACTTGGATCCCTGGACCTTTCACAGCCCAATATATTCCTTCGGTTAACCCAACCTATTCTTGAAACTTGACTTAAGTATTGATTCTCGTTCTATGCTGCAAATGTAGCTAAAGAAAAACTGTAAGTTTTTTTTTTTTTTTTTTTTCATACCACTAAGGTGGGAAACACCTGATGGTAAGCGGTTATCTATGGACACTTGCAACACCAGGGGTATTACTTGCGCGTTGCCGACCCTGCAGAAATCTCTTCACACCCTTTTTGAAGAACCCCATGCTGTACTCCATTGGGAAAACCACGGCAGGGAGCTCATTCCACAGTCTGAGCGTCTGCGGAAGAAAGCTCCGTTGAGCCCGCACAGTTCGAAACAATTCTGGTTTCAATGTGTGAGGATGGCGAGAGTTGCGATGTAAATGTAAAAATGACGGTCGTCTAATCGACATTGGTAATTCCACGGGATTACCCGACTTCAAAGCCAAGAAGGCAACAAACTTTTTTTTTTTTATACGACTAAGTCGGTAAACAAGCATACGGCCCGCCTGATGGTAAGCAGTTACCATAGCCATATGAACGCTTGCAACACACGAAGCATCGCTCACGCGTTACCGACCTTTCCCCCCTCAACTATAAGCTCTGGCGACCTTACTCACGCGCAGGAACACAACATAAAGTTATTTGGCTGCGGTATTCTGTAAGGTGGAGGTACTTCCCCAGTCGAGCTGCTCTTTGAGCGAATAAACAATGTACACTAGTTGATTTACTATATGAAAAAATTACGATATGAGTTCCTTATAATTTGTTATTTGTAAAAGTATCGATAAAAACGAGAAATTGGCATTCAATAATAATGTATTTAGTCATTCAAACTATGAACGCGCAGTTTGTTTCAAGGCAGCTTCGAACATACCCGTGCATAAATACATACTATACAGTCACTGTATTAATATTATATCTCTATGGGCACAAAGATAGCTGCAAGAAATTTGGAAAATTGGATTTTAACATATCTATTGCTGTTGCGCTGTGCGCGGGCTATCCCGCCCGAGGGCGATAGCGACAACTATATATAGCTTGGACCGATTATACCTATTTAAATTAGACGAAATCGCTATTTCGTAATCCCCTGTTTTCTCCTCCAAAACGGGATCGATAAAAAAAAACAAGAATCATAATAAGAAGGGCTTTGGCTATGTCTGTCGGTTTTCCTTTGTTGTTTTATATTCGTCAAATTTGTTCGCTGGACGTCTGATAATGGCGTTAAAAATTGTAAGTTTTTGTGATATTAGAAGGCTCCTTATTCTAATAATAATCAATTGATGGAGAAAACACAACCGAGGGACATACAGTGGTACCTACAGATTGCATGGTAGAATAATCATTGCTCTAGTGTCACTATCCAGGGAGGAAACTGAGGACTACTTTTGTATGGCACAAACGCCACCAGCATTTCCTCTTAATATAAATAATTTATTTAATAGTCAACGAACGAAATGTAATTAAATTACTAATAAAATCCCTTAGGTTGTGAAGGCCCCTCACGGCATTACCGACATCTGTAGGAATTTAATTAACCACGTCCCAGAGGCAAGCACCAACTATAATCACATTTTATTTCCTCGTTTCACAAGGAAACGCAATCATTGGAAGAGTTATTTTAAAATTCCGAGTCGTGTGAACACTCCATATCACGGAAGAGGACTGCCCGGGGCGAGTTTCACAAAAGAGTGTTGTATTAAAAGAGTTTTGATACCTATTACATTCTCGATGTTTTTGATTTTACTTTTTTAGAATTGTTGTTACTTATATTTTAGGTGTAGAAGATTAATAATAGTTTAAAAATAGAATAATAGAAGGATAACGTTAAATTGATTTATGAGGAAATCATAATTACAAGTACTCGACAAAACCTCAAATGGTGCGTCCATGCTTGGCAAACCGAGCACGAGCCGAGCCACAAACGAGCACACTGCGAGCACGATTCGCGTAGCGTGGACGGGCTTGCGAGCCTCGAACGAGCGCGATTGTCAGTTTTTTCACGAACAAAGGGATTCGCATCGTGCTCGTTGTAGATTCGTTCGTGGCTCGGCTCGTGCTCGATTTGCGTAGCATGGACGCACCATAAGATTATGCTGAAGTAAAATAAATTATATCTTTCGGTGCTGGTTTTCAGATAGGGCTACAAGTGTCATCAACAGATGATTATTTAGCTTTGGATACTTATTTTATTTATTGTATAAGTCATCAATACCTAATTATATATTAAATAATAATTGTTTTGACTAATATTAATAACAAAGATGGCGCTGCACTTATTTTTACGCTACCGTCATAGTACTTATAAAAGAGCCTGCAGCGCCATTTTAAGCTCAGTCGTCATTTTGCCGTCGAACGTAACGTTTCATATAAACATGTTAAGTGAACTTTTTATAATAAAAAGTTCCGTGTTATAATATAGTATATTGTGCAGTGCAGTGTTTGTTTGATTGGATAAAATATATTATTGAGTGAGTACGTTATTATTTTTACAGTCTCAAAAGCTAATTTACCCCATAGCTTTAACACAAGTAAGGTCACGATTAATTTGAACCTAATTATTTATAATTCAATTTAATAGCAAGAATGTATGGTTGTAGTAGCTTCTACAACCATAACAAAACCAAACAAAACAAAAAAAAGCCTTGCTGGGTTTCTTGCCGGAGTCTTCTCAGTTTAAGTATATTTCGAACCGGTGGTAAATTCAACTATATGTAACGACTTAACGTACATAAGTGCCTTACCAGGGCCTCAACTGAATAAATGACATTTTGATTTTGAATAATAGCTATTCAAAAGTGCATATAAAAATATATTTTACCAACCAAAAAGATTATCAAAAAATCAATATCACATGCATCAATAATCAAACTCCTGTAAGCTCTACCCAAAATCCTATTCCAGAATAAATTCACCATTACATAAGTCCACGGTTTTTTCTCGAGTTCTATACGCAATTCACTTGAACCAGATCGCGGACCCATAAATATTCCGATGGACATATCCAATTTTATCGCGAGGACATTTGGCCACTTGTCTTGCGGAATGGCTGGTGGCTAAAATACTGCCTTATTGGTGGCCCTTCGAGTCGACGGCGGAATATATCGATGGTATGATGTCAGCTTGTGTGTTGCTTTTTTTTGTGTATAGATTTGAATGTTGACACTTGATTATGATGCTAAATTGGGGTTGACAAGGCCTTAATCAGGCTAGACTAGATACATACCTAATCAATGATTCCCTAGTTAGAAAATTATATAAACATAGATTATATGAGAGAGGTAGAGCATATCGTTTATCCGCTCAAATGAGAATGAGAAGAGAATGAGAATGAGAATAATTTATTTGCTAGAAACATGGTGAACATAAAGGTGTTATAAAATATAAATAGATAAGTGCAAGACATGTTTCGTCATTGTAATGACAGGCAAAAATTTACAATTCATATTAAATTAATTACATACAGCCATATTATTACATATTATAAAATAACAAAATTACAATAAAAGAATTAAATATTAAATTAAACATTAACAACATTTATTTCATAAACCGCAAGTCAAAACACATATAAAATTAGTTTAAAAATTCTCCAACAGAGTAAAAACATTACAAACAGTACAAACAGTACAAACAAACAAAGAGCAGCTCGATTGGAAAAGAACTTCCACCTTTCAGAATACCGCAGCCAAAATTAACTTATGTTATGTTCCTGCACGTGAGTAGGTCGTCAGAGCTCATCGGGGTTTTTGTTTTTTTATACCACTAAGGTGGCAAACAAGCAAACGGCCCGCCTGATATTAAGCGGTTAGTGTAGCCTATGGACACTTGAAACACCAGGGGTATGCACGCGTAGCAGACTCTGCAGAAATCTCTTCACACCCTCTGCTCTGCTGCCTCTGCTGTACTCTATTGGGAAAACCACGGAGTTTCCATTTGGGAAGGGGGAAGGGTCGGTAACGCGTGAAGCCTCGTGTGTTGCAAGCGTCCATATAGCAAAAGTAACCGCATACGATCATGCAGCCCCATGCTAGGTTAACGACTGTCTTCGAATAAAAAAAAGTTTAAAAATTGAACTAATAGGAGAAGCCCCAATTGTAAGCAATAATGTTCATTGTATTGTATGTATTGTATACCTAATACTGTAATGGATGGAATGAAAATCTTTTTCAGCCCATGAGTTTTATATTTCATACAATAACGGTGCTGTTAAAGGAGCTGATTGAGCACAGATAGATACACGTTTCCTTTCGACATCTTCATTCAATAGAGACGTAACAATCGCTTTCAATCCCAAATAAAGGTGACCCGAAGTCAAACATTTTCTTATGGAAATTTCTGGAACAAAAACCAGTGATCTACCCTCCACGAAGCACTAGTTCCGATCGGTACCCTTTATGTCTGGAGTCGGAATACAATTTACATACAAATGTGTCTTTCCAAAGGTTCCGTTCAAAGAGATGTCTTGCAATATCGGGGTGTCAGTGGACGGTGAACGTGAGTTTCTTGGAAGTTTTTCATGTGTATTTTATTGGTATATAGTTATATTTTTTAACCAAGGGCTTCGATCCTATCTATTGTAGTTTCTGTCCTGTGTTGTACCCATGATCTTAACGGTCCGTTCGCACAGACCGGCTCGGAGAGGAGAGCAAATTTATATCGCGATTAAAATAGAGCTTAAAGAATAAAATAGAGAGGAGAAATTTAAGTATTTGATTCGTACTCAACTAAATGGTGTGTAAGCGTTGATATACCTACCTATCTTAACTGACCTGAGTAATTTTACATTTTACATTACATTTTATATTACTGATAATTTTAATAATAATTTTTCAAGTCATCGATGACTATTCATAAATGCAAATATTTATTCTATGTATAATTTAATAATAATTTTGAATTTTGATTGTTTATTTTTTGTCATAATTGTATTTTTTCTGTGTTATCTGTTTGTGCTTTCTGTGATGTCCTGTAATTGAAGAAGCACTAGGTGTATAAACTGTAATTATTGTAGATTAGAATGTGAAGTGTATTCTTTGTTGGGTATCCAAATTAAATAAATAAATAAATAGAGCTTGTACTATGAAAACCAGCAGGGATATTTTAAAACGCTCGGATTCGATTTCGAAACGTAATTCAAAAACTACCGAGGCGATATTCCGCTATTGCTTTTTTAACCGACGAAAAAACGGTGTTTTTTTTTTTATGTATGATCACGCATAACTTTTGACAGAGTAGTCCGTTTTTGATAATTCTTTTTTTATTGGATAGGGTATACCTCGAAGGTGGTCCCATATAAATATGGATAAAAAATACCTACCCCTAAGGGTGGGAAAATAGTGATGATTTATTGTTCACTCACAGATTTGAATGCTGAGTTGTGTATTACATCAGAAGAAATCAAAAATTAAGCATGTAGTAATTAGTAGAGTATAGCCACAAAAAATTATAAAATAAAAACTTTTTAACAAAAAAATAAACCACCGAACCCCAAAGTTACGCGGTAGAGCCCCCGGTCCCATAGTAAAAGTTGATCGTATACATGAGTACTTTACGTGGTTTCATTTAATGTCGTATTGTCGTAATAGCTTGTTATTGGTTTGTCCCCGACTGCAAAACCTCATAAAATTCAAGTTATATTCAAAATTATTTTTTGCTTTTCAGTTTTTTCGGTGGTTTATTTTTTTGTTAAAAAGTTTTTATTAATTTCCGAATTAGAATATATTTGATGTTTCTTTACGGCAATATCAATTCGATTCACGGAAAAGTTTTCGGATATTAAAATAGCAATTGCTGAAATTCACCTCGGATTTTTTAAAATCCGTTTCCGATATCGAATCCGACGTTTTAAAGTACTATGTCAGCTATAAATAGCTGATTAATTATGTATGTTCAAATAAAAAGTACTATGTCAGCTATAAATAGCTGATATAGTACTTTTTATTTGAACATACATAATTAAATTACATACTTACCTGCGGCGTGTTACGTGAAATCTTAACCACGCAACTGGCCCGTCAATTAGTATTATATAGTCAATATTCTATCTATTCTAGTGTCAATCCATGACCTTATGTAGCGAATCATACCCAAAACATCATTACTGGGGCCACTAAGTCTGCTATTACAATTGTGTTCCAACGAATAGCGTCGTAATGGCGCCATAATGACGCTATTGTGTTAGTAGACTACGAAAACTGTAAAATATCACAATTTTGACACCACTGAAAATTCATTGGAACACAATTGTAATAGCAGACTTGGGCCCTAGCTTTCACGTAGTAGCGCCATTTTAAATTCAAATTAAGTGCCCAGAATATATCATTCATCCCTTCCTCTATAATTCTCATCCTATCATTAACTTTAACAAACGCGTAAATTAATCCTCAGCAAATGCAGCGCCTAATGAAGGTTCAACGTAGTAGGGGTGGGACAGGGGTACCTGATCGGACCGTCCGCCTGTTTGAGGTGGTCGAGCCAACGACCCAACTTCTGTGGAGGTAACCGTTTGTTAACCGGCCGGTTTTACCATTGAATGATAGTTAGTTTTTATACCGTAATCTATGGAAACTTGCAACATTAGGGGTATAAATCGCGCGTTGCCGACCCAGCAGAAATCTCTTCAAACCCTTTTTGAAGAGCCCCATGCTGTACACAGTCACAGTCCGTATACGTAGTTCAATTACGCAATATCGATGCAATATCTGAGGCAAAAGTCTTTGGGCCAATGGGCAAAAGAATTAAGAAATATTATATTGTAAGTACTAATACGAATATTAAATCTTACGTTTATTCCACGGTTACAGAACATGGTGTAATCCACCCTTACCTTAGGCCAGGGAAGCACAAGTTGTAGTTCTGGAGAGTTGTTAAAGCATCGATTCTGATGCAAATGGAATCCTGGACTTTGGTACCACAAAATATTCTACCTAAGTTAAGTTGTTGGAAGTAAAACTTCCACTTGGACAAAAACTGGGCAAATACATTTTAAATTAGGATTTTAGTTACCATTTTCTGAATTTTTGATATTTTAATACCAACGTACTTACTCATACAATGCTATTTGACTAATATTGATTAAATGGTCTCGTGAAATAACCGTCACAATGTCTGACAAAAATATGTGATAACAAAAATATTTAGAGTTTCTACAGGATATATTTTGGAGAGTGTGCGCAGGAATTGTTCAACCTTATTCCACCATCCCCATTTTTACACCGAACCACAAGACGCCGGGAAAATTTTCACCCGTACGTTGTAGACATACCGAAAATACGGACACAGCGTTTTGCATCCTCATTTATAATGCGGACAGCAAGGGAGTGGAACTTGCTTCCGGTGTCTGTGTTTCCTGACGCCTACAATCTAGGAACTTTCAAGGCCAGAGTGAATAGGTTTCTTCTGGGTAAGCGTGTTTCATCTTAGGCTTCGTCATCGCCACTTATGGGCGGGTCAGTGGCCAAACGCAACCCTATCTAATTAAAAAAAAAAGATAGGCGCCGATCCCACAGCGACCGGTCTAGTTCTGCGGTTACAGTTCTACGTGCGTTCTCCTTGACCGCCGCGGTGATAACTTAATATTATAAATGCGAATGTGAGTTTCTGTTTAATACGCCTTAACTACTCAACCGATCTTCTTGAAATTTGGCATGCAGAATGCAGATATGGTATGGAGAAGGACAGGCTACTTTTTATCCCGGGAACGTGGGTGCAACCGCAGGGGTCAGCTAGTAATGTTATAAAAGCAAAGGTGCGTCTGTCTGTTACATTTTTACAGATAAACTGTCAAACCAACGTTGATGAAAATTGGCACAGAAGATGATGGAGAAATGCGGGTGTATATACGAAGAACAGCTATTATGTTATTATTCAGTCTTTTTAAGGTAATTCTACTCTAAAACCTAAAATATGTAGTTTTGATTCTCGTGTGTCACAAAAGCACCTAACGTCAGAGATTCTACTTATTCTTTTAGTTCACATCTACCACCTTCAACTATATTATCACTTACCACTGAGATGCATGTCTATCCCTCCCCTGAAAACAAGGTGGATACGGGCCAAAGCCCCTCTTTCGTCAACAAACTGCGTTATGCAGTTTGGTGAAACTGTATAATTTGTCTTTTAATACTCTACTTGCAACTGAATACCTCGAGTAAAAAAAAACACATTAGTGGAGCAGATAGCTCTTTGTACCGCTCATAGACATATAAAAAAATCAAGACGGAGTGTCACCTTATAAGAAAGTGAAGCCGAAAATTTCCTACGTGTGCGTGAGTAAAATCAGTACCTACTTGCCGAAGCAGGCACAAATGGTACTGAGCCTTATTGTCACTGTCAACGTCTCAATACGGATTGAGTTTTTTCTTGGTCTGAGGTACCGCTATTGTTGTCTCTTTTTGGTATATGTATAGATATACTTACAAAATAACATTAACTGAAATCGAAAATGGGCTTTAAAAAGTAACAGTAAAGTAAAGCTCTTACAACTTTTGCTCTAAATTGTTAGAAGCAAAGAGTATTGTACTAAAAATCATTTACCAAAAATGTCTGGTACCTTTCAAAATGATTCATTAAGAAAGTAATTAAAGAAGGAAATCGTCGCCGGCTCCGCTTTTAATTTGGCCTTTAATCCCTTAAAGGGGGACGGCGGAGGTAACAAACAATTTTTTTCTCATAATATATAGGTAATAGGGATGTTTTACTTATTTGTGAGGTTTCGGATATCCGAATAGGGAAGTAAAATACGAATAGACGAAGAAAGGATTTTTAAATTAGAATAACTTTTAAAAAAACCGGTGAAGTGCAAGTCAGATTCGCGCAAGAGGGTTTCGTACAAACTTGAAGTATAGCTCATTCTTCACGGGAATCGAGTCTCGGAGATATTAACTACAAAACGGTTCTCAAATATCTTCCTTTACTTGTGCTACATGGCTTTTTTTTTTTTTTTTTTTTTTAATTTATTTTATTTCCAAAAAAACCTTACATTTTTTCTTAATTTTAAGTCGCCAAACTACTATTGCAGTTTGTAGGCGTGTGCCTGTACGCGTGGGCGTGTACTTTCCGTTGATATGGATTGGTTTGGATTCCCTTGCGAGCATCAAAATATGCGGCATAAACGGCCGTATCTTGTGATTGGATTGACCCATTTTTCACTGCTCCAAGGTATTGCAGACCTGAGTCTTTGATATTAATTTCAGCTTGATACCTCCACGCGTACTTGAGAAAAAGACGGACAGATGGACGGACAACAAAGTGATCCTGTAAGGGTTCAATTTTTTTTATTTTGAGTTACGGTACCCTAAAGATGGAATAGGTGTACGAGTATGTAATCAGAATTATTATTATATTTATATGTGACATGAAAATGAAAGGTCTATGGTCTGTTTATCCGTCCATATGGTACATATCTCAAACTCATTAACGGAATGATTGTATGTATACCCAAAAACGAATATTGAAAGTCAAGCATTTCTCCTCCCTTGTTTTTTTTAAAAAGGAGCCAAAAATAACTTAGTCTCTTATTGAGATAATTGATGTTACTATAATATCCGCAAGCACATTTTACTGGCATCACTAATAATAAAAAATATTTTTCATTTTTAATTTTCCCCTCTTTTTGCTCGTCCGAATGCTTCTGTTTAATGTTTAAACTTTTTATTTTTATGAAGACTATTAAGAAAAAGGTACCTGTTAGAGCTGTTGCAGACGTGCATAGTTTACAATTCACAATTCAGTTTATTTTTGGCGGGTACTAGAACATACATTACATTTAAAAATATAAGTGACGTGACGAAAGTCGCGGGCGAACCAACTTGCTTGCCAAGTTAGAGCTTTCAATAGAGGAAAACGTCGTGAGGAAACCATAGCTCCCTGGTAGGGTACTTTGTAGTACCCACCTGCTTGGCTACCGCCCTCAAGTTGATTATTTATCGCTAAGCATGAGAGAGGCATTTGAGAGAGGTAGCGCATAGCGTATATTCGCTCAAAGAGCAGCTCGACTGGGGAAGTACCTCCACCTTACAGAATACCGCAGCAAGCTATACAAGCTTTCATATGGCTTTTGTGCTAGATAATTAGTTAGCGTTTTGTGCAGCTTAGTAGGTGGTTATTATGTAATGCGCCTTGATGTAGAATTTTTGTTTTTATAAAATGTTTCGTATCATGGTTTGCTAGTTATTGAAAGAACAGAACAGTTTTTTTTTTTTCACACGGTCATCCTAAACTAAGCAGAGCGTGTACTATGGATACCAGATAACTGATATAATAAATATACTACTGTTTAACCGACTTAAAAAAAAGGAGGTTCTCAATTCGGTTGTATTTTTTTTTATGTTTGTTACCTCGTAACTCCGTCATTTATTAACCGAGTTCGAAAATTCTTTTTCTGTCTGGACGGGTACACTTCCCGTTTGGTCCCATTGTCATCAGATCTAGATTTGATTAGTTCTTAGTGTACTTTGAAGTCGGTTTAAGTTTTTTGTAAAACAGTCCAATTATTGTTTGTAAATACATACTTAATATACATAATTACACCCAGACTCAGGACATACAGACATGTTCATGCACACAAACGCATGTCCTGTGCGGGAATCGAACCCACGACCTGCGGCACAATAGACAGAATCTTTACCAGAGTCTTAACCAACTGCGCCAACTGGCCTGTCGTCCTTAATTCACGCACTTTCGGTCATAAATTATTATAGTATTTATTTTACCGATTTCGTTAACATTACGAATCATCTCTCAAAGCTTTCATCTTGTTTTTTTGTCAGCCGTTGTTATTTATAATTGAGTGGATACTTATATTTTTATCTGAGGATGTAGCCAATGAAGCACGAATTTGATCTTATCTTGTTCTTGTTTTGTTTATTCTCGTTCAGCCATTAACAGAATACTTAGTAAATCATGCACAATATGGCAAGGAATTAAATATTATATAATGAATCTAAGTTTGTTTTGAAAATAGTAGTTAATTGCTGAGTTTATTGCCGGCTCTCCTCAGCTAATGAAACCAAACTATTATTAAAATAAAACTACTGTTTCATCATAAAATGATTGCGACAGATTATTTATTGTATCGGGGGTTGCACTTGAGAGATTACACAAGCAAGAGTATTATCTATGGTAAGAAAAAGACAAAATAACTCAATCTTACATATAGTGCGTACCTTATGGTGCGTCCATGCTACGCGAAGCGAGCACGAATCGAGCCTCGAACGAACAGGATTCGTTCGTTGCTCGCGATTTCAAGCGTGGACGTACTTAACGAGCCTACAACGAGCGCGATGCGAATCCCCGTGTTTATGAAAAAACTGACAATCGGGCGGAGCGCAGTCGAGCACGCTACGAATGCTCGTTCGAGGCTCGCAAGCCCGTCCACGCTACGCGAATCGTGCTCGCAGTGTGCTCGTTCGTGGCTCGGCTCGTGCTCGGATCGCCAAGCATGGACGCACCATTAGGTAAGACAAACTGCTTGCCAAAGTTCCCAACCCAATGTGCAACGTTCATCGAGCAACCTCTAACAGGAAACTTTGTCGTCTATTAAACATTAATTGCGCCGATGAAAAGAATAACTAATTACTTCAGACAAAGGGTGGAAACTCGTTAAAAGTTCCGTGAATTCTCCCCCATTCTGTCCGCTGTCCTCTATGGTGAAAAATGTCTCGTCGAGCCTCTTAAGAAATTAAATAAGGCGCCTTTTAACGTCATGATACGAAAGTGTTGATGGTTATTTGACGGGAACGTGCAAATTGACGTTGAGTTGGTTTATTTTTATAAAACGTGTTATTACTGTGTTGTGACTGTTTTACAAAAAACTTAAACCGACTTCAAAGTACACTAAAAAGTATTCATATCTTGTCAATGGGACCAAACGGGAAGGGTACCCTTCCAGACAAAAAAACATCCAAATCGTTTAATACATGACGGAGTTATGAGGTAACAAACATAAAAATAAAAAACTAAATGAGAACCTCCTCCTTTTTTTAACCGACTTCAAAAAAAGGAGGAGGTTCTCAATTCGATTGTATGTTTTTTTTTTTTGTTTGTTACCTCATAACTCCGTCATTTATGAACCGATTTGGAAAATTATTTTTTTGTCTGCAAGGGTACACTTCCCGTTTGGTCCCATTGTCATCAGATCAGGATTTGATTACTTCTTCGTGTACGTTGAAGTCGGTTTAAGTTTTTTGTAAAACAGTCCAATTATTTATTTGAAGTCGGTTAAAAAGCAACAGTCTACCTTATGGAAGCAGTATAACTGTAGCCTACGGACGTTTGCAACAGGGGTATCACTCGTGTGTTGCAGACCCTGCAATGCTCCTATATCCCCTTGTGTAACAACGGTATAAACAATAACATAGTGATATTTTATCCAAGACATAATATCAAACCCCCTTATTAATAAATAAGGTGTAAGTCAGTCTTGTAACAACTTTTTCAACCGACTTCAAAAAAAAGGAGGAGGTTCTCAAATCGGTTGTTTTTTTTTTTTTTTTTTTATGTTTGTTTCCTCATAACTCCGTCATTTATGAACCGATTTGGAAAATTATTTTTTTGTCTGGAAGGGTACACTTCCCGTTTGGTCCCATTGTCATCAGATCAGGATTTGATTACTTCTTCGTGTACTTTGAAGTCGGTTTAAGTTTTTTGTAAAACAGTCCAATTATGTTTATATGACATTAGAAAGCGACGGATATATTTTTAATATGGGGGTAAATGTCTTTTCATAAAAAGGCAGTGCCTTATTACATGAGGTGAAATACCTAGCAATAAAATTATGCCGCGCGATACCCGACCATCGTGATTCCCTAATACGTGACTGATGAAAACACGAAGAATATCTCTCTCAAAATCAACCTGATAGCGACTAAGCGAGCCAAGATGGAAAACACGAAAACTCTTCGGTTAAAACATACAAAAGGGTAACATTATCACCTCTGGACCCAGATGTTTCAATTTCATTAATTGGCGCAATAACAATGCTAATTGGATTTCTTCGAAAATCTGCATAATTCTTTGCGCTGTCGAAACTTAGCTCGTTTAGGGAGTCTCGCCCCCTGGGGGTGGATGGGGGCCGCCGGGGATTATTGGGGTCTAATTATAACGAGATGGAATGTTAATTCGACTAATTAATGTCGTCTTACAGTTGATTGATGTGCGCAGTTTAAAGGTTCGTCTAGGTGGTTGAGATTACAAATAGCCGAGTAAGATTCAGTATATACTGTAGTCTTTGGTAAGATTGTCTGTGCTGAAAATGAATTATTTGTATATTTAAGAGGAAGTTTGAATAGTACGTAATAATATACTATTAATGAGTGATAAACGTGTATTTAATAACAAAATAAATCAAAAATTACTTTTGTTAGTCTAAATTCAGCCCTCTCGTAAATAAATAATATTTGAAGCAAAGATTTGAAGTATCCTTAATGTCGAACATAAACCATATATAGAACTTGAAATTAATCGTAATTGATGACCTATTTTTACATTATGGAAATAATATAGAATTTACAAATAATATTCAAATAAAGTAAACAAAACTCTCGTGCTCTCTCCGCTCGTAAATTTTGTATATTGTTGTAACTTATTTGCTTAAATTACGTGGAATTTTACTATTTATACAAGCTACATTGATAGGTCACATTCAGAAATATAAACTAAAATACTCATATACTGGGACATACCTCACACACGGTCATCTGATCCCAAACTAAGCAGAGCTTGTACTATGGAAACCAGATAACTGATGTAATACATATACTACTTTTTGTTTGTAAATACATACTTAATATACATAATTACACCCAGACTCAGTCATGTACACAATGTAATCTTGTGTTCATGTACACAAATGCATGTCCTGTGTGGGAATCGAACCCACGACCTGCGGCGCGTAAGGTGAATCTTAACCAACTGCGCCAACTGGCCCGTCAGGACACGAAAGTAAAACCAAGTTAAATTCAGAGTACTACAAAATGTTCGAGAAAAGGTGGAAACGACTTTTTAAAATTTCTGTTTTCACTCACAATAATTTGAAAACGTTTTTAAAAATTAAAGATACCGTTAAGAACAAAAACTGCGCTAAAGTTAAAATCGCTGTTATAGTTGAAACCTGAACAAAAGCTACAAACAATGAAACACCTTCAAAAGTCTCACAATCTTTCTCGACCATTACGAACTTGAAATAATAAAAAGAAGGCTAAGCATTTAACTTTTATTCGTGTTTGCAACACCGTTATCAGATCTAGCGAACGTTTAAAATGAAAATACAAAAGGGATGAAAAAAGGTAAATAAGTAAAGAATCTTGTTAACAATAGTTAATTTTAGGAGGTTATACAGACAGGGATCAAAGGAGGTTTAGATTGCACGGTACATCGGAACGTGGATTTTGTTTCAGTCTAGAATAGGTAATTTATATGTTACTTTTATAGGGTTCCGTACCCGAGGATGCCAAACGGGACCCTGTTACTAAGACTCCGCTGTCCGTCCGTCCGTCCGTCCGTCTGTCTATCAGTGGGCATGTGGGCAGTGTCTCATGAATGGTAATATACTGGTTGGAGATTTCGAGATGGTATGTTTTTGAAACCTATGTTGGGTTAGTCATGCTGAACAACTTTTACTATGGGACCAACACTGAATACCCAAAAAATTTTTTACTCTTCACACATTATTATCGAGCAAGGTTGACATTTACTATGGAAAGTTAAAAAAAAAAATGGGAATTCGCTATAGGTCCCATAGTAAAAGTTGTTCAGCATGACTAACCCAACATAGGTTTCGAAAATATGCCATCTCGAAATCTCCACCTGTTATAGATTATTGAAATTTTCAGAGAATGTGTATGTTATATATATGTTTTTTTCATAGTAAAGTTGAGTTAGTTGATATTGTACGAAACCTTCCGTGTGTCAGTCCGACTCGCACTTGGCCGGTTTTATTTCTAATAGTTATCAACACGAAATAAGCACAAACTTGCGACTATAACTAGACATGGCAAATTAATGGTTTCTTTCTTTTACAAAAGAACTCTAGCTGCTCTTTGAACGAATGAACGCTATGCTCTACCTCTCTTAAACTAAATTTAGTTTTGGTAAACTAGATTTATTTTTGGGAACCATTATATTATTTCTATTTACCTACTCTATTCTATTAACCTATTTATTTTTGCTATTGTCAGACAGACTTTTGTAATATACCAAATCTGATTCGCTTTCGTCGACAGCATAATTGGCAACTTATTGTTGAGTTTCTGACGAAGTAGCATAACAATTTGTCGAAACACTTTCTAGTATATTTATTTATATCTTAATTTCCACCTTTTCCGCGAAAGTTTTCTAATAATAATGTTGCGAGGATCCTCGCGCCAGCAACGCGCGCCAAGCTTGTCTTAATCGGTGATTATCGTAGTTTAAACATTGTTAATCTCCGGTGTGTTTGTGAAACTTAAGCAGTTTAACTTTACCACGGCAGTTCACTTTAATAATCCTCACATGTGAATATTCTCAGTGGTAGTGCGGGATTTTAAAATAAATAAGCATCTATTGAGGTTCTACCTGTGATCCCAAGGGATCAGTTTTTCTGGCATAAAATGTCTAGTGTGTTTTATTCTATTGATTTGCCTTTTTTTTTTCAAATTTCAAAATCATTTATTCAAATAGACCTTCGCAGGCACTTATGAAAAGTCTGACTCTAATACTCTAATACCGGTTCGGAAGGTTGCATTTTCTGAGAAGAGCTGGCAATAAACTCAGCAATTACTCTTTTCAAAACAAGCTTAGATTCATTACATAATAGGTAGGTATTTACATTCTAATCGCACTGAAAACAATTGCGTGCCCCGGCGCGGCGGCAAAATTACAAAGTAGACTGAATAAATATTTAATAAGTAAATAAATAGCAAACTTAAGCAGACCAGCCCCCACAAGCAGCACCTGTTCACAAGAATGAGCCTGTGTATCAAAATCTGTACATATTTTATCGCCATGAAACAAGAACTTCTTTTATTGAGTACGACCTGTTCCCGCTGTTTAATTCGCGTTACCGTCATGGAAAGAAATTGACTGTGTCAGTATCTAGAAACAATCTCTATGCAAAAAATCATGTCGTTCCGTCGCTCGCTCCGTAGCTGCGTAAAATTAGGACAAACTAAAAAAGCACATCCTAATTTTTTTATTAATTAATCCAGTGGGCCAGCTTTTTCCGCCAACGCGTCAGCTTGGCTATCCAAAGAGGAAACGCTGCCAGCCTTCTGGGAACCTTGCCGTTAATCGGAAGCAGCGGCAGGCTTGAGGATATTTTCTATATATAGATTGTACTTTGTACATATTTGTTGTAAATATTGATAATTGTATCCTAACTTAATATTATAAATGCGAATGTGAGTTTGTTTGTTACGTCTTCACGTCTCAACTAATCAACGGATCATCATGAAATTTGGCATGCAGATAGCCTATGTGTGTATATCTGGGTATGGAAAAAGACATAGGCTACTTTTTATCCCGGAAACGCGGGTGGAAACGCGGGCGACAGCTGGTATTTTTATAAATAGGGATAGGTACTTACTTACTTTACTTTGGGGTCGTGGGCAATAAGAGCGGAGGCTCTGTGCGCCCAGTAGCGACCCCAAGGAGGACGATGGGTCGACGTGGTCACGACTCATCGTGCGATAGCACAGCGAGGGTGCTGGGGGGAGGTGTCAGACTTCCCCCGGGACGAGCTATCAAAGCGCCGCGCTTAGAGGGGTGAGCAGGTACGCGTTCAACACGCGAGCCCGCCCCCCTCTCTACAGCGCAGATGGCGACCACCGTGGGGTTTTAGCCGGTACAAGTCCGGCATAATCTGGCCGCTACCCCCGAGGCGGTCGGGTATCCTATGAGGATTTCCCTACGAAAAAAAAAGGTTCTTACATCAAAAGCTACAAAAAATCACAGAATATACAGGGTTACTTCTTGGGTTATTCCTGTATTGAACATGTGGGTATGTTTAGCTTAGTAGTCACAGTTTTAGTAGGGTCTCGCGATCAAAATGGTTTTTCTTTTCCCTTTATAGTATTAGTAGGTAATGCAATTTAAAAAACATTTTTATGCGCCGCCGCTGTATACAAATTGGTGCATAGGGAAGGATCGGGACATAGCAAAGTCATTTATTTTTGTGAACTTCATCTGAAAATTCAGTCGAGCTTGCAAATTTGACTACGAATAGTTAAGTAAATGGTGTGTCTATGCTACGAAAACCGACTACGAGCCGAGCCACGAACGAATTCTGTTCGCATTTATCAAGTGTGGACGTGCGAGCCTAGAACGAACGCGATGCGAATCCCTTTGTTCATGAAAAAAGTGACAATCGGTCGGAGCGCAGCCGCGCGAGCCGAACGCTCGTTCGAGGCTCGCAAGTCCGTCCACGCTACGCGAACAACGAACGAATCCTGTTCATTCGTGGCTCCGCTGGTACTC
The DNA here is from genome assembly GCA_947623365.1 of Achlya flavicornis. Classification (NCBI taxonomy): domain Eukaryota; kingdom Metazoa; phylum Arthropoda; class Insecta; order Lepidoptera; family Drepanidae; genus Achlya; species Achlya flavicornis. The sequence goes on along the minus strand of OX392483.1, from coordinate 1,681,599 downwards.
GTTTCGCGTAGCATGGACGCCGCATAACATTTTTAGTAAATATTTTTTTGTAAACTTTAAAAACACTAATTCAAAAAGTACCTACTCATATTCCTCATGAGTACTTTTTGAAAGAGCGTTTCTCCCCGTGGTTTAGGTAAATTAAAAAAAATTACATTCAATAAAGGGCTTGCAAGAAATATGTACGAAAGTCATGAAAAAAAAAAAAACTCACAGAACATCAACTTTGACTTTCACAAGTGCCCTCGTAGGCTAAGACCTCCTCCTCCTAAGCTGGATAAATAAATTTGACATTGACAATAGCCTTTGAATCCTTCGGTAAATCGCTTTCAATTTCAAGTCCGAGAAACCAAGTAACGAGCTTAAACATATAACGTGGTAAGTTATTGAAATCTAGACTCATTTATGGGTCTTTAAAATTCACAACAGGCGGTAGCAAGCCCTTCAGGTCGTGTTATGACGGTCTAAATATTCATTATTATTGCCGCACCTGCGTTACGTTTAATGTGCGGTACTGGAGCCGGTCACGTGGAAACATTTCATTGTCATGATAAATATGATAATTACTTCCCATAGACATTGACGGGCCAGTTGGCGCAGACGTGGGGTCTTAACCTATAGCGCCGCAGGTCGTGGGTTCGATTCCCACACAGGACATGCATTTGTGTGCATGAACATGTCTGTATGTCCTGAGTCTGGGTGTAAATATGTATATTAAGTATTTACAAACAAAAAGTAGTATATGTATTATATCAGTTATCTGGTTTCCATAGCACAAGCTTTGCTTAGTTTGGGATCAGATGACCGTGTGTGAGGAATGTCCCAGGATATTTATTTATTTATGTCATATAAAAAAATCAAGACTGAGTGTCAACTTATAAGAAAGTGAAGCAAAAAATTTCCTACGTGTGCATGCGTAAAATAAGAAATAAATAAGAAAGAGTGCACGCCTACAAACTGCAATAGTAGTTTGGCGACTATTAAAATTAAGAAAACATGTAAGGTTTTATTGGAAAAAAAAAAAAAACAGTACTGGCCCAAGCAGGCACAAATGGTACTGAGCCTTATTGTCACTGTCAACGTCTCAATACGGAATGACAACCGATCGGCTTCCTATGGTCTATATGTTTGTGTGAAACCATGTATTTACAAGAAGGCCGGCTTCCTATTACTTGCGTCACTTAAGAATACAGACCGTTCTGTCTTTAATTTTTTCTTTGTCTGAGTTACTTCCATGTTCCTCCTTCCTGATATTATGGAAGTGAAAGGTTCTTGAAGTATCTGTACCACAAGCGATGTTATTTGTCAAGTGAGGAGTGTATTGAGCTACATAGTAATGGGAAAGCGAGCAACGAGAAGCGAGGTTGTATGAGCTAGGCTAGGTGTACAAACTGCTTGCGCAGTGGAGGATACAGCTGGCTGTGGTGCCTGAGCCGTACCTCATCCCTCCCGGTGATGACTGGGTTGGGGACCGGGATGGCCTAGTTGCCCTTGTCCGTCGGGGCGCCGCTGGCTCCCCTCCTTTCGAAAAAGTAGCGAAGGGTAGGGGATGCGTCGCGGCGTTGTTGGGGGAGATAATGACCATAGGGGTCTATTTTTCTCCCAACAGGCCCCTCGCCGAATTCGAGTTCTTTATGGATGAGGTGGGGGCCCTGATCGGACGGAGCCATCCTCACCCTGTGCTGGTGGTCGGGGATCTCAACGCCAAGTCTGTGGCGTGGGGATCTCCCGCAACCGATGCGAGGGGTGAGTTCTTGGAGGATTGGCTCCTGGCGAATGGCCTATCGGTTCTCAATCGGGGGTCGGTAGACACGTGCGTGCGGTATCAGGGTGGATCGATCGTGGACGTATCGTTTGCGACCTCCGCCCTGGCGCGCCGGGTCCGAGGCTGGGAAGTACTGGAGGACGTGGAGACATTGTCGGATCACCGATATATTCGGTTCGACGTCTCCACTCTGCTCCAGAGAGTACCGGATAGCCCGATTCGACCCTCGAGTGGGATGAGCCCGAGGTGGCGGCTTAAAGCCCTCGACATGGACGTGGCAAGGGAGGCGGCGATGGTTCAGTCCTGGTTGCCCGCGCCTGATGGGCCTGTGGTGATTGAGGACGAAGCGGACTGGTTCCAGGAGGCGATGACGCAAGTGTGTGACGCGTCGATGCCCCGGGCCAGGCTTTGTCCTCCTATAGATCAGGTGTACTGGTGGACAGCGGAACTCACGCAACTGCGTGAGTCTTGCGTTGAGGTTAGGCGCCGGTACACCAGATACCGCAGGAGAAGGCGCAGGGACGAAGCCCAGACGGCTGCCCTATACGCCGCCTACAGGGAGGAGAAAATAGCGCTGCAGACGGCGATAGCCATCGCCAAAACCCGTGCTTGGGAGGAGTCATTGGAGGCTCTCAATCGTGATCCATGGGGAAGGCCCTACAAGGCTGTGAGGGGAAAGCTTCGCCCCTGGGCCCCCCCGATCACACAGAGTCTCCAGCCGCGACTCCGGGAGGAGGTTGTTTCGGCCCTGTTTCCACACAGGGAGGAACACCTTCCCCCGGCGATGGTTGTGCGTGCTGCGGCGCCCCTACTACCGGACGTGACTGAGGTGGTCCCGGAAGTATCGCAGGGGGAGCTGGGTGCGGCCGTTTTGAGGCTTCGTGCCAAAAATTCGGCCCCCGGCCCCGATGGCGTTCCGGGACGTGTGTTGGCCCTGGCCCTGAACCCCGACGCCCTGGAGCTTCGATTGAGGGGACTATTCGACGCCTGTCTGGCTCAAGCCATAATTCCACAGAGGTGGAAGACGGGCCGTCTGGTTCTCCTCCGGAAGGAAGGGCGTCCAGCGGAGTCTCCCTCCGCCTACCGGCCCATCGTACTGCTCGACGACATTGCCAAACTCTTTGAGAGAGTTGTGGCTGGGCGGATCGTCGAGCACCTAGAGGGTGTGGGTCCGGATCTGGCGGAGAGTCAGTTTGTGTTCCGCAGGGGTCGATCGACCATCGACGCGGTGTTGCGGGTTAAGTCCCAAGCGCAGGAGGTGGTTTCCCGGGGTGGGGTTGTCTTGGCGGTGTCACTCGACATCGCCAACGCATTCAACTCCCTCCCCTGGAGCTGCATACTGGAGGCGCTCCGGTATCATGGAGTGCCAATGTACCTGCGCCGAGTCATCGGGGCTTACCTGTCCGAAAGGTCGGTGGTCTACCCCGGCCACGAGGGCTGGGGCCGACGGGAAATGTCGTGCGGTGTTCCGCAGGGTTCGGTTCTGGGTCCGCTCCTGTGGAACATCGGGTACGACTGGGTGCTGCGGGTGCCGTGTATACAGGGTGTCGACGTAACGTGTTACGCCGACGATACCCTGGTCACTGCCCGCGGCACGAGGTATAGTACAGCCGCCTACCGCGCCACTGCTGGAGTGGCGCAATTCGTGGGCCGGATACGACGGTTGGGCTTGGAGGTGGCCCTCAGCAAGTCTGAGGCCCTGTGTTTTCACGGGCCTCGGCACGCGCCACCTCGGGATGCCCATATCATCGTGAGTGGAGTCCGCATAGACGTCGGGCCGACGATGAGATACCTGGGTCTCGTCCTCGACGGTCGGTGGGACTTCACAGCCCACTTCGGGTGCCTGGTGCCAAGGGTGATGGGCGCGGCGGCTGCTCTCGGGCGGCTGCTGCCGAATACTGGCGAACCGGGCGCCCTTTGTAGGCGGCTGTACCTGGGGATCGTGCGATCAATGGTGACGTACGGAGCTCCCGTATGGGCGGAGGCCCTGAATCGCCGCAATATCGCCGTCCTGCGGAGACCGCAGAGGGTGGTGGCGATCAGGGCAATACGGGGATATCGCACGATCTCCTGCGAAGCGGCGTGTGTGCTGGCCGGTTCCTTGCCATGGGACCTCGAGGCGAGAGCCCTCGCGTCAGTTTATTTCTGGCGTAAGGAGGCGCTGGCCCTAGGCGAGACGCCGGCACCACGCGAGGTGGAGGGGTGCAGGGCGCAATTGCGCGCGCTCGCCATCCAGGAATGGAAGTCCAGGCTGGAGCACCCTAGTGCGGGTCTAAGGACCATCGAGGCCATCCGTCCAGTGTTGAATGAGTGGCTGGAGCGGAGGCACGGCGTGTTGACCTTCCGGTTGACGCAGATCCTCTCGGGACACGGTTGTTTCGGGAGGTATCTGTGTCGGATTGCCGGGAGGGAGCCGACCGCCGAGTGCCACCACTGTGACGGGTGCCTCGAGGAGGAGGCCCAGCACACGTTGGAGGTGTGCCCAGCCTGGGCAAGTGAGCGCAGCGAGCTCTGCGCCGAAGTGGGGACAGATCTCTCGCTGCCGAGCGTGGTTCGCGCTGTGGTTAACAGCGAGAGATCGTGGGACGCACTCCACTCCTTCTGCGAGCGGGTTTTGCTTGCAAAGGAGGCGGCGGAACGTGACAGGGAGGATACTACCACCCTGGCTATCCGCCGCAGGAGAACCGGGCGTCGGAGGGCGGCTTTTTTAAGCCACCTTCCCCCCAACATGGGCCCAAGGGTGGCGGACTCGGGGGAGTCTGCCGCCCATCAACATCAGGCCCGAGTAGTGGAGCGTGTGTTCCCGCACGCTACTCAGGAGGAGACGGCAGAGACAAGAGCTCCGGTCTCTGCCGTCGACGAAGAGGAGGCCTCCGATCAGGCCGTCGCTGCTGGATACGCGGACGAATGCTTCGGCGCCCCCGTATATCCAGCCGGCAGCGACAGGTAGGAACACCGTGGAGTTTTAGTCAGTAGGAGTCTGACATAACCCGGCCGCTCCCCCCGGAGTGCCCGGGTATCCATGAGGATTTCCCACGTAAAAAAAAAAAAAAAAAAAAAAAAAAAAAAAAAAAAAAAAAAAAAAAAAAAAAAAAGGTGTACAAACTGCTTAGGACAATATTTTTATTTGCTGGTATACGTATAAGTATGTATAAGTAGTTTAAGGCAATGATAGCTCAGTGGTAGTGACGTCGGATACTGAGATGAAGGTCCCGGGTTCGAATCCTACAATGAGCTTGAGCTTTCGGTGGAGGAAAACATCGTGAGGAAACCATAGCACGGTGTTGGGGTACTTTGTAGTACCCATCTGGCCCGCTACCACCCTCAAGTTGAAAATCTGTCCCCAAGCACCTATCGGTGTGTTCCGACAGCTGCACTTGAAAGCCAGTTCTTTCTAGGCTTTGTTTGCTTACCACCTTCGACCACATCATCACTTACCATGGTGAGATTGTGGTCAAAAACAGGCCTACACATGATTAAAAAAAAAAGTTTATGTCGATCAGCGAGTGTTCTGCCCGCCAAAAGAGCATCGTTGAACGATATATTCCTTATACTTTTGTCGCTGCAACAAAGCAAGCCAAGACTGAGACAAAGGAAAACTGAAGTACCTACCTCGGGGCCAACCACAAGCTCTTAAAACAATATTATTATAACCTTATTTGTCTTTTGTCCTTTTTTGACGCCGGATGACAAAGAGGGACAAAAGACAAATAAGTTAATTTTAACCTAGTTTTAAGAGCTTGTGGTACGCCCCATGGGCCCAAGTCTGCTATTACCACTGTGTTCCAATGAACTATCACTGGTGTCAAAATTTACACATTTTACAGCTTTGGTAGTCTACTAACACAATGGCGTCATAATTGCGCCATAATAGCTTTCCGGTGATTTTCCACTGAAACTACAATCGTGCCACAATGTTCTTTTACTTCTCAGCTTTGTCAATTTATTTTAAAAAATTCTTTTCGTTCATTATGAGACCATTATGAATTAGTAGACTGCGCACATCGGCTCAATGATGATGGAATTGCAAAAGTATCGTGTCAGTATGAAACTAGCAGACTTGGCCCCCTGATATCAACGTATCTAGTAAAAAAAAACATGTATTTTATTTACGACTTGTATAGCATTTAAATATTGTGTTATAAATCATAAAAACCTATAATGCAAACTCAGCACGAATCCAAAAAAAACAACTAAAAATCCTCTTTTAAAACCCTCAACACCAATAAAAGTCCGTGAATGTACCAGGATCACATAAAAATCAAGGAGCACCGCTATAACTCACACAGCGGTGCTGCCCGTATGTACCTCCCGTACAGTGGCCGGTGTGGGCAACACACAATAGATATAAATTGCCCAACTATTGCCCCCATTAGGGCAATGCGACATCCTTTCGTTGCTCCGACGTTGAATACCCTCTGTGGGTATAAAAGATGATAAAGGAGCAATGGGAAAACTCGAATTTTCTGTATGTTTAAAAGAATCCGTGTTGTGCAGAATTGGATGTAGAATGTGTATTTTTGCTATTTTTCTACTGTCCGTAACAATGTAAATAAATGCAGTGATGACAAAACTAATCTCGTATTGAATATCCCAAATGCAGTACAAAGCGCTGTCACACATATGCGCTGGAAAGGCTGAAAGAACCAGCGGTGTAGGTGCAACTGTAACATTCAAAAACGCAATCAAATATAAACTTTATAATCAATTATCATTAAGGCGTAATTAAAACGTAAGAAATATCCGTTGAAAGACCAAAAAGGGACCATCCAACTTCAACAGGGATGGCACAACAGACATTTTTGCTACAATAGGTTTCATAAAAAATGCAATAAACTGCACTCTAAGATAGAGAAAATTCAACGAGTAATATTTTTAGGAAGTTTTTACTGGTCCTCAACGGTCGTAGAAAGCAATCTCGGGGGAAATCCGGAATATTTAAAAATAATCGAACAAAATGTTCAGTAAACAATGAAATTATTAGATTCGGCCGCACAAACATCGCTTTTGGAACTCTTTGTTGAGTGTCACGATTAGGGCTACCACTCAAGGTTGGTTGGTATTTTGAAATATTTACAACCAATTTTAGGAAAAAATATTTTATATTTACTATTTGATTAAAATACCATGAATAATGAAATGAAAATGTGTGCATATAATGTAAGGATAAGAACCAAAAGAAAAAGATAAAAAAGTATAAAGTTAAGTCTGTAAATTGAAGTCATCTTTATTTAATATCCTATTAAAAAGTACAAAACTATTCTAAATCAAACTACATTTATATTTTCAAATTCAAAATCATTTATACAAATAGACCTTCGCAGGCACTTATGAAAAGTCTGACTCTAATACTCTAATACCGGTTCGGAAGGTTGCATTTGCTGAGAAGAGCCGGCAATAAACTCAGCAATTACTCTTTTCAAAACAAGCTTAGATTCATTACATATTGTTAACATTCTAATCGCACTGAAAACAATTGCGTGCCCGGCGCGGCGGGACACAAAGTAGACTGAATAAATATTTAATAAGTAAATAAATAGCAAACTTATCTAACTTATCAACCCTATTCAGGATTTATATAAAAATGATTTCCAAATATTTGTATGTACATTGTGCGCTGAAGAGTGAATGCTTTGTTTTGTAAATTAACTTTATAAGCCCCTTTGTAAAACGTAATGTTGTTAAAGAGCTTTGTATGGACTGAATCAATTCAGATTGTTCTAGCGGAGCAACGGAATTGAATTAATTGTTTTTAGATGATACAAATATATTAACCTAATACATATATGAAGTGGCAATGGGCAGGCCACATCGCTCGAAGGACTGATAGCCGATGGGGAAGGAAGGTTCTCGAGTGGCGACCACGTACTGGAAAGCGCCGAGCGGGACGACCTCCCACCAGGTGGACCGACGACCTGGTCAGAGTAGCTGGGCGCCGCTGGATGCAAGCGGCCCAGAACCGTTCGAAGTGGAAATCAATGGGGGAGGCCTATGTTCAGCAGTGGACATCCATGGGCTGATATGATGATGATGATGATGAATACATATATATATATAAATCAATGCCAATTTTCGTTGTAATTTTATAACTCAAGATCGGGCTCACCTAACCAAACCAAATGTTTAGGCTTTGTTCGGACTATTTAGTAGATGGTTTATGTGAAGTTTGCACAAAATCAGTTGAGCGGTTCTTCATTTATTACATTTTTATTATTTCACTTTATACGTAGCGAAGCACGTACAGGGCCGCTAGTACATTATATGGTTTAATAGACTGTGGTAATAGGCTAGTTTCCTGAAAAATTATATTTAGTCCGTCATATACATTATCAAAAAATATTAGACACGTATTTTTTCTTTTGTCAATTAAACAAAAAAATACGAGGATATGGTTTGTTGAAGTTCCGCGTGACTCCACGGTGTGGTACACTTTTTAGTAACAAGTGACGTCACGAGCCCCCACTCCCGAACTTAGTCGCGCTTTATCTTCGTCAATTGTTATTGATTTGGTAAAGCAAAAAATACGTGTCCAATATTTTTTGATAACTAACTGACGGACTAATTAGAATTATAATTTTTTTACCCAGGAAATATCCCTTTTTTAGAAAATCTATATTAATTATGAATGTCACGAAATATATTAATAAAAATGAATAAAATGCGAATCAATCCACATAAAAAAAAATGAAAACATGTCTCTTTTCTAAATTATGTTTAGTAAACTTTATTTAATTGTTAATTTCATTACAGCGAAGACAAAAAGCAAGAATAAAAAAAAAAAAAATGTTTAGATACTCTAAAAAGCTTATAGAAGTATAACTGTACAACACATAAAATTATTACGAATCACCAATTTAATATATAAAGAAAAAAAACTTTTTTTTTTCAACACCCAAATTCTGCATAAACAAAAACCGGCCAAGTGCGAGTCTCGCGCAAAATATTAAGTTTAGAAAAAAATTATATCAGAAACCTCAATATCATTTTTGAAGACCTATCCATAGACACCACACACTTATGGGTTTGATGAAAAAAAAAATTGAGTTTCAGTTCTAAGTATGGGGAACCCCCAAAAAGAAGAAAAAAAAGATATTAGAAACCTCAATATCATTTTTGAAGACCTATCCATAGACACCCAAACTTATGGGATTGATGAAAAAAAAAATTTGAGTTTTAGTTCTAAATATGGGGATTTATTTATTGTTTTTGTTCTATTTTTGTGTGAAAATCTTAATGCGGTTCACAGAATACATCTACTTACCAAGTTTCAACATTATAGTTCTTATAGTTTCGGAAATAAATGGTTGTGACATACACGGACAGACAGACATGACGAATCTATAAGGGTTCCGTTTTTTGCCATTTGGCTACGGAACCCTAAAAACCAGTGATAGAAAAAAACTACAAAATAACATACATAGCTGTTTTATTAGATTTCCTACTAGTCCAAAGGTGAAAATCCTGTGATGTAGCGTCCACTATAAAAGCCCGATGATTGAAGCGACGCCATTATTTTTTAACTTTTTTTGTTTTCGATTTTCACACTGCATCGACACCGCAGTGGAGCGGAACTCTAAACAAATAAAGATAAAAGGATTCTCTAGTTTACACCATAGCTTAGTGCTGTACCTGTGATTCTATTGATACTTTTAATGCACATTAAGGACTTTTTGGCGGGAACTTGCAGAGTGACGACGTTGCGTTAACATTTTTATTTTCATAAATTTGTGTATTTTGAGTTTTATTGTGTATTTTTGGTGGTATTTTACCCAATAAAGATCATCCATGTGCACCAGTGAAGTGAAATGAAATGAATTATGTGTATCGTGACTTTTCAAGTTGTCTCAAAATGTCCGTGAAGAGTTTTAGTACAATGACCACCATTGTAGTAAAACATGACTTTCATGGACAGTGACTGACTGAGGTCTATAATGTGAAGTGATTTATTGTGACTGGAAAATATAATATAACTCGACACTGGCAGAAATGAGCCCTAATTTGGGCTTGGTTGCCAAAATTAAAATTAAGAAGAAGAATGCACATTAAAAAATGTTTCCAGGTGACAGCTGGGGGCCAAGTCTGCTAAAATGTCATACTGACACGATACTATTAACAATTCCATTAACACATTTTACAGACGGGCAAGCTGGCACGGTTGGTTAAGGCTCTGGTTAAGATTCCACTTATCACGCCACAGATCGTGGGTTCGATTCCCACATAGACATGCAATTATGTGCATGAACATGTCTGTATGTCCTGAGTCTGTGTGTAATTATGTATATTAAGTATGTATTTACAAACAAAAAGTAGTATATGTGTTATATCAGTTATCTGGTTTCCATAGTACAAGCTCTGCTTAGTTTGGGATCAGATGACCGTGTGTGAGGAATGTCCTCAGGGCATTATCATTGAGCCGATGTGCGCAGCGCATTCTACTAATTCATAATGGTCTCATAATTAACGAAAATAATTTTAGTCAAAACTGACAACCAAAAGATCATTGTGTTACGATTGTAGTTTCAGTGGAACATCATCGGAAAGCTATTATAGCGCCATTATGACGCTATTGTGTTAGTAGAATACCAAAACTGTAAAAAGTGTAAATTTTTACACAACTGTTAGTTCATTGGAACACAATTCTAATAGCAGGCCGCTTGGGCCGCTGCTATACAGCTTCTTGTTTTTTTAGCCTGTTTTCAGGAACCTTTTTTATGCTTATGTTTAAATAAGATTGTAGGACGTATCAACGTATGTTAACCATTTACTTCTAGTTCCTGTACATTGTTTTCGGGATATAATTAATCTACTAGCCAAGATTCACCCGTTCCAAGTGTTCCAACACGTAATGGTGCGTCCATGGTACGCGAATCGAGCACAAGCCGAGCCACGAACGAATCTACAACGAGCCTACAACGAACACGATGCGAATCCCTTTGTTCGTGAAAAAACTGACAATCGCGCTCGATCGAGGCTCGCAAGCCCGTCCATGCTAAGCGAATCGTGCTCGCAGTGTGCTCGTTCGTGGCTCGGCTCGTGCTCCGTTGACTTGTATGTTCATTATAGCTAATTACATTCAATGCACAGTCCGACCCGGACATAACAACATATTCGTTCATCGTTCTACAAGTGATATGAATAATAGCCTCACTTGAACGGAACATAGTTGTGATGTGGGGCGTCTTCTCTATTCTATTCGTAGTAATAATATCTCAATGGCCGTAAGCTAGTTTACCGACTTTATCGTATAAAAAATATACAAACTTACTCATATTCAATATTAGTAGGAGTTTTCGTGGTAAAAATAGTTCTGTGGATCGTAAGTGAAACTGCGAGGCGGACAACTGTATTGTTTTAATAAATTTAGTGTACAGCAATATTTATACCATGGTTTAGGGAAATTAGGGATTAAGTTTATTATGGCACCCTCCACGGAGGTAGACGGGCCCCTAAGTTATGACACCATTCATTAGACATGTTTATGGGGTGGGTGAGATCTTTGCCAGTCGTTTACGTTTATTTTGAAATTTTACAGTTTGTGTGCTTGTTTTTGTATTAATCCCGTTATTTGCGTTATTGTGGTATATATTTATCTTATATATAAAATTCTCGTGTCATAATGTTAGTTACCTAACTCCTCCGAAACGATGATTTTTACCAAATTTTATATGCATATTCAGTAGGTCTGAGAATCGGCTACTATCTATTTTTCATACCCCTAAGTGATAAGGGTAGGCACCACGCGAACGAAGTCGCGCTGGTCAGCTAGTATTTATATAAATATGTTTTGAGATCTCGGATAGCTAAAAAAGTAGACTCCTGTTTTTTGCCTGCGAGGCCCAAGTCTGCTATTTCAATTGTGTTCCAATGAACTCTCAGTGGTGTCAAAATTGTGCCATACTGACACTATTCTGTTAGTAAGTAGACTATCAAAACTGTAAAATGTCACAATTTTGACACCACTGAAAGTTCATTGGAACACAATTGAAATAGCAGACTTGGGCCCCTGTTCTTCTTAGTTGGCAAGGCCGACTTATGATCTGGTGGCAACTTCTGCTCTGAGCTTCATAAGTGCCCTACTAGGACATAAAGTGGCTTTGACCTTGACTTTGGCTAAGACCATATTAGCGTGGCTTTACTGACCCGTCTAAAATTTCCAACCTGTATATATAGACCGGGAGATGACCCAAATTTTTGGTAATTTTGTACCAGTATGGCGATCCTTCAGGGGCCCAATTACGTAATGGCGAAAAGGAAAATGATGGTCATAGCGCTGGTACCGGCGGACCAATCGCGTGGGCGGTAATCGAACATGTCGGATTACGAGTGTCGAACGATTTGTTCCACAACATTTTTTGTATTTTCCGATAGTCGATGAAGAAGAAATAGGCGCGTATTAAAATGAAATGTTGTAGACTTTAGCTAGTTAATAAGTTAGTGTGTGTGGGTGTTCTGAAGAATTGTTTAAGATGATGCCCACGGCTACTTTCTACCATCGCAACTCTCGCCATCGACGGGGCGTCCATCCTCACATATTGAAACCTGAATTGTTTCGTACTGTGCGGGCTCAAAGGAGCTTCCTTCCGCGGACGCTCAGACTGTGGAATGAGCTCCCCGCCGTGGTTTTCCCAATGGAGTACAGCATGGGGTTCTTCAAAAGGGGTGTGAAGAGATTTCTGCAGGGTCGGCAACGCGCGCGTGATACCCCTGGTGTTGCAAGCGTCCATAGGCTACGGTAACCGCTTACCATCAGGCGGGCCGTATGCTTGTTTGCCACCTAAGTGGTATAAAAAAAAAAAAAAAAAAATAAAGTGTTATAATTATTATTATACTATTCGTAAGAGGCGGTTATCACTTAATTGTGATAGTTGTTAAGCTAGTTGGATGCCTCCTAGGCGGCTTGAAAAATTCCAACAGTAGGTTGGCCACTAGCCTACCTCCACCGATCCGCAGTGGGCACGCGTGGTGGAGTATCTGCCCATTCCCTTTCACCCTGATTTGTGAAAGGAGGCCTGTGCTCAGCATTGGGACATTTTAGGCTGATGATGATGATGATGATGAAGAGGCTTTTACTAGACTTGGCTTAAAACATCTCATGTAATAAGACAGTCTGTTAATACTCTCTGACGTTAACAGAATATATCTTATTCAAATATCTGCTAAAATCACTACGTATTACTCAATCTACTAGCGGTTATATTCCAAACGGCTAGGGTTTATTTTGGCTTGCAATCGGGAACACAATCAACTGTATGTCGAACTCGATGGTCTGTGAAATTGGCATCCAGAATGTTGGCCGGCTCCTCTAATAGTAGGCAGCGGTTCGAACTAGCTTCAATGATACTGTAGAAGTAGATGCACCAAAGCAAATATTATTGCACTACAAAACAGCTTTGTCACCAACGATTTTATAAGTAAAAGAGGTAGATAGGTTATAAGCGCTCCGCGAGTGGCATGTTAAAACTGTGCTCACTTTAGCTATGAGTAGCGTCACAGCGTAAATAAAACGACTTGTTTGACAGTGGCCCTGATTCTGTTGTTTACAACTAAACTAATTTTAATCTCACTATGTCTCTTTTTAACAAATAACATAAAAAAAGGATGTAAGAAATTTAGTCCTGTCAAATTAGTTCAATGATTGTTTTCAATATAAATTTAATCACCAGCTATAGTGGTTACGCCTGTAATATACGCCTGTAATACATACAAAATAAGACGGCAAAGTTTAATTTGACAACTTTAAATATGTTCTAGATATCCTTTTTCAATAATGTTCGTAAGAAAGAGATGAATGTGACTAAAATTAGTTTACTGCGATTTACAACAGAACCGGCACCAGTTTGCCATTTATGTATTTCAAATCTTGTGTAGGTAACCATCTACCTCTTTACTTATAATATCATTGTATATGACCATAACTATATACCGGTATGCATGACTTACTTACTTTATTCTCGTACATATAAAAAAAGAATGAATGAAAAGAAACTGAATAAAACAGTTAAATAAATAATAAAAACTTTATAATAATGTGTATATCATCTTTCACAGTTTCAGTATAACTATATATCTCGGGACATGCTGGGACATGCCTCACACACGGTCATCTGATCCCAAACTAAGCAGAGCTTGTACTATGGAAACCAGATAACTGATATAATACATACATAATATACATAATTACACCCAGACACAGGACGTCATGCGAACAGAAGCGCTCGTGGCGTAGCATGATTAGCCGTTCTTAATCGATCGGCAAAGTTAAGCTACGTCTGACGTGGTCGGTACCTGGATGGGTGACCGCCTAGTGGTATTTCAAATTGAGCGTTTCCGTGCTTCGGAAGACACGTAAAGTCGTTGGTCCCGGTTATCACTTAATTGTGATAGTCGTTAAGCTAGTTGGATGCCTCCTAGGCGGCTTTAAAAATTCCAACAGTAGGTTGACCACTAGCCTACCTCCACCAATCCGCAGTGGGCACGCGTGGTGGAGTATCGCCCAGTCCCTTTCACCCTCATTTGTGAAAGGAGGCCTGTTCTCAGCAGTGGGACATTATAGGCTGATGATGATGATGATGACAGGACATACAGACATGTTCATGCACACAAATGCATGTCCTATGTGGGAATCGAACCCACGACCTGCGGCTCGATAGGTGGAATCTTAACCAGTCTTAACCAACCGCGCCAGACATATAGCCGCGACACTGTTTCCTGCGTGACTAAGTGAAAGCCGGGCCAGGAGTTTTCCTATGATACCTCTATGGTCAAAGTACCTGTCAAATCGTGTACTTAAGGTTCAAATTGGTTCGAATTATCAACAGTTTCACAGTTATCTACACATCTACACCTTTACTCCGTGACTTTTTATTCATCTTAGAAACGCAGCCCACTTAATGTACCCAATGAATAGGAACTAATAATTTAATTTTTTTGAAAATTTGTATTATAAACAAAACAAATCTTATTCATTATGAATGACGCATGACGTAGTTTTAAACACCCTCATACGAGTGCAGTCTACTCGAGTCGTGCTCTGGGTTGGTATTTTCTACCATTTTATACGTAAACTTTAATTATTAACTCGATTTTTCATAATTATAATGAATTTTAATTATTTTTTAAAAATTATACAAAAATGCTAATTTTTTTTTTTTTATGATTAGTACCTATTCATTGGGTACATTAAGTGGGCTGCGTTTCTAAGATGAATAAAAAGTCACGGTGTATAAACATCTTAGACTAGACCTCATTGTATTCCTGGCTATCTAACATATGTTGTTCTATTGTTCTTCGAAGTATTGTAGGATCGGTTTTATAATTTAATACGGTAAAAATAACATTGCACAGAAATATCTAGGTTTATTACTTACGCTCGAAGCAGATATCAAAGTGTCAAGCCAAATCGATTTGGCCAACGAGTGAATGAATCCGAATCTCTGAACTGACACCATCTGAGTGACTTTTCATAGGGTTGTCACGACAGATTTTAGGAAGTTTACTCTAATAATATGTGATTTGGAACGACTCAGAGACAATATTTCATACCCTAGATAGGCCTATACAAAAACTGTTCGAATTTCCAATTAAGAGGAAAGGATGGCTGTAAGAAATTTGAAAAATAGGTTTTTAACATATCTATTGCTGTCGCGCTGTGCCCGAGCTACCCCGCTCGAGGGCGATAGAGACAACTACAGACCCTGGACCGATTATACCTATTTAAATTAGATGAAATCGCTATTTCGTAATCCCCGGTTTTGTCAAATTTGTTCGCTGGACGTCTGATAAGGGCGTACAAAATGGTAAGTTTTTTTGATTTTAGAAGGCTCCTAATTCTTATATGTATTCATTTATGGAGAAAAACACAACCGAGGGACATACAGTGGTACCTACAGATTGCATGGTAGAATAATCATTGCTCTAGTGTCATTATCCAGAGAGGAAACAGAGGATTACGTTTGTATGGAACAAACGCCACCAGCATTTCCTCTTAACAGCTAGATACCATTTATCTGACCATTGAAAAATAAGCCCTTTCTCAAGTAGAATACGGTTTAATCCAATTCACTAACATAACGGATGTAATCTGTAATGTAATCTTTAAAGAATCAAATTAGCATACGTTGACGAAGGTTAAAGATTTCACACGACTGATTCTAATTCAGAAATACGAAGCGAACATTGATAATCTGGGTTGGGGGAAATGATCCACAATTTTGCATACCGCTGATCCCTCCAACGTTTACAAATAAGATATATTACGTTTGTATGTTCGTAAGCCCGTGTTAATGCGGCCCTCATCCCAGTTTTCACAGAGTTTTGTCGTAAGGGCTTTGTCTCGTGTTTATGGTATATGCTGAGGCGGATAGATGAACTTATCTACCTTTGGACATCAAAGCTCTGGTTAAAATTACTGCCCTGCAACTTTAGGCTTAAATCTATTTTTATCAACTAATTTAAAAAAACCGGCCATGTGCGAGTCAGACTCGCGCACCGAGGGTTCTGTACAAACCTGTAGGTATTTAAGTAAATGGTAGTATATACCTGAGTATTTGATATGAATTTCAATTTATGACGTATTAAAAAAAACCTACTTACTAGATCTCGTTCAAACCAATTTTCGGTGGAAGTTTGCATCGTAATGTATATCATATATTTTTTATAGATTTATCATTCTCTTATTTTAGAAGTTACAGGGGGGGACACATATTTTACCACTTTGGACGTGTCTCTCGCGCAAACTAAACAGTTTAGAAAAAAATTATATTAGAAACCTCAATATCATTTTTGAAGTCCTATCCATAGACACCCCACACTTATGGGTTTTATTAAAAAAAAAAAAAAAATAGTTTCAGTTCTAAGTATGGGGAACCCCAAAATTTATCGTTTTTTTTTCTATTTTTGTGTGAAAATCTTAATGCGGTTCACAGAATACATCTAATTACCAAGTTTCAACATTATAGTTATTATAGCTTCGGAAGAAAGTGGCTACATATACTCAGGTCTATACTACCATTTACTTATATACCTACAGGTTTGTACGGAACCCTCGGTGCGCGAGTCTGACTCGCACTTGGCCGGTTTTTTGTTTATTGAAACCGGGCATAAGTGACTGTAACTTTTCACCCGTGGCTTCCCTCGCGCATACTTCGATCAAATAAAGCCTATACGATGCCACAAGTTACCATATTTCGAGGAGCACCTTGTATAGATAGATAGGCTAGTGTTATTACTAAGAATGTGATGAATTGGTTGAAGTTGGAAAGCATACAATCAAGCTGTAGGGAGTTGGAATTCACGTGCAACTGTCGAAACACATCAAGAAGATGCTTGGCTACAGTTTTGATGTAATATGCCAGTTGGGTAGTTTAGGTTACGATGATAAACATAATGTACTATTCCCGAGTACACGGGGGACTGCTTGTAGAGTGTATTTTAAACTAAGCTAAGTATTATCTCTTCAAGTTGGTGTCTCAGAGGAATTGTAAGCAAATCTTGAGGAAATAAAACTAAATGTTGTTTATGTTAGCGCGCGGAGTCGTTAATGTCATGCTAATGCTATTTATGTTTTCTAATGTTTCTGCTAGATATGACTTTGTTAAGAGGATATGTCAATTAAATAGAAAACTTAACGTCATTAATGAAATGTACCTTGATGTTAAAATATTTCATTAATTTAGAAACTAAATTAAAATTTAAAGAAACAAATTGAATTGATTTTACAAGTTTTATTTTATTACTTTCTTGTCTCGGTGTCTGTAATTAAGTTAAATTTAACCCACTACCCGGTTTTCGAATGAGCGGAAATTGTTCAAGCATGTGTAATTAAGATAACAATGCAATATTATTATGACATGGAGCTAACTTGGTGATGGAGCCGGCCATGGGAAATCTCACAACGCAACCCCATCGAGTTTGGGCTCGTTTGATTCGTCTTGACAAGGACTCTGGGTCTAGGTGCTGAAGAATAAGCTGGTCGGATAAAAAGCCTGTTTAAAAAATCTTGTTCAACTCCTCATATTCAGGGTTATTTCCAGTACCTGTGTTTCCTCTTCTCCATGAAAATTCGCAACAATGCTCACGTGTCAACGTAGCGCGATAAATTCATGAAGTTTGTAAATAAAATGTTATTTATAACACCACCTTCACAGGGGCTGCTCCGGCTTTAAACAATGTTATAAGTCCTTATGTTGTTGCTGTAAACATATTTCATACTGGCTTTTTGTTTGACACACATACATATTTATTTTTTATATGATACTAGCTGCCTGGCAGGACTTCGTTCGCGTGGTGTCATACTAACCGATACCCTACCCTACCCTCGCAACTTTCTTAATTTTTTCTTTCATAAGAACCTTCTCCTGACACTAACAAACACAACAAAAAAAGAATTAGCGAAATCGGTCCAGCCGTTCACGCGTGATGGCGTGACCAAGGGAAATAGGCGTTCATTTGTATATATATATAGATATTTAGGTGTAGTTAGGAGAGGACCTATCCCTTTTATATAAGTTTCTTTAACCAATAAATTCGTACATATGACTACTTATTCTGTGACATAAGAAGTAGATTACAGTATTTACAAATATTATACCAGATTATATGTCTCGGGATATTAATTATTTTTATGTTTATCTGGGATAGAATGTATCTAAATGAATAATTTACAACAAATATGTACAAAATACAATCTATAAATAGAAAATTTCCTGAAGTCTGCAGCTGCTTCCGATTAACGGCAAGGTTCCCAGAAGGCTGGCAGCGTTTCCTCTTTGGATAGCCAAGCTGACGCGTTGCCGGAAAAAGCTCCCCGCCCGCTGGTCTCCGGAGGAAGAGTTATAGTGAGTTTCTATTCTTACCCCCTTATTCATAATGAAGTTATCAAACGTCGATTAGCTAAAATTCTGAAGTCTTTATCTGACACTTGACATTTGGTGATCGAAAGAGTGAGACGAAGGAAGCTATTACACTGATTTAGTTAAAAGCGATTATGAATAAGGGGGTATATATATAGTGAGTTTCTTGCCGGAGTCTTCCCAGTGTAAGTGTATTCCGAACCGGTGGTAAATTCAACTGTATGTACCAATTTAACGTTAACCAGGGCCTAAACTGAATAAATGACTATTTGATTTTGATTTTGAAGAACGTATATCATTTAATACGTATAACAACGTACGTACGAACGTATATTTTTTCCAGGATTTTAATGCCAAATTTCCTCTAAATCTGTTCAGCCATATGAAACATTAGATCCTTCGAGAATGAGGCAAAATCGCGGGGTAACAGCTAGTTTCAAATATGTAGCGCCTGTTCACAATGGTAGAGCAAGAAAAGTTTTATGTTCAAAATTTGGAATCCAGTTTACACTGTACGCTGTCAACACGATTTTCTCAACACCTGTAGCACAGAGTTAATAATATACTACGTACAACCTGCAGGAGATATACATTTTTTTATTAAGTTGGTGAATAAGCTTACAGCCCGCCTGATGATAAGCGGGTACCGTAGCCATATGGACGCTCTAGTAACACACGGAGTATCGACGTTTCACCCCACTATAATAAGCTCTGGTGACCTTGCTCACGCGCAGGAACACAACATAAAAATATTTGGCTGCGGTATTCTGCAAGACTTCTTACTTACTTACGTACTTCCCCGGTAGAGCTGTTCATAAAGTTTTTTTTTTTAATGTGTAATGGTCTTGCCTTTGACTTTCAACTGACCCCATGAGGAGTTAAGACGAGGCCGAGGATGTAGCAGAAGAAAACGAAAAAGAAAATAAACGCTACGCTCTACCTTTCTTAAAACATTTACAAAAAACCGTTAACTCTATTCTTAGTTTCTTAGCTCTAGTTTTAGCCACGCGGATTCCGCGTTTCCCAGGTATATAATGAATTTTAGGAATAAAAAGTATCCCATATGTTATTCTTGATTATGATCTACCTGTGTGCCAAATTTCATCAACACTGGTCGACCCGTTGAGGAGTCAACAGGTGACTAACAATCGAACAGACACACTCATTGTATTGGTAGGAATAGCATATGCTGAAGGAGACACATAGTTCTGATGTGAGGACGTACCTACTATACAGTGTGACTTTTTATTCATCTTAGAAACGCAGCCCACTTAATGTACCCAATGAAAAGGAACTAATCATTTATAAAAAAAAAAAAAGATAATTTGTATAATTTAAAAAAAATATTTAAAATTAATTTACTTACGGAAAATCGAGTTAATAATTAAAGTTTACATATAAATTGGTAGAAAATACCAACCCAGAGCACGACTCGAGTAGACTACCAATTGGTAGAAAATACCAACCCAGAACACGACTCGAGTAGACTGCCACTCGTAAAAGGTTGTTTAAAACTACGTCATGCGTCATTCATAATGAATAAGATATTTTTTTTTATAATAAAAAAAAACATTTTTTTTTATTGATTAGTATACCTATTCATTGGGTACATTATGTGGGCTGCGTTTCTAAGACGAATAAAAAGTCACGGAGTATGTTCTAGCAGTTAATCGGAAAGACAAACTGACAGAATGAGAACACTAACAGAATGAGAACACTTTATTTGGCGCGTGCTGTCGTAGTATTCCAATTTCCAGGCTAAATCAGTGTAAAAGCAAATTGTAATCAGAATTTGTATCTAGAACAAACAATCGATGTACCATCAATCATGATTACAATGATTGTTTCAAAATCCAACCGACCCTGATAGGCCGGCAGCTGGGCGCCATTTTTAATTTAATTTAAAAATATGTCGGCGCTTAAGAAACCAAATAAAATTCGTCAAGAAGATAATAAATATAAAGGTCTACTATCTACTATCTGCTCGGTTCGCGTAGCGTAGAAGCACCTTAAGATATCAATTAATTAATATCATAATAAAGTTTATATTCAATTATTGTTATATGTTACTTAAAATAAGACATCAAGCTTAGACAAATTAGAAAAGAAGGAAAACATAAAAACTATCACAACCAGTGGAGTTATTGTTTTACCCGGTTCTAAAAGCTATAATTATTTTAAGACCGTACGCGTATAATCACATATTATTTAATTGTGAAACCTATTACAATATTACACCTAACGGGCCCATGAGGAGTTTCTAGCTTCGCTACTCGAAGCTATCGAATTCTAATACCACCGAAATATAATCATGGTGTTTGTGTCGATGTTGATTTTTGATGAATCTTTCCGACAAAACAATAAAATTTAATATTATTAATACGTGACAATTACAATCGCCTTACCTTTGAGTATTCGTGTCAATAATATCGTTTTTATTTTATGATTTTTACAAAACAAGGTCATTAGATTAGATTTATAAACATATTCACTAAATCTGACCTCAACCAACCTCAAACCTAAATATTTTTTATAGCGCACAAACAAAAAATCAAACATGCTGTTAAAGATTTCTAGTTTTCTACCCATCCATTTCGTGCGTACCATGCACCCGGGCTCCGGGCCTACAGCATCGATCGCGGAAACATGAAGCGGGCGAGTAAAGCCTACAATTTCCTACAGGGCCTTTGCTACCGAATAGCTCATTTCCGAGCCGTAGCGAGCGCTCCAAGCCTGATCCTGTATTGGTGGGGACAATAGGCAATTTATTGCTCGGAGAGTGGCCTGTATTTTAGTGAATGCTTTTGTGCAGGCCTATTTGGTTTGCAGTCGATTTGAGTTGGTTATCGAGATTTTGATTGCTTGTTCTAGCGTTTAAAGACGGCTGGGCTCAATCTGCTTATTGTTTTGCTAGTCAACTTATGGTCTTGACCTAGTCTTGAACTTGCCATTTTGTATAAGAATTAATGCCAATAAAAAAACATTATGGGTATTTATTTAATCTGAATGCTTACCTAAACTATCATTTGAAGTTCTGACGGACAGTTGGCGCGGCTATCGCGCCGTAGGTCGTGGATTCGATTCTCACACAGCACATGCGTTTGTGTGCATGAACATGTCTGTATGTCCAGAGTTTGGGTGTAATTATGTATATTAAGTATGTATTTACAAACAAAAAGTAGTATATGTATTATATCAGTTATCTGGTTTCCATAGTACAAGCTCTACTTAGTTTGGGATTAGATGACCGTGTGTGAGGAATATCCCAGGATATTTATTATTATTTTTTATTGTAGTATTTTTTAAGCTTTCGCGAATTAATATCCTTGTAATATAAATGTATCGAAATAATATTTTGATATAGCTTTCGCCCGCGTTCCCGGGAATGTACCATAGGATATCTGCATGCCAAATTTCATGATGATCCGTTTAGTAGTTGTGGCGTGAAGGCGTAACAAACAAACTCACTTTCGCATTTAAAATATTAGGATGACTTGATTTAATTTGAAGTGCACTCCTGTTATCTTACCAGTCTGGCAAATGGGTATACCTAATATGATAATTGATATATAATAATATTCATATTAATTAAATATCTAAACAATACAATTATTATTATTGTCTAAAAACGTACACACTTTATAATTAGATAGAGTCACAGAATTAAATTGCAGATAGATAGATTTGATGCAGAAAATATTATATAAAATTTCTGTATTTCCGTTGGTAGATGGATGGATGACATAGATGTCATCCAAAAGTTAAGTTAAACCCTAAAAGACATAATTATATAAGTTTAATTATGCATTCTCTTCATATCAGTCAGAAGGAATGCATTTACAAAAATATTTTTTAATACTGTAAATACCGGCAGCTGTGTAGCTGTTTCTTGATACTGGTGCCTACATAAATCTTACTACTTGTAGAATGGCGAGAGAAAATTTATAGCGCGATTTAAAAACGATCAGCGCCATCTAGTATTCGTATATTGCACTACATTACAAAATGCTATTTTTTTTCTTTTATCGACATACGCTGAGAAGTCGCGCTACGGTTTTGGCACCTCAATTTGATTCGAATACCCCACACCTTTGCATTATCCTTATTTGTTAAAAATTAAATTTGCACGCTGACATCATAGCAGAATATGCCGAGCTCAAAGATTTTCATAGGGCATCGTTGGCCGAGCTATCTTCTTTTTTTTTACACCACTAACAACATACAAACAAGCATACGGCCCACCTGATGGGAAGCGGTTACCGTAGCCTATGAACACTTGCAACCCCAGGGGTATCACTCGCGCTTTGCCGACCCTGCAGAAATCTCTTCATACCCTTTTTGAAGAACCCCATGCTGTACTCCATTGGGAAAATCACGGCAGGGAGCTCATTCCACAGTCTGAGCGTCCGCGGAGGTAGCTCCGTTGAACCCGCACAGTTCGAACCAATTCTGGTTACAATGTGTGAGGATGGACTCCCTGTCGCGGGCATCAAGTCGAACAATTCTTTAGAACACTTTCCGTTGTAACTAATCTCGTCCTATCTAATTTTAACATCCAAGTGTACATACATATATTTATGCAAATACATTTTGTACATATACTCGTATGTTATTAATATAAGTAAATACCACTATAGTCAGTATAATTGAATTTCCTTTCAGATATAATATGTTCTAGATTAACACATGGGATTCACTTTATCCGAGGAAAACAACGGATCCCTCCGGAAGGCGGGTGAAACCGCTGGGCGGAATGCAAGCTACACAAGCTATACATCCGTGTGAGGTCCCCGGGTCGTATCGTTTGATATATTAAATTCTTCGCCGGCCCCTTGACAGACGGAGGATATTAGTTTTACATCGATACCTAATACACTTGATGGACTCGTATGGAGTATTTGCTTATGCTACGATCCTTGGCTTTGAAGTTTCGTGAATTGTAGGGGAGTGTGCGAGGGTTGGTGTGCGTGAGGGAGAAATTGTTTACGTACTCTCTATTAGTACACATATAGAAATACAATACATAATAATATACCACGTCTTCATAATGGACTAATAAGTATAAGCTGATGTTTAAAAATGTCTCGCACGATACAGATCGAACTGGTTTTAGCTGATCACAGCTAAAGTAGCGAATCGATTTTTATGAATATTTAAAGACAATAATTTTAACTCATTGGCTCGCGGTTAAAAATATAACAATGACATCAATTGTTATAATAGGACGCGCGTCCCTCGCGAGAACCGACGGGGAGAGGTAGAGCATAGCGTTTATTCGGTCAAAGAGCAGCTCGAGTGGGGAAGTACCTCCACTTCACAGAATACCGCAGCCAAATAACTTTATTGTGTTCCTGCTCGTGAGTAAGGTCGCCAGAGGTCAGTGGGGAGGGGGTAGGGTCGGTCGCGTGAGTGGTGCCTCGTGTGTTGCAAGCATAGAATACTATTACTCTGGCGAGGTTGCAAGCGGCTTACCATCAAGCGGGCCGTATGCCTGTTTACCGAATTCGTAGAAGGAAATAAATTAAAAAAAAAAAACTAAGAATTTGGAAATTGACAAAGCAGGCATTTTAGTAAACGCGCGGGACAGCAGCGCTTGTATTGCCTAGCTTTGGCTAGTTTTAAAGAAAGATAAAAATGAAAAGCCTCGTTTATGTATTACAGTAATCTTATCAACTAAAATTTCAAATCTGCGTCCACGCTACGCGAACCGAGCACACGTGGAGCATGGATTCGCGTAGTGTGTGGTGGACGTACTTGCGAGCCTCGAACGAGCGTTCGGCTCGCGATCGACTGCGCTCCGCCCGATTGTCACGACCATAAGGATTCGCATCGCAGTCGCTGTAGGCTCGTTGTAACGTCCACACTTGACATCGCGAGCAACGAACGAAATCTGTTTGTTCATGGCTCTGTTCGTGCTCGGTTCGCGTAGCATGGACGCACGATTCGATTCTATTACCTATTTACCAAAGTGCCTGAAACTTGACGAACCGTTCGTAATCGACAACAAATAGGTCGAATATCTTGACGGGGGTGTCATTCAGAACAAACTGTTAGTCCCATTCGGCAAATAGCATGATCGGTATCCGAGGTCCTGTCTGATAGCAATCCTCATTTATTTAAGGGTTGTGACACAATGACGAATGGGTGTCAACCCTACGGCGTTTGGTTCATGATGTGAGTGTTTGACTGCTTTAGATGTTCTTCGGCCCTCTTTCACAAATCGGGGAATTAAAATATCGTAGTATCATGCCATATTATACAGCCTACCATGGAAAACTGGATGGTTTTACCTTAGATGGCTACCAAGTTACCGACCTTTCCCCCCTTTCAATGTGCTCTGGAGACCTAACTCACGCGCAGGAACACAACAAATTTATTTGGCTGCGGTATTCTGTAAGGTGGAGGTACTTCCCCAGTCGAGCTGCTGTTTGAGCGAATAAACGCTATGCTCTACTTCTCTTAAAACTATATTATAATTAATATTGCTTGACACAAAATGGACTGCTCTGATCTTCTGCAAAAAGTGACAGCGCTGCATGATGAGACACGCATCTGGCCTGCTACATGAGCCCGTAATACCTACACTGGCCGATATTAAGATATTATGGCGAATTACAAAAACAATTGAGTTGATATTGATTAGACGATGTGATTTTCACTTTTTAGTGAATATACATACTTACTTCTTTTAAGTATTGTATTTGTCTATTAAAACCGCTGCCGCTTGTAACTTACATAAGAGTTAACTTTAAGATTCCCCTCCCGTAGTCACCCTACAAGTGTCCGCGTTTTGACAACACAATTTATGGTTCCCTTAACTTGTATTAGCTGCTTTTACATTATCGGGGTATTTGAAAGAAAATTAATGCATTTCGGAAGGTCTATTGAAGTTTGCCGAACCTTTACAAAAGTGAACAAACTATTTTACTTTGCATGAGTAATCCTAGGATTTCTTCACACAATATGGTCAACTGATCCCAAATTATGTTTTTATAGAAATCATATTATTGATATACTACTTGCAAATATATGTTATGCCTAGAGCTAGCTACTTAGCTAAAACATGCAATTTTTGTGTACTGTGGTAATTTTCTAATTGAATCGGTAATTCCCTTGGTCGCGCCATAATCCAATCGAATCGTCGATTTTATCGATTTCATCAATTTTTTTTAAAGTTTCCTTATACTTTGTAGAAGATTCTTACGGAAAAATAATAAAGTTGGTAGGGTATAGGGTAGGACACCATGCAAAAGAAGTCGCGCCGGGCACATATAGTGGACAATAAATACGTTTTACTTAAATAACTGCAGATATTCTTCTTTTTCGATCCATGAACTATCAATTAAACTTGAAATCTAGTATCGGAATCTCTGTTCCGTGTGATGATATATTACAGGGCCGGCTTCCACTTCCCGGTGCGGCTTAATTATTAACTTGGACATTACTTTGAAATACGGCCCTGTGCTCGGACTTAATTATTTAGCCATACCCCTAGGGAGTATTCGATTTTCATTCCAGTTTATTAAGAAATGGCTTCGTTGATAAAAAAATGTGGTGTTTATTGGATTTTATTAAAGTTGATTATGTTCGTGATATTTTGTCTGTCTGTAAATCACCTAGTGTACGCATGTGTGCATCTGTGCATGCATCTATATGGAAAATGCTCACGGTTCGCACACGGTAATGTTGTTAAAGCTATCATCAATCAGCCCATGGATGTCCACTGCTCATATCAACATAAACCTCCCCCCTTGATTTCCACTTCGAACGGTTCTGGGCATCCAGCGGCGCCCAGCGACTCTGACCTGGTGGGAGGTCGTTCTGCTTGGCGCGTACCAGTACGTAGTCACCACTCGATAACTTTTCTTCCCTATCGGTTATCGGCTCTTCGAGCGATGTGGCCCGCCCATTGCCACTTCAGCTTAGTAACTCTACGAGCTATGTCCGTCTTTAACGCTATCACCCTATAATATTCTAACACTATGGTCAGAACCATTAAAATATCCAAACTTGAACATTTTTCCGGCCTGCGTGTGATGAAAAATTTCACCATAGTCTGATAATGGGGCTGAAGGTGGATGCAACATCATCATCATCAGCCTATAATGTCCCACTGCTGAGCACAGGCCTCCTTTCACAAATCAGGATGAAGGGGAATAGGCAGATACTCCACCACGCGTGCCCACTGCGGATCGTTGGAGGTAGGCTAGTTGTAGTAGTTGGAGTTTTCAAGCCGCCTAGTAGGCTTCCAACTAGCTTTACGACTGTCACAATTAAGTGATAACCGGGACCAACGGCTTTACGTGCCTTCCGAAGCACGGAAACGCTCGATATGAAATACCACTAGGCGGTCACCCATCCAGGTAGCGGCCTCCAGCGAGGTCCTCAAGGTGCATGCATAAAAAGTTTAAAAGAGAACAGGGTTACGAGAGAATAGCTACTGGAATACCTAGCTAGGCGCCATAGTGAGATATCTCTTAACTATGTCTTCAGTATCCCAGTTTTCGATGATGGTAAACCACATTTAATTCTGAACCCTATAACTCAGTGGTTAGAGACGAGGGTACATTGTCCCTTTATGAGACTTCATTAATTTAGATAAAACATTATATTATAAAACCGTACATAAAGCCTTTCATAAGCTTGTTTATTTTGTCTCGCCTTGAGGCTGTATTATATAAAGTCACGTCGTGTGTCTCCCCAGACGATGGGTTATTCAGAACTTTTGGGATGGAATGTTTCGATGTCGTTTCGATCGTGAGAAACAGAAGCTAGAACGCATTTTGCAGACCGTAATAGTCACCCTAATGTCACGCTTGTATCTAGCGACAAGCAATGACTAACCCTCTTATTCATAATCGCTTTTTAACTAAATCAGTGTAATAGTGTCGTCCGTTTCACTCTTTCGATCACCAAATGTCACGTGTCAGATAAAGACTTCAGAATTTTAGCTAATCAACGTTTGATAACTTTATTATGAATAAGGGGGTAATTATATAGGGTGAATGGTAATTATTAAACGATACTTATACGTAGTATTTATATACTCTGAGCTTATACACGTGATTGTACTCATGACAACAGACAACTTCTCCAAAGAAACAAATAGGGATAAATAACTGAATAAAATAAAATCTGATGGTGTATTCTTATGCTGGTTAGGTACTAAATATTATGTGCTCATGTGCTAAGTAAATTAAAAACAAAATGTTTCTTTGGGAAATTTGTTTGTTATCATGAGTACAATCATGTGTCTAAGTATCATTTACTAATTACCAGTCACCCTATATATTACACTGAGTATAAAGAGTTAGTGTAAGTAAATTGCTTGGGTAAAATGCCTACGGCGTTTTTTTATAAAAATGAGATATTAAGAGAAGTAGAGAGAAGATCAGCTCGAATGGGGAAGTACCTCCCCCTTACGGAATACCGCATCCAAATAACTTTATGTTGTGTTCCTGCGCGTGAGTAAGTTCGCCAGAGCTCATTGAGGAGGGGGGAAGGGTCGATAACGCGTGAGTGATGCCCCGTGTGTTGCAACCGTCAATACGGCTGCGGTAACTGTTTACCATCAGCCCCTCTAGACAAGATGGCTGTCAACAATCGTCATCGTCACCAAACCTTTGTATGGGATTGACATAAGAGATTGTTAAAAATCACGTGTACTTCGATTTGAAATGTCAATCCCATACAAAGGTTGATCCCCTAAAAACAATGACGATTATCAACAACCATCTTGTCGAGGCACCCAGAGAGCCGTATGCTTGTTTATCGACGTGGTCGTATAAAACAAAAAACATGAGTACCTATTCCGCATGAGGCACTATGCCAGAAAATTCCTTCCTATAGATAAAAAGTTGTAAATGCAAACGTGATTTTTAGTGTCATTGTACACACTGGTCTTCGCTTTATCCGTTTAGCTTGATAATAAAACATAATAAGGAACCAAGAATAAGGCCACCAGACCGCGAGACACAATAGAATTTACCAATATAAGCAGAAATGATTTCGACGTTAAATGTAAACGAAAACAATATAAATGGATGAGCGGCTGACGCGTTATAACTGATAAATTGATTTAATAAATATCTCTACGAGCTAAAATCTTGTCTTATTTAATTTTAAATGGAAGAGAATTCTGTTGCCGAGCTCCGGCATATTTGGGCAGGTGTATCTGAGATTCTGAGAGTGGAGAAGCCTCATCATCCCATTGACATTGATTGATTTCCAATTGATCATACTAATAATTATAAAGGGTGACTGGTAATTAGTAAACGATAGTTACATGATAACATACATCTTTCCCAAAGAAACATTTTTTGATGAGCACATAATATTTAGTACGTAACAAGAATAAGAATACACCATCTGCTTTTATTTAATTTAGTTATTTATCCCTATTTGTTTCTTTGGGAAAGTTGTTTGTTATCATAAGTACAATCATGTGTCTAAGTATCGTTTACTAATTACCAGTCACCCTATATGTGAAGTCAGTCTGCAGTAAACATTCAGAATAATACAAATTATTTTGTTTTTTAACCGACTTCAAAAAAAGGAGTAGGTTCTCAATTCGTTTGTATATTTTTTTTTTTTTTATGTTTGTTACCTCATAACTCCGTCATTAATTAACCGATTTGGAAAATTCTTTTTTTGTCTGGAAGGGTACACTTCCCGTTTGGTCCCATTGTCATCAGATCAGGATTTGATAACTTCTTAGTGTACGAACAAAGAGAATATAACCACTACGTTAAGTGTACTTTGAAGTCGGTTTAAGTTTTTTGTAAAACAGTCCAATTATTATTTGTAACCGCAGTCGTGTAGAGTCAAATTGTTATATAAGTTCAACAAGGCCTAAATTAATGAAATATTTTAATTTTTATTACATACCGTTTGTTTGTTTGTTTCTGTAATTGCTTGTCATTATTCTATAGTTATTGAAATAATTTATTAAAAAACTTGTCTGTTTAGAACTAACTGAAGATATAAGACAAATAATCTAACGGGTAAGGCAAGTTACGTGCCGGCAAATATACCTAGAAATAACATTTCCATTAACTACTGTTCCCAATTAAGTGGCGTGGATACTTGAAATAAATTAATATTTCAAACCCAACGGAGGCCATTACGGATATCTCGGAACACCGACTGTTTATTTTGTAATGGATTCCAATAAATGCTAGAAGAATAAATAGCGGTTTCATCTTTATTAACAGACTTCAAAAAAAGGAGGAGGTTCTCAATTCGGTTGTATTTTTTTTATTTTTGCTTCCTCATAACTCCGATTTGGATTTTTTTCTTTGTAAGGGTACACTTCCCCTTTGGTCCCATTGTCATCAGATCAGGATTTGATTACTTCTTAGTGTAATTTGAAGTCGGTTTAAGTTTTTGTAAAACAGGTAAATTATTCCGTAATAACTTCTAAATGCTTGAACCGATTTAGAAGTGTATTGAATCCTTGTTATCCTTATGACATAGGATCATAAACTGTAATCATCATCATCAGCCTAATATCATGAGCACAGGCCTCCATTCAAGGTGAAAGGGACTGGGCTGATACTCCACCACTTAAATCTGCGAATTGGTGCTCGGTAGACTCAACTAATGGTCAACCTACTGTTGGACTTTTCAAGCCGCCTAGGAGGCCTCTTAACTAGCTTAACGACTATCACAATTAAGTGATAACCGGAACCGACGTCTTCACGTGCCTTCCGAAGCACGGAAAATGTTCGAGTTGAAATACCACTCACGCGGTCACCCATCCGAACACCGTCCAAACCGGCGATAATCATGCTAAACCACAAATGGCCATTTTTTTTTAAGATTCAATACTTATCTTTTATAATACAGAAAATATAACGTTACTAATGATTTGATGGAAAAAGTTTCGTTTCGTTTGTATGATAAAAGGTATTCTTTATTAAATTGGCAGGTAAAATATTATATGCTCAGAGAGAGAGATGAGAAAGGAGAAATTTCGTTACGGATTAAAGAGGCATATTTTGAGATTAATATTCAAATAAAAGGTTTTATTGAGAGCGAATTGATATTAGTAATGTATTTTAGTTTTTTTCTCATAGACCTTTTGGTTTTAGCAGTCCGGTCCGTCTGTAAGTATCAAAGATAAGAAAGAAAGAACGATATTCTTATGTCTGAAATTAAGGTTTATAAAGGAACTGGGTTCCGAATGCAGCTACGAATATAGGTACCTACCTATAGAAGCTTGACAGATTTTCAAAATGAAATTAAGGTTTATAAAGGAACTGGGTTCCGAATGCAGCTACGAATAAAGGTACCTATAGAAGTTTGTCAGATTTTCAAAATGAATGTAAGGTTTATAAAGGAACTGGGTTCCGAATGCAGCTACGAATAAAGGTACCTACCTATAGAAGCTTGTCAGATTTTCAAAATGAATGTAAGGTTTATAAAGGAACTGGGTTCCGAATGCAGCTACGAATAAAGGTACCTACCTATAGAAGCTTGTCAGATTTTCAAAATGAATGTAAGGTTTATAAAGGAACTGGGTTCCGAATGCAGCTACGAATAAAGGTACCTACCTATAGAAGCTTGTCAGATTTTCAAAATGAATGTAAGGTTTATAAAGGAACTGGGTTCTGAATGCAGCTACGAATAAAGGTACCTACCTATAGAAGTTTGTCAGATTTTCAAAATGAATGTAAGGTTTATAAAGGAACTGGGTTCCGAATGCAGCTACGAATAAAGGTACCTACCTATAGAAGCTTGTCAGATTTTCAAAATGAATGTAAGGTTTATAAAGGAACTGGGTTCCGAAAGCAGCTACGAATATAGGTACCTACCTATGCTATATATATATGCTATATATAGGTACCTAGGTATGCTGTAATACAGGCTTTTGCCTAGCTCGGCAGCAGATGCTAAGCTTTTAATTATATAACCTAGTCTAAGAAATTTACCATTAAGATACGTTGTATAAGTTTTATATGTCAATAAAGTATATTATTATTATTATTATTATTATTACCTATAGAAGCTTGTCAGATTTTCATAATGAATGTAAGGTTTATAAAGGAACTGGGTTCCGAATGCAGCTACGAATATAGGTACCTATAGGAGCTTACCGACAGATTTTCAACATGAAATTTTCAAACTGGCTACTACTTCCACCCAGCTAAACGGTAACAATTTTTCGTACAAACGTAAAAAATAAATTGAGAGTCGTAAGTATACAAATCAAAATCTAAGATCTATTTAATCGACTTCAAAAAAAAGGAGATTATCAATTCGACACGTATGTATGTAATATTATTGGAACTGCATTATATTCACATATGATAATCTATTAGGGCTTCCAAACAAATATACAAAATTTCATAGGTGTATGTGTGTATGTTTGTCCACGCATATCTCCGAAGACATTACCATTACAATACCATACCAGCCATTCTTTTTTTATTGGTTTACATTTACTTCAACTTGGGGAACAGTGAACTAACTTGTTGCCGACCCTGAAGAAATCTCTTCACACCCTTTTTGAAGAATCCCATGCTGTACTCCATTGGGGAAACCACGGCGAGGAGCTCAGTCCACAGTCCGAGCGTCCGCGGAAGAAAACTCCTTTTAGCCCACAATTATGGTTTCAATGTGTGTGGATGGCGAGACATTGCATTCTCTCGTTTCAAATTTATTCTGACCTTTTGTTAGGAAGATGCTCATCAAAAATAAATTATAGAATGTTTTCTTTCATAATATAGAAACTCTTTCTTCATATAAGCTGTTCTCTCTCAGTAAACTGCGTATTACTAAAGAAGCTCGTTTAATAAATAACCAAATTTTACTCACCACTCCAAAAGTTTCCCTTTATGTGGAACGTGTTTGTAGGTATTCAAGATATATTTACGTACAAAAAACTCATATTAAAGTATGCTACGGCGTCTTTAGGTCGCATATTATACTTGTAAGGCTGCGTGCTAACTGTACGACATTTTACCATTCTTTATAGCCTTAAAGATTGATAATCAAATACGGTATAATCATCATCATCAGCCTATAATGTCCCACTGCTGAGAACAGGCCTCCTTTTACAAATGAGGGTAAAAGGGATTGGGCGATACTCGACCACGCGTGCCCACTGCGGATTGGTGGAGGTAGGCTAGTGAGTGGTCAACCTGCTGATGGAATTTTTCAAGCCGCCTAGGAGGCATCCAGCTGGCTTAACGACTATCACAATTAAGTGATAACCGGGACCAACGGCTTAACGTGCCTTCCGAAGCACGGAAGCGCTCGATTTGAAATACCACTAGGTGGTCACCCATCCAGGTACCGACCACGACAGACGTAGCTTAACTTTGCCGATCTATTAAGAACGGCTAATCATGCTACACCACGAGCGCTTCATAATACGCCCACCACGTTTTTGACGTGACGTCGTTGATGATGAATTTTCTTTAGCGATCTCTATCCTAACTTCCTAACTAATATTATTAATGCGAAAGTGAGTTTGTTTGTTTGTATGTTACGCATTCACGGTTCAACGGATCATCATGAATTTGGCATGCAGATAGCCTATGGTATGGAGAAGGACATAGGCTACTTTTTATCAAGGGAACGCGGGTGAATCCGCGGGGGACAGCTAGTTTCTAATAAGGCAGTAAAATCCAACCCTAATGATTACTACCTCAGTAATTATTTTATGGTGCGTCCATGCTTGGCGAACCGAGCACGAGCCGAGCCACGAACGAGCACACTGCGAGCACGATTCGCGTAGCGTGGGTGCTCGCGAGCCTCGAACGAGGGCGATTGACAGTTTTTTCACGAACAAAGAGATTCGCATCGTGCTCGGTGTAGGTTCGTTCGTGGCTCGGCTCGTGCACGATTCGCGTAGCATTGACACACCATAATATGTGCTCTTCTAGCAGGTTAGTAGAGTAAAGGTAGTACAGTTGATCTAAATAAAGCTAGGCTACTCCGGGTTTTAAAACAGCGACAAAAAAATCGTAGCTACAAATCGCCCATCCACTTAAAACCTACAAACCGCTATTCAGCGGGCCCTTTTTTGCATGAGTTATGAAAGATACAAACACTTGTCCCTTATTTATCCCACAGAATATCCCAGACTCCATATTGTGCATTACACAGTTCGGATGATCGACACAAAGGTCCGGCCATGTTGGGATGAACTCTGCTCTATGGTAAATATTAGGTTCTTTATTATGGACGTACGCTGCGTATTTCTTAAAGGACAAAAGGCTTTGTGCATTTCTTTCAAGTTCGTTACTTTGTTATTTATATTAAATTATGTTGGACTAGCTTTACGCCCGGCTTCATTCGTGTTCCTTTGGGAACTAGTTTTACTTAGCCAATTGTGGAAAATCTTTTATTATATCGCTATAACCACGAAAAAAAATTAAGAGAGGCAGAGCATAGCATTTTTTGGCTTTAAGAGCAGCTGGACTGGGGATTTCCTCCACCTTACAGAATACCGCCGCCAAATAACGTTGTGTTGTGTTCCTGCGCGTGAGTAAGGTCGCCGGAGTTCATTGAGGAGGGGCACGGGTCGGTAACGCGTGAGTGTTACGCCCGCCTGATGGTAAGCGGTTACCGTAACCTATGGACGATTGCAACAATAAAGGTATAATTCGCGCGTTGTGACACTGCAGAAATCTCTTCCCACCCTTTTTGAAGAACCCCATGCTGTACTCAATTGGGAAAACCGCGGCGGGGAGCTCATTCTATAGTCTGAGCGTCCGCGGAAAAAAGCTCCTTTGAGACCGCACAGTACGAAACAATTCTGATTCCAATGTGTGAGGAATAATTCCCCGTTGAAGGCTAGAGTTACGATGGTGGAAGGTTGGTCTGTAGAATTGTTTTACCTGATACAGGGTTGGTATCAGGTAAAACAATTCTACAGAATACTGTCCCCTGTAAAAGCGGTAGTATTATTGTGTTATTTCTTTATTTTTAAAAGTTTATATTCTTTTTTGTTTTATATAAATTTTTGTTTTGTGCTATTATAAAGATAAAATGCGTATATGTATACCGAGCGCCTCTTTCGCCAACAAATTGTGTTGTGCAGTTTGGCGAAACTGAATAATTTATAATAGAATTTATAAAAAATTAAAATTAAAAAAAAAAAATATATATATATATATATATTAAACATGGTATATTATAAATCAATCTCGATATCCTAACACAATAGAATTCGTACAATCGTTTTATTAATTAATTTTTCATCTTCATCATCTTTTTTGCATATAACTACACCTGTAATTTTTTGTTTGTATGAGTGTATCTAATCGATATATTTCGATATCGATAGGTTTCAAAAAGCGCCGCTATTAACAAAAAAAATAAAAATAAAATTGCGCCCGAAAACTATGCCAAATCTTCAAATCCTTTCAAGTTTGTAGCCCCAGCGGTATAGGCTCTGCTTTGATGAATCATTCAGTCAGTCAGGACAAGTAATTATTTATCTCTATAGATTAACACGATCTATTCTCGATACTTGATCTGAGTGTTTTGATCGCGTTTTATAATACGGGCCTAAGTAATAATTCGTTATAAAAAAAAAACAGCATTTTTAAAATAAGGTCTCTTTGGGGTATATCGGTTTTTTGGTATAGTTAAACTAAAAATAAAATTTTATAAATATTTTCAAACACATCTTACCTCTGCGCTAAATGGCTCATTAGTTAGAATCCTAACTAATGTTTGTTTGTTACGCCTTCACGCCTCAACTACTCAACGGATCATCATGATCGGCATGCAGATAGCCTATGGTATGGAGAAAGACATAGGACTTTTTTTCCCGGGAACGTGGGTGAAACTGGGGGCAGCTAGTAACTTTATAATGAATAAAAGCCAAGAATACATTTAAAAAAGTAACAATTCACATTATTTCGGCATTTTTTAAATAAAAGCAAGAAAATAAACAAACCTTAAAACATTAGTATTTTATTCTTTCGCACAAAAAACACCCTGTGTATAGAATAAAGACAGATAGGCCGGCCGAAGTACCGCCCCTTCGGGGATATATCCGGATCAGAGCCTCGTCCGGAACGTTACCGGGTGCGATAAAAAAATGACAAAACAGTGCTCCGTAATGCGAGTGTGATGACCGCGGTGGGCTAAGAGTATTTGTACAGTGAGAGCATAATAAAGACCTTTTTGTCTTTTTTTTCGATTATATCGCCCGCATGTCTGATGAATGAATACATCAAGGCCCCCTAAAAAGGAAGCTAGCGATATTGCTAACGCAATATTTTTTTTCGAATTTAAAGCATATCTTATGCAATTCATCAATTCCAAATCTTTTAATGAATTGAATTGCATATAATGAGTAAAAAAATATTGCAATCATCTGCCGAGAATTCGAAAAAATGAATTGCGTAACAATAGGTATTGCTTTAGCTTCCTTATTAGCCCCCCAGGTCATAATATGGTTGAAAATCGTCTAGCAGGCCTATTGTAGCCGGGAATGCAAACTGTTTTTTTTACGATTGATAATTATCTTAAGATTGATAAGATTTTTAGTATGGAAAGTAATGATGTGTCAGAGGTAGTACTCAAGAAGGGAACTGGCTCTTAAGTGTAGCTGTGTGTACATACCAGTATCTGCGATATATATTTTCAACATTTTTATACCTTATTTTACCACTTTGTATCATTTAAACTATAACAGAATCGCAACAGAGTCACAGAAGGGACATATCTTGATGTTAGGTCCAAATTAGAGAAGTGGAGAAAGGGTTGGGGAGGGATGTCTTGCTCAGCTTTATTGTTTAGGCTAAAAAACATATATGTAGCGCCTGTTTAAAATTATTCGCAAAAACACAAAAAAAAACATATCTCGTAACAAATCCTCAGTGAGCCGACACCATTATTCTTATTCGGCAAATGTTCAAACGAGGGTAGTTTTGTTTTTGATTTATTGTTTTTATGGTGTTACCGCATGTCGTAATGGGCCTCACCGACACACTCTTGCTCCTTGTAAACTTATATATCCGCCGTGATGAGACGATCATTCTCCGTAAAGTCAACGTATCAAATCAAAACTTTTGTCATACCTTATGGTGCGTCCATGCTATGCGAATCGAGCACAAGCCGAGCCACGAACGAGCCTACAACGAGCACGATGCGAATCCCTTTGTACGTGAAAAAACTGACAATCGCGCTCGTACGAGGCACTGCATAGCATATACTGTTCACCAGATCAATGCAATCAAATTTGTTTTGGCATAGTCTGTACAGCACCATTGTTTCCAATATGATCTGTCTAGACTTACAAGTTAAAAGATTGTACCTACTAAGCAGAGCATCATATGATAGCTTTGAGTGGAAACACCTGTAATGGATCGAACGGAGAAACCTGCGCTGGACACTCTCAATGTGCTCATTGTATTTTTTATAGAAAGGAAACCACACAGGTACAGCATATTCTAGTTGTGGGCGTATGATAGATTTGTATAAATGTAAATAGGTAGAGGGCCGACGGAAGTCACGGGAAGCACGCATCACAAAACCGTACATCTTGAGAGCCCTATTGACGATATCGTTGACATGAGACTCAAGCTGAAGTTTAGAGTCTAATTGGATACCGAGATCTCGTAAAGTATCAACTGTCTTAAGGGGTGTATTGCATAAAACATAATTGAAATTTATAATATTGTTTTTTTTTGTGAATTGTATATGGTGACACTTACTTAAGCTGAGGTGTAGTTTATTTAGTCTGCAATATCTTGAGAGGTGATCAAGATAGATTTGAAAGTTTATACAGTCGTTAAAGTTTGTAATAGTTTTGTAAATCTTGAGATCGTCGGCGAAAAGAAGAAATCTAGAATGCGTGAAACATTGATTAATATCATTAATAAATAGGATAAATAATAATGGGCCTAAAATTGAACCTTGTGGGACACCTGAAGTGACAAGAAATGAGCGAGATTGCAGTCCATTGACAACTACTCTCTGAGTTCTGTTGGTGACGTATGAAGCAAACCAGCGTAGCAAATTCCCACGAATACCGTTAAAAGCAATTTTATTTAGAAGTATTTCATGGTCCACCTTGTCAAAAGCCTTCTGAAAATCAGTGTACACAGCATCAATTTGTTTTCGTTTGTCGATACCTTCGAATAAATGTGATGTATACAGCATAAGATTGCTTACAGTAGATCTGTGTTTAACAAAGCCATGTTGTTCCTGAAGAATATATCGATGTAAAGAAGGATATATTTCATCATGTATCAGTCTTTTCAACACCTTCGACAAGGCGGACAGAATTGAAATAGGACGGTACTTCTCAACGTCTTGCCTAGAACCACCTTTATGGATAGGGACAATGTTAGCACGTTTCCACTCTTCCGGA
Source organism: Achlya flavicornis (assembly GCA_947623365.1). Taxonomy (NCBI): domain Eukaryota; kingdom Metazoa; phylum Arthropoda; class Insecta; order Lepidoptera; family Drepanidae; genus Achlya; species Achlya flavicornis. Next base: position 1,643,645 of record OX392483.1, on the reverse strand, counting down.
CAAGTGCCTCTAGAGATACATTTGTTATAGATTATAAATAATGGAACGGAAATAGTATTACACGTACTTTTTAAGAAGATAGGGGGTATGCCATCGGGGCCGGCTCCTTTATTAACGTCTAAAGATTTTAATATATTACGTATTTTATTAAGTGAAAAATGTAAATTATAAGTGTTCAGGTCAATGTTGTTGCTGGGAGAAGGCATTCGCCAAGTAGTCATATCAAATGGGGAGGGTTCGTAAACAGATTGGAAAAAGGTAGAAAATAAGTTACAGATAGTGACAGGGTCTTCCGATGAACTATCCTTGTAGACCATTTTAGACGGTAAGGAAGATTTGGATTTACGATTGGAGATATAAGACCAAAACAGTTTCATATTATTGTTAACATTATCTTCAACTGAACAAATATATTTCTTGAAACACTCATCACACTCCGTTTTAAATCTCTTTCTGTACATAGAAAATATTTCATAGTCACTGATGTTACCATATTTTTTCCACTTTTTCCAAGCCCGAGATTTGTTGTTATAAATATGAGTTAAAGATTTCGAAAACCAAATAGGGTAATTAGCATTTTTAGTGCGATGAACTGGTGTATGAGCTTTAATTATTGCAAAAATGTGTTCGTAAAAAAATTTAAGTGCATGGTCTGGAGACAAAGATTCCAAACACTGATTCCAGTTAATTTTATTTATGTCGTGATTCACCATAGGGTAGTTTGTTTTATGGAAATTAAATTTGTTAGGTCGTTTGCCCGTGCATTTTTTAGTTCTTAAATCAAGTGAAGTATGAATATAGAATGGAGGGTGAAATTGATCAATGGGAACAAAGGGATCATTAATTTTGAAAGCAGTACAGTGAGTGTTAGAAAAAAATAAATCTAGGATGTGATTTTTGCAGTTATTGAAAGGATTATATTGCTTGACATTGAGTTCAGAGCAGATATTAAGTAGGTAACGTCCCAAGGTTGAAACTTTATTGAGAGGCAAACATTCCATGTAAGTATGTTTGTCTATCCAGTTCAAAGAAGGTAGATTAAAATCTCCAGCAACAAGCATTCCGTCTACATCAGGACTGTTTAAAACACCATTTAATGCATCTAAATAACCAATGTATAAGTCATTAGGTGTGTTAGGAGGAATGTAAGAAGCTGAAATTATATGATATGTTTTGAGAGCATAGCCATTATGGTATGTCAAATTCAAAGTCGAAGCCATTTATTCAATTTAGGCCCAGAACTTATGAACGTCAGGAGCATATACGCGGTAGTTTCAAAATCGCCCCTATATCAGAGAAACTAACCGAGAGCCTTCTCAGATGGTATGGTCACGTGATGCGAAGAGACGAGGAACATGTCGTAAATAAAGCACTGCAATTACATGAACATAGGAGAGGTAGAGGACAACCTCCGGCTACGTGGTGGACTAGCATGAGGAAACTCCTATTCGAAGAAGAATTGCCCGACTCGAAAACCCAGGACAGGTTGTCCTGGCGCCAGAAGATTAGGAGAGCCAACCCCATCTAAAGTGGGATAGAGTAAGGAAGAAGAAGAAGAACTTATGAACGTCACGTTTACTGAAGTTACCACCGGTTCAGAACTCGGCCTTCAACTGAGAAGAATCCGGCAAGAAACTCAGCAAGGTTTTTTTTTGGTTTCGACGACTCACATACCTAAGTCAAAATGTGTGATCGTAAATACTGATGTTTGCATGTGAAGCCACTGTACCGTGTTCCGTATTTTTAACCGACTCCAAAAATAGGACGAGGTTCTCAATTCGGTAGTTTTTTTTTTTATGTTTGTTATCTCATAACTCCGTCATTTATTAACCGATTTGGAAAATTCTTTTTTTGTCTGGAAGGGTATACTTCCCGTTTGCTCCCACTTCCCATCAGATCAGGATTCGATTACTTCTTAGTGAACTTTGAAGTCGGTTTAAGTTTTTTGTAAAACAGTCCAACTATTTACAGTCATGTCTACGGTTTTGGGACTGCGCATGCAAGATAGAGCGTGTAGCCGGGCTTTTAGTTAATAATAAGATTAGTAAACCCACATATGATGACAGGCGGACAGGTTGTGAGCCTTGCTTCATTGCAGTCTCAAGAGCGCATTATTCAATCAGGTTATGAATGATAGAGCCGGATATTCCCGGTTTGAATATGTTTTTATAGCTTTGTCAGGATTAGTCAGATCTTAACTACAATCATCTAATAGACGGTGATAAACGATTTCAATTAAATAAGTACGAATGATATCATGATTTCATATAGATTAATAAAATGTTATAGGTGCATTATTTTAACACACAACGATTGTCTTTTCACAATTATTAAAAAAAGATAGGGTACAGTTTCAGTGAAAAAAGTCAGACGAAAATTACTACACGAATGCAGCGCCACGGTTGCCACGGACAGCAAAACTGGCATATTCAGTGAATAATTCAAATCTTGCAAGTCGAATTTCACTCACATCCAGTGGCCGTATTGACATTAAAAGTATATTGAATTAAAATGCAAGTACAGTCACTAAAAAAGCTTGTATTAAAAATGATCAAACCATGGTCAGTGATTATGGCCAGTTGGCGCAGTTGGTTAAGAGTCTGGTAAAGATTCCACCTATTGCGCCGCAGGTCGTGGGTTCGATTCCCGCACAGGACATGCATTTGTGTGCATGAACATGTCTGTATGTCCTGAGTCTGGGTGTAATTATGTATATTAAGTATGTATTTACAAACAAAAAGTAGTATATGTATTATATCAGTTATCTGGTTTCCATAGTACAAGCTCTGCTTAGTTTGGGATCAGATGATCGTGTGTGAGGAATGTCCCAGGATATTTATTTATTATTTATTATGTGGCCGAAGGTGGTAAGCATATCTACAAAGCCTTGGAGAGAACTAACTCTCAAGTGCAGCTGGCGACAGATTATCAACTTGAGGGTGGTAGCCAGCCAGGTGGGTACTACAAAGTACCCTACCACCGTGCTATGGTTTCCTCACGATGTTTTCCTTCACCGAAAGCTCAAGCTCATTGTAGGATTTTTCTTTTTTTCTAAACCCTACTTTTTTCCATCTACTATCCCACTAATACTTACCTCTGCGCCCCTATTAATCTCATAGATTTTTATTGATAACCTAAATTATACCTTATTCTCTAGGTAAGACAGTTCTGTGATTAATGTATCTTTGTCTGTACTTTAACAAATTACTGCGGAATCCAGACAATCAGCTGCCTGACACGTTCCATTCAGGATATTAACTGATAGCCGATAATCAAATAACTGTCGCGTTATATGACTTATTAACGATTATGTGTAGGTTTTTTGCTATGGATAGATAGACTTGTGCCCAAAATCATACCTGGTAAGTGATAATTTCGCAACAGGTGGTAGTATCTCACTCTCAAGTGCAGAGCAGCTCCCAATAGGTAGGTTTATGAAGATAGATTTACAAATCGTGATAGTCATGAAACATTTCCTCATGAGGTTCTGAAAGAAACAAGAGACTAACATACGCATGTGTCAACTGGTTAGATGACAAGGTCACGTGGGTAGAAGGTAGCCTCAAGTGGTATACCGATCAAAATCTTGGAAAATACGTCTCTATATTCAAGTGCACGCCATACTTGAATGTACGGACGCTAATCTGCAGAAAGAGTAGGTCAACCATACAATATATATCAATTCGAACAGCCAGGCAGCTCTAATAGCACTGGCCTCCGATTAAATTAACTAGTTAAAAACTGCATGGACCTAGTAGACCACCTGGGCGAAAAGAACAGGGTTGTGTTACAGTGGATTCCTGGACACAGGAATCGTCGGTAATGAAAAAGCTGACGAACTAGCTAATGGGACCTTTATGGGAGCCAATTTGTGGTGTACCTAAAAGCCTGGATAAACTAATTATGAGGAACCTATATGTAAACTCATCCATCGATACTCGGAAAAACGCTCCTGGAATGAACCAAAAAGTCTACCACAGAGGTATTTATCTCTAAGTAGAAACAACTTACGCATACTTGTGAGAGCCTTAACGGGGCACTGTGGATTGAACAAACATCTGTTCACCATCAGCGTTCACGACTCGAGGTTGTGCAGATTCTGCCGTGAGGCAGATGAAACACCAATACATCTCTTGTGTGAGTGCTCTCCACTTATACCTAAACGAAATACTCATCTGGGGAAACACCTGTTACACCCAGATGAAGTCAAATCTATTCCTGCCAAGAATATTCTGTAGTTTATTATAGCTGCAGGTCTTGGCAGTGAAATTTAATTAAAGTGGCGATCACAATAGATCTAGTCTGGTCGCAGTGATATAAGTTCTGGAAAGACTTGAAACAACCACTTAACCGAACAAATAAATAATAATAATATACGTATATAAAAATAGAGTAGGAGATCCCAGTGCCACCAGACCTTACTATCATACTACTTTTTTGTCAAAGGTAAAACATGAAACTTAAAGAACAATTCGGTCATTAACCCTTCATGAAAAATCAATGGCGTCGTGGTTGTAGAGGGTAATTACGGCGTTGTCATGGCAACCGCGCTGTAAACAACCACACAGTACTTCCGGCCTATAAAAGCACTGTAAAAAGTTTAATGACATACATTTATCAGAACTGCTGCATGCATAACATTATGTACAGTTTACAACATGTTTTTCAGTAAAAGGTTTTTTTTTTAATAAAGAAGATGCCGTCCCAAAAATTTTGCCTTAGCAACCTTACGCGGAAAAATCGGCGAGCAAGCTTTCAACCGGGATTATTTTTAGGTAACCCCTAAGGGCGCCCCAGTTGGGGCACGAACCTCGGCTTAGGGCCGCTACCGGTGGGGAGGGGACGGACATTTTATTATTATAAAACGAGTTACGACTAATTAGGGGGAGCGGATTACTATTGGGTATTTTATATAAAGGGAAAACAATGCGACCCTCGAAACGCGGGTGAAACCGCGGGGCGAAGACAAGTTATTCAAAAATAAACTTCTGAACAATTCATATTCAGTTATGTCCAATATTTAAGGTTACTTTAATAATTTTTCAATGGCTCTGCATAAAGGTCAATATTGAGTAAACAAATCGTTATATTAACAGTTCCTACAGCACCCAAGTTGGGTTTAGGGTCAGATCACTTACCAGCTTGGAGGTGATATGAATTATGATGAATTATGCAATAGCAGATGAAGGCACGGCATCGCGTGATCTCCTGATGCCTATTGAGTACTATTTGCAGAATAGGATAATCATGTGTTATGCTTACCTATCTTGAGTGTTGAAAATATATGTATGTCTAAGGAATCTTGTATATTTAAAAAAATATACTTGCCATGACTGTCTGTGTCTGTTTCTGACGGAAGCATTAGGTGCAGGCGGGGGGATAGTTTCTGTCAAAGAAAAAAACCGGCCAAGTGCGAGTCAGACTCGCGCACCGAGGGTTCCGTACAAACCTGTAGGTATATAAGTAAATGGTAGTATAGACCTGAGTATTTGATATTAATTTCAATTTATGACGTATTCAAAAAAACTACTAACTAGATCTCGTTCAAACCAGTTTTCGGTGGAAGTTTGCACCGTAATGTACATCATATATTTTTTATAGATTTATCATTCTCTTATTTTAGAAGTTACAGGGGGGGAGGACACACATTTTACCACTTTGGAAGTGTCTCTCGCGCAAACTATTCAGTTTACAAAAAAAATTTCAATAAGCCATTTAGATACTCTACTGACAGACTATATGATGATACGAAGTTTCTGCGAGTTCGGCAATTATACATCCTCAGCGTGGCTTTGCGTTTTCACAAGTCAGCTCTATTAGCAGTGGCTCCTACTACACGATCTTCACGCCGATCCTCCTGGGTAGTTCCTCGTACAAGAACTCTAATTGGACGGCGTGCATATTCATACAAAGGACCTTTTCTGTACAAGCACCTGGATAGGACCCTCGAAATTTTGAAATCTTCACGTTATGTTTGCAAAAAGAAAATCACAAACTTGCTCTGCACGCTCAACTACAATGTTACGGAGAATTTCATACGGACAAATATATAACGTCACGGCCTGACCCTTTCACTCGTCGATGAATTTCTGTCATATAGTCCCTTCTCATCGTCGTTCCACCCTTTGATCCTTAGTGCTTTTTGGAATCTGATGGTACTCCAGTCGATGGGTGGGGGCCAGGCCTATTCCATCCCTCCTGCTTAATGGCTATAATTTTGTCCTCCTTATTTACCTATTTCTGAAATTTATAGAACCCCTGAAATATCCTCTCATTGTTTCCAGTATAATATGGTACCATTAATTTTACCCGATAAACATAAGTATATTTTTATTAATAATATGTGTATTTTAAGTATTTTCAATATCAGCCTACTTTTATGTAATATGAATTTTATCATTATTTATTTCTATCTATTAATATTTATACTTTTTTTTATCTTATATTTGTAATGTACCACACTTACACACCCCAACACACACGCACCCATCAATATTAACATACTGTTAAGAATTTGTAACTAACCCCCTTAAGCTAATCTTTTTTTTTTTTTTGTTTTCTATTAATTTCTTTAAAAATCAGTCATCGAAATCTGGTAAAATTGTATACTGTACTGTATCCCACAACACAGGTTGCCCTAGTGTGGGATGCAGGGTTCACTAATTTTAAGCTTCTTTTCTGTTTTAAATAAACGATTATTATTATTATTAAAAAAAATGATATTAGAAACCTCAATATCATTTTTGAAGACCTATCCATAGACACCCCACAATTATGGGTTTGATGAAAAAAAAAATTTTGAGTTTCTGTTCTAAGTATGGGGAACCCCCAAAGTTTATTGTTTTTTTTCTATTTTTGTGTGAAAATTTTAATGCGGTTCACAGAATACATCTACTTACCAAGTTTCAACATTATAGTTCTTACAGTTTCGGAAATAAATGGCTGTGACATACGGACGGACAGACAGACAGACAGACAAACATGACGAATCTATAAGGGTTCCGTTTTTTGCCATTTGGCTACGGAACCCTAAAAAGGCGATCCTTCCAAAGGACCCAGGGCATTCACTAGATAAAATGTTCTATAAGATATACCTAGTATAACCTTGTTGCTGCTGACTCTACGAGTATTGAAAATGATTTCCCGACCTTAGCAGGTTGACCCTCAGTCTTAGATTATTGGATAATTGAATAAGGTTACATTTATTTACTTATATCACGCAATATCCGATAATCTGTATTATCATTTTGAATATAAATACGTAAAATTATTTTAACCGACTTCATGTAATTGGACTGTTTTACAAAAACTTAAACCGACTTCAAAGTACACTAAGAAGTAATAAAATCCTGATCTGATGGATTAACCGATTTGGAAAATTCTTTTTTTTGTGGAATGGTACACTTCCCGTTTGGTCCCATTGTCATCAGACCAGGATTTGATTACTTCTTAGTATACTAGAGGTTTCTGCAAGGTCGGCAACGCGCGAGTGATACCCCTGGTGTTGCAAGTGTCCATAAGCTACGGAAAACGCTTACCATCAGGCGTGCTGTATGATTGTTTGCCACTTTAGTGGTATAAAAAAAAAGGTTTCATTAAAAGCCGGTTCTTAACTGCAACACCTATCATCTATTTGTGTTGACCACACAATAAAAAAAACATTACAGAGGTCATTAATAAGATCGTTTACTTTAAATAACAGTTATAAAATATTGTCACCTCAATAAATAACTGTTAGACTATCAAATTATAACCTTAATTGCAATGACCATCACAAATATGAAATAAAAACATTATTTTTAACCGACTTCAAAAAAGGAGGAGGTTCTCAATTCGTTTGTATTTTTATTTTAATGTTTTTTACCTCATAACTCCGTCATTTATTAACCGATTTAGAAAATTCTTTTTTTTTTTTGAAGGTTTCACTTCCCTTTTGGTCCCCTTGTCAGTTTAAGTTTTTTTTGTAAATTAGTTCCATTATATTGTTACAGCTTCATTACAGATTCATTTCGAAAGAAATGATGATGAACCCTGCTAATTTCAGACAGAATTTTTTAACATAGCCTAGTAAGATTCTATTTTTTTAAGAAAATAAAAACCTGTTTTGGAATACAAAATCAAATCATTTATTTCAAATAGACCTTCGCAGGCACTTGTGAATTGTTGGACTGTAATACTCTAATACCGGTGAAATATATATCGGCACCATTTGCAAACAAAATAAAAATATATTATTTTAGATTGGGAAATCAATATTTAAAATTATTCCACAAAACAATAGCATTAGGTTGCTGAAATATACCACTGTGACAGACGGACGAAGTGGACCATACGGGTTCCTTTTTGCTTCGGAACCCTAAAAAGAGCCAGCACCAAAAAAATACGCCATCAATTTAAAAATATTATCAATTCTGTTCAAAATTACATACACAGATCTTTGATACGCTTATCAATAGCAGAATCCATTCTAACATCATAAATAACGTCATTGTGACGAACACACTTGATCCGACCTGCTCGAGACTTGAGTGGACTGTATATTACAAGTTGAAACCATAAAATGCCGGCTGGACGAAGTCACTAAAGACGCGACCAGATCCGAGCGAAATCCGAAGAGTCAAAGACGGATCAGTGACACGAAAAACGAGGGGGGGGGGCGAGCACACGGGTGGTGCTGAACAAGAGCGGGGGTATACGGGGGGGGCGCGGGCGCCGTAAAACACGGGGCGCGGGGAGGGGCGCTAAGGGCGCGGGTTGCGGGGCGCGGGGGAACGACGCCGATGGTACCAACGTGAGCACGAGACTCGTGGCTACACGGAGGGCGAAAGGGCGCGGGGTGGGGGGGGGGGGCGAGGGACGCGCGACGCGGGGCGCGGTGAAACACGATTGGCGCGCAGCGCGGTGCGCGGGGGGACACGGGGGACCGATGAGGGCGCGGGGGGGGGGGGCGCGAGGGGCGCGCGACGCGGGCGCGGGGGAACACGGGGGACCGCTAAGGGCGCGGGGCGCCGGGGGGGGGGGGCGCGAAGGGCGCGGGGGGGGGGGAAGACGAGCACTCTCGGCGGGGTACGTGAAGTACCCGGTCGGCGGGGCGCTTGGTTGCCCAGTACTGTTGCTGGTACTCGTTGGGGCTCTTGCCTGCCCGTTGATTCGCTGCAGCAGATCTTCAATCCTCACAATGAAAACACCAGTTTACTTTAACAATTATTCCTTTATTCCTTATTTCACAATTATTCCTTTTATTCCTTTTCTTTTTCCTTCTTGGTTGTTCTCTCGGAGGTTGCTGCCGTAGGAATGCCATTCCAAGAAAACCGCGTCTATATTTATACCTTTTGGCAATGTACCCTGACCAATCAAATCGCTAGTTTTAATTATTATTGACCAATGAGAGTCGATGGTGTGATCCGAATCACCCTTGACCTTTTCTAGCGGTTTGTTTTCTAGCTATCTCTGTCTATCGGTACTCTAAGCTCTTCTAATGCGTAGTTTGCCTATTTACTGGGTTTTTCTTGGAAATGGCTGTCCTATTACAATGAGAACTTGTTTATCGACTAGGTATTGACATTATATACTTTATACAATAATAATTACCTAGATATTCCCATTACTTTAGGAGTAATAATACAAAATACTGAAACGGCTCACGTCTCGGTAATGCCGCGTTTCAGTGTCTTATTTTTCTAAATAATTTTACACAAAATCTCAAAATCTTTATTTCCTACACATTATTTACCTTAAGACAATTCAATACAATGACAATTAATACTTAAATATGGCAAAATACAATTCATTTAATTTTAAGAAATTCAAACAATGAAAATATAAGACGACATTTAGATCGCGTCGCTAACAGTCTCCCCCGCAGTGCGAAGCACTCCATCCTCGTGAAGCGACGTCGCAGGTACCAGCACGATGATGCGGCGCGTCGGTCGCCGTAGCACGCCTCCCGATGTCCGCACGTCCACGACTCGTACTCTTCCGTCTGGCCCAGGATACGTCTTCATTATCTGCCCACGCGGCCATGTGTTGCGGGGCAGCGTAGCGTCGGTGATCACGACGATGTCTTCTTCTTGGAGGTCTGTTGTATCTCTTCCATTGATTTTTCTTGGCATCAGGGTTGGTAGGTATTCCCTGAGCCATCTTTGCCAGAAATGGTCTGCCATTCGTTGCGCTGTTCTTCAGTTTGCTCGGCCGACGAGTTCTTGGTTGTTGAACTCGCCTGGCGCCACCATGCCACAGGAACCACCGATAAGGAAGTGGTTCGGTGTTAGGCTTTCTTCGTCGCTCGGGTCCGCGCTGATTGTGATCATGGAACTGGTGCTGAGTGAGTTGGCCAGTTCCAAGTGGACAGCCCTTGTTGTGAGACATGTGAACAGGGCTCACCAGCGCTTCTTGACTCTTCTCCCGATGGTGACTTGCAGCGGACCGAAGTAGTCCACAGCTGCGCAAGTGAAACGGATGCTGGTGATTATGAAGGCGCTCGACTGGAAGATCTCCTGTAGATGGGGTCTGGGGTATGCTCTTCTTGACTCTGCACCATTGACATTCGTGGATGATCTTCTTGATTGTCGCTCGTAGACCCAGGATCCAATATTTCTGCCGGATCTTCTTCATCACCGTAGCTGTATTCGCATGGAGAAACTTCTTGTGGTAGTGTTCGATGAGAAGCCTGGTGATCTTGTGTCTTCCATCTAATACCGCAGGATTCGTCTTTCTTGTCACTGTATCAATTTTTCTTGCGCGACTTCTCAGCTTGACGACTCCCTGGTTGCTCAAGTACACGTCGATCTTCTTCAATCGGCTTGATTTCTTCATCGATTTTTCATTCTTCAGGCAGTCGATTTCATTGAAGAAGCTTTCTTCTTGACATCTTTTTATTAAGGCTTCTTCAGCTTTCTTCAAGTGGACATCTTCTAGTTGAATGAAATTCTTCTTGACCTCTTCTTTATGTGACTGGGTTGTCCCTGGCCGCTTCTTCTGAAGACGCTTCTGTGGCCGCCAATCCTCTTCTTTCTTGCGCGCGACGCTTACTTGCTTCTTGGCCTCGACTCTTATCTTCAGGAGATCGACGAATTGGAACACACGTGCCATAGTTCTGAGAAGACGAGGCCAGGTGGAGAAGTTCTCCGGGGTTGGCGGTCTTTCTTCTGTAGCCCTTGCTGTGGCGATTTTCTGGGTGATTCTTTCTTCACCGGTGTCTAGTTCCTCCAAATCGAACCTTCTGGTTGGCCAATCTTCTTCACTTTGTTGCAGGAAGTCGGGACCGTTGAACCATCTCGAAGTATGGTCGAACTCCCTAGGCACTCCCCGCGTGGCGTCGTCGGCAGGATTTTCCTTGTTGGGGACCCATCTCCAGTCTTGAGGTTTCGTAAGCTCTTCTAGGATTTCTTCATCCCAACCAATCTTCGTTCGCCAGATGTCCTGGACGAGCTTCTTTCCATGAATGTGGATTGGTGTGGCGAATCCCATTGGGTCAAATGTTGACATCACTGCACTGGTTACTTCTCTCTTCGTAGGAACCTTCTTGCCGCTGATCAGCTCTTCTGATGTATTGCGTAGTCCCACGTTAAATGCCAGTGAATCTTCATTGATCAACAATCTGAGCCCAAGTGTTTTCTCTTCTTTAGGGACGTATTTCAAGTCCGGAGGTCTTGTCAGCTCTTTGACTTCTGCAAGTCTGCTGTGGTTGACGATCTGAGCTGGAGTCTTTGCGTTGCACCCGTGAAGTACCCAACCAAGGCTTGTGAGGGAGGCTACTGGATCCGATGACCCGCCTTTCTTCAGCCTTCTCGAAATTATCAACCCCCAGTTGTCTTGCCCGATCAACAGCTGTGGCTCTTCTTTTTCGTAGACAAGTTGATCTTCGATTCTTATTAGGTGCTTGCATCCGCTGACAAGTTCCTTGTTGACTCCTTGTTTTGACAGCTTCAGATTGTCAATTGTCCTGACTTCAATTGGTCACTTTTCTCTTCGATGGACTCCCCTTATCTTCAGTTGAAGTCGCTGAGAATTGCTCTTCCTTATGCTTTGACCCCCAACTGTCTCGATTGTGATTGCCTCTTCTTTGCTCTTTGCTCCGATCTCATCTGCGATGGCAGAGTCCAGCAACGTCACAGTCGAGCCCTCGTCCAGTAAAGCAAGTACGCGCTTAGAACCCTTCGGTCCGTACAGATCCACTGGCAGCATCTTTAGATAGGCTTGGCCTTCGGTTGCAGTGGTGTGTACGGAGGATATCTTGCTTTTGGGATCCTCTTCATGATCTTCATGGACAGCGTTGCATTGGGGTTTGGCTTTAGCTGACAGAAACGGTCTGTCAGAATGCAGGATAACATGATGCCATCTATTGCACTTCTTGCAGGTTGGGGCCTTGCAGTTCATTCTTGAATGTCGGAATCGTAGACATTTGAAACAAATCTTCGCCTGCTTGGCCATTTCCCACTTGGCATCGATGTTAGCCTTCTTGAATTTTGGACACTCATAAATCCAATGTTCTTCTTGGCATTCGGGACATATTTTCTTATTCTCTTGATATGTTTCGCCTTCTTGTGCAGTATGAATGGCTCTTCTTGGCTCGCTCCATCGTTGCCCCCGAGGCGCTTCAGTTGGGGCAAACTGCTGACGGGTTTTCTTCGCTTCTGGTAACACTTCAGGTGAAGCGAAGTCCCCACACATGTCAGCTTCTATTTCCAAGAAGTCGTCGATAAGGATCAGTTCCATTTGTTCTTCATCACGACGACTCCGATGATAGGCGTACCATCTGTATTTCATCTGCGGTGGCATCTTTTCAATGATGACCTTCATGGTTTCTGGTGAACTCAGGTACTGTGGTTTACCAAGTGCCTTGATGGTTGCAACTGCATTCTTCACTTTGCTTGCGAAGATGCAGACTTCATTCGGGTTCTCGTTCACTCTCGAGATGTTCTTCAGCTTCTCGAGTTCTGAAAGTGCCAATGCTCTGGGTCTTTCAAAGCGCGCTTCTAGTCCTTTCAGAACTTCGGTTGGCTCCTCTGCTGTGAACAGTAGGCTCTTCACTGCCTCTCTCGCCCTTCCTTGCAGTGAACGCCTTAAACGAGCCAGGTTCTGCGCGTGAGTGAACGTCGGTGCTGTGTCTTCAAAGGTTCTCTTGAAGGCAAGCCATTCCTCACTGGAACCGTTGAAATTCGGAAGCTCGATCATATGCTTCGGCATTCCGGACGTTGAGCTCTTCTCAGTGAGCTTGGAGATCGCCATGGCCAGCTCTTGAAAGTCACTCTTCTTTTCTTGAGCTGGTGCTTTAACTGATTGCAGGTTGGACTGGTTGAGCCACTTTTCAACGTGGTGCGAGCGGTCAGCTTTATCGACTGCTTCATCTTCCTCATCAGACTCCAACTGCATCATTTCCAATTCGACCAAGGCCAACTTCGACCTGGCTTCGGCGATATCTAATTCTCTTTTGGCAACTACTATACGAGCTTCGGTTTCGGCTCGACGCTTCGATGACCGGACCGAGCGAGTATCCATTCCCCTCGATGATTCGTTGATCTTGAATCGGCGCAATGCCTGACTCGGTATTGCGGGCGCTTTAAACACTTCTGCGTCCGTGGTGCGCCGACTTCCAGTTGCTTCATGCGTAGAGTCCCCGGTGCGCACAGCTTCACTTCTTGTGGTGCGAGCGGCGGCGGCGGCTGCTGCATCGGCGGTATGATCGCCTTCGGGATGCGCAGGGCTACCTTCTAGACCGTCGGGGCGCGGGGGGCTATTCTTCGTTAGAGTAGCTTGGCTCTCCGCCGAACTGGACGATTCAACAGGTGTGTCCATACTCCAATCTGATGACAACGGTGTCTCTTCAGTCGCTTGTGACCTTGTAGATCTGGTTCTCGGCACGCGTGACATCTTCAACTCCAGATCCGGCTCGAAGGACCAAAAAATGTGACGAACACACTTGATCCGACCTGCTCGAGACTTGAGTGGACTGTATATTACAAGTTGAAACCATAAAATGCCGGCTGGACGAAGTCACTAAAGACGCGACCAGATCCGAGCGAAATCCGAAGAGTCAAAGACGGATCAGTGACACGAAAAACGAGGGGGGGGGGCGAGCACACGGGTGGTGCTGAACAAGAGCGGGGGTATACGGGGGGGGCGCGGGCGCCGTAAAACACGGGGCGCGGGGAGGGGCGCTAAGGGCGCGGGGGAACGACGCCGATGGTACCAACGTGAGCACGAGACTCGTGGCTACACGGAGGGCGAAAGGGCGCGGGGTGGGGGGGGGGGGCGAGGGGCGCGCGACGCGGGGCGCGGTGAAACACGATTGGCGCGCAGCGCGGTGCGCGGGGGGACACGGGGGACCGATGAGGGCGCGGGGGGGGGGGCGCGAGGGGCGCGCGACGCGGGCGCGGGGGAACACGGGGGACCGCTAAGGGCGCGGGGCGCCGGGGGGGGGGGGCGCGAAGGGCGGGGGGGGGGAAGACGAGCACTCTCGGCGGGGTACGTGAAGTACCCGGTCGGCGGGGCGCTTGGTTGCCCAGTACTGTTGCTGGTACTCGTTGGGGCTCTTGCCTGCCCGTTGATTCGCTGCAGCAGATCTTCAATCCTCACAATGAAAACACCAGTTTACTTTCACAATTATTCCTTTATTCCTTATTTCACAATTATTCCTTTTATTCCTTTTCTTTTTCCTTCTTGGTTGTTCTCTCGGAGGTTGCTGCCGTAGGAATGCCATTCCAAGAAAACCGCGTCTATATTTATACCTTTTGGCAATGTACCCTGACCAATCAAATCGCTAGTTTTAATTATTATTGACCAATGAGAGTCGATGGTGTGATCCGAATCACCCTTGACCTTTTCTAGCGGTTTGTTTTCTAGCTATCTCTGTCTATCGGTACTCTAAGCTCTTCTAATGCGTAGTTTGCCTATTTACTGGGTTTTTCTTGGAAATGGCTGTCCTATTACAATGAGAACTTGTTTATCGACTAGGTATTGACATTATATACTTTATACAATAATAATTACCTAGATATTCCCATTACTTTAGGAGTAATAATACAAAATACTGAAACGGCTCACGTCTCGGTAATGCCGCGTTTCAGTGTCTTATTTTTCTAAATAATTTTACACAAAATCTCAAAATCTTTATTTCCTACACATTATTTACCTTAAGACAATTCAATACAATGACAATTAATACTTAAATATGGCAAAATACAATTCATTTAATTTTAAGAAATTCAAACAATGAAAATATAAGACGACATTTAGATCGCGTCGCTAACAGTCATTATAATGATATTAATTCAAAGTGATCGTTACGAGTCATCAAAACTCAATTATATTGAGATGGACACCGACCACGGAATTAATTGTAGTAATTTCGCTTGACCTTCGCTGAAACTGCGATGCGGTTTAACTGAATATTTTCGTTAGTGATGTTATAACCTGACGTAATAATATTTTATTTACTAGCTTTTCGCCTGCGGTTTCACCCAAGCCGCTTCCCTACCCTACCCTACCCTCGCAACTTTCTTAATTTTTTCTTTCATAAGAACCTTCTGACAATAACAAACACAACAAAAAAAGAATTAGCGAAATCGGTCCAGCCGTTCACGCGTGATGGCGTGACCAAGGGAAATAGGAATTCATTTATTTATATATAGATTAAGAATAGGAACATCTCGTGTGGACCAAACGGAGGTCGGTGACATCTTTGGTGTTCTCCATATTCTTTTACGGCTCCGAGACATGGACTCAAAAGAAAGGCGTTTGAAATTTGGTGCGGGAAGAAGATACTGCAGATTCCATGGACATCGGACCAACGCATCCATTCTAAGCTCACGCAAAATCACGAACAGACTTTCGAAGACCTATCTACGAATATTTGAGTACTTCGGCCACATTGCAAGAAAGAGAGGCGACAACCTAGAGAAGTTGTTAATCACGGACGAGGAGGGAAAGAGGCCGAGGAATCGAAGTTCGATGCGTTGGTCTGACTGAATATGCTCTACATTAGACACCTGTGTGTGTGCTGCTATCTACACAGCAGAAGATAGATCCAGATGGCGAGCAATAGTCCGCAAGAAGATACCCACAAAGGTCACGTTCCTCAGCAATGAGGCATACGGTCCAAGTGAAGGTGCAAGTGAATAATCTTCTAGGTGTTTTTTTATGTCAGAAGACAGACAGTTGACAAGCACTTTTCCACTGGCAACTGGTTCACCCACTAGATTTTTGGCTATATAGATTGTAAGCTGTACACGGAACCCTAATAGAACGAGGCCCGAGTTGCACTTGGCCAGTTTAATAGATTGATATGTTTTTACATCGCTACGGAAACTAGGAAGGTAAATTTATCTCAAAAACATTAATTAAAAATTGCTGTTTAAAATATAATCTTAAGGCTAGTGGGTGAATGATGTAAAATAAAGAGTCATGTATCTGTTAATTACTAATAACTACTTCAGAATATTTGATGTCTTCTATTCTAACAGAACTATTTCGTTCTCAGTGACCAAACAGCATAAACCAACCTTAACACACTGTCCGGACAGCTTAATGTCACTCAAATTTTTTTTTTATACAACTTAGTCGGTAAACAAGCATACGGCCCGCCCGATGGTAAGCGGTTACCGTAGACATATGGACGCTTGCAACACAAGAACCATCGCTCCACGTTACCGACCTTTCCCCCCTCCCCTATGAGCTCTGGCGACCTTACTCACGCACAGGAACACAACTTTACACAACATAAAGTTATTTGGCTTCGGTATTCTGTAAGGTGGAGGTACTTCCCCAGTCGAGCTGCTCTTTGAGCGAATAAACGCTATGCTCTACCTCTCTCAAAAAAGTGTAATGTAAGTTTAAAGTGTCGTTATATATGACACCAAGTTCTGGTTCATAGATAAGTATATACATTTGTACAAAGGGCGCGGGTCAACCGCTCGTCTCTGGGATTAGGTGGAACCATGGGGTCGTCATGTAGACCATCTCCAGTTAACACTACTTGTCAGAAAGTGACAAGCTTTTTGTATCCGTGGAGGCTTATATGAATTAAGTTGGCTTAGTTTTAGAGGAAAGTGAGGCCTTTACGGTCAGGGCTTATTTTTTGTAAATACCAAAATCAAATTTTCAACCAAATTCTGTGTTTGTTTTTTTTTATCACAAAATACCCAGCATTTTCACCCGATTTGCAGGATAGAAAGTAGCTTATGACCCTCTCCATAATAGGCTATCTGTGTGACAAATTTTATCGCAATCGGTTCAGAGGTTCAGGCGTGAAAAGATAACTGACAGACATACCTAATTACTCTCGAATCCTATAATATAATAACTATTTTAAATGCGAAAGTGAGTGGTTGTTTTGTTACGCCTTCACGCCTCAACTACTCAACGGATCGTTATGAAATTTGGCATACAGATATTCTATGGTATGGAGAAGGACATAGGCTACTTTTTATCCCGGGAACGCGGGTGAAGCCGCGGGGGACAGCTTGTTTATAATAATCATAGAATTACATTACCATGCAGATAAAGTTACAAGCAATTACCTAGTAGGAAAGCGAATGGAATTCTGTCTGTCTGTATTATGAAAATAGCCAAAGGAATACCCTGGATTTCTTACGGAGATAAACATAGCAAAACGCATTCGAAACTGCGGGGATAGCTAGTCAAATTATGCATACTGAGACATCACAATAAAATTTGTTAACGTTCATAAGTGCTTTATCAGGGCCTAAATTGAATAAATACTTTTTGAATTTTGAATTTGAATTGAATTTAACTCAAAACTTGGCCAGCTGTAATATTATAATTGTAGAATAAATAATTATTTCCGCATAAAAATCATCAACAGTTAATTCAACTGAAATCGACAACCCTAACCTTAAGGTTGTCAACAGCTGTTATATAATACTTCCCATAAGAAGACAGCACACCTGCTTGTTAAATCGCCAGAAAAAAGCATAATATATTCCATAATTATATTATGTTATAACAATAATAACGTATTATTTGTATCATTTTAAAATCATATCTCTGGTTAGATCTAATTGGTATTGTTATTGTATTTTGGTTCATATGTACTTGAATATAGGGTTGTAATTGTACAATTTATTTTTACTGCCTTTTGTAACGTTTAGTTTCTGAATTGAATTTTAATCGTGATTGTACTGCATAGTTTTATTTGACCTTCAAACGCTCACGCTTAGTTTGTACAGTCGATGATAAAAGCTCTTATTAGAGTTGTCAATTAACATCATGTTTTAAAACGTCTAGGTAAGGATCATATTGGCTGAATGACAGAATAAAACTAAAGTAATTTTTAGGTCACATTTTAGTTTTTGAAATTTTATTTTATAGGTGGATTTTTTTAGGGTAATGAAACATACGTTTTAGGTGCAGCGCAGACGACGGACTTTAGTCTGCGACAAACAAAAGTCTGTGTGAAAACAAAGGGTTGTGCGCCGGACTTTTTGCACGTCCCGTGTGCGTTACTGCTTAGAATTGTATATGTTCTATTTTCACAGACTCAAAAGTTCGGTGCGATGCCGTCTGTCGCCTGCGCTGCACCTACGATATGTATATGGGGTGGATACGACAATACGACATTAAATGAAACCACGTAAAGTACTAACTTCGAAATCGCAAAAACAAAATACTGCTTTTCATACATTTTTGCCGAGGAGACATGTACCTTTCGTATGAATAGCAGTATTTTTTTTTGCGATTTCGAAGTTGGTCCCATAGTAAAAGTTGATCGTGTACATGAGTACTTTACGTGGTTTCATTTATGGTCGTATTGTCGTATTCACCCCGTATTTTTTGTAGGTTTTCATCATTATACAAAATGGGGTGAACCCCGCAAGTTTTCAATTACTCCTTATCTTTTAATGAAATGCCAACCTCACTATCTGTCAGTTGATAATTAATTTTATAATTTCCCAAACTTACTACTATCACTTTACAAACTTAAACTTTTGATTCGGCTTAACAGTTAACAAGTGAAACACAAACTTAACTGATATAAGCTCGGAGTGCTCCGGTAACTTGAAGCTAAGTTTTAATCCACAGACTGTTCTACGCGACTGTACTTGATCGACCAACTTAGAAGTCAAGTACAGGCTTATGTAAGTGAGATGACGTACTATATTCACTTTAAAACTTTTTTGTACCTTAACTCTTACACTTAAGGTTCGATTTTAAATGACAGCTTTGTTTTGCATCCGCGGTAATTGTAGAGTAATAAAAAATAGTAATTAGAAACAAATTAAACTTTAATGTCTATGTATTACACGTCATAATGGTTTGTCGCACAATTTTGTCAGGTGTTGAAGTGACAAAGATAATTTTGCGTTTCTATCTTTGTAAAATAGACAAATCAAAAACAATAATGTATTTACTCATGGAACGTTTTAACGGTCAGTTAATTATTGACCACTTTCATTGTTAAATAATATAATAATTAATAAGTACATTACCATTATACTTTTTGGCGTATAAGAATTTCAGAGTAAATTAGTCCTTATTTAATGAACATAAGGTTCATCTGTATTAGTATACAACTAGCCATACATTATTATATTTAAGGACTAAGGTCAGTACTACAGAACGTCCATCAATACATAAGTGACGCTTATAGTTAAGATCTAGATTGAATCATTCGAATTAGGAACCTGGTTGTAACGATTTAAGATTTATTTTCAATTGTATAATACGGATCCTAGTGTTTTAATACGTCACGTCAGCAAAATTAAAATTAAATCGCCACAAAAACAACGGACCAATAAAATTAACCTAAAAATAAATATCTTATGTAAAAATTATAAAAACTAACAATGCATCAATCCAACAAATCGACGTAAGCATTACAAAAACGTACCCGAGACTGCAAACATAAATATGTTTTATAAAAACAAAGCGTGACGTCACGTAGTTTTTTTCTCGGCAACGTGCCTGGTAGTACCATGAGGTATAAGCATCTTCGTGGGGATGTACTTCATGTTTAAAAACAACTTCAAATTGTAATGGCGGTTCTCACTGCTCGGACATTGACAATAATGTCGATTATGCATTATTACAGGACCCAAGCGTGCCTGATGATAAGCAGCTACCTTGGACGCTTGCAACACCAGGGGTATCACTTGCACGTTGCCGACCCTGCAAAAACTCTTCACACCCTTTTTGAAGAGCCCCTGAGAAAACCACGGCGGGCTCATTCCACATCCTGAGCGTCCGCGATAGAAAGCTCCTTTGAAACCACACAGTACTTACTAGACCATTTCGGTTCCAATGTGTGAGGATGGACTCCAAGTCGATGGCGAGAGTTGCGATGGTATATGGTAGCTATGAGCATCAGGTCAAACAACGACGTAAATTACTCATAAATACGATCAACTTTAAAGGTCACACACAAACACACCCCCACACAATTTAAGTATAGAATTCTGTAGATAAAATTTTATCCACATTCGGACGATTCGACGCGGGCAAGTGTGCGAGCTTTCATAAGATTTCATATATAGAATTATAAAATTCGTTTCATTCGATGCATTCGACGCGTTCGGCTCGGATAAGTGTGCGTTCACCTTTACTATGGGACCAAGTTGATGTTGGTCCCATTGTAAAAATTAATCGTATTTATGAGTACTTTACGTGGTTTCATTTATTGTCGTATCCACACATATTGTCGTATACATATATAGTAATTAAAACATAATATACACCGCAGTGGGCACTCGTGGTGGAGTATCTGCCCATTCCCTTTCACCCTCGGATAATTTGTGTGCAGGAGGCATTTGTTCCCACAAATGCCTCCTGCACACAAATTATAGGCCGAAGATCATGATGATACTTTTTATCATGGAAAAATTATCTCTCGGGATCGCGAGATGTTAAAATACTAAATACATATTTTAATCGAGAAACAATTTCTATAGTGTATTTTAATTGGCAAATGCAAAGCTATAGGTTTAAAAAGCCATACAAACATACATGTACATATAGACACACACCCGCTCACACCACACACGCTGACACCACGCAAGCTCACACCAACCTCTACATCTACACACTACACATAATTATATTCTTGTTTTTTATTTAATGCCATACATAATACAGTATTAATGTGACTGCTTTAAACAATGTTAAAAAATCAAAATTTAAATCCGTAATTGGCTGTAAGTGTTGTAATTAAGTGTGTAAAATTTTTGTTACTAAGAGCTTTGGATTTTGTCTTAATAAAAATAAAAATAAAATAAAAAATAGAGGCATAATGGATATTAGGCTACGGTATTTAACTCGTAAAATTGCCTCTCCTTCTCTCCACAATATGATTCATAAAATTCAACGACCCGCCATTGTAACAACTTCTCAGTCCATTGCCAATTGTTATTTTGTTCAAATTATTCACTATTTTTTGTGCGTATTTTTGCTTGCAAAATTTACCTCCGCCACAACACAACTATACATAATACATCTTACTATTAATGTTAGTTACTTCCATTTTTAGTATTTATATACTGAGCTTATATGAAAATATTTTCAATAAAAACATTAAATGCAAAGTCTAGCTAGCTAGTAGTACCCAACTGATATGGCTTACCGATGAACCTGTGCAGAAGATACATTTTCAAAGCGCGGGAAATGCTATTGGTCGGCAGTTGCCGCCATGTGTGCGGAGGGGCGTCACTTGCGAGTGAGACGGAACTAACAGCTGCACTGTATTGTATTATGAACCATATATTAGTGATCTTAGGTTGATTGTAGCATTCTTTCGTTAATCTTCGGGCCATACTTTCTTTTCTGTGCGAACGAAGATTCGCGACGCGCCTTATCAGTTGGGTACTACTGTAGTTGCGTTAGCATGACATTTTATCCGCAAAATCATAGATTTACAAATTAAAATAAAAAACTGGGACCTTTTTGTTTGGGATTGCAGTAAATCTTGTAAAAAAAATTGCACTGTACCTGTCCCAAACAATTTTTCTTTTCATTATAATCAATCTTACCTACTGTCTTATTAACATACATTATACCTACCTAACACACCTCAATATAGATTGTAGGTAAACTTGATAAAAACTTCTTACATCATCTCAATTTGAACTTATCGGTTGCGATTAGGGTTTCGTTCCCGGGTCCCGGGAATCGGGAATTCCCGGGAAATACGTCGTTCCCGAAGTCGGTTTTTTTTTTGCAATTTCCCGGGAATTCCCGGGAATTTCTTTATGAGAATGAATGCTCTAAAACACTGCAAATATTGGTCAAAATTAACGAAAAACCTTTGAAACACAAGGATTTTGCTGTCGATATTGAAACAAATGTCGATATCCACCGAAATCGAACGAACTGACCTACAAGCTTATGAGAAATCGCTGAAAGGAACTGTAGGAAGTATGTATTTGTGGAGATAACGTTTTTTTCTTAGAAAAATTTCAAGTTCTCCGAAAATACCCATCAAAGCATATTTGTTTGTAACATGTTTGTAACCTATCAGAAGTCAAGTAAAATACGTAATTTTATTTAATTACCTATTTGTGTCTCACACACAAACATAGAAAATTATAAATAATCATATCAAACTATAGGTTAGTTAACACAAACATAGTTACTATGGGTAGTTTATAAACTGCCGATTTTAGAGAAGATCTCCCCCTTTAACTTCCACTTCGAACGATTTTGGGCCGCTTGCATCCAGCGGCGCCCAGTGACTCTGCAGGTCGTCGATGCGTCTGGTGGTCGTCCCTAACGGCGCATTCCTGTACGTGGTCGCCACTCGCATCATCTTCGAGCGATGTGGCCTGCCCATTGCTATCACATCAGCTTACTATCACTAAGAGCTATATCGGTAATTGTTTTTGTCCTACGAATGTCGTCGTTTCCCTGTCTCGTATAGAAATTCCGAGCATAGTTCGTTCCTTGTGAATAGTAAATTTTTTTTTCAACACATGCTCTTAATTTCACATTTATTGCACCGTTTTTAGTATCATAATGTAGCTTATGACGCACTTGTGCTTTTTAATTTACATTACCGCACAGTTTTATGATAGGTATAATCCCGATTATGTTAAGTTTGTAACTCAATGCTATTGATATGTGTGTAGACGAAGCATTCTTAATTTAAACGGTTAAAACAGTTTTGCTGTCAAAAAAAGAACTTGCGCGCCATATTTGTTGACGTTCTCATTGATTATTATCAAAAAATCCAGTGAAAAAAATACAAGTTTGTTTTTTTTCCTCACAAGTGTGTTAAAAAACGTCGTATGACACGCGTGTACATTGATCATTACACTCTCGGGTTCCTTTGCTTAATAGGTACCGTCTCGTGTGATTACCAACTTTGCACACGTCTCATAATGTACTATTATTTACTTCTGAGACAAATAAATTACTAATTTAATTAAATTACGTGGTTTACTTGACTTTATATACGTTAAAATAACAAAACTAACAACTTTTAAAATTTCCCGGGAATTCCCGGGAAGTAATTTTTTTCATTCCCGGGTCCCGGGAATGGAAAAAGGTCGGGAAAAACGAAACCCTAGTTGCGATACACCTTTCCAACGTATTTATTCTCATAAGTATAAAGACCAGTTTGCAATATTTCAAATAATCTATTATTGAAGAGTCGGAGTCACCGACCCAACTCCATTTAGGTGAGAAAAAATATAGATTCAATATACCTACATATATCCTACATTTCAGGACACATGATGTCGCAGGCTATGTGTAAACTTTGACATACATCTAACATCCTATAGATTAATAAAACAATATTTATTACATAAATTGAAAGTATAAACTATGATAGATTTATTCAAAAAGCGAATGCACTGTTATAATATTTTACATAAATAAATATTGATATTACATTTTTGACAACAATTTGTCATCGTTTTGTAATGGTATAAATTATAGTGAAACATAATTTCTCCTAGCAGAATAATGTCTATACTTGAAAGGAAATCTCCACTACGTTTAAGACTGTACCATTACATTTTAGAAAATAAACAGTCGTAGGTATTATGTTTATTTAGTACATACAAAAAAAGCTTGCCAAAAATAAAAAAGGTAGGTATATCATATTCATGCATATCGATTAGAGAAGAAAGATTATCTTAATAAAGTTAAATATAAAAAGGTTTTTTTTTTTTGGAATGTTGTCAAGAGTTTTTTGGTTTGTATATTAGCTCTCGACAACCCTATTGATTATATAAGGCACTGATCTCTACGAAATAGGGTTAACACAGGACATAACTAGTAAGTAATCTCTGTGGTGCCCAGACTATTGATGACCACATGTGTTATTGACACGGAAGGGCATTTGACAACTATAGGGCCAAAGATGAAAGGGAAAAATATGAAGAGACTGTTTTTTTTTTAAAACAGTTAAGTTTTGGGCTCTAAGTATGCTCTAAAATATTTTTCTTCGTGTATGTGGTAATGTTTAGCAACATTGCCTGTTTTTAGGGTTCCGTAGCCAAATGGCAAAAAACGGAACCCTTATAGATTCGTCATGTCTGTCTGTCCGTGTATGTCACAGCCATTTATTTCCGAAACTATAAGAACTATAATGTTGAAACTTGGTAAGTAGATGTATTCTGTGAACCGCATTAAGATTTTTACACAAAAATAGAAAAAAAACAATAAATTTTGGGGGTTCCCCATACTTAGAACTGAAACTCAATTTTTTTTTTTTCATCAAACCCATAAGTGTGGGGTGTCTATGGATAGGTCTTCAAAAATTATATTGAGGTTTCTAATATCATTTTTTTCTAAACTGATTAGTTTGCGCGAGAGACACTTCCAAAGTGGTAAAATGTGTGTCCCCCCCCCTGTAACTTCTAAAATAAGAGAATGATTAATCTATAAAAAATATATGATGTACATTACGGTGCAAACTTCCACTGAAAATTGGTTTGAACGAGATCTAGTAAGTAGTTTTTTTTTAATAGGTCTTAAATTGAAATTAATATTAAATACTCAGGTCTATACTACCATTTACTTATATACCTACAGGTTTGTACGGAACCCTCGGTGCGCGAGTCTGACTCGCACTTGGCCGGTTTTTTATAATGATATCTTACAAAATACAGGCAATTTTATGAGCGATAATTTATTTCATCATCGTCATCAGCCTATAATGTCCCACTGCTGAGCATAGGTCTCCTTTCACAAATCAGGGTGAAAGGGAATGGGCAGATACTCCACCACGTGTGCCCACTGCGGATCGGTGGGGGTCAACCTACTGCTGGAGTTGTCAACCCGCTTAGGAGGCCTCCAACTAGCTTAACGACTATCACAATTAAGTGATAACCTTGACCAACGGCTTTACATGCCTTCCGAAGCAAGGAAACGCTCCAGGTACCGACCATGACGGTGGTCGATTAAAAACGGATAATCTTGCCACACTACGAGCGTATTAATATTTAAATTAATTATTTATTTATTTATAGGCCATAAATACTAACATCGTTGGATTAAAATAGCCTTTACGCCCATGACATTAATGACCATCACCTCCAATGAAACATTTAAATTGTTCCACAATTGATATTAAATTCAGCCTTTATTGAGGTAACCTAAGAAAGTAGAACAAACGCACAACGTCCTAAATCGTTATTTAACCGTAACATTACGAGTGATTTGTAAAAAACCTGCCGTCCTCGGTACGTATTGAGCTAGCATTTTTTTGTTAAAGCTACGCATCTGACTTATTTATACTCTAATATTTGTACCTGGAAGGTATATTAATAACTAGCTGTCCACCGCGGTTTCACCCGCGTTCCTGGGATAAAAATAAATCTTTAAACTCGGGGTTAATGTAGCTTCCTATAAGAGAAAGATTTTTACGAATCTGACTGGTATTTCCAAAGATTAGCGCATTTAAACAAACAAATAACTCTTCAGCTTTATTATATTAGTAATACTTTACTATATCGTACTACATACTGTATTTGTATACTCTGAGCTATAATTATAATAATACGTTTATTTCAGGCCATACAATCCATTATATAATAATAGGGACGATCATTATTATTATTAGATGGGGCGTATATTAGATGGCTATCTATTAAAATGCTATTATTAATAATAGTTTGTTGATCGTGCGAGCCAAGAGCTCACCAAGAGTTTGTAGAATTATAGGGATTTCCCAAGTAACCGAGGGCCTAGTTGTCACGATGTTTACATCTAACTTACTTACTTACTTATATTATATCGACAAGAATTTGTTAAAAAACACGTGATATTTCGATTTGAAATGTCAATCTCATACAAAGGTTGATCGTTTACTAACAATGAAGATTGTCGACAACCATCTTGTCTAGGGGGGCTGATATGACGGTTACCCTATTCTAGAAGCCAAAACTTTTTTGTGTTAAAAGTGATATGGGAACGAGTGATAGCCCTACTAGTACTCCCTTAAAAAATGCAAACAAAATACGTCCCTCCTGATGGTAAGCGGGTGCCATAGCCTATTGATCCTTGCAACAACATAAGTATCATACGCGCGCTACCAACCTTGCAAAGATCTTTTCCCATCCTTTTTGAAGAACCTTTTTTAAGAGAGGTAATACCGTTTATTCGCTCAAAGAACCTTACAGAATACCGCAGCCAAATAACTTTAAGTTGAGTTCCTGCGCATGAGTAAGGTCTCCAGAGGTCATTGGGGAAGGGTCGGTAACGCGTGAGTGATGCCTCATGTGGTGCTACCGTCCATATGGCTACGTAAACCGCTTACCAACAGACGGGCCGAATGACGGGACTCATTGCACAACCTGAGCAATTTACAAACATCACTATATTAATTTTACCATCCTATATTATTATCACAAAATTAACCCATTATCCTAAATCACAAACGGAGGTTCATATCTAAAAGACAATTGTGTCTCTAAGACATGTCTGTCTACTCTAAGTACGGTGGGTAGACAGCTACACGATACAACACTACGTAATGTCGCGTCTGTCACGTTAATAGGAAGATAGGCGTTGAGCAATAGCCGGCCCATCACTAGGGATGGGCCGTGGTCTAATCTATCGACAAAGGTTAAGGGCGATCACCGATTACTTTACAGAAGAGAGAGATAACATGCCACTCCCCTGCAACCACCACATAGACCACCGCGAGACCTTCTCCAATGTCAGGTGTCGCCTTGAAAAAGGCGGTGGGCCTACCAGACCCCGCGTGAAGAATAATATGTAATATGGATAGCACTAATCGTCAAGTTACATTTTATCGACAATATATATATATATAAATGAATCCCTATCTCCCTTGGTCACGCCATCACGCGTGAACGGCTGGACCGATTTCGCTAATTATTTTTTTGTTGTGTTTTTATTGTCTTATGAAAGAAAAAATTTAGAAAGTTGCGAGGGTAGGGTTGTAGGGTAGGGTAGGGTAGTACGGTAGGGTAGGGTAGCACTAATAACCACGTAGACACTTTTTGCAGTGTGGTATGCGTTCAGGCATTTCCCAGCCTTAAAAAAAAAAAAAAGGTTAGGGTAGGGTAGGGTAGGGTATAGGTTAGTAGGACACCACGCGAACGAAGTCGTGCCGGGCGGCTAGTTCTATATAAATTAGGTATCACATCGACAGTCTACCGGCCGTATTGGAGGAGCACTATGATTTCGGCTCATAGCACAAACGTGTTGTGAATACTAGCCCGCGCCAAACGTACCGTTAACGTGATATAACACTTACAATCGAAAGTGAACACCGCTGAGCAACGCGTTTACTTACATTTAGGGGCCCTTAGTATGTCTGGGGAACCCCTATTTGTCTTATTAATTACTGAATATCCTTACTATTTACTGTATCCTTACTATCTATCCAATGTGAATGTAGCCGGGCAAAAGGTAGATAATTGTCTGTTATTTATATTATTACTTGGAATTTTCATGTTTCAGTAACTTTCTGGCGTGTATTTAAGGGTTCTAATCTGGAGGCAAACAACAATTTAATATTCTGTCCTTATTTTATGTATGTCTGATTTCAAACTTTCTCTTTATCTATTACTGCAGATTATAAAATATAGTTTAGCCGGTAATGTGGTTATACCATCGACTTGGCAGTGTGCTTGTTTTCCGATAAAGTACAAAAACTTTTTTTTTGGCATTGTTCCAGTAAAAATCTGGTATTTTAATTAATCAAACAGTTAACGGCTTACTTTACTACGACGCAGCTGCTTCAAAGTTACAAAAAAATAAAATCTTCCTATTTATTATATAACCTACGGAACCAACAAGGCTCTAGAAAAAATATTCGTACATGACATTTTTTATATTCCGAATATGTGCGAATAATCGCGACGATAAATCGCGTCGTTAGAATACCGAATTTGTGTTCGCGTTACCCAATTTACATTTGCTATTTACCCACTTGCCTAACATTGAATTACTTGGTTTGTAGTTATAAGATACACATACGAACTTACGTATGCTTGTCCTGCCACGCCTCCAGTGATTGCATATTAAACCTTGTTTGAAATTAACGAAAATATATAATGTACGGTAACATAAGAAGAAGAAAAATATATTATTTATTTAATTTTATTGACCTAATAAACATAAGAAGAAGAAAAATATATTATTTATTTTTGACGTTTTTCAACAATTTAAGAGTGGGAGAGCATAGTGTGTATTCGCTCAAAGAGCAGCTCGACTGGGGAAGTTCCTCCACCTTACAGAATACCGCAGACAAATAACTTTATGTTGTGTAAAGTTGTGTTCCTGCGCGTCAGTAAGGTCGCCAGAGCTCATGTGAAAGGTCGGTAACGCGTGAGCGATGCTTCGTGTGTTGCAAGCGTCCATAAGGCTACGGTAACCGCTTACCACCAGGGAGGCCGTATGATTGTTTACCGATATAGTAGTTTAAAAAAAAATGGCATTTTTAATAAATTAAAATAACAGTTTCTAAAAAGTCAAAAATAAAAACAAACAAAATAATGTCAATTGTTAGTTTTCCTTTTGCAAATTTTTCCGAAAAACTTTGTCAACTCTAGATTTTTGATTTAAAAATATCATTTTACGATTAACGTAAAACTAAATAGGGTAGCTACTTATCTAATGTAGATCTCATTTCCTTCCGAAACAATACACTTTATTTCCTACGTGAAATCGATTGTCGTCACGCTGCTCGCACAATAGAGTCGATGTTCCATCGTTACGATTTTTATGTAAATAAATAATATATAAATAAAACAACAAAATTCTAAATCATTTATTCAAATAAACCTTCGCAGACACTTATGAAAAGTCTGACTCTAAAACTCTAATACCAGTTCGGAAGGTTGCATTTGCTGAGAAGAGGCGGCAATAAACTCAGCAATTACTCTTTTCAAAACAAGCTTAGTTCAATTCATCTATACTTATAATATAATATTATAAAGAGGAAAGATTTGATTGTTTTTTTTTGTTTGCATCCGATTTGAAAAATACTGAAACTACTGACCCGATTTGAAAAATTCTTTCACTGTTGGGAAGCTACACTATCCCTGGATGACATAGACTACTTTTTATAACGGGAACGCGGGTGAAACCGCGCGAGACAGCTAGTTACATAATACTTACATTCTAATCGCACTGAAAACAATTGCGCGCCCTGGCGCGGCGGCAAAATTACAAAGTAGACTGAATAAATAATTTCATAAGTAAATAAATAGGAAACCCAGCCCTGGCTGATTCAGCTTACAGTTCCTGGCTGATTGATTCAAAGTCAATGTCATTTATTTACAGTCCCACGAAGGCACGCATGAAGGTGAAAGCTACTGAAGTTACCATAGAGATTGACAGAGAGAACGAACCATCAATGAGGTGAAGTTGAAGAATATGTTCCTGTTGTAAGGTGGGGGAAATTCGTCGAAGGTAAAATAAGAGTTGAAAGTATGGATCTTCCGCTGGAACTCGGGCAATATAGCAGGGCGGACAATAATAAAAAAAACAATTGAAAACTTATGTTCGTCCTTTTTGGAGTAGACTTGCGAACTAGTGCGAAGTGCCATATAGTATTAAATAAAATAAAAAGATTACCGAGAAAACGTTAACGACACAATCATGGTGCGTCCATGCTTGGCGAACCGAGCACAAGCCGAGCCTCGAACGAGCACACTGCGAGCACGATTCGCGTAGCGTGGACGGGCTTGCGAGCCTAGACGAACGCGATTGTCAGCTATTTCACGAACAAAGGGATTCGCATCGTGCTCGTTGTAGGCTCGTTGTAGGTTCGTGCGTGGCTCGGCTCTTGCTAGATTCGCGTAGCATGGATGCACCAAATAACCTAACCTAACAAAACCAAGTTACAAACTGTTTGTTTTTTTACATACCTACTTATTTTTTTAAATCAGTCAAAATATTTTAAGCATTGACTTTTATGACTGATCATCACTGATTTTTAGATTATTATTTCATATAGTTACTTTTCATTTCCTTTCGATAGTGAAACTAATAGTCGTCACGGTGCACGAACAATCGAGCCAACTTGCACGTTCAATTTCGTTATTGACCTGCAAGAAACAACAAAGGGGAAAGCCTTTTTGATGATTATGTGTTCAATTTCGGGATTGGAAAAAAAAAATGTCTTTCGACGTCACAGTAATATGGGGCGTAAGACGGGCGCAAGAAATTTTCTTTTTTTTCTTTAAGTATTTTTTTTCTAAAAGACCGGTTACACAAAACAGAATTGGATAGATATGGCAGTAGTACGTACACATCCAATTAGTCGAAAAATAGCTCGTAGCGGCCATCTCACCTTGCGACCTTGCCTCCACTGCATTTGTCCACTGCAAACAAATAAAAATTTACATTGCAAAGCAACTGACGCCAAAACTATAGATTTACAACCTTATGCCTTCGTAATTAGGACAGTGGAGTCGTATATGATAATTAATGATTATAAACAAATGTCTCATTGTTTTCAAATTGCATGTGTGGAAGGAAAACTCGATGGAAGCTAGCTCAGTCGTCCCGCGTCGGCTCTACGGAGCAGACCTTTGCGCGGTTTTAGTCCCCGACACAAAGAAACGCCGAGCTGTAATCGCCGCGAGTGTTCCAAAACTGTGTTTGAATTTTTTTGTTTATTTTTTAATCTGTGGTCTGTGCAAGGATTTCTCTGTACGCGCAAAAAGGTTGGTTACACTTTTTATTTGAATATGGAACTTACGTAAAATTTGTTTGTATCATTGCGTTCTATGATTGAATAATGAGTTGGATATTTACAATAATAGAGTTTTTTTTTCATTAAAACAGTTATTCGTAATGATGTCGTTGCAATTATCAATTCTTGTTTTTTATGCGACTAGTACCTTTTAATTGTTTTTCCTTGAACGTTCATTATTATAATTTGTTGACCCTACATTGTTATGGAAATTAATATTCATTTTAAAGGTCGCTCTATGTGACTTGCAAATAAAGATGCTTTTTTAATTACATTTTATTGCAATTTAAGATGCGCTATTAATATGTTAATATCTTGTTTTACTTCTTATATTTTTTTGAATATTTTTAATTTTAAAGGATTTGTTTAGTTCACGATTTTATTTTAATCTTGGATCTAATAGATTTAGATTTTCTTAGATTTAGTTAGATCTTCGACAAAATTTCTTCAACTGCATAAGAATTATATCTGTTACTACTACAGAGAATAAAATAAAGCTAAGATAATAATTTACCTGTACTAATACAGGTAAATTATTTAATATAACTTAGATTTTTTTTTACAAAGATTATTCAAGTTTTTTTTTAATAATATATCATAGATAACCTACCTACTAAACTATTGTTTATGACAATCATTTTGTAAAACCCAGTGTGGTGATAGCATATTTATAAAATCTACATTAAACATACTTATCCAATGTTTCAATGAAAATGTATAATAATTTTAACAAAACTATTTTTTGGCCGCAGTCGAGCTGAAAAACTGGCAGCTATTTTATTATTGTCTTACGTCATATTCAATTCTGGAATCAGTTTTAACAATTTGAAAAAAGAACTCAATAACATTCAATTAATAGTACCTTTGATTAAGGATACATCCAGATTGAGTGTCGAAGCTGAGCACGCGTCTTTTTCGTTTTCTTTCTTTTCGTTTTGATTTAGCCCCTAACAGTTAGAGGCTAAATCAAATAAAAATAAATAAAATTGCAAAATAATGTTTAATATTAAAATTTCCCCCGATTTTAATTGGAATATTTCAACAAATGCTATCATTATGAACGTCACTATGACAAGCAGGATGACGCAAAGGGAGCGTAAAACGTAGCTGTTACGCGCAGCAGCCTATAAAAGTTGGCCTGTTTTATATATTCGTGTAGTATGGCGACGTTCTTTCTAGGTATATTTCTATGAATCGTACATACAAGTCTTACACGATACATCATTTGAACACAAAAGGGATAAGAAACCTTTTAACTGCGAAAAGAAAATAGAAAAACGCATAGACAAGAGAAACCTATCATCCATTGTTTACTTCGATACAAACAAACATTTGCACAAAATTGGTTTCGGTTTACAAACATTGGAACCAATAGGACCAATAGTTACATATTGTTTGCTCTGTGGCTTCGATAAATCAACACTATTGTCTTCTTTCTATTTGTTTTTGTTTGTCGGCGAAATTTTGATGTATGTGTTCACTTTTTGCGGTGAGTCACTTTGTTTGCACGTAACACTTCTATCTCTTGAGAAATATCTTCTGGTGCTTCCATGCTTGCCGAACCGAGCACGAGCCGAGCCACGAACCAGCACACTACGATCACGATTCGCGTAGCGGGACGGGCTTGCGAGCCTCGAACGAGCGCGATTGACAGTTTTTTCACGAACAAAGGGATTCGCATCGTGCTCGTTGTAGGTTCGTTCGTGGCTCGGCTCGTGCTCGACTCGCGTAGCATGGACGCACCATTAAGTTTGTGTCTTGATACCTTTGCCTACATTACACATTTCAAGGTAGGTCAATGGTCAAAAAGAAGCCGAGACAAAAAAAAACATATTTGAAAATGGAACTAGAATTATTCCCCTCAAGGAGTTTGAAGACTTTGATTGAGGAAATACTTATGACTAGAGTGGACACTACTTACATGAAAATCTGAGTCCGTGGAGGCCGAGAGCTTACTAATTTATCGCGAAATATCGAAACGCCTGCCCCCCTAAAAAGGAAGGTTTCGCCGAATCGGATTGAGTTCCCATTATGAATTCTCAATTAGTTCTTTCTTACGACTTAAAAATGAATAAAACTTAAACTAAACTAAAAATTAAACTACGGTTTTTTATTTTTGGTGTTGTAAAATTATTATCAAATAAGAATCTGCTAATGAATTGAATTGCGTGAAATGGGTGTCTATTTTACCAAAATTTTGAGGAATTGCGACAGATCTACTGGGAATTCGGGAAATGAATTCCTTTCAGCATATTTCGCAACTGTTCCTTTTTAACCCCGCTGGTTGAAGCATCTCGATGCGTAAACGCTATACCTCGGTCGGAGAATTAGCATTGCATTCCAGCATGCTAATGCCGCCAGCATTCTGGGAACATTATCATCGGACATCGACTTTTTGATCATTTTGAAATTTTTGATGCGATCTTACCTGTCACGCAGTACTTTTTACGTCTATATGTCTGTCAAGTAAATGAGCCAAATTTTTATTAAAACTGTCAACTCTGATAAAATGAATGCAATGTCTCCGTAATTTTTAAAAAATGGTTTCATCATAGAAGTTGACAATTCTGTTTTTTTATTATCTCGATTCTTGCTATCACAATATAAGTAGGTAACAGATTTGTAAACAACACTTGCCTAGGTAGAATTAAAAGTAGATTATTAGTCACAGCTGACCCTGAACCGGAGAGCGGCTGTTCAGAATACGGAAGGCTAAGGAGCAGTGAAACAGTGAACAGTGAAGTAATGCTGCACTTCAGATACCAAAGGTCAAAGGTCATAAGTATTAGGTACGTCACTGTCATAGGTAAAAAAAATGAAGTCGTCAGTTGTCTGTGCTGCACCTTATACCTACTTCAGTTGAGTTTTTTAACTCCACTTCGAAAGCTGCACTTGAGAGCCATTACCGTTGTAGACTTTGTTTGCTTACCACCTTCGACCACATAACTTACCGCGGTGACTGAAAAAAAAAAGGTTTGTAACAACCACGGAACTCTAAAACCTACCTTCCTTAATTCGATTGAA
The DNA here is from genome assembly GCA_947623365.1 of Achlya flavicornis. Classification (NCBI taxonomy): domain Eukaryota; kingdom Metazoa; phylum Arthropoda; class Insecta; order Lepidoptera; family Drepanidae; genus Achlya; species Achlya flavicornis. The sequence goes on along the minus strand of OX392483.1, from coordinate 1,609,489 downwards.
GTTTAATTACGATTTCTTCAATACATTTCTCTTTCTTAAGATATTTAGGTTGGTTTTTTTTAATAGAAAATTGTATTGGCTTTTTGATTATTGCTACATTTCAATTAATGAAATGAAATAACTTGAAATGAAATAAATTATTCATTCATAGGCCTTCATAAGCTCTTAAGAATTGTCAGAATCTAATGCACGGTTTGGAAGATTGCTTTTGCTGAGCCGGCAATAGACTCAGCAATTACTGTTAAAAAATATCTTTTTATTACATTAAACAATGTGTCGTCCAAGAGTTCGTTATCGCCTGTTCCCTTGACTTGCGGTAAAAAAATTACAATATTGTTTTCCTCGCCTGCGTGGATCGTCAAACAGTCAAAGGAAAGTTGGGAAGGTCAATGTAAAATTGCAGTAGCGATCTTAATATAGAAGTGTATACTCAATCCTTAAAGAACCGATAGTCCTAAAAAGCGAATTATTTAGTAATAATTTGTTAAAGCTAGTGCTTTAGCCCATGGTTTCACCCTGTAGTAGCTTCTGTCTTCCCCTCCAGCTCCCTGGCTAAGGGACAATTATATGAATTGGTACACATTTGTATATTTGTGACAAGAATATCATCAGCCTATCATTATAAGCTGATGATATTTTTTGGGACATTTCACACTGCTGAGCACAGGCCTCCTTTCACAAATGAGGGTGAAAGGACTGGGCGATATTCCACCACGCGTGCCCACTGCGGATTGGTGGAGGTAAGCTAGTGGTCAACCTACTGTTGGAATTTTTCAAGCCGCCTAGGAGGCATCCAACTAGCTTAACGACTATCACAATTAAGTGATAACCGGAACCAACGGCTTTACGTGCCTTCCGAAGCACGGAAACGCTCGATTTGAAATACCACTAGGCCGTCACCCATCCAGGTACCGACCACGACAGACGTAGCTTAACATTGCGAACGGCTAATCATGCTACACCACGAGCGCTTCAAAATGCTTCTTTAAAATATTAAATGTTAGGAATTAGAATAGTAGAATTTTCATCGATCGAACTCAACATTACATTTTGATGTCACCAAATATTGCAATTGTTATACCGACGTTCAACTTGTCAGTTATTAGTTATATGATTTGCAAATGAACTAGTTACCAGTTTACAATGCATATTTCGATGATTGGATGTCAAATCTAGACATATGTTTACACTAGCTTCTGCCCACGGCTTCGCCCACGTTGCCTAAAGGAAACAAATGACATATTTTTCTACAACAATAAAACAAAACAAAACAACTTCATCCCACTTCAAGGGTTGAATTATTTAAAACGCTGAGACATGAATAAATTAATTTTAAATCTTCAGCCTAAACACAAAATTTGAAGATCCTAATTTCAAAACTGTCGGACTTTCATACAAACTTTCATCCCCTATTTTACCCCATTAGGGGTGGAATTTCGAAAAGTATACCCTCTTCACAAAGAATATACCCTCTAAATGTCATGTCTGTAGGGCCAGTGGTTTAGGCTGTGCGTTGATATATCAGTCGGTCAGTCAGTCAGACTTTATTCACACACGTGAAATGTATTTATTCACGTACAAACATACGAGAACTTTAAACTTAATGTACATTAAGTTAAAGCTCCTTTTTGCGAGCAGCTATGTAAAAAATAAACAACAAATGAAAAATCATTTACCAATACCACAACGTATTTCTTTATTCACATTAAACTCAGAGCGTCATTCCGTAAATCTGAAATCCCAATTTTTTGTTCTTTGACCTTATGCTTAACAAAAGCACGTTAATGCTCTTCCGCGCCCGATTGTACCTATTTTTTTCAAGTCTACTCACTTACACAATATAATATTTGACATTGAAATGTGTTGTGTACACAGTTCTAAAGTCCCCGTCATGAGAAACTATAAATTTTGTAAACAAGTGTTCAGGAGTTCACAACATTTGGACCAACAAAAAAAATGAATTTGTTTAAGATTTAATAAATTATTAAGTAACAAATATTAATTAACATAGGTATATTATTTAACAAACAACTCTTTCTTTTTACTTATTATATATTTTAGATAAATTGTATTACGCACCTTTTGACGTTTTTTTCGTGGCGAATTTATTTCCTTAGATGTACTGGCTACTGGCTCCATTATACGTAATAACAAATAAAATTAACGCAACAATTAAAGTAACAACAATAAAAAAGTGATAACGAAACAATAACAAAATTAACAATAACAACCAGATCCGCGATATATGCAAAGCAATGAAACAAACTCGTACGCATTCGAAACTCGAATGACGCGTTTATTTCAAAATGGCGTCCCGATAGTTTACAATCCCTGCGACGGACGCGTTCCGGTACCAAGAAACACAAACGATAGGGCTTTGCGTCGTTAAAATATGATCCGACTAAATTAAATAGGTTGTTACTTTCATATAACCCGTCTATATTTCATGTCGATTGAATATGGTCAATTTATTATTATCTCGCAGTATAAAATGTTTACTTAGTAAAAGATGTTTGTTTACATAATTTATAGCTTCTCATGACGGGGACTTTAGGTTGCAAATTCGGTAGAGTATTTACCATTTAACGTAATAGAGTAAGAGCCCGTGAACCCCAGACCTTCGTTATTTTATAAAAGCTGAAAGTTTTTCAGCGCATGCTCCCAACACAGGTGAGAACGATGGCAGATTCTGAAGTTTGGGTTACCGTGGCTTTGGCAGGTAAACGGTACTAAAGGTGTGTAAAATACCGATCTAAATTCATCAAATAATAGTGTGATATTTTGGTATTACCTTCAGAATATTATTAAAAATCACGCAATTCATTGTCAGACACTTAACATCGTGGCAGCCCCTTGCCAGACACCCTTAATGTTCATGAAATTATACTTCTACTTACGTTATAGTATAAGTATAGTTACTGTACATGCGCAGTAGAAATAATAACTGCGCGAAAGACCTAACTCGCCATCTCACTCGCACCCAACCATGTATATGACTACAATACGGGCGCCACCAGGAAAGTGCAAGGTAGCCTTATTTTACTCCCCTTATTGTAGATATTCCCCCTTTTTTAAACAAAAACAATATGTATTCAAATTGGTCAAGCCCACAGACATCAATCTAAATAGATAACGCAAGTGCATCCGTATGAAAACCAAGCGTTTCCCTTTTTTTGTACCTACCACAAGATTGATTTAGTTAGGCTGGCATTCGATTTTTAACGTGAAATTGAAGCTATCCTATTTGTCAGCTAAACATATCACTCGCTACACATCTCTGGTGGACATGCATCCTTATGCGAGTTCCCTGTCCGCGCGAAACAATTTCAAAAGAAGAACATTGCGCCCCATTTTTGCACAGATTTTGACACGCGAAGTATATACACTCGCGGCATCTATTTAGATGTTTATCTATGGTCAAGCCGTTTTTAGGGTTCCGTAGCCAAATGGCAAAAAACGGAACCCTTATAGATTCGTCATGTCTGTCTGTCTGTCTGTCTGTCTGTCTGTCTGTCTGTCTGTCTGTCTGTCTGTCTGTCCGTGTATGTCACAGCCATTTATTTCCGAAACTATAAGAACTATAATGTTGAAACTTGGTAAGTAGATGTATTCTGTGAACCGCATTAAGATTTTTACACAAAAATAGAAAAAAAACAATAAATTTTGGGGGTTCCCCATACTTAGAACTGAAACTCAAATTTTTTTTTTTCATCAAACCCATAAGTGTGGGGTGTCTATGGATAGGTCTTCAAAAATGATATTGAGGTTTCTAATATCATTTTTTTCTAAACTGAATAGTTTGCGCGAGAGACACTTCCAAAGTGGTAAAATGTGTGTCCCCCCCCCTGTAACTTCTAAAATAAGAGAATGATAAATCTATAAAAAATATATGATGTACATTACGGTGCAAACTTCCACTGAAAATTGGTTTGAACGAGATCTAGTAAGTAGTTTTTTTTTAATAGGTCATAAATTGAAATTAATATCAAATACTCAGGTCTATACTACCATTTACTTATATACCTACAGGTTTGTACGGAACCCTCGGTGCGCGAGTCTGACTCGCACTTGGCCGGTTTTTTTTATGTTTAGCGAGACTAACAAACAGCAATTAGCTTTTATATAAGATAGTTTTTCTTTGTTTTTACTGTGTATAGGCCTGTGTTTGACCACAATCTCACCATGATAAGTGATGATGTGGCCGAAGGTGGTAAGCACACAAAGCCTAGAAGGAACTGGCTCTCAAGTGCAGCTGTCGGAACACACTGATAGGTGCTTGGCGACAGATTTTCAACTGGAGGTTAGTAGCCAGCCAGATAATTTTAGTAAATATTAAGAAATTATATATTCAAACCATACCTTTTAACTCTATTGAAGTCAGATGCGATACTGTACCTGCCTCGTTAACCCAAATGCCACGCTTTGCCTCACGTACGAGGCAGCCTTAAGGCACGCGACGGCCTCTGCTTAATTGCACCTTATTACATAACATGCAAACGTTGCTAATATTATTCCGTGTCCTAGATTTGCATTCAGATTTTCATGGCACGCCTGCAAACTGAAAAATCCTGCGAAGCGATTTTTTTATAGATGTTGCCTATCTTTGTTTTTTGTTTTCTTTCTATTTTGACCAATGATGAACACTAAAATTTGAATTTTCAACCCATGGCGATCAAAATTATTAATTTTGATCGCCGTGCAACGAACCCGGCGATGCAACGAATCTGGCGTAATGGATCACAGTTTGATTCAATCAAAGCAGGAATTCTGCCACAGCCAGAAAAAAGCCTAAAGACGTTCTCTTCATTTTACGTAAGCTTCGGCCGCATGACACCTCACTATTTTTAGAATAATATCCAGTTCAGTTGAAAAACTTTGTTGAGTAGCAGTCAATCAATCATGTATTTTACGGTTGGCAACCAGTGTTTGTGCCTGGTTGTGGCCACATTGTTTGCGGTAAATGTTTTCTGTGTTGTGGCACAGATGTTGTGGTGAATTGCGGGGGTTTGCTTAGTGGTGTGTTTGAAGGCGGTTAGTACTTGGGCAAGTACTTGGAGATAGGTATTATGGCTATAACAACAAATGTTTTGTAGATTAGTACATAAGGTACATAATAATAATTATTGCAGTATTATTGGGTTGTTTTAATTGTATTATAAATTCTTTGGATTTTCTTTACAGATATATATATTTTTTTTTGCACGCTAAATTCATAGCAGAATATGCAGAGCTATGTATAATTTTAAGATCCATTTTATGTACCATGTTCATGCAAATACAATTTCATTTTATTTCAAGGTCTGCAAACTTGTTTCGATTTAAGAAACTTAAATACTAGTTATTAAATATATAATAATATATTTTATAAAATATAATATTAAATAAGAAGTCTCCTAAGCATTATAGGAGTCTCAACCTGGCTACTGAAAATGATCGTCAGTCAGAAGTTCAAGTAATAATCGACTTTGTCCGTTTCAAATAGAGTTGCAAACAAAGAGCGGGTCTACTCCTCGCGCCGATTCCATTAAGCGTAATGCCATTAAACCAAAAATATGTTTATAAATATGAACCTAAGAAACTACCTACATTGTCTAACATTAATATCAATTAAAACTATTTATCGCATCAGAGCTAAACAAAACAAATACGTTTTTTTTAAAGCGTCGCCATATATATGGCTTCGTCATTAGCGTTAGTTATTATGCGACCGCAAAAAGTGTACACAAGGTTAAGCCACTTACGTAGTTCGCAAAGACAGTACATTCGGTCGCATAATTCACAATTGGATTTTACGAAATTTAACAGAGAAATAACAATCGATATTCTATTGAGATTGTTTTTACTGGGAGCGAAGCGGTGCTATCGAACACATAATGTAATTGGATTCGCGTTTCAAGCATGGTTCTTTCAATGACTATTTATGAAGACAAATCGAATCGACGAGACGTACCTAATCTGTAATTTCATCACCTTTCGGGATTTTATGTATGGTTTGTTTTTGTTTTATGTAGGTTCACTGATTTCTTTCAAATAGCATAACCGATTTGGATGGTTAAACTCATATTCTAGACTCCGCGGATCATTATAAAATTGATACATGATCTTTTTATGTAAATTGTGATCTGACCATGGACTTTGAAGATGACTGAATTCCTCAACAGGTACTTTATGAAGGGTGTTTATTTGTTTATTTTGGATTTCAAGTGGAACTAGAATTGCCAAAAACCTCTTTACATTGTAGAAACTGACTAAGAATATTGGCATTGTTTACTGTTGACCAATTTCCACTTTGAGTTACCTTATAATTTTAAAGTTATGTAATATATAGCTATTTATTTTTAGCTTAGCTCAGTTAAATCACTGGAGGTTGAGCTCTTAGTTTCCACACTCCCAAGTGGAGCAATATTACACCAGAGCGCAGGCACATACACTCGAATGCGTTTGTAATATTAATTAACAGATCACATGCGATATGATACAATATTCTTCTGATGATTCAATACATTCATATATATGAATGTATTGAATCGAATGTGTAGAATAGCATACTTCAAGAAGCTAGTAGTATAGGTAACTACTCGTACAAAAAATATAACCGTCTCTTTTTTTTATTTTATACAAAAAGTCGATAAACAAGCATACGCCTGATGGTAAGCGGTTACCGTAGCCATAAAGACGCTTGCAACACACGAAGCATCGCTCACGCGTTATCGACCTATCCGCCCTCCCCTATGAGCTCTGGCAACCTTACTCACGCGCAGGAACACAACTTTACACAACATAAAGTTATTTGGCTGCGGTATTCTGTAAGGTGGAGGTACTTCCCCAGTCGAGCTGCTCTTTGTGCGAATAAAAGCTATGCTCTACCTCTCTTAAAACGTCTCCAACAAGAAGGCATGCGTTCGACTTCATGGGAAGCGGATACCGTCTCCGATGAACATTTGAACCAGATAAGCCGAGCTATACGAGCCTAGAAAGCATTAGGCTCTGAAGTGCAAGTCACACACCGCTCTTATTCAATTCAGGTTCTAAAATTTTAGCTTGAGTAAATACATCTGTCTACCGCATATTAGTGAATAAGTAATATAAATTGTTTCATATTATTCTAAGTGATAATTAATGATAAGAAATTATGTTCTCTGTTTTGGAGTGTGATCATAAAAACAGTACATTTTTCATTTCGATGCGATGAGCATTGTTAGAAGAAAACTCGAGGATCTCCTCGATGATTGGTCTAAGATATAAGTGATCAGCGATTTATTAGTATGCATCACGGTAAAAAAACTCCTTGAAATGTAAAAAGGAAACTGTTTTCAAAATGGCCATAAAAGAGTGTCAGTAAGGTCTTAAACTAAATAAATTGTACCATTACATTGATATAACTAAAACTTAAAACAAATATTTGATTTTGACCTCCGTGTAAGTTTTTACATCAGAGGACAATCTACCTTGTTTGTTATTATATAGTTCGGTTATAAACTCCGTGATAATAACTGCTCAACATCAATTCTTTACACTCAGGGTACTGAACAAAAACGAATCACGGAAATAGTTGAAAGCGAGGACAAATACTGTAAGACTCGGCATGCTGTAATCAACTTTTATTTATTTTTTCGGTTTAGTAGCGATTTTTAGTGATGACATTATTGGTTCAGAACTGTAGACTAATCGAAATGCAATTTTTAAAGCTATTTGACTTGGTTTTTCCCCAATTAACCATTGCTTTACTTGCTTCAAAACTAAATAATGATTTAGAAATAGGTACCTAAGTACAGTTTTTAAAAACACTTGAACAATTTCAATGTGGAAATATTAAAATGAAAATAAAACATTGTAGTAAAATGCAAATAAAAATTTATCTTATCGTATCTTATCTAGTTTTGGACCCTTTTGCATTTCAAATTACGTATAGTACCTACCATTCAATCTGTCAAATGTACAAAAATAAACAGTAACGGCCTTACTCATAAACGCTAAGATTTTCATAGGGCATCGTGCATAAACGCTATACTGATTAAATGGTCAAATAAATAACGTTACCTTGCTGTCATTGTCCGACAATTTGACGTTATTTAAGTGACCACTTAATTAGTTTATTTGTTAAATAACGTTTTATGAGTAAGGGGCTAAGTTAACTGTTCATCCATACATAACCATGTATAAAATGAATAAATTCTAACCAGCACACCTCCTATAACTTATACTACAGTCCATACACAAAAAAGCGTATTCATTTTAATTTGTCGCGGAGAGGATTTTTGTCCTCTCGAGTATAGTACTTGATTTATGGACGGCATCCATCCAAGCCTAGGGCTCTCGGACACATTAGGCCGAATTGGTTTCTCGTCTATTGTGCTTAGGGATTTAGTGCTAAAGTGGTACTTGGTACGTGGTACTTTACTTGTTCAAAAATGAAGTCCGGAGCTAGGGCCAGTAAACCAATTTAGCTCTAGAACACTTCATTACACGAACTAAATGGCAAAGCTAAAGGTTTAGACCTGTCCATCCCTCAGGGCTTATCAGCCAGCCGCGCCTTTGTGTCAGGCACTCGCATAAATTTGCAAAATGATCGATTGAGAGGCATCCAAGCGTTTTTACTAGTCTGACGAGATTTTAAGGGATATACATATATAGGGGAAGTTTTGCAAAATTTGTAGACAGTGACGGCATTTTTTTTACAATTGATGCAAATTTCTATATGTAAAAATGAATCCCTATTTCCCTTGGTCACGCCATCACGCGTGAACGGCTGGACCAATTTCGCTAATTCTTTTTTTGTTGTGTTTTTTATCGTCAGGAGTAGGTTTTCATGAATGAAAAAATCAAGAAAGTTGCGAGGGTAGGGTAAGGTAGGGTAGGGTAGGATAGTGGGAGGGTAGGGTAGGGTAGGGTAGGGTAGGTTAGTAGGACACAACGCGAACAAAGTCGTGCCGGGCAGCTAGTAAATAAATAAATATCCTGGGACATAGCTCACACACGGTCATCTGATCCCATACTAAGCAGAGCTTGTACTATGGAAACCAGATAACTGATATAATACATATACTGATTTTTGTTTGTAAATACATACTAAATATACATAATTTTACACCCAGACTCAGGACATACAGACATGTTCATGCACACAAATGCATGTCCTGTGTGGGAATCGAACCCACGACCTGCGGCGCGATAGGTGGAATCTTAACCAGAGTCTTAACCAACTACGCCAGCTGGTATGATATGAGTATATATTGAAGATTCTTTCTTTAGATTTTTTTTACCGGCTTAATAAAAGGAGGTTCTCTTTTCATCTCGTATGTAGGTATGTATGAGAGATTTCCTATTATTTTGTGAGTACTGACTAATTTGGAGTTTTAGATGATCAAAATTATCTTTTTTCTCTATTTTTTATACGACGAATTTGGTAAACAAGCGTAGGGCCCGCCTGATGGTAAGCGGTTACCAAAGCCATATGGACGCTTGCAACACACGATGCACTCACGCGTTACGACTCTTCCCCCCCTCCCTAACGAGCACTGGCGACCTTACTCACGCGCAGGAACACAACATAAAGTTATTTGGCTGCGGTATTCTGTAAGGTGGAGGTACTTCCCAGTCGAGCTGCTCTTTGAGCGAATAAACGCTATGCTCTACCTCTCTTTAAGAATCTATCCCACCAAACACATATATGTGACAATATTATGATAATTATGGTTAGTTTGAAGACTTGAGATCTAAATGGGTGCAAAGTTCTGTTGACAACCATGAAATTGATTTTTAAAAACGTATAACATTCTTAAGTAAATTTTAAACACTATTTCTTTGTTTTCTGCTACAACAATGTTTGCTATTAAAAAAATAAAAACAAACAATAAATTTTGTGTGTTTATATTAAATAGTTTTTGAGTTATGAAGGGTTGAAAAGTGGCTCCAAATGGGTCGTGTAATTACACACGGTGCGGCTCGCCAGTTCTCTTATCACTTGGCTTGACACACCGCGTGTCTAGATATAACTAAGCCAATACATCTTCAAGTAACAGCATTATATTTCGCATAAAACCTTTATCCAAATAAAGGCTGCTAAAAATAATCCTAAAGCCTCCTTAATGGCCTCCATCATTATCAATCACCATATTAAATGTCTCCTAGACGCGTATTTTCATCCCCTTTATTTAAAATGCTGCTGTACGTGTACTCAAGGGGTTTGTCATGGTGGGTTTGTTAATACGCGCTTGATATGCTGCCGTGATGATAAGCTTGTGTACAGTATCTTATGGCTATAAAAATATATGAATTGAATATAGAAATTCTGATTAATACTTTTCATTAACAACAAATATGTACAAAATACAATCTATATTTACAAAATACAATCTATATATAGAAAATTTCCTCAAGCCTGCCGCTGCTTCCGATTAACGGCAAGGTTCCCAGAAGGCTGGCAGCGTTTCCTCTTTGGATAGCCAAGCTGACGCGTTGGCGGAAAAAGCTCCCCGCCCGCTGGTCTCCGGAGGTTTCGATCAATTTTGAAGACAAGGTGCGAGCAAAACGGCGAACTTCTGACCCGATACTTTTCTAATAGAAATAAAATTAGCTGAATTTTTTTTAAGGGATGGTGTAGTATTGTTAGCTGAACCACAGTATAAATAATAGTACGCTGAACTTAGGTATATTTTTCGGAATGAGAAAATTCTGTGTTAGACATATTGCAGAATATATTGCATATTGATATTGCGTTTTCTGTGCATAGTCATCATTGAATGTCAGGCTAGTGCAGAATCAGCGGTTGTGCGATATGCTTATCCAGAGAGTTCTAGCCCTTTTTGTCTCTCATTTTCTTTCTTTTTTAACCGACTTCAAAAAAAGGTTCTCAATTCGGTTGTATTTTTGTTTGTTACCTTATAACTCCACCAATTCTCTCCAACACTTCCCGTATGGTCCCATTGTCATCAGATCAGGATTTGATTACTTCATAGTGTACTTTGAAGTCGGTTTAAGTTTTTTGTAAAACAGTGCAATTATATTAATTTATTTATATACTTACGTGAAGCATGTTTTTTTATACCACTAAGGTGGCAAACAAGCATACGGCCCGCCTGATGGTAAGCGGTTACCATAGCCTATGGACGCTTACAACACCAGGGTATAACTCGCGCGTTTCTCTTCATATTCAGGACAAGTACAGTAGTACTTGCAGATTGACTTATTGATAATTGTATTACCATGCACAAAAAACATAGTAGGTATACTATGTTTTTGTCGAGGTTATAAAGTATCTGTGTGCTGAGTTTCATCCACATCTGTTCATTGACAACAAACAAAAATGGACAATTTTTTTTCAGGATTTTCTAATTTAACAGTGTAGACAACTATCGCATCGCTTCCTCAGTGTACTAAAACTTTACACGCTAAGCCGTGTCAAGTCAAATAGACGCGAATTCGGTATTAAAATGGAATATTCTTGTAATATCCTTAATTCAGTTGGATTATCAGCTTAAATGTAACGTTTTGAGGGAGTCCGTTGTATTCAATTAATGTGAGTAACGTTTAAACCCATTTTATTTATTACTATCTCCTTTTATTTATTCGGACATTTATAAAGCTGATTAATGGGTGATTTTACAAATGGTAGAGTTTAATTCAGCTGATGATACTTGTAGCGACATCTATTGACAACACAAGCAATGGATAGATGGCGTCACAATGTGTCATACTTGTGACATAACGACAGAAAACCTACATCGCGCTATTGAAATTCTCGGTGATTCTTCAATCGAAGCGGTATTAAGCCGCAGGCGAACGCGATAAGGGAGCCGAGAGTGTAATGATCAAAGCACAAGCGTGTCATACGACGTTTTTCAACACACTTGCTCGTAAACTGGCATTTATTTCACCGTTTTTAGTATCTTAACGCACTAGTGCTTTTTACTTTACATTACCGCACAGTTTTATGATAAGTATAATCCTATAATTAAATTAAATTTAAAATGATATCATTCGAACAAAAAGTGCCCTAATTTTTTACCAGTTTAGTCACAAAATAACTTGCCATACAACTTCTGAGGATGGATTCTACTAATGATTCTGAGAAAACAATTGGAATGTTGTAAACAAAGAATAAATATATAAATAAAACATATAGGTACAAATAATAGTCATTCATATCGTAAAGGGAACAATAAAGGGGGCAATATCCACTATCTACAATGGGTTAGTTTAAATTAATAGTTCTTTGTGCTCAATATATACCGGACGGACAATGCACAGTGCACGACGTGACGGACAGCACGTTCTATTTGTTTATTATTAGGTATCTTAAGTAGAGATTAAACTACAATAAAAACTCTCAACTCTTATCATGGGCATTCTTTAAAAATTGACAGGACATGTCCGATCGAAATTTTATAGGTATTGTAAAATGTATCACCACTCGGTTTTTTCTATGACATATTCGTCTTGACATTACAACTGATTGGCTTTGAGCCTATCAAAAGCCTATTGAGAGGTGCGGTGGAAAATGGTAACCGTGGGTCAAATAATACCTTAGACCACTGCCCATTGTACGGTGGTAGAACACACAATATGAAGCTAAAGTCCTTTAGTCTCTGAAATATTTAAATGGGACTTTGCTGAACCGAGTCTAAAGACCCAAACTAGTAACCAGGTGCCCCGCCTCCAGACGACAGTAGTACTCCATGTGGGGCCGGACTTGCGACTCATAAACTTGCACTCTTTGCCTTGATGTGAGGTATTGCTACGCTCTGTCGGGATCACCTGGTTGTTGTCTTCCAAATGACTACGGAACATGGCATCACTAGAAATGTCACGCCAAGGATCCCGATGCTTTTACTGATGTTGAGGGACGTGTTCTGGAATTGTGGATCTACAACAAATTTCTTAGTGGTTGAAATGGACGTCGTGCGATAGCACAGCGAGGGTGCTGGGGGAGGTGTCAGACTTCCCCCGGGACGAGCTATCAAAGCGCCGCGCTTGGAGGGGTGAGCAGGTACGCATTCAACACGCAAGCCCGCCCCCCTCTCTATAGCGCAGATGGCGACCACCGTGGGGTTTTAACCGGTACAAGTCCGGCATAATCTGGCCGCTACCCCCGAGGCGGTCGGGTATCCCATAAGCAAAAAAAAAACCCTATCCTAGTGTATCCGATCCCAATCGAAGACACTAGTTAGCGATGTTGAAGGACGTATTCTGGAGTTGGACTTTACTATGCTTAAGGGTCGTGAATACTTATCGATGTAATTATAGAGATGTCTAATTATAATAACAGATGGATCGTCGGTAGTAATATGTAAATGTTGGGTCTCCGTAGAGAGCCTCTACCGACGAAATTAGCCGAATCTACGGTGTGCTAAATTAAATTGTACCCGAAATGTCACGTGCTCCGAACATAATACGCCATTGTCCTATAAAATAGGGTTGTCAACAAAGTGTTAACTTAAAACATATCGTATCCTGCCAATATAATGAATGCGTAAGTAAGTTTTTTACTGTGTATAGGCCTGTATTTGACCGCAATCCATGGTAAGTGATGATGTGGCCGAAGCAGGTTACCACACAAAGCCTAGAAGGAACTCGCTCTCAACTGCAGCTGTCGGAACACACCTATGTGCTTGGCAACAGATTTCCAGCCAGGTGGGTATGCCAAAGTACACTACCACCGTGCTATGGTTTCTCGCGATGTTTTCCTTCACCGAAAGCTCAAGTTTTTTGTAGGATTCGAACTTCAAACCCGGGACCTTCATCTCGGCATCAGACGTCACTTCTACTGGGCTATCAACGCCTTTTTTTTATTTAAATTGTTAATTGTATACCGTCGGTACTGTGTCACTGTATATTCGTGATGTCATGGACGTGGGCCTCGACTGAAAACAAGCGCGAGGGTTAGTTTTTCTTACTAACCTGAGCATATTGCTGAGTCGAGACCTATTCCTGGCATCACGCATCAATGCATTTTTGTGTAGTTTTTTAATTAGTTCTGTTTGTTTTTTTTTTTGTAATGTTGTGTGTTGTCCGGAATAAATCTTTTTTCTTTCTTTCTTTCCTTAAAAAAGTTTGTTTGTTAACTAATGAAATCTGACACGCAGGTTATGGTCTTGTAACCTGGATAAACATGAAGGATAATTTTTATCCCGGGAACATATTATTATTAGATTCCGCAGGATTGTGGGTCAGACTACGAGGCGAAAACCAGTCTTTGTATGTCACCACTCAGTTCCCAAACGGACGAACAGTTTTTCATCAAATGTAGTATGTAGATTTTAGGTCCTGTAGTAGGACATAGCGATAGTGAGTGATACCAAGGGAGGCGAGGGCGAGATCTGAATATTTTAGTGAAATATGTAATGTGGCAGCCCTACACACTGAATATTAGTAACGGCTATAAAATAGTAGTAAAAATGATTAATATTCCAAATTATATAGACCTTCGCAGGTACTTATGAATAGTCTGACTCTAATACATTAATACCGGTTCAGAAAGTTGCATTTGCTAAGAAGAGCCGGCAATAACTTTTATCAAAATAAGCTCGGATTCATTACAGTATAGCATTTTTTGATCTCACTGACAACGGCAATTTTGGTTACGGTAACCGCTTACCATCAGGTGGGCCGTATGCTTGTTTACCGACTAAATTGTATAAAAAAACAACGATTGCGTGTCCCGGCGGAACAACTGCATAGATGTATGTACCCGAGTCGGAGTCAAATCACTCTGATGATATATCATAACAATGTTTTATTTGCAACTAATATTAGCCCGCGACTCATCTCACTTGTAGATTTCACAAATATTTTTCAGCTTCCTTACAAATCTTTGTATGAAGCAAGAGAGGTGGAGCATAGCGTTTATAGACTCATAGATAGACATAGACTCTTAAGTCGAATTCATAATACGGATGCGGCCTGGGTTACAAAATAATAGTTAGTCCGTTTGATTGTTACACGTGTTTTTTCTTTATCAATTCAATAAAGATTGACAAAGATAAATCGTGTCAAAGTTCGTGAGTGGAGGCTCGTTACGTCACTTGTTTGAGAAAAGTGTACAATGGCGTGACGTCACGCGGAATTTCAACACGCCATATCTTCGTGATTTTTAGATTTATTGACAAATAAAAATATGTTTCCAATATTTTTTGATATTGTTAATGTTGGGCAAGCAGATGATGAACGTAAATGACTGACTGAATAGAATTTTCAGGCCACTGCAACACGTTCTAATGTATTTTTTGAGATGTATGTGAGTTTTAAAAACAAAGGGTAAAAATCTGGCACTAAATAGGGATTAAGTACAGATTTGCTACTTTGTGTAACCCGCCCATCAATTACACATGATAATCGGATACCAAGGATGTCTGGGGTCCAACCCCTTTGTGAGAAGAAGCATACGTGTTATTGGGGGTCAACAAAAAATGTTACCTAGTATAGTACCTACCTATTGTGTACACTCAACACTCACGATTATCATGAATTATTAGATTTCTTTATTACTTAAGTAGAATTTTAGTCAAAGATTAATTTATTCAGTTTAGGTCCTGATATTGGGCAATTTTGATAAAGTAACTGACGTTTTCGTTGTTTTGAAAGTCATTTTTTTATCGAGAACGGTCGGCTTTTCAGAAACTCTGCGAGTTTACATTTATTTTCCAGTTTTAATAATCTATTTTTCAAACGCATAGCACAAATTTATGTGAAATAAATGATAATTTATATATGTAAAAAAACACAAAAGCAATAAAATTACAAAAAGTCTGTGCCAAGAACCTGATAATGTACGTTTTTATTTATTTTGTATTTTTATATGTTTTATCGAAAAAAAACGCTGTGTCCTGATAGTTCTAGTTCTAATACCATCGACCCGAACATTGCATTTCAAATTGGACACGAATTATCATTTAAAATCACACTATTGTTTCGATCCACTGCGACTAATCGCACGTCTATACGTACTCTTGAATCCATTACTCTGACCTTGCGGGCAATAAGCTAAGACCCGGCAACGTCTGTGAACAATGAAAATTATACCTACTGTCACGTGATTTTGGATTTAGATTAGCTTGGGTAATTTTTAATGCTGTTGCTTTTATAATTGAGTCTAGGTTTTGACGTAACTTACTGACGTAACGTTGCAATAGGGATGTTTCCTAGGTAAAGAAATAATACGGGCCAGCTGGAGCGGTTGGTTAAGACTCTGGTCAAGAATCCACCTATCGCGCCGCTGGTCGTGGGTTCGATTCCCACACAGGACATGCATTTGTGTGCATGAACATGGGAGTGGGGACTGGTGACGTCACTTGTTAATAAAAAGTGTACCACACCGTGACGTCAAGCGGACCTACAACACACGATTTCCTCATATTTTTTAATTAACATGATAATGTATATGACGGACTAAATATATTTTTTCAGGAAACTAGCCTATTAGGTTCTAAAAATATAATGTTAAAACCATAGATACAACCCGCATATTACTCAGGGCATAGTCAAAGCGTTGAGACATCGTTTTATATTGAGGACAGACGAGTGCGCGCGCGCAGGATGTGGCTATTGGCTCCTTTATGATGCTCAATACACGACAAAATCTGTCATTGTTGTTAAAGACGCGTTGCTTCTTCGTTGCTGTAATATACGGTATACTAGCTAACTCGCTGAGGTAGTATTCAACAATATGAACAAGTAACATCTGCCCTGTGGCTTTACCCGAGGTATTTAATATTCTCTCGGGATAAAGACTAATATTCTATTAATTCCAACTGTTTAGGCGTTGAGTCAAAATTATCCAAACATGAAAATTACTTAATGTCCTCCGCGATTTCATCCGTGACAATAGAACCACGATTGATTGAGGCTTCAAGAGGTAACATACAAACGCATCCATAGGCTATGGTGACCGCTTACCATCGGGTGGGCCGTATGCTTGTTTACTGCCTTAGTGATATAAACATTTCCGCATTTATGATATTTGTAGGACTAGTAAGATAGAATAGAAAAAATGAGATTTTTATTCATCATCATCATCATATCGGCCCATGGATGTCCACTGATGAACATAGACCTCCCCCACTGATTTCCACTTTGAACGGTTGTGGGCCGCTTGCATCCAGCGGCGCCCAGCGACCAGGTCGTCGGTCCACCTGGTGGGAGGTCGTCCCGCTCGGCGCTTTCCAGTATTTGGTCGCCACTCGAGAACCTTTCTTCCCCATCGGTTATCGGTTCTTCGAGCGATGTGGCCCGCCCATTGACACTTCAGCTTACTAACTCTACGAGCTATGTCAGATTTTTATTATTGGACTAAAAACCTAAATTCAAGTAGGCTTGAAAACAATTTTATCAAACCAAAATGTCATGGTTTATTACGAAGTCTTTAAGTACTCATTCGGTACTTAACGGGGCTTAAATGTAACTTTCCTTTTAAGCATTTTCATAAAGTGTAACTTTGACAATTTTGTATAAAGTAACTGCCACATCAGGTGATGTCATTCGTAAATGTGTGTTGGTACAAATGAGGCGCAATGTTTTTATACATGTTCAGTTTCAGTTCAGTTTTGTATAGAATTATCAGACGGACAGCTTATCGGATCTTATACGAAAATTGGGAGGGTCTACCCCTGATAAACCTCGATAAAGGCTCAGTAGAGTCAAGGTCCTCAGCAAAACCGAGGTTCTGGATCCGCTACTGTATAGTTCCACATAGAGCATAAAGTGAAGATTTTTTGGCGGAGTCCTCTCAGTTCATATGTATTCCGAACCGGTGGTAAACCAGGGCCTAAACTGAATAAATGACTTTTTGATTTTGATTTTGAGAAACTCAGCACATTTGTTGTTATTTTTTTTTGACAATCTGACTTTTTCTTTTTTTTATACGACTAAGTCGGTAAACAAGCATACGGCCCGTCTGATGGTAAGCGGTTACCGTTACCATATGGACGCTTGCTTCACACATTTACAAAATAAATTATAAATAAAGTAAAAATATTCCAATTACCCTCTCTACTTAAAACAAATCACAGTCACAAAGGCATCTTTATATTTCTAGTTCCGAGGTCTGACCAGATAAGGATTGAGGACGTTCAGGACATATTTCTTAATGCATCATGTGTTAAAATCTAGTCCTTGTATACATGTTGGTTATTTTGGGGTTTCCCCCTACGGCCTCCACCTCCCCTTCTAGCCGTCCCTTTCCACACTCACCAGCTCCTACTGGTTGAAGTCTATGATCCAGATACTTGTATAGCCTCTTTTGGCTTCACTTGAAGCTCATACTTTTTATGCACTTGGATAGTTGTCTTTTAACTAAATATTTACATTACTGAGTTCCTTTTAACTCATAACTTAATTTGTGTAATTATTTTCCATCAGCTTCTCTTTTCTATATTCTTCTTCTAACGCGCCAACTCAATCTCGTCCTTTTTCCCAAGGCAGGCAAAGGCTCGACCCATACAGTCATTATTCCTAAAATGCTAACATTCGGCCGTCCTGACTTATGTCGGTCCTCCGACATAAAACTCTTATCTTACTCTATATGGCATAGAAAAAATAATCGTGGTATTTGTAGCGACATCAATCAGTAACAAAAGAATTACACGCAGATAATTTTCCACATTTGCCATAAAGCTTTCCAAAACCTGGTCGAAGATCTTCGTTTTCAAATAGGTCATCCAACCATATTACTCCATAGTATGTTTCGTTCGGCCATCCACCTGTACGAATGTCCTCATTCTAGCTATCGGATTCACTTTACTATAGAAACATAAGTCGTAATCTTCGACTCTCTCCTCTTTCGACTATGTCTTCCAAGGTATGACCTTAAACAAAACAAAAAAAACAAAGAGCAGTACTTGTTTCTAACAATGATTAAATAGATATTTCTAATATTAAATATTTGAGGACCTATTTCTGACAATACTGACCTTTTTGATTGAAAAGTTCTGATACTGGAGCTATTGGCAAATGGCGTTTGCCAACATATCTTTACTTTACTGGCACTATTGGCGAATTCATTCACCAATAGAGCTTTCCATTACTGGAGCTGTTGATGAATTCATTTTACTTTACTGGCACTATTGGCGAATTCATTCACCAATAGAGCTTTCCATTACTGGAGCTGTTGATGAATTCATTTTACTTTACTGGCACTATTGGCGAATTCATTCACCAATAGAGCTTTCCATTACTGGAGCTGTTGATGAATTCATTTTACTTTACTGGCACTATTGGCGAATTCATTCACCAATAGAGCTTTCCATTACTTGAGCTGTTGATGAATTCATTTTACTTTACTGGCACTATTGGCGAATTCATTCACCAATAGAGCTTTCCATTACTGGAGCTGTTGATGAATTCATTTTACTTTACTGGCACTATTGGCGAATTCATTCACCAACAGAGCTTTCCATTACTGGAGCTGTTGATGAATTCATTTTACTTTACTGGCACTATTGGCGAATTCATTCACCAATAGAGCTTTCCATTACTTGAGCTGTTGATGAATTCATTTTACTTTACTGGCGAATTCATTCACCAATAGAGCTTTCCATTACTGGAGCTGTTGATGAATTCATTTTACTTTACTGGCACTATTGGCGAATTCATTCACCAATAGGGCTTTCCATTACTGGAGCTGTTCATGAATTCATTTTACTTTACTGGCACTATTGGCGAATTCATTCACCAATAGAGCTTTCCATTACTGGAGCTGTTCATGAATTCATTTTACTTTATTGGCACTATTGGCGAATTCATTCACCAATAGAGCTTTCCATTACTGGAGCTGTTGATGAATTCATTTTACTTTACTGGCACTATTGGCGAATTCATTCACCAATAGAGCTTTCCATTACTTGAGCTGTTGATGAATTCATTTTACTTTACTGGCACTATTGGCGAATTCATTCACCAATAGAGCTTTCCATTACTTGAGCTGTTGATGAATTCATTTTACTTTACTGGCACTATTGGCGAATTCATTCACCAATAGAGCTTTCCATTATTTGAGCTGTTGATGAATTCATTTTACTTTACTGGCACTATTGGCGAATTCATTCACCAATAGAGCTTTCCATTACTTGAGCTGTTGATGAATTCATTTTACTTTACTGGCACTATTGGCGAATTCATTCACCAATAGAGCTTTCCATTATTTGAGCTGTTGATGAATTCATTTTACTTTACTGGCACTATTGGCGAATTCATTCACCAATAGAGCTTTCCATTACTTGAGCTGTTGATGAATTCATTTTACTTTACTGGCACTATTGGCGAATTCATTCACCAATAGAGCTTTCCATTATTTGAGCTGTTGATGAATTCATTTTACTTTACTGGCACTATTGGCGAATTCATTCACCAATAGAGCTTTCCATTACTTGAGCTGTTGATGAATTCATTTTACTTTACTGGCACTATTGGCGAATTCATTCACCAATAGAGCTTTCCATTATTTGAGCTGTTGATGAATTCATTTTACTTTACTGGCACTATTGGCGAATTCATTCACCAATAGAGCTTTCCATTACTTGAGCTGTTGATTAATTCATTTTACTTTACTGGCACTATTGGCGAATTCATTCACCAATAGAGTTTTCCATTACTGGAGCTATCAGCGAACTTGTGCGCCTGCATAGCTTTTTAGCATAGTTTCTTGTCTCGACCTTAAACACAAGAAATTCCAAGAGCAGTATTTGTTTCTAATAATGATTAAATAGATATTATTATTATTATAGATTTGAGAACATACATCTGACCATAAATTAAAATACAAGATATTGTTTTGTCTCTTTTTTTTTTTGTATGACCTTTTCTATAATCATAATCTGGGAAATTCCTAATCAGTATCAGTTGACACAAATCAGATTAAGTTACTGTTTCGCTGACGACATGAACATATACACTACCATATCCTCGCAGTATGATCATACGAATACCTACTCTCAATCATTAGAATCTCTTATATGCCTTTTGACAGTAGTAAGGTAAGTAAAACCAAGAGGATAAATAATTATATTATTTTAATTATTCAAGTTTCATCACCGCCTGATAATAATAGTCAACCTAACAATTTAACTCATATTAGTACACTCAGAGATCCCCTTGAATTCAGGCTAGCTTAATGAAGATGATGACATAATCACAAAATTTTACTTAAACACTTAAGTATGCGCAGGCCTGTCCTATTCCATGTTTAGGTACGAACGCGCGCCCGGTCTCTAAACGGAAAATGGAATGATGCCACACGCCCACTGCGATAAACGCGTGCATATTTATCCTATAGGTTTGTGTTTAAATATTTGTCAAGTACTGAAACTTCGTGAACAATTATTTGTTCTGTGCTAGTAAGCTAAAATTACGGTAAAAACATACTGAATCGTATTTGTTTATTTAAAATAACTAACTAAGATTAAACAACCACTACCGTTTTTAAGGCAGGTAAAATCAATAAAACGTTATGGCAAAAGTACACAATTTTTATTTTTGTGATGAAAAACGTAATCTATCCTTTTTTTAGAAAATGTATACTTTGATATAAAAAAAGGACTTATTCGACTGGCAATAAGGTAGTAAATATCCAATATTACCTATATTATATTATTATATTCAGTCAAATGTCATTATTGGAATAATAATAACATGTATATAACTGGTAAATACTAATATTTAGATTAATGATTCACAAGATGACAATCCTAAGCTTCACGTGCCGCGTCATACAGAATTGAGTTATGCAGTGGACAGAGAAACGCGTTGTAGGTGGGTGAATATAAATTTACGCGGGAAGCGCTGTGTGTGCGATCTGAATTGCACTTTATTGTTTCGATGCAAGAGTATATTTTCTTCTGTAGGGGATTTTCTGTATGTAGTTAGTAAATTGAATATTCTGTGGTATGGGTAGAAACGTTAAATCAATCACATGTGTGAAACTGAAAACCCTAACGTATGAAGAACTAACAGAGTTTATAAACAATACCCTTGGAGAGGCTTACTTACAGATAGTTTTATCTTCAATAAAATAGGTCACCCAGTAATAAGCTCCTGCTGACAAGACTCTCTATAAGTGAGATTTGAATTTAAAATCAGTCATCCCGGTCACCGAAAGTGGTATTTTATTGCAGAAACATATGTACTCTGTTTCCAAGCATGAGTAATCTAAATTCGGAACAATTAATTTCTCTTTATTGCTTTGTATTGATATAGTGGGCCTCTATTTTGTATTAAACATTTAGGTATATATTTTCATAAATGTGAATTGAAGGTAAAATTATAACATTTATTTCCTTAGATAGGTAATTCCTATAATGATTCACGATACAGACACTATAAATTGTACGTACCTATTTAATATCTACCCGCAGCAATACGCCATAAGATAAAAGGCTATGAAGGTATGCAAAACAAACCAATTTGACTGTCTCAACATTCGTCAATTGTCCGATTTTACTGCGAGCAAATGCACCAGATAAAGATTCTACCTTAAGACCCCGTTGTAATTCATTATCTATATATTAACTGGCTGTTTTAGATTTAGGGGTCTGTATTATGTGATAAATACCAAGGACTGATTTCAATGTGTTGAAAATTGTAAATAATTATTGTGTTAACTACCTATATGACAAGGTTGCGTATGGACATTCATTTGTTTTTTTTTTCTTTCTTTATATTACCTATACATAGTATATATTATTAAGCTAAATAATTGTCCGGTTACCATTATTCTCATGTTTTTTTTTTTTCTTTTACAGTAAAAATCTGTTATGACGACATCCAATTAGGTACCTAGGTACTCATATTTGGTCGTAAAGCTCGATTGTCGTAACAACCGTTGATATTTCGAGATAGTAAATTAGTATTACCTATTGAATTTGTAGGTACATATGAATTCCACATAAAACGTAGGTATAATAAGAGCATATAATTTTTCTGAATTCATAAAATCTTGCCTATTGTGTACAGAAAGCGGGTAGGTACCTATTTGATATAGTACCTACTGCTGGCACGTGTATTTTGTTTCTGAGAATTACAAAATACCCTAAACTCGACACGATTTTGTTTACTTTTGCGATCTTATAACCTTTGACCATTTTACCTACTGTGCCAAACGTGAATACTGTTACCAAACTGTTATTATATAAGTATTTATATATATATATATTTAATAGGTACATATGACTGGTCGATCTAAACGATAGGTATCATCGTAAAAATAATAAATATATAATACGTTAGGTACGTCATACTCGACTCTGAACCCCATTTTCGTGAATATTGAGGTAGGTAGGTACTACCTACCTAAGGCCCCGTCTTACTGTACAAATTCCGCCTTCCTACGATTTCATTTATGTATATTACCTACATGTTAACCCGAATTTCCTCGTCTATTAATATTTGTCTACTTACGCTACACTTGGAAATAGTTTTCTTTCTAAATGCTTTTTATAGCTATCTTATCTTATATACCTGTGATAATTAGGTAGGTGTGTCTAATTTCTTTAATTACCATAGAAACTTTCAATTTGTAGAGCAATTTAAAGGCATTACCATGTGAGCATTACATCAGAGTGAACGCTACTTAAAATTAATAATACCTAATAGGTCCTACTTATACTATTCATCATTACAAACCAACTTTTTCGAATCAAAATTAAAGTAAACTAAATGCGTCACTATGACGAAATGTCACATTTAACATGAGATCATTCAAGTTCCATTTATATGTAATTATTCTCTTGAATAGTGGAACAGTATGGAAGTATATAACATAATTTTATTCATTAATGAAATTATAACTCAATTTTTTTTTTTTTTTTACTAATACCTATTCAGTGCTTGGCCAATTAATATGACAATTAGGTATAGTTTGTCTTATTTAGGTATAATTTAGATATATCATGTACCTGGCATACAATAGTTTGTTATACCGTGATCAACATGTTTCTATAATATTGAGCCAAGGTCAGGTCTTATTTTATCAGTGGTAATTCTGTGTGGATTGATCAGTGGAGACCAGACCACTAAAGGGCTCACCTATTTAAGACTTAAGTATAATGTGTACATCAAGTTGTACATAAAGCTGTTGGTTTTCCAATAGAAGACAAATCAATAAATACATAAAAAAGAGCCTTATATGTGTATAAATATGATTTTGTGTGTTTTACTTTATCCCTAAACTTGTTGCTTTAATAATGCATAGGCACTATAGTAACCATTCCTTATTGAATACAAATAAAATAAATTATGGTTAGAACTTTCGTAGGTTTGTAGGTGACCTTTCTATTTGGTATTTGGTGGTGGTGATCATAATCTTGAAATCAATTTAAACTACAGACTTATAGTTAATGTTAGGTAGGTACTCTTAAAATTTAATATAATTTGCCATTGGTATATTATTTTGTTTTAAATTTGTGATGAGCTTAGTTGAATGTATAGGTACTAAGTATAACACATGTATAACATTTATTTTTATTTATCTTATTGTATGCCTATGCCTAAGAGGCAGGAAATAGTTGAGCCTTAATAGTATATAATATTTGTACCTACGTCTGTACCTACCTATGCTTCACAATAAAATACTTTGACTTTGATAACTTATCACTGGTAGTATATAACTGCTTTACTCAAGAGATTTTTGTTGCTACAGGTACTGAATTAAGACTGAGGTTATAAAAAGACATGTTCTGTACCTACTTGTCCTGTTGGTTATGTATACTTTATTTTTAGCTATTTACTCTAATAAATACAACTGTATAACTACTTGCTTGAAACATAATTCTTGGAAATATAATAGCATCATAAATTTTATACCTACTATGAATAGGTATTCAAATAATATTTAAGTTAGTGTTTATATCACTTATCTGATTTCTTTTGGATCATGTGTACCTGTTCTAAGGTGCCTATCTATTTAACTTTCTTTTTCTTTTTTTTTTTCATTTTGTCTATATAATAAGGAAATAAGTAAAAATAAATATCCTGGGACACTTCTCACACACGGTCATCCGATCCCAAACTAAGCAGAGCTATAACATGGTATAACTGTAGGTACCTGTGGTAACTATACCCTTTAACACTTTAATAAATAGATTTATAAGATAGTAATGGTTCCATCAGTTGGCTGACCTTTATTTACCTATTTACAGACAAAACAAGATGTTGCTCTGTACATAAATTGTTAATTATGGGACTATGATTAATTCAGTGTAAAAAAAGTAGTTGGACCACAAATTAGAAACTTATTAAAGTTAATTTTAACCTGAGTCATTATTATCTTTATTTGATTGACCTCATTACTCAGGCAGGTAAGAAGTTGACTCTTAAACATAGTTTAGTACTAAGACTGCTTTTCACATTTCCACTTTGATACAATATTATCAAATTGTGCAACTAAATTGGTATTATGGGTGCGCTGAGTTGTTAGATGATATCAACTGATAATTATTTTAGTATAATCTGACCTAATCACATTTCCTAAGAGTGTTTATATTTTAAAATAAGGCAAACACAATTCCTTCTAGGTAACTGATATTCTTCTATAAGTAGACCATTACCTACTTGATAATTAGAAAATGAATGGCTTATTTTCAACTGAATTCATTAGTTTAGTCAGCATGCAACAAATAAGTGTATGCAGTTCTAATCTATCTACTGGTACTGATGTTGCTTATATACTATATAATAACTGAATAATCCTCTTTCCGGTTCAGTCGGGTAATATAATAAATTAATCAACAATGTAGTCACATATCAACAGTTAATCCATCACTTCTTCCTTTGCTAGGTACCCAGGTATTTCTCTTGTGCTATAGCATCAATGATAGTCATATTATCTAGATACCTAGTGGTATATTCACGGAAATCAATAGAAAACTTAGTTTGTAAGTTATGGATCTGTTTGATTCACCTAATATTTTGACTTATAAGTAGGTATGAATCTCGGATTTGTATCAGTCTCTCCCGATGCTGTATCGGAAGTATGGTGCATACTTAGATTCACTGAATAGTTCGACTTACCTATGAGATATATAATTGTGGGTTTGGCCCGCTTCTGAAATGTTAAAATCTAGTCCTTGTATACATGTTGGTTATTTTGGGGTTTCCCCCTACGGCCTCCACCTCCCCTTCTAGCCGTCCCTTTCCACACTCACCAGCTCCTACTGGTTGAAGTCTATGATCCAGATACTTGTATAGCCTCTTTTGGCTTCACTTGAAGCTCATACTTTTTATGCACTTGGATAGTTGTCTTTTAACTAAATATTTACATTACTGAGTTCCTTTTAACTCATAACTTAATTTGTGTAATTATTTTCCATCAGCTTCTCTTTTCTATATTCTTCTTCTAACGCGCCAACTCAATCTCGTCCTTTTTCCCAAGGCAGGCAAAGGCTCGACCCATACAGTCATTATTCCTAAAATGCTAACACATGTGACTTTGCAAAGTAAATAGGCAAACAATCCGATGCCATATTCTTTGGTTTTATTGCGCGTGCGATAACTTTGTTGTTTTATGTTGTTTTTCATGGGTTTTGCGTGTTTGTTTGATGGCTTTATGTTAGGAATTCAGGGTATTGGCTAATATGTAGTGAAGTTTTCAGAAGTTATGCGACGATAGTTAGGCATTTTTATACATAAGTATAGCTAATTCCATCTACAGTGAACTGTGATGTGAGAAATTAAGAATCCGTGGCCGAGCTGCTGAAAAGACAATGATGGCGAATGCGGCGACTGGTAAAGAAACTATCAAAAGGAAAACATTACAATAGCACGGTGGCAGGGTGCTTTGTAGTACCCGCCTGGCTGGCTACTCTACTACCCATGCACCAAGAACCTATTGGTGGGTTCTGCAGTAGTACTTCAGAGCCTTTTAGTAAAAAATACCTATCTACCAGTAATCGTTTTTACCATGCGGTTTCAAAGGAGCTTCTTTCTGCGGGCGCTCAGACTGTGAAATGAGCTCCCCGCCGTGGTTTTCCCAAGGGAGTACAGCATGGCGATCTTCAAAAAGGGTGTGAAGCGATTTCTGCTGGGTCGGCAACGCGCAATTGATAACCCTGGTGTTGCAAGCGTCCATAGGCTACGGTAACCGCTTACCATCAGGGGGCCGTATGCTTGCTTGCGACCTAAATAGTATAAAAACAGTTAACATTGGTACTCTATATTATATAGTGCTTATTAGCAAATGTTTGCTTAACATTCGTCTGACTTGTGGTGTGGCCGGTCCCACGGAACCTAATCTTGAATGTTCTTAAAGTACTATTTAAATAAACTTGTTGATGTCGATGGGGAAACCGCAAGCCGGTTTCATGTCAACCACAAAATGAGGGAGCTCAGAGCGCTGGTAGTTAGAATGTCAAGGTTTTTACCATCATAACTGAACCTTTGGGCCAAGGTACGGTTACCACACTAATAATGTATGTATGTTTGTGTTTTCTTTTTGTTAGGCCATCGAGTGCAGTTAAAGTCAAGTGCTTGGATGTCAATGGTGATTGACGACAGATTTTCAACATGAGGGATTTATTCAATCAATAGGAAGTAGTGTGCGTTTTTATAATAAAATACTAATTTCGGTTACCAAGATGAAGATATTAATTTATTATATTATTTTATTAAATATTAATACTGATTTTAATTATTCAAATTACACATAAAAAAACGTAATGAAAGAAAAAATGTTGCTGATTATGTTCAGTTGCGTAGCTAGGTAACCAAATATAAAATACAATACAATTTAAATTATTTAACCATATTTAGATAATTTCGCGTATCATAACGGCACGAGTGGTGAGCGCAAATTAACACTGCGCAATAGTTAATTTTTCGGTCTGTTTGGCGGAATGAAGAAGGAGGGAGCGCCAAGCTGCACACGATTGGTTCGTTAGTCAATGCTCGTCGTCTATTGGATTCTTGAGTGTCATTTGGCTAGCGTGATTTGGCCAAAAGTATACATGCGCGAGCTTGCCCCCACTACTGCCTATCTGTGCTCACCATTCGTGCCTCATACTGTAGTCGTTAAGGCATTTTAGTTTTCTATTTGTTTTAATTATTATTTGGTTACTTATAGGTTGACGATATACTAGTAACAGCTTTTTTTGATAATATTTGTTTATTATAAGAATACAATCGATTGAAAATAATTCGTTTTATTGGTCTAATTACTTAAAAAGTATTATAATATTATGTAGTAAAAACTTTCTAGAAAACTAAAACTTCTATTATTTGGGATAGCATTAACCCCCTTATTCATAATCGCTTTTTTTAACTAAATCAGTGTAAAAGAGTCCTCCGTCTCACTCTTTCGATCACCAAATGTCACGTGTCAGATAAATATTCAGAATATTAGCTAATGAACGTTTGATAACTTTATTATGAACAAGCGGCCCGGTACGTCCTTCGCTACGTATAAAGTAAAATAATAAAAATGTGATAAATGAAGAACCGCTCGGCCGATTTTGTGCAAACTTCACATAAACCATCTACTAAATAATCCGAACAAAGCCTAAACATTTGGTTTGGATAGGTAAGCCCGTTCTTGAGTTATAAAATTACGACGAAAAGTGGCATTGATTTTTATATATATAGATAAGGGTGAGGCTCATACATAACGTTTTTATTTTACTTTTTACTACATTTACAAATTATCTTCATAAAGAGAGATGAAATGAAATAAATACAAAATAAACTCTAATTCTGTCATAAATTACGAACAAAAAATATAAAAACCACAAAATTCCCCGGCTGCTTATGCTTATTTCAATAGATACTGAACAAAGTTCACAGATAAAGAAAAAAAGCACGTAGTTACAACCAGAACACAAAGATGTTTTTATGTGACGCGATAAAGTTGAGCGGTGGCTAGTGATGTCTCTGTGTCTGAAATGTAAAGCTTTACGATATTCAGTGCGAGGGACCAAAGACACGACGAAGATCGCGCCGGATTCTGAAAATGCGAAAATTTGGCACATAGGTATACACTTTAACTAAGGCATAGAATAATTTGTGGTCTCAGTGAACATCGATTAAATTTTATTTATTCTTCTAAATACCGTAATATCCTACTAAAATAATAGATTGCGACTTTTTGGGCATGTTTCCAACGTCTGCTTAGCGTAGCAAATTCCTAAGTATACTTCATTTCTCTATGGTATTACCACGGTAAAGATTATATATTCTTTACCGTGGTATTATGGTTAATACCATTATTTTGCCAAAACACCAAACATAAATAAAACATAAATCCATATTATTTCGAACGCAACACGCATTTACTTATATTTTATGACGCGAACGTGATACGTTATGGTACGTCCATGCTACGCGAACCGAGCACGAGCCGAGCCACGAACGAACAGGATTCGTTCGTTGTTCGCGATGTCAAGTGTGGACGTACAACGAGTCTTCAACGAGCGCGATGCAAATCCCTGTGTTCGTGGAAAACTGTCAATCGGGCGGAGCGCAGTCGAGCACGAGAAGAATGCTCGTTCGAGGCTCGCAAGTCCGTCCACGCTACGCGAACAACGAACGAATCGTGTTCTCGGCTCGTGCTCGCTTCGCGTAGCATGGACCCACTATTACACCATCGCGCGAACCGTGACGCGTCTATACAATTTCTTGATACTTGCGACAATATCATATAATAGATCTTGATACTAGTGAAGCTCCAAAGTGACATATTAACTCAACAAGTCAACACCCTTTCAAAGGTGTGAAGGGAGGGTTGGCAAGTTAGATAACCCTGGTGTTGCAAGCATCTATATGCTACGGTAACCGCTTACCATCAGGCGGGCCGTTAGCTTGTTTGCTACCTTATTGTATAAAACATCTTAATAGAATAATCATAATAGGAGCAATCGTCTTGAGGAGGAAACCAATTATCAAGAAAATTTAAACTTATATTGCTGATAATTAACGACTATTTTTATTTAAACCATACTCACGATATTGACCTCTAAGTTTGTAACAATAAGAACGAAATACACAGTTGATGTGAAATGAATAAGAATCCTGAGACCATACGCCTCTGCATTACGTCTAAGATTAACACATCCTCAATTTAATGAAATCAAGTCCGTGGGAAGGGAAGTGAAGAATCGATTATTTTAATTCGAATATATCGTGTTAAATGACATTTTATACGTGATCTCGATAAAATATCACTTTTGTGATTATGCAATTTATTCTTCAATAAATCACACATTATATTTCAAAATAAAGTTATAATAGACACTGCCGGCGCAGAATAACAAAAATAGCCTCTAGTATTTCTATGATAGTGATTGAAAGAGTCAAATAGATAACTTATTCATTCCTTATTAGTAAAATGTAATCACTAAAATGTAAAATTTACATTTAAATTATTAAAAAAATATTGCCTTTTAAACTTTGAATTCAGTTCAAATGAAATCAAAATATTTATATATAAAGATGTTAACATTTAGGAGTTCCACTATAATATACCTTTAATATTAAATTAATAAATGAATAATGTTAAGCTTACATGATTAATGGTGCTACTATAGGTAAATACCTATCGTAGCACTTATATTTTCTTTGTGATGCAAAAAATCATTCGTTACATTCATTTTTTGTTTGTTATTTAAATAATCATTCGTTACATTCATTTTTCTATTATGTTTAACTTAACTAACGTTTTATGCCTAAGTATTTAGTGTAACTTGTGGTCAACGTGGTTGGTGACACATTTGTTAAGTTTGTTTTGTTAAAAAAACAAAATACCTTTTATTAATAATTTTAGCAATGTTTGTTGATTCTTGAAAAAAACAAATAAAAATGGGCGTGCAATTATTAAACATTTTCTAATGTTGTATTAATACAAATTTAAAATCTTTACTGTACTGTAGTACTATAGTTGTGCCTACTTATTTAAAAAATTAAACATCCTTATTTCATCAAAATTTCCTATCTTATATATTTTAAATACTTTCCCTCTATAGCATAACTTAAACATACATTTAGGTAAAATACATGACAAAATAGTACAATACACAATGTAACACAAATATTTTGAAATCTTATGGTGTGTCCATGCTACGCGAAGCGATTTCAACCGTGGACGTACGAGCCTACAACGAGCACGATGCGAATCCCTGTGTTCGTGAAAAAACTGACAATCGGGCGGAGCGCAGTCGAGCACGCTACGAATGCTCATTACGTGTGCTCATTTGTGGCTCGGCTCGTGCTCGGTTCGCCAAGCATGGACGCACCATTAGATAATCACTTTTGACGCAGAAAAGAACCTATAGGTATAGCAGTAGATCAACTAATCGGAATATGTCAAATACAAGAAATGTATCGAGTTAAATAATCTTGTTTAACTCGAATTATAATCGTTACGCTTGCAACACTGGTACAGTTACATACACAATCATATAACGTGCTGGTAACAACTGTTTACTTTCGTGCACAAGTGTATAAATTTACACTGAAAGTAAAAGCAAATACTTTTCCTCTAGAAATACGTGGTTTATCTCAATCTAGTTGTGTTTGTACATAGAATGAGTTCATGGTGAGGCGGGCGAGCTTCTTTGTACAGCGGTTACTCGATTTGTGTCTCTATTATTTAATATTATGATGTAATATTGTGTGTCACTGTTCTTCAAAGGTGATAACGATTTTTCCAACATTTTCAATCCAATTCGTTTTTAATTTTTAATTTTGCTTGGTTCAATGTCTGAGGGACTTTTGGACGCAAGTCCTTCTATTTTGATATGTATGGCATCGGTAATATGGTACAAATTCTATATCTCATACTTTCATAAAACTTGTGGGCATTTAATTCAAATAACGAACTGAACATTTTTAAGACTTTCCAGTTCGTAATTCAAATTTTATTAAACTGGCTAGGCTAAGTATAGAATAGTATATTCTGAATCCACGGTTTACTCCAAAGAGCAATGAAAAAATAACCCAGCTCCTAGAGTTACCTTGAGCGGCACCGTTTTACCAATAGATGACAATATATCTATTGTCTTATCATTTAGTACAGTATGAGGCACGAGTGGTGAGCACAGATAGGCAGTAGTGGGGGCAAGCTCGCGCATATGCACTTTTGGCCAAATCACAGTAGCCAAATGACACACGAGAATCCAATAGACGATGAGCATCGACTGACGAACCATTCGTGTGCAGCTCGGCGCTCCCCCCTTCTTCATTCCGCCAAACAGACCGAAAAATTAACTACTGCGCAGGTGTCAATCTCTGCTCACGACTCGTGCCCCTTACTATACTGTTGACACAAAGTGCTGTGTTATAGAGTCGATATTAGAATGACGGCCAGGAGAATTGTTATTGTGTTCGTCTCTATGTAGGTATATAAGCGAGCGGGACTTCTTGCTCTGTGGTTAACTCAGATGTTTGTATACACTTTTCTAAAAACAAACTAGTAATATCAAGTTTCATTTCAATGACAACCTTTGCTAATAGATATCTACTTATTTGACCATTTGTATGAACTTGACTCGAGTGCCATACGTCGGTCAGTCGCCCGCGATTTAGCCGTCTAAAATACCGGTCGCCGCGCTGATGGTGTTCGCTATTATTGCACAACTAGTTGCTCGACTGGTTTCACGGATCTTGATTTTAATATGATCCAATAACATTGGATCGTTGAACCCGAAGTTTATGTTTATCTGTTTGTTTGTTCTGTCTTTGTTTTATTGGCGTTTTTATTGATCTTTTATAGTTGAGCTGGCTTTTCACCCGCGGGTTCTACTCTGTTTACTAGGAAGGACCCCTAAAACGAATATTTTCGGCTTAGTTTGCATCCACCTGAGAAGTGTAGCGAGGGATGTGTTTAGGTGATAAATAGGATCGGTTCATTTTCACGTTATGCGATCCTATTGGGGAGGGTTGAAACACATCCCTAGCTACGCATCTCTGGTGTAAAGCCACCCTTAGGCTGTGTTTTGTGTCAGTTAGACAGTGGTAGTTTTAGTAGGTAACATAATTTCAATTATTATATATTTTACTATTTCTCTGATTTTGTAATAAATTTCTACTTAAATAGATTATTTTACTTAACATAAACGACACGCAATAATTCAGTCGGACGTTCTTCTGCAGATCATTGGGACGTGGAATAAACTCGTCATTACTGTTTTCTCACAGCGCGACATGGTTTTCTTCAAAAAGATCTTTTCAAAGTTGGCAATAGACACCTGGTATTTCAAGTTTTTATACGCGGCCGTGACCACTTACCCTCAGATGTACCATCTGCCAACTTATTAAATACTGCAACAAGAGATTCAAAATCCTGTATTTAAAATTTTCAGACAATAATACTGTATTGTGTGTAAGAACTGTGGCTATTTATTCTAATGACTTGATTATTGTTTCAGGTAATTGTTGCTTGGTTTTGGAATCCTGGCTTCAAATAACAACTCAAGTGTATCACTTGAAACGCAGTTAATCGAGTAACAAGTCACTCAAGTAGAGTTTCCAGTCGCAGCACTAATTTGTTTATCTTTTGATATAATACTTCGTAAGCGATCTGCTTTGTGTTTCTCAAATGATTTTCCTGGCTAGTGGGGTTTTGATATTTTTCAATAAACAGTGTATATACATCACAGATTTACTGCTAGTTTGTCTATTCGGTCAAGCTTTTATTTAACTTGCTTTGTTAATATGGGTCGAATCTTGCAACTGAATGTTAAAACAGTTAACCCCAACCGAATGAGCTGAAATTTTGCAAGCACCTTTAGTTTGGAACAATGCAATAAAAGCTTGTTTTTAAACAATATTTCTCAACTGTTGATTGATAAATTGACACGACTTATGCAAAATGTCATGTCAATATCAACAGTTGAGTAGGCAAGTCTAACATAATTGATTCCCAGAATGTGCTAGTTTCCTGAAAGAAAACTATTCAGTCCGTCATATTCATTATCAAAAAATATTAGACATGTATATTTCTTTTGTCAATTAAACAAAAAAATACGAGGATATGGTTTGTTGAAGTTCCGCGTGACGTCACGGTGTGGTACACTTTTTAGTAACAAGTGACGTCACGAGCTCCCACGCCCGAACTTAGTCGCGCTTTATCTTCGTCAAATGATTTGGTAAAGCAAACAATACGTGTCCAATATTTTTTGATAATCTAACTGACGACGGACTAATTAGATTTTTTTTTGCCGAGGAAACATCCCATTGAGAAACATATTTTTTTTTTTTTGTAATTTCAATACTCTCGTCCCATTACAAAGTTATATAATTTTCATCTTCACATCATAATCGCGGGGGTGCGTTGAAACGGCCTTCCGGTACTCCGGTTTAAAAATAAACTCTTGCGAACATTTTATATTTCGAATTTACCTTGTTATTTACAAGGGAACTGACTGAAGTGCCCAAGTAGGCTAATATGCTCCCAAAGCTAATAAATTAATCCGACAAAAAAGAATTACATGTTCAATAACATTACAGTTCAAAGACGCTTGAGGACATACCTACATATCCTTTAAGCGTCTTTGAACTGTCTTTTTTTGTCGGATTAATTTATTAGCTTTCCTTTGTGTTTTGGAAAACCTTTAAAATCTCTAGGTCCGGTTTTAGGCTGTGCAGGATATATTCCTTGTGTAGGGTGCTGTTTGTATGAAGAAACATTCAAAGCAAACAATTTGGTAATGGTTAATTTAAGCTTAGGTCTTCAAGAGCGTTTATTCGCTCAAAGAGCAGCTCGGCTGTGGAAGTCCTCCACCTTACAGAATACCGCAGCCAAATAACTTTATGTTGTGTAAAGTTGCGTTCCTGCGCGTGAGTAAGGTCGCCAGAGCTCATAGGAGAGGGGGGATGGGTCGGTAACGCGTGAGCGATGCTTCTTGTGTTGCAAGCGTCCATATGGCTACGGTAACCGCTTACTATCAGGTGGACCGTATGCTTGTTTAACGACTTAGTTGTATAAAAAAAAAAGGTATAATTTTATCAAAAAACTTTTTTTTAATTATTAAACAAAAAATTGATGTGAAACATTGACAAAAGAAGAAATTATTTAATTAATTCCATTGTAAGAGTCTTAATATGTTTTCTCAAAGAAATTATATGCGTCAGTCGACACAATATTCTTGAAAGGAATTTCATAAGGATCACAGCCAAGAAAATCCCTCTGATCGTTCCTAATTTATTTATCAACAAAAATAATTCCGTTTAATTAACGACGGGGGCAACCCTCCCTAAATACCTCAATGTTAACCCCTTTTGAAATACCCCTTTCCCCTCTTTGTTCGTACAACGCTGACGTTGCATGTCTGAAAATTTAATTTTTAAAGGAAAATCATTCGTAATGTAGTAGTTCATAGGGAATGTTTTGCAATGAGCAGGAGATATTTTTTATGATTATGATGATTCATCGATGTTAGTTGAAAAGGTAGGGAAAATGTGACCAAGGAGGTGTTGGACTGCGCACAGTGGGTTCCGTACAAAGTAGCAATCGTTTGCAATGCTCATTTCATAATAGGTATTTTTATACAAAGTCATTTTAGTCGGTTCCTAAAATAAAAACCAACTGAAAAGAGAGCATATTGAAAAACTGCGTGAACAAGTTTTATATGTCGGCTGTCAAAACCAATATCAAAACACTTAGAATACCAGTATTTTATTCCTTAACGCAACGATTTCTTCAAGGTTGGTAACTTATTGGCAACGCTACTGGCATTGCAAATTTCTATTGACAACAGGTGGACCGTGCCGTCTCCTTGCCAAGTGCATGTAGGACCATGGTTCCGTAGTAATTTTAATTCAAAAATGAGTTTTTTATCGCAAAGCTACCATCGCTCGTAAATCAAATGACTCATCGGACTTCTATCGATCTTCTAGTTCTAGAGCTATAAACTAAGTAAGTAACGTAACTACGTGTAACAGAAAAATCTATCAGAAAATCATGAGTTCATAGAGAAGGCCACTTTAGCCCTTTATGTTTCGTCAAAAGTAAGTGACATTGAAAAAGATCTATTTAATGATACCCCGCTGGGGTGTTCGGGAGATACCAGCCATTTTTTGGCAAAACTGACATAAAACAAATCTCGAGGTCGTAAGGTGTTGTACCTACGGAATATAAAACATTATGTTTGAGAATTTTATATGCTGAGTTTCTTGCCGGAGTCTTCTCAGTTAAAGTGTATTCCGAACCGGTGGTAAATTCAAGTGTATGTACCAATTTAACGTTCATAAGTGCCTTACCAGGGCCTAAACTGAATAAATGACTTTTTGATTTTGATATAAGAATATATCTAAATACAGTCTTCTATTACAAAGAGTAGGTATTTGGAAGTGTGCTGCAGTCTCCACGGCATTTTCAAAATAAATACTAGTCCTATAACTGAATAGACGTCGAGACGACGTCTCAAGACGGTCGATATAAACTTGATTCTGGGGAGTCCATACCACACTACCAAATTCAAGAATGCTCCTGACATAACAGTAGTAAAGTATTTTGTAAGTACAAGGGCACTGGAAGGGTTTACCAAAACCGCTACGCTACCGCAATACGGACAAATCCGCTAACTGCTTGGGGCCTTTACTGGGTACTTTTGAACCAACGACATGCTCATGAAGTTGAGTCTAACCGCGACACCCATGTGCAGGTTGTGTGGTGAGCATACGGAACGCATGGAACACCTTCTGTGCACATGCGATGCACTGGCTGGTAAGCGAATGAGTCTCCTAGGGATCGGATATCCAAAACCAGAAGACTATAGGCTCCTAGCCCCGTTGTAAAACAAATGAAAAGAGTTTTCAACGAGACTGGGGAGGAGTAAGTTATCTAGGGGACCACAATACATCCCAAGGGGTCGAAGTGTCCGAGTTATTTTTCGGCCTCTGCACAAGATAAGATTAGATCATACCAAGATTTTTATAAGCATGGTTTCATACACTATTTGGATAAATGTTTTTTAAATTTACAGAACCCTAAAAACAGCCCATTGTAGTCCAAGAGCTATTCTGGCCAAGATTCTAGTCACACCTAACTTAGTCTTACTTACATTACATAATAATACATCGTTAACTTGCACTTAGTTCATACGAATGCTTTTTGTGTTCATTGTTAGAATGTATCCTGAGTACTTAAGTAAATGTTAGGTAATAGTTACATTATAACAGTTATAAACGTTGGGTGTAAGTTAATTAGCTGTTTAGCATGAGATAAACAGGTATAAGAGAGATAGAGCATATCGTTTATTCGCTCAAAGAGCAGCTCGATTGAGGAAGTACCTCTATCTTACGGAATCAGAGTCGCCAGATGTTGCGAAAATTTAATTCCAATGGCATAGGAAACACACCAATCCAAGTGTGTATACGTCTATATAATCTGGTGCTGAAAACCCTACTGTCAAGCTTCTATTTTAGAATTGGCCTAAAACTCTAAAGTAGCTGAAATTATTCAGTCGCTGACGTAACGCCCTTCATTTGTTCTTAGTTGATACCAGTGTATCAGCCCCTTAACTGATTACGTCACAATACTGATGTACAGTCGAGCTAATATTTTATGGATGCACGCAGCGTGTCCGCTATTGAATATGGAAGGCGCAAGCACGTGTTGTGTGCCCCGCCGACCGAATGGTACACTTTCTTCGGTGTAATCAGTGCATCGGCCCAAGTGTAAAGATACTGGCTTTTACACTTTAAAAGGATAGGTCAGCACGGTTGGATGGCTAAAGACTACTGACTGAAACGCCACTCACGCTTAAGTTAGGATTAAGTCGAAATTTGACAGTTTGACTATATGGGATAGACATAGAGAAACCATTCGGGAGAAATGGTAGTCGACCTCTCTGACTTCTCCAGCGGGGATTGAATCCGTTAGCACTTTTCCGTTAGCACTTTTCTGTTAGCACTTTACCGTTAGGACTTTTAACAGCTCCGGTAACATTCTGCACAAATGGGTGAGTGATCATGGAGAAACTCTCACGATGAGAACCAGAGTTGATGCTCTGGCGCCAGGACCTGTCACGGATGGTCCCTGAAACTTCGTAAGGATGGCTACCACCCTCAAGTTGAAAATCGGTCGCCAAGCACCTTTCGGTGTGTTCCGACAGCTGCACTAGAGAGCCAGTACCTTCTAGGCTTCGTGTGCTTAACACCTTTGGCTGCATCATCACATACCATGGGTGAGATTGCGGTCAAACACATTCCTATAAACAGTAAAAAAGGGGTTGCCATGCCAAGAATCGGGTGCCATACTTTTACGCCTAAGGGTGGGCAAGTTAGCCACTAAAATAAATCTAAATGTAGTCTAAAGAGAGTATGTGATAGAGACGCCTTTCCTTGTTAAGGTGCTATATTGGAAAAAAATGATATCTTTGTGTCCCTGTATCTTAATTAATACAAGGGTTGGGGTTCTGAGTTTTTATTATATGATTTTTGAGATCTTAATTGGGTTTGCCAATGAAGGAAAACACGTTTGATAGAAATTTTCTCGATAAAGTTTAATTCCAAAGTAGCCTCTAAATAAAAATCTTTTTTACTGTAACTCCGTCAAGCAGGCGAATTTTACAGTGAAATTTAATGCAAAAAATTGGTAATTCATTCTTCTTATGATGTGAAGAACAGATTTTCTATACATTGCATGGTTATTTTATAAACAATTTATATTTGGTTTGGTACTTACGTCGTTTATTAAAAGCTGCCGCTTGCCTGGGCGAGTACCTGAGAGCACTATAGTCATCTCTTTTTGGCACATACGAAATTACGGTGAACGTATTTATTACTACTCTTGCATCGCTAGGATTATTCGGCCGTAGCCTTTGTCGACGACGGACCTATGCTAGTTGTCGCGACCGGCTCTCGTAGTTTTAAACATAAAATATTTTCGTAGCATATTCTTTATTGTCTTTAAAGATAGTATTATAGTTTGTAATATCGTATTAATTTAAGTTTAGTGTGATAATCTAGTTCAATAGTGCTTGTAAATATAAAGTTAGTTGTGTAGTTTTGTTTTTATTAATTTTATAGTATTTTTTTAGTGTTAAAGTTGATTTAATTATAATGACACGACATGGGTAATATAATAAAGACCAGGAAAATCAGCATTGGGAGCAGCATTTTAGCAATTATTTATGACAGTTACATCATTATCAGTTTATCGATAGATTTAAAACGAACTTATAACCCTTCTAAGTAAAGTTTACTGCTGATATTGTATGGTCTGCATTCCTCGTACCAACCAACTTGAATTAGACGGGCTACATCCAAGGGCATTGTACTCAACACACACACATAGATATCTCGCTCCCGCCCGCCATCGTCACACAAACTGCTATCCGTCCGAGTGCGAGTTACATACCATAAAAGCTATGATAACAACTAATTTGTTATTATATTTACGGATTCTTATTCTATTACTTTATATTACATTTTATTACCAAATACCTATAACATGATTTGATTATTATAATTATTTCTTATGGTGTACTTAGGACAACTATCTCTTTTTATGCCTAATAATGAAGAAAGTTCACTTATTTAGATTTTTAGGTCTCCGTATTTTCTATAGAAAATAAAAAATACGTGTGAAAGAATTATTTCGATACGTCAATTAGTTTCCGAGATATGGAATTTTAAAATGAGCGCGCGACGCTGGATTCCACCGGCCCGTACTCGATGCGTGTGACGTCATGTTCCAACGCTCGCTCAGTCAATCGCGCTCACAGAACAAATACCCTGACGGGGTCGCGCTCTTCCGTACGTTTCCCTAGATGATTATGACTTTTTTGGTTTTTACCCGACTGACCCGAAAGGAGGGTTATGTTTTTCGAGTGTATGTATGTATGTCTATTTCTTTGGCACGCTCTGCAGCCTAAATGGGTTGATGGATTTAAGCATATTAGGTGCCGTTAGATTCGTCTTGACTGTAGGAGTGTCATAGGGTATATTATTTTTATATGGCGTCTACGGATAAAAAAAGAGGGGGGATATTCAAAACAAATATTTCGTTATTATAACAATATGGGTATCAAATGAAAGCTTGTGAACAGCCTATTCCATATATGTATACATTGTAATACTTTTGTGCTACCATTTTGACGTAAATTACAAAAAAACATGTTTAATGCAAGGACAGTAGGTATTGGTACCATGAGCGGTTACCGTACGTAACTCACAGAGTTGCGATGGTTGTTAGCGTTACTTTACCGTACCGCTCATTTACTTACTAATACAGCTAATACTTACAACTCATTCTGTATAAAACTAAAAAGTCTGAAATAAATTAAATTATTAAAAGAAACAAAACACAGAACACATGATTTTCTAGTATTTATATTGGAAATTTAATTATAAGAAACAAATAACCCGACTGTGTGCGCTTGTTTTTCTCTTTTCAGTTAATTTTTGTTTTACGCAGTCGGGTTATTTGTTTCTTTTAATTAAATCTTAATATATAAAATGATAAACTGATTGTTGATATATCAACGCATAGCCCAAATCGCTGGACCTAGAGATTTGAAATTTTGCACAAAGATACCTTATACAGTGTAGGCATCCACTAAGGAAGGATTTTCGGAAATTCTACCCCTAAGGGGGTAAAATAGGGGATGAAAGTTTGTATGCAAGTCCGTCAGTTTTGAAGTTAGGATGTTCAAATTTTGTGTTTAGGCTTACGATTGAAAATTTATGTATAGTTATCTCAGCGTTTGTGATAATTCCACCACCGAAGGGAGGAAAAGGGGGATGGAGTTGTTAATGCAAGTCCTTCAATTTGAAAGTAATCTTCACTAAATGTATTATTATACGGTGTAGGCATCCACTAAGGAAGGATTTTTGGAAATTCCACCCCTAAGGGGGTAAAATAAGGGATGAAAGTTTGTATGCAAGTCCGTCAGTTTTGAAGTTAGGATCTTCAAATTTTGTATTTAGGCTGACGATTGAAAATCAATGTATAGTTATCTCAGCTATTGTGATAATTCCACCACCGAAGGGAGGAAAAGGGGGATGAAGTTGTGTATGCAAGTCCTTCAATTTGAAAGTAAACTTCACTAAATCTATTATTATACGGTGTAGGCATCCACTAAGGAAGGTTTTTTTTGGAACTTCCACCCTTAAGGAGGTAAAATAAGGGATGAAAGTTTGTACGCAAGTCCGTCAGTTTTGAAGTTAGGATCTTCAAATTTTGTATTTAGGCTGACGATTGAAAATTAATGTAAAGTTATCTCAGAATTTATGATAATTCCACCCCCGAAAGGGAAAAAAGGGGAATGAAGTTGGGTAAACAAGGCCTTCAATTTCACGATAAACTTCACTAAATTTATTATTATACAGTGTAGGTATCCAGTAAAGAAGGATTTTTGGAAATTCCACCCCTAAGGGGGTAAAATATGACTTGAAATTTTGTATGCAAGTCCGTCAGTTTTGAAGTTAGGATCTTCAAATTTTGTGTTTAGGCTGACGATTGAAAATTAAAGTAAAGTTGTCACAGCGTTTGTGATAATTCCACCCCCGAAGAGGAAAAAGGGGGATTAAGTTGTATACGAAAATCTTTCATTTCCATAGTAAACATCACTAAATTTATAATTATACAGTGTAGGTATCCACTTAGGAAGGATTTTTCAATATTACACCACTATGGGGGTAAAATAGGGGATGCGAGTTTGTATGAAAGTCCATCAGTTTGGAAGTTAGGACCTTCAAATTTTGTGTTTAGGCTGATGATTGAAAATTAATTTATATGTGCTTCAGCGTATTCGATAAAGATAAAGGGGTAAAAAAGGGATGAAGTTGTGTATGGAAGTATACTAAATTTATTATATAAGCTTGGAATATAATTAAAATTTGGAAACTAACGCAAAGAATATCGGTGTTGTTGGAATTTGATGCATTAATGAGTGAACAGGGGGATTAAATTTTGTATTTGAAGTTCTTTATTTTCGGAGTAAAAATCACTATAATCTCGGCTTATGGTTGGAAACTAACGCAACTTTTCGTTTTTAAAGGGGGATGAAATTTTGTATTTAAGCTGTTCATTCACATAATTTTGTATTCAAGTAAAATAATGTACACGTGTATCATTTTATTAAGAAGCCTACTGCCGCCCATCTATCTGTCTGTCTACCACGAGAAAAATTCTCAGCTGTCTGGTTGAGGAACTTTCGGATAGATCTCCGCCCGTGTCGATCCGTCTGTCTGTCTGTCTTCTACGGGTAATTTTTAAATTATTATTATTATTTAAATTTAATACTAAGGTGTCAAACAAGCATACGACCGGCCTGATGGTAAGCGGTCACCGTATGTATCACTCGTGCGTTGCCGACCATACAGAAATATCTTCACACCCTGGCGCCATGCCATTTACATGCTCATTCCACAGCCTGAGTTTACGCGCTAGAAAACTCCTTTGAAACCGCACAGTAGAAACCATTTCGGTTCCAATATATGAGTATGGACTCCCCGTCGATGGCGAGAGTTGCGATGGTAGAAGGTAGCCCGTGGGCATCAAGTCAAACAAATCTTCAGAGAACTGTCCGTTGTACAAGCGGTACACACATAAGGAGGCAAATTCTCTCCTCAGACTGACAGACAGACAGAAACATCTCAGCTGTCTGGAAATTATTGAGGAACTTGTGGATATAGGTGTATTCGTCTGTCTGTCCGTGTGCCATGAGCAAATACCTCAGCTTTCATGAAATGGTTGAGGAATTTGTGGATAGGTCTCATGGCGTAATTTTAGATAAATAATCCCGATCTCGACACCTCCCAAAAAAACATATTTCTTCTTCAGCTAATCGGACAGTGTATGTATGCATATTTCTGCCGGTAGATTTTCAGATCTTCTTCTTCAAATCGGGAACATACACTTTCCACAAATAGATGGTACACATACCAAGTTAGGTATAGATGAAATGTATACTACTACTACTCCCAAAAATGACCAACCCGTTGCGATCAATGAAATGTTGCCACCATGATCGATATGGATGAGTCGGTTAATTATCCTATTCATTTTTTTAACTCTCTTAATCCGCCGGGTAATCCGTTTCATGCATGTACCTGCTCCTGTCATATTGATTAGACATATACGGCCTCCAAAATTGTGCTGAAGAACTTGACTACAAGCAACAGTTCTCCGCCGCAATGTTATTGAGGCCAAAATATTAACTGGTTCCGCCAGAGGAGAAACAGTCTCGTGCCGCGTACACAATTGATCCCAAAGCACCTTCCGTTTGAATTTAAAAGATTACAGTTCCTTATCGAGGTTTGCTTCGCGATGGCTATTAATAAATCACAGGGAAGAACTCCGAAATTTCCTAGAGTTTATTTGCGGCAGGACTGTTTCAGTTTTATGTGGCATGCTCGCATGTAAGCTCTCAATCTTCCTGAACTTTTGTCAAATATCACACGTAGTGGCGGGATATAGCCATGAACAAAGCTCTATATTGTTACAATGATTCATATCTAGAAAAAAGAAATAATCTACGCGGACGAAGTCGCGGGCTAAAGCTAGTTTCCAATATAAATACTAGAAAATCATGTGTTGTGCCAAAATGTAATAATACAACCACCAGTCCACCGGAAAAGTTGATTTTATAATCGTTCCAATGAATGTCCAAATGTGAGAGAAATGGGTAAAAACTGTGAAGGGGTTGGATCTATTTAGAGACGAAAGCAAAGTTTATTGCTGTGAAGATAGTTTTGACGTAAGAATACTGACAGTCTATCTACTATGTACCTAACCACTTTTGTAGTGTGCAGTTATTTGATACCCCAGCGCAGCCGCGGTTTCACCCGCATGTAGCGTTTTAATTATTTTGCGCGAAACCCCTTATAAATTATCTGAAGTAAAAGAATCTTAAGTTATTCCTTATAACATCCGCTATCTACCAGTGAATGTCTCGTCTATATCGGTCCAGCCGTTTTGGAAATCAGCCGGAACAAACTAGTGTTTCACCCGCTTATAAATTGATATTTTGATATTACATATTCAATTTTATTTATTTGGATAAATAAAGTAGATTGTGTTCCTGCGCGTGAGTAAGGTAGCCAAAGCTCATTGGGGAGGGGGGAAAGGTCGGTAACGCATGAGCAATGCTACATGTGTTGCAACTATCCATTTGGCTACGGTAACCGCTTACCGTCAGGTGGGCCGTACGTATGCTTGTTTACCGACTTAGTCGTATAAAAAAAGATAAGACATAGAAAAGGTTAAGTACATCTATTCAACTCGCTACATTTGCAATATATCAATTTATTTAGTTAAATTTACTAAGAAGAGTATAAATAGGTATAG
The DNA here is from genome assembly GCA_947623365.1 of Achlya flavicornis. Lineage (NCBI taxonomy): Eukaryota > Metazoa > Arthropoda > Insecta > Lepidoptera > Drepanidae > Achlya > Achlya flavicornis. The sequence continues at coordinate 1,565,283 of OX392483.1, read as the reverse complement.
ACAAACATAATTAATTTATTGTCTATAACATGAAACTTAAAAGGTAAATAAGTACCTACTTCCGTAGGCAGACAGGAGTAAGTTCTATCTTCTTGCTTTTCGGCGGCAACGGAATAACTATTCGTCGATAAATAATAAAACTTTTAAAATATATGTATGTGATTTGGACATCTTATTTAATTATGTTGTTTTATTATATTACATTGATTATTAGATTCAATTTAAAATAGTTTTACATGCTATTCTGTAGCGAAATGTGTAGACCTTATTTTAAGATTCCACCTAAATTGTACGACATTTTCTGGCGAAGTAAACAATTTCATTTCATTTCAACCAAAAGTCCATTTATTTTATGTAGATTTTACAGTTGCCCTTTTTCAAATCCAAAATACTTTCCACTAATAACGCAAGATACCTACGTACCACCGCTAGCGGCTAATATGAGTGAACGGAGCGTTGGAACATGACGTCACCTCGCGGTCACGTGACCGTTAGCGGGCCTCGATATTTAGGGGAATTTTAAATGTCTGTAAAATCATAACTACTTGGTTTTTTTGAACGAAACAAAAGCTAATGTATTTGTATACGTAATTGCTCTACTGATACAAATTTTTAAGCGCTTTTGCATACCTATTAACATTCCTCAATTTTGTAGATGCTATAAATAAAATAAAATATTTATGATTCACAGGGAACAATCTCCACAAAAATAATCCGTAGTGAAAAGATCATGGTAGAACCCATAGAATAATTTTTGGCATCCTTGGTATCGCCCGCACCGCAGCCAGCCTATGATGTCGCAGATAATGTACCACCAAAAGCATCGCATTTTTTTTTGCGATTTCATATTTGGTACCGTAGTAAAAGTTGACCGTATACAGGAGTACTTTACGTGGTTTCATTTAATTTCGTATTGTCGTATCCACCCCGTATACCCTTTTCATTACCCGCAGCATATATACTTCATCATCATCATCATGATCAGCCTATAATGTCCCACTGCTGAGCACAGGCCTCCTTTCACAAATGAGAGTGAAAGGGAATGGGCAGATACTCCACCACGCGTGCCCACTGCGGATTGGTGGAGGTAGGCTAGTGGTCAACCTACTGTTGGAATTTTTCAAGCCGCCTAGTAGGCATCCAACTAGCTTAACGACTATCACAATTAAGTGATAACCGAGACCAACGGCTTTACGTGCCTTCCGAAGCACGGAAACGCTCGATATGAAATACCACTAGACGGTCACCCATCCAGGTACCGACCACGACAGACGTAGCTTAACTTTGCCGATCGATTAAGAACGGCTAATCATGCTACACCACGAGCGCTTCCTTATATATACTGATATATACTTACACAGTATAAACTCGTATTTACGTACAAATATGAGTAATTACTATAGCTTTTGGTTAAAAATCGTTTATAACAAGTGTAATAAAAAAATATTCTTTTACTGCTCTCCTATAAAATATACTTTGTAATTTAAACGATGGCGGTTCGGCTTTCGTGTTTCTGCCGGCGTCGCCCGAGTCCGGCCGAACGTATCTAGTGGTGGCGGGATTTTTTAAAACTTTGATAGTTCTCTAGGGGCGGTGCCCCCCGCGCGGCCGGCTAGGCCACGCCTTTCAAGGAACGATTTATTTCCACGGTGTCATCTTAAGTGGCGTTTCATTAATTTGGTCGTAAGACTAATGATCTAATTATATTTGGTGGCAGCCACACAATACATGTGGCACGGTAGGGGATGATAAACGATGGATTTTAGGTAATTAAACAATCGAAGACAGCTATTTTAAAGTTATATTTTTGTTTGTACATTATTTTATATTAGAAATAAACTTTCTATCAAATGTCTCCACTTATTATTAGCAATCTATATTTTGAGTATTTTTTGAGCGTAATGAAGATAAATTACACCGCACCGCAACAGCTTTGAGTATTACACCAAATAACTAACGTGAGGGATGCCACACGCTAGTTACGTAAAGTGAAAGAAATAATATTTCACGCGCCACCGACCCTAACACTTATTCGATACAATTTCAATCATCTCGGTTCTATATCGTAACGTTATTGCGGCGATCGTATTTCTTTTCTCAAAGGCTATCACAAACACTCGTATCCATTTATTCTTTGTAGGAGGTGTATTTATGGAGGAACGAGGTCGGAATGTGCTTGTGGGAGGATTTATGATTGTTGCATTTGTTATTGTGCAGTTTGTAGAAAATATTGTAGAATAATAGTAAAAATAGTATACTGTAACAATAGAACATTATTTTTACCCGACAGACCTGGAAGGAGGGTTATGTTTTTCGAGTGTATGTATGTATGTCTATTTCTTTGGCACGCTCTGCAGCCTAAATGGCTTGATGGATTTAAACATATGATATATGGTGTCGTTAGATTCGTCTTAACTGTGGGAGTGTCATAGGATATATTATTTTTATATGGCGTCTACGAATAAAAAAAGAGGGGGGTATTAAAAACAAAAATGTCTTTATAATAACAATATGGGTATCATATGAAAGCTTGTGAATAGGTAGCCCATTCCATATATGTATATATTGTGATACTTTTATGCTACCATTTTGACGTAAACTGCAAAAAAACAAGTTTAATGCAAGGACAGTAGGTAAGTAAGTACTGAGACTCTGAGCGGTTACCGTACGTAACTCATTTACTTACTAATACATACAACTCATTCTGTATAAAACTAAAAAGTCTGAAATAAATTAAATTAAAATACCCGACTGCGTAAAAATAAAGAGAAAAACTAAAAAACTAAAAAAAAAAATAAGAAAAGAGAAAAACAAGCTCTTTAATCTATAGAATTTTCAATATAACTTAAATGCTATAAGGTATTGCAGTCGGGGACAAACCAATAACCTAAGTATGTTTATTTTTATTTTATGTGTTATGTAGATAGATATTGATTTATTAATATAAAACAAATTAATATTTCATAAACTAATTTAATCCTTGTTTTATTGAAACATGTTTATTTTGAATGTATTAGTAGATAGAAAATCATCATCATCAGCCTATAATGGCCCACTGTTAAACACAGGCCTCCTTTCACAAATCATGGTGAAAGGGAATGGGCAGATACTCTACCACGCGTGCCCACTGCATATCGGTGGAGGTAGGCTAGTGGTCAACCTACTGTTGGAGTTTTCAAGCCGCCTAGAAGGCCTCCGACTAGCACAATTAAGTGATCACCGGGACCAACGGCTTTACGTGCCTTCCGATGCACGGAAACACTAGATTTGAAATACCTCTAGGCGGTCACTCATCCAGGTACCGACCACGGCAGTGGTAGCTTAACTTTCCGATCGATTAAAAACGGTTTATCATGCTACACCACGAACGCTTCGCGATAGAAAATATATACCGTTAAATAATGAATTCATTATTATATTCTTTCAATATATGTCTTTTTATCTCAGTCGAGGTGTAGGAATATCTAATTTATATTTTAAAAGCAGTATAATAATGATAAAAAAACTATGATTAATAATATAAGTAACAAGTTGAAGGATCACCTTGAGGAAACCATAGTACGGCTTTAGGTCACTTTGCAGTAACCGCTAGCTATATATAAGTTGGTTAAGACGTGGAGTCTTAACCTATAGCGCCGCTGGTCGTGGGTTCGATTCCCACACAGGACATACATTTGTGTGCATGAACATGTCTGTATGTCCTGAGTCTGGGTGTAATTATGTATATTAAGTATGTATTTACAAACAAAAAGTAGTATATGTATTATATCAGTTATCTGGTTTCCATAGTACAAGCTCTGCTTAGTTTGGGATCAGATGACCGTGTGTGAGGAATGTCCCAAGATATTTATTTATTTATTTAATCTAGCTATTCTAGCACCATAGAATGGGTACAAGAATTTATTTATTTATTTATTTATAAGGTACACCAACAACGTACATACACAACATTTTAGACGGAACATAAATAAAGTTACAAAATCTAGTACATACTTCAATTACAGGTATACACAACATTTAAAGAGAATTATACATTAAGGGTAAGATAATCAATCAACTAAAAAAACATGAAAAAAACACAAACATGAAATAAAACCGAAAAAACAAAAAAAAAGAACAGAAATTAAATTATAAATAACACAAATCAAATGAAATTAAAATACACCTTGAGAAGGATGCCGAACCTTACGCTTAAATGAGCAAAAACTATCAAAAAAGATATCCAAATGCAGATTTGGATAATTCCTGCACAAGTCATTATAGGACCTACAGATGCGAGGAGTAGGTGCATTGTGACCAACAGAATTAAATAACAGAATTAAATAAGTCATATTTTATGACTATTGAACTTGTCGATTTATTTTTGCAAATATCACATATAGAGTTAGATTATTAATAGAGCGGGCCATGAGCATGGGTACGGGCAAAATGCCTTGAAACGAAGTGTGTGTACACAGTTTGAACGACTAAAATACATAATGAATGCCAATTTCTCGTTTTTATCGATACTTTTATCGATTTGCTTACTTGCTGAGTTTCTTGCCGGAGTCTTCTCATTTCAAGTTGTATTTGAAACCGGTGTAGAGTCATTTGTTAACGTTCATAAGTGCCTTATCGGGGCCTAAATTGAATAAATGCTTTTTGAATTTTTTGATAAAAAATTACAAGGAATCCATATCGACATTTTGTCTGTCTGTAAATCAATTAGTGTACGATATTATCTGTGAATGATATGGAAACCACTCACACTTAGGGTTGGGTTTCTTCCCGGGAATAAACCCAACTTCGAGTAAATTTCCAATTTAGTGGGAAAGAACCCGGGAATTTTCCCATTGGGTGGGAAAATACTCAAATGGTCATATTTAGTAGATTTTGCGTATATAGCGAGAAATACCTTTACCAAATCATTTGAATAACATTTAACATGATTTCTATTAGGGTCATACTCATATCATACAATAAAATAACAATAAAAAAAAAAGTCGCTTTGTTTTTAAAAAATGCGACGTTTTGGGGTGTAAGGGTTGTGGTGGACAGTCGGACAGACGGTCTCGTGCAGAAAGATCACGTGTGCACATGTACGACGCTTATATAGCCCGTCCCGGGTCCCGAGGGAAGTGTTGCAAGCGTCCATAGGATACGGTAACCGCTTACCAACAGGCGGGCCGTATGCTTGTTTGCTACCTAGGTAGTATAAAAAAAAGTGTGATAACTTCCTTCAAGGTCCGCGTAGGTCCGCGCGTAGGTGATGTAGGTACATACAACAGCGAGTATGATTAAAATAACAATCAAAAGCATCAACAAATATTTTTTTTAAGGAACATAAAGCTATTTGAGTATTTTCCCGCCGTTTGGGAATTTTCCCGTATTTTTCCATTCTTTTCCGTATTTTCCCGTATTTTTCTTTTCTTCCCAATATTTTTCTTTCCCTGCCCATCCCTACTCACACTTCGCGCAAGGTAACGTTGTTAAACCTATCACTCTATATATTAATGTAACTCTATGGTATTTATTTACAAACAAATAGAAGTAGCTATATCAGTTACCTGGTTTCCATAGCGCAAGCTTTAGTTTGGGATCAGATTACCAGTTTTTTTTTTTTTATACCACTTATTTGGCCAACAAGCATACGGCCCGCCTGATGGTAAGCGGTTACCGTAGCATATGGACGCTTGCAACACCAGGGGTAACACGCGCGCGTTGCCGACCCTGCAGAAATCTCTTTACACTCCTTTTGAAGATGATTAGATTATTAATACTAGCTGTCCACCGCGGTTTCACCCGTTTTCCCGGGATAAAAAGTATATCCTTCTCCATGCCATAGGCTATACGCATGACTAATTTCATGAAGATCCGTTGAGTAGTTGAGGCGTGAATGCGTAACAAACAAACAAGCTCACTTTCGCATTTATAATATTAGTTAGGATTTATATTTTCAAGATTAGACAGAATAAGCCGCCGGACGCTTGGCTTTGAGGAAATTGATGAATTATTTTTACCAGCTTACCGGTGTTCAATCTGGTCCAGCGAATCCGTTACGGTAAATAAAACCTACCGGAAACACTTTAATGTCAATTTGTAATGCCGTTAGCAAGTCGTTTATCATAATCGGATGTTTATTGCGGCACCCAATATATTGGTAACATATATGGACCTATAGGTTGTCGAAATACGGATTCGATTTTAGATTTGATTTTTGTTACGTTTTTTTATGTAATAATGGGTAATTTACTTCTTTTTCTGTTTACTATGGTAGCAAACTAGCATACGGCCCGCCTGATTGTAAACGGTCAACGTAGCCTATAGACGCTTGCATTTGTTGAAAATGCGTTGCCGACCCTGCAAAAATCTCTTCACATCCTTCTTGAAGAACCCCATGCTGTACTCCCTTGGGAAAACCATGGTGGGCTCATTCTACAACCTGAGCGTCCGCGGTAGAAAGCTTCTTTATTTTTCAGTGCGAGACCATTTTGGGCATATTTTTTCCGCGGTCTCAAGGTATTTTCCCGGGATGAAAAGTACTCTATGTCCTATTACAGGACCTAAGGTAAATCCTAACTAATATTATAAATGCGAAAGTGAGTTTGTTTGTTTGTTTGTTACGCCTTCACGCCTCAACTACTCATCGGATCATCATGAAATTTGGCATGCAGATAGCCTATGGTATGGAGAAGAACATAGGCTTCTTTTTATCTAGGGAACGCGGGTAAAACCGCGGGGCACAGCTAGTACATTATATACCGAATTTGATCGTTATGAAACTGTCTGGTACAGTCGAGGACATAAATATGTATACACTTTTTGAAATTCAAAAGCGATTTTCTCGCATGTTTAACATTTAAGTGTTAAGCTATTACACAAATTATAATAGTATATGTTAGAAGATTCTGCCTTTATAATATCTCATAATTTCAATCAGTAGTTTAAGAGAAAACCGTTGTTGAATTTTACTAATTGTATACATATTTATGTCCTCGACTGTACAGTATGAGCAAAGAAATTGAATACGCGAGTATGAGGCACGAGTGGTGAGCACAGATAGGCAGTAGTGGGGGCAAGCTCGCGCATGTACACTTTTGGCCAATTCCATCAATTCACAGTAGCCAAATGACACGCGAGAATCCAATTAGACGACGAGCATCGACTGACGAACCAATCGTGTGCATCTCGGCGCTCCTCCTTCTTCATTCCGCCAAACAGACCGAAAAATTAACTACTGCGCAGGTGTCAATATGTGCTCACGACTCGTGCCCATTACTATAACAAACAAACCTACACACATTTTCGCAATTATACCTAAGTAAGATTGGTTAGGTCAGCGATAATCCCCTGACTATTTTGTATCTCTGTCCGAGTAATCACGTGGAAAACACGTTACAAAATCATCATCAGCCTATAATGTCCCACTGCTGAGCACAGGCCTCCTTTCACAAATCAGGGTGAAAGGGAATGGGCAGATACTCCACCACGCGTGCCCACTGCGGATCGGTGGAGGTAGGCTAGTGGTCAAGTCAACCTACTGTTGGAATTTTTCAAGCCGCCTAGGAGGCATCCAACTAGCTTAACGACTATCACAATTAAGTGATAACCGGGACCAACGGCTTTACGTGCCTTCCGAAGCACGGAAACGCTCGATTTGAAATACCACTAGGCGGTCACCCATCCAGGTACCGACCAAGACAGACGTAGCTTAACTTTGCCGATCGATTAAGAACGGCTAATCATGCTACACCACGAGCGCTTCAAAATATACGTTACAAAATAGTAAACCTCAAGCCGTATTTTCTATGAAACGTACGCAGTTAAAGTATAATTAACGTACATTATCTCCAGTTCAGTGGAGTATATAACATATCCGACAAGTGATGTGACTGGTATTGTGTGGAAGTTTTTCAAACATTGCCAGTTCTATAAAAGATTATTAAGAGAGGTAGAGCGTAGCGTTAATTCGCTCAAAGAGCAGCTCAACTGGGGAAGTACCTCCACCTTACAGAATACCGCAGCCAAATAACTTTATGTTGTGTAAAGTTGTTCCTGTGCGTGAGTAAAGTGACCAGAGCTTATTGGGGAGGGGGAAAAGGTCGGCAACGCATGAGCGATGCTTCGTGTGTTGCAAGCGTCTATATGGTTACGGTAACCGCTTACCATCAGGTGGGCCGTATGCTTGTATGCCGACTTAGTTGAATAAAAAAAAAAAAACATGAACAAATAAACATGTTCTTATTTATGAGAGCTTAAAGATTACAGATTCTTACGAAATACAGACCCATCAAAAATTTTGAAAACATGCATCAATTTGTCTGGTTTCTTGTATTGGTACGGATTCTTGGTACGGAGTAGCGCGCCCACACGACAGCGTCGCGACAAAATTAAGTCAAGCTGTGGTTACGTGTGAATAGAGTCACTGCGGCTTTTTGCGGTAGCGTTGTGGTTGCACATCGAACAATTAACCCAAAGAAGCGCAATGACGTTCAATTTGGTAGAAATATATTCCGCCAATATCCCATCGCCGACAATGCGCTCTGATTGGTTAATTCGAGGACACATGCGCTCTGATTGGCCAACTCATAAACACGCGATGCAGTGAGTGGTCCTTACTGTTCAAAATCAGTGACAAATCACTGACAAGTTTCGGAATTTGATTGTTCAGTATTACTACTCTAAAGGGATATTTCCTCGATGTGGTTGCATTTTGATTCCTTCAAAATGTTAAAATGTTTGTACCGCTAGTTCTCGGTGTCGCTGGTGGTTGAGTTGTGGTTGCGACGCCCGCCACGTTGTGGTCGGTAACCAAGCGGTCGATAGTGACGGCAAAATGTGATCCATGTGAATTCAACTATCAATTTTCATACAAATTAGCGCCCGCCGACATGGTGTCGTTGTGATGTGGTTGCGGTTGTGGTGTGGTTGTCGTACGTGTGAATAGAGCCTTACTGTAGTTTTTATTATGATAAATTATATCTACGTTTTCTGTGAAATCTATTCAACTAGCTTCTTTATATGTTTACAAAGATATAGCCCTGTGATACACAGACAGAACAGTTTTTGGTTTAGTAATAGGTCCTGCAACATTTGGGTACAGAATCTTTAATGCATAAGATAAGAGCTATATGTGGTAGAGCCACACAGCCACACAAACATACAACCATAGAGCCACAGAGCCACAGAACCACAGAGCCAACCAGCCACAAGGCCACACAGTCACAAAGTCCTGCGACTTCTCGATATTAAGTCATTTTGCTGAGCGATTAGAGTTTGATAGAAGATTTTTTGCTGACTAGTATCATCGAGTAAATAACAAAAAACATAACTTATATTTTTCTTCACAAAAAAGGTACTTTATTATATATATTTATATAAAATAGGAATTTATACAATAGATAGATCATCAAGGAACAAAATTCAAAATCATTTATTCAAATAGACCTTCGCAGGCACTTATGAAAATCTGACTCTAATACCGGTTTGGAAGGATGCATTTGCTGAGAAAAGCCGGCAATAAACTCAGCAATTACTCTTTTCAAAACAAGCTTAGATTCATTACATAATATTTACATTCTAATCGCACTGACAACAATTGCGTGCCCCGGCACTGCGGCAAAACTACAAAGTAGACTGAATCTATATTTAATAAGTAAATAAATGGCAGCCCAGCCCCCACAAGCAGCACCTGTTCACAAGTATGACGCGTGTAAAAAATATATTGAAGAAACCTAGTATTCCTTCCAAAAGCTGTAAAGGAGAATGGCAGAAGTCCATAGAACGCTGGCATTAAACTTTTTTAATTTGTACAGAAGTAAAAGTGGCGTGGTTTGATAGCGAATATTATGAGGTTTTATTAAAAAAAAAATACAATGGGGTTAAAGAGAAATCTTATTTTTTGTAAAAGTGAGGTTAAGTGCATCAATGCTTTAACTTTAATCGGTTTTTTACCTCTATGACTATTTTAATGCATAAATATTTATTTTATGCATAACATATTACCAATTAAGGATAAGTAGGTAATTAAGGATGACAGGATTATTGTAGCTACAATAAAAAATCTGTATTTAGTTAATCATAATATTTTATTCATGCTCATCATCATCATATATTAGTAAAATATCATCAAAGAAAGGTGCAGGGGGAGACAGGCTGTCTTGATGCCGTGCCCATGCCAAGTACCAGATGATTGACATGATATGAGCACAGCATCCTACTGTCCTACGTCTAACAATGCGATTGCAACAGTAGGTATTGCTTTATAGCTTCCCGGCCACTTAGAGAGCTGTCAATCAAAAAACAAACAAAGTATATTTTTCTTCCTTCATGTCTAGATTTAATTCTGCCCCGTAAAATACACTATATGATAGCCGGGGAAAATGTTAAGTTATTATTTTACGGTTACACTTACAAAATCAGCTCGTCCAACCACATCCAAATTAGTACTTATTTCTGCCAATGTCAAGTTACATTATAGTTCCCAGTCATGTTTTACTACAATGGTTGTCATTGTACTAAAACTCCTCATGGACTTTTTGAGACATCTTGAACTAAACATATTCATGGGATTTAGTGTTGCTAGTTTCTATTTCTAAACAAAATCGAAACATTTTAAGTTGAATAGAAATAAATAAACAAATTGTATTCCATTTCTTAGCTATATCTCATCGTCGTAAACTGTTTTTTATTTTTATTTTTATACACTAGCAATCAAAACATTATGTAAATCAATTTATTAATAATTTATTTTATATTTTTCAATGACAACACTATCATAATAAATATGACAAAGCAAAAAGCCTTGTATCCACGGCCTTAGAAACAAACACTGGTACCGGACTGTTACTAATCAAATCAAATTACTAATTTTTAACGACATTTTATCCCCATTGTCAATAATAAAGTTAATCTGGCTATCTATATTATAAAATAAGCGCTTTTTTTTAAAATAGCTCCGAATTCTGTACCTTTCCATAATTTGTAATGCCAAAAAATGCCATCTCCTTTAGGAACACCTATGGCATTTGGCACCCGTTGATCTCAACTTTTCTATCGGTGACGCGAACGGCGACAACACCGAACAACGAACTTGGAACTTTCACATTAATGTTTTTTTAACAAACTTCAAAAAAAGGAGGAGGTTCTCAATTCGGATGTTTTTTTTTTTTTTTTTATGTTTGTTACCTCCATCGAGTAAATATCCCTTTAGAGTAGTAATACTGAACAATCAAATTCCGAAACTTGTCAGTGATTTGTCACTGATTTTGAACAGTAAGGACCACTCACTGCATCGCGTGTTTATGAGTTGGCCAATCAGAGCGCATGTGTCCTCGAATTAACCAATCAGAGCGTATTGTCGGCGGTGGGATATTGGCGGAATATATTTCGACCAAAATGAACGTCATTGCGCTTCTTTGGGTTAATTGTTCGATGGTTACCTCATATCTCCGTCATTTATGAACCGATTTGGAAAATTCATTTTTTGTCTGGAAGGGTACACTTCCCGTTTGGTCCCATTGTCATAAGATCAGGATTTGATTACTTCTTAGTGTACTTTGAAGTCGGTTTAAGTTTTTTGTAAAACAGTCCAATTATTTTTATACCACTGAGGTTACCACTAATGTATTTTTTGGTGGGATATTGGAATTACGTGGAAACTGACATCAGGTGAGTTGCATTACTTCGCTTCAATAAATCCCTCAAGCTGAATTCAATGTTGATCATGTAACTTGTAGCAACCTAATTTCATTAGTGTAACTTATCGAGTGCTAAGCACACAAGTTGGTAATGGAAATGGATCAGAGTCAACGACTGATGAAGACTAACTAACGACCTTAGAGAGTACATTATAGAGTACTAAATCCACTTACAGTTAGATATATTGATATATTACTGAAATGTGAGCATTGGAATAAACATAATAAAAATAATTTGATATAAAAAAGGTTTGTGAGTAGTGATAGAGTGACATGTTATTATGGTACGTCCATGCTTGGCGAACCGAGTACGAGCCGAGCCACGAACGAGCACACTGCGAGCACGATTCGCGTAGTCTGGACGGGCTTGCGAGCCTCGAACGAGCATTCGTAGCGTGCTCGACTGCGCCCAGCCCGATTGTCAGTTTTTTCACGAACACAGGGATTCGCATCGCGCTCGTTGTAGGCTCGTTAAAGGCTCGTTAAGTACGTCCACGCTTGAAATCGCGATCAACGAACGAATCCTGTTCGTTAGAGGCTCGGCTCGTGCTCGCTTCGCGTAGCATGGACGCACCATTAGGTGAGGGCCGTATTTGGATGGGTGACAATAACAATGATAAACAATGAGTTTTCGATACTTTTTAACAATATACACGACTAAAACGCGAAAAGATAAAAGAATGTCATCAATATTTATACCTATAACGTGTAAAAAGCAATCATATTTTTTAACAATAGGCTAGTTTCCTGAAAAAAATGTATTTAGTCCGTCATATATATTATCAAAAATATTAGATACTTATTTTTTACACTTACTTTTCGTGACAAGTTGTATAAAAACCTAATACTACGTAAAGTGGCCATGGCAAACAGACGGACAAGACGAAACAATAACCCTTTCAGAATAATACGGAAGTCTGAAAAGGAACCGAATATAAATCGGAAAATTTCCTCAAAACAAAACTTAAATTAAATCGGAACCGTAATCCTTACTAATAACCTTAATACATGCAACATACAGTGACATCGGAAGCAGACGTGTGTCAAGTGTCAAATGTACTCCAAGACGCTCGAGCTGCCTCCGAGTGCCCTCGAGCGTTCTCAGGGTTAATATTTACACTAGTGCTAACCGATACTCGCCGTCGATTCGACCACATTTGTATACACCTACTTAAGAAGTTAAAGGATTGTTTGTATTAATATGAACTAGCTTTATACAACGTGTAACGGATCTAACCGAAAGGGATGAAGAATACAGTATAGACTCTCTATATAAAGTCTCAGCTCAAAATAAATAAGGTACCTACTCATCATCATCATCATCATCAGCCTATAATGTCCCACTGCTGAGCACAGGCCTCCTTTCACAAATCAGGGTGAAAGGGAATGGGCAGATACTCCACCACGCGTGCCCACTGCGGATCGGTGGAGGTAGGCTAGTGGTCAACCTACTGTTGGAATTTTTCAAGTTGCCTAGGAGGCATCCAACTAGCTTAACGACTATCACAATTAAGTGATAACCGGGACCAACGGCTTTACGTGCCTTCCGAAGCACGGAAACGCTCGATTTGAAATACCACTAGGCGGTCACCCATCCAGGTACCGACCACGACAGACGTCGTGTCGACTTTGCCGATCGATTAAGAACGGCTAATCATGCTACACCACGAGCGCTTCCTACCTAGGTACCTACTATTATACAGAAAAAGAATTAGAGATTGGGGTACGTACATCCTATTCTTTCCCAGACTTTTTGCACGTCGTGTGCGTTTCTGCTTACAATTGTATAGGTTCTATTTTCACATGCTAAAAAGTGCGGCACGGATAGTCTGTCGTCTGCGCTGCACCTTATTGTTATAACTCAAATATTTTGCAGTATTCCTTAACCAATAAACAAAAACGAATTGTTTTGCTTACCAATGGTAGGTATTTTTTATTGCCAAACTGAGCATATAGATCATTTCGTAAGCTATTTTTACCTGTGATAGCTACTAAGGGTCGGCTGTGCAAAGCTTTGTGGTCTTTGCTTCATTATTAGTAAAGATATAAGTCTTAATTTTAATAAATCTTAACCGGTAACGGTCCGTAAATTATTGAAACTGGGCATTAGTAAACCATTTATGCACATTCAAAGATCAACGGAGCTTGTAATTTTCTTTAGTTTTCAACCCCCAAGCTCCTAATTCCGGATCTTCTTACACTCTACATTCAGCTGTCTGCATCTTTGTCCAGTTGTCAGTTTCCGGACCACAAGGTTTTAGGTAGAATATTAAATAGGCTCGTAAAGGGAGGCTGACCCTGACCTCACAAAGATTATGTGAAACTACTTTGAGATTGAATAAATAACGATGAGCTAAGAAAACTTACGTTATTAACTTCTCATTTCTCTTTTCCCTTCCCATCCATTAAATAAATAAAAACTATTTGGAGAGGATTGTGTGAGTGCAGTGTTGCCGCGTTATGACGTCAATTTTCCCACCAGTGTCCGAATGGGGCGGTGTCGTAAACTGGAACCTGCCACCATCGCATCTCTCGCCATCGACGGGGAGTCCTTCCTCACAAATTGAAACCAGAATTGTTTCGTACTGTGCGGGCTCAAAGGAGCTTCCTTGCGCGGACGCTCAGACTGTAGAATGAGCTTCCCGCCATGGTTTTCCCAACGGAGTACAGCATGGGGTTCTTCAAAAGGGGTGTGAAGAGTTTCTGCAGAGTCGGCAACGCCCAATTTATAGTAACACTAGCTGTCCCCCGCGGTTTCAACCGCGTTCCCGTGATAAGTAGACTATGTCTTTCTCCATACCATAGGCTATTTGCATGCCAAATTTCATGATGATCCGTTGAGGCGTGAAGGCGTAACAAATAAACAAACAAAAAAACTCACTTTCGCATTTATTATATTAGTTATGATACTCTCATACCCACCCCTGGCCGGCACGAGTGGCTTTTATTTGTCATTATACACGGTGCCTTATTTTATTTGACATTTGTAAACAAATCTGTTGACAGTCCACTTTGACAGCCATTGTGTATAATGGTACGAGTGCTACCTTCACTCCTATTATACTCATAAGTGGTAGATAGAGGACATATTACCTACTGATTGTGTACAGTGCACCCACATTTCACTGTCCTTCCGTGATATCTGAATTGTTGACGTGTCTGAGGAATAGGGTTAGGAGCCTTTAGACAAGTTCGGATTTTGATGAACGTTTGAACCAGCTTTAAATGCGAAGAATAGTTGGAAAAGAACCTATTGTATTCGGTAGACATTATTCAACATCTAGCAAGAAGGGCATATGTTCGGAAAATATTGCCATAATATCAGGCCTTACACAAAAAAACAACTGGCAACTCTACCGATGTTCTCCTTCACCAAAAGTTTAAGTAGGATTCGAACTCACAATATTCGACGTCGCCACCCCTGAGCTATCGCATCGCCAATGAATAAACAATCAATTTTAACACGCACAGCAATTAAAATTGACACCTATTACCTAGTCTTTACAAAGTATATAATAGGAACACAGTCGTGGGTCCATTAGGGTCATTATTCATCTTCTGATGATATGAAACAACGTGCATCCGTCACATTGATGTTCTATTGTGTACAGATGGTCACATCCGACTGCGTGTTTGATTGCTTGTTTGCATGTCACTTAATGTCAAGGACGTAGTGGCATGTGAAATATAAATTATTTATCAAATAGACCTTCGTAGGCACTTATGAAGTCGGAAGGTTGAATTTGCTGTGAAAAATTCAGCGATAAACTCAGCAATTTGACGGGCCAGTTGGTAGGATAAGACACGGCAGGCTTTGGGCTAGATTCCCACACATGACAATTCGTGGGCATGTGCATGTCTGCTTGTCCTGAGTTTAAGGTATGTACTTTAAAAACGTATGGATCCTAGAGCATCGGATTCAGAAAACAAGGCAAGGCTTATTATTCGACTACCTGAAATGAATTATGTAATGTCAGGGTCACAAATACCTACTATAATTATTTATACACGGTGACTTTTTATTCGTTTTTTCGCCAGAAAAAACGTTGTTCAGACCATGGTCTACTAACATTCTATAACATCAAATAAAATAAAACACAAAACAGGAAAAATTCTAAAAGTCAGGAAGCCGCGGATTCCCACACCTGCTACAAAACTGTCGTGCCGCCGTGCCACAACTACTTTGTAGTGCAAGCGCGGTGTCTGGGTTGTAAGGAGTAACGATAATCCCGACTTTTTTAACTTTATTTTGTGTCTTTTCAAAAACCAATGACGTAATTTTTTTCATTTGATGTTATAGTATGTTAGTAGACCACGGTCTGAACAACGTTTGTTCTAGCGAAAAAACGAATAAAAAGTCACGGTGTACATTTATTTGCAATTTCGTTATCGACTGCCAACCCATGGTCAAAGCTGCACATTCATACGAAGTAGACATTTTCAAGAAGAAATGTCTTCTGAATTTTTCGCTCTGTATTTTTGAATTTCAGTATTCCATTTTATAAGAACGTTTCAAAATATTATTAAAAACCGATAAAACCACGAGAGAATATTTTAATAATCAACCATCGTTTATAAGAAACGCAGATTGTGTTTTTAACTTGGTATCTTATTCCGAAATCATCAGGTGACACGACATGCGCAGGAGTCATCTTTATTATCATAACATTCTGTAAGATCCACTGTTATGGGAAAATTGATATTTGTACCATTATTTTGACACATTCATCAGTATCAATCTATATTATGTTTTCCTTTCGCTTTAATAAATATAAAATAAAAAATGCTATAAGCAGGCGGGCAGCTTTAAGAGTTCTGTGCGGGTTTGGCTTTTGCTTGCGGCGGCGTCGTGTGACGGGACGCTCACTGGCGAGGAGGGCGATGGCTGCCACACGCGTCATACTTGTGAACAGGTGCTGCTTGTGGGGGCTGGTCTGCATTTATTTACTTATATATAGATTCAGTATACTTTGTAATTTTAAGGCGATAATAGCCCAGTGGTAGTGACGTCGGATGACGAGACGAAGGTCCCGGGTTCGAATCCTACAATGAGCGTGAGCTGTCGGTGAACGGAGTAGGGTACATTATAGTACCCATCTGGCTGGCTACCACCCTCAAGTTGAAAATCTGTCGCAAAGCACCTATCGGTGTGTTCCGACAGCTGCACTTGAGAGCCAGTTCCTTCTAGGCTTTGTGTGTTTAACACCTTCGGCCACATCATCACTTACAATGGTGAGATTGTGGTCAAACACAGGCTTATACACAGTCAAATCAAATCAAATCAAATCAAAAAGTCGTTTATTCAGTTTAGGCCCTGGTAAGGTTAAGGGTTAAGGGCCCTGAACGTTAAATTGATACATACAGTTGAATTTACCACCGGTTCGGAATACACTTAAACTGAGAAGACTCCGGCAAGAAAAAATAATTGACAAAACTGTTTTACAAAAAAAAAAAAACGACTTTAATGACTAAAGACTCAAAGTACACTAAGAAGTAATCAAATCCTGATCTGATGACAATGGGACCAAACGAGAACTGTACCCTTAAACAAATAAATAATTTTCCAAATCAGTTAATAAATGACGTGGTTATGAGGTCATTTAAAAAAAGACGAATTGAGATGAGTCCTTTTTTTTAAGTCGGTTAAAAATACAAAATATTATTTTTGGTCTCGGTTTTTATAAGCTGAATAAAAGATCAAAAGTTACGAATAATCTTAAAATAATTACTTATTATCAGTGTCCTATCATAGCCAAGTTTCCAGGTAGAATAATGTCTAGATTACAAGAGTGACGAAGGTCTGACGTGGTTGGGGTCCGGAACGACCCCCAATCAGTCGATCGTAGGTTGGGGTGGCGGGCGGGGGTTCGGGATACTTCGGGATGCTAAAACAACGTCAGTCTTCGTTCAAGGTGTTTAAAAGCAATTATCGACCGTAATTTGAGACGTGGTGGGTTCTAGTTTGATTATACATGTATTAATTTTGGGTCCCTTTGACCGTAGTGTGATAGTGAGAGGGTTGATTGAGGTTTTTGATTTTGGATTTATTAGATTGCTATACCACAGTTTTATTAATGTAAAAGATTTTGTGTATTTTTGTGACATAGTGACAAGATTTAAATGATACTTGACGAAAAGATAGATCAAGTCCTGATGTTACGTCTATTGTAAAATTTTTGATCATTTGCCTGTGACTTTACATGTAAACTTTTTTTTTTCACTTGTTTCTTTCTTAACTATAGAATCATATTTTTTATTGTATAAATTATATCTTTTGCATGTACACGTTTAGCTTTTAATTAGCTTTTTTGTTGTATGTGTGTAAGTAAAAAAAAACCCGGCCAAGTACGAATCAGACTCGCGCACCGAGGGTTCCGTACAAACCTGTAGGTATATAAGTAATAGTAGTATAGACCTGATATTAGTATTTGATATGAATTTCAATTTATGACGTATTAAAAAAAACTACTTACTAGATCTCGTTCAAACCAATTTTCGGTGGAAGTTCACATGGTAATGTACATCATATATTTTTTTTAGTTTTATCTTTCTTTATTTTAGAAGTTACGGGTTACGTCCACTTTGGAAGTGTCTCTCGCGCAAACTCAGTTTAGAAAAAAATTATATTAGAAACCTCAAAATCATTTTTGAAGACCTATCCATTAGCCCTATCACTACACATATGGGTTTTATTAAAAAAAAATGTTGAGTGTCAGTTCTAAGTATGGGGAACCCCCAGAATTTAATGTTTTATTTTTATTTTTGTGTGAAAATCTTAATTCGGCAGACATTACAGACAGACAGACATGACGAATCGATAAGGGTTCCGTTTTTGTTCATTTGGCTACGGAACCATAAAAAGAAAACGTTCAGTACATTTGACTTTCAAGAAACCTCAATTTACACTAGCGCCTCTCACGGCGATTTCAAGCGCGTTAGCCTCCATTGTAATCGAACCCAAAATAAAATAAACTTCGTTTACATTACACACACAGTATTTTGTCATTCATTCCGTACGTTCGGGAAAACAAAAACGTCGTTTATTTAACAATATAATTTGTTATAAACATAGCAGTGCATAAAGCAATTATGCCAATGCCAATCCGCGTGTGGCACCGTGCCAATGTCGCATCGTTCAATGCCAGATCTCTGGCTGTGGTATAAGATGCCTGTGATGTTCTGATGTGCCTGCGGTGTGTGACGGAAGGGATCAGCTGTGCCTTCTGAAGAAGTACATTTATTTTCGTGAGTACAGTGTTTTTTTTGGTTTCTAGTACCATGTAATAAGTTTCCCATAAGATAATAAGAAAGAACAAAAGAAGAAAGAAAAAGATTTCATTTGTCCATCACCAATCTTTTAACTACGTAAAATGTAATAATACAAGAAAAATAATAAAAAAGTATAATACTAATATTAAAAACATAAAATAATAATAAAAAACGATAAACATATTATTAAAAAAAATTACTTACATCATAACTTTATAAATGCCATCGCAAAATCAGTCAGTCCATTTATGACTAACTAGGGACCCGCCCCGGCTTCACACGGGTGCAATATCGCTGTGTCGAGCGTTTTAAAAATAATAACATAAAAATGGTTACTGTGGGTTCAAAATTCAAATTCAAATTCAAAATCATTTATTCAAATAGACAGGCAGGCACTCAGTCAGACAAAAGTCTGACTCTAATACTCTAATATCGGTTCGGAAGGTCGCATTTGGCTGAGAGGTTATCCATAGGATATAGACATATACCATCAGGGACTTTTTTGTAACTATTTTTAAGGTACACGATTCCGTAGTAAATCTTTTTGATATATCTCATAATGTGTAGTCAGCGTTAGCAAAGAAAGCGCAAAAAAAATGTGTTTACGAAACATTGACTTTTAATATATTCTGTATATATAACATGCATGTATTATATATATAAACCTTCCTTGAAAATTTATCTAACTGATAGTGAACACCGCATCAAAATCCGTTGCGTGGTTTAGAAGTAGTTAGCGGATAAACAGACGGACAGACAGACGCGGAAAGCGACTTCATTTTATACTATGTAGTGATAATATATACCTATAACAATATTATGGGACTCCGAAAATAAACAGTTACAACTCTTTTTGAGTAGGTACTTTCAATCCTAAAGATTTTGTAAGACATATATTCCTCAAGAAACTCCCGTATTTTAAGATATTATGATTCTCATTTCATGTAATAAAACCTAGGTTACTGTGAGAACTACACCAAAATCCGTGCAGCGTTTCACGAAACCGATACACAAAGAGACTACGTTTTATACCTAATATGTAAGAATAAGAAAGATTAACGATCCTCTGTCGTACAGACCAAGTTCTTAACTTATAATTGGATAATTATTTAACAAAATATAATGTGACGTTAACAAATGATACCTCGATCTTGAGGCGGAAAATGTATATTGAAGTTTGTTAACAAACTCGCAATCTTGGCCAGGAGTTTAGGAAGAATAGCCAAAAATATCAGGAATACAAAATTCATGCAGAAAGTTTCCGTGATATGAAAACTCTCGAAAAGTTTTCTTAGTGTATGTCACTGTAGGATCACGTTATCATTTTTAACCGACTTCAAAAAAAGGAGGAGGTTCTCAATTCGGTTGTATGTTTTTTTTTTTTTTTTTTTTTTTTTTTTTTTATGTTTGTTACCTCATAACTCCGTCGTTTATAACCGATTAGAAAAATTCTTTTTTTGTCTGGAAGGGTACACTTCCCATTTGGTCCCATTGTCATCAGATCAGGATTTGATTACTTCTTAGTGTACTTTGAAGTCGGTTTAAGTTTTTTGTAAAACAGTCGAATTATTTTCGCGTAGTTTCGAGAAAATGTTTCTTTTCGACTTTTAGTGGACGACTTGATTTGTTTAATGATATGACAAGATGTATTTAAACAAAGGATGTTTTTTATTCCAAGGTAGTAAACAAGCATACGGGCCGCCTGATGGTAAGCGGTTAACATAGCTTAGGTATAGACGCTTGCAACACCAGGAGTATCACTCGCGAGTTTTAGACCTTGTGAGAATCCCATCAGACCTTTTAAGAGAGGTAGGACATACTCCTGAAGTATCCTCCATCTTACAGAATACCGCAGCAAAATAACTTTATGTTGTACTCCAGAGTAAGGTCGCCAGAGCTCATTGTGGAGGAGGGAAGGGTTGGTAACGCGAGAGTGATGCCTCGTCTGTGGCAAGCGTCCATATGGCTACGGTAACCGCTTACCATCAGGCGAGCTGTATGCTTGTTTACCAAGTTCGTAAAAGAACACCATGCTTTACTCCCATGCCTTACTTTTTCCCGAGAAAATCATAGATCCTTCAGAGACGCGGGAAACACCGCGGGAAGAAGCTAGTCTAGTACATTATACTGACATACATTTATTATGCCTACATTACACGTTCAATCACAATTAATTAAGCATTAATTGATAACAAGATGGCGGATAAACGTGACATTAATGTCATTTGCATGTGTAATATAATAATGTGTTAATCATGAGATCTAAGATAAGAGAAGTAGCTTCTCATCACTAAATGAGTACGCTGACCTTGGGCTACTTCACCTGACTAGCTGTGCCCCGTGGTAACCCCTGCACATCGAACAATTAACCCAAAGAAGCGCAATTACGTTCATTTTGGTTGAAATATATTCCGCCAATTTCCCACCGCCGAAAATGCGCTCTGATTGGTTAAGTCAAGGATACATGCGCTCTGATTGGTCTATTCACAAACACACGATGCAGTGATTGGTCTTTACTGTTCAAAATCAGTAATAAATCACTGACTAGTTTCGGAATTTGATTGTACAGTATTACTACTCTAAAGGGATATTTCCTCGATGCCCCTGCACTAGCGAGATTTTATAGAACCTTTTACCACTTTCAAAAAACGAACTATCTAACGCAAGAAGATTTCTTTAAAACGGACCGGTAGTTCCTGAGATTCAAAAATTCCGTGAAAAAGTCCTGCACTAAAATGTATTAACGATGATATCAAATGATTGTATTGTCATGGGTCCTTGGTCCTTGATAAGTGTGCAAAGTTCTGTCGTTTTGAAGTCGATGAAACGTTTGAAGATTCGATTACAACATACCTACGTAGGTATGAAGCTAATAACAGAGTGTTAAAAAGGAAAGATAATCTGTAATAACCTAAATAACCTTCTATTCAGGTTATATTAGTTATATATAGTTAGGTTAGGTTAGTTTTATAATCTGTAATAACCTAAATAACCTTCTATTTAGGTTATTACAGATTTTCTAAGTGTATTGCGAACCGGTGGTAAATTCAACTTACGTACATACGTACTGAATAAACTGTAAACTGAATAAATGACTTTTTGATTTTGATTCTTCTGGCCACATCATCACGGAACTTGTGATATTATCATAAAAATCGTAATTTTGACAGCTCACTAAGAAATATCTCAAGATCACCTTTAACTAAAATACCATTATAATATCTACATAAGTATCAAAACATTCAAAGTCTTGAAAAAATACCAAACCAATAACTTATTGAATAAAATACGACCAAAGTGTATCACATATTTATTATCAATCGTTAAAATGTCGCTTTTGTTTGTCTGAAAATGGTAACACGAGTCCTCACTGCCATAACGCGTCCAAAATTTATGGTTCCGAAGTTAAACCGAATGTTCTGACCGATTGAACGACCGAAAGAATAAAGTTTTACGAAATAATTACCTAAGTAATTTATTACATTTCATTATATTACAGTATTGTGTTACAGTTATTTTTAACCGACTTCAAAAAAAGGAGGAGGTTCTCAATTCGGTTGTTTTTTTTTTTTTTTATGTTTGTTACCTCATAACTCCGTCATTTATTAACCGATTTGGAAAATTATTTTTTTGTCTGGAAGGGCACACTTCCCGTTTGGTCCCATTGTCATCAGATCAGGATTTGATGACTTCTTAGTGTACTTTGAAGACGGTTTAAGTTTTTTGTAAAACAGTCCAATTATTGATAATAGGTAGGTAGGTAGGTACATTATCAACAACATCTTTTTAAATAAACGCTGTTGCCATTTTGTTTGATCGTATGTTTTTTAAACGCGCTAATCTCTAGAATTCTCAGTCGGTTTCGGATTATTTTACTAATAGGAAGCTACTTTATACTCGAGGCTTTGTATCCCGGGATCGCGGGTGAAACCGCGGGGGCCAGCTGGTACTCAAAGGCTTCCTTATATCCTATTCCTATAACGTTTTACCATATAATGAGACCTTGTGCACCATAGATTTATAATAGAGTTGGTCTGATATAGCATCAAATCAAACAGTGCTCAAGTACAATTCTCTCGCTAAAATTATGACCTAATTCGTGATTTGAAATTTGACACGACAAATGGCGAGGACGAATAGCATTATGTATCTAAATTATTTGGAGCAGACCTAAAGCACCTAAAGTTCAATTTAAAGGTTATGTAGTGACTTATCTGATTGTTAGTTTTCTTTGACTTCACTATTCGGTTATTTTTAAGAGAACCAAAACGATGTAAGATTCTCGTTTTGGATACCAACGAACCATCTTAAACTATTCTTCTTACGCTATTTCTATCAATATCAATTTGAGGGTCTGGAAAATATTAATTATTTTCCCAAATTACGTAAACTTCATCGACAAGTATTATTAAATTGAACATAATAGATAGAAACTTAAACCGACTTCAAAGTACACTAAGAAGTAATCAAATCCTGATCTGATGACAATGGGACCAAACGGGAAGTGTGCCCTTCCAGACAAAAAAATAATTTTCCAAATCGGTTAATAAATGACGGAGTTATGAGGTAACAAACAAAAAAAAACCGGCCAAGTGCGAGTCAGACTCGCGCACCGAGGGTTCCGTACAAACCTGTAGGTATATAAGTGAATGGTAGTATAGACCTGAGTATTTGATATGAATTTCAATTTATGACGTATTAAAAAAAACTACTTACTAGATCTCGTTAAAACCAATTTTCGGTGGAAGTTTGCATCGTAATGTATATCATATATTTTTTATAGATTTATCATTCTCTTATTTTAGAAGTTACAGGGGGGGGCACACATTTTACCACTTTGGAAGATTCTCTCGCGCAAACTATTCAGTTTAGAAAAAAATGATATTAGAAACCTCAATATCATTTTTGAAGACCTATCCATAGAAACACCACACTTATGGGTTTTATAAAAAAAAAAATGAGTTTCAGTTCTAAGTATGGCGACCCCCAAAATTTATTGTTTTTTTTTATTTTTGTGTGAAAATCTTAATGCGGTTCACAGAATACATCTACTTACCAAGTTTCAACATTATAGTTCTTATAGATTCGGAAAAAAGTGGCTGTGACATACGGGCAACGGACGGACAGACAGACAGACATGACGAATCTATTAGGGTTCCGTTTTTTGCCATTTGGCTACGGAACCCTAAAAACAACCGAATTGAGAACTTCCTCCTTTTTTTAAGTCGGTTAAAAAGTGCAACTCGTCCAAATCAGTATATTATGTCGACCTCAAAATACAAGTACGTGAAATTACCTCCTCTTTTTTATGAGCCTGGAAAAGTATGGAAATGAGACATGTCAACATTAACTGTCATTATGACACGTGTCATGATGTTATGTCATTACGTTATTGCCTTCATTCCAGCTTCCTCGTCATGCAATACGCCTTTTGTGCGCAGTTTATATAAATTATCATGATATGATTGGTATTATGCAGAAATGTTGCTCAGATGCTTTTTTATCAAATAGAGGAAGGTTCCATGATGCTTTGTTAATACAATGTTTGTTTTTGTTACAGATACTTCGGCTTTTAATAACGATTACACTGTAAGTATTTTGATTTGATCATACATTTTTGAATAGACATACATTTTTTGTATGTTTAGGCCGAATTTTAGAAAAATGTTAAGTCTTTCCAAATGAAGGATATAAATTATGAGGAGCCATTCGTGTCCATTTGATGACAAAATTGAGGTATTGGTCAAGATTATGATGCGCAGAAAGGTTATCCGATCTATATGACACAAAAATATTTGTAACACTAGCTATGCTGTCTTGCGGAATAACCCGCGTTATGAAAAATTTTATGTTTTTAATGTTTTTGTGAGATGATGTCAGGAGCTATTGTTTACATTTATGAAATAAATATAGAAAATACAATCTATATATGGAAAAATTCTTCGAGGCTTCTGATGATGCCCAGCAGGCTGGCAGCGTATTCTATATTTTATTCCAAGATATGATTTATGTATGTGCCAAATTTCATCCAAATCCATTTGTGCGATTACAACGGATATAACTACTACAGACGGACAGACGGACGGATGGACGGCCTCCAAGGGTAATAATGTGGTACATAGGTGTTAAAATATCTAATTAGTTCACAAAATGAGCCCTGCAAGGGCATTGCAACATTTATTAGTAATTAGTCTAAATTAAATGGTTAGTATATTGCATTATTATTACACTATTATCACATTATTATTACATTATTAACTCTAAACTAATAAATCTGCCTGTATCACGAAATTGAGTCATCATAGCAAAAATTTATCTGCTTTGAACTCTTCTACGGAGTAGTAACACTTTTGAATTAGATATGATTTCAGATTTTTATTAAATAGCCTCCGAATAAATAAAACTCAATAGAATATTATTATTATTTCGCATTTTTTTTTTGTGAAAGAATTTTTGGAATCCTACTATTAGTTCCAGAGATTAGCTCATGTAAACAAACAAATACTTCCGCTCTATAATAACATATCAGTATAGATAGATGGTAAAAATAATTGTACTAAAATACAAAAACATTGCTAATCTTTTTGATAAATAAGTGACAATGTCACGGCAATGGTGAAGTGTGACATATAGATGGCGCTAGTTACAAAAAATACGCCAAAATGATTTTTATGTAGAGGTGTTACGATTAGTTATGTTATTGGCCACATTTATTCTCAGCCTTGTTTCACTGTACGTACAAGTAATTATGACAATCGAAGCGACCTTGCGTCCAGGCATTGTCGATCTGTCACACACGTTATGTCGTTTTAGACACATACGTAGGTATTTAGTGTACAGAGGACGTCCTTTATTCTGTTTGTATATAAGTATTATTATTATTTTATTATTATTAGCCTATACTGTCCTTTTGCCCAGCAGTGGGACAGTATATAAGTATGTATAATATTAATTGTTGTTAGATGTTTTTTTTTTTTACGGATTTAAGCCCTTATAAAATAATTAAACTAATTCAAATTGCGTATTCCGCGTCCTTATTTTAGTTTTATTAACAAAGTTATTTATTATTATCAAGATGACTACTTACAGATATTTTGATGACCGGTATGTGTAATGTAAAGAAGTTCAAGATTATATGAGATTAATTAATGCCTTACACTTTGTTTAAGGATACATCTAGATTGAGTGTCGAAGCTGTGCACGCGTCGATAAAAATAGCCCCTAACTGTTAGGGGCTAAATCAAATAAATATAAATAAAATTGCAAAATAATGTTTAACTCTTTCCGTCTTGGTGGTTAGTGACTCTAACCACCTCTTTCAGATTTTTTTAATTAAAATCCGCGGCGTTTAATTATGAATGATTAATGTCTCATAAACGTTCGCAATATGCTTGACATATTTTAACCGATTGGCGATGTTTTGAATGAATAACAGTTAATTTAACTTCAATTGAAAATGGTGTAACGCCTACTTTTACTAGGTCCTTGCGAAAAAAACCTGTTTACCGAGTAAGTAAAGCTTTTTTGTGTATGTTTTTGACTAAATTTATTCCTATAGATGTGTTTTATATATGTTTACTGTTAATCAGTTTTATTTTTGTGTTTTCATTGTAATATCATAAAGAAAATACAGTGGTTAGTAAACTAACCACCATGACTGTTGTGGGTTTATGGATGTTATGTAACTATGTAAGTATACTGTAATGTATTTTATAATTTTTACGGTATGCCGCGTGTGATAATAAAAAATTATATTGCAGAGTTCTTGTAGGAAGATATACGTTCAGGTGGCGAGAGTATCTTTAGTGATGAAGAGGACCAACAAGAGACTGAAGTCCAGCCAGATCCTATGATATTAGGAGATTTGATCGGGGAAGTTCAAGTAACCGATGATGATAATTTTAATTCAGATGATGGTCTACCTTTGTCCAGCTTAGCTACTGCACGTGAGAATCCTGATTCTACTGAGCCCAGCACCTCAAAACACACGACAAGTCACAAGAGTCCCAAAATCTAAGAAAATCTATAAAATGGACATAGCTGGCGAATTTTCTGAATATATAGGCATATACGATCACATAGTTACTTGACATAGAGAAAGTTACAGCTCTTCTGCTATCCGGCATGTTTTGGACAGAGCATTTACAAAATAAAGTATGCTTTCAAACTAACTTTTATGCAACTCAATCCGGAAAACCCTACACACCTACCATAACACAAGTACTTGATGTTTTTATTGCTTTGAACTTATTGTTGGGTGTAAAAAAAACACCGAGCTACAAAGATTACTAGTCTTCAGCCATCATACGTCAATAAAAAAGCGGCCTAATTCAGTAAACAGCAACCGTAGCTCCTTCACGCCTTCTTCAGGACCCGGTGCATAAAACGCCACAAACCATCAGTCATTTGGTAATTTGTCTGGAAACCAGCCGCCATCAAACTGAGAAAGGCATGTCGAAGAGATGCAGCAAACCTAATACTAAAATATCACCAATATGTAATGTTTGGTAGTGTAAGTTCATGTAAAGTCCCTCTTTGCCTACACAAAAGAAAAACATGTTTTTCAGATTTTCATGGAAAGTATATTTTTCGCCAGGGTAGCTTTTATAGGCTTAATTAGAGCTTGTATTACATATTAAAGAATATACATATTTTCAAATTTCCATGTGTATCATTAGTCATGGTGGTTAGTGTAAGTAACCACCTCATTCCTCGAAAGCCTTAGGTCTAAGATTTTTTTTTCCTCAATTTCTATGTTAATTAAATGGTAACTAATAAGAAAATAAAAATAAAATTTCAAAATCATTGTTTACCTAAAAGTGTGACTCAAAGAGTTAATATTTAAATTTCTCCCGATTTTAATTGGAATATTTCAATAACTGCAATCATTATGAACGTCACTTTGACAAGCAGAATGACGCAGAGGGAGCGTAAAACGTAGCTGTTACGCGCAGCAGCCTATAAAAGTTGGCCTGTTTTATATATTCGTGTAGTATGGCAAAGTTCTTTCTAGGTATATTTATTTCTATGGCCTTACACTTCTATATATCTATTCTTCCAAAATAAAAAATTTCATCTCATAGATAGCTACATAACCCCGCCCCGTATCTTCTATCTAAGGAAATGACATTTTTTTTATAACTTTTAGCAACAAACTAACAAACTTAATATATAAAATAACTGCATTAAAAGCTATAAAATTATGTTAACTATTAAGTCATCGATATAACTTGACGGCCAACCAGCTGATGAAGAAGACCCGGCGACCTTAACATCGATTACGGTTCATATACAACTATTATACAGCTATAATATGACTGTTATATAGCTATAATACTACATGTCGCCATAAAATCTACATTGGAATTGTATACGATCGCTTTGCTTTATTACCAGAATAATTAAAATGTGTTTGTGTCTTATGCTAATTGTAATAACTGCTATTTTTGCATGTTATATTGTCACTAGACGTAAAAGTACAAATTTATAGACATTATGTAAAATATGTTGACAATATCATACACAATGCAAAAAAAGTTGCGTAAACGTGAAAGAGTAAAAACTACTGAATGGATTTGTATGAAAGAATCATGGCGAGATTTGTACAAAAAATAAAGATTTTTAGAGACGTTGGAATGACGTTATAATTGATCCTTGGTGCCTAAGGAACAACTTGAGCCATTTAAAATATTTTTAGAACCCCGGGATAAAAATGAGAATTTCTATGGCATGCCGGCAAATCGCGACTATTCGCGACCAAAACCGTTATGTTGTTGTTCTGTTTTGCGGGGTTTATAAAATATTTCATGTATATTATTAATATGTTGCTGGTAATGTAATCTCAACATTGGAAGTGATTCAAAACCCTCTAAAATGTTTTATTTTTTTGTACAAATCAATGTATGGATCTCGCCATGATTCTTTGGCACACAGATATATTAGGATATGTTCTGATAACCGGGATAACAATATATCCCTTGGGAACGCGAGTGACACCGCGGTATGGAAGCTAGTATTCAGTACTTCAGTACTTTTCGTTTCGGTAGCAAAGCGTTTTGTGTTGTAGCCAAATGCACAAATACCTACCTAAGTAACATAAAAAAGAAAATGAACACGTGTTTTTATGTTTAACTAACCAATTTCGGAAAATATCGTCGCCGCCTAATATGGGTCATGGTCATGTCATAGAGATAGAATATAAATAGAGCGACTGCACTATAGTATGTGCCGTGAGCCGGGGTATGTGTATCGAACTGCGCGTTCATAGTTTAAACGAATAAATATAATGAATGCCAATTTCTCGTCTTTAGGGTTCCATACCGGAAGGATGTCAAACGGGACCCTAATACTAAGACTCCGCCGTCCGTCCGTCCGTCTGTCTGTCAGGTGGCTGTATCTCCTGAACGGTAATAGGTAGACAGCTGAAATTTTCAGAGAATATGTATTTCTATTGTCGCTATAAAAAACTTGTAAAAAAATACTGTACGGACCCCTCCGTGTGCGAGTCCGGTTTTTAATCGATAACTTTACGGAGAAGAAATGACTAGGAGCTCATGTCGAATTTTTTTCCGAGAGTAAATCTCTGGTATATGAATGCATCCTGCTCACGCTCGCACAAGTTAAAACTATATTAATATTCTTACTGTATGGATCTTGGCTACGGCCCTAAAACTACGGATGCACTAAGAAATGATTTCCCAAAATTCAACTCCTAATGGTTGCGATGCGAGCACGATTCGCGTAGTGTGGACGGGCTTCGAGCCTCGAACGAGCGCGATTGTCAGTTTTTTCACGAACAAAGGGATTCGCATCGTGCTCGTTGTAGGTTCGTTCGTGGCTCGATTCGCGTAGCATGGACGCACCATAAGAGTAATATACTTAGGGGTTGAAAGCGCGGACTTGGCAGCTTGCCAATAAAACAGTTGATTGTGATATCTTGTCACATAATCTACGAATAGCCGGAGAGTCGACAGCGCTTTAAGGTCGCATCTTTATTTGACCTCACTGAGGTGTTATTGACCTTTATATCACTCGTATATAACCTTGCGATGTCACTATTGTTGTGAGCTATCTATCTATAAGAGATAATTATAGCTTTTTTGTCGCGGATTCTTTGACTACTTATGTCTTGCTTGATAACAGTTGAAATCTATACTATTGTAGGTATATGTATTTTTTTATACCACTAAGTCGGTAAACTAGCATACGGCTCGCCTGATGGTAAGCGGTCACCGTAGCCATATGGCCGCTTGCAACACAAGAAGCATCGCTCACGCGTTACCGACCTTTCCCCCCTCCCCTATGTGCTCTGGCGATCTTACTCACGCACAGGAACACAACTTTACACAACATAAAGTTATTTGGCTGCGGTATTCTGTAAGGTGGAGGTACTTCCCAAATCCCAAGTCGAGCTGCTCTTTGAGCGAATAAACGCTATGCTCTACCTCTATCAAAAATGTATGTTAGAATTCGCTAATCTCAGTTCAACTATCAATACCTACGATAGGAAAAAATGGTTGTTTTAGAAAGGCTATAGAGATTGGAAATTGACGGATCAATAAGGGCAAGCGAATATGGTCTTATGTCACCATCCCTGAGTATAGGCAAACTACAATATTTCTATGGCAAAAAAGTTGCTTTACATTAAACGTATGAAACAAAAGGCTATTTTAAGAAGATTTAATTAAAATTAATTATTTCGCGGACTGGACCCAACGGCTCCCAAAATAGCTTGACTGCATCTATGACGTCATCCCCTAACAAAACTTCCAACCGCGGTTATTAAATAATTAATATTAACGACCTTCTGCTTCCTCCCAAAGCCTTTCATTACACCAATATAAGCTTTATGTGCACGCAATAAGGGCTGTGGAACACCACCTATAAACCAACTTTATTTGTTACTTTTACGATCAATTCTAGACTTTAAAACCGCGGGTAATAAAAGCGATATTAAATTGCAAAATTAACTCAATAAGGAAGGGATAAAGTTTGTTCGCTGAAGATGAGTGCGTAGTTTTGAAGTCACTTATGTTGCTTATGTTAATAACAATCAAATTGTTGTATGTTGATGTTGTTTCTACACGTATTTACTAAATATTATATGCATTCTACCGCTAATGTACACGATGAACGTTTGTTATATCGGTTGTCGTGCTTGACGATCACGCTCAAATAAATGTTGTTCACATTTGGTTTTAGATTTTTTATCTTTGATATTCTTTATAATTGATTTTTAATTGAAAATTAATTGCTTAATTTATAGAAATATTAGTGATAGTGTTTATTATGTTATACAAGCTTCCTTGGCTATAACGTATTTTTTA
Source organism: Achlya flavicornis (assembly GCA_947623365.1). Lineage (NCBI taxonomy): Eukaryota > Metazoa > Arthropoda > Insecta > Lepidoptera > Drepanidae > Achlya > Achlya flavicornis. Next base: position 1,534,010 of record OX392483.1, on the reverse strand, counting down.
CATCTTAAAATGTTCATCTAAATGTAAAAATCTTTCAAGATGCTTTTACTTCTTGGTAAATCAAAATACTTGTCAGTAGTAAACCATAATTTTCTTTTCGAACTTAATAATATTATTCTGAGTATTTATATGTACATTCTGCATATTAATTTTGATATTCTTTGGAACGAAATGTTATGCATTGGGTTGAAGATTATTAAAACCAAATTGCTCAGATTATTTAATAACTTAAAATCAATTTCCGAGTTCCATAACTAAAAAAATATTTCATAACACATGTAACCTCCAAAGTCATACGTTGCACCAAATATTGATCACATTCAACGCACATCAATCAATCGACAATAATTCACGACAATAACACTGCGGAAATCAAACGGTATTCGAAGGTATTCGGACGTTCCCGGAAACTAAGCGTGAGAATACCGACTCTATGCCTCATAGTTATTGAATTCAAACTCCATTGTGATTCTCACCGACTTAATGAGTATTTTTCTTAAATTCGTTCCGAATCTCAATCGAATCGCATTTTTATTGTTCCCGGACATAATTAAAATAAGGAAGAGACAAAAAATTGCTGGCCTTCGAGATGTTAATGCTTTTGTTTAATAGATACCAGAACCTTCATATTTTGAGAACTCATGATAACATAAAATCAGCTATTGTAGGTACTTTCTGATATGTTGTATGTAACTACAGGTGCCAGCTGAAAATCAGCGCTGTTGATAACAGCAGCACATGCTGAGCTGGTAACCTTTTGACAGCACACCTTCCGTTAGACGATGCGAGAAACAATTGTTTTATTATTGTTTTTTTTGTCTGTTCTGTGTACAAAATATAATCTTACTCTGTTTCTTTGTTAATAAATCTAGCTATTTTTTCTACACACAATTTATGGAATGTAATGCGGTAATGTAAATGCGGTGTTAAAATATTTTCAACACACTCGCTCGTAAAGTGACATTTATTGCACCGTTTTTAGTATCATAATGCAGCTTATTCCGCACTAGTACTTTTTACTTTACATTTCCGCACAGTTTTATGATAGGCATAATCTCGATTATGATAAGTTTGTACCTGCAAGTGATATGTGTAGACCAAGCATTCTTAATTTAACGGGTAAAATAGTTTGATAGCACGCCGCTGTAAAAAAAAAACTTGCGCGCCATATTTCTTAATGTTCTCAATATATGGTTGATGATTCTCAAAAAAACTACTTTAAAAAACACACGTCTGTTTTTTTCCTCGTAAGTGTGTTGAAAAACGTCGTGTGACGCGTGTGCATTATTACACTCTCGGCTCACCTGTTGCATTCGCAAGTATCATAATGTACTATATGTAAATATTAAAATAACTTCCGCATTGATCTCCGTAAATGGCTTCTTGTTCATAATTTCATGATAATTTCTATTATGATTAATGATTATTTCTGTGGATTTTTTCCATGTTGTGAGAAAAAATAATCGAATTAATTTTCGATTTATAACCTATTAGTAACAGTTGAAATTTAATTGTTGTAACTAATAATGTATTTTGTGTGATAATGGGATTATTATAATATTGATTAGGTAATATTTAAATGAAATGAATGAGACGAAGAGGCATTTTTAGAAGCCCGAATCAATCTTGACATATGGTACCTATAACGATAAAGATTTTAGTTTGAATCAAAGATCATCGATTCCATTTTTAAAGACTGTATATAATGTCTGAGTTAAAAATAGTATTAAGTTGAATAAACTAAAAAAAAAACTAATAATTAAGTATCTTTTGACTTTTAAATATATCAGTAAACTAGATCCGACACAATTGGTATGAGTTTAAATCATCTACAATACTGGTTTCTAAACCATAAACAATATTGGATCGTTTTTTTGTGATGCGTTATGTTTACATTGTTTTGCAATGAAGGACAAAAGAAGGGGGAGGAAAGGTTAATTAGAAGTTAATATATATATATATATACAAGGTTACCAATTTTTTTTTAATTGAATAGCACATTTTTTTAATTTTAACGAATTATTTCGAAACTGATTAGATTTTATTCCTTGTAGATCACAAGGAATAAAATCTAATCAGTTTATACGAAACTGTATACTGTTATTTTAAAAAATAATTAATTTGCCATATAAAGAGTTTCGATGTCAAATCTGCCCATTTATTGTAACTTATTATTATATCGTATCCAAAATTAAATAGGGTCAATGATCCAATTAAAAAAGAACCTGATAAAGTTAGTGACCTTTATAAATATTCAAAAATAACTGTGTTTTGACATTTACCGAAAAAAGGTGCGTCGAATAGATTGTTCTAATCCGAAAGAAACCTAATATCGTAGATCACAAATTTCATATTCAATTGTTTGAGCTTTGATTAAAATTATTTGTGGCATAATTTAAAATTCCATCAAATAAAAATAATTTTAATAAACAATTTTGAAGTGTAAAAAAACTTAAAAATTATAGTCCCGGGTATAATGAATGCAAAATTTAATTGTTGTTTTTTTTTTATACCTCTAAGGTTGCAAACAAGCATACCACCCGCCTTATGGTAAGCAGTTACCGTAGCCTATGGATGCTTGCAATACCAGGGGTATCACTCGCGCGTTGCCGACCCTGAAGAAATGTCGTCACAACCTTTTTGAAGAACCCCATACTGTATTCCATTGGGAAAACGACGGCGGGGAGCTCATTCCACAGTCCGAGCGTCCGCGGAAGAAAACTCCTTTCAGCCCGGACAGTGGACCCATTCTGGTTTCAATGTATGAGGATGTACTCCCCGTCGATGGCGAGAGTTATGAGCCGGAGTGTACACAGGTACTTTTTACCCCAGGAACCGGGTGAAGTAGCGGGACGGATGCTAGTTTTTCATACACTGCCATACCATTTTTTCTAGTCATACTTACGCTGTATGAATAAAAAACATGCAATACCTATAAGGAAACCATCTTATAAGAAATGTATTATATCTATATATATAAATTCAAAGTCCACAGCCTAAACCGCTGGTCCTAGAGACATGAAATTTGGAGAGTGTATTCTTTGTGAAGAGTTGGTATCCACTAAGGTTTTACGAAATTCGACCCCGAAGGAGGTAAGATACGGGATGAAAGTCCGTCAGTTTCGAAGATAGGGTCTTCAAATTTTGTGTTTAGGCTGAAGATTGAAAATTAATTTATACGTGTCTCAGAGTTTTTAATAATTCCACCCTCGAAGCGGGATGAAGTTGTTTTGATTTGTTTTCTTTTATTGTTTTAGAAAAATATGTCATTTGTTTCCTGTAGGCCACGCGGGCGAAGCCGCGAGCAGAACCTAGTCGTATTATAAGCAGTTATAACAAACATAATAGCTGATTAATGCTAAGTACAGTAGGCTGTGTACACTAAGCGGGAAGACCTTGGAGCTAGCACTTGTGCATACAGATTGCGGAATAGGGCCGTCTACGGGCACGTCTATATACCACGTTGCTTAGAAAATAAATTAAAAAACACGTCTGAAGTAGTATTAGTAACTAACTTACATACGGCCCGCCAATAATGAACACGGAGCGTTCACTCCCGCGTTCCTGATCCTGGAAAAATCTCTTCACATCCTTATCGAACTAAGTGCGAGACCTTTTTGTTTCCAATGTGTGAGGATAGATGGATGGTCGACAGCGAAAGGTGTGATGGTAGGTCTTTTACCAGTAAAAGGTAGATTCTTACCATACTAGCAGCTCATAATTTACTTAACATTACTGTACTTATACTTAATGTACTTATACTGTACTTATTTTTATTGAGACCAACTACTTTAAATCTCATATAAATATCTTAACCTAAAACTACCGCCAATAACATGTCTCCACTAAAAATATTTTCTTATAGATAACTTAAGGACTAAGAAAGAAGTGGCATTATTGGAAATGAAATAAATAAAAAAAAACCGGCCAAGTGCGAGTCAGACTCGCGCACCGAGGGTTCCGTACAAACCTGTAGGTATATAAGTAAATGGTAGTATAGACCTGAGTATTTGATATTAATTTCAATTTATGACGTATTAAAAAAAAACCACTTACTAGATCTCGTTCAAACCAATTTTCGGTGGAAGTTTGCACCGTAATGTACATCATAATATTTTTTATAGATTTATCATTCTCTTATTTTAGAAGTTACAGGGGGGGGGACACACATTTTACCACTTTGGAAGTGTCTCTCGCGCAAACTATTCAGTTTAGAAAAAAATTATATTAGAAACCTCAATATCATTTTTGAAGACCTATCCATAGACACCCCACACTTATGGGTTTTATGAAAAAAAAATTTTTGAGTTTCAGTTCTAAGTATGGGGAACCCCCAAAATTTATAGTTTTTTTTCTATTTTTGTGTGAAAATCTTAATGCGGTTCACAGAATACATCTACTTACCAAGTTTCAACATTATAGTTCTTATAGTTTCAGAAATAAATGGCTGTGACATACGGACGGACAGACAGACAGACAGACAGACAGACAGACAGACATGACGAATCTATAAGGGTTCCGTTTTTTGCCATTTGGCTACGGAACCCTAAAAACGCAGTGAAATCAATACATGCCAAAGCTATGACACATTACTTTGTCTTTCACTGTTACGTCCAGTGTTATATTATTTATTAAAACTAATGTATGGCTGACCCCTTACCGGCGCACGCGCAGCACTACGGCAGCGACGATGTGCGCTATATGTGCGCCCTTTTAGGATACAGCAAGGACTCACCATGTACGTCTACAAATTATTTGTCAGTCGTGTTCGTAGACTGATTGATTGTTTGCTAAAATTAAAAGTCTCTATGAAAAAATCTTTGATCTTGGGGGCAAGTCCGGGCAACTAAACAATATTATTTATTATACTAGTCTTTTGTGCCTTTTATAAGCTTCATTTGTGTGTATGTATGTAAATGTAATCTTCAACTGTAATTTAGTACAGCGTTTTTTTAAAGCGTGTTTTTTTTATACTGCTATAAGATAGCAAACAAGCATACGATCCACCGGGTGCTAAGCTATTACACCGTGCTATTACCGTAGCTTTATGCGATTAACTTTGGCTTTCAGAAAGATAATTTGTTATGAGACAAATTAAAAAGACTATAAAGGCTTCACCCGCGTACCCATGTAAAAAAGTACTATAATATGTCCCTCATCTATTTCATCGAAATCTGTTCAGCAATTTAGGCGTGAAAAGGTAAAGTTACTTTCGCATTTATGATATTAGTATTAAAAACACTTGTATTTTCGAGTGTACATCTCAATTAGGTGCAAGTTACAATTATATGTAATTACTGTGACCCAACAAAGGATGTGTTGCGTACGCGCAGCCACACACACGCACACGTGATGCGGCATTGTGTACACACACACGAGGAGTCGAAGGTTTATGTCTTGGGAAATGTCCGTCTGACTTTTGGTGGACAAATATTTAATGGTGTTGTGACACGTTAGAGTTTAAGGCCAATATTTGTAGAATGACATGTCAAGCTTCAAGAGTATACTGAGTTAATCGGAAATAAACCTTATCTCATAGACGTAGGTTCAGTCAGTTAAGTCGTTTTTAGAAATTGGTGAAAGTATGAATTACTTCTTATTTTTTCAAGATTAGTCGATTTTCCTAAACGTACTTGAGCCGTTTCGCGAATCTGTCGGGAAGATAATCGATCAGAAACTACTACTTTTGGCAAAAAGATTGGTAGAAGATATAACTATCCGAAAGTCACTATTCCATATTCTTTGTTCTTATTTAATGAAAACGTAGCTTTGCCGACGAAAAAGGGGAATTATCCCAAGCATCTTCCACATAGACACCTTCAATAGGAAAATACCGCCGTTGTTTCCGTCCTACCTCTGATTTCAGATATCCCATTCACAGAGGGAGCATTGTCAGTCCTTTTTATAGATACGACGCCATTCACAAGGATTCCGACGGCTCCTTTTGTTTTACGTTTCAGTGGTTCTACTTTAACATTCTATTTTTCAATCGGGTATCATTCCTCGTGTCTATTCCTATCGGAATATTAAATTTCGAACGCAGCGAAGCGATTTTTCGTAACGCCCCTAGGTCAAAAAAGTAGTTTATGCTTGCATTTTTAAATAAATTGAGTTTTTTTTTATCTTGATTAAATAATTATGTTTATATAGGGTTTGATCAGACATGAACATGATCATGCCATCCTCATAGATACTCTTATTTGTTTTTATTTTTTTTATACCACTTAGATGGCAAACAAGCATACGGCCCATAGGCTATGGTAAACGGTTACCATAGCCTATGGACGCTTGCAACACCAGGGGTATCACGCGCGCGTTGCCGACCCTATAATAATACTATCTTCGTTTAGAGGCTATTTGTACAATTTTATAAAGCATTCAACTTTTACCATATTACATTTGCCGAGTTCTTCAATATATTTACCATTCTGTCTTGGAACTAACCTCTCTGCTTCGTTCCGTATACACTCCACCATAATTTGATATGAGTCTTCTATAACATCACACTCGACACAGAAAATACTCTAATTGAACAAGTTTACTCACGCAGCTTTAACATTAAACCGCTACTTTTAAGTTTCCATTATGACGATTCAGGGTACAATGTTGCCAACAAAATGAAATTTGTTCATAAATTCCAATTCCCTCGGGTGTTGGCAAACATCCAACCGCTATTGTTTACTTTTAGAATTAATCTTAGCTCCACAAAAAAATATACCTACCCTTTTTTCTCTTTAAATGCAGAATAAAAATATGAAACCTTTTTTAAAATGCCCGGCGGAAGTAGACAGACACATACTTTTCAGAAAAACTGCCGCTCTTGAAAATTGCATCAGTTTCTGGTTTCTGAATAAAGAACGCAACAAAGTGATGCCAGCAAAACTTTTCAAATTTCGAAAACGATTCGTATTCGCAGCAGCGTGGAGCTGAAAATAACTCGTCAAATAACTGTTTTACAGGAATAAAAAGAGCTTAATTCACACTGGATATCTATCTACCTTACTCGTTCCTACTATCCTTTTTACCGTCTGGCCAGAGCGTTCGGAATTTAAAAGCAAGCGAGCTGTCCGTTTTAATCGTTTTCAAAACTCATACAGCCAGTATTATTTTTAAATCTGGTGCCATAGAAATAAATATACCTAGAAAGAACGTCACCATACTACACGAATATATAAAACAGGCCAACTTTTATAGGCTGCTGCGCGTAACAGCTACGTTTTACGCTCCCTCTGCGTCATTCAGCTTGTCATAGTGACGTTCATAATGAAAGCAGTTGTAGAAATATTCCAATTAAAATCGGGAGAAATTTAAATATTAAACATTATTTTGCAATTTTATTTATTTTTATTTGATTTAGCCCCTAACTGTTAGGGGCTATTTTTTTCGACGTGTGCACAGCTTCGTCACTCAATCTGGATGTATCCTTAATCAAAGTCTGGTGCGATAAATAGCTTTTTTTCCGTTGAAAATAATTGCGTCTTTGATTCCTCGGACACTTTTTCCACCGTCATCTACTGAAATTAGTTCATGAAAGTAAAAAAACATTTGAAAGTTATTTGCCGCCTTTTTATTAATCACCCTGCCACTTGTATTTTTAAAAGATTTCCACAAAAAAAATTTATATTCTTTTATGTTGAGTTGGTTTCGTAAGTCACGTTTAGCTGTTGGTCCCGGTTAACCGTCGATTGAGTGAAAACTCCAACAGTAGGTTGACCACTAGCCTGCCTCCCACTGATCCGCAGTGGGCATGAAGAACGTGGTGAAGTATTGCCCATTCCCTTTAACTCTCATTCATTTGTGAAAGGAGGCCTGTGAGTGGCGGCTCAACAGTATAAAATTCCTATAATCGAAAATGACATTCTGTAGAGTTGTTGCACTTTCTACCCTAAAACAATGTAGCCATTAAAATAATTTAAGTTGAAAGAAACGGCAAACCGGAGCGTGTATCCGACGGGCCCTGGCAACCCTCGTCAGAGCTTAACTCAAACTACAAATAAAGTTATACATAGGGATTTAAGTACACGATTTAAACAAATAGCGCGGATCTGAAATTTAATTACAACGTTTATTTGTGTTAGTTACATGTGGAATTTGTGTGCGGTTTATATGGAGTTTGCTGAATTGGAGTAGCGTTTATGATTTGGGGAAGTTATGTTCTTTATTGGTTATCAGTTTTGGGGGTGCGAAGTAGATTATAGTAGTATAACTAGCTTTCCGCCTGCGTTTTAGTTGTCGCTTTATATAGGCAACACCAAAGATTTTCATAGGGCATCGTGCCTCTAGGCAACACATTAAAAACCCCGTTATTGCTAATTTCCATAAGATTACTTGAACCAGGGATGGTATGTATGGGTAAGAAATTTCGGATCTGGATAATATTATTCATATATCCGTAGATATATGAATAATATTATACCGGATTCGTTCAGATCGGTTACGGATATAAGTTTTTTCGGAAAGAGCAACTCTTGGGAGGTGTAAACAGCTACACCGCGGCTATGTTTAGTGTGTCTCAGTTAGACCCCGCTCCTATCCGAAATAATTCGAATCTTTCAATATCAGATTTGGTTACGGTTTCGGATAGATTTTTATTTCGTATATCCGATAGTTTTGGGTCTCCATAACATCCCTGCATGTAACAATGAATAAAAGAAATATTTGTAGAATTAAAGTCAGCAAAATATTATTTATTTAGCTTTCGCAAATACGGAAACAAGTGGAATACGCAAGCTAACTGAGACAAGTCTTAAAACCACACAAAAGCAACTACTCCAAACAAAAACACTAGTCAGACACTTTGAAAGAATCCCTATCATTACTGATATAAATGGGAGAATAATTTCGAAGTTTACTAAGTTGACGGGGCTGTCACACAATATTGCGCCCGCCCGAGGCACTCCGGGGATATATGTACATCGTTTTATCGCCACTACTTTACCCGAGAAGTTTTCCGGGACGCCTCAGTGCACACGAATATTTAATGCATCAATCGAGTACCATTGTTCGAATAAAAGGCTTCTTTATTACAGGATTTCTTTAGAAATTTGCTCATTGGATTATCGATTGGTGTGTGTTTGACCATGATATCACCATGGCAACTGATGATGTAGCCGAGGCAAGGAATTTATATAGTAACTTAACTTCCGATCAAAACCCGGTCCGAACCCTAGCGACACGGGTGAAGTCTGTCTTTCTCGGTCCTTAGATGTGAAAGGTATAAAGTGGGAAGATATTAGTAGTGGGGATCAAGTTTAAGTTTAGTTTTGTATAAAGTACAATACCAAGAATGCATTCCAGTTACGTTAATATATAATTTCCTTGAGCCGAAGCTACTAAGTAAGCTCAGAAAGGAGCTGTCAATGTAGCTGACAGAACACAGGGACTTTGAGAGTAAAATATGTGACGTAAATGGCCAAGCCACGAACGAACAGAACAAAAACAAGTGTGGACGTTACAACATTACGTTTGCGAGAGAGGTAGAGCATAGCGTTTATTCGCTCAAAGAGCAGCTCAGCTGGGGAAATACCTCCACCTTACAGAATACCGCAGCCAAATAACTTTAGTGTGTTCCTGCGCGTGAGTAAGGTCGTCAGAGCTCATCGGGGTTGGGGAAGAGTCGGTAACGCGTGAGTGATGCCTCGTGTGTTGCAAGCGTCCATATGGCTGCGGTAACCGCTTACTTACCATCAGGCGGGCCGTATGTTTGTTTACCGACTTCTTACACCTTAGGTTGACCGTATTTTATATTAATTTCATCTTGATATTGGGTAAAGAGTTTTGGACATTCCGTATTTTTCTTTTGTCTTATGAATTCAAAAGCAGAGAAAAGTGTAGGTAATCCATAAATATAATTTATCTTTTCAAAACGCTGAAATACCGAGCGGCCCATAAAAGGGAGGTGGCACGTCCCAACGAGGCGCATATTTAACTCGATATCGTCCCGTCCCTCCCAACGTCGGTCGCTCGTCGCGCGTCGCTTGTAGCTGTTTACACCTCCCCAGAGTTGCCTACGCGACATGTTACACAATTTGTGGTGATTTTGCGCGATGTTTACGGCCTGTCCTTTTTTATGCCCCATAATGTTATGGTCACAGTTTTCTGCGGGTATTGTTTGTTATTGAAGCTTAATTAGAATTGTACAACCACGGTTTCATTAAGAGCTGCCTTTTCAATGGCTTCTTTCCAGAGGAATACATCTAATGGTGCGTCCATACTACGCGAATCGAGCACGAGCCGAGCCTCGAACGAGCACACTGCGAGCACGATTCGTGTAGCGTGGACGGGCTCGTGAGCCTCGAACGAGCGCGATTGTCAGTTTTTTCACATACAAAGGGATTCACATCGTGCTCGCTGTAGGCTCGTTCGTGGCTCGGCTCGTGCTCTATTCCCGTAGCATGGACGCACCATTACGATTGATAAACAAGATCCTAGTTAAATATATTTGAAATATAAATTATATACCTACCAAAAGTTTATCAAATTTCGTTTTAATGGAGTAAGTTTAAAATTTAATTTTCACCAGTATTACAAGATTATTAAAAAATCAACATAATTCTATCTGCATTTTTCCACGTCCCATTAAAGGAGAATCTAATAAATGTCATCTTACATTCAATTCCATCCCTTCATCGCGTTAACCCTTAACAACCGGCGACAGAGTTTGCATTACCCTTGAGTGCAGTCGCCTTTCAAAGAATATGGTTTGGAGAATGATTCACTTAAAATTTACATCTCTGTTACATTCAAATGTAAATAGGTTGTAACATTTATGTATAATATAATTTGCCTGGCAATACATACCTAGACTAGAGGAGCGCCATCTTGAAAAAAAGCTAGTTTCAATTGATACATTTCCCTAAGGTCAATTAGTTATATACCACAGATCAGCTATTCCTGTGATAAGTCTATAGAAAAAACTGTTCTGATTTCTAATTAACAGCCAGATACCGTTTATCTATTTAAAATACGGTCATATAATGGCCATGGACATGTAAAAAAAACAGGAAGGAGCGTCACCTTCGAATAAACTAGCTGACCCCCGCGGTTTCAACCACGTTCCCGGGTTAATACTCGGGGATGATGTAGCTTCCTATTAGTGAAAGAATTATTCGAATCCTGGTAGTTTAGAGATTACCCCTTTTAAACAAACAAAAAAAACTCTTCCGCTTATATTAGTATATTAATAGATGGATGTAGCACCCCTAATATGCCGTCTTGTAAATGCAAAGCCCACGCACACATGTACAACATAGTATGCCGATCGGTTGTTAATCCGCATTGTAACGTTGACAGTAACGTTCTGGGGGTCGATTCTCGTAACAAAAAGTCAGCGGTGTCATAGCGACATCAACTTTTTTAAATTTAAGTGTTTGGTGTAATATTTTGTATAAAAAACATTCAAACGTGTATATGCCTCAACAATTTGTCTATAGGATCGTTTTTCAATCGTTCATTTGACATTATAATACTAAAAAACACAGTCTAACTAATCGTTGAAGTCGCTACGACATCGTTGAAGTTTTGTTACGAGAATCGAGCCACAGTATATGTTGTGCTTTCTTGGGGCAGAACTGATTGTACTCACGTATTTGTAGGAAATATTGCGCTTCACTTTCTTATAAGGCGACGCTCCATCTTGATTTTTTTATATGTCCATGTATGTGGACTTTCTGAGACGCTTGAGTTCGTTTCTTTTCATGTAAACTGAATCAAAGTCAAAGTCAAAGCCATTTATTCAATTTAGGCCCTAGAAGGGCACCTATGAAGGTCAAAGCTACTGAAGTTACCGCCAGTTCGTAAGTCGGCCTTCAACTGAGAAGAACAGGCAAGAAACTCAGCAAGGTTACATTTTTTAAATATTTTCTTTTTTTTTTTAACAATCTGACTATATATTGGCTATTTTTTCCAAAACATTTTGGTTTTGTAGGTATACATACATACTTTTTATTTTACAAAATAAAATACACAATCATCAAAACAAATAAACTTAAAAAAAAAACAAAAACAAAACCAACATACAAAATAAATAAAAAATAATCTCTACTAGAACCATTTTGATGTCACTACCACAGAGCTATCATCGCCTTAAATATAGTCTAAAAAATAAAAAAAGCATGTTTTAAAAACAAACCTCCCGTGAATATTTAGGTCGCTAAATTGTGCCACAATATGAAAATTTAATTGCGACTACAGCCTTTACCTCATTCTAATTTCAGCTTTACCGACAGCAAATTATGGCACATTATAGCATGTAAACATTTAAATCCTGATGTTCTATATATATCAACAGGTAGCTAAAACTTTTTTCAGCGAAACCTCATTTGTACTTCTGGTAATTTTAACCCTTTTACCATTCAATTGAGGCGGCGAACAAATTCAGCTACAGTAGGACAGAGTCCTTGGGGATGTAGTGACCGCGTAAGGTCGGAAGGGTTAGGATACGGTACCGATTTATTTCTATTACCATCTGACCGAATGGTAGGGTTGTGGGCACATTGAGTGCGGAGATAAAGTAATGTGCGGCTGTTAAACTTTATGGGATACTATACGATTTTCGGTTTGAACTTGATACTAAAGCGACACAATTTGATTATAGTCAAATTATAGTTTTTTTATGAGTTGGACATAACGGGTTAGGGAAGTTTTCTATCACTTTGAATGGACGCAACGGATAGCAATAAAAAGTTCAAGGGTGCGATATTTCCGAATAATGCTAATAATATTACGGTAGGTACTTTACGAATAATGTGCATGTTTAATAATAATTAAAATAAAAAAGTTTAATGGCATTTGCCGAGGTCGTGTTCCATTTATGAGGAATTGTATTTTCTGCCAGGGTAGTGTTTGATTAATATCCAACGATTAATTCGAGGATATATCCTTACTTATAGTAAGTCATAGGTATAGTTTTCACTTACCGCTAGTTCCAATTTCAACTGATCCACAAATGGTAGTGGAGTATTACACTAGCTACTTACTCGCATGAGTACCAGATGCTGCAGAGCTTTGGTGGCAACACCTACCGCAGAAAGTGGTGCCTTGTAGTTAGTAGAGTGTAATAGTGTGCCTCACTTGCCCTCGATAAGACCAACTGCTAGATGGAGAGACGAACTGCTGCAGATCCGCAAAGGAAAAAAGTTAGGGGAAAAAGAAGGAGGAGGCCTTTGCCCAGCAGTGGGATGAAATATAACAAAAAAGAGTGAAATATTGTAAAAATAAAATAAGTAATTATAAGGCTTAAATAAATAGTGTGCCGTTTTTGATAACTGAGAGGTTGGTAAAGATAACAACTAAAATAAATCTCAGTAAATGGAAAGAGAGCTGTTCCATTGGTCCGCTTTGCAGAATTTTCCTAAGTATTAACAACGCTTCCCCCGATGAAATCTATTGTTACTCACGTGAAGGAAATCAACATAAAGTTATTTGTCTGCGGTATTCCATCAGGTATTTTCCCAATCGGGCTGCTCTTTGAGCGAAATAACGCTTCCTCAGTGGCAAGGGCGGCAGGGGCGGCCCGCACCGGGTGACACCCCCAAACGGCTGACACCCTGACACCCGACGGTGAAATAGTAAAGCTTAGGTACTCACCTTTAGATTTAAAAAAATATCTCGTGTGACTTCTTCGTAACTAAGTTTTTTGCCATCAATTATGCAAAAAATAGAGGCACTTCATCATTCTTCCTTTAATTTTTTGGGGTGACACCTCGATTCTCGCACCAAGTGCCACCCATGCTAGCTACGCTACTGGCTCTACCTCTCTTCAATCTATCGCTTTCAATAATAATAAAATTTGCACCCACTATACCCATTTCCTTATGAACAGATACCCGCCTGGAATAGCTTTGGGGTCAAGACGTGTCGATTGGATTTTTCCCGGATTAAATTTTAGACGCACCCTTCTTTGTAGTGTGTTTGTTGTCGACTGTATACGTAACCAGGAAGAGCGCAGAGTTTCCAGGTTTTTCATCAAATTGTTTAAAAAATCGATAAATTAACTATGCGCTTCCTGTCCTTTATGATTTATGGATCTCTCTTGAGCACTGCAAATTATTCCTTAACATATTAATGATACGTCATTATTTAGAATATACATATTATGTAATGAATCTAAGCTTGTTTGAAAAGAGTAATTGTTGAGTTTATTGCCGGCTCTTCTCAGCAAATGCAACCTTCCGTACCTGTATTAGAGTATTAGAGTCACACTTTTCATAAGTGCCTGCGAAGGTCTATTTGAATAAATGATTTTGAATTTTGTATATACTTTAAAATTGTTAAGCGTTTGAAAGATTCCGATCACATATTTTTTTAATGTAACCGTTGCTTGCCTGCTCCCCGTTGAAGGGGTTTCGAACTGGTGTTAAATACAGCTTTGAACTTCATAAAGGCCTTCCAAGACCCTCATCTGAATGATTCTTTGAAGTCCTTTACAAAGTATACTAACACTTAATTTTCATGTGGAATATTTTACACAGAATTTCACATTAATAGTTTTTTAACTCGGAAATTTCTCACTTTACACATTAAAGTTATCAACCGTAACGAATAAAGGAAGCTGAGATAAAGTGTAACTGTGACATTAATTGCCGGGATCTGCGAAGGATACTCCTAGCGTAATTAAATTAAACTGTAATTGGCTCGATTGTGAGCACAGATAATCTTTACGTCTGTGTTGATTGAGGGGTACCTTCGAAAGGGATCTCATTAAGGATCTGCTGGCTTTGACCGGCGGATTTGGCTATTCATTTCGTCTTGCCGTGGACATATCTTGAACCTCATACTCTACGTTGCGTTTGCCATACTCAAGAATTTGTACAATAAGAAAAGAAAAACTATAGTAAATAATTGGACTGTTTTACAAAAAACTTAAACCGACTTCAAAAACATAAAACCAAATTGAGAACCTCCTCCTTTTTTTGAAGTCGGTTAAAAATATATCTTACTCATTCGTAATCTGGTCTACATGAGTCACAGATTCAAATCAGACTATTCATCTTTGCCTGCGAAGAATCATGAAGTAAAATCCACTCTTATCAAGAGTATAGTGCAGTTTTAATTATTAAATAAGACTCTATTTTCATTGTCAAACGTGATATTATTTACGTGACCATTTAACCAGTATATTAGTTAAATAGCGCTTTATGATTAAGGGGGTTATTTTATAGATTTATCAGATGAATATTATATCGAATATTATATTACTATTTATGTAAATATAACTTCTTTTCTTTCATATAAAATCATGTGAAATTCAAAGTCTTCATTTGGAATCATCCATTCTATTCACCGATTTATTCGAATCGGTTCTGGAGTTAAGTTATTCACGAGACTTGGCATCGACTTCGCCATACATAGTTTAGTGCTCTGCGGTTCGTGCGAAGTTCTATGCAAGTTCCAAGACTGGTTATTTGGTATCTTTAGCACATGAATTAAATTGATAAATAAATAATTATCTTTACTTATTTAATGGCAATTCTATATAGTAAAATAAGTGATTAAATCTATATAATAAAGAAATCGGAGCACTCATTACTTAGTTATATTCATACAAAGGAGGTGAAGACTAGCGATGGGCGATTGTTCCAAAAAAAAGTAATCGACAATTGTAAAACTGTACATTCGATTGTCGATTCATTCGTTCTAAGTGTTCTAACGAATAAACAATCGAATGACAACAACCTGTCGAATGAAAATTGACGCACGCAACGCAGGATGCAATAGTATGCACAATCGACGGGTGAGCCCGGGAGCGAATAGATTCAGCGCTGCCGTGCCAGCGCACGGCAGCGCAGGCCACGCGCGGTGCCGCACGAAGCGTATTATGAACAATCGAAAGAAGTCGATTGTTATTCGAATAAATTGGACAATCGCTAGTGAAGACGACTCTATACAAAGTTTCAGCTCAAAATAAATTACTCAAAAACTCATACCTACCTTTTTGCTTCAAAGGTTATTGAATTAAAATCATAACCAACATTTCATCGCTCAATGATGATCATTATCATTAAATAAATAAATAAATAATAAATAAATATCCTGAGAATTCCTCAAAAACTAAAAAAAAAAAACAAACTAAGCAGAGCTTGTACTATGGAAACCAGATAACTGATATAATACATATACTACTTTTTGTTTGTAAATACATACTTAATATACATAATTACATACAGACTCAGGACATACAGACATGTTCATGCACACAAATGCATGTCCTGTGCGGGAATCGAACCCACGACCTGAGGCGCAATAGGTGGAATCTTTACCAGAGTCTTAACCAACTGCGCCAACTGGCCCGTCATTTTGCGTCACTTGCCAATAAATTTTCTCTTCCGCAACCTGTGCGCCTAGTACCAATAAATTGGATTACTGTAGTGGTAAAGGGTTCCGTACCCCAAAAGGAAGAAAGAAACCCTTATAGGATCACTTGTGTCTCTGTCTGTCTGACTGTCTGTCGCAGCCGATTTGCTTAGAATCTACCGGACCGATTAATTTGAAATTTTGTAAACATTAGAATTTCTGTGATCAAAACATGGTCGTGTATCATATATAAATGAATTTAGAATATGGGGGTCACTTTTGGGGGACAAATTAGAAAATTTAAAAGAAATGTTTTGCTTACTTTACCATGTGAAAAACGAAATGAATGAGTTTGTTCCAAATGAAAGGGCTTGTTGTGAGGGTCTCAAATATGTTTTAAAGGGTGTGAAGAGATTTCTTAAGGGTCGGCAACGCGCGAGTGATACCCCTGGTGTTGCAAGCGTCCATAGGCTACGATAACTGCTTACCATCAGGCGGGCCGTATGCTTGTTTGCCACCTTAGTGGTATATTTAAAGTTATTTAAGAAACTAGATCAAAAATTAACATATTTTCCTCCCGATTTCGCCAAAAAATTGAATATTTGAAAACCTTTAAGCATAAATACGCATCCGATAATTTTTTTGTATCAAAAGTTGGTATATAAGTCAATATAATTTTGAAAGCAGAACACGTTCGTTCGATTTTTAAAATGACGGGATAAATATTTGACGAGCGATCGGTCACGCTCCGAACTAAGCCCAGAAAACCTTCGTAACTTCAACCTTTTTGTAGCTGCAGCTCTAGGGTATTAGGAAATCAGTCTGTGGATTTATACAGGTTACTTTTTTTCAACGGCATCCATAAAAAAGTTATTTATAGACAAACAGTAATTTCCCGATGTTTATTTTGGGTATTTAAAATTGCGAACAAATAATACATTTGCCTTTTCACTTGCTCAAATGTACAATGATCGTATACATGAGTACTTTACGTGGTTTCATATAATGTCGTATTGTCATATTCACCCAGTATACAACTACTGTTTTAATGTATATTGGTATGATGTTTTTTAAATAGATAACCATAGATATTTTTGTAGGAAAATTGGAATTTTAAGACGTACTGACGGCAGCATAGATTTTAAGATACCTCTTAGACATTTTAATCTTTATGTATTTTAGATTAACAATTATTTTTCTTTATTCCCAGATCTCGCATGCAACCAGAAAGCTAGGTGGTAAATACAAACAGGGTTCTACACCCTTAACCAAAGGTATGTTATATTTACAGATATACACACAACAAATATTTTATAGCAATGATTCGTTAAATAATATAACTATTTATAGAATAAAAATGGAATAAAGAAAATTAAATATTACCATCAGAAAAAATATTCCATTTTATTTTTTGCAAGGTAGTAGGGAAATAACACAAAAAAAAACATAGTTTCATATTACTCAGCCGAATTATAGTAAAAATCAAACGGAATAAATGGTCATAAGGAAAATCTAAGCGAAAACACTAAATCTCAAATTGTTTACCGAATCCACTGACCGTGATAAAAGTGATATATCAAAATCAAATTCTTTATTTGTGAGTCACAGGACTCACAGGTTAAACAATTATAACATAAATAGGTATTGTAAATAGTTCCACTTGTACATAG
This sequence comes from Achlya flavicornis, assembly GCA_947623365.1. Taxonomy (NCBI): domain Eukaryota; kingdom Metazoa; phylum Arthropoda; class Insecta; order Lepidoptera; family Drepanidae; genus Achlya; species Achlya flavicornis. The sequence continues at coordinate 1,516,047 of OX392483.1, read as the reverse complement.
TATTTATATACTCTGAGGTTCCACTGTGACTTGCCTAAATAGGCGTAAAAAAATATCACACAAATAAAACTGACTCAATTAAAAAATAGGACAACTAATGGGCAATAATAACAATGATCAAATTCCAAATTATTTAAAACTAAATATCAACTTAAAAATATGTCAGAAAGAAAAAAAAATAAAAAGGGTGTGAAACAAAACTTTATAACATTACTTTAAGTCAATAAAGGACAACAAAATTTACTAGATACTCAAAGACAAAATTAAACAATAGAAAAAAAAAATATCTATGTCACAGTGATTTTGCCACCCACCAAATTCATAGCGGTCCGTTCATATTTATTTTCAATAAAGTCTCTACAGAAAATAAATACCTTTATAACCTTAGCTCATAAAAAAAACATACACGCACAAAAACACTCAGATTTTCAAATAAATCTATCACGTACGTCGACGGTCCGACGTAATAAAATATAAACGTCTCAAAATAAAGAAAATGGATGAAAAAAATATCCAACAGGGTCGAATTGTATTTATTCACCCCCGATCAGCCGGGATCGTAGCCACAATATTTCACCGCGGTATCAACACAAATGAATTATTTATATATCGTGATAGAAATAAATTTATTTCGTTATCTTATAGACGGAGGTCGGTGGCCAATTAATCTACGAAACAGTTCCATAATGAAGTCCTTTATGATGAAACTTATTCTGATCATATTTCTGTGCGGCACTTCCTAGCAGAGCCGCCATTACGGATTAGAATTATGAATCAGTTATTTACTGAGAAGAACAGGCAAGAAACTTAGCAAGGTTAATTTTTTTAATACTTTTGAACAATCTGACTGTATTGGCTATTTCTTCCAAACTATATGTTTATGTTTTACAGAGTAAAATACGTATGTATATAAACTGAATTAAAAAATAACAACAATTTACATAATCAATAAAAAATATGATTATATAGATTGAGTATGTTAATCATTAATCAAGCTTTTTTATATAATATACGAACAACTTAATCATCAGGTTCAACAGTCCTAGTTCTTCCAAAGTAGGTTTTATTTTACAAAGTAAAATACATATGTATATAAACATTAATAAAAAAAACAACAAGTTACATAATAAATAAAAAATATGATTATATAGATTGAGTATGTTAATCATTAATCAAGCTTTTTTATATAATAATCGACCAACTAAATCATCAGACCCAGAATCAAACGAGCCGAAACTCGATAGGGTTGCGTCGTTTTTATTACAGAGTTCCCATGGCCACCTTCTGCCTCCATCATCAGATCAGCTCCTTCTCATAAAAATATTGCATTGTTATCCGATTACGCACTGGAAGTGGGCCAAATTGGAAGATTTGATTACTGACAACGGGACAGATGAAACTAAATAAAATCTTCTTCGTAAAAAAAACAGTCTTCTCATTAAAAATATAATTTAAAAAGACATAAATATATAATTGGACCCAATTATATAATTTTATGCCTTTTGCGGTCGAGACCTTGGGACCATGGGGGTCAGAAGGTCGCCATTTTGCTCGCACTTTGTCTTCAAAATTGATCGAGACCTCCGGAGACCAGAGGGCGGGGAGCTTTTTCCGCCAACGCGTCAGCTTGGCTATCCAAAGAGGAAACGCTGCCAGCCTTCTGGGATCCTTGCCGTTAATCGGAAGCAGCAGCAGGCTTGAGGAAATTTTCTATATATAGATTGTATTTTGTAAATATAGATTGTATTTAAAAAGATTTTAAGATTAATAGCTCAGTGGTAGTGTGGTAGTGACGTCGGATACCGAGACCAAGGTTCCGGGTTCAAATCCTACAATAAGGTTGAGCTTTCAAGTTGAAAAACTGTCGCCAAGCACCTATCGGTGTGTTCTGACAGCTGCACTTGAGAGTCAGTTCCTTCTAGGCTTTGTGTGTGCACCACCTTCGGTCACATTATTACTGACCATGGTGAGATTGTAGTCAAACACATTCCTATACAAAAAAGAAATGCGGAACCCTAAAACAGCGTAAGTACTTGAAAATTCATTTGTAAAAAGATATCGGCAATCATCAGTATTGTTTACAATACTTGATTGAATTCTGATATTCGATAGCTTTATTTATTGAGATAAATTTATTGAGAAATATTTTTTTAACGAAATGAACGCTGTTGACATCTCATCTATACCTACCTAATTGAATTATCGACTCACCGTGTTGTTTCCGTCGATATTTTGCCTTAGTGCTGACTGTAATTTAGTTTATCTCGCATGATTGTCGTACTAGTCAGTAAATTAACTACCTATCTAAATCTAATATTTGCAACAAGTACCTATATAAAATGCAATCTATAAAAATATAAAATTTTGTTTTAAAATCTTGCGTTGGACCACAACTATCATTTCAAGGCGCACGGGCCAGCTGGCGTTGTTGGTTAAGATTGGTGACTGGACTGGTGTAATTATGTATATTAAGTATGTATTTACAAACAAAAAGTATATGTATTATATCAGTTATCTGGTTTCCATAGTACAAGCTCTGCTTAGTTTGGGATCAGATGACGGTGTGTGAGGAATGTCCCAGGATATTTATATCGATGTATCGTTCACAATTTCAAAGGAAATTAAATGTAAATACAATTTTAATACAGTTGAAATGAATATCAATATTATGAATCTCATATGAAATAAATGCCTGAGTAGCTGTAAAATGCATGGCATATTATTACGGATGTTTTTTATGCATCTAAGTCGAAAATATGCGTACAGCCCGCCTGGTAGAAAGCGGTTACCGTAGCCCAATGGACGCTTGCAAAAAAGGGTTAAGTGGCTATTTCAAGTCCAGAGCTTGTATCACTACGACCAGACTAGATCTATTGTGATCGCCGCGTTAATTAAATTTCACTGCCAAGACCTGCAGCTATAATAAACTGCACAATATTCTTGGCAGGAATGGATTTTACTTCATCTGGGTGTAACAGGTGTTTCCCCAGATGAGTATTTCGTTTAGGCATAAGTGGACAGCACTCACACACGACAGGCTCTCACAAGTATGCGAAGTTGTTTCTACTTAGAGATAATACCTATGTACAACCTATATGGTAGACTTTTTATCAAAGGTCTTTATCCTAACAGTAACTTATTTAGCTGTGGTGTTCTCTTAGGTAGTAGTTGGTTTCCCAGTCGAGTTTCTCTTTAAGCGAAATAACGCTATCTACCTCTCCTAAAATTATGTAATGCTATGTTTATTTTGTGACAAAAAGTGAAGTCATTCCTAACATCTAACTTACAGTCTTTCGAGAGGAAATATCGTGAAAAAACTATTGGTATGAATTCCGACGCGTGACAGGCTGTCGCATGTCACGCAAGGGGAATTCCGAAATTGCTAATATATGTGTCAGGGTGACGTGTTGAACATGAAGTTACTAGTTACATAGGCCTGTATTATTAACAAATTATTAACGATATCAAAACTCAGATAGAATGTGTTAATCAAAAATAAACCAATTGTCATTGGAGCAGGTTCCAAATTAAATTGCTTTTGACTCTACATCTGACTTGAGCGTTTGGGTTCATTTTAAGGCGATGATAGCTCAGTGGTAGTGACGTCGCATACCGAGACGAAGGTTGGTTTGAATGCTGCAATGAGCTTGAGCTTTCGGTGAAGGAAAACATCGTGAGGAAATAGGCTTTGTGTGTTTACCACCTTGGGCCGCATCATTACATACCATGGTGAGATTGTGGTCAAACACAAAAGGTCAAAGAAACAACAAAAAGTAAAAAAAAAACCGAGACGCGACGCGACGCGGCAAGCTTAGATAGCAATAAAATATGGAACCTTATTTCTACACAAAAAGGGTTCACATTTCAGTGAGAGAATTCGTGACAAGTGACGCCGCGAGGCGTATCCAAGTCCTCTCCCTGAAATGTGTACCTTTTCGTTAAAAGGTTAAAAAAATGTTCTATATTCTATTTTTAAAAAGTGCGCGCCCGACGCATCACTTCACGTCTCGGTGTGAGCTGACTTATAGAAACGGACCTGAGTCTCTACCACGTCAGTGTCACCTGAAAAATCTGAAAAGATATACAGGATCGAGAACGCAATCACTGTGGTACTGCTAGTGTCTAATAAACCTTGATGACTTAGTACTGTTGGTGGATCGTCCACTTACGCGTCACCCTTTTGACGTAAAATAATGATAGATTTAGCTCTGAAATAAAAAAAGTGCCCTACAACCTTCTACGTTCTTCCAGCTATCGTTTCAGCTTTCGTCGCTTCTTTCTCCGATTATTATGTCACGCAAACAAACAACATTGATACATAAGTTTGCATGGAAATATTAGGTTAGATATTTCGTGTACTTTACCAATATCGGCCATCATCACCAACCATGGCAAACAGTCTTACACACAGTAAAAAATAACAGAAGATTCATATATACTTTGAGAGAGGTAGACCGTAGCGTTTATTCGCTCAAAGAGCAGCTCGACTGGGGAAGTACCTCCACCTTACAGAATACCGCAGCCAAATAACTTTATGTTGTGTAAAGTTGTGTTCCTGCGCGTGAGTAAGGTCGCCAGAGCTCACAGGGGAGGGGAGAAAGGTCGGTTGCATGAGCAATGCTTCTTGTGTTGCAAGCGTCGCAATATGGCTACGGTAACCGCTATGTACGCTTGCAAAAACCGGGGCATCACGGGGTAAGACCCTTCGCCCCTTCCTAAAGAATTCTGGCTATCTTACTCTTGGCAGGAACACAACCTTATTTAGCTGCGGCATTCTGCAAGGAGGTACTTACCCAGTCGAGCTGCTCTTTGAGCGAAATAACGCTGTAAATTCAATATTAATTTAAAGCGGTATTTGATAAAGTATAAAGCGTAGGCTGTGTGATATGTTCAGTTTAATTATTCATGTATAAACAGGCGAACTCGGCTTGTTCGTATAATCAAGCTTACATACTGTACTACGTATTGTGGCTTGATAAGGCTTGTGGTATTATGAGAAATGCTTAAATATAATCTGTATATATAAATAGCGTGGTGTAGCATGATTAGCCGTTCTTAATCGATCGGCAAAGTTAAGCTTCCACCGTCGTAGTCGGTACCTGGATGGGTGACACCTGGTGGTATTTCAAATCTAACGTTTCGGGCATCGGAAGGCACGAAAAGCCGTTGGTCCCGGTCGTTAAGCTAGTTGGAGGCCAACTAAGCGGCTTAAAACTCCAACAGTAGGTTGCCGATCCGCCGATCCGCAGTGGGCACGCGTGGTGGAGTATCTGCCCATTCCCTTTTACCCTAATTTAGGAGGAAAAGGAGGCCTGTGCTCAGCAGTGAGACATTATAGGCTGTTGTTGATGATGATGATGATGATATAAATAGCGAAACTGACTGTTTGAAGTTGTTATATGGATGTTTGTTAAAAAATTACACACAAAAGGATCTGTATGAAATTCGCAAGCACTAAACTAGATAACATTTCATCATCAGGCCTAGAGTGAAGAATTTGATCCTATATTTGAAGGAGAATGTTTCTGTATGCTCATTAGTAAGTTTTATTTTTTATTTATTTTTTCAATCTGGTAAATATATTCGCAGAGCATAGCGTTTATTCGCTCAAAGAGCAACTCGACTGGTGAAGTTCCTCCACCTTACAGAATACCGCAGCCAAATAACTTTATGTTATGTTCCTGCACGTGAGTAAGGTCGCCAGAGCACATTAGGGAGGGGGGAAGGGACGGTAACGCGTGAGTGATGCCCCGAGTATTGCAAGCGTTAGGCTGCTTTTCCACCAGAGATGTGCTATGCTACATTGCTATGGATGCGTTTGATATCCACCAATCACACTCACGTCTCTTTTCCGTGCACATGCGCATAGCTTAGCACTGGTGGAAACGGATTCAATTAAGATATGTTTTTTATATGGAAGGATGCGTGCTATGGATGCGTGCCATGGATGGTCGCGAGTGGTGTAGCTAAGTGCAGAGCAGAGTACAACAGTAGGCCCGCGTTTGTCGCTGAAAGTAGGCATGCCATCGTGGAAGCAAAAAGTTATACATCGCATAGCTCGAGCTGCGCATCTTCATAGCACATCTTACTCGCACCGCTACATAGCTTAGTATCAGTGGAATTGGTCACATAGTTTCACAGCTTAGCTATTACATCCTCGCAGCATAGCTGCATAGCACATCTCTGGTGGAAAAGTAGCCTAAAGCTTATTTCCAGACTTCGTCGTAAAAAACCCTAGTTTATTAGTAAACTAAGACTCCGAATAAATCCTCTTGGATGAAACTAGTTTTATAACCAATCCCTAAAACTCTCACTTATCTGTCTAATGTCCTAAACCTCAAGAAATCAGAGGCTATAAAATTGAAGCCGGCATAAAAACCAGTGTTTTCCCTCCCGGTGCGCCCCAAGCCGTATCAGAAACAACATTACGGGTCACCGCACATAAAACCCAAAGCGGGTTCGTGTAATGGCCGTAATGCAGCGATATTACCGGCTAACAATATGCAAACACCTTGGAAATGCCTCCAGCTACCACTGTTATGAGATATGCAAGGATATGTCCTAAGGGGTTTGGTTGATTTTTGAATAGTTGAGGTAAAAATATTGGTAATATAGGAATAGTTTAGACTGTTGACTCATGACACTGAATTTTAGTGGCTTGTTTGGTTTTCCCAAGGGAGAACACCATGGGGTTCTCTTTGCAGGTTCAGAAAAGTGCGAGCGATACCCTTAGTGCAAGCGTCTATAGACTCCGGTGACCGCTTATCATCAGGCGGACCCTGTACTGCCTGCATGTGATAGCCTATGGTATGGAAAGGGACATAGGCTACATTTGTCCCGGAAGCGCGGATGAAATCGCGGGATCTTATCACAGGAGCGCGGGTGAAATCACGGGATCCAACTAGTATCAACTATAAATTTATTAAAATGTTGTTCACGATAACAAAATCCTTTTCGAAACGTGCAATCCCCATGACGAGCATTTTAAGTCTTTTAATTGTACCAATAAAACCACAGATTGAAACGTGTCATCAAAATTTAACCGACCGCCTTCAAAAGTTACTACACCCACTGAAATAAAACAAAGAAGTCAATTAATATAAACCGGTCGGTTAACCGCCACCGCGCAATCATGGCGTAGCTCGTAGCACGTAGCAATTATGTCCTCGTAGCAGTCTCGTAGAGCCCACTACGAACGTTTTGAAATGCTATGCGAAAGAAAAGTGACTTGTGTAGAAAGAATTTTTTCTCGAGATAGTATCAAAAGGTTTTTGAAATTGGCATATATTACTTAAAGCTTTTAGAAACTGCTATATTGAGTGCGTAATGTTTATATTTCGAATAGTAATTACAGTTTTCTTTAGATACAAGGTAGTTAATGTTTTTATTATCATTTGTTTGTTTTTTTTTGTTACAGATGAGAAAGGTGCTATGTGGCATAGCGCTTTTGGCGCTTTTCGTCGCCACATTAGCTGATTCTACAGAAGGTAAGTTCTTATAATTGACTAGCTATTTGCCACGGTTTCAGTGGCGTTCTCGGTATGCCATAATTTTCAAAAAAATCACTTTGGCACTTAATCGTCAAAATGTAAGAAACTAACAGACAGTCTCAATTATGCACTCTCACATTAAAACCAAAATGTTCCTTAAAATTTTACAACGACTCTTTTTATTAATTATAAAAAATAGTACAACGAAATCCTGCTTTATGAATAAAATGAAGCTCTATTTTTATTACAGATAAGCCTATCTACTTAATTTAAATTATATATTTACTTTTATATTACAAATTAAAAGAAATACAACTTTGGCCAGTAGAAAATACATCCACCTTTTTACTTAATCTAAGTCGTCTATCCGACAGCGAGCGGTCTAGAGTTCTGCGGTCAGAGTTCTACGTGCATTCTCCTTGACCGCCGCGGTCGCTGTGTGCAATGATCAAAAGCGCCGCATAACCGCAAACCTCTAGACCGCTCGCTGGCGGATCGGCACCTAAGAAAGTACTGACGTTATGTATTTTTTTTTTATTTTTTTTATACCACTTAGGTGGCATACAAGCATACGGCCCGCCTGATGGTAAGCGGTTACCGTAGCCTATGGACGCTTGCAACACAAGGGGTATCACGCGCGCGTTGCCGACCCTGCAGAAATCTCTTCACACCCCTTTTGAAGAACCCCATGCTGTACTCCATTGGGAAAACCACGGCGGGGAGCTCATTCCACAGTCTGAGCGTCCGCGGATTCGGATTCTCTAAGCTCCTAAATTGTACCCCACGTGAAACGATGCCGAAGATTTTTTTAATACCAAAGTTGGAATTGAATTTCGTTTCCACAAAAAAGTTTCTGTATATTATTGGAACATTATAAAAGATAGATAAGGGAATGCCAATATTTGAATGCGAGTAAGTTTTGGCAGAGTGCCGAGCTGGCCGCCGCCGCCGCCGCTGTCGCTTAAATAATGCATGGAATCAGGAAGAAGTTCTGTTTCATTTCACACGTACGGTCAGCAACGTCAAGCTGAACATATCCTAAACAAAATACATGTACTTATTGTACCACACACTAGGCACCTCATACAAATATCCTGGGACATTCCTCACACACGATCATCTGATCCCAAACTAAACAGAGCTTGTCAAATCTTTTTTTTTTTTTTTTATACCACTTAGTTGGCAAACAAGCATACGGCCCGCCTGATGGTAAGCGGTTACCGTAGCCTATGGACGCTTGCAACACCAGGGGTATCACGCGCGCGTTGCCGACCCTGCAGAAATCTCTATCTCTAAAATCAAAAAGTAATTAATTCACTTTAGGCCCTGGTAAGGCACTTATGAACCGTAAAAACCGATAAAAAAAAATAACTTGGGGATAAATGAATATTACAAAAAAAAATGCATACTTAGGTTATTGGTAGTCCCCGATTGCAATACCTTATAAAATTCAAGTTATATGCAAAATTCTATAGATTTAAGAGCTTGTTTTTCTCTTTTCAGTTAATTTTTACGCAGTCGGGTTTTTTGTTTCTTTTAATAATTTAATTTATTTCATACTTTTTAGTTTCATTATAGAATGGTTTAGTAAGTAAATGATCGGTAAGGTAAAGTAAGGCTAACAACCATCGCAAGTCTGTGAGTTACGTAACGTAGTAACATTACGTAACATTAGTAACGTAGTTAGGTACCTACTGTGCAGATTTTTGCAGTTTATCAAATCAAATCAAACATCTTTAAAACATAACATAATGCACAGATTACGTCAAAAAACGATTTACGTCAAAATGGTAGCAAAAAATTATTACAATATATACATATATGGAATGAGCCCTGAATTTCCGAGCTGCGCTCGGAATTTCTCTACGTGACAGGGTTCGAAATGAGGACATTCGTAGGAGAACAAAAACGACGGACATAGCTCGTAGAGTTAGTAAGCTGAAGTGGCAATGGGCAGGCCACATCGCTCAAAGAGCCGATAACCGATGTGTAAGAAAGGTTCTCGAGTGGCGACCACGTACTGGAAAGCGCCGAGCGGGACGACCTCCCACTGCGGTGGACCGATGACCTGGGCAGAGTCGCTGGGCGCCGCTGGATGCAAGCGGCCCAGAACCGTTCGAAGTTGAAATCAATGGATGAATCTAACGACACCTCATATGCTTAAATCCATAAAACAGTATGGCTGCAGAGCGGGCCAAAGAAATAGACATACATACATACACTAGAAAAAAATAACCCTCCTTCCGGCTCGGTCGGGTAAAAAGATAATTCGATACCGATAGGTTCACCTTAAAAATAACAAAAAATTTGGCCGTGGTAATTTGGCGACTTTAATCTCATTATAGTTCCAAAACTAATCATAACTAATGAAACTGGTTGACATCACGAAAACAATAGACACTACAGAATTTTAATTAAACTTGAACCTTTCTAATATACCCTCCACCCTCCTAGTACAACAAAACAATTCACTAAAACTCATGATTAATGAAGTACGATAAACTACTAAATAGCGTGCTCGGCCCAACATGATCCGTCTAGTGACGGTGTAAACACGAATTTGTCCACTTTGTGTCCGCTGGGGCCTGAGGCCAGGCCCCGGGGCGTGTCTGGCCCCTGATAAAGGCTTAAGCTCTAAACTAGTTTGTTATTCCGTTGAACTGGCGACAGGATGAGCCAAACAAAGCCGCGTTTCGTTGTTTATTTATAGTTTCAGTGGTAGACAATGGGGATTTTACCATGGGAAATGAAATGAGTGGTGCTCTTAGCGAGAGTGATGTGGTATTTTTCAATTATTACTGAACTTTGAATCTTTGCGCGTAACAGCTACGTTTTACGCTCCCTCTGCGTCATTCTACTTGTCATAGTGACGTTCATAATGATAGCAGTTGTTGAAATATTCCAATTAAAATCGGGAGAAATTTAAATATTAAACATTATTTTGCAATTTTATTAATTTTTATTTGATTTAGCCCCTAACAGTTAGGGGCTATTTTTTTCGACGCTTGCTCAGCTTCGACGCTCAATCTGGATGTATCCTTAATCGAAGGATTTGACGTTTGTTTAGAGATAAATTTAGATTCTTTATCATAGAACTAGCTGTCCCCCACGGTTTCACACGCGTTCCCGGGATAAAAAGGATCCTGTAACACTTAGAGATAATGTAGCTTTCTATTAGTGAAAGATTTTTTCATAATCCGACTGGTCGTTCGAGATTATCCCGTTTAAACAAACATAAAAACAAGCTGTTGATTTCTCAGTGGTAAGGACGTTGATTGCCGTAGCAAAAGATGTCTTGAATTCTATGATAAGAAAATCATCCATCAATAGGGTTCTTCAAAGTATCTGCCCATTTTAGCAGCTGCACGAACCAATACTCTTCTAGTTTTACCACCTTCCGCCACATGGTACCACTGCGAGATTGTGGTTAGACAAGACCTACCGCAGATGGTTCCTGATCTCTGTGCTAGGAATTGTGTACCGTTTTGTTAATTGAAAATTGCCACCAAAATAAATCTTAGTAGTAAAGTTTATAGTTTAAGATTGAGAGGGAGCTTCTATCTAACTTTTAGAGTACAAAAAAAAGAAATATATTTCTTACGGCTCTTAATTTATTTGTACACATTTTCACCAATCACGTTGCGAAGTAAAACAAATCAATTACGACTGGCCGGTTCATTATCGCTCACCATTCAATGTACGATCAGATCCAATCGCAAATAGGCTTGTGGTAAGTGTAATGCGGTAAGTCGCCACAAAGTCACAAGTGTTGGTATCATTGCCACAAATTTGGCTATATTTGTGTGTTTTACGTGTCGTCTGTCGTCCTTCAATGATTTCATGCTTTTATTTAACTTGAATAAGTCCTACGTTTTGTGCTACGGCTTTTCTATGCATTAGTTTTCAATACAAAGCTCTTGATACTTTTTTTACAAAATTCAATTCAAAATCATCTATTCAAAAAGACCTTCGCAGGCACTTATGAAAAGTCTGACTCTAATACTCTAATACCGGTTCGGAAGGTTGCATTTGCTGAGAAGAGCCGGCAATAAACTTAGCAATTACTCTTTTCAAAACAAGTTTAGTTTCATTACATAATATTTACATTCTAATCGCACTGACAACAATTGCGTGCCCGGCGCAGCGGCAAAACTACAAAGTAGACTGAATCGATATTTAATAAGTAAATAAATAGCAAATTTAAGCAGACCAGCCCCCACAAGCAGCACCTGTTCAAAAGGTCAAAAGGTTGACTATGTCGCTACTTCAGTCCACCGTATGGTAAGTGATCACAGCCGCCTATAGACTTTTGCAATACTCAGTGGTCAGGCACGACATACAAAACTCAAAGTGCTCTGTTCAGGCTTTTTTTTAAAGAATGTTGTATGTTGTAGCTCTTCTGGAAAACCTAACCTTAATTATTTTAAATGAACAAAAAAAACATCAGAAGTCATTGCACAAAACCACATTTCGTTTCACTTATATCCTCTATACTGCGGGGCGATTACGTAACTAAATTTCAATCATTTTCTAATTGAAATCAGTTAAATATAGCGGTTTTCTGATAACTTTTTTACTTTCTGATAGATAGATAAAAACAAACAGAAATGGACCCATTTCCGATTTTGTAATATTTCTACCGATTCAGAGGTTAGGTTTAGGTTTAATCTGAATTTCATTGCAATAAAGTTACGTAATCCACGTACTGGACACATTGTATATTTATTTCTAGTATAAGTCTAAAACAAACGCATTGTATAAATTAAAAACAATTAACAACAATATTCTATGAAATAAACACGGAATATTTATTAAATTTTGCAAATTTTCACAATGTTTCAAAAATTTGCATCTTTATGAATATTAATTTTAAGATAGGTACCAGCAGTTACTCAATCTTAGTATATATATAGTTCGCAGACATAGATCTATATCTGTGGTATAGTTTATTTTACGAGTCAAAATAAAATTCTTTTCTTTCTTTTCTTTTATTTTAGTTATGGTAAACTAAACGAAGATAAACGAATAGGTATTCTTTGAGTCGTAAACTCCAGGAATATATTCCTAAGTATCCAGACATCACAAATCGATGGGCCTCGTTCAAGTTGACGTAAATAATAGGTATTTGTGGAGTACCTAAGTAACGTTATTAACTTCAGTGGGATCTTTCTTTCGGTATTTTAGTAAAAGACGGTATTACATTTGTGGATGGTCTAAGTTTATATGACAGATTCTTTTTGACTGTCTAGAAACATGTAATTTTGAACATAGTTTATATTTACAGGTGTCCTGTAAATAATGGTCTAAATTATAACCTGTGTAAGATAAGATTATGGCCTAGGATAAAAGTAACTATTAGCAAAAAAAAAACCGTAAAATTATCTGAAAAACTAGTATGCGCTCCAAGGTTTCACCCGCGTTTTCGAGTAATATATTGTTTTACCATTTATTAGTTTTTGCGTGAAAGAGTTACAAACAAGCTGTCCAACGCGATTTCACCCGCGTTCCAGGGATAAAAAGTAGCCTATGTCCTGCTCCATACCATAGGCTATCTGATTGCCAAATTTCATGATAATCCGTTGAGTAGTTGAGGCGTGATGGCGTAACAAACAAAGAAACTCACTCGGATTTATAATATTAGTTACATAGAGATCGAGATCTATTATTTGTTAGGATATAGTAGGATTAGTAGGCAGTAGAATAAAGATCCTGTAAGATAGCATAACATCTATTTTTATCAAAGATTTTCAAAAGAAATGTCTTAAAAAGTAACTAAAACTATAGCAAACACACGAACAGAGACACAGATTTTGTCACGTAGTTCCGTAGCTGAATGGATTTTGAAGAAACTTGGCATATAGATTTCCTGAAATATTTTTCATGCCGGAAAACATAAAATACCTCGGGAAAGCAGGTAAACCCGCTGAACGAAAGCTAGTATCAATAAATGGCACGAACACAAATCGATTCCCGATACGGGCACGCACTAATGCCACCAAATGAAACCTAGTAACAATACATCATTCCAATCTGCCAATATCTGACCTATTTTAGTTTCGTAGAAATGTCGGCAAATAAAGTTAATGGATATAATACCCTTTGATGGGACACACGGCCGGTGGAAATGGAAAGCTTTTTATCATTTTGATGGAGAATTTTTGACGTTGCATAAAAACTTCTTTTTATAAAGATACCTATGCTTTATTAAAGGACATTCTTTTAGGAATATGTAGCTACCTAGGTACTTATTTCGTGTGGCATTAGGTAAACTATATTACCTATGCATCTATTTCTCACAAATAGTTAAAAAAAACTACGCAGATATATTTTTTATACCACTAAGTTGGTAAACAAGCATACGGCCCGCCTGATGGTAAGATGTTAATAGCCTATGGAAGTTTGCCACACCAAGGGTATCACTCGCGCGTTGCCGACCCTGCAGAAATCTTTTCACACCCTTTTTCAAGAAACCCATGCTGTACTACATCGTTTTTTTTTTTATAAAAGATATTCTGTAAGGTGGGAGGTACTTCGCCAGTCGAGCTGCTCTTTGAGCGAATAAACGCTATCTACCTCTCTCAAATTGTTGCATACAGACTATTTTAATTACTTACTCGAGTTAATAGTAATTAATAATAATTCTGTGTTGTAATAAGTCTTCATTCTCCTTAGTTTGGCAACCAAATTCTTTTTATTAGAGTTATTCTTGCCAGTGTCGAGTTATACTATAATTTCAAGTCACAATGAATCGCTTTCACATATCCTCACCGTCCGTCACCGTCCATAAAAGTCATGTTTTAGTAAAATGGTGGCCGAATACACGAATTTATGAATATAAAAATGAAATTTCCGCCAAAAAGTCCGATCAACTGCCTTACTCAGAATGGAAGTTCAAAATTAGGTTCCTCATACGAATCGGAATCACAACCGAATTAAGAATACCCCCGATTATCTATTACCCGTTAGTTCTCGCGAGGGACGCGCATCCTATTATAACAATTGATTTCATTGTTATATTTTTAACCGCGAGCCGAAGACTTAATTTTCAAAGCAACGACATACAAACACCTTAGTTACTCCATGTTATAATCAAGAACCTACAAATGACGTTAGCATTTAATCTTCAGCGTTCACTAACACGTTAGTAAATTAAACGATTTAATTAATCCTACTATAACTCAGCCAAACAAATTAGTTAACAGTGTTACTTGGGCCCTTTTACACACACTACCACACTTTGCAATAGGGCTGTCACGCTAGTTTATAGCTTTATTCTACTTGGAGTTATGTAGGTAGTTAAAATTAAAAATACTACTACACTTAGATGAAGTTTTTAAGTACTGAGAAACATTTAATTATGAAATATTCAACAACCAAAAATATTTTTCTGTCGTATTTCAGGGGAAAAAAGATTTGTTTGGTTAATTAACTGAATATAAAACATTTTTAGGAAAAAAGGATAGTTATCTTCCTTACTTTTATATTTTATACCTATATTTCTTTTCCGATTGCCGGTAATGTTTAATCATAATTTTTTAATTAAAATAGTTGGCAATCCTACTTTGAACGTTCCGTCTCATGTCACGTGCGTGTCCATAGAAAATTAGCTAAAACATATTGATTTCATGCATTATAATATTTTTTTAATTGTTCGTCCATTTCGATCATGCGGTTGACATGTGCCTGAAGAATGTCATTTTAATAATACTATATAAAAAACGTAAATAGAGAAAAAAAAGCAACCATATATGTCACCTACTCTAAGAGACAGTATGTATAACTCGTCAAGAAAATACACAGGCGCTTCCTGTGTCGGAGAGCCGGCAGCGAAATCTTTCATTTCTTATCGCGCCGAAAGACGTACAATATCAAAGCCTATAGTGATATGAGACTTTGTGATCGAGACTGACGTCACAATACGCAAAGTCTTGGCATTGTGACAAAGCCTTTTTGCGACTTCTTTATGAGCTGAGATAATTAAATGGTTTCCAGATAATGGGATGGTTATTGATTATATATGTGATTATGGTTGTTATTAATAATGAGGTAAAGTAGATGATGGTATGAAGACGTGTATAGGAGAAGAGATTATTTTACACCGTATGGCTATTAACATAAATATCAAATCGACTGTAAATAAAAAATGATTAAAGTCTACGCTGTTATAGTAAATCTCGGACATTTTATAATGATTAACCATAGAAATAAAAATACCTAGAAAGAACGTCGCCATACTACACTAAAATACAAAACAGGCCAACTTTTATAGGCTGCTGCGCGTAACAGCTACGTTTTACGCTCCCTCTGCGTCATTCTGCTTGTCATAATGACGTTCATAATGATAGTAGTTGTTAAAATATTCCAATTAAAATCGGGAGAAATATAAATATTGATCATTACTTTGCATTTTTATTTATTTTTATTTGATTTAGCCCCTAACAGTTAGAGCGTATTTTTATCGACGCGTGCACAGCTGCTACACTCTATCTGGATGTATCCTTGATCAAAGTGATTAACTATTAAATAAATTAATTATAAAACCTTTGATTAAGGATACATCCAGAATGAGTGTCGAAACTGTGCACGCGTCGAAAAAAATAGGCCCTAAATAGGGCTAAATCAAATAAAAATAAATAAAATTGGAAAATAATGTTTTATATTAAAATATCTCCCGATTTTAATTGGAATATTTCAACAACTGCTATCATTATGAACGTTATTAAGCAGAATGACGCAGAGGGAGCGTAAAAAGTAGCTGTTACGCGCATCAGCCCATAAAAGTTGGCCTGTTTTATATATTCGTGTAGTATGGCGACGTTTTTTCTAGGTATATTTATTTCTATGCATAAAACTAATAAATAATCTTCAGTTTTCCAGTTAAAAATAAAACTCGCTACATTACTCACACACACCCCCCATACATCCAAAACACACGCTAACACACCCCCACTCCATTCACACTGACACCCTTTTGTTTTTCTTTTTTAAAATACAAATTATTTTTAATATAAATTGAATATGTAATCGCTGTCTTAAATGTATCCTAATTTTTTAAAATGTAAATCCGTCATTGGCTGTTTGATTAATCTTATATGTTCATTCAAATTATACTAAGAGCTGTGGATTTTATTTGATTAAATAAATAAATAAAATAAATAAATAAATAAATTATAGCATTAACAGGCAAAACCGTGGAATTAAGTTTAACATTTCTGCGAGCAACAGTTGCAATAAAAATGGTAAAACCCGGGGCTCGGTTACGGTCACCAGTTAATTCACAAACATTTGAAATTACCTCCGCAGCGCGAGCTGAGTAAAAATTTTCACGTCCAAAGGCAGTTTTATTAAAGCATTTAATGAAAACCCGGTGCCTTCTCTATAATTTACATGTGGTAGGACTGCGGATGTGTTAGACGCGGATGTGGATTAATTTAGTTTCGTTACACATTAATACGTAGAATAATTAAGTTTCAGAGAACTCAATATGGAAATTACTTTGAGTTGGGGAAACTTATGTGTACCGAATGTGTTTTGTTTGACTCGTACGTGTGGCTTAAGTATTAGAGGAGTGATTTCACTTGATTAATAAATTAAGAATAATATATAGAATAATATATATATAGAAGGATATCCTATCCTACCCTACCCTACCGTTAAGTTTTCTTAAATTTTCTGGTTTTATAAACAACTTTCTTATTTTTATTCCGTAAGAAACTAGACTACATAGTATTAGAAAACTTAAAAAAAAGATGGATGAAATCGGTAGTCATTCTCAAGTTATGGCGTGACAAAGGGAAATAGAGATTCATATTAATATATAGACATAACACAATAAAATTGCAGCATAATAAAATTATTGAAGTAATTTAATAACAGATTGTATTGTTATGTAAAATTAATCCACGTATCACTCAAATGCATCCTCTCATAATAAAATATAAATAATAATTATTGCTCTGCAGATCCACCCGCACCGCATAGGGATTGAACTTTGCCGCAAATCAAATCAATTTAATCGCAATAAATAGCAGTTTCATAACAGATCCTAACGTGTTTCTTTTTACATCTTTTTAAATATATTTTGATGGAAATTACTTTGTTAAAAAATATATCATAATAAGGACTTTTAATACTTTATGCCTTTGAAATAATGATTCAATTTCATAAATGGAACATCCACCTTTAATTTTGTTGGTCTAACTGTAGGTTTATTAATATTACTATTGACCAAATGTGGCTTCATTTAAAGACATCCACCTAACATCCGCTCACAGAAATCTCTGTCCCAACACTACTCTACACCGAAAGGTTAATAAGTGTGGAATCCGCTCCGTCTTAAGAGATTTACGAGTCGGAAGGATTATCGTGACTATCGTCAGGCAAGAATAGGTTACGAAGGCAGAGTTTTATGCGCCATCTTTGATAAAAGTGTTGTTAAATAAACTGAGCGTTACCTCTTGATGGATCAGTGTCTATGGTTAAGTCTAAAAGCTATTGAGTTTTAAGGCTGCTTGCTGCTGATCCATAGATATTTCGTTGTTTATAGCGAAGGAACACTTTGAATAAATAAGTGAATAGACTTTCGACGGGCCAGTTGGCGTAGTTGGATAAGATTCGCCGGATGTCATGGGTTCGATTCCCAACAAGGACATGCATTTCTGAGCATGAACATGTCTGCATGTCCTGAGTCTGGTTAAAAAATTAATAGTAATTAGTAGTATGTGTATTATACATCTGGTTAGAAAACAGTTTTGTTTGGTATCGGATAATTGAATGTGAAAACTGTCACGTGATGTGGGATATGTTCATCCACACTATATTATTATGTCATGTGCAGGCATCGAACTTGCGACCTGTGGCGTGACTGTGTATCTATCTTCTTTGCCTACCATCAGTTGTTTCTCTTACCTAATCTATAAAACTTTTATTTTTTATATACAACTTAGTCGATAAACAAGCATACGGCCCGCCTGATAGTAAGCGGTTACCGCAGCCATATAGACGCTTGCAACACACGAAGAATCGCTCACGGTTATCGACCTATCCCCCTCCCCTATGAGCTCTGGCGACCTTACTCACGCGCAGTAACACAAAATTACACAACATAAAGTTATTTGGCTGCGGTATTCTGTAAGGTGGAGGTACTTCCCTAGTCGAGCTGCTCTTTGAGCGAATAAAAGCTATGCTCTACCTCTCTTAAAACTTAAAACTTTTGCTAAAAAGAACATTACGATTACTAAATCATTCGAACCTAAAGGAACGTTTTCAAACTAATAGTGCTGTCAGTAAACAGCAACGGCATGCATTTATTTTATAACTTGCAACTAACATTTTGATATCAACTCTCGAACGTCCCTTGTAAAGGCAGGTATACACCACGCATCGACAATAATTTCTCTCAGCGAATTTAAAATTAAGAAAACATTTTCATATTGAATATCTGTGTGGGTTTCATCAAGCTGAATTTAGTAAATTGATTGCCTTATTTGAATCCTCAAATCGACAAAAGCTTTAACAACAAACGAATAACTCGATAGCTACTAATAGGATGAATTGTTCTATTTGTTGTAGTGGCACTCAATTGTTGTCAGTGCGATTAAAATGTAATTATTATGTAATGAATCTAAGCTTGTTTTGAAAAGAGTAATTGCTGAGTTTATTGCCGGCTCTTCTCAGCAAATGCAACCTTCCGAACCGGTATTAGAGTCAGACTTTTCATAAGTGCCTGCGAAGGTCTAATTGAATAAATGATTTTTAATTTTAAATTTTATATAGTTATGATCTAATATAAGACTATTTTCTGTACGTCTAATGCTGCTTTCGTGGATTTTTTAGGCTTACATTTAAAGTGAGAAATATAAGTGAACTAGCTTTCACCCCGTGCCTTTCCTTACTTTGACCTCATAGAGTTTTGTGTAACAAGTCAAAGACAAAAATAATGATGCGGGTGGAGGTACGAGCATAAACTAGTTTATATGTTACTTTCCTATGCTCCACCCACTCCTAGGTAATAAAAGATGTCATTAAAATGTGTACAGTGTTTCTCGAGTAATAAACACACTAAAGTACATACAAACAGACAAACGGATATAAATCCTAGGGTATTTTATCCAACGATACTGATAGTTTTTTTTTTTTAGTAAAAAAAAGTTTTAAATATCACTCAGTCATTGTATGTACATTAAAAACTAACAATAAAACAGATAAATAATTTAATATTAAGTTGATAGTTCATTTTAATATTCATGTTCACTCATGTATACCCAGCTCAACTCGTAATAATGTTGATGCTTACATCCCTCGGAGTCGGCATGTAATTTACTAAACATTTATTTAGCCTGGCAACACATAAAGTGCGATGTTACCCGCGACGATGCGACACTCGAGTGCTACTTTAATACAAGCTTTGAGCTTCCAAGTTTCACTTGCTGTTGGCGACAGATAGTTTTAGTACTCATTCGTGATGAGCAGTGTTGCGACACTGAATTTGGTGGCTTGTTTATTAAAATTATATTATCTCACTGAGAATTTAACGTTACAGATTAGAATATAATAGCAAATGTCAAAAGTTAAAATAGAAGGGGGATGCATGTAGGATCTGTATCCCCTTGCAGAATGACCGGTCTTATAATTATCTATATCAGGTGTACTCTCATTTATTTTAATCCAACTATTACATATATATAACCGCCTTATTAATTTATACCCCAACAAAAAAAACGTTTTTTTTTTCTTCTCGGAGTCTTCTCAGTTTTAAAGTATTCAGAACCGGTGAAGAGTGAATAGTTAGTTCACTCTACAACACAAAGTTATCTGGCTGCGATATTCTATAATGGAGGTACTTCCCCAGTCGAGCTGATCTTTGAGCGATTAACGCTATGTTTTGCCTCTCTACCTAAAGTAAAAATAAGTAGGTAATAAAAGCAGTATTAGTTCAAACATTTAGCTTTATCATATTAGCTTAGATTAATTTATAACTAACCAAACTCTGAAAACTTGTTAAACTCACATAAAATGATTGGATCCCGTTCCTAATAATAGGTAGCTCACCTGAACTCGTACGCTGATGCGATGGAGTACTTGTGGAAGTGAAGTGAAGGGGCGCTGTCGACAGACACGGGTTGGTAGCTACGAGCTATCACTACGAACAAATTCATTACGTGCTAGGGTTGCCACGTTTGATGGCTACCAGTTTTTTCTATTATGAAATTAAATATTTTTATAAATTAAATAAATATCCTGGGTGATTTTTCACACACGGCCATCTGATCCTAAATTAAGCAGAGCGTGTGCTGTGGATACCAGATAACTGATATACTGCATACTAATGACTCCCAGACTCGAGACATGCAGACGTGTTCATGCACATAAATGCATGTTCTGAGTGGGAATCAAACCCACGCCCTGCGACGTTATAGCTGGAATCTTAACCAACCACGTCAACTGGTCCGTCAGAATTATTTGTAGAGCCCGCCTGATATGAATTGATATTAAATCGATTATTCGTTATTGAATAAGTAAAAAAATACAAAGAAAAAACTGATTAAATTACAAGTATACGAAACATCAGGCGGAGTAGAGAAAATTAAGTCAGACATACAATGTGATTATTTTCGGGATTCTACTGTAAATCTTATTTATCAAATGGGGACCTAGGGACGGTAAAATAACTTCCTTTTTATATCATTGGACCAAAATCGTTATGCGATATGTCAGCGGTTGGCTGATCTTTGGCTGAGAGCCAAAAGGAAGGCTTCCGGATATCCAGTGTTGGTTGTTTGTGTCAATTAAAGAAATTCTCTCTGGGTCTGGCGGGGAATTATGCATTTAAGTAAGCAACGTGGAATGGAAAGGGTGTGCTATATGTATTTGACCGGGAGATGGTGATACAAATTTCCCGGTATAAAGGGATGAAAATAAATTACTCCAAGAATTCATACCAAATGTTTGGATCCATAAGTTTATTGAGTTTAAATCTCTACCAATCATTGTCATCCACTACAGGGTCATTATCTTTTCACATCATCATCATCATCATCAGCCTTTCTTAAGTCCACTGCTGGACATAGGCCTCTCCCAGAGCGTGCACTCCTTCCGGTTTCTTGCCACCCGCATCCAGTCCAGTCCGGCCACTTTTATGAGGTCGTCAGTCCATCGGGCTGGCGGGCACCCCACACTACGTTTGCCAAGACGCGGTCTCCACTCTAAGACTCGTCTGCTCCATCGACCGTCGGTTCTGCGGCAGATGTGACCGGCCAATTGCCACTTCAGGTTGCTAATTCGCGTATCTTTTCACGTCACTTTCTAATATTACTATAATCTCTCGCGATCTATGCACCTAGTATACCAGCTCCGCCCCACGCTTTATGACTATAGGCCGCCTTGCTTGGGATAACTCCTTTCCCGCTCATCCCTACCTTTACTCCTTACTGCATTTGAGGAATAAGTTAGCTATTTGAATATCCACATAGGAAGTGCCCTTTTGGCACACCTAAATACAGTCCACTTAAATATTCTCGCACCACAATCAAGTTTTCCGCTAAAAATTGTTGATCTATCCATGAAGAGACACAGTGCTGAGTAGCCAGACCAGCTTTGTCCCTTCCGCTGCTGGCACAGTGACTCCTCTCAACTCTTTAAACTTCTTTTTTAAAAACGTGTGACGAGAGGGTTGGCAATCCGCGAGTACTACTAGTGTTGCAAGCGTATATAGTTACCGTTATGCATGGTTACCGCTTACCATCAGGCGGGCCCTGTGCTTGTTGTATAAAAAAACATCATATTTTTTATGTTAGTATGAATAAAGTAGGATTTTCCCTAGTAGACCACATTTAAGATAAGTAGGAAATTGGATTTCTAGCACTGACAACCCTAATTCTAGAGACATGAACACTAGAGTATTTGAAGAAAATATAAGTGCACTTATAGAAATAGTTTAGGTACTCACTGCACTAGTCTTTTGTATTACCGTCTTATATAAGGATCAATGTACTTCAGTGGATATACTCGTTTTTGAAAATGCTTCAATAATTAACTTCCGAGGATTGAATGGTCATGCTACTTCATTTCATACAACTGAACTGAGAAAAGTGTATTTTTTTACGTTTAGCAAATCGTGTTACATATCATATCTGTTTGACCATAATCTCACGTGGTAAGCGTGTGGTTGCAACCACACAAAGCTTGCATGTATTTTTCACAGTGTAAAAATCTTAAACTCCATAAAACTTAACACGATAAATCATGCAAATTTTAATCTCCCAACCACTAGCTGAAAAATTACTTTCTTAATTCTAAAACTAATGAAATACTTTCTTGGTCTCATGAAAACTTAATAACGCCAGAGCGTTGTGCCCGCGAAATATTTCATTTTCAACAAATTGAGAATTGAGTTACGTACAATTTCGAAAAATGGAAAAGAATTTATCGCGACGCGTCGCCGGCGTCGTCACAAATGCTAGAATATTCAAACAGCTAAGTTTAATTTCAGACTGGAAATGTTCCAGCGCTGGACCGTTCACACTTTTATGAAATGATTATAAACTTTAAAATAAGGAAAAAATATATTATTTTTTTCGACCTTCGGTAGCAAGGTAGTTGAGAGAGGTAGAGCACAGCGTTTATTCACTCAAAGAGCAGCTCGAATGGCGAAGTACCTCCACCTTACAGAATACCGCAGCCAAATAACTTTATGTTGTGTAAAGTTGTGTTCCTGCGCGTCAGTAAGGTCGCCAGAGCTCATAGGCGAGGGGAGAAAGGTCGGTAACGCGTGAGCGATGCTTCTTATGTTGCAAGCGTTCATATGGCTACGGCAACCGCTTACCATCAGGTGGGCCGTATGCCTGTTTAGCGACTAAGTTGTATAAAAAAAAAAAAACGTTTTTGTTCCACTGTGTGAGAATGGACTCCCCGTAGATGGCGAGAGTTGCGGTAGTAGAAGGTAGCTGTGGGCATCAGAAGTCAAAACTCCTACCTGACAGAACTATTACTTATTAACATTTAGGTATTGAATTAGTACCAAAATCCCCCCTCTTTACCTTCTTAGGGTTGAATTAAAAAACACTCGTTGCCGCCGTGTTTAAGGAAAGGACGATTAAACTCCTCTGTCATTCTGTATTAAACGCATCTGTGAATCCAATCAATCAGTGATTCAGAACATAATCAGAACGCTATAAGTCTCAAGTCGTAACTAATACATAATCAACCGATACTGGCATTACTATTCATGGAAATCCAATTTTTGGATCACTTCGACCCCACTTTAGATTCCATTAAGCTGAAATTTACCCTCGTCCTTTGCGGTTCGCCCCAAAAAACAGCCACATAAATATTTACAAACCCCATCCGCGTGGAAACTTCCATCAAACAAAATTATACTTTACAATGCTCGCTACAAAGTCAATTTTTATGTGCACCGAAGCTTTGATATGGGCCCTTTTTATTTACATCCGTACTCACAAAAATTTGCTTTGCCAAAGGTTTATGCATAAAGGTAAGCGAAGTACGCCTTTAAGTATTAAAAGTAAATATTGTTAGGGTTTTATGAGTTTTTATGAAAATTTGTTCTTTCGATATAATTTTTAACGGGATATCGGAAAACTTAACCACTTATAAAGGATCTAAGAATAAAAAAGTTATGAATCACATTTCTCTCAAAATAATTCAGAAGAATTGCTTTTATTGTTCTAATCTTTCAGATTCCCAAGGCTTCAATTAAATCTTATCTACCAACTTCAACTCTTTCTAATCACATACAACATGGCACAAATTTCAATATATCCAAAAGCTACTGTAACTTCAAATGTATATAAAAATACTTCATAAACGAACTATACTAATTAATTAATTAAATCTTCAAACTTTCAAACTTATATTTAAAACATGACTAATAATTAAAAGTTTATTCTAGCATTATTCAAAAGGCACGGAGAGTTTAAATAGACTCTCATTTTCCTTTATTCAACGTTTGGTTATTGAATAACTCAGTAAACTGGGTTTAAAAAATAAAATTATATAGGAACAATAGGCTTCGTAAATAGGAGGCCGCAAAGCGAACGGTTCTCGACAAAATAAATGTAACTTTTAATAATGTCTCGACGAGGTCTCCAGCAATCCGCTTATAAAGAAAAAAGATAAAGGAAGCATGATTGACGCTTCCGTTTCAGAGTTTCTTTTGCTTTTTAATCGTGATTGTTGTGATAAGTTGGCTTTAGTTAGTAAAGCTACTGTTTATTCGAAAGAGAATACGGTAATTTTTCCACTTCGCATTAAATATTTACGTTTGCCTCTTTCTCTATTCCAATATAACTTCTAAAGATCTATCCATAATTTTGAGATTGTGGATTGATATTTGAAATTACGTTTCATGTATAAAAGTGTTGAAATTGTATAATCAGTCCACAATAGCAAAATCAAGTATTGATCGAATTAATCTCGGGCCTAAGCCGATTTACAAGTGTGTATTGTTCCCACATTGTTCCTTATATAATCCCGGGTGATATACGAATACCCAAACTGTCATAATGTCACAAAAACTTCATGTCGTTTTTAGGGTTCCGTAGCCAAATGGCAAAAAACGGAACCCTTATAGATTCGTCATGTCTGTCTGTCTGTCTGTCTGTCTGTCTGTCTGTCCGTGTATGTCACAGCCATTTATTTCCGAAACGATAAGAACTATAATGTTGAAACTTGGTAAGTAGATGTATTCTGTGAACCGCATTAAGATTTTTACACAAAAATAGAAAAAAAACAATAAATTTTGGGGGTTCCCCATACTTAGAACTGAAACTCAATTTTTTTTTTTCATCAAACCCATAAGTGTGGGTTGTCTATGGATAGGTCTTCAAAAATGATATTGAGGTTTCTAATATCATTTTTTTCTAAACTGAATAGTTTGCGCGAGAGACACTTCCAAAGTGGTAAAATGTGTGTCCCCCCCCCTGTAACTTCTAAAATAAGAGAATGATAAATCTATAAAAAACATATGATGTACATTACGGTGCAAACTTCCACTGAAAATTGGTTTGAACGAGATCTAGTAAGTAGTTTTTTTTTAATAGGTCATTAATTGAAATTAATATCAAATACTCAGGTCTATACTACCATTTACTTATATACCTACAGGTTTGTACGGAACCCTCGGTGCGCGAGTCTGACTCGCACTTGGCCGGTTTTTTAATGACAGCAAACACTCTGAACTGTGTAGTTTACTTTTTGTATTGACTTTTTCAGCAGTCTGTTTTATATTTTTGTTATGAATTCTCTTTTCCTAGTCAGAAGTAAAGTAAATATTGAGTCAATAATATGAAATAAGCTGCCTCCTGGTGGTAAGCGGTTACCGCTTCCGAACCTTCCCCCTCCGCAATGAGCTCTGGCAACCTTACTCACGCGCAGAAACACAATATAAAATGATTTGGCTGCGGTATTCTGTAAGGTGGCGGTACTTCCCTAGTCGAGCTGCTCTTTGACCGGAATACCGCTCTACCTCTCTTAGATAATTTAAATGCTTTTTATCACGGGAACGCGGGTGAAACCGTGGGAGGCAGCTTGTTCTAAAAATATTACATCTATTTAAGGTAACAACAGTGTCCGCAATCAATTTACGAAAATGTTATCTCCATTATATTTTCTTATTTCAAACGATAAAAGGACAAGGATTTTCACCCTATCTTTGTGTGACACCTCTATTGTTCTCAATTACGTACAAAAAATTTCATAAAGGATGTTTTATAATACCGAGGACCTTTATAGTTGGCTGAAGGATGGAGCCGTGATGAGGACCCTGCATAAAATCATATCACTCTCATATACACGCGTTTCATACATACAGCTTTAATGTATAGAAAACAAAGAGCCGAGCCAGAAAATGTGGACTTACAAGAGGCGCCGATCCCATACAGAGCGGTCTAGAATTCTGCGTTCCGAGTTCACTGTAATCTATGCGACGATTTTGATCATTGCACACAGCGACCGCGGCGGTCAAGAAGAACGCACGTAGAACTCTAGACCGCTTGCTGTGGGATCGGGGCCAGAATGTTTATCGTTTAGGCCCTAAAATTTAGGGCATAATAAATATTTAAAAATAAACGTGTGAAAAAATTACAATGTAGGGAAGTGCTTGCTCGAAAGAATTATGGTACAGACGACTACACATCAAGCTATACATTCCAGTATAAGCTGATCTCGCATTGTAAAGGATTTCCGTACAATGAGAGGTCAGCGTATACTGGAAAGTATAGCTTGATATGTAGCCATGTGTACGTCGACGGAGCCCTTAAAAAAATAAAAACAAACGAAAAAAGTGAAAAGTTGCTCTAATTACAGCTTTGCGTAAACGTGCCAAGAAGGCTAGCGGCAATGCCGCGTTGAGATTAATTGTCTTAGTTGAAAGATACACCTCTATATTAAAAAAAGTTTTTGTCGCCCGCCCGTACCACCCGTGTGTCCCACCTTACATAAGCGCTGGAAGTGTTTTCAGTGAAGTCTTTGTGCAAAATTCCACTTTGTTCCCAGCACCTGCATTGTGCGCGCAATATCTTAGAGTATCATATATAGCGCGCTCTAACTTATTGAAATAATACATGCTTAGCTCGTAAAGCTTCTTCTTAAGTTTATACTAACTAATATTATAAATAGCTGAGCTGTGCTCGGAATTTCTCTACGTGACAAGGTCCGAAATGAGGACATTCGTAGGAGAACGGAAACGACGGACATAGCTCGTAGAGTTAGTAAGCTGAAGTGGCAATGGGCAGGACACATCGCTCGAAGAACCCATAAACGATGGGGAAGAAAGGTTCTCGATTGGCAAGCATGTACTGGAAAGCGCCGAGCGGGACGACCTCCCACCAGGGGGACCGACGACCTGGTCAGAGTCGCAGGAGTCTCTCTCTGTTGGAAGACTGTCTGGTGCATTCAGATACGCGGTTTCCCACTGCAGATTTTACTTGGTCAGACCAGCGCATAGGTGACCTGCCGCGCGATCTGGTTCCCTCCACTTTTCCCATAGGTTTCGAGAGGCATATAGGCTACTTTATAACCCGGGAACGCGGATGAAAGGGAGTCAGAAAGTATACCATAATTATTCTCTTTTTTTTGCTCTTTTTAACCGACTTCAAAAAAAGGAGGAGGTTCTCAATTCGGTTGTAAGTTTTTTTTTTCTTTTTTTTTATGTTTGTTACCTCATAACTCCGTCATTTATGAACCGATTTGGAAAATTATTTTTTTGTCTGGAAGGGTACACTTCCCGTTTGGTCCCATTGTCATTAGATCAGGATTTGATTACTTCTTCGTGTACTTTGAAGTCGGTTTAAGTTTTTTGTAAAACAGTCCAATTATTTGTAGCCTAATCATACTTAATGCCCCTATCTAAAACCTCCGTCTAACATTTACATTCGTGAAGACGCCCTCAATGACCCTTTTATCAAATCTTGAGGTGAATTCAAGTCACAGTCGCCTTTTCAATCCCTCAAAGGGCCGTTTGAAGTATGATAGTTGAGAAGTGAGTGCTTAGTTTAAGTAGCTATGGTCAGGTAGGGTTGCCATTCGTCCGGGAGGGGTTAATGTATCCGGATTAAAAAATACACTGCAGATTATAACAATTTCAACATATTTTATAGAAAAGGTAAAGAAAATCGCCATCAATAGTCCTAGTAGAATTTTAATTTACAAAATCTGGTTTTTGAGCTTCTTGTCCTGGCTATTTGATTTTATAGACGGCATGACCCTATATTCAGTGGACATAAAATACAACGGTCTTTAAAGGCTGTTTAATAGCCTATTGGGGCTTTATCGAGTGAACTATTAGAGGCTTTTTGTACTTTTCTGTTGAGGGGAGAGGTCCAATATATAAATTGAAAGAAACTCTTTTTAGTTTGTGTTTAAAATATGTACTATTGCTGTACAGTATTATACCATTTTTAAGAATAACCGTGATATTGATATCTTCTCGAACAAAGCAAATACATTTAGACATACAGATTTAGCTATTTTTGGGCCTTCGCCTCAAATTAAACCTCATCCAGTTGATCATTTCTATATATTGTAGTTTTTATGTCTTATTAATTATTTTATTTCTATTTCATATACTTATATTCAATTTTAATATTGATGAACAAGCATCAAGTTGCCAATGTTTATATGTTTTTTAGTCTTCTAACTATGTTGTGATAGCCCTATAGTAATTAAATTAGGCGGTTCGTACCGTTTACTTTATTCACGTTTTTATCCGCAATTGGGCCGTACCACCATACTCTTATTTCGATCGAACTTAGGCTGAATTGGAAGACACTTTTAAAGTTAATGATACTTAAAAACAAACGTCCTCCTCTGCCCTTATTAAAATAAAATAAATACCATCACTAACTTCTAACTTCTTTACAGATGTAAGAAATGAAGAAAGCACGAGCACAACCGGCAGTTCCCAAGAAGAAGAGGAGCCCAAAGAAGCGTGGATGCGCCCGCCAGGTCGAGGTGTATCTGTGAAGAGTGGTGAGGATGCTCTCCTCACGTGCGTGGTGCTCGGAGCTCGGGGGAAGCCTGTGCTGTGGAGGCGAGCAAGAGATCTGCAGCTGCTGACTGCAGGAGGAGTCAGGGTCACCAGGGATGATCGGGTGATGGTGCTGCATGATGACTGTAAGTTTATTGTTACTACCGGTTATGTAATAGTGTCTTGCCTTGTTTCTCAGTTGAAGGTTAATTTCTGAACTCAGGTACTTAGTGAGGGGAGATAGGGTAATTTTTTTGCTGAGTTTATTGCCGGCTCTCTCAGCAAATGCATTCGTCCGAATCGATATTAGAGTCAGCTGATTCATAAGTGCCCACGAAGGTCCTATTTGAATAAATTAGTTTTGATTTTACTAAGGGTACATTCAAATAGAACGACTTGTCAAAAAATTGGAGTAACAAAAAAAACATATTTGGAATCCTTTAATTCTGTTTCCATTAATTGCAGCGGAGGAACCCCTCCAAGGTCCCGGCATCAGGAAAGGTGGTGACGTGTGGGCGCTAGTCATTAAGTCTGTTAAGGCAACAGACGCGGGACTTTACATGTGTGAGCTGAACACGGAGCCACCAGTTAGGAGTTTCCATAGACTTACAGGTAACTATCCGATGATTAAAACCTCCTTTAAAGCAAAAGGATCTGAGACCAAGTAACCTGGAAATGGGATAACTTTAGAACTGTTCATCATGAGCCTGTATTTGATCACGAGGTAAGTGATCATGTGGCCACAGGTGATTAGCACAAAGTCTATAGTTGCGCCGTTCACGCAAGTTCTCAATAACCCTGGCAGTTTTAATTTATTTATTTTTAATTGGAACGAATTTTCAAACTTTTTTCTTTATGATGATTTTCTTTTGTTTTTTTCTCTCTCTTTCGCTTCGCTCTTGAGCCTGACCCGCTATATAATTATCCCGCGCTTTATAATATAAATGTATTTGAATTCATGAGAAATATATCGCCAAACACCACCTACACACAGATAACATACAGTAACACAATTTTAACAACATTACACTACATTTTAACTACGGTGTAAGTGCAGTGCAAACGTCTCCGCAATTTGGGTAAGTGGTAGCTATAAGTCCTCAATTACATCGATTCCCGCGAGATCAGCGCATATCAACGGCCACAGGGTGAATCCTGTGCCCGGCGTGATTAGTCTATAAGGGAAACGCCGGAACACACCGTTAGGTTCTCGGTGACATACTATAACCAGGCGGGTACTACAAAGTACCCTACCACCGTGCTATGGGTTTCTCAAACTGTTCTTCTTCACTGAAACATCGAGCTCAATATACGATTCGAGCCCAAGGTATTCAACTTCACTAACACTGAAATATCATCACCTTAAAGCAAGCTTCAAGGAGTGGACTGCATCTACTGTAAAATCATCCATAATTACCAAGTTTCTTTCTTCTAGTAATATCCCGAGGACTGACGCCACCAGAGAACCAGAACGTAACCGATAGCTACTCGGCCAACACGCCAACTCTTTCAACGTTGGCTTTGGCCCACAACTACACTGATTGTTGCATTTCCGCCAACGTCACCAAGTCTTGCTTGGGCTTCTGCAGTATACATACGATACTTGAAGGCACTGGGCAGGACCCGGAGGCTTGTCAGCCTGATTTCCCTGCTATTGTCAAGTGAGTATTAAAATATTAATATAAATAAAGGTGCTCCTACATACCATTGTTAAAACGTATCTCACTGATTTATAAGTTTCGAAGTTTGGGAGTAGAGCATAGCGTATTTTCGATCAAAGCACAGCTCGACTAGGGAAGTACCTCTTTCAGAATACCGCAGCCAAAAATAACTTATTGTTGTATTGCGGGTGTATAAGGTTGTCAAAGCACATTGGGGAGGAGGGAAGGGTTGATAACGCGTGATGCCCCTGTTGCAAGCTTCTATGAATCACGGTTACCGCTAGTAGTTTAAAAAGTCAGTGGTAGTCGATTACTACCAGGTGATCTATCTTTCAGTATATCAGTACTGGTATTAATAAAAACTATTAATGCCTCTGAACTTTGCATACAAGGCAGGCAAATACACGTACATAAGTACATTAATTTAGTTCTGAATAGATACTCAATTTAAAGCAACATAAAGAACTCTGAAATTCTGTAATTTGTGAATATACAAATTCAATTACTTATTTAATATAAAAAATACAAATATACATATTTACAATAAACGAAATACAATCTTTTGTAATTACAGACAATTTAAAATATTTGATCATTCAAAAAACAATCGGCCACAGAGAAAATGTTAATTAGGTTCTTTATGGACGGGTTTGTAATCTATCACAAACAATATGGCTGTAATATGAAATTAGCATAGTATTTGCATAGATTTAGCAAAGGAATAGCTTATCCAAGTAATTACTTAAAGTATCGTTTTTGATAGCAAATTTAAATTTTATGTTAGATGCATGGCAGATGGCCGCAACCACGTCCCTTGCTGCGTCCAGGAGCGAGTCCCTGATATTTGCCAGGATGTCTGTCGAGGAGAGTTCACACCCGTCACGGATAACATCAAGACTCACTACTCCTGTGCCTCTTACATGGAGAAGACTCTGGCTTGTATCGTTGAGGGAATTGGTACGTATAATCATAGATTTTTTTATTGACTAGGTATGAAATAAATCCGGAACCTGTTGAGCATTCAACGTTTTAATTTTTAACCTAATTTTGTTGCTCTCTTCTTGATGCTGGTTGAGAGCAGCTGTTGAGAACTCCATGTCGTCTTTAGTAATGTATTCTTCTTGTTCTGAAATAAATATAGCTTACCAATTCATACTTCAAAAATTCTAACACATTTATACGGTGTGATGACACATGAATTGATTACTAACAACTGCATAAAAAATTTGAAATTCTTGTAGAACTCCTCCCAAGTCCACCAGAAGACGTAGAAGTAGAACCTCTGAATGAGAAACAACTGAACGTATCCTGGAGTCCACCAGCCGAGAACACAGACACAGTCACAGAATACGTAGTCAACGTGACCACTCTGAGGTCTTTCGATGCTCATCTCATCGACCCGTCAGAAAGCTCAATCAAAAATGACACATCAGTGAAAATGTTCCGACCGATGACTTTCAAGGTTCCAGCTAACAAGAGCTTCCTAGTTGTCAATGACCTTCTTCCGTTCACTATGTATGAAGTGACAGTCACGTCTTATAACATACATGGATCGAGTTTACCTAGCTACACCATAAGGTATGTCAGGTGTTTTTATTATATTTCTTACCCCCTTACTCATAAACCGCTATTTAACTAATATACTGATTAATGGTCACGTAAATAATGTCACATTGTTTGACATCGACAGTAAGTTGACGTTTATATGTAACCATTTAATCAGTGTATTAGTAATAGAACGTTCGATGAGTAGTCTCGTTAACGTTAGGTCGTGTTTCTTCATTATATTAAATATAATTGACTTACGAATGGTTTATATAATAATAAATTTCATCTTACCAGGTCTCTTACTCTGACCCCCGGTAAGATGAAGACAACAGCAGTAGTAGCAGCTCCTAAATTACCAGATATTCGAGGGTGTTGCGTCGCAGGCGGCATCAATCATTACGGATGTATTGACAAGCTCTGCGATCCTACCAAGACATTTGATATAGTCGTAAGTTTGAAGAATATCATCATGGTATCGTGAGTCATCTATATGTTCGCTTGGAAGAAAAGCATTATGGATCGTTACTGGCTTAGGAATTTATATTTAAAAAAATATTGAAAGCAACATTAGAACCCATAACCAAAAATATAAATAAGTCCACACACATAAGTTTAATCATCCATATTCTTAAAGTGGTATGAAGATGTAAAAATGCACTCAAAAATACGAAAATATCTCATAGCAAATATCCATTTTAAATACCTTTAAGTATAATTTTATCCTCAAATAGTATATTGATATTGAGCCTGTTGTTTTAGCACAATGCAAAATTCATTTTTGTCCTTCAACAGCATCACCACCAACCACTACATCATCCATATACACTTACCACGGAATTTCATCTACAACCGACATTGTTTCATTATATGTTGTTGTTTTATAATAAAAAAAAACTCTCGTCACCATTTCAAAGGCACCACCATCTGTAACTAACGCACAATCATCCACATGCGCTCTTTGTAACTCTTAGCTGCAGGTCACAGATCTGATGATATGCGCACCATGGGCCGGAGTGACGTTTGGCTGCCTTGCCAATGGAATTGACCATACGCCGTGCTGTAGATCAAGGGGACTACCTGAGACTTGTCTACCGTTGTGCAGTGGAAATATTACTACGGTGGACTTCCATCATTTCAAGTGAGTACTATTCATAAGCATTGATTGATAGACGGTTCGGTTGCTAGCATCCAGCGTTCCCACGCAACTCTCAAGTAATTTGAAACAGACTCCTAAAATAAAACCGGCCAAGTGCGAGTCAGACTCGCGCACCGAGGGTTCCGTACAAACCTGTAGGTATATAAGTAAATGTACTACCATTTACTTATATACCTACAGACCTGAGTATTTGATATTAATTTCAATTTATGACCTATTAAAAAAAAACTACTTACTAGATCTCGTTCAAACCAATTTTCAGTGGAAGTTTGCACCGTAATGTACATCATATATTTTTTATAGATTTATCATTCTCTTATTTTAGAAGTTACAGGGGGGGGGACACACATTTTACCACTTTGGAAGTGTCTCTCGCGCAAACTATTCAGTTTAGAAAAAAATGATATTAGAAACCTCAATATCATTTTTGAAGACCTATCCATAGACACCCCACACTTAGGGGTTTGATGAAAAAAAAAAATTTGAGTTTCAGTTCTAAGTATGGGGAACCCCCAAAATTTATTGTTTTTTTTCTATTTTTGTGTAAAAATCTTAATGCGGTTCACAGAATACATCTACTTACCAAGTTTCAACATTATAGTTCTTATAGTTTCGGAAATAAATGGCTGTGACATACACGGACAGACAGACATGACGAATCTATAAGGGTTCCGTTTTTTGCCATTTGGCTACGGAACCCTAAAAATGGACTGCGAAGATCTACATACTTTTTTAACCGACTTCAAAAAAAGGAGTAGGTTCTCAATTTGGTTGTTTTTTTATTTTGTTTGTTACCTCATAACTCCCTCATTTATTAACCGTTTTTTTTGTCTGGAAGGGTAAACTTCCCGTTTGATCCCATTGTAATCAGATCAGGATTTGATTACTTCTTAGTGTACTTTGAAGTCGGTTTAATTTTTTTGTAAAACAGTCCAATTATTTTATTTTACTCTCAGATTTATTTTCATGTAGGAACTAGAAGGCAAATAGTTTTCTATTGAGCTTGCGACAAAATTTCAATTATCACTAACTATTTAACCATGAAATCTCTCATCAGATGTCTCCGCTACATGACATCATATAGCAACTGCCTGCTACAAGGTTACGGCGTACTTCCTGGAGCACCTTCTCGTCTCCACCTCACAAACATCGAAACAGACTATGCAGTAGTACATTGGCATCCACCAGCAGCTTTAGCAGATACCGTCCAGTACTACAATTTGCAATACAAATCTTTGCTCGAGGGTGATGATTACAGGACTTTAGAAAAGGTATGTTATTTTTTATAGGGAACTAATTTTTTGAGCTGTAATTTAAATATTCGAGATGTTATTATGATCAGTTGAAAAACATATTGAGCAGTTATTTAATTTAATGGCTGTTGATTAATTATTGCGACAGTAAAACATGGACAGTAATAAAAAATCAATTAGTCGGTTATTTTATCATACAATTGTCAATTCTAAAAATAATTGAGCAGTCCAATAACTGAATGAGCGGTAAAAATGATGGAATGAGCGGTTCGATAAATAGTTCGGCAGATCATAGCGAGCGGTGACACCCGAACTCAAATTCATTGAAAAGAGAGGTAAATGTTCGTTAGTTGGGCGGAGCTTATTAGCGCGGGTGGCGGTATGTGTAAACATATAATTGGCCTGTTCATACGCTTGAAGTACGCCGTACCTACAGTGGAAGCTAAAAACATTCCACTTGGACAAAAAAGGAAGAGAGGCAGACCGTCGAAAGCCAAACCTGCTCTTATTATACAATACGTTTATTTTAGCTGCTACTAAGCAAATTTTATGTTATTTTAATTACTTAGGTATGTTTCGAATTACGAATAAAAGTTCCTATTATTATTATACAATTTGTTTTATTTAATTCCTTCAGTTAAAGCAAAAGTAATTAAATTTTTCATTACTATTTAAGTACTGTTTTTAGGGTTCCGTACCAAAAAGGTAAAAAGGAACCCTTATGGTGCAACTTCGTCCGTCTGTCCGTCCGTCCGTCACACCGCTATATCTCGAAAACTACTTTACCACCTCATTGTTTATAGAATAAATAGAATTGCTTAGAATGAGATTTCTTACCGACAAATTCCGATTTATTACTGCCCACACGTAACCGCTCGTTCAATAATTTTTACTGCCCATTTAATTATTTCCTGCTCAATTATATATTCACTGATCCATTTTATTATTTTTTATTACTCATTTTTGTTTACTTTACTGCTTAGTTTTAACTGCTGAACTAGTTATTAAACGTGCCATTTATAATTTTTAACTTACCAAAACTACTATTTACAACTAAATCAGTGCCTTTTTTATATCTTCACAGTTTAATTTATTCTGTTTTGTATTTAGCTCTGTACTGCAATCTATAAGTAAGATAGAAAATGGACTTGAAACATTTTTGATAGTGTCAATTATTCATAATTCTAGAATTATGTAATTTTTTCAATTTATTGTACAGGTACATTCACCCTACATTCTGGAAGATCTAGAATCGGATACTGACTACGAAATCTATGTTGAAGCGGTGAATGAGCATGGGGTTGGAGATGGATCCCCTAGACTGATATTTAGAACTCAAAGTCAAGTAAGTTGCTAAGCTACAGCTGGACAATATTGAAATTACAACAATAAGAGAATACCAAAACAAATAGTGGAGTACCACTCAACGTTATTCTCCCTCACCAGGTAATAGAAGAAGAAGAGGAAGAGGCGAACTCATACAACGTGACGGCGTGTTGCGAGCGCGTGCAGCTCGCCGGCGTGTGCATGCCGCTGTGCTCGTACGACGCCAAGATGTCCGACCTGAGGATGTTGGCGCCGCTCTGCACTCAGGACTTCCACAAGCTGCTGCGCTGTGGCGCTGGAGGTGACCATATCATCACTGTTTCTTTAATTTGAATGTCATTTGATATATTATTGCTCCAGTAAAGTTTCATAATACATATTTGCTCTCCTAACAATCAAGGCATTTTTAGAAAATTCAATTATAATTTTTCATGAAATCTTTATAGAGATTTCAAATAATTTATGTTGTCTTAGGTCGTAATCATGAGGCATGTTGCGCCAGACGTGGCGTTCCGGTGAACTGCCGCGGAGTATGCTCTGGCACTTATTCTGGCGGGGTTAACACTTGCGTGCCTTACATCGGGAATATCGTCCAGTGCTTTGAGGAAGGTCAGTTTATTTTTAGTTCAGTTTCGCTTTATTTCCAGAGTCGATAGCTGATTACCATATATTTGTTACTTTTCCTAAACTAAAAAGTAGAAATCATATTATTATGTTTCAAAATTTTATTATAATAACATATCATTATGGCCGGTCACAAGTTCTTGCAAAGCAAAACCAATGCAAGCTGTAGCTATTAGTTTTAAAACATATTGATAAAAAAGGCAATGTGACATTTTCGGAAACGAGACCCCAAAATTTCACCAACATTAATACTCCAATCAACATCATTGAATCTTGATTGAATTCATTATTCTTACCTAGTCCTTTATTGACCTGATTATTCTACCAGGAACGGGTCTACTTCCTGGTCCACCTCGAGAGCTCCACGCAGTAGTCGCTTCCAACAAGGTCTACTTAGACTGGGCAGCGCCGCAAGATGGAGCCAACGCGACCTCTTACATCGTGCACTGGCAGAAAATTGATAACAACACGCAAGCTTATAGTTATAGCAACATGCAGACTAACTTTAATGTGAGTATACCTGTGTAATTGTGAACTTTACTTCCAATCGGTTTCGTGGAGAATTACTTTTTAAGACTAAGCTGAATAAAAAAAACTGACAGTTGCTTAATCTTTTGATTTCTTAGTCTATATCTTCCTTGTCATTTCCTAATCAAGGTTGACTTAATTATGTCTCCATATTTCTGATGTCCTGTGAATTCCCTTCATTAAATTATTTATTATACTGTACGTATTATATTATTAACTCTGTGATTATACTGTTGAGATGCCGTTCAACTAACACTTATGCTTCCTTCAATCACATATATATCTTTTGTTTCTGCAGCAAGTGACCGTTTCGGACACAATGAAAAGGATAGATAACCTGGAGATAAACGGCACATATAGCGTTTTCGTGGTGGCTGTTAACAGCCATGGAACCTCCTTACCTTCAAGCATGCTTTTGTTCAATGTGTCTATTGGTGAGTCTCTTATTTCACGAAATTATTATGATTTACCTTCTTCAATAATGAAGCTCTGATTTAAAAAGGCAACGGAAATACCTAAGGAGTGTTTATGTTTAAAATAAGTTTGAGCTGCTTACCATTTTGCAGAATCTTATTGTTGTTTCGTAAATTGAGGAGTTAGTAAATTCATGACGTTTTACTATGTAGTTACTTGTGATGTCGCTGTGTCATACAATTGTGAAAGAAATATAATACTACTAAATCTCATGCAGATGATAAGGAAGTATCTGGTATTCCATCGCCACCTCACTCCCTCTCCGTGTCATCTCACTCTGCGACGTGGCTCACTCTGACGTGGCAGCCGCCGCAGTTCTCACAACCTGACGAGAAGATCTCTTATACGTGAGTTATCGGTAAACTTCTATAGGACTTAGCCTGGAGCTGAAAAGAAGATAATATTGTTGTATCATTTGGATTTGGAAACCATAGCAAGGTGGTACGGTACATTGTAGTACCCACCTGGCTGACTTCTACCATCAAACTGAAAATCGTCTCGAAGCACCTAAGTACCGGTGTAATCGGGCAGTTGCATTTGAGTTCCCTTCTCCACTCTGTACTTACCACCTTTAACCACATCATCACCAAGGTGGTATTGACTATTCTGAACGGTTAGTTAACATTCCACCTATCGTGCCGCAGGTCGTGGGTTCGATTCCCACACAGGAAATTTAATGCATTTGTGTGCATGAACTGTATGTATTTACAAACCAAAAGTAGTATATTAGTTATTTGGTTTCCATAGTACCTACAAGTTCTGCTTAGTTTGGGATCAGATAGCCGCGTGTAAGGAATGTTCCAGGATATTTATTATTTATTTATTGATGGTTCCAATTGATACTGAAATCTTATATTGTGATGCTTCATAACAATCCATCCACCAGATTATTCTTCAAATCGCCATCCCAACTGGGTCAGAACAGCACTAGCAACATAACGACAACAGTACCTGGGCTCACCCTGGAGAAGCTGACGCCCAACACGCAGTACGTGGTGTGGGTGCGCGCGCACGCGGCCGCCGGCGACTCGCTGCCTTCAGAGACACTGCTGGCCTGGACTGATCCTGCCTACCCTGCTTATGTTGAGGTATTTAGCTTGTAATTCTTAATAGTATTAGTGTTAGTGTTAGGAAGCGCTCGTGGTGTAGCATGATAAGCCATTCTTAATTTACCGTCGGTACCTGAATGGGTGACCGCCAGTGGTATTTCAAATCCAGCGTTTCCGTGCTTCGGAAGGCATGTAAAGCCGATGGTCCCGGTTATCACTTAATTGTGATAGTCGGTTAGCTAGATGGAGGCCTTCTAGGCGGCTTGAATACTCCAACAGTAGGTTGACCACTAGCCTACCTCCACCTCGCCGCAGTGGGCACGCGCGGTGGAGTATCTGCCCATTCCCTTCCACCCTGATTTGTGAAAGGAGGTCTGTGCTCAGCAGTGGGACATTATAGGCTGATGATGATGATGATGATTAGTATTAGGGTATTAGGTATCAGCAATCAGTAACGAAAGGGGCACGCAATTGTTTTCAGTGCGATTAGAATGTAAATATTATGTAATGAATCTAAGCTTGTTTTGAAAAGAGTAATTGCTGAGTTTATTGCCGGCTCTTCTCAGCAAATGCAACCTTCCGAACCGGTATTAGAGTATTAGAGTCAGACTTCACTTAAGTGCCTCCGAAGGTCTATTTGAATAAATGATTTTGAATTTGAAAGCAGCAAGATTTCCCACGGAAGAGTAAATCTTCTTTGTTAACTTATGACGATGTCTGAGTTACTTCATTTTATTTTGCTGCTGAGAGATTCTAGTTTATTTAAACGCGCAAATCTCCGGAACTAACAGTCAGATTCAAAAATGATTCGAACAATTCTTTCAATAATAGGAAGTTACATTATTCCCGAATGGTATAGGCTTTTTATCCCGAGAACGCGGATGAAACCGCGGTGGAAAACTAGTTTTCAAGGGAATAAAATCGCCCACCATTTTTTACACTTATTAAAAACATTAAGAAAATTCCAACAAAAGAGCAAGAACGGAGCAAATCCAATAAAAAAACGCAGCCAGCTCGCTGAGAACCTTGGCGATGATCGGCAGGTATATTTGTGGTCTAAATCCTAACTGAAGTGGTCTTCAACAGCCTCCAACGGTGAATCCAGTGAACCTGGTGGTGGAAGGTTCAAGCATGACGATACTCTGCATCGCTATGGGAACTCCAACACCAACTATTTCTCTCTACATCTCTGGTAAGTGACCAATCAAGTCGTACATTACGAATTAGCGGAGATAACTTTTGAGTTTAAAATATCCTCTAAATTCCCATATGACGCTATAAGTGGTGATCAAATGTTATACTGGCGGATTATTATATCTATCTTATTTTTCTATGTGTTTAATGTACATATATATAATAATAAAAACCGGCCAAGTGCGAGTCAGACTCGCGCACCGAGGGTTCCGTACAAACCTGTAGGTATATAAGTAAATGGTAGTATAGACCTGAGTATTTGATATTAATTTCAATTTATGACGTATTAAAAAAAATCTACTTACTTGATCTCGTTCAAACCAATTTTCGGTGGAAGTTTGCACCGTAATGTACATCATATATTTTTTATTGATTTATCATTCTCTTATTTTAGAAGTTACAGCGGGGACACACATTTTACCACTTTGGAAGTGTCTCTCGCGCAAACTATTCAGTTTAGAAAAAAATTATATTAGAAAACTCAATATCATTTTTGAAGACCTATCCATAGACACTTATGGGTTTGATGAAAAAAAAAAATTGAGTTTCAGTTCTAAGTATGGGGAACCCCCAAAATTTATTGTTTTTTTTCTATTTTTGTGTGAAAATCTTAATGCGGTTCACAGAATACATCTACTTACCAAGTTTCAACATTATAGTTCTTATAGTTTCGGAAATAAATGGCTGTGACATACGGACGGACAGACAGACAGACAGACAGACAGACATGACGAATCTATAAGGGTTCCGTTTTTTGCCATTTGGCTACGGAACCCTAAAAATGAATCCCTATTTCCCTTGGTCACGCCATCACGGGTGAACGGCTGGACCGATTTCGCTAATTCTTTTATTTTTTTGTTTATTACTGTCAGGAGAAGCTTCTTATGAAAGAAAAAATTAAGAAAGTTGCGAGGGTAGGGTAGTAAGGCAGGGTAGGTTAGGGTATAGGTTAGTAGGACACCACGCGAACGAAGTCGTGCCGGGCAGCTAGTTTGGAATAAATCAGTGTTTACAATGCTCTTTAGTGATAAGTTTCACCCAAACATACCTTCTACACCCTTACAGTAACAAAACTATATCAATTTCTGATTCACTGCGTTTAATTTAGGTATTTTTGAGAGAGGTAGAGCATAGCGTTTATTCGCTCAAAGAGCGGCTCGACTGGGGAAGTACTTCCACCTTACAGAATACCGCAGCCAAATAACTTTATGTTGTGTAAAGTTGTGTTCCTGCGCGTGAGTAAGGTCGCTAGAGCTCATAGGGGAGGGGGGAAAGGTCGGTAACACGTGAGCGATGCTTCGTGTGTTGCAGGCGTCTATATGGCTACGGTAACCGCTTACCATCAGGCGGGCCGTATGCTTGTTTAAGTTGTTGTTTAAGTTGTTGCTTGCTTGCAGAACTTAAATACCTACAAAGATACGAATATAGATAATATTAACTTTGTTTTCATGTGTAAAGAACTTCTCCGATTTCTCAAAAGCTAAAATATAACATTTACATTTACTTAGAAATATTGAAAAAGTTTACAATGGAATTATTTATTCGTGAAATAGAGGACGGCCTCAAATTGATTAAATAAATGAAACCCAAGATGATAATTTGAGTCTTGAAATAAAGCCTGTTATTGGAAACCGATATCAGAGACTGAGTGACCTGAGAAATTTAGAGGGCAATTCTAAGGACGATGTTTAGGCTTTCTCGAAGTAGCTTTCATTTGATTGATTGACATTATGAGTCTCTCGTAATTTAGAAATTCAGTATTATCTATTATTCTTATTCAACTAGATTCAGGTTAGCTAAAGCCATGCTAAAGCTAATAAGTTTTTCACAAGACTCTATAATAAAATCCCACTTGAAGTAAATCAAATGTCTTATAATAATTTCAAAGGCTTTATTAAACAGAGGTTTATAGACAAAGGGTGTCTGATAACGTGGAAGACGATAGAACAAGAACAAAAGTTGTAATATTAAATTACAAAAAAAAAAAAAAAAAAAAAACTGCCTTGCAGAGTTTCTTGCAGTAGTCTTCTCATTGTTAGCGTATTCCAAACCAGTGGTGGATTCAACTCACAGGGATTCAACTACAAGTTCATAAAAGTGCCTTATCAGGGCCTAAATTGAATAAATTACTTTTTTTTTTTACAACAACAACAACATCGTACAACATAATCGCTTAACCAGACACAATCCGTCTATGTTTGTCTATTCGTCTGTGTTTCCCGACACCAACAACCTAGATGTATTCAAGGCCAGAGTGAATAGGCTTCTTCTGGGTAAGCGTGCTACATCCTCGGCCTCGTCATAACTCCTCATGGGGTCAGTCGAAGGTCAAACGAAAGCACATATAACATAAAAAAAAAAAAAAAAACACTGATTTTTGTGTACAAGTTACACGAAACAGTTGTTTGATCAAGATGTACTTATGAATTTTTTCACGATTTCATTGTTCATCCCATGGTTAAAATGTTTCATCATAACAGGTAAGGTAACACGCACACACTGGTATTTATTTATTTTATTTACGTTAACTTTCTACACTGCGATAAACTTTCGTTATTCATTTTATTTAAGTATTTAGCTTTTTTCGTGTACTTACGACCGTGACATCACTAAAGGCGACAGCTGGAAATCAGCGCTGCTGACAGTAGTCAGTAGCACCTAGCACTATGCTGAGCTGAGTGCTTTTTGACGGCACAGACTTACTGGTTTGTTTTAAATATTGTTGTATGTATTCTTTAATGTGTTCCGGCAAATAAATGTATTTTCTTTCTTTCTAGGTACTTGTATGTCCCTTCCGCTTATAATAAAACCTTGATAAGTGGCATTAAATAAGGAATTATAGAATTTAGGAATTATACAATTTTGTTGCTCTGTGATCTAAGTTCCTACCTACATACAGTGCCGTAAATAGCCTTTACTGCGCCCTGTGCGAGCTTCTATTGTACATGCTATACGTAACGCACGAACGTAACGCACGTTTAAACGTTGTTACGCACGAAGTACGCTGCTGGATACAGCGGTCATTGCTAATAGTACCCAGTACCCGCATAGTCCTCATTGCATTGCGTACACAGAATACATAGCGGGGAGCAGCTAAAATTTAAGGTGCTTTCCCACGCATATGTCACAACTGGCACGTCACCGATCTGTCATAGCGGTGTATGTAAACGCCCACCGTGTCTTGTCGTGACTGTCTATCTGTCTGTTATACAGTCTTGTGTCGTTCTTTAACTTTCTACAGAACTGTGTTCTTTTTTTCGCGACTGGCGTGTGCTCCGTCTTCATGACTGCCCGCCTTGGATCTAAACTGAATGGCTTTGACGTTGACTTGGTGTCAATGAATGATGCATCACTCACTCGTCGTTACCGACCTTTCCCCCCTCCCCAATGAATTCTGACGACCTTACTCACGCTCAAAATCGAACCAAAACTATAACTAACTAGCATGAATATACTCTAATGAATACAATGATTGTTCCCAGGTCGTCTAGTAAGACAGGAAGTGACTCGTCACATGGTGACTGTGATCCACAATGTAACTCGCGACATGGACCAGATCTCGTGCTACGCTGACAATGGATATGGAACACCCATGCAAGCGTCAAGGAAGATCAATATATCACGTAAGTGGGCATTTCCCAACTCCCAAAACAAAGGACCAGCTGAGCTTACTGGTAGCCTAGGCTCTCGTTTCCTTCTGATAACCTGCTACTATTACATGAGAACCAGTGTTCGTGAATCCAGCATTGATATAAAAGAAACGCTAATCATTCTATAAGCTAGCGGACCTCAGTCCGGTCCTCTTGGGTTGTTATTTGTATGTAAATTTATTTCATTTCCGCCCATCTCCACTTTAGTGGATTCCGGGTCTAACACAAGGCCATCTGAATTCAAACTAAGTAGATGAGAATAGAAGGGGGAAATTTTGCAGGATCGGTAATAACTTATCAATTCTATCACAGACGTGCCAGCTATTCAAGCTTCAGGCATCACAATGGCAGCAGCAGGAGACTCAGTCATCCTGGAATGCCGAGTGGCAGCCCTTCCCAAACCAACTATAGCCTTCTGGAGGGATCCTAATGGCAGAACACCGGTTATTGATGGACCTAACTACACAATACAGCTGGTTGCTGATCCTGAGGTATGGAGACATGAGCTTTTACTTTGAGACCATCTCCTACCTGGTGCATCTAGGTACCTATTAACCAGCCAATTTAAATAATATAATTGCGGGGTTGGTTTTTCGAATAGTTACAGTTGATCATAGTTATTTGGATATGAATAGGCATGTATTAGACTAAAACCTCAACTCGGCAAGTCTAGACTGGAGCTAACTCAAGCTGCTGAAATTTAACATGACGAAATATTTATAACTCTCTGTAAAGGTACTTAGGAACCAAATTGTATTCGGCAATAATTAATTTTGATAAATACTGATAGTCGCTTTGTGAGTACCCATGATTTTGTACCTGCAAATAATTCAATATCAGTCGGTTTCATTTGCTCTGACTTTTCCTTTATCCCTTTTCCGTCGAATTCAATCGCTTTATTGAATTAATATTCAATAATCTAACTCATTACTA
Organism: Achlya flavicornis; assembly: GCA_947623365.1. Lineage (NCBI taxonomy): Eukaryota > Metazoa > Arthropoda > Insecta > Lepidoptera > Drepanidae > Achlya > Achlya flavicornis. The sequence continues at coordinate 1,471,677 of OX392483.1, read as the reverse complement.
TTCATAACCCGTCGATGGCCGGATGATCATCTGGAAATTTATTAAAACTTCTCAGACTATGGGAAAATTCTGTTAATATTAATAGATACTTGTAAGAATTTAATCTTTTATCATAATGAACCCAGCTTTGATTTGGTAATGTAATTTTTATCGTCTTAAATATTCAATTGTTTCAACAGTTGGCCAGAACTTTTTCTTTAACTCCGCCCCAGTTTGTCCTAACATCAAATGATTTTATTAGTTTGAAGTCCAGAGGTTTTGCTTCTGTATTTATCGACCAGCTTCTGTCAATGTCTAGCGATATGGCGATATTTACATGACCATATAAACCAAAATATAAGATAATCTTGACAAAACAATGATGTACAAAATCTTTCTCTCTCACGCAGGATCACACAAAGTACACAATGCGTCTGATAATAAAGAAGATATCGGAAGCAGATGAGGGAGACTACTTCTGTCACGCTGAGAATGCTTTCGGGAAGACTTTGAGGCCTGTGTCTGTGAGACTGAGGCCGACCACGCCTCATCATAATGTCACTGAATGTTGTACTCAGGTAGGTACGAGCTTATGTGTAAAAGTGTAAGCATGAAATTATGCTTCTAAAAAATGAACTTTTGTACCATCGAGTGAATTTTTAATCATATTTTTATGTATTAAGGAAAAGACGAAAATATACGTAGGTATGTGAGAACAAGTAAAATAACAAATGTTACTTTAATTCGTGCCTTTAAGAAAAAAAATGTTTTAAATAGGTACTTGAGTTAAAATTAAATAATTCACTCAAACAAAGAGATACAAATATATTAGGCGCAATCATTGATAAACTCCATATAGATTAAAAATCTGATGTAAAAAGCAATCCCCAAATAACTAAAACAGCAATTTGTAAAAGTATCTCAAACACATACAGATATTGAAATCAGAGGCCACCACGGTATCTGATATAACTCCGACTGACTAGAGTTTATCTGTAGACAACTAAATATAAACTGCGAAACTCTGCGAGTAGCCAGTCTGATAACACCGCCACCGAATGGAATTAATTTTGAGATATACTACACTGCTCCTGAATATTGATGAAGTTGTATAAACTTTGTTTGCAACGTGACTTCTATTGCTATGCAATTTCTAATTGGAATTTTAGTTCAATTTTATTCTACTACTTCATTATGCGTTATTATTGACTAATACGTGAAGCGCTCGTGGTGTGGCATGATTAGCCGTTCTTAATCGATCGGAAAAGTTAAGCTACATCTGTCGTGGTCGGTACTTGGATGGGTGACCGTCTAGTGGTATTTCAAATCGAGCGTTTCCGTGCTTCGGAAGGCACGTAAAGCCGTTGGTCCCGGTTATCACTTAATTGTGATAAGCTAGTTGAATGCCTCCTAGGCGGCTTGAAAAATTCCAAAAGTAGGTTGAACACTAGCCTACCTCCACTAATCCGAAGTGGGCACGCGTGGTGGAGTATCGCCCATTTCCTTTCACCCTCATTTGTGAAAGGAGGCCTGTGCTCAGCAGTGGGAAATTATATGCTGATTATGATATGTTTTGTTGCTACATCTATGCATTTTTATCTGAAATCTTCAACCAACTTCTGATACCTGCAGTACTTTATCACCATCGTACAAATTCAGTCTTGTGAGGTAAAAAAATCTTATCGATACATATTGTCCTATTCAAGACACGTTTTCAATTCACCATAGTCTTTGATGGTTGGATGGTACTATGCAAGTACAAAAACTGTAATCTGATATGAAAAAAGTGATTTATCATCAATCCGCGGCCGAATCTTCTCTGATTTCTCTCATAACCAATTCAAAGTACTCAATATGTTTTATTTCGCAGATGAACGTATCCTCATCGTGCATAGACGCGTGCAACTTCCACGTCGACATGGACAACATCATGGACCGTCCCGAGTGCATGAATGACTTCGATAAGTTGATGAAGTGCGCCGCCGATGGATCAGGTAAGATTTATGGTTTAATTTTTTTTATACTACTAAGCCGGTAAACAAGCATACGGCCCGCCTGATGGTGAGCGGTTACCGTAGCCATATGGACGCTTGCAACACAAGAAGCATTGCTCACGCGTTACCGACCTTTCCCCCCTCCGCTATGAGCTCTGGCGACCTTACTCACGCGTAGGAACACAACTTTACACAACATAAAGTTATTTGGCTGCGGTATTCTGTAAGGTAGATATACTTCCTTAGTCGAGCTGCTCTTTGAGCGAATAAACGCTATGCTCTACCTCTCTCAAAATTTGCAGAAAAGATCTTAAGTAATTTTGATGGATTACGGGAGGTAAAATATCAACTTTATTAAACTACTCAAGCTAATTCAAGTTTCAAGTTTCAACATAAAACATGTCTATAGTATTGATCAATGTTACTATAGTATTGATCGACGTTACTATAGTATTGATCAACGTTACTATAGCATTGATCAACGTTACTACAGCATTGATCAACGTTACTACAGCATTGATCAACGTTACTATAGCATTGATCAACGTTACTATATCATTGATCAACGTTACTATAGCATTGATCAACGTTACTATAGCATTGATCAACGTTACTATAGCCTTGATCAACGTTACTATAGCATTGATCAACGTTACTATAGCCTTGATCAACGTTACTATAGTATTGATCAACGTTAGTATAGCATTGAACGATGTTAGTTAAGCAATGTTTGTCGACGACACGACAGATCACCGCAGCTGCTGCGCGTCGTGGGGCGTGCCGCGCAACTGCCTGGAGCTGTGCCGCGGCGGGGCCGTGCCGCACTCGTGCGCGCTGCAGCACGCGCGGCGCGCGCTCGCGTGCTTCCGCGACGGCGGCGCGCGCCTGCCCGGCCCGCCGCGCGCCCTCGCCGCGCACCAGGCGCCCACCAAGCACTCTGTGCTGCTCAGGTAACTAACTCAAACCCATTTATTATATTTAGGCCCTAGCAGTCGCTTATGAAAGTCAACGCTACTGCCGTTACCACCGGTTCGGAAGTCGGTCTTCAGCTGAGAAGAACAGGCAAGATACTCAGCAAGATTAAATTTTTTAATTATTTTTTGGACATTCTGTATATTTTGACAATTTTTTTCCGATACTTTTTTTTTGTTTACTTTAACTTCGAGTAGCTGTACTGCATAATGACGTAAACGAAGAAACAGATCCCCGGTATAGGTGTACTGCGGTACATTGAGTTGTGAGCGTTCTTTTACGTATGCGAGTGGTGACCGTATATGCCTATCGATCGCCGATGGTCCCTGGTGCCTTGTAGGATGTGCAAAAATTGTTGGCAAAGATGGCCACTAAAATAAATCTCAGTAGTAGAAAGGGATCTGTACTGTTTGATAGCTTATTCTTTCATATCTTATTCCCAATTACTGAAAACTTCCCACTAAAGTTAAACCCAATCCCATTTAACCGTTTCTCATCATCCACACAGTTGGGAGCCGCCACTCAAGAATCCACAAACGGTATACTTATACCGAGTATTCTGGAGGGCGTACGGCGCCAAGGTTCCTGAGAAGCTCGACACGAGTGAGACCAGCGTGGTCATCACAGGACTGCAGGACGATGTGCGGTATGAGTGCGTCGTGAAGGCTGCTAATGATATTGGTAAGTGACCTGAGGAAGCAGTTTAATGTTCTCATTGTGATATAGTAGTCTTATTTATTATACAGCAAACCTAGAGAACTGTTGGAAAAATTAAAGCAAGTTCTGAATCCAATGCTCATAAGGAAGATTTGCTTCACTATTATTTGGTCTTTGTAATTTTAGTATTGGAATACGCAAAACCATTCAAGAATAAACACAAATTTCTTCCTTCAGCGACATATAACAGATTTCTGTCCTAACCCATAATTTCCACCAGGTACATCATCTCTAAGTTTGCCAATAATGTTCACGACCGCGGGTCAGGAGACAGGAGCTGCAGCAGCACCGGTCACCGGGAACAGTACTGCGTCAGCAGTTGGCGTCGCTATGGCATGCATTCTAGTTGCTGCTATCCTGCTCGCAGCTGGATTATATTATAGGCACAGGAAGGTACGTCATAAGTGTCACCTTTGTTAGGATTCAGCTGTTTTGGTTAGAATCTTATGGCCTATCGGTTTTTTCCCGAAAATGTTTAAGTTCTTGAATGATCTTAGTTAGAAGGTAAGACAGGATATAATTTAAAAAAAATAATGTATTAAATATTAATATAAAATAATTTCAAATTAATCTATAGATTAGACATATCCAGGTATAATATCAACTGTTATTCCCTTACAGAATCTTAGGCTTAAGGCACAGGGAGGAGTAGCATTTGAGAACCCAAGCTATCTCAGGGAAACAAATCCTGACACCACCGTCGTCAACGTAAGTAGACTACACTTTAACTTAAAAACAGAAAAATCTTCAGGATTATCATGTTACTAAAGGCATCAGAAAAAATAAAATCCTGGCCTTTATAACTAAATGGCAAAACAAACCTTATTACCAACAGGGTACCGTACCAAATGGCAATGCCAACGGCGGCAATGGCGTCGCTAATGGCGTGTCAAATAGTTCAGCATGGAGACAGGAGACATTACAGAACCCGACCACCGCCGTCCCCACGCAGCGGGAAGTGGACCCCACGCTCTACGAGGAACTGAAACTCGGACACGATGGAGCTGGGTTCAAGAGACTGAAGCCATAGCCCGAGGTAGGACCAGATCCTTAAGACTTCTAGCTTCATCATCTTCTTTCCATCTCCATCCTAATGTAATCTCCCCCCATGGAGATAGTGCGGCGAAATTTCTTGCCAAGTGATTACAGCCAGCATGACACCATGAATTTAGCCAAGCTTTGTCACAGATGGCACAGTTTTAATACCTAGTAATCCTACCAGTTGTTTGACTCCTTTATAGGCTTCCGTAGCCAAGGAGTGCTATTACTAAGACTCCGTAGTTCGTCTGTCCATCCGTTCATCCATCCATCTATCCATCCATCCATCTATCCGTCTCATGAACCGTAATAAGTAGATACTTGCCTTTTCAAACGAAAGAGTGCAATCTAACTGAATTGGCGCTCCCTGACTGTTAGAATAATAAGCTTCCTAAAGGTATCCATAAATGAAAGGCTTATTAAATAATGTTGTAATGGTTCAGGTGCGGCGCTCCCCGCTCCGCTCGCCGCGGCTCACGTCGCGCGTGGCGCCGCGGTACTGAGCTGCCGCGGCCTGCGCACCAACACAACATTATGTACCCGCCACGCGTGACGTCACACGCCATCTGTCACACTCTCGCTCGCGTGCCGTCCCGCTCTTTACTTGTTACATGGCTTGCCTTAGAGCAGTATTCCTCGCCCCCTAAAAAGGAAGCTAAAGCAATATTGCTAACGCAATTCATTTTTTCGAATTTAAAGCAGATCTTATGCAATTCATCACTTCCAAATTTTTTTATGAATTGAATAGTATATAATGAGTAACTATTTTACCAAAAAATATTGGAATCACTTAGGATCTGCCGGGAATTCGAAAAATAAATTGCGTAGCAATATTGCTTTAGCTTCCTTTTTAGCCCCCCTCTTCTATTTTAGGTAAGATTTGTTTTTTGATTTGAAGTGCAGGTTTTATGATGATAATGTGGTTGATAAAGAATATACAAGTTCTCAAAAACTAAATAAAATAAATACTTTAATTTATTTTTTTGAAATCTTCTCTATCTTATCTTTCTCTATTCTTTTTGTTATGTTATAACTACTTATATAAAATTATTGTGAATGTTTAAATAAATTGTAAGTTACTTCTTTAATAGCGAGCGGGAATGTACAGTCTGAGACATAATCCGCCGACTGTTTCATCGAGTGTACATAAATAAATAAATATATAAACTTTACAGGGCGGAGTGTAGATATAAATAAAATAGAAAATAAATTTAAAAAAAAGTTATATTTTCAATATATCGTACTTGATGTGATTTTAACCAAAAAAAGAAGAACCTCATGCTTCTTGTCATTTCATGTAAATATTTATACTAACGGTTGGAATTTAACTGAGGTTTAAACCTGTCGTTAGTTAGATGGTAGTTTGTTTTGTGCGCTCTTCGCTGAAGCTTACGGAAGAGTGCGTAAAAGAAATGCCCTCACAAAGAAGTTCTATTTAGATCATCTAGATTCAAACGAGCAATGATCAATGTAAATGAAAATGTGAACATTCTATGAACAAATATGTGCCTTCAAACGTGTTAAGAAGTAGTTAGTGACATAGAAGTAGTTACCTATTGGGCGTGTGTAAATTTGTACACTAGTGTAAATACACAATCCATAGTAACTGTATACGTATAGTCGGGGAAAAATTACCATGAATACAAAAAATACTTGATGTATCTTTAATGTAGGGTTGATTTTCAAATCTATCAAGATATCGTATGTAAATATCCTCTTTATACGCAACTTCTTCTTTATCACAGTTATTTTTCCTCGATTATACCGCAGTAGTTTTGACTAAGAAGTAATTTTCAACTAGTGATAAGAAAAAAATGTGAAAAATCTATTCGATATGATATTGTATGGAGATCCAGGGCATATCAATGTGAGGAGTTGAGCCTTTCGCATGTAACGAAAGAGTTAATGATTAAAAACACTGTAAATATGGTATAAACATAAAAAAATCTAAATGTCAAATATTCCGGAATAAACAAAGAATATTTAAAATAAATTTGACGGACACAATTGCTGAATTTATGTATTTCAGATGAGAATGTTTCTTGTTTCATACTTTTTAGACCGTGATATTTCAATTCGGGTTTTGGCTTTTGAACTTACTTTTTATATAATACACCGTATGAATGAACCCTAAAAAATACTGATTTTTTACCATTTTGTACACATACATTACAAAAAGTTCTCACAAAATTCAAACGAGTGTCATTAAAAAACATGTAAAACGTTATTATGTTCATTAATTGACATGTTTTATTTTTCTTTTTGTTTTAAAATGATCTCAATGATGATTCCATTTTTGTTTTTTTTTATTATTAATTATGATTCTAATAAATTGCTATTTTACAATTAATAATGTTATTATAAAAAATTAAGAATTAGTTTTGGTAGAAACATCACATAATATCGTAAGAAAAACCAATCTTACATCCTATTTAAAATTTATAGGACTGTATAAAAAAAAGATTTAATATTATGTATAAGATTATCCTTTGTTTTAAGAATATATAATTTCCTTCTAAATTAAGTAAATACTGTATTTTTAAGGGATGAACGTATAGGTTATAATTATTTCATAAAATACATGAAAACTATTGCGTCTTATGAACAATGAAGAAACCAGATCAAATAAGTATTAATTTAAACCATTAACTAAAATAATCAGTAGTACAATTTGCTCGCTACTAGCTAGAGGCAGTCAGCTGTTCCCGCTTGATGCGCCCGCGTCCGGTCATTCACACTGCACGGTGTGCGGTCATTCACACTGCAACGTAGTATACGGAAAATTTAAGATAAATATTTCTTCGTACGGTGTTTTTTTATACTAATTCTTATGACCTATATGTTCATTCCATCCCAACAAAATCACCGTATTTAATTTAGTAGGAACTTATATCCTAAACCTACTTTACTATTAGGGATCATATGCTATAATGCATAGTGTGCAAGAAAATCATATTATTATTATTGCTCAGCTATAAATTATGTGACCCATAGTTTTATTTAGAACTTCTTACTGTAACTAATGAGAATAATTTTAGATAAACAACGGATGTGATTAGATTTGTAAATAATATTAATAAAAAAGATACAATACAATATACATGTTTTATTTATTTTACATACAATCCTGAAAAACTGAATGTTGTTGTTAATAAGGGAGCCCACACATGAGCGGTAATCGCTGAGCGACTATTTTACCGCCGATAGAACATTCAGAGTTTAATACTGAAACGCACACGAGCTACAAAAATTCGTTCATAAACTCCATACTATATTTTTAACCACAAAAAGTAGCTCATGTGTTGGGCTCGGGCTCCCCTAAAGGATCCAAAGAACACATGGAGTGGTGGGAAAAACGATAAAAAAAAAAGGTTCATGACAAAGCTAACGCTAAGCAAGGTGAAGGCAAGGTGATGATGATGATTCCGAGCACTTTTTGAGTAGGTACTTTCCAGCTCCGTCATTAGAGACTGGATCTTGAAAAAGTATTTACAAAGCCAAATTAGGTAATCGAGACTAAAATCGGTGGAGGTGCATGTTTTTTATGTATACCATATATTTTTTATGGTTCCTAAAACGGGACCCCATTCATAAGCCTCCGGGCTGTATCACGTAAACCGTTATAGGTATAGACACATTTTTATTTATTTTTTCAGTCCCAGCTAATTTTTTTTATTTCTACCAAACACCATGGTAAGTGATAATGTGGCCAATGGTAAGTAAGCACATACAGCAAAGAAGGGCTCTCAAGTGCAGCTGAACACATCAGTACTTACCCTGGCGTCAGACATTCAACTTGAGGTGATAGCCTGTTAAGCGGGTTCTACCAAGGACCTACACCTTGCTATGGTTTCCACAAAAAAAAAATAAAAAAAAAATAAATAAAGATTTTTTCCTTCACCAAAAGTTCAAGCTCTTTGTAGGATTCGAAACCAAAACACTTTACACACGGTTATCTGATCGCAAACTAAGCAGAGCTTGTACTATGGAAACCAGATAACTGGTATACTACATATACTACTTTTTCTTAGACAAATAATACGTATCATACATAATTACACCCAGACTCAGAACATGCAGACATGATCATGCACACAAATGCATGTCCTAGGTGGAAAACGAACTCACGACCTGGGACGTGATACTTAAGTGGAATCTGAGTCAACCACGCCAACGGCCGGTCAAGAATAAATAAATGCATTGCAATACGTTTCATGCGCGAATAAAATGCGCGCAGAAATTTAAAAAAGTCCTAAGCTTTGTGTACCACCTTCGGCCACATGGAATTGTGGTCAAACACAGACCTACTACAAAGTAAAAAGAACTTGTAAGTATAAGCAGTATTCGGAGCCTACAATAAATTAAGTTAGTAATATAAAGGACATCTCAATAACAAAATAAATTAGAAGTTCTTAACCTTTCTTAACTAATATTTAACAAGGTACCATTAACGAAAGGGTTATCATTACAAAAGTTTCCGTTAAATGTTAAACAGTTAGACAACTACGTAGATTAAATAAGTTATCAAAGTAAAAGGTTATAAGAAGCGACTTTGTGGTAAAGTTCTTTTAACAACTCGTAGACAGTTCTTTCATTAGGTGCTCGGAGCGGACAGGGAACATCGAATAGTTTTGTTTGATTTCTTTGGGGATCCAGGTGAGTGAAGGAAGATTCTAGTTCAAAGAGATTAGAATAGAATAGATTAGAATAATTTATTTCTGCAGGAAATGTGATATAACATAGGATCTTAAGTCTATAATACATTGTTCTCACTTTTCACCAGAAACTGACTTGCAAAATTTATATAACAACTAACACGGTACAATAAAATTTACAAAATAAAACCTCCAATCATATCATAAAAATAAAAATAAACACATAATCATTGAAGATATATTTCGTGTTTTAATTTATAAATAACAGGCATGGACTCATAAAAATGAGGACGGGTTTCGCCCACAATATTTCGAACGTATGCGTGAGTCATGCGTGAGTAAAATCTGAACTGGCCCAAGCAGCCACAAGTGATACTTAGGCGGAATGACAACTGCACACTAGTGATCATAGAATCTCTATGCTACTGATTTACTGTCAGAAACAATGACGATGTGAGTTACTTGCTTGTCAATTATTCTCGGTAAAACTATCGAAAAAAAACGAAAAATTGGCATTTATTATTAAGCTTATTATGTACAAGCTGTTCCCTGCGGTGTCACCCGCGTTCCCGGGATCAAAAATACTCGGGGATCATGTAGCTTCCTATTAGTGAAAGAATTTTTCGAATCCTTCGGTCGTTGCAGAGATTAACCAGTTTAAACAAACAAAAAAACTCTTCCGCTTTATTATATTATATGTTATTATTATTTTTAGTATAGATCTATACCTATCTGTACCTATTGATTTATGGCCGACTCCTATAATTTATGGACCGTTATCGGTTGAAATTAAGACTCTTATATCTTTAGTAATAATGAAGCAAAGACCTGAGAGCTTTGCCTAGCAGACCCTCCCATTAGAATTAGCTATTACAGATAAAATTAGCTTACGAAATGATCTATATGCCCAGTTTGGCAATAAGAAAACCTGCCATTGGTAAGCTAAACGATTCGTTTTGTTTATAGAAACCGGGCATTAGTCGTTCAAACGCGCAGTTCGATTCAAGGCTATGTGTCACGGTTCATTGTCTAGTACATTCATGCTATCCCTACGCCTGCAATAGTAAAATAAAATATTAAACATAGCATACCTACATTTGTAAACATAGATTTCATATCTATATCAAAAATAGTTTTCAGGTGTTGATAGAAAACAACAATGAATATCGTATTAACATTAATTTGCTTGAATATAAACAAACAAATGAAGAAGAAATATTAAACAAACAATCCAAAACATGCTTAAAACTTTTAACATAAAACAACAAAATAAATGGCAAGCACTCACTTCATGAAGTAATTGTTCTCTATTCTCTAAGCGACACTTTTTTCATTGCGAGCTTAAGTGTCTGACCATTTTTAGTTGTCATATAATGACGCTCTTACATCTAGTCACAGGGCCGAATCAAGGCATGGGCAACTTTATCACTCTCCAAAAAAATATGAGATGACACCGTTGTGACTAACTGGTGAAGTTGAGATCTATTCCGTAGCACTCTAGGAATCTATTCAAAATAATATCTATCGTCTAGCATAACGCATAAATAGCCCGCGTGATGCATCAGTCAATAAATAAATATCCTGGGACATTCCTTACACACGGTCATCTAATCCCTAACTAAGCAGAGCTTGTACTATGGAAACCAGATAACTGATATACTACATATACTACTTTTTGTTTGTAAATACATACTTAATATACATAATTACATCCAGACTCAGGACATACAGACATGTTCATGCACACAAATGCATGTCCTTTAGGTCCTGGATTAGGACAGGTACCCTGAAGGTAAAGGTAAAGAACCGGTGGTAACTTCAGTTAATTTGACCTTCATATGTGCCGTCCAGGATCTAAATTAAATAATTGGCTTTAACTTTGAAAGTAGCTATACTTGTCATGAAAATCCATTCAGCGATTACAGGACTGAGTGGTAACAAACATACACGTTCAAACTTTGACATTTATTATTAGGTAAATTATTTTTATTGAGATAATGAAAATTCAAAATTCAAAAAGTATTTATTCAATTTAGGCCCTGATAAGGCACTTATGAACGTTAACAAATGACTCTACACTGATTTTCACTGTTTTGACTGTTTAATCACAATCTTACCATGATAAATGGTTTTAAGCACACACTTAAGCCTAGGGTGAACTGGGAGTTAGGTAGGTAGAAAAGGAACCGTACACGGTACAACATTGGTAGTTGATTGGCTACACATTTAGCGTAAAGAAGCCTTCAAACGTGCTATGCTTTCATAACAATATTATCAAACAAGTAATAAAACATACCATGATAATATTCTTTTTATTTGGTAATAAAGCCCACGTTTCAAATTAATAACGAGAGTACGGCCCTGGTTTAGCGGCGGAGCAGTTATTAATTTCAGAGCTGGACGACTTGTACAAATTGCATTACCAACTTAGTGGGATTTTATAATTTAATATAACTAGAAGAAAAATAACCGTAGTACATCAGAATCGTTCATTGTTATAAGTTTGCTTTGTTACTCGTATAATATACAAATACAACCACACTGAAAAGAGAAAAACAAGCTATAGAATTTTAAATATAACTTGATTTTTATAAGGTATTGCAGTCAGTGGGATTGCTGCAGAGCATGCCAAAGTAATATACCTACAAACATACATACGTACAGTAGTACCCAACTGATATGGCTTACCGATGTACCTGTGCAGAAGATACATTTTCAAAGCGCGGGAATTGCTATTAGTCGGCGTGACTTGCATGTGAGACGGATCTAACAGCTGCAGTGTATTATGAACCTTATAGTAGTGATCTAAGGTTGATTGTAAGTTTAAGAATTCTTTCGTTAATCTTCGGGTCCATGCTTTCTTTTCTGTGCGAACGAAGACTCACGACGCGCCTTATTATTTGGGTACTACTGTACACACATACTTACTTACATACATACATACACTCGAAAAACATAATCCTCCTTCCGGGTTAGTAGGGTAAAAAACTATTTTTTTGATATTAAATTATGAAAATAAAAATATATTCCCCCAGAATATATTTTTGCCAAGGCGCCTATCAAAATAATGTAAATAATGGTATATGTATGTACGTACAAAACCAACAAAACTGAAATAGTGCACGCCTACAAACTGCAATAGTAGTTTGGCGACTTAAAATTAAGAAAAAATGTAAGGTTAATAATATACTAAATAAATAAATAAATACTGAAGCGCTCGTGGTGTAGCATGCTTAGCCGTTCTTAATCGATCGGCAAAGTTAAGCTACGTCTGTCGTGGTCGGTACCTGGATGGGTGACCGCCTAGTGGTATTTCAACTCGAGCGTTTCCGTGCTTCGGAAGGAACGTAAAGCCGTTGGTCCCGGTTATCACTTAATTGTGATAGTCGTTAAGCTAGTTGGATGCCTCCCAGGCGGCTTGAAAAATTCCAACAGTAGGTTGACCACTAGCCTACCTCCACCAATCCGCAGTGGGCACGCGTGGTGGAGTATCGCCCAGTCCCTTTCACCCTCATTTGTGAAAGGAGGCCTGTTCTCAGCAGTGGGACATTATAGGCTGATGATGATGATGATACTAAATAGAGCAAGACCCGACTCACATAGCCCGTATTTCCAATTTCGTGAAGAATATTTATCAAAATTATGAAATGTAAGAAATTACCAGTTGGTATTCTTAGAATATAATGAATATATAAATAACTGTTAAACCATGCAGTGCACTTTGTAAATAGTTTTGAATTTGATACGTATATTTGAAGCCTAAGCTTCAACTACGAATTTCCACCTAACTTTGAAATAGTTACCCAGTGCATTTTAGGCCCAGAGCTAGATACCCAATATTTATTTTATTTGTAGACCGTAATTCAATAAAAACCATTATCATACAAAAGTATTGGATGAACTTGCCTCCATATTAATATTACTATTTCAATTGATAAAATAATCACAAAAAAATCATGGTCTATTAACAAACACAAAAGATGACAGGAAAGACGTAAACGATCGTTAGATTTTTTAATAATTTGCAGGTAAATAATAACAGCTAAACCTATTGATGTCAGTACAGGTGTATATGCCTGGCATCTCGCTCTATTTTAGCAATATAAGGATCTTTGATTAAGGATACATCCAGATTGAGTATCGAAGCTGTGCACGCGTCGAAAAAAATAGCCCCTAACTGTTTGGGGCTAAATCAAATAAAAATAAATAAAATTACAAAATAATGTTTAATATTTAAATTTCTCCCGATTTTAATTAGAATATTTAAACTACTGCTATCATTATGAACGTCACTATGACAAGCAGATAAGCAAGTCAGCAGACAAGACGCAGAGGGAGCGTAAAACGTAGCTGTTACGCGCAGCAGCCTATAAAAGTTGGCCTGTTTTATATATTCGTGTAGTATGGCGACGTTCTTTCTAGGTATATTTATTTCTATGATAAGGATATATAACTCTATATTAGCATTATAATATCCCAGAATTCATATAGACCAGAACAATATCTTTTTATACTGTGTAACATCCAATTAGCTTATTTATTTACATATTATATTATTATTATACAACATAGAGCTTAGTATCACCCCTAGAAAACAAATAAGATGCATATGATCAAACATCACTAATCTCTCGGCCTACAGTTGCAGACTGCATGAGATAGTTGATCGCTTTGAGCAATTTACCTTGGCCAGACCATTGTGAGCCAGGATTATGTCTTGGCCATTGCTTCTGGTTTCAATTCAAACATACCAACTTGCCTCTGTTGCCATCTGTTTCTGTAGACCTATTCTGTGTTTTTTTATATGACTCCTTCTTCGGTGCACACTTACTAATTATTACAAAACGCCACTCACACTTAAGTTGTGATTATGTCGTCATTTGTGTCTGTTCAATTGTGTGGGATAAACGGTTATCAAGTATTTAACACGCTCCTATTTTAAGTTGCGTTACTTTTATTAGTTCGTATGTCTGTCTGTTTGCTACCTCTTCAGGACTAAACCTTTGAATGATGAAAGAACAGTGACGGTTTGAACCAAATGCTGCCCAAGTGAAACTATATCCAGTGAGTTCCCTGCATCAATGTATATTAAAAGGAAAAGGAAATATCCGAAGATTCCCTTCAGTAAGCAATATTCATGTGAAAACCGAACGCTTCCTGAATCCCGGATATTTTTTCCGGTAACCAACTCGATCTACCCATTTAGCGTTTGTGCACAAAATATCCCGTTGGGTCAGGAAGAGGAAAATTGCCCTAATAAGGACAACAGAATCAGTAACATGTTCATTGTAGACCGAAGACAACGCAGCGTTTCACCCGCTTTCCTGGGATAAAAAATAGCAATCGTTTGTTCCAAACAAAAGTGATTTAAGTTTGAGTCTATTTACTATTAATAGTATTTTTGTTCATGTCTGTGCCAAATCCTTTGCTTATCAGGTCAATCCTTATCCTTAGTATAAACATAAGTAAACAAGTTTTGAGATTGAGCTATGTAATTTCATAATTAAACAACTTCTTACCCAGCCTTCACGTTGCCTGTTGCACCAGTGTCATATCTTGTTCAAGCACCACATTCCTACACGGCTGGTTAATGTTTATGAAATCAAATTCAATATCCTGTAACGTCCTATCTTTTGTCTCTGGCAAAACAAAATACAACCAAATTAGAGAGGCTGTAGCTATAACTAAATATACACCAAAGGTACCGTGAGTTTCAATTGTATCAAGTAATACTGATGTTAGTTTTAGTAAAACCATACTTGATAGAGAATAAATAACCCCGACAGTAGTTACACCTATTCCTTTAAATTCTACTGGAAACAATTCTCCCTTCAAAACCATTGACACTGGTATAACACCAATATGACATATTATATTATATGTTATCAAGAACAAAGGTGTCCATGTTGCGGTCATTAATCCTTTACCAACTAAATAATGTATAACACACATCAAACCTAAAACAAAACACGCTGCTGCACCAGTGAAAAACAGCAGAGTTCTTCTCTTAGTCATTCTTACAACTATACTAGATGCGAATATGGCAACTATTTTCATGACATCTAATCCAATAGTATAGTAATATGCTTTAGATACGTCTCCGGTAAGATGCATCATGATTTGCACGACATAAGCAAGTAAATAATGTCTTCCGCACACTTGCGTCAATATTACCAATACTATCACAATTGTAAATGGCTTTAGAAACTCCCGAGACCTCATTGCTTCAACAGTCCTCATGAATAAACCCTTTGTCTTCAATTTCCTCAAACTCCTCATCTCTGTCTGCGCTACTATCAAATCGCTTAATTCTTTTTTCGATACCAAATCAACTCCTCTTAACCATTCGAAATTCGTTGCTGATTCTTCATATCTTCCTTTATATGCTAACCACGAAGGGCTCTCTGGCCAGAATACGGTTCCTAGAATGGCTAAAGCTGGTGGTATTGCAGCTAAACTGGCCATTTGTCTCCACGTCAATGAAAATCCAAATCCATGGCAGATTAACTCCCCTATACCAGTTGCTGTAATTTTGAATACGACAAAGAATCCTCGTCGCTTAGGATGGCTATATTCAGCAGCTAGTATACTGCTGATATATAATCCTCCAAAGGCGATGCCCTGGAATGCACGACCAGCAATGAGGGTTGTGACATTTGGAGCGAAAGCGATGATCACCCAGCCGAGTAGGATGATGAAGTTGAGCAGGGCATTGATGAATTTTCGACCGTAGATCTGCATGAGAGCGGGGAGGATGAAGAAACCGATACTTCCAGTCATGCTGTATGATGCAGCTGAAAAAAATAAAGACGTACTTAACGAAATTGCTCAGTTTATAAGGGTGATTTGGCTAATTGTAAATTTAATTATTGCATCATACAGAGGCTTCAGCGCGTACCAAATTGTCCGCGTAAAAGTGTAAAACCCTATTTATTCATTTATATATTTCTAACCAGTAAACAAACGTGTTGATTTTAAACTACTTTAATATAAAGGAATACATACACTTATATCCAGTAAAATGCACGTACAGTACTTGTACACATACGTACCTACATAGCTACCTATATAAAACTACAAAGCAAGCGCAAATATTCCTCGAGATATACATTTGAATACATCATTGTAAGCATATTAAAGGATATTAGTATTTTTAGATTTTACTTAATCTCTAACGTAAAATGTATGGGCATTCAATCCACCGTGTCGCTACATTTTGAAATTTTCTATGGCTCACGTACTGCTCTTCAAACTAGACTTCGAAATAGTGCCTTATTAGACTGTTAGATTAGAGTTTAAATATTTATAAGATTTAGTGCAAACCCACTTTGAAGTTAACTTTTAACCGACTTCAAAAAGAGGAGGAGGTTCACAATTCGGTTGTATTTTTTTTAATGTTTGTTACCTCATAACTCCGTCAATTATCAACCGATTTTTAAAATTCTTACACTTCTCGTTTGGTCCCATTGTCATCAGATCAAGATTTGATTACTTCTTAGTGTACTTTGAAGTCGGTTTAAGTTTTTTGTAAAACGGTCCAATTATATTTTTCAAGGTTTCCTTTCTTCAAGATTTGATACCAACCGAGGATAGATAAAAATAGATAATACTTCATTAGTAATACACAGACAAAATTATTCAAGTAGGTATGGGTGAACAAATCCTAAAGCACATATTTGGATAAAAACTAAAAATTAAGCCCTTTCGTATGATATCCCATTTAACTTGAAGACCTAATTTAAAATGTCGATCCCCATCGCGGCCCCAAAGCCTAAGATTTGTTTTAAAAAAGAATAACATTTAAAATTTGGGCTCGCAATATTTAAAACTATTCCGAAATTCGAATTGTTTGGAACCAAAAAAAAAGAACTTGTTCTGACAAACTGTGTGCATTGCGTGGTAGTACGTAATGAAAGTAACATCTTACCAATCCATGAGGCTTCGTTCTTAGTGGCATGAATATCAGTGCCGTTACCAGTTAGAGCTGGAGTCAGGACAGCCGGGAATGCGAGCACGAAGCCGATGGCCAGGTGATGCAGGATCAGGGGCAGCATCACCATCCACTGGAATCATTACAAAAAGAAGAAGCGGACATAATGCGCCGAATTTGTACAACGATTCATGGCCGATTCCTATAATTTACGGACCGTTATCGGTTAAAATTAAGACTTATATCTTTACTAATAATGAAGCAAAAACCTCAAAGCTTTGCATAGCAGACCATGAAATATGCAGATATGGAAATATGCAGATATGGAAGTAGCTATCACAGGTAAAATTAGCTTATCTATATGCCTAGTTTGGAAATAAAAAAACCTACGATTGGTAAGCAAAACGATTCGTTTTTGTTTATAGAAACCGGGCATTAAAGAACACGTTTCGGTTCGTTTTTAACAAATGTGCATGTTGCTTTGGATTTCCCGTACTGCAACTGCAATTTATTATGGTTTATTAAATAAGTACCTACGTAGTTAATAACTCTCGCTCGCATTACAGTTTATGTTTTACTTTATCACAGTTTGACGTGACGACAAACTATTAACGAGTCGTGATTTTATAATAAAATATAATCAATCTCTATATATAAAAATGAATTCCTATTTCCCTTGGCCACGCCATAACTCGAGAACGATTTTACCGATATCATCCATCTGTTTTTTTAAGTTTTCTCATACTCTGGAGAAGGTTCTTACGGTTTTTTTTAAGAAAGTTGCGTAGAAAATTTTAGAATACTTAACAGTAGGGTCGTGTAAAACTTAATATTTCGCAAAGGGATCCCTGAAATTTGGTCACTCTTTTTGGTCTCGCCTAAGGAAACTTTTGCCTGTCGTCATTGCCAACAAAACGTAAGCTGGACGGGAACTATACCTATAGTGTTAAGGAGAAGACTGACTTTTTAGGCTCTCTATCCCGCGAAATCGACTTCGGATGATGGGGTCGCCACACAACCTAGTAGTGTGACTCCACGCCGTAGATTCGAATAACCCAACTGCAAGTCCGACACACTGCGTCACTGCTAAGAAAACCCCAATAGCTTTTGCCCCTAAAATTCAGAACCTCAACACGAACATCATCGTGATCCTTGGCGGCAATATGTCTAGCGAAGGCCTAACTAGGAGACGAGGTGTAACTAGCATCCTTTTTGGATGCCACTGCCAGTTAGACCTCCTGTATTCCAATTTTTTTTTTTTGTTTTTATACAACTTAGTCGGTAAACATGCATACGGCCCACCTGATGGTAAGCGGTTACCGTAGCCATATGGACGCTTGCAACATAAGAAGCATCGCTCGCGCGTTACCGACCTTTCCCCCCTCCCCTATGAGCTCTGGTGACCTTACTCACGCGCAGGAACACAACACAACATTAAACCAAAAACGTCGCGAAGCATTCATTCTCACACATTGGAACCAAAATGGTCTCGTACTGTGCGGTTTCAAAGGAGCTTCCTATCGCGGAATGAGCTCCACGCCTTTCTTCAAAAAGGGTGTGAAGAGATTTTTGCAGGTTTGGAAACGCGTGAGTGATCCCCTGGTGTTGCAAGCATCAATCAATAGGGTACGGCAACCGCTTACCATCAGGACGGCCCTATGCTTTTTGCTATCTTAGTAGTATATACAAGATTTTATTTTACCGGCACTTTGTCTGCGTGAATATGAATACCCATGAAGAATTACAGCTTTCTAGCGGACATGACAAAACTAACAGGGTTCACTACAGAACCCTAAAAAGGCATACAAAGATTTCTCTTCATATTTTATATAGATAAAGAATAATTTTCAAAAAAAACGAATATTAGAGAACAGACTCATTTCCATAGTACAAGCTCTGCTTAGTTTGGGTTCAGTCAGATAGCCGTGTGTGAGAAAGTCCCAGGATATTTATTAATCTATCCTTATTCAGGTTCTGATAAGGCCCTTAAGGACGTTATTGTTTATTCTACCACTGCTGATTCGGAATTAAATCCTCCACTTTATTATTCTTAATAGCTATCCCCCGCGGTTTCACCCGCGTTCCCGAGATAAAAAGTCCTTCGTCATAGCCTAGGCTGTCTGCATGCCAAATTTTATGATGATCCGTTGAGTAGTTGAGGCGTGAAGGCGTAACAAACAAACAAACAAACTCACTTTCGCATTTATAATATAAGTTAGGATTAAGAAATAAAACCTAAAACTCACTTCTCTCATACGAGTCGCGACCATTTTCTATACACTATTTTAAATGACAATTAAATACAATAATAAGCACTCAACATCGGCACCGAAACACAACTAAACGTAAGTATTCGACAATTAACTCTAACGAACATTTTGTTAATCATTTACTTAGCTCGGTTCTTACTTGTCCAATTCCTAATTTGTGAGGTGCGACCATAGAGATTGAATATTAATAGAGCGATTGTATTAAAGTATGTTCCTTGGCACGGCATGGGTATTATCAACGCTGCCTTGAAACGAACTGCACGTTCATAGTTTGAATTACTGAATATACAGGTGTTTTTTTTTTTTTCTAGCCGTTATGGGTAAATTCTTTGCAGGTCTTAGAGAAAAACGCTGACAGGAACCATCAGCTGAATTTTGAAGAAAATTAAAGTGGGATTAAAATTTATTTAAAAAAATTAGTATTATCGGATACGGATTTTTTTTTTTTTTTTTTTTTAATATTCTGCTTATCCCTTGATGAACAAAATTTTAATGACAATCTTGGTCGCAAGTTGCTAGAAGTTATCCAAAATATTATTTATATTTTTCTTGACCATGTTTTTATCCTCCGTAAAGTTTGACGAGGTGTAGCAGATCTCGCAGAGACTTCACTAAATTTTGCCATAAAGAATTAGCTCTTAGCATTCTGACAAGAAATTAGAAAAAGAAAAAAATCGAAAAAAAGTCATATCTATAAAAAATACAAATTTTATTTTTTTATTTTTTAAAGACATTTTTATTTTCTTCAAATTGAGCTCGGGGTTCATTTCAGCTTTTTTCTTTAAGACCTTTAGTTCAGAAGCTGCCCTGACTGATATGAAAAAAAAACACTTGTAAATAAGGAATTCGTTTCTCGTTTTTTTCTGACAGTAAATTACAGTATATCTGACAGTATATCTATGAATGTATGTATGCGAACTTATGCTTCGCACTATTAGATTTAAGACTTTGTATATCTATCATTAAGAATTTTCAATTCAGTCACATTAAGAATTAAACACTATATTCTATTTAACATAGGATGAGTCGCAAGGTCAAGGGTTTTTTACCAAAATCTAGTGAAATTCCAATTGATTACTCTGAAATAGTTACTCACAATATTTTATGAAACCTCGTTCTATCATAGAATACCTTTATTATATCGAAATGAGCATTAACCATTGAGAAATCTAATAAAATACCATGTGTCACCGAACTCATGCTATTTGAAATCTACTATAGTAACAAAATAATGAGCGTACATTTTAAAATATAATCATAATAAACAAAGTGGAGGTACATTTCATTATTTTTGTGCATCAACCATTTACATCACTCTATCTATACTCTATGGGAGCAACGCTCTTTGCTTATCTTAAAAATAAACTCGCATTGAATTAAGGCCAGCAAAAAAATTCACAAATGTTTAAAATTGGTCCAATTAAAACATAGGCTAAAAAATTTACTTAATTTTGCTTACCAGGTCAATCCTTATCCTTAGTAGGTATAAACATAAGTAAACAAGTTTTAAGATTGAGCTATGTAATTTCATTATTAAACATCTTCTTACCCAGCCTTCACTTTGCCTGTTGCATCAGTGTCATATCTTGTTCAAGCACCACATTCCTACTCGGCTGGTTAATACGTATGAAATCTAATTCAATATCCTGTAACGTCCTATCTTTTGTCTCTGGCAAAATAAAATACAACCAAATTAGAGATGCTATAGCTATAACTAAATATACACCAAAGGTACCGTGAGTTTCAATTGTATCAAGTAATACTGATGTTAGTTTTAGTAAAACCATACTTGAAAGAGAATAAATAACCCCGACAGTAGTTACACCTATTCCTTTAAATTCTACTGGAAACAATTCTCCCTTCAATACCATTGACACTGGTATAAAACCAATATGACATATTATATTATATGTTATCAAGAACAAAGGTGTCCATGTTGCGGTCATTAATCCTTTACCAACTAAATAATGTATAACACACATCAAACCTAAAACAAAACACGCTGCTGCACCAGTGATAAACAGCAGAGTTCTTCTCTTAGTCATTCTTACAACTATACTAGATGCGAATACGGCAACTATTTTCATGACATCTAATCCAATAGTATAGTAATATGCTTTAGATACGTCTCCGGTAAGATGCATCATGATTTGCACGACATAAGCAAGTAAATAATGTATTCCGCACACTTGCGTCAATATTACCAATACTGCCACAATTGTAAATGGCTTTAGAAACTCCCGAGACCTCATTGCTTCAACAGTCCTCATGAATAAACCCTTTGTCTTCAATTTCCTCAAATTCCTCATCTCTGTCTGCGCTACTATCAAATCGCTTAATTCTTTCTTCGATTCCAAATCAACTCCTCTTAACCATTCGAAATTCGTTGCTGATTCTTCATATCTTCCTTTATATGCTAACCACGAAGGGCTCTCTGGCCAGAATACGGTTCCTAGAATGGCTAAAGCTGGTGGTATTGCAGCTAAACTGGCCATTTGTCTCCACGTCAATGAAAATCCAAATCCATGGCAGATTAACTCCCCTATACCAGTTGCTGTAATTTTGAATACGACAAAGAATCCTCGTCGCTTAGGATGGCTATATTCAGCAGCTAGTATACTGCTGATATATAATCCTCCAAAGGCGATGCCCTGGAATGCACGACCAGCAATGAGGGTTGTGACATTTGGAGCGAAAGCGATGATCACCCAGCCGAGTAGGATGATGAAGTTGAGCAGGGCATTGATGAATTTTCGACCATAGATCTGCATGAGAGCGGGGAGGATGAAGAAACCGATACTTCCAGTCATGCTGTATGATGCAGCTGAAAAAAATAAAGACGTACTTAACGAAATTGCTCAGTTTATAAGGGTGATTTGGCTAATTGTAAATTTAATTATTGCATTATACAGAGGCTTCAGCGCGCACCAAATTGTCCGCGTAAAAGTGTAAAACCCTATTAATTTATATATTAAAACAACTTGATATATTATTTATATTTCTATCCAATAAATAAACTTGTTGATTTTAAACTACATTAATATAAAGAGGAATTATCCAGGAAAATGCAAGTACAGTGCTTGTACACATACGTACCTACATAGCTCAAAATTACAAAGCAAGCGCAAAACCACATGTGATTGTATTAATAATAAAGTAATACACAGACTGAATTATCCAAGTAGGTATGGATGAACAAACCCTAAAGCACAGATTTAGATAAAAACTAAAAATTAAGCCCTTTCGTATGATATCCGAAATGGGATTTATTATTTATTTTATGGGTTTAGTTAAATAACTTGAAGACCTAATTTAAAATGTCGATTCCCATCGCGGCCCCAAAGCCAAAGAATTTTTTTTTTAAAAGAAGAACATTTGAAATTTTGGGCTCGCAATATTTAAAACTATTCCGAAATTCGAATTGTTTGGAACCAAAAAAAAAAGAACTTGTTGTTCGGACAAACTGTGCGCATTGCGTGGTAGTACGTAATGAAAATAACATCTTACCAATCCATGAGGCTTCATTCTTAGTGGCTTGAATATCAGTGCCGTTGCCAGTTAGAGCTGGAGTCAGGACAGCCGGGAATGCGAGCACGAAGCCGATGGCCAGGTGATGCAGAATCAGGGGCAGCATTACCATCCACTGGAATTATTACAAAAAAGGCGAATATGACCGACATGGGTAGACACTATAACTATTTGCTGTGTACAATAAAGTACAATTCTATTCTATTCTATTCTATTCTATTCTATTCTATTCTATTCTATTCTATTCTATTCTAGTCTATTCTAGTCTATTCTATTCTATTCTATTCTATTCTATTCTATTCTATTCTATTCTATTCTATTCTATTCTATTCTATTCTATTCTATTCTATTCTATTCTATTCTATTCTATTCTATTCTATTCTATTCTATTCTATTCTATTCTATTCTATTCTATTCTATTCTATTCTATCCTATCCTATCCTATCCTATCCTATCCTATCCTATCCTATCCTATCCTATCCTATCCTATCCTATCCTATCCTATCCTATCCTATCCTATCCTATCCTATCCTATCCTATCCTATCCTATCCTATCCTATTCTATTCTATTCTATTCTATTCTATTCTATTCTATTCTATTCTATTCTATTCTATTCTATTCTATTCTATTCTATTCTATTCTATTCTATTCTATTATATTCTATTCTATTCTATTCTATTCTATTCTATTCTATTCTATTCTATTCTATTCTATTCTATTCTATTCTATTCTATTCTATTCTATTCTATTCTATTCTATTCTATTCTATTCTATTCTATTCTATTCTATTCTATTCTATTCTATTCTATTCTATTCTATTCTATTCTATTCTATTCTATTCTATTCTATTCTATGCTATGCTATGCTATTCTATTCTATTCTATTCTATTCTATTATATTCTATGAAAGTTAATGGATTGGAAGATGATATGAGTGAGGAGTGAATACGATGATGAATAAAATATGGAAGACGCGGACATAATGCACCGAATTTGTACAACGATACACGAAAACCTAATATTTCGCAAAGGGATCCCTGAATTTTGGTCACTCTTTTTGGTCTCGCCTAAGGAAACTTTTGCCAGTCGTCATTGCCAACAAAACGTAAGCTGGACGGGAACTTGACCTATAGTGCTTAGAAGACTGACTTTTTAGGATGTCTCTATGCCTCGACTTCGGATGATGGGGGCGCCACACCGCCTATATAGTGGCGTAACTCCACGCCGGAGATTTGTATAACCCAACTGCAAGTCCGACAGGAGTCTGCGTTCACTGCTAAGAAAACCCCAATAGCTTTTGCCCCTAAAATTCAGAACCTCAACACCACGAACATCATCGTTATCCCTGGCGTCGATAGGTCCAGGGAAGGCCTAACTAGAAGACGAGGTCTAGCATCCTTTTTGGATGCCAGTTTGACCTCCTGTATTCCACATTAAATCAAAAACGTCGCGAAGGAGTACTTCTCATCGGGGCAAAGACTACAACTTTATAAGACGCAAGTCTAGCCCCATAAAGTAGTACTGCTGTCTTCTGTGGGCGGGAAGCACCTAGATACCAGATACCTTTAGACTCGGTTCATCCTCACACATTGGAACCAAAATGGTCTCGTACTGAGCGGTTTCAAAGGAGCTTCCTATCGCGGAATAACGGCAGAACCCTAAAAAGGATACAAAGATTTCTCTTCATATTTTATATAGATTAAGAATAATTTACAAAAAAAAAGTTGTAGAGAACAGACTCATTTCCATAGTACAAGCTCTGCTTAGTTTGGGTTCAGTCAGATAGCCGTGTGTCCAGGATATTTATTAATCTATACTTATTCATGCTCTGATAAAGCCCTTAAGGACGTTATTGTTTATTCTACCACTGCTGGTTCGGTATTAAATCCTCCACTTTGTTATCCTTATTAAGAAATAAAACCTCACTTCTCTCATACGAGTCGCGACCATTTTCTATACACTATTTTAAATGACAATTATAAGCACTCAACATCGAAACCGAAACACAACTAAACGTAAGTATTCGACAATTAACTCTAACGAACATTTTGTTAATCATTTACTTCGCTCGGTTTTTACTTGTTCAATTCCTAATTTGTGAGGCGCGACCATAGAGATTGAATATCAATACAGCGATTGTATTAAAGTATGTGCCGTGGCACGGCCTGGGTATTATCAACGCTGCCTTGAAACGAACTGCACGTTCATAGTTTGAATTACTGAATATACAGGTGTTTTTTTTTTCTAGCCATTATGGGTAAATTCTTTGCTACAGGTCTTAGAGAAAAACGCTGAAAGACTCAGCTGAATTTTGAAGAAAATTAAAGTGGCATTAAAATTTATTTAAAAGAATGAGTATTTTGGGAAACGGAATTAAAAAAAAAATATTTTCTTCAAATTCAGCTCGGGGTTCCTTTCAGCTTTTTTCTCTAAGACCTTTAGTACAGAAGTTGCCCTGACTGGCTGGAAAAAAAAACCTGTAAATAACGAATGCCAGTTTCTCAATTTTTTCTGACGGTAAATCACTGGTGTATGATATATCTATGAATGCATATGCAAACTTACGCTACGCACTATTAGATATAATACTTTTTATTTCTCTCTTTAAGAATTTTGAATTCACATAAATGAGAAATTAAACACTATACTCTATTTCACATAGGATGGATGAGTCGTCAACGTCAAGGGTTTTTTACCAATATCTAGTGAAATTCCAATAAAAAAAAATACAATTGTTTAATAACAAATATGTACAAAATACAATCTATATTTACAAAATATAATCTATATATAGAAAATTTCCTCAAGCCTGCCGCTGCTTCCGATTAACGGCAAGGTTCCCAGAAGGCTGGCAGCGTTTCCTCTTTGGATAGCCAAGCTGACGCGTTGGCGGAAAAAACTCTCCGCCCGCTGGTCTCCGGAGGTCTCGATCAATTTTGAAGACAAGGTGCGAGCAAAACGGCGAGCTTCTGACCCCCATGGTCCCAAGGTCTCGACCGCAAAAGGCATAAAAATTCCAATTGATTACTCTGAAATAGTTACTCACAATATTTTATGAATACTCGTTCTATCATAGCATACCTTTATTATATCGAAATGAACATGACCATTGAGAAATCTAATAAAATACCATGTGTCACCGAACTCATGCTATTTGAAATCTACTATAGTAACAAAATAATGAGCGTACATTTTAAAATATAAGAATATAAAACAAAGTGGAGGTAGATTTAATTATTTTTGTGCATCAACCATTTACTATCACTCTATACTCCATGGGAGCAACGCTCTTTGCTTATCTTAAAAATAAACTCGCATTGAATTAAGGCCAGCAAAAAAATTCACAAATGTTTAAAATTGGTCCAATTAAAAAGATAAACAAATTCAGTATTTAGATAATGAAATTTATATGTATGAAAGTATGTTCAGTTGTTTTGGAGATTAGCGTATTCAAGCAGACAGACGTAAAAGTATTTTTCATTCTGTTTCTCTTCCTTCCTAAATCAGTTTTCAGTAAATATACCTAATCTACAGACACACTGATTTATTATCCGAGATCGCTTATTTACGGGATAAAAATATTCAAAATTTTATTCCAGGCCTATATTATTATGATAATCTATGTGCCCAGTTTAACACATACAAACTTCGCATTATTAATATAAGGCACCAATCCCACACAATAAATATAACACAAGAAATAAGGCCATGAAGCACAAGTCAAGGAAGAAATCCGAAATCCCTTGTAACATGATACCCCTGGTGTTGCAAGCGTCCATAGGCTACGGTAACCGCTTACCATCAGGCGGGCCGTATGCTTGTTTGCCACCTAAGTGGTATAAAAAAAGAAAAAAAAAAAAAAACAACAGTTTGAGATAAACAGCAACAAATCGTCACAGTTTTTCAGTATTTTTTAAAAGTTATAATTAAGTAGCTGATTTATGTAGCCTTTTCTATATTAGTTACAAATCCTGACCAAACTCCAAATATAATTATCAAGAATGTAATCCTTATGGATTACAGTATCAAAATACAGAAACAAATCCTTATAGCAAACAAACGGTTGAAACGAAGCCGTTTCTAATCTCGCTAATTGACACTCGGTGCAAAAATCTCACGCTTCTTACCAAAGATACTTAATTTTATGTACAACGATAACGACACGGCGTCAATACGGCAACGATACGGAAACAACATAAATATGAAAACTGTTTCTCTTCTCTTGTGTTCCTCTTCGCGTTTACCTGCGTCCCCGAATAATATTTCGTTTCCTCGGGATTAAAAAGTATCTCATATGAGAAGCGATACGGTGACAAATATTATATTTTATACAACCTACGATTAAGTCTTTACAATTGAATCTCTATCACATTATAATTGGGTCTAAAATCACATGAGGTAATGTAGCGTTCCCCTGAATTCTATGGGTAATTTCATAGCGTGGCGTCTGATGGAGCCATCATAGCCTTTTCAAGCGTAATAAATTAGTTGCGTACTAATCCCGTTCCGTGCTCGTATCGTTGCCGTAACGTGTAAATGCATCGGTTGCCTCATAATCCCGAATGAGAATTTGTGAACAAAAAACAAGGAAGAAATCCTGGGTTATTATTGTAACTGTTCTTTTAAACTAATTTCTATGAAAGCCTGCTTTCGATAACAAATTATAATTCAAGGAATAAAATCCCATGAATATTTGATCAAAAGTATATTTAATTAGTTATTTCTTGAAATGAAATACAAAAATTCAAATTTAATTATTGTTTCTTCCAAGTTAATATTTCTTTTTACAATTTTGTTTCTAAAGGTTAAACCAGCGTAGCAAAAATTCTTAAATTTTTCTTTGTTCAATAATTATAATAAAAATAAATCTTTAGGTTAATATTTTTTTCTAATTCTCTTTTCATTTAGTTTTCGTGAAAATGTTTTAACTTGGTGAGAGTCGAAGCACTCGGCTGTTATCCTAATCCTAACTAATTACATATACATCTTAATAATAAAGAGAGAAGATTTGGATTTTTGTATTTTTGTTTGTAATGAATAAACTCAATAACTACTTGCCTGCCCAATTTAAAAAAATCTTTCACCAGGTGAAATCTAAATAAAAGCTATTAATCTTTAGTAAAATAGGGATCTTTAGGAAAACTCCAATAATTTAACCGAAATTTCACCCAGGCGACGCCGGAAAATGCGAAAGTGAGTTTGTTTGTTTGTCACACCTTCACGCCTCAACTAATCAACTGATCATCATGAAATTTGGCATGTAGATTATTGTAGATAGCCTATGGTATGGAGAAGGACATAGGACATACTTTTTATCCCGGGAACGTGGGTGAATCCGCGGGGGACAGCTAGTTAGTCTATAAATACGAGTCTATGTATACGAGTATGGTGACTGCTGTAGTCACCTTTTGAACGTACGATAGGCGTGGTGCGGCCCACAGTGAATCAAGATGAGTTTGCATCATAGGATGAAACAATAATTTCACGAGATAGCTACTTACATAAGTCGGCCTTATTTGGCCTGAATCAATAATAGAAAGCCGTACGCTTATAACACGACTTCGACCATAGAGTTAGAAGAATATTGTAGTGACTGTACTGGAATACGGTCCGTGAGCATCATCATCATCATCATCATCAGCAGCCTATAATGTCCCACTGCAGAGCACAGGCCACCTTTCACAAATGAGGGTGAAAGGGACTGGGCGATACTCCACCACGCGTGCCCACTGCGGATTGGTTGAGGTAGGCTAGTGGTCAACCTACTGTTGGAATTTTTCAAGTCCCCTAGGAGGCATCCAACTATATAGCTTAACGACTATCACAATTAACTGATAACCGGGACCAACGGCTTTACGTGCCTTCCGAAGCACGGAAACGCTCGATTTGAAATACCACTAGGCGGTCACCCATCAAGGTACCGACCATGACAGACGTAGCTTAACTTTGCCGATCGATTAAGAACGGCTAATCATGCTACACCACGAGCGCTTCATCCGTGAGTATCGGTACGGTTTAAATTCCTTGAAACCACCTTGAAACGAAGTGCGCTTACATAGCTCGAACAACTTAAATACTATAATATTGCATGCCAATTTCTCGTTTTTTATTCATACTATAACAGAGAACAAATGACAAAAAATCCATATCGACATTTTATCGACTGTAAATCAACTAGTGTAGTTACGATATATCTGTGATTGCATCTATAAGGAAACTGTTAAGGCTTCCTCCCTGCCTCACCGCGCAGCGACCTCAGGCGAGCCCAGCTTCTCCGGTCAAGCTATAGTACATTGATTTTCGAATGCAAGAATTCAAAAATTGTACATTCATAGCAAGAAAAAAAACACTTGCCGCACCAAACTTGGTCGGTAATCTATCGACTAACTATCGACTACCTTTAGTTAGTAACTAACTAGGAACAATCAATCATTGCACGTGTCCGGGACAAAATCCTAACTCGGTCTCTGCTAATAAGACCGGTAAAGAGGCGATGTAACGATCCGTGAAATTAAACTCCATTTTCAGGTATAAACTATGTTTGTGGCAAGCTTAAATGGAAAGGAGATTTATGCGTTTATTTGTTTAAAAGTTGTCGTAAAAACATTGGAACTGAGGAACTTTTTTTATATTTTGTACTGTTTAGTCCTACAAAATTATCTGACCCGGTGACAGAGCCGCTGTTATCGCATTTGGTGAAGCAAACAACCATTTAACGTAGTGTTTATACTCTCTTTGATCAATGGCGATTGACATTTCGAAATGGAGTAGTTAGTTCCTCTGTTGACTACCGAGCCAGATAGTTTGTTGGACTATAATGTTGTGTGTTGTCATGAATAAAACATACTTTCTTTCTTTCAATGTTTTGTCGCGTTCTTTAATTTATTATTTTGCGTCCACGCTACGCGTACCGAGCACAACCCGAGTAAAATTTATTGGTTCCGCTTGCTACTAAACTGAATGCATGTATTTAACTTAGGCTTTCAGCTCATAATAAAGTCAGCCCCCCTAGACAAGATGGTTGTCGAAAATCGTCATCGTTAGTAAACGATCAACCTTTGTTTGCGATTGATCGTTTACTAACGATGAGGATTTTCGATAAACGTCTTTTCTACTGGCCCGGGAAACCGAAGTAAAGTTTATTGTTTATTTTAATGTTGTTTTCTATTCTCAATCTTGTTTCGGCCTTTTTAGTGCATTACTTTTAAATTGTCTTTTTTGCAATCGGGTTTTGATTTTTTAAATTATTTATTTTATTGTAATCTTTCTAGTGTTCTTCATTATTCCTAATTCATTATAAAATGTTGACGTGACGTTTTTTTGGTACTCACTTTTCTGACATTCACTCCAGCCAACATCTTAAAAGAAGTAACCACCATATAAACAACATTATTAATCTAGATTTAGCCCTAAATCGAACTTCCAAAACTGATGCCAACTGCAGTTCCACTAGCATTAGTATTCTATCTGTAGCACACGGGGGACAATAAATTAGACTTCTATACTTACCGAATCGATTAAGCAAATAACGTCTGCAATTCCCAGCTATTGGCTTCGCTGCAAACTTCACCACATCGTCAACCTTTATGCTAACATTACATACGATAATATTGTTTGCCTGCCTGGTAGCTTCTGTATTTTTACTTTCCGTAGCTTCACTTGCATGATTTATATTTTTTTGCCTCAGCTCAAAGATATACGAGAATAGCCCCTGTGCTCTATGCTTAGATATATGTTTACTTTTTTATTGTCAATTATTTTGAAAAAAAAAAACAAACATAGTCAGATTGCTTGAGTTCAGATCGCTTAAGTGATAAGGCCGCCTATATTGTATAACTTCCTCTAATTTGTGTTGTTATAATCATGTGCTCTATGTAAGTGTATACAATAAAGAATATTTCATTCATTCATTCTACAAAAAATAATTAAAAAATGCAACCTTGCCCAGGTTCTTGTCGGATTTTTCTCAGTTGAAGGCCGAGTTCCGAACCGGTGGTAACTTCAGTAAGTGTGACATTCATAAGTGCCCTTCTGGGGCCTTAATTGAATAAATGGCTTTGACTTTGACTTTGACTTTTGTGAAATATTTGTTATTTGCTCTTTCTACACAACCTCTGTACGTTCGTAGTTCGTACTTTCTAGGATCATATTTTTTTATACCACGTATTCGGTAACAAGCATACGGCCCGCCTGATGGTAAGTGGTTACCGTAGCCATATGGACACTTGCAACACACGAGGTATCACTCACGCGTTACCGACCCATCCCCGCTCCCTAATGAGCTCTCGGCGACCTTACTCACAGAACATAAAGTTATTTGGCTGCGGTATTCTGTAAGATAGAGGTACTTCCCCAGTCGAGCTACTGTACCTCTCTGATTAGAGATTTGATTTTTTTTAATTTAGTCATCCTTTTTTGCTAACATAAATATGTTGAAATGTAAAATGTATGAAGCTTCCGAGCTATTATTTAAACAAGCACGTTTCTTATTAGAAGATCAGTATCATTCACATACGACTGGAGTGATGTGACAAGATTAACATCACATCACTGACCTGACATGTCGCGCTACATACACAGAATGTGGGTGTTCTTAATCGTGTGGAATCTTAATGCGGTTCAAAGAATACATCTACTTACAAAGTTTCAACATTATAGTTCTTATAGTTTCGGAAAAAAGTGGCTGTGACATACGAACGGACAGACAGACAGACAGACAGACATGACGAATCTATAAGGGTTCCGTTTTTTGCCATTTGGCTACGGAACCCTAAAAATGAAGGTGTCTATGACATTAACTTCATTCGGGACTTTGTCTTTGGGTATATTGTTCGAATGGGGTGTAAATTAATAATTGTAATGGGTGTAATGACTCTACATGTGCAGCGTAGAAAACAAAGTTGTAAGATGAAAATACCATTGCTGTTTTTAGGTTTGCGCCTGATTGATAAATTGCATCAGTATGTGGGTCACACTTCGCAAATTCGGTCTGCAGTACTGCGACCTGCCGACGATGCTGTGGAACGTGTCATTCCTGCTGAGAGCACTCACCCTCAACATCGACACTCGCTACCAGAAGAGTAAGTGTCATTTAAATGAGATATCCGGATTTCTGGATCTGAATAGCCAAATGTACCAACTAAAAGTATTTTTAAAATTCAAATTGTAAGCAAATCCAAAAGCAACTGCTACTGTAGAAACTTACATTATAGTATATAGGTGCCCATGTGCTCAGCTGTTATTATTGTAAATATGTTCTTAGTAAATCCATAGCAATTTTATGTAGTATTTTTATGGACTGGCCACTAAAAACTTCTCATACAACATTAATGAAAATAATCTCTTTATTATCAGGCTACATTAGCCCAAAGATAATAATACAGTTTGTGTTAGTAACAAAAATAAGCCTACCTATGTTAGTAAAAAATAAGGTTTGTGCTCGCGTGTGGCACTTGTCGGCAAAAGCGACAGAATAACCTGCGGCCAATAGCCCTCTTCCATGACGAGGTGTAGAATATACATTGGTACTCAAACCCCGAACGCACTGAAGCAGAAATAGTTGAAATTAAAGGTTCTATCTTAATATTTTATATCTAAACTAGCTTCTGCTCGCGGCTTCGCCCGCGTGGCCTACAGGAAACAAATGACATATTTTTCTACAACAATAAAAGAAAAGAAAACAAAACAACTTCATCCCGCTTCGAGGGTGGGATTATAAATTAATTTTCAAACTTCAGCCTAAACACAAAATTTGAAGACCCTAACTTTGAAACTGACGGACTTTCATACAAAATTTCATACCCTATTCCCCTATCCCTAATTTTACCCCCTTAGGGGGGGAATTTCGAAACTCCCTTTCTTAGTAGATACCTACTCTTCACAAAGAATATACCCTCTAAATTTTATGTCTCTAGGACCAGCGGTTTAGGCTGTGCGTTGATATATCAGTCAGTCAGTCAGTCAGTCAGGACTTTGAATTTTATATATATCTAATATAATATAAAAAAACAGCTTAAAATATATTTCAGGAATCCCAATATCCTTGTACGTACTAACAGCAGTGATAGCAATGTCTTATTTCTACGTGTACTTCGTGTCAATGATCTGGTTTGTCTTCTGGCGGTGTCCAAAGACTGGTGACTTGTTGTCTGCGATAGTCGTCTTCTCACTTGGGGTCTCGAGTGAAATCGGCACTGTAAAGCTGTTGTACATGTTCCTTTACATGTAAGTTTGTTTTAGCATTAACACTTCAAGTAATAATTCCACAATTTCAACCTACTGTTGGAGTTTTCAAGCCGCCTAGAAGGCCTCCAACTAGCTTAATAACTATCACTATTAATTGATAACCGGGACCAAAGTTTTTTACGTGCCTTCCGAAGCACGGAAACGCAGGATTTGAAATACCTCTAGGAGGTTACCCATCCAGATATCATCATACTGGGTGGAGATTTGGAGATGGCATATTTACGAAACTTATGCTGAACAACTTTTACTATGGGACCAAAGGTGAATTCTCAAAAAAATTGTTTTAACTTTATGTATGAAAAGTAAAAAATATACCATCTCGAAATCTCCACCTGTATAATGTGCGGCAATTACATCTGCTGAATCTTATTAGCAAAATTATCCACAGAAAAGAAGTGAGACTCTTGGTCAAAGAGTACCTGGCGTGCGATTCTCTCGTATTACCTGAGACTCGCTTTTCCAAGAACCTGCTGAAGACCATGAGGACCGTGAAGATACGAGCCATGCTGTTCTGGATTGTGATTATCTTAAACGGCGTAGTCTACATTATGTTACCAATCTTCTTGCCTGGACGGCATTTGATGGCAGATTTATTTATTATATATGGTAAGGACTAGGAAAAAAAGCAAGTAAAAGGCTGTAGCAGACTGATTCTGAACCAGATGTCAATATTTTGTATAAATATCTATTACAGGTCTCGAGCCAATATTTGAAACACCAAACTATCAAATAGCTTTTATGCTAATGTCATTTGGAGTATGCTTCACATGCTACCTTCCGGCAAACATAACTGCATTCCTAATGGTCATCACTGGTTACACTGAAGCTCAAATGCTAGCACTGAGCGAAGAACTTATACATCTGTGGGAAGATGCCGAGAAAAATTACCAAAGATACAACACAAAAGTATTAGACAATGATTGTTATGATCAAGATGAAGCAAAAAATAAGATACTCAATAAATACATTAATCAAAAATTAAAACAGATCATAAAAGCTCACGCTACTAATGTAAATTTAATTAGTCAAATAGAAAATGTATTTAGAGGTGCTTTAGCTATGGAATTTGGATTACTTATAGTAGGTATGATTGCGGAACTACTCGGTGGGTTAGAAAATACTTATATGCAGATGCCATTCGCACTTATACAGGTTGCGATGGATTGTCTCACGGGACAAAAGGTGATGGATGCAAATGAGGAATTTGAAAGAGCGGTATACGATTGCAAATGGGAGAACTTTGATATGCATAATAAGAAGATAGTACTTCAAATGTTACAGAGTTCACAAAAGACTATGAAGTTATCAGCAGGGGGCTTAGCAATGTTGAGTTTTTCATGCTTAATGTCAGTAATAAAATCAATTTATTCTGCGTATACAACATTGAGGACAATAATGAATTAGTCATGTTAATTAAGAATTTAATTAGAATGAACATGATTTTTCTAATAGTGAACTAAGATGTATTGATATTAGTTATGGACTTTTTTATATAAGTATAATAAATAAAGGTATACAAGGTTATGTCAACGTTTATTTGAGCTAAGCTATACTCTTTTCCGTCCCAATAATAAATAACACTTACAAACATTTTTTACACCGAACCACAAGACGCCGGGAAAATTTTCACCCGTACGTTTGACATACCGAAAATACGGACACAGCGTTTTGCATCCTCATTTATAATGCGGACAGCAAGGGAGTGGAACTTGCTTCCGGCGTCTGTGTTTCCTGACGCCTACAATCTAGGAACTTTCAAGGCCAGAGTGAATAGGTTTCTTCTGGGTAAGCGTGTTTCATCTTAGGCTTCGTCGTCGCCCCTTATGCGCGGGCGGGCGCGCGGGCGGGTCAGTGGCCAAACGCAAGCCATTTAATTAAAAAAAAAAACATTTCAAATTTCAATCATGATCAAGATATTGGATTACGAGAATCAGTTTAGAGTTTTAGAACATTTAGAAATGACAACTTATTGCTGGGCTCATTGATAAAATTAGGATTTACTCAAGGCTAATATTTAGGCTCGTTTCTATTTTTGGTATACCTTACATTAATAGAATATATAGTATTTTAATGGTTATTTGCACAAAGATCATAACCAGGTTTAGTATACACGCAGATCCTAAGGAAATATTAAATTTATCTAAAACGTGATGGAAACGAGCCAGATGCTGCTTCCGACGCCATTTGCAAATTTTCTTTTAAGGACTTCGTATCATATTTTACTAGGAACATATCATATAACATGGGTAGTACTAATAGGTACATCATGCATAACATAAGCCTCAGCCTCGATAATTATAGTGTTGCCGTTATTATGAAAACGGTAAGTTATTGTTCACAGTTCTTAATTATTTGACGTGTTCTAGTGATGTGGCTATTTAAGTTATGACTTAACTCACCTTTATTTTGTAATCATATTTTTTTTTTTTTTTTTATACAACTTAGTCGGTAAACAAGCTTACGGCCCACCTGTTGGTAAGCGGTTACCGTAGCCATATGGACGTTTGCAACACACGAAGCATCGCTCACGCGTTACCGACCTTTCCCCCCTCCCCTATGAGCTCTGGCGACCTTACTCACGCGCAGGAACACAACTTTACACAACATAAAGTTATTTGGCTGCGGTATTCTGTAAGGTGGAGGTACTTCCTCAGTCGAGCTGCTCTTGAGCGAATATAACGCTATGCTCTACCTCTCTTAAAAATACTCTTAAATTTTAATACATCCGCAATAAAACTTCTAAATATCTAATTGTGCGTCCATGCTACGCGAATCGAGCATGAGCCGAGCCACGAACGAGCCTACAACGAACACGATGCGAATCCCTATGTTCGTGAAAAAACTGACAATCGCGCTCGTTCGAGGCTCGCAAGCCCGTCCACCGTCCACGCTACACGAATCGTGTTCGCAGTGTGCTCGTTCGTGGCTCGGCTCGTGCTCGATTCGCGTAGCATGGACGCACCATAAAATACCTAAAACATAACCCTCCTTCCGGGTCAGTCGGGTAATAAAGTGATCCATTAATACCAACAATGTTATCCTACTCGACCAAGTAATTTCTTATTGCAATTTTTTTTTTGATTTTATACTTACTGATGGTAAGCGGTTTCCGTAGCCATATGAACGCTTGAAAAACACGGGGCATCACTCGCGCGTTACCGACCCTTCCCCTCCCTAATGAACACTGGCACCTTACTCACGCGCAGGAATACAACATAAAGTTATTTGGCTGCGGGATTCTGTAAGGTGGAGGTACTTCCTCAGTCGAGATGCTCTTCGAGCGAATAAACGCTACGCTCTACCTCTCTAGAAATACATTTTACATGGTTATTTACAGTGCTGACTCCTCAAGTAGTCAATTTGTATGTAACATCTAATAAGTTTTCCTTCGATGGGATTCAGTTGCAAGCAACTAGCTGGACAGTCGACCCATCTCTAAATTTAATAGAGCAATTAAATCGCCAGCTTACTTATTAACCGCTTATTATCAAGAGTCTACATAAAACTTAACTGTAAGTGCATCACGAGGGACACTTTTGGAAAAGCCGTACTTTTGAAAATAGTTGCCTTTGGGGTTGATTATAAATTGCTGTAGGTTAAGAAAATATAGAAACTGTAATGTGGGATAAACTACGCAAGTTCGGTCTGCAGTACTGCGACCTGCCGACGATGATATGGAACTTAGCTTTCCTGCTGAAACCGCTCATCTTGGACATTGACTCACGGAACACGAAACGTATGTTACTCTTTTTTTTTATACTACTTAGGTAGCAAACAAGCATACGGCCCGCCTGATGGTAAGCGGTTACCGTAGCCTATGGACGCTTGCAACACCAGGAGTGTTACTCGCGCGTTGCCGACCCTGCAGAAATCTCTTCAAAGCCTTTTTGAAGAACATGCAACATTTAACATTTTTGAAGCATGGGCTGTACTCCATTGGGAAAACCACGGCGGGGAGCTCATTCCACAATCTGATTGTATTATTTTATACTCTTTCAAATATAAATTTGCTAATTGCCAGTCATCCTATATACATATATATATATATCTAATGTTGAGTGTTTTTAAATTTTTAAATTGTTTTTAAAAAAAAATGTATTTTTATATTTGAATATCTTATCCAAGTTTTTACTACTTTTGTCATGTTTCTTTTTAATATCATATTAATTTTCGCACTCAGAGACGTCAATTTAATATATATATTTATATATATACATTATAAACTTTCGCATTTATAATATTAGTATGCATATATAAGTACTTTTTCCAATGCTATATATATACATGGAGATTACTTGATTTTCATCAAATTTCTAATTGACGTCTCTGTAATCGGTGGAGGGAGTGATAATTTTGCTATACCTACGTACATTGTAATGTACATTTAGACCACGTGTAACTTCAACGAATGCAAAAAAAAACATTATTTTTATATTATCTTTTTGTGGTAAACGCTGTGGGATATATAATTAACTATATTACTAAATTACATTCCTGTACATAATTATGATTGTATATCTGTTTGTTTACCTAAATAAATTAAAAAAAAAAAAAAAAAAACCCAATCGTTATGTTGCTACTCTTAATATTATTCCTAACAATTATTTAAATGTATTTGTAGATATATTTTGTTTAATCTCCTGACATACTACATTATAATTAAAGACTCTTGTCATTTTTAACCTTTGCAATATTAGCAGACGTAAAGTTAGAATCATCATCATCATCATCAGCCTATAATGTCCCACTGCTGAACACAGGCCTCCTTTCACAAATCAGGGAATGGGCAAATACTCCACCACG
Organism: Achlya flavicornis; assembly: GCA_947623365.1. Taxonomy (NCBI): domain Eukaryota; kingdom Metazoa; phylum Arthropoda; class Insecta; order Lepidoptera; family Drepanidae; genus Achlya; species Achlya flavicornis. The sequence goes on along the minus strand of OX392483.1, from coordinate 1,433,546 downwards.
CGTGCCCACTGCGGATCGGTGTAGGTAGGCTAATGGTCAAACTACTGTTGGAGTTTTCAAGCCGCCTAGATAGAAGGCTAGCTTAATGACTATCACAATTAAGTGATAACCGGGACCAACGGCTTTGCGTGCCTTCCGAAGAACGGAAACGCTCGATTTGAAATACCACTACGCGGTCACCCATTCAGGTACCGACCACGACGGAGATAGCTTAACTTGCCGATCGATTAAGAACGGCTTATCATGCTACACCACGAGCGCTTCAGAGTTAGAATATGACGGAACCAATGTCTATGTAAACCATTGTATCCATGTTAAACAATAAACAGATTGAATAGTGAGTCATAAATATGTTACAGGTATTCCAATAGTTCTGTACGTATTGGCAGCGGTGATAGCAATTTCATTTTTCCACGTGTACGTTCTATCCATGCTGTGGTTCGTATTCTGGCGGTGTCCGCAGACTGGTGATATGGTAGCTGCATCGGTTGTCCTCTCACTTGGAGTTTCAAGTGAAATCGGCATTGTTAAACTCATCTATATGATCGTTTATGGGTTAGTGTATTTTACTTTTGGCCGGCCAGTTGGCTTGTATCATTTGTGTTCAGTTATCTAGTCCCATAGTACAAGCTCTGTTTGGATTGGTATCTGATGACCGTGTTTGATAGATATCCGAAGATTATGTTCAACGAATTCATAAGTTGCACGAATCTTAGATGCTTTTCAGTCTCGTATGAACCAATATATTCATCAGTAAATCCAATGTCACAACGTGGATCCTACTACATCCTATCTGTCATTAATAAAGTTGATCACATTGTTTTTAAAAAAAAAAAACTGTCTAATCATCATCGTCATCATCTGCCTGCCCTGTTCCCAATCATTTGGGGTTGACGCAATATGTACGCTTCTTATATTTGTCTCTTCTATCCGTCATACCAGTACATACCAGCTTTGTCTAATCCGGTTATAATATTATCTATGACTCTACCATCCATCATTTGAGCTTCATTGTGTATCAGTGTTTCACAAAGAAGGGTCATAGGGAATGGGCAAATTCTCCACCATGCATGCCCACTGCGGTTCGGTGGAGGTAAGCTAGTGGTCAACCAACATGTTGAAATTTTCAAGCTACCTAGAAAGCCTCCCACTTTATTTACATTCATCATCAGCCTGAGCACAGGCTTTCACAAATGAGGGTGAAAAAGAACGGGCAAATTCACCACCACGCAAGCCCATGCACAGTGCGGATCGGTGGAGGTGTGCTAATGTTCAACCAACTAGTTGAAGTTTTCAAGCCGCCTAGAAGGCCTCCCACTAATCAACATTACTTAATTGCAATTTGTATCTTTATGAATAACTTTAACTATTCACAGTAAAGAAATTAGATACCTGGTTGAGAAGTACCTGGAGTGCGATTCTCTCGTAGTACCCGAGACTCGGTTCTCCAACAACCTACTGAGAACTTTGAGAGCCGTGAAGAAACGAGCGATGCTGTTCTGGATAGTGATCATCTGTAACGGCTTGCTCTACATGACTGTGCCTCTTTTTGTTCCTGGACGACATTTAACCGAGGATTTGTATGTTATTTATGGTAAGGACTAGCTGGGCTTATGACTAGCTTAAATTTCAGGGGTGAAAGTACTATTTTTCAAATAAGTTATGTTATACTGGCTCTCCCGCGCGGTTTCACCCGCATGCCCGTATCGTATGTTTTCCCGGGATAAAAAGTATTCTATGTGTTAATCCAGAATTTATTCTATCTGTGTGCCAAATTTCATCCAAATCCGTTCAGTAGTTTTTGCGTGAAAGAGTTACAAACATCCATACATACAATCTGTCGCGTTTATAATATTAGTAAGGATTAGTATAATGCATTGCATACAGGTGGAATAGCAGCCAAGCAGATATCTTGTCATCAAACTCCGTGCTTTAAGTTATCTAATGGGCTTTGATTAGACTTAAACAAATTGTGTAACTTTTCTTCCAGGTCTCGAACCAATGTTCCAAACACCGAACTATTATATTGCATATATGCTTAGTGCACTTGGAGTTTGCTGCATTTGTTATCCTCCAGCAAACATCACAGCATTCCTGATGGTAATCATAGGGTACACTGAAGCACAAATGCTAGCTTTAAGCGAAGAACTTACAAATTTGTGGGCAGATGCAGAGGAAAACTATCAAAGCTACAATATTCAAAGACATAGCATTATTTCTCATGATCAAGATTTGAGTATTAACACTTTTGAAGGCATTGAGGAAACGAAGAAACAAACACTCAATAAATACATTAATCTACGATTAAAAGATATCATAAAAACTCATGCGACTAATATTAACTTATTGGGTCAAGTAGAAAATATATTTAGAGGTGCTGTAATTTTGGAACTTGGACTACTTATAGTGACTTTAATATCTGAACTGCTCGGTGGGTTAGAAAATACTTTTTTGCAAATGCCATTTGCTTTAATTCAGGTCGGAATGGATTGTCTTACGGGACAAAGGGTAATGGATGCAAGCGAGAAATGTGAAAGATCGGTGTACGATTGTAAATGGGAGAACTTTGATAAAAATAACAAAAAGGTAGTGCTTCTAATGTTGCAGAGTTCTCAAAAGACTATGAAGTTGTCAGCAGGGGGGATTACAATGTTGAGTTTCTCATATTTTATGTCAGTCATGAAATTAATTTATTCTGCGTATACAACATTGAGAACAACGATGAGCTAATCATGTTAATTAAGTTGGAAATAAATATAAAATTATGAATATTATCTAATATTAAAATTTTAGTGGACTGCTGAATGAAGTTGTATCGATTTTTTTTGTCATATGATAATTAAAAAGTATGCACTAAAGAGCTATGTTATTGACACTGAACGTCCTGTTTTCTACCCAAATATACAACATCTTGTACAGGGGAAAAACATGCCATAATTTTTGGTATTCGATTTCGTGGATCGCCATGCACTTGCTTTCAAATTTATATTCATTCAAAATCGTGGACTAGCCCTCGATCTTGTGGTTTAGTAACCAACTCACCAACTAATAGTAAGGATCAATATGATACCCAATTGTTTGGCTCATTAGTCCAATAAATTGGACTCTTCCTTCAAGTGCAGGGCTCAATTTTTGGTCAATTTTCTGTTTCTGATGTACAAACGTGGGTTTGCAGTATCGCCTTATTTGTGAATCTCAATAAATACCTTAATTAGAAAATGGATCAATACAAAAGAAACTGCTATTAGCGTTTTATTTGCTACAGGCAACCGTGACGAATAATATCGAAGGACCACTATACATTTTTCGACTAATGAATGAAATTATAATATTAGGGACAGCTTTACTACAATGTAAATCAATCTTAATGAACTAAATTAAACTAGGCTTAAATTACTCCCATTATCAGGAGTTTTATAATATTTAAACCACAAGTAGGTCACTACATGGATCAATTGATTTCTTAACTCGTTTGATAATCACGTTTTCCATAAAGATAATAGATTTGTAGAAAAATAAAGGTGAAGTTCATTAAGATGAGTTCAGTGAGAACTTGTATGACTTTCTATACATAGAATTCTAAAATCCTTTTGATGCGATCCGTAAGTTGCGGCCGATGCGGAACTGTGGACGCTTGCTTTAAAACACCAGTCAGTAGGTACGGCTATAGTAAAAGGCGATGTTAAATATTCTATTTCTGATCCAAGAATACTTATCAACATGTTCCAGGGAAAATGTGTCAACACACAGTTGGTATGTAAGTATAGAGCGGGTAATGAAAACATGATCGAATATAAAACACCTAGAAGTGACAAACAAACTGCACGATAGAAAAAACTGATGTCATATAATTATGCCGCCTGAGTGTGCAATTACATGGTGCTATATTGTAGGGCAGCTTTTAGAGATCCTTTAGAAATACATCATAGACCCATGCCTATAACAGGTGGAGATTTCGAGATGGCATATTTTCGAAACCTCTGTTGGGTTAGTAATTCTGAACAACTTTTACTATGGGTAGGGTAGAGTAGGGTAGTAGGGTAGTAGGTTAGGGTAGGGGAGTTTGGGTAGGGTAGGGTAGGGTAGGGTAGAGTAGGTTCGGGTATAGTTTAGTAGGACACCACGTGAACGAAATCGTGCCGGGCAGCTAGTTATTTATAACTAAAAAAAACTGTTTTGCAAGAGTCAAAATGTAATAAAAATAATGTAAAATGTCATTACATTTGCATTACATTGCAGATATTTAGCAAAAGTTTCACCCAATTACAAAGCGCAACTATAAATTATCTCATTAACTACGTAATACCGACACATACAAGCTGACTCTGCCTTGACGATTTTTTCAGGTCAAGAAAGAACTACTGTCACTATTATAAAATATTGATATAACGGTGTTGAATAATTTTTAAGTAACCAGATAAAGAAATTATGGTTTTGCATTTATAGTTCAAGCAAAAGAAAAGGTAACAACACCTCTTATTTGTATACCGAAAGGTTTAAAAAAAAGAATGGAAGATTCTCGCTTTTATAAAATAAAATCAATCTGTAATAAATATATTATAGAACCCTTGCTACGTTTGCTTAGGATTATATTTCAATTAGACATTTTCGTTTGTTATTCCCATGGAATCTCGGATTCCCGGTGCCTTGGAGTCAAGAATCTTTTTTCTAAACATGCTGAGAACTCTTCATAATTAATATTGTCTTCCCCACAGATTAAAGAACAAAAGGCAGATTGAGCACGCGGAACACGGGAGTGAGGCCAAAAAAGCAAATACAAATTGAAAAACACATAGCTGGTATTCGCTTTTGAATTTCTATTTTCTTTGTTTAAATAAAGTTTATTAAAAAGAAAGTGTTTTCGTTAAATAAAGTTTGTTAAACAAAGCAAATACAAATTTAAAACCAGCTATGTGTTTTTCAATTTGTATTTGCTTTTTTGGCCTCACTCCCGTGTTCCTCGCGCTCCATCTGCTTTGTTCTGTAATCTGAGGTCTTCCCTTTACTATGGGGTTACTGGTCATTAGTCAACGATACTTAGACACATGATTGTATTCACGATGACAAACCACTTTCCCAAAGGAATATTTTTTTAATTTAATACCTAACAAGAATAATAATACAGCTTTAATTTAATTTAGTTATTTATCCCTATTTGTTTCCTTGGGAAAGTTGTTTGTTATTATGAGTACAATCATGTGTCTAAGTATCGTTTACTAATTACCAGTCACCCTATATACTTGACCTTCTGCAAGCTTTTAGGTTTTTTTATATGTAAATAATATTGTTCCTCATTACTTAGGCGCCGATCCCACAGTTAGTCAAGAGTTCTGCGTTCCGAGATCACTGTAATCTATGCGGCGCTTTTGATCATTGCATGCAGCGACCGCGGCGGTCAAGGAAAACGCACGTAGAACCGCAGAACTCTAGACCGCTAGCTGTAGGGTCAGCGCCTAAGTAAAACTCTATGAACAATCATTTTAATCTTATTTTTTTTTATAAAGTAAGCACGAAATGACTAATTTATTAAATGATAATGTAGAGTAAAATGTGGGGTACCCTGCGCAAGTTCGGTCTGCAGTACTGCGATCTACCGACCATGCTGTGGAACGTCTCGTTCCTGCTGAGAGCAGTCACTCTCAATATCGACACCCGCTACAAGAAACGTATTACATTTTTCATTTCCACTATCAAAATAGTCGCTAGAAAAGTGCTGAGGGGCTTATAGTAGTATTTTCACGATTTTACTGTTCTTTAATTAGTACTAGCTGTCCCTCGCGGTTTCACCCGCGTTCCCGGGATAAAAAGTACCCTATAAGCTCGGAGATAATGTAGCTTCCTATAAGTAAAAATGTGATAAATGAAGAACCGCTCGACCGATTTTGTGCAAACTTCACATAAACTATCTACTAAATAGTCCGAACAAACCCTATACATTTGGTTTGGATAGGTGAGCCCGTTCTTGAGTTATAAAATTACAACGAAGAGTGGCATTGATTTTTAACCGACGAAAAAACGGAGGAGGTTTACAAGTCGACGCGTATATTTTTTTTTTTTTTTATATATATTGATGATAAGCTGATACCATAAAAATTTTAAAAGTGTAATCCCACTTGCTACAGTCTAATTACTTGTTTATTTTATTTCATTCGTAGCTAACAAAACAAGTACTTAATTGACCTTTGATATTTCTCTTCAAATAGATTTTTTTTGATATTTCTAGGCATCCCAATATTCTACTACATACTAACTGCAGTTACAGCAGTATGCTACTTCTACGTGTACCTTGTTTCTGTGATGTGGTTTGTGTTCTGCCGCTGTCCAGAGACTGGCGATTTGCTGGCAGCTTTCATTGTCTTCTCACTCGGCATTGCCAGTGAGATTGGCACTGTGAAGCTATTCTATATGTTTTTTTACATGTAAGTTAATAACTAATATCATCTCTTTCTCATACATCTATATAGCAAGTCGTTTTAGCACGATCTAAACAAATGTTTTTTTTTTTAAAGATGTTACATCTTTAAAATATTCATCAGTCTGATCATCACTATCAGCGTCTGCTTGAATATATTCTGTGTTCATCTAGACTTAAATTCACTTTCACTAACCTTCCTATCTATCCTATCCCTTAAATCTTGCATGTTTAAAAGTACTAACTAACTAGGACCAATTCCTAACAGAGACAAATTGAGGCTCATGGTAGAAGAGTACCTAGCTTGTGATGCTAACGTGGAGCCTGGAAGCCGGTTTGCCAAGAATCTGTTGAAGGCTATGAGATCCGTGAAAAAACGAGCTATGCTGTTCTGGATAGTGATCATCTCAAACGGTTTAATCTACATTATTAAGCCGATTTTAATGCCTGGCCGACATTTTATGGAGGATCTGTTTATTATTTATGGTTAGTTCTTTCTGAACAAGTGTTCTTAAATAAAATCTTTTAACCCATATCTTCTGCTAACTTTAAATATGTCCGTAGGTTTTGAACCGATGTATGAATCGCCTAACTACCAAATAGCATTTCTGCTGATGACAGCAGGAGTTTGTTTCTCATGCTACCTTCCAGCAAACATCACAGCATTCGTGATGGTCATCACAGGATATACTGAAGCACAAATGCTGGCACTGAGCGAAGAACTTATACATTTGTGGGAAGATGCTGAAGAAAATTGTTTGGGGTACAATCTAGGGCCAAGAACCATAATTAAAAATGTAATTTTTAATGGTATCGATGAATCGCAAAATAAACAGCTCAATGTATATGTGAATCTACGTCTAAAAGATATCATCAAAAGTCATGCAATCAACATAAGGTTATTGGGTGAAATAGAAAATGTATTTAGAGGTGCTATAGCTATTGAATTTGGTCTACTAATCGCCACTCTAATTGCTGAACTGCTCGGTGGTTTAGAAAATACTTATGTACAGATGCCATTCGCACTAATTCAAGTTGCTATGGATTGTCTTACGGGACAAAAGATGATGGACGCGAGCAAGATATTTGAAAGAGCGGTGTATGATTGTAAATGGGAGAACTTTGATAAAAATAATAGAAAGATAGTATTGCTGATGCTGCAGAACTCGCAGAAGACTATGAGGCTGTCTGCAGGAGGCATGACGATGCTGAGTTTCTCATGCTTGATGTCGGTTATAAATAAAGTTTATTCTGCGTATACAGCTTTGAGATCGATCATGAAATAAATATAGAAAATCTTTACAAAGTAATTCAACACATGGAAAAATCTGAGTAAAGTTAACTAACTGTACTTGAAAATGGGTTACTATAATAAATAGTTCAATTTTTTATTTACATTCTTAGTAATTTCATTTTTTGTTGATAGACTTGTGTCTTACCACAATATCACCATGGTAAGTAATGAAGAGATCAACCTTTTTTTTTATTATTTTTTAATTTATCCCAAAATCAAAATCAAAAAGTCTTCAGTTTAGGCCCTTGTAACATAGATAATATACTTTACTGGAGATAAGGCACTTATGAACGGTAATTTTATTTTATTTTATTTTATTTTATTCAGGATAACAAACAGAATGACAATAATTGGTTATACAGGGTACACAGTTATAAAAATATTGTCAAAGTCAAACCAACTACGCTATCCACAGATTACAAAAAAGTATTAATAATTTTAAAGATGAAGAACTTATATAAAAAACAACAAAAAAAGAGAAAAAACAAGCTGAGATTAATAAACTAGATAATTAAAGTAAGTATTGTGGATTGTAGACAATACTGCAAAAAGCTTACAAAAGTTATATAATTATATCATTAGATGACAATGTAGCCCTTATGGCTTTTTTAAATTTGGAAGAAGACAGTGCAAAGATGTCGGTTCCTAAGAAATTAGAATTATGAGCCGTTACAAGTTGCCGAAGAGGGGCACGTAAACCGGCGCGTTAGTTCGGCAGCTGCCAGTTGAAAACAAATGGCAAGCGCGCACTTCCCGTCTTTGCACTGTCCGCGGCACAGAATAACAAAGACTGCTCGTAAGATCAGTACAATCCAATCAACCATTACACAAACCGTACAACATCATTGCTCCGAGAAGTAATCGTCTTTGGCTCAATGTTATTAAATTATACTTTTTAAGTAAGTCTGGATATGGTAAGGAACCTCTGTTACACCTAAAATGCATTGCCTTAAGGAATTTGCGCTGAACCCTCTCTATAAGATCATTGTATTTATTATAATAGGGGTTCCAGATGGTAGATGCATACTCTACCTGAGGCCGGATAAGGGAGTTGTATAAGTAGAGGTAGGTGGAAGTGCGTTTAAAACAATGACCAACTCTCATTATAAAACCATACATTTGATAAGCTTTACTGGTGATCTTTTGTATGTGTACATCGAGATGTAGCTTTGAATCTAGTTCAACACCGAGATCCCGCACGGAGTCGACTCTTTGTAAATAGTTATTGCCCAGTTTATATTTCGACACGTCCTACGTTAACCAATGTATGTGCCTGTTACACCAAAGTGTTTTTATTGCATTTTGGAGCTCTACGTATCCGAATCTACAAGACGTTTTTTTTTTTTTTTAATTTTCATATCAGAACATACTTTTTTCTCAAACGTATAAGTATTTATCTGCATTAGCGGTTCAAAACGCACAGCGAATAAGCGTGTGAGATCCAGTTAAACACTTTAACGTGGGGGGAACGCGGTGCGGTACGTGGTCAACTGCCACTCCCTCACTTCTTCTACGGACAGCGAGTGAGGTGCGCGTACGTTTCGTAATAATATTTCTATCGCTGCAAATATTTCTAAACTACATACGGATAGAAATATTTAAATGTATGGAATGAAGAAATTAAAACCACAATAGCGCTGTAATACAAATATTTAAAACACGTTACATAGAAGTAGTAAAAAGTTCATGAAGTTTTTTTTTGTAAATTTTGTTTTGTCCACGTACAACAGTGTAACTACGTAGGTACACACTTATTCAATGTGATTCAGTATGGTTGCAAATTCCATCTAGGCACTTATACACTTGTTCATTGGAAAGTTGTTCAATCGAAATTAATTATCTAGACACTTACTCACTTGTACATTGAAAAGTTGTTAGATCGAAATAAGTTATTTAGCACTTACATAATTGTACATTAGAAAGATATCTAGTCATAGTTTTATATCTGTTCACTTAGACAGTTATACAATATTTAAAATCATGTCTTATTGTTAACCGACTTCAAAAAAAGGATGTTCTATGTTTTATTATACCACTAAGATAGCAAATAAACATACAGCCCGCCTGATGGTAAGCGGTTACCGTAGCCTATGGACGCTTCCAACACAGGGGTATCAATCACGCGTTGCGACCCTGCAAAAATCTCGTCACACCCTTTTCGAAGAGCCCCATGCTGAATTCTTTTGGGAAAACCAAGGCGCGGAGCTCATTCCACAACCTGAGTGTCTGTGGTAGGATGCTCCGTTGAAAGCGCATAGTACGAAACCATTTCGGTTCCAATGTATGAGGTTGGAGAACCCGTCGATGGCGAGAGTTGCGAAGGTAGAAGCTAGCTGTGGGCATCAGTTCAAAAAAAAAAACTGAACACTATCGGTTGTATAAGCGGTAGAATACACATAAGGAGGCAAAGTCTCTCCTAAGGCTAACGGGCTCTAAATCATTTGTAAGCGCGGGATCGTCGATAATACTAATGGCACACTGCTGAGTGAGTCTACAGGCCCAAGCTGGTATCCAAGTACTCCATATGAGGTCGGACATGCGGCTTGTAAAGTTGCAGACTTTGCCCCTATAACTGCTTCGCTCTATAAAGCACTCACGAGTTTTTTGGATGCCAGTTTGACTTTGTCTACGAGACGACTATGGAACGGAACAAATATCGACGCCAAGGATTCCGATACTTTTTGTGATGTCGGAGACGTGTTCTGGAATTGAGAGCTACAGCAAATAGGGTTTTTTTTGTGGTGAACGCGCAGGCTTGTGTGTTAGTGGAGTTAAAATGCACTACGTTCTGGCAAACCCAATCGGAGACACTAGTTAGTGTATTCTCGATTTCAGACAAAAGTCGTTCGTGGCTTTCCTCCACTATGGAACGAGGAATATTTGCACAGCTTGTTTAAAAAGCTGTACATTCGATTACGTTCGCATAACAATTAATACTATCAATAGACAGTATATCATTCATTGACATGCAGCAGGAACAGTGTTGGGGAAAGCACAAGTTTTTGTAGGACGCTGGCATTTATGTACATGCTGTCAGAGAAGCTACCATCAACGACGGCTCTTATGCATCTACAGAAAGCTGGCGACCGATTTGCATAATCACTCGGGAAATCCTGTATGATGGTTGTTTAGTTAGAGGACCCTGTTGCCAGACCCGATCGAATGCTTTGGCCACATCTAGGCTCAACGCCAATGCCTCACACTAAGTCTCAATGGCGATTGATGAACAACGTGTGAGATAAACTACAAGGTCACCAGCCTAGTGACTATGGTGGAAGCCGTATATTCAGTCGCTCAATAAATCGTGATCCTCTAGGTATCTCAAGAGTTGCGTGTTGGTCACTCGTTTCATCATTTTGGAGAGAAAGGAGGTCATAGTGATAGGTCTGTAATTAGCACATCTGATTTGTCGCTTTTTTTGAGCACACAAGGTGTAAGAAAGAAATAAGATTTATTCTGGACTACACACAACATTACATTAAAGACTGTAGAAATTACAAAAAACAAGAATTAAAGAAAACAAACAGAACTGTACTGTGTGTACGTGCGCAGTCTTCCACGAAGACGGGACTTTTTCAAGTAGGAAAGCGCAAAAAGGCGCGTTAGGACACAGTTCAGGAGCACACTGTCGATATGCTATGTCTAGAGAAAGCAACTCCTGCAGGACTTTGAGTTATACGAATCTCCGGCATGGAACTGTCACACTACGGGATGGTAGGCAGTGTGGCACCCCCTTCACCTGAAGTCAAGTTCGAGCAAAGAGGCCTAAAAGGCCAGCCTTCTCCTTTGCCTAAGGGCCAAATTTCCGTTCAGCTTACATAGTGGTAGCAAGGATGACAGGAAAAAGTTTCCTTCAGCAGCTTTGGTAAGACACTCAAAATCCTAACTCCCAGAAGGATCGCTCATGCAGTCTCTTGCCAATTCTGATGGCGAAATCGAACTTAGCCCTGGCAATCATTCGCTTACTGAACCTCGAGGCTACGTTAAGCGCTACGCATAAAAGGTGTTTGGATGTTATCCTGATTGCTTCCTGATTGTTTGATGCGAAGCAGAGCTGCATCTACGGGTACGATGCAAAGAATTCACGCAATCCATCCCAGTCTGCTGACATATAGAACCACATGGGCTGAGCACAGGCACCTGTTTTCGGACGAGAAAGTGGTCTGATGAGCCAAGTGGCGGGTCCACTGTCCTGAAATTTCCATCAAGTCACGCCTTCAGCAAAAGGTCCAGATAGGAGCTAATATGGCTCTTAATGTCTGTTATTCTCGTGTGATAATCATAGCTCCTTGCTCAAGCTTCCTTAGGTTATCATCATTATCAGCCTATAATGTCCCACTGCTGAGCACAGGCCTCCTTTCACAAAAATGATGACAGGGAATGGGCAGATACTCCACCACGCGTGCCCACAGCGGATTGGTGGAGGTAGGCTAGTGGTCAACCTACTGTTGGAATTTTTAAAGCCGCCTAGTAGGCATCAAACTAGCTTAACGACTATCACAATTAAGTGATAACCGGGACCAACGGCTTTACGTGCCTTCTGAAGCACGGAAACGCTCGATTTGAAATACCAATAGACGGTCACCCATCCAGGTACCGACCACGACAGACGTAGCTTAATTTTGCCGATCGATTAAGAAAGGCTAATCATGCCACACTACGAGCGCTTCTACCATAGGTTATGGTAACCGCTTATCCTCAGGCGGACCCCGTATGCTTGTTGGCTACTTTAGCAGTCAAGAACCCTTTATTAATTTCATTCAATTAAAGGCTAAGTAGGTAGATATAGGAGATTTTGATAATATAGAAATGCAGATACACATGCGTCAATAATTAAATATCCAATGAGAAATTATGTAACTAACAGTTAGGTACAGTATGACCAATTAGTTAACAAAGAACAAACATGTATCTAGACAGTTACGCAATACTAGGTTTTTCAAATTCCCTTGAATAAATATGAATCTGACACATACTTTATTACTCTCGGATAATAAAACCAAGTACACGTATGTATGTGTAATAAAACAAAAGTGGGAAGATTTGCAAACAAAATTTAAGCTGTAACATAGTCTGGACCTATAGTAAGAGCCTTTTGCCAAGTTTCAAAGTCAGAGCCCTTTGAGAGAAGGAGTAATGACGAAAAGAAATTTTTAAAATTTTAAAAACGCTCTCCTGTAAAATTTGCTTTTTGCAGTTACTTAGTTTGACGTAGGACGTGTCGATTTATAGTCGACGATATTTTTCTTTTTAGTAAATCTTATAAAGTTACATTTGTTAATATTAAGATGCAATTTGTTCCTTTTACAGTATTCAGTTAAGCTATCTAAATCATATTGAAGAAGAAGGCAGTCATTATTATTGTTTATAGGTCGAAAAATTTTTAAATCGTCTGCGTAAAGTAGAAATTTTGAATTCTGAAAGCAAACATCTATATCGTTTATAAAAAGTACAAAAAGTGTTGAAAAATGACAATGCAATACTGGCAACATTAGTAGTATATAGATAATTAATATTGCCGGTCTGTGGTATGTACTTTTGCTCCTTGATCTATTGCCTTCATCATCTCCTCATGTACAAATGTAACCTTTATTAAATAAAACAGTGTTTAAAAGTTGTGCGTCGTTTAATTAATTAACAGGTTATGGGCCCAGAATAGACCCCTGCGGGACACCAGATGTAGTTACGATAGTGTTGGAATGGGAACCTTGAATAACCACATTTTGACTCCTGTTTGATATATAGGAGATAAACCAGCGTAGCAAATTCCCTCTGATGCCGTTAAAAGCTATTTTATTCAGCAATATTTCATTGTCTACCTTGTCGAAGGCCTTACGAAAGTCCGTATACACAACATCCACTTGTACGCGCCTATCCATGTTTTCAAATAATGTATTAGTGAATAACATAAGATTGGTACAAGTGGATCTACGCCTGACAAAACCATGCTGTTCTTGCAAAATCACATTGTGGATAATAGGGTAAAGCTCGTTATGGACTAACCTCTCGAAAAGCTTCGACAATTCAGGCAATATCGAGATGGGGCGGTAGTTCGCTACATCGTTCTTAGACCCGTTTTTATGAACCGGGGTTATGTAGGCCTGTTTCCATACGTCCGGAAAAACTCCCTCTGACAAACATTTATTAAAAATAATGAAAAGTGGTATATTCAAATAAGCAGCAGTTTTTTTCAGAAACAGTGGATGTATACCATCAGGACCGTTTCCTTTAGTGTGATCAATCGTTTCTAGAGCGGTAGTAATTTTTGACAAGCTAAGATACAAAGTATTTATTAAAATATTTCTTGTAAAATCAGCTGGTGGAACCCAACCTTCGGGATTAAATGTGGATGTTTCATAAACAGAGCTGAAAAAATCCGAATATAAGTTACAAGCCCCGGTTGGATCATCAGCGATTCGAGTACCATAATGCACTTTGGCTGGTATTCCGGGCTTGTCCTTCAAATCTGATATAAATTTCCAAAAATATTTTACGTTACGACAAATACTACCCTGTACTGTTTCGATGTAGTGAGAGTAACATTTGTCACATTCCTTTTTAAATCTTGATCTGTAGAGGGAAAATGTTTCGTAATCGGATAAATTTCCATAAGTTTTCCATTTCTTCCATGCCCTTGACTTATTTTTGAATATATGTATCAGTGGGGGGGTGAACCAGACAGGGAAATGAGAAAATTTATTTTGCTTAACTGGAACGAATGAGTCAATTACATTATTAATTTGAGAATAGAATATATTTAATGCATCTTCGGCCGGGAGATGACCAAGTAACGTCTCCCAATCAATTTTGTCCAGCATTTGATTAATTTCGCTGTAATCGGCCTTATGAAAATTGTGTTTTAATATTGGGGGTAGGTGATTCCGCATTATATTTGTGTCTAAGGGTACAAGAGCAATGAAAGGTGGATGATAGGGATCAATTTTCGTTAATGGGTCAGTGGGTAATATATATATATATATATATATATATATAGAACAGTCTACATTAGTGATGAATAAATCAAGTATTCTATTTAGGGGGTTTTTAATATTGTTATATTGAGCAGAGTTAAGTATGGACATCAATTTTGCCAGCTCACTACAAACCATGGAAGCGCTTGTACAAGTAAGGCCTCGGGTGTGATTCGGACTGAAGCTCCAATCAAGATCAGGAAGATTGAAATCTCCTGCTAGGATAAAGGTATCCACATGAATACCATTTAATATTTTTAGAAGCGTGTCAAAATAATGTACGTAAGCGTCAGTGCTAACATTTGGCGGTATATACGACGCATTAATAATATTACGTGTACCACGACTGGAACCTGCTATTTCGACGAAAACAAATTCAATGCTGGAAGGTGGTGGCAAGATATCAGGTAAATTGGTACATACAGTTGAATTTAAGTGTTCTCTATTCATACCTAATAATTAATTTATATTTAACTAGTGGTGGTTAAGTGGCCAAAGATAAACAAAAGCTCAAAAGGATCTGGTTTTCAATTAAAGCTTACGGAATACCGATAGAATAAGGATAATAATAAATTTATTTCTGCACGAAATGTGGTATAACGTAGGCAGGCACTTATCTGCCCTGTAGCTGGGGCTTAGAACAGCTACGGTGTTCCCCTGCCTGTCGTAAAAGGCGACTAAACGGGGCCTTTGGGGTCGTGGGCAATCAGGGCGGGGGCTCTGTGCGCCCAGAAGTGACCCCAAGGAGGACGATGAGTCGATGTGGTCACGACTTATCGTGCGATAGCACAGCGAGGGTGCTGGGGGGAGGTATCACACTTCCCCCGGGACGAGCTATCTTAGCGCCGCGCGTGGAGGGGCGAGCAGGTACGCGTTCAACACGAGAGCCCGCCCCCCTCTACAGCGCAGATGGCGACCACCGTGGGGTTTTAGCCGGTACAAGTCCGGCATAACCTGGCCGCTACCCCCGGGGCGGAAGGGTATACTATGAGGATTTCCCCACGAAAAAAAAAAAAAAAAAGGCAGGCACTTATTGCGATACACTCTCACCTCGAGGGTGGTAGCCAGCCAGGTGGATACTACTTTGTAAGTTACATTACCTCCGTGATTTGGTTACTTCACTATATTTATTTATAAATCTAGCTAAAAATTATTTGTGGACTCTGGAATATAACTGACGACATTATGTTCGAAACATTTTTAAAACTCTCAAAGTCAGCACTTTTGATTAATTATTTTTAAACTAATTAAAAAACTATAATGCCGGATTAATTTCTAATCCTATTCTAACATCATCGTTTCGCGTTTAAGGAGAATCAACCTACGTGTTATATCGAAATATCGAATACCTATATGCAAAACATGATAAACCGATACCTCGATAAATATTAATTATTTATTTAATGAAGTAGTCGGCATAATACGCGTAAATTGTAGGTTATTGTTAACAATTCGAGTGAATATTGATAGATGTATTCTGTTGAGGTATCTTATTGAGTTGTTGCCCTACCACACTGACGCGGAGATAGTTTGAAAACATAGAATGGAGGAGAGATGGACAATGGTAAATCTTTGGAAAACAATTGATTTTATTATGTTGTAAGTTGTAGGTATCTAGATAATCGACCCAACTCTATATAATCAAGCAATTACGTGGCCTGCTACCCTAACTTCTAATTAATTGTTCAACCTGCATAAAAAAGAAACAGTAGGTACACCAAGAACGTTAGAAGTTTGTTGATTGTGTTTGTTAAATGATTATGTGGGATACCCTGCGCAAGTTCAGTCTGCAGTACTGTGACCTGCCGACGATGCTGTGGAACGTGTCGTTCCTGTTGAGAGAACTCACCCTTAACATCGACACCCGCTACAAGAATCGTATGTATCATTTATTCCTTTAAAGTTCATCATATTCCTTCTCTTCGCTTGACATAGGGAAGTGCAAGGGAAGTGAAATATTATTTTCTGGATATCCGATCTTCTGGTGCGTCTACGCTATCTAGACTAGCCAGCCTCTATCCGCGTTCGCGGTTCGCGTAGCTTGGACGCACCATTACAATGCACTGACCTCGTTTTCTATATCTCTTTAGTTTATCAGGAATGAAAGTCGACCACGCAAGTATATCTGTGACATTTAATCCAGCAAAAGCTCCAATATAAGAATTTTGAAAGAGGTAGAGCATAGTTTTGTTTGGTCAAAGAGCAGCTCGACTAGGAAAGCACCTTACAAAATATCGCAGCGAAATAAATGAATGTTGTGTTCCTGCGCGTGAGTAAGGTCGCCAGAACTCATTAGGGAAAGGGCAAAGGATTATAACTCGTGAGAAAGGGCTATGAATACCGCTTACCACCAAGCGACTTTGCTATATAAAAAAATGCTTAATTGCAATAATGATGAGTTATCATAGAGTCACATTGAGTTAAATGAAACTAAGGCATCGCAAGATCCGAGTCCTAGCAATAGCTAATAATAATCTTTTGGATAAGCCTCGATATCCGCAAGTTAATCGAGAGAAAACAGCAACGATTCTGTAGATTTGCTATCAACTTTCAGTTGTACCAGTATTCTTCTACGTACTTACTGGAGTGATAGCAAGCTGCTATTTCTACGTATACCTCTTCTCAATGATCTGGTTCGTGTTTTTTCGCTGTCCGAGGACAGGTGACCTGTTGGCCGCCTTGGTGGTTTTCTCACTGGGCACTTCCAGCGAAATTGGAACGGTGAAGTTGTTCTATATGTTTCATTATAGGTATGTGAGTTTACGGAGCTTATCTATAGAGCTATCTTCCACTTTCCAAAGGAGTCAAGTTTCTTGAACATCATATACCGAGTTGAGCATCATATACCAAAAAATATACCTTAAAAAGCACGATGTGCCTGTTGGCGTGATTAGTTAAGATTCCACATATCACGACACCAGGTCATGGATTCGATCCCCGAATATGTCTTTTGCATTTTTGTATATTTTCCTTTCTTTCGGATAATAATTTTATAAGCTTGATTATGACTTTATCGCTGACTTTAAAACAGTGTCAGATT
Organism: Achlya flavicornis; assembly: GCA_947623365.1. NCBI lineage: Eukaryota > Metazoa > Arthropoda > Insecta > Lepidoptera > Drepanidae > Achlya > Achlya flavicornis. Next base: position 1,415,829 of record OX392483.1, on the reverse strand, counting down.
AGATTTCTTATTATTGTGCGAATTACCCTGCGGGACATTGGGAAGTGGGCCATAATGACTAAAGACCCGTTATTTCATATAATTTATTGTAAACACACTTTGAATGCGGTTTAATGATTATTTTGTAAAATGTTTTTATAGTTATTAATGAATCATCCCATACCCATGAATCCATTTCCCGATGAATTATACGCAAAACGGTCTAAATTAGCAATCAATTAGGTAAACAACAATTTAGATGACAATCGTTTCTAATTACTATGTAATTTCCTGCAGCTGTTGGTCGCAGTCATTATACTATTAACTATCATAATAGACTTAAACTGTATAGTTTGAAGAAACTGACAATGCTCAATATGACGTGCACATTTAAATAATAAGCAAGTTATGGTACGTTTTTATGCGATTAGGGGGCGTCCATAAATTACGTGAGATGTTTAAGGGGGGGAGGGGGTCGAGTCAAATCTCATCCAATCTTACGTTGGAGAGAGGGGGGTCTCGGCAAATATCACGCAATTTTTTTTCTGATTGAAACAAAAAAAAATAACTATTTTGTTCCATTTAATCCAGATTGTACATGCTTAAGATTCAATCTTAAGCGTAATCGTAATACGATTAAGATCATTCACTAATTTGTTGGAAAGAAAATAATTTCATTCATACTTCGACGTTATACATCTACTGACTTGTCAAACCACCATATTTGTTTTATACCAAAACGCTCAATTTAATCTATATTTGAAAAATGAAAAATCTCACGTGAGTTTGGGGGATGGGGTAGGGGGTTGAATAAAATCTCACGACATCTCACCAGGGGGGGAGAGAGGGACAGAAAATTTAAAAAAACACCTCACGTAATTTATGGACGCCCCCTTATAGCTCGTGACCTCGAATGCTATAATAGTGTTACGAGCTGGGGTTCAGGATAAATAATGGTACACGAATTTACCAAAACACTGGTCACACTTTTATTAAAACACTCACAAATTAGATAGTTCACTAGCACTAAACTGTATTTCACTTCAATGTTTACTCACTGTTTCACTTAATCAAACTCCAACTCCCCTGTGCATTGTCTCGTATTTATACTTTATAAACGGGATCCGGAACATTCGACAATTTACGCGAGTATTCTACATGCCTACAGTGTTATCGGGAATATTCCAGAAACAGGTATCTATGCGGCGATAGATGGCATTGCTTTAGATGTTTACTCGTATACAATAACAGATGGCGTTACTGGTAGCAATTTATTCCTGATGACGTAACAATAGGCATGAACTTTCAGAAAGGAACTACGTATGTACATAGCTGACTAGCTACCACACCCCACGTCTCGCTTAGGATCTAACTGTGTTCCTGCAGTGGCTCTTGGAAGCCAATTTCTCCTAGGTGTGCTTAACACCTTTGGCCTTGTCATCGTTTACCAGAATATGGTCAAACACAGATTATAAAAAACTTTTCTAATTTCTCTACAGTGACAAGTTCAAGAAGATGGTAGAAGAGTTTTTGGCTTGCAATTCAGTCGTAGTACCGGGGAGTAGATTCTCCAATAATCTGTTGAAGACTATGAGGAAGGTGAAGAAGCGAACCTTAGTTTTCTGGATAGTAATCTTCTCAAATGGCATGATCTACATCACCACACCACTATTGTTACCCGGAAGACATGTTATGGAGAACTTGTTCATTCTTTACGGTACGTACGAATTTCTAAATTCTTACTAAACTTAGAGTTAGGTTGATCCTCTGGATCCATAAATATTTACTTATTTTATTATGCAGGTCTAGGCCTATCTAGGTCTAGTCGAAACACCTAACTACCAAATCACGTTTCTACTGATCGCAGCAGGATCTTGCTTCGCGTGCTACCTTCCAGCAAACATCACGGCATTCCTGATGGTCATCACTGAATATACTGAAGCACAAATGCTAGCGCTGAGCGAAGAACTTATACATCTTTGGGTTGATGCTGAGGAAAATTACCAAAGTTGTGCAGTTGCAACCGATGCTTTAGAAATGGATTCGTATGATTTTGAAGAAGCAAAAAATAAAACACTCAATAAATACGTGAATCAACGCTTAAAAGACATCATAAAGAGTCACACTATCGATATAAGTCTGTTGAACCAAATAGAAAACATATTTAAAGGAGCCATTGCTATTGAATTTAGTCTCCTTATAGTTGGACTGATTGCAGAACTGCTCGTTGGTTTAGAAAACACTTATATGCTAATGCCATTCGCAATCATGCTAGCAATGGATTGTCTCAAGGGACAAAATATAATAGACGCATGTGAGGTATTTGAGAAAGCTGTATGTGACTGCAAATGAGAAAAATTTGATATAACAAATAGGAAAACCGTGTTGCTCATGCTACAGAGCTCACAGAAGACTATGAAATTGACTGCTGGAGGTATAGCGATGTTGAGTTTCACTTGTTTAATGTCAATTATAAAGTCAGTTTATTCTACGTGTACCACTTTGACTTCAGTGATATAATGTGTGCAATAAATCGTGACAAGTTCGAAGTCATGATAAAATGAACTCTGTAAACTTTAAACAAATAATTATATAGTTCCTTTACATTAGATTTTCGCCATTTGTTTGTTTACCAACACTTATAGTGGACTTGTCATATTCCACCACTGTTCTCTTAATACAACTTAATACACTGTCTTCTTTCTTGATGTGTTTTCCAACGTTAGCGAGTTACTAACTAAAAGTGAATTTACTTTTTCGGACATCAACATTTTTTACCAGCACCAAGTGAATTTCTACTGAACAAAAACGACATTAAAATTAAAATTATATATACATTTATTAATTTTCTGAATAAGCATTCTTTATTTTCAGTTAGGTACAGTCAGCAACAGAAGTCGCTGAACACAATTAAGTTCCAAAATACATATGCATTACTTACTTACCATAAATTACTGATCAAAGTAAACTACAAAATAACCTTGTCATCATAAAACTACAAAAGACGCTAAGCTCTGTTGTGCCATAAATTGCTAAACATTACTAGCGACAAAAATATGTTATCAATCTGTAAGTGTTGATCTCATATAATTATTAATTAATATATGGCCTTATATAACTATGATGGTTTCTATTGAATTTACCCAAGATATTTTTTATTCTGCCTTAAGGCTATTTGTTTATGTTCGTTACAATTATTAAAATTTACAACATATTTTTACTTCTACCTTCAAATATTTGGTTTTATAGTTACTTTGTCGATCCAGTTCAATACATCGTTATCTTTGTCTCCGAATACACATGTTATTATGATTAATCTTTTATCTATATTATTGTCATAATTCAAGTGATAGATAATACGATAATGCCTTATAACGGGCATTTTGGAGAATTGCTCTATTCATAAAGCACGTCTTTGCAGAGCATGGTTTAATGATAATGCCGAGCAAATTATAGAGATTCCTTTCCCGCCAAAAAGCCCAGATCTCAACCCAATTGAGAATTTGTGGGGTCTCATGGTGCAAGCATGGGATCCTGAAACTTCTCGAACAAAAGAGAATATAAAAAATCATGTGTTCGATATCTGGGAGGATTTTAGGGGGAAAAATACATGCCACAATATGGTGAGCTCGATGCGTGAACGACTCCAAGCAGTAATCGATGCAAATGGAGGGCACACTCGATTTTAATTTATTAATTATATGTTATCAGTTTGATTATTATTTAATTTGCTTTTATAGGAATTGTAATTATGATTATTTTATTTTGAAATGTTTATATTTTAATTTTTATTTTGGTTATTATTTTATGTTTATTTTTTAAATTAAATTAAATTATAAAGAAAGTTTTAATTAGTTTTTACTTTTTTATTTGAAAGTAGCTTACAATTTAATTTTGATATTATATTTATTAAACCTATATGCTTTTTTATTATAATTCCAATTTTAATTAATTAAATTAATATATTTTTTTTGCATTTAGTTATTTATATTTAGAGTTCAAATTTTGATATTTGTCTGCCATATATTATTTTAAAAAAGACAGATTGTATTATATGTATTAAAGGATTGCTATAAAAATTAATTCGTTATGTTATTTTTAAACATGTTATAAAATAAAAATAAAGAAAAGATATTTGTTTTTTTTTTTAATATTCAGTCAAGTCTGGTTACCATTACTAACGGTCTTTAGAATTCACCAACTCAACTCATCTCAACATAATACAGTTTATATATATATTAATTTTTGTAAGTGATTTACAGCATAATAATGTCCAGAGATTTATAGCAAATTAGTGTTCAGCGACTTATTGTATATAAGTGTTCAGCGACTTATTTCAAATTGGTGTTCAACGACTTATGGCAAAATGATGTTCAACAACTTTTGAAATATTGGTGTTCAGCCTTTTTTGTAACTTTGAAATGACAAGCTTGTTTTATACTCTACTGAGATTAGTGATTTATGACAGTTTTAGTGCTCAGTTGTTTTGTCGTTTTGAATCTGTTCATGGACTTTCGTTGCTGACTGTACAACCTTTCACTAATCACTTTTGGAACGAGTATCGATATTTTATTTATAAATGCAGGTGCGTGGGACGCATCCTATGGCCAAATGTAAGGGTACATATCTAGTTAATTATTTTATTTATCATGTTTTCTTCTCGTTCGTATTTGCATCAAATGTCCGGAGATCGGTCTGAGGGCGACGTCCAATTTAAACTGCAGGTTGTCGGCTTCTGAAATGAACTCCAGCTCTCTGACGCAATATGCCAGTATCGTCTTCAGTACTGCTATGGCGTATCGTTTTCCTGAGGGTTGGTATATTGGTGTAGTTAGTACCTTTTTGTCCTGCATGCCTGATTTTATATTTATGTGGTTTATCAATGAGTATAAGAGATCCAGAAATAATTTTAGCAGCAGCTTCTGCTATAATTCCTTAACAAACACAAATGTAATTGACAAAATCCATTTAACTAATTTGACTGAAAAACCAAAAGATCATAACATTTAGGAAAAGTGATGTGGAAACAGCGGTCTTTTTCCAAAATTGTATAATATTATCATCCCTTTGTGACGAGGTAAGATTAAAAATCTTTTTCCGCTCGTTATCATGACGTTTGATACAAATATTCCTGGGACATTCCTCACACACGGTCATCTGATCCCTAACTAAGCGGAGCTTGTACTATGGAAACCAGATAACTGATATAATACATATACTACTTTTTTTTTGTAAATACATACTTAATATACATATTACATGAAGCTCTCGTGGTGTAGCATGTCAATCAGTCTTAATCAAACGGCGAAGTTAAGCTTCGTCTGTCATGGTCGGTATCTGGATGGGTGACCGTCTAGTAGTCTTTCAAATCGAGCGTTTCGGAAGGCAAGTCAAGCCGTTGAAAAATTCCAACAGTAGGTTGACTACTAGCCTGCCTCCACCAATCCGCAGTGGGCACGCGTGGTGGAGTATCGCCCAGTCCCTTTCACCCTGATTTGTGAAAGGAGGCCTGTGCTCAGCAGTGGGACATTATAGGCTGATGATGATACATAATTACACCCAGACTCAGGACATACCGACATGTTCACAAATGCATGTCCTGTGTGGGAATCGAACCCACGACCTGCGGCGCTATAGGTGGAATCTTGACCAGAGTCTTAACCAACCGCGCCAGCTGGCCCGTCCAAATATTATGATCATGAACCACATTTGAGGGTTGAGGGTAAGACAGACAACCTACCTATACAAGCCCTCCTGCCGTAGCTGAAGGCGAGGAAGGCGGGGGGCGCGGCGGGCGGGCGCGCGGCGAGCCAGCGCTGCGGCCGGAACTGCGGCGCGTCGCCGCCCCACGCGCGCCCCGACCGCCCCGCGCCCCATGCGTTGATGCCACACGCCGTACCTTTGGGGACTTTGCACGATTCTAACACGACAAAATACAATTTTAGTGCTACATACTAAGATGAGTTATGTACAGTCGCGGAATGAAAAGGTTCGCCAGTTTTCAACTTGATTCATTCAACGTATCACGAGCACATATTACCTTTTGAAACTGAATAGACAGAATATTCTGAATTAGAGAAAATAATGATTTAACTGTTCGTTATCAAAGTTCAAAATTATTCAAATCATAGTTGTTCGACTATGTTTTGATAAACTAAAACCTTCTTGTTGGCCTATCTGAGCACTAGAACTTTTTGTCTCTGCTTTTGTTTACTACTTTTTTCTTTTGTTTTATTATGTTATTTTTAAGTTAGAGACAAATAAACGTTCATTTGGACTTTTTGGCGGGAACTTGCAGAGTGACGTAGCATTTTCATTTTTATTTTCATAAATTTGTGTATTTTGAGTTTTATTGTGTATTTTTGGTGGTATTTTACCCAATAAAGATCATCCATGTGCACCAGTGAAGTGAAATGAAATGAATTATGTGTATCGTGACTTTTCAAGTTGTCTCAAAATGTCCGTGTAGGGTTTTACTACAATGACCACCACTGTAGTAAAACATGACTTTTATAGACGGTGACTGACTGAGGACTGTAATGTGAAGTGATTTATTGTGACTGGAAACTATAATATAACTCGACACTGGCAGAAATGAGCCCTAATTTGGTCTTGGTTGCCAAAATTAAAAATAAGAAGAAGAAACGTTCATTTATTTATTTATTTATTTATTCCGCAAAACCATTAATTGTGTTTGACGTGATGTAAAAACAAGCAAAACCTTATTCGATAGCAAACGTCACATTTATGTAAATGTTAGCAGCACTGTTTCTTCCTGTTAGGAACCTCACTGGTAATATATTGGTTGGTACATACTGGGTGGAGATTACGTGATGGCATATTTTAGAAACCTATGTTGGGTTACTCATCCTGAACAACTTTTAGTATGGGGCCAACCAACACTGAATTCTCAAAGAAAAATGTTTACTCTTCATACCTTATGATCGAGCAAGGTTGACATTTACTATGAAAAGTTTTTTTTTTTTTTTGAGAATTCACTATTTGCACCATAGTAAAAGTTGTTCAACATGACTTACCCAACATAGATTTCGGAAATACGCCATCTCGAAATCTCCACTTGTTATAATAAAATTGATTCTTGAAATCTGGTGCAAGCGAAAACCAACTGTAATACTGTAATGGTGCGTCCTTGTCTTGTGAAAAGGTTCGTCACCTAATGGTGCGTCCATGCTTAGCGAACCGAGCACGAGCCGAGCCACGAACGAGCCTATAACGAGCACAATGCGAATCCCTTTGTACATGCATTCATTCCGCGACTGTACAATGACCTTGAGTTTGAAGTGAAGAAATACATACATGAGGAAACAATAGCTCGGTGGTAAGATACTTTCTAGTACAGCCTGGCTTCAATTTGAGAATCTGGCACCTATCAGTGTGATCTGTCAGCTGCACATGCGAGCCTGGCTTTGCTCGCCACCTTAGGCCACATCGTCAACCATGATGAAATTGATAAGCAATAAATCCAATTTAAAAAACATCATTTAACTGTTTACACTCACTTAGCTGCAGATCTTTGTCCGCATGCCGCATAACCACTGGAAACGGAGGGAACATCCTCAGGGTTTCATTGATGATGGCCTCTAAGTACCTCATCTGAGATAGGTCTTCCTTCGTTACAGGTCTGGTGCTCCCGGCAAATATGCTGTTCAACCTATGACACAGATATAAATTAAGATATAAGCGAGCAAATATGATTTATTATTACTTTTGAATTCGTAAATATGTAGATAGAAAACATAGACTCAGAAATATTTGACAATGCAAATTCCTCTACTTTTAATTTTAATAAAATCTCATCTTTTAATCTATATACAGCTCTCCAGCTCTACAGCTCGCTACTTACTCAGCAAACAGCTTTTCCTGCACTCGAGGCTTGCATCCAATCATCAACAGTGCATAGAATAATGTGGAAGCCACTGTCTCCTGTCCGCCTACTATGATGGTGTCCACTTCAGACTTGATCTGCTTCTCCGTGAGGCTGGGGTCTGACTCGCTAAGGTCCATCAGGATATCGAGGAATGCTTTGAATTGTTCTTCATTATCTGACGGTTTAGAGATAATTACGAGTTGATGTAAATAATAAATAAATAAATATCCTGGGACATTCCTCACACACGGTCATCTGATCCCAAACTAAGTAGAGCTTGTACTATGGAAACCAGATAACTGATATAATACATTATACTACTTTTTGTTTGTAAATACATACTTAATATACATAATTACACCCAGACTCAGGACATACAGACATTTTCATGCACACAAATGCATGTCCTGTGTGGGAATCGAACCCATGACCTGCAGCGCTATAGGTTAAGACTCCACGTCTTAACCAACTGCGCCAACTGGCCCGTCAAACAACACTATATCAACAATACTATATTATCGTCAGTTTTCGCTATTGTTATCATCATCTTCAACAATATACCAGTATTCATTACATTCAAATTCAAATTCATTTTGGTAAAATGACTATGATAATATTCCCGCTTCTTACCTTCCTCTTTTGTTACGTCCTTCTTGATTGTACCATTCTTTTTGATTGCCTCCCTTTCAAGTTTTCTTTTCTGTATTATCTGAAAGGATATGTTAATGTATTTAGTCACAATAAGACACAACACCATTAAAAGGTTACAAAGTAACAAAGCCCCAGGATTCGACCTGATAACCAAGGAAATCCTTTCTGAACTCCCTAGAAAGGCCTTGGTGTTCCTTACAACTTTGTTTAATGGTGTAATTCGAGTGCAATACTTTCCCAGCATCTGGAAGGTATCTATTATTACAATGGTACATAAACCAGGTAAGCCGCCAGAAGATATCTCATCCTATAGGCCAATAAGTCTTCTACCTATCCTATCTAAGGTTTTTGAGAAGATCCTCCTTGGAAGAATAGCACCAATACTGACCAACAATGAAGTCATTCCCAGACATCAGTTTGGCTTTAGACCCCACCACTCAACGGTCGAACAAGTTCATCGCGTATGTGAAAAAATAAGGAAGACTCTAGAAACAAAAGAGTACTGCTCGGCTGTGTTCCTGGACATCGAGCAGGCCTTTGACAGAGTGTGGCACAAAGGCTTACTCTGCAAAATTAAAACATTCCTGCCACACAGCTACTATCCGTTGATGGTTTCATACCTCTCTGAGCGTATCTTCCAAGTACGGGAAGGTGGAGATACCTCTCAATTCAACAATATTGCGGCAGGGATACCGCAGGGTTCTGTCCTAGGACCAGTCTTGTACACCTTGTACACTGCTGATCTCCCAGAAGCAGAAGAGGTAACTATTGCAACATTCGCTGATGACACCGCATTACTGGCCAGCAGCACAGACCCCGAAACAGCTTCTAACATCCTACAAACCAGCCTCTGCAAGGTAGATCATTGGCTCCAAAAATGGCGCATCAAAGCAAGTGCATCCAAATCAATCCATGTCACTTTCACCCTAAGAAAAGGAAACTGCCCACCTGTGACATTGGGAAACAATACTCTCCCGCAAAGCGATTCTGTCCGATACCTTGGCTTGCACCTGGATAGACGGCTCACTTGGAAGAAGCACATTAAAACAAAACGTGATGAGTTGAATCTTCGATTCAGGACAGTGCACTGGTTATTGGCTCGCAACTCCAAGCTTTCTACTGACAACAAGCTTCTTATTTACAAAGTCATTCTCAAGCCTGCATTGATGTATGGAATTCAACTCTGGGGAAGCGCATGCAACTCAAGTATCTCTATCATGCAAAGATTGCAAAATGGTATTCTGAGAACAATATCTAGTGCACCATGGTTTGTCACCAATGCTGAAATACATGAGGCACTAAAAATTAAAACAGTCAAGGAGGAGATAAAACAATCTGCCTCCAACTACAGAGGTCGGCTCCAAAGCCATCCTAATGACCTAGCCAACGAGCTCACACAAGTGACATACTCCAAACGCCTTAAGCGCCATGATATCCAAGACTTGGAAGCACGGTGGTAAAATAAAAAGGGGCTTCCCACTGGGGAATACCCCTTAAATGAGAGCAACCTCTTAACACATCTGCTCATAGTCTCAAGACTGATCGCAGATTAGCACAGAAAAAAAAAAAAAAAGTCACAATAAGACAAATAGTTAGTGTATTCTGTTGAACTCAAAATTCATTATTAGCTGTAAATCTTCTTGTTCTGTTCTGGGACATGCCTTCAGAACCGGTGGTAGAGCCAATACTTACGTTCATAAGAAATACATGAGTTTGCGATGTCTTACCACTTGATAATGTTTCTTTTCCAGCAATACGTACATGCTGCCATGTAATCTAAAAAATGCCTACTAGCCTATCGAGTTTTCGACAATTCTTCTCAATACACATAATTGATCAATATCGTTGGTACTGGCTTTCACTCACAGTATCTGATACGTTATGTATAACAGCGATGCATTTGTTGAGCTCCCTGTGTGATGGCGTCAGGCGGTAGATGAAGTCCGGATGCATGAGCAGGTTCAACCCACGGCTGATGAACAACTCCAGGGTCCTGTTGAACGCCTGGTAGTAATCTGAGGTCACTATGCTTTCTGAAATTTTGGGGACGCCAAGGGCTGTTTCTGAAAACAGATTTTCCCATTTAAAAGATCAACTGTTTAATTATTGGCTTCCTCCTGCGATGATTATGTTAATTACTATGGTTGGCAGTTTGGTGATAACAAACCAGTAGCCTGAGTCAGACAGCATTACAAGTGACAGTGACAGTGACAGTACTCGATAGTGTTGAGATATTTTAGATGCCCAGTGAAAAAGAAAGACCTTCCATCGCTAGGCCCACGTTTTTAGTTGAGGACTCTTATACATTCAAAGTGCTGAGAGATTTTGTGCGATGCAGGGTGTGGTGCGGGATCAATTATTCACCCATTATGATGACCAGATCAGTTGTAAAACAGATTATGAGTCGTTGTTATTACAGTAACTAAAACCGAACAATACGGTGTGTTGTTACATTGGCCTTACATCCTCAATTGTAAGAGGAAACTATTTCTAGTACAATTGTTCAATTGTACTAGAAATAGGCAAGGAATAAGAACACAGCACACTCACGACAAATAGCCTCCAACGTAGTATAAGCGAGGTCGTGCATCACGTCAAAAGGCTCCCTCCCAACATAACCCTTTAACTTCTCCACCAACTTGTGCGCCTGCGCATTGAACACGCTCTGATAACCGTTGACTATCGTGGCTGAGAATGTACCCGCTACTTTCTTTACGTTTTGCTTCCATATGTGACCTAGAAAGAGGAAGAAGATATGTATAAGTAGACAAATTATACTCCCCCATTCGAGCTGCTCTTTGAGCGAAATAGTATGCTCTACCTCTTTTAAAATGCATGTTAATAATCCCGCTAGGTGCGTAAGAATAGCAGGATTTTCATCTCATCTCACGGTGATGGACTTGGTATGACTTTCTTACAAGTCAATTATTAATTAAATGGTTAGGTTACTGCCACTTTGTTCCTACAGTGGAGACGTATAATGAGTTGAAAATGACTACACTACAATCTAAAAATCTTAAAACTTACCAGGAGCCAAGACCAGACCGTCACCCAACCAGATGCGTCCAAAATTATAATAGTATGGCTTCTCGATGAAAGTGTTGGTGATCGTCTTTATATCATCGGGGTCGCTTATCACTATAAAGAATTTGTTAAAAAAACATATGAAAACCTATCATTAATGTATGATGTCAGAAACTTAAATATTTTTTAATGTTTTTTTTTTTTTTATACAACTTAGTCGGTAAACAAGCATACGGCCCACCTGATGGTAAGTGGTTACCGTAGCCATATGGACGTTTGCAACACACGAAGCATCGCTCACGCGTTACCGACCTTTCCCCCCTCCCCTATGAGCTCTGGCCTTACTCACGCGCAGGAACACAACTTTACACAACATAAAGTTATTTGGCTGCGGTATTCTGTAAGGTGAAGGTACTTCCCCAGTCGAGCTGCTCTTTGAGCGAATAAACGCTATGCTCTACCTCTCTTATTAGCTTGTGTTTCTTTTTTAATACTACTAAGGTAGCAAACAAGCATACGGCCCACCTGATGGCAAGCGGTCACCGTAGCCTGATGACACTCTTGAAAAACCAGAGAAATAAAGTAAAGATATTATAGCGATATAGGTGTATATCGCGCGTTGCCGTCTTCGCAAATATTTCAAAAATGGTAAAAGACAAACTCACATAAAACAGGACAAGGTCCAAGCCAGAACACAAAGGGCAGCATTTTCTCTTCAATTATTTCGGACATTTCTTTCACTCGTTGGAATATCACTGGAATTTCATAAAAAGACATGACAGGAATACAAATGGCGAACATTGTATAAAGGGGAGATAATATTGAATAACTGCGCAAAACATCGGCAACATATAAAAATACCAGTATCGAGTCCATGTTCTCTAAACAATACTTAACATTTACATCAGGTACAATATTAAAACTCCTGGTGTCACCCGAAATTCCTGAGTAAACAATAATAAATCATTTGTTCAGTTCCTGGACTAAGTTACCAATTGTCGTAAAAACTTTTCGTAAACAAGTAAAGTACCTAGTAGATCAGATCCATAGACAATTCAGGATTTTGCTATTAATCTTTATAAACCTCATTTTTTATACAAAATAGAATATAGAAAATGTATAGGTAGATATCACTTCATATGGTCTACTTACCACGGCCGCCACCGAAGCCCAAGTGCAGGCTTCCTATCAATGGTAATTGAGGATATGTTGGTAGCCCTGCGAAGAGGACGCGCGCACGACGCCAATGGTTCCAGAGCCATGCGTACGCGCATACTAGTGCTATACCCGCTAATTGTAACCATAATAACATCTGAAATAGATGGGATAATACTTTATTTATTTGTTTTTCTAAAAGGTATAAGGCAACACGTATAAAAGAAGGAACTTCGATAAAATGTTGACGATTTTATATACGTGCCAAAGACAAACACATTGACATCATAAAAATAACGGCCAAGTGCGAGTCGGACTCACACACGGAGGGTTCCATACTATATTAACTAACACAATTTTAATTTTATACGGAACCCTTATAAGAAAACTAAAAATACAACACAACAACTCAGCCTAAAATATCAAAATGAAAGAAAACTACATAATGCACTATTTTAGTTATGTCGGTATACAACAATGGGCGTCCAAAACTATTTTTATGGCACCTAGATCCAAAATCATAACTCCATTTTTTTTCACACACGGTTACCATTTCCTAAACTAAGCAGAGTAACTAGATAACTGACTAATATCTAATTTAATCGTTTATGAACCTTAAATATTGTGGTTTAAGTTTGAAATGTTAATTAACGTACTTTACGTAAATCTGAGTTCCGAGCGAACGTTCCACACTTGAGAGTGAGCTAGGATTAGAACTTGGTCGGGCGTCGTTTGTGCCTATATAACTTACAAATCTCAGATAGACCTTGCTGTGAAAAACGATGTAACTCAATAATGGTAAAAATTGAGGATGTAAGAAAATGTAAGTTAACACATTTTCTTACGAAAAAGCAAGCAGGTTAAGGCAGTCAAGTTAAGAAAGAGCAGGTTTTTTTTTATTTATTTATTTATTTTATTAGGATTTCCAACAACAAGTACACTGTGTAAATATTTATTTATTATTTATTTATTTATTTATTTTACTTTGTTAGAAACGGCCGCAGGCCACTTACAACTAATCAAAGACACAACTTTCATACATTCTTCTCACAGTACACCAAACACGCCGACAAAATCTTCTTCCATTCATCCGCAAACAAGTCACAATCTGGACTGGCATCTAAGAGAGCGTTAAGCGCGGAGAGCGTACGCGGGATAGGCGAGTTTGCCCAAGCGACTGTGCGAAAACATGGCACACTAAAAAATTTATGTTTCCTGCTACGTCTATAGTTGTCGGGTACAAAAAGTCGACATAGCTGATCATGCAGTTCCGGGGCGTCAATTCTACCGTGCCGTTATAATTTGATAATTCATCCTCCTGACTTCGAGTGAGTTGTACCCCAAGACGCCAAGAAGGAAATTGGTCGGATACATAAATGGATAACATCCGTAAAGGCGTTTATACAGATACCTAAGGAAAGCTTTTTGTACCTTCTCGAGTAGGAGTGCATACTTGCTTTCATGCGGGTTCCAAACACATGCACTCGACTCAAGTTTACTTCGGACCAGCGCACTGAAAATTATCCTAATTACGTAATCGCTACTAAAGTCATGGGTATTTCTGAGGATAAAACCCAGCCGTTTGTATGATTCCTTGGCAACGGTGGCTATGTGATCGTGGAATGTAAGTTTCCGATCAAATGTAACTCCCAGATCTTTCATGAATTGCGATCTAGCGATCGTGATGTTATTAATTTTATAATCAAAGGCAACTAGGTGCTGCATACGTCCAAAACTCAAAACGAAGCATTTTGAAGGGTTAAACTCCATTTTGTTTACCACACTCCAGTTAAACACCGCATCAATATCCTGCTGCAGAGCTCGGCAATCAGCTTCAGAGTTGATATCAAAGTACAGCTTTAGGTCATCCGCGTACAAGAGACATTTAGCATGACTCAGAACTTCAGGCAAATCATTTACCATAATTAGGAACAGCAAGGGTCCAAGAACTGAGCCCTGACTTACTCCGGAACGCGTATGATAAGGCTTGGACTCATAAAAACCAAGTCTAACAAACTGCTGGCGGTCGCGGAGGTAATCAGCGAAAAGTCTTAGAAGACCCGATGGAAACCCGATGGCGTTAAGTTTCGCCAGAAGTATGTCATTATTCACCCTATCAAATGCCTTCCGAAAATCAAAATAGAGCACATCAACCTGACATCCACGGTCAAGGCGTGCGGAGACATAATCCACGAGTGTCAGAAGGTATATATAAAATAAGGAATATATAAAAAGATCAAGTACAGAAATAAGTGCTGAGTGTCCCATCAATTACAGGAAATCACATCTTGCAAAAATAATAGGTTGAAAAATAATACCTAAGGCTAAAAATATGTCTATACATATTATAACAGTAATACAAATGAACACAAATAAGACGAGCAAAGCGAAAACAAGTGACCAAAAGGCATATCATAAATAAATAAGACTAAATTAAACGTTCAACATAACCTTTCGTTTTGCACCTCCTTATACGACATGACTGACATAACATGTTTGCTCTCACTTGGTCTATATAACTTATTCTTGATCTTCCCCTTCCTCGCTTTCCCTCTATCTTAGCATATCTAATTGAAATATATTGTTGTGTTGTAGCATATTTTTAACATTGAAATTTGAATTTTAGTCTTCAAACTTATTTTAAACAAAAATCAAAATCTAGATTTATTCAGTTACCACGCTCTACGTATCGGGTGCCAACGACTTTCAATCATATTTAATTACTACTCCTCTCTGACTTATAGGTACTCCTAAGTCCTAACTAGCCTCCCGCCCACGGAAAAGCGAATACACGCCTTATGGTTTCATCCGCCAACCCATATTGGACTCCTTTTTTGAATTATTTACTTACTAAAAAAAAAAACCCATCCTTGGTCGGAGGAAATATGTTCCTCTTTCAGACGGTTACATAATTCTTCCTTTAAGGGTCGAAGTTAAGCAGCTGTCCTGACATCTAATTGATACAATGGGTGACCAAAGAGCTGGCGCTCTTCGCGGACAAAGTTAAGGGCTTGCATCTTTAAGATCTTGTCTCAGTAATACAAGCTCTGGAAAGACTAGACTGGCACCAATAATGACTACCAAATTTTGTCGAAATAAATTTCACAATTGTCTTCTTCATATTCCAGGACAACTGACAAACTGCTACAAAGGTATTATATACTGTGTGCCTGTGTTTGACCACAAGCTCACCATGGTAAGTGATGATGTGGCCTAAGGTGGTGCACACACAAAGCCTAGAAGGCTGTTTGAGACGGATTTTCAACTTGAGGGTAATACAAAGTACCCTACCACCATGCTATGGTTTCCTCAAGATGTTTTCCTTCACCGAAAACCCAAGCTCATTGTAGGATTCGAACCCAGGACCTTCGTCTCGGCATCCAATGTCACTACCACATAATACCGCTATCATAATACGGCTCCCAGAAGTAATTTAACTTAATATGAGTCATTAAAGTAAAATGATATCGTTTATAAACTATAATCACCGCCATAATGCCAGTCATTTATATAATATGATAAGCAGTATATAAAACGACAAGGAGGCTGGCTGTGATTCTATTAATAAGGTATTCATAGACGTCATGAGAAAAACCGCAAAGTTACATTCAGTATCGATGTAAGAGGTTCAAATCAATAACTTAATTAACTTAAGAGTGCGTACAAAGCAAAATAACATATCTTAGAATTGAAATCTACCCAAGTACCTAAATAATATTTAGAAAGAAAGAAAGAAGGGAAGAAAAAAGATTTATTCTGGACAACACACAACATTACATTAAAGACTGTAGAAATTACAAAAAAACAAGAATTAAAAAAACAAACTGAACCAATTTAAAAACTACACAAAAATGCAATGTTGCGTGATGCCAGGAATAGAAATGATTTTTTTCAATGAAAAAGTATTCTTATATGTGTATTTTCATTATATACGAGAGGATTCTATCAGAGCAAAAACATAATGGAATGAAAATTCCTCGATACAAAAAAATCACAAAGCTACCTCTAATAATAATTTATTTTCCGTTTTCATTCGTTCATGGTGTATCTAATTAAGACAAAAATTCGATAAATAATATCACTACTGGGCCAGTAGACAAGATGGTTATCGACAATCATCATCGACAGTAAACGATCAACCTTTGTATGAGATTGACCTTAGATTGAAATTTCAAATCGAAATATCACGTGATTTTTGAACATACTCAAGGGTTTTCACGACAACAAACTGTATCGCTCCGCTTGCTCAGTGGCTCCCAGCTCTCTAACTGGTTTCCAAAACCTAATCGTCCCAATCCCTTTTGAGTACCCTTCCCGATCCGTTTTGGTCTTCGATATGGCCTGCCCATTATCACTTCAGCTTACAAAATCTGCGAGCTGTCACGAATTTTGTCATAGTGTCCTCATCTACCAAACCTATGGACATTCTACATACATATACATTCTACTACAGTCATCAAATCTAAGAAATATATTCTGACGTTTCTAAATACAAAGAAAAGTAGTCGTTTTCTTCTTTAAAATAAGGACTTCATCTATATTATTACATAAATAACCATAGATTTAAGAGATAAACCCACAGGATAAACCTTATTTTAACCTTATAAGTTTATATTTGCTTTAATAATGTACCATCAAGTGGATCGCCTGCTCGCACGACATTTAAAAAACCCGGAATATAGGCTCTTTAGTAAATCAGCAACTGCACTCGGTTAGTGCAGCGACCGTAAAATTAAATACCTCTGAAACACATGTCAATAACGACATAAATTAAAGTTAATACGTGAGTTAAGGTTAGTGAAAATTGTTAGTTATTGTGGCAATCACGGTTCGGTGTTTACACTCAAGCTGGTCGTAATCAGGGTTGCAGTAAACCCAGGAAGGCCTGAGACAAGGCAATTTTTTTGTGTGCTATTATTTACCAGACTACTTTATGAGGTTTACAGGTTTTCACAGGTTTTTTTTCATCAAACCCATAAGTGTGTGGTGTCTATGGATAGGTCTTCAAAAATGATATTGAGGTTTCTAATATCATTTTTTTCTAAACTGAATAGTTTGCGCGAGAGACACTTCCAAAGTGGTAAAATGTGTGTCCCCCCCCCCTGTAACTTCTAAAATAAGAGAATGATAAATCTATAAAAAATATATGATGTACATTACGGTGCAAACTTCCACTGAAAATTGGTTTGAACGAGATCTAGTAAGTAGTTTTTTTTTAATAGGTCATAAATTGAAATTAATATCAAATACTCAGGTCTATGCTACCATTTACTTATATACCTACAGGTTTGTACGGAACCCTCGGTGCGCGAGTCTGACTCGCACTTGGCCGGTTTTTTATTATTATGGACGGGCCAGTTGGCACGGTTGGTTAAGACTCTGGTTAAGATTCCACCTATCGCGCCGCTGGTCGCGGGTTCGATTCCCACACACATGCATTTGTGTGCATGAATAAGTCTGTATGTCCTGAGTCCGTGTGTAATTATGTAGGTATGTTAAGTATGTATTTACAAACAAAAAGTAGTATATGTATTATATCAGTTATCTGGTTTCCACAGTGCAATAGCTCTGCTTAGTTTTGGACCAGTTAGCCGTTTGTGAGGAATGTCCCGGGATATTTTTTTTTTAATTTTGTTTATTATAACACTTCACATGATGACGCGTATTTACTGACGCGAGGTTTAAACGATCTGAAGTGATCATTACCCAGATTTACCAAATCATTAAGCGTAATAATTACTAACAATATAGTATGTTTGATGACGTGGGTGGAAGTGTACAGCCCTGGTGTTGAAAGGTCTGCGCGTGCAGTAGCTGAGTAGCTGTATGCAACTTTATTTGATCACTACACTCTCATCAAGTTAATGACATATAATAAGCACTACGTACGTACCTACCTACAGTCAAGTGTATTTTCCGTTGTTGTTTTTCTCTCTTATATGTATGAACTATCTAGTTTACATGTAGGCCACAATCACAAGAGCCTACCCTACCTAACGAGACGTTGCCCCGGGGCATCGTCTCGGAGGGGCCGCGCTGGTTAGGGCCCAGCTGGCAAACGCCACCTCGACTATAAGGCCAGGCCAAGGCCTGTTATTTTAGAAATTCGAAACACCGATTGACTGTAGTGCGTTCATGAGTTCGAAATACGCTTATTCGAATGTATTATATTACGAAAAACTCGCGGAAGTTCGAATGTTCATCAGGTCGAAATACGTTAGTGCGTGCGTGAGTATGCTATTGCGAAAAACACACAAAAACACCGTAATGTAACGCCATTGCGAAAAACTTTTGTTTGAATGATTGCGACGAACCTTAAAAAGAAAGAAATAAGCGAAGGCCGATACACAAATATTATCAACAATTATACAAATATTCAAGTCCCGGTCGACGCATATTTTTTTTTCTCTTTATTTGTTCAATAAAAATATACAGATTGTTGACTGGTTTGTTAAAAATATGTAAGTATGTAATTCAAGCTGAAGCCATGTATTCACTGAGAAACAAACTGTTTATTAACACTGTTTCATAAACAAAATTTACTTGTTTCCGAAGCAAATCAATATGTTTCTGAAACATCTGAAACTGTTACGGTAACGGTAAACATACGTGTTTCTAGAATGTTTCTGTGCTCCCCGATGGAGTTGGAGAGCATCGAAACATATCAGTTTCGCAACAGCTGTATACAAGTGTGGACTTGTGTTTCAGTTGTTTATAAACATAGCGTTAGTGTGGTTCGCGGCACCCAGCAACACTAACTCCTCAGGCGACATATTTGAAACAACTGAGATGTGGACGGCCATGACCATGCCATGAACCGATTGGTAGCAGCGGGAGATTCGAGGAAATGTTCGATGTATAGATTGTATTTTGTACATATTTTGTGGATATGTAACTAATGAAAATATCTAATTCACCATTTTGCAATATCGGAACGTATACGTCAGATGTCAACGTCAGGTGTCAGTTCTGTCCATGGTTCTGTCAACTTCTGTCTGACATGTTTTAGAAAAGTAATTTTCAGGGAGTTTTCCGTGCTAAGCAATGGTGCGAAGGTTCTATGCTGTGGTTCTATGTTTATTTTGATTTCTACGTAATTTTTATATCAACATCTTCAATTATCATAGGTGATTTTTTTGTAAATTATTGAGTTACGTTGTAAAATGTAAAAAGAAAAACGTTGAACATTGAATGTCAAAACGGAAAGTAGACGGCCGAGAGATTTATAATGAGAAAAATATTACAGTGAAAATGAAGAGAAAGACACAACTATTCGATTTATATTGGGAAGATATTTTAGTAGCTAAAGTGTTACCGCATTTATCCATACGAGAATGTTATAATTTTCGATGTGTATCGAAAACTTGCTTGCAAATCATAAACATGTATTTTTCTAAGCTGAAATCGCTGAAATTGATGAATAAGGGATTCTCGCCGCACACATTTAGCGTGAGTTACTTACATTAATAATGTGTTTTATTTATAATTCAATCATATTATGATTTAAAAAAGTTTTTAACATTTCAGGTGCTTGTAGCAACATGTACCAGACTAACTATGGTTAATTTAAGTAAATGTGTCACCGTTACGGACGCCGATCTCATTCCGATGTTGTTGAAAAACCAAAACATAACAAATCTGAACCTGAGTCAGTGTAAAAATTTATCAGCAAAGTGTTTACAGCCAATTATTTTATATTGTAACAATTTACAAACTCTAAAACTAGCTAAATGTTCATGGCTCACTACTGGGGCCATGGAAGCTCTGGCACTGCACCAGTGTCAGCTGGAGTATGTAGATTTGTCATATTGTGTGTCTATATCTGAGAGTTGTATATTAATATTTATAAAAAAGTTCCGGTATTTACGAACTCTTAACCTGGAAGGCAATAAGCAGGTTACAGACAAGAGTCTGTACGCTCTATCTAAATACAGCAGTCTGCTGAAGTTCCTCAATTTGTGTGGATGCTCTGAAATAACCGATAAAGGTGTTAGGTAAGGATTTATTTATTGATATACATTTAAAGTTAAACTACCTAACTATATACTTGAAAATTGAACTGTAATTTTATTTTTCTAGGGCATTAGCACTTCACAGTAAGAATTTAGAAGGCCTGCTTATTCGAGGGTGCAATAAAGTGACAGAGAGCAGTTTAAAACATATGAGGAACAGGGTCCACCTAGACAGGAGACTGGCAGAACCTGTGCCTCAACCAAATTATATACAGATTTAGGGAATCAATAAAAGGTTGTTGAAAGTTTATTAAAGTAATCAATCACATTACAATAGTGTATTTAAAGAGACTTGAACTTTTAAGTAATTTTACTATAACCATAACTAAGCCCAAAGAATTGCTACAGTGGGCATACCTTTGCCATACTGTGCCATATTTAAACTCCTCCAAAAGAAACCATTTTAACCCGTTGGTTCTCGCAAGGGATGCGCATCTTATAATAACAATTGATGTCATAGTTATATTTTTAACTGTGAGAAAATATAAGATACAAAACCTCGTCCCCAAATATCAACCCCACTAATTGATTGATATTAATAGTAAATCATTTACAACACAAGGTATTTTTACTTACTTACTTACATACTAGGCTAGTTCATACAGAGATGCAATACGAAGAAAAGATGCCTGAAGAGGCCAATTATTTCATGCTGTGCAGTTTGCCACGGGCGGTGCAAGGCGTATCGTGAAAATTGCTCGCAGCACGGTCTAGCCCGCTCTCGAATGCCGGATCTACCGGCGCGGAGGTGAAGCGAAGCGTGCGCTTTTCAATGAAAGAATGCATTGAAATGTGTACTTGTTTGTAGCTAACTTAAAAAGTGCGCGCCTTGTCGCGTCGCATCTCAGTGTGAGCTGCCCCTTAATGTAAAATAATTACAAACCATGACTTTCTTATCTTGACAATGTAATGTGGTTGTTACCAAAATTTGCTTAGTATTATAATATTCATAGAATATATTATATTTTTAATATTTTGGTTTATTATAATTAATTTTGCTAAGCAAAAATATTTAATATTGTAGACCGCCTGTAAATTTTATTTGTTGTTTTTATAATATTGAATTCTGATTTATTTATAAATGTACCTGTAATTTTATTGTATAATAAGTTAGTTTAAATTGTTTAGATTAAGTAAAGTCATTTGTTATTGTGATATACCTATTTGAAAAATTTAAGACTTTCCATATTTTTATTGTTAAATTAAATAAATGTGCATATATGTTGTATAATAAATGTAGGTATATAAATTGCTTTAGCCTCTGCGTGCCAATTGTCGTTTTTATTTCGGCTTGACGAGGTTGACGTACAAAAATGTTGTGATCTCAAAATATGAATAACCCACAGCCATATATCTGTATAACGGTGGTAAAATATCCTAAGTCCATTTTATGATTTACTTTGTCATGTCATTGAAATACCCTTTTAACGATATACTTAATGGTATACCCTATGGGTATACCATTTCATACCCCAAAAAATACCTTTGAATTTCACATAATGGGGGGGCTAACGCGCTTTAATCCGCGCTTGGACCTAGTGTAGAGTGAGGTCTTTAGAAACGTAAAATGCACTTAATTTTTGCCTAGGGGACATGTACGTTTTGTATGAAATGCAGTATTTTTTTTTGCTATTTCGAAGTTGGTCCCATAGTAAAAGTTGATCGTATATATATATGAGTAAGTACTTTACGTGGTTTCATTTAATGTCGTATCCACCCGTATAAGAAATATTTACAAATTAGTTCCAGTACCTTAAATATTTTTGTGTATTAACAGTTAATTACATAAATTGTTGGAAAACTCTAATTTTGTTTTATTCCATTTAAAACTGAGAAACATTATAGGAAGGTATCATCAAGTAACCAGAGTGGCACAATGAAATACTATTCTGTGAAAATAAAATCCTTGAAAATAAGGGTCAGCTCAAACAGAGACCACGCGCGCTCTTTTTTTTGCGACGTAGTGTAGTGGAGGAAAGTTAACACACGAAGTGGAGTGAGAGAAGCGTTGCGCGCACCACTCCATGCGACAGACAGGGATGCAGAGTACCTACCTACACTTCTCCTTTCCCGCATCCCCGCCTGCCAAAGCTCTAAAAATCTACGTATGCGCATTTCTCAAGTTGTTTGCAGGCCACTACAGACGCGACATGCAAAAGCATATGCTTCTAGGCTTCTAGCAACGCTTCACTCACGATGCGTTTCGCAGCGCCAAACGATTGGCCTATTCAAGCATCGTCGCCTCGGTGTGATCTCTAGTATAGTATAATCTATGGTGTGAACTGACCCTAAGTACTACCTACTATTGAATATTCTGTGCCCTAAGTGATAAATGTTTCGAGACAATTATCTGTATTCTAGAAGACTGAAAATACAAAGTTTTTGTGCAGGAAAAATAAAACACATTAGCTTTTTCACAAAATTATATTTTGTGTGATAACACCTGCTACATGTTTCTTACTGTTATTGTATTTACAATATTTTATATACTACACATTAGTAACAAATAACATTCATAACCTTAGAGGAGCAGATCTTACAAAATAATTTACTGTCGCCGGCGTGATGCGCGCGCGCCGTTCCGCAGCGGAGCTACTAACGTAAACA
This sequence comes from Achlya flavicornis, assembly GCA_947623365.1. Lineage (NCBI taxonomy): Eukaryota > Metazoa > Arthropoda > Insecta > Lepidoptera > Drepanidae > Achlya > Achlya flavicornis. Next base: position 1,392,513 of record OX392483.1, on the reverse strand, counting down.
TACAACTATACGTGCGAGAGGCCGAAACTAAACGCGTTAACCTATACAAAAAAATACTTAAATCGTAATTTATCGTAAATATAGTGTTAATAACATTTGGCAATAAATTACTGGGATAACACGAAAATAATCCTTAAGCGAAGCGTAAAAACGAGAAATTATCCGATTACAAAACTTTTAAAAACCTACCAATGTAAAAAGAATACAAAATGTAAAAAAAAATAACCATCCTTTAGGCCTGTCGACGCGGTCCGACACCGAACGCGCCGGTGCCGCCGCGATTATCGTCTCGTTACTAACGCACTATCACAATGATCCAAATTAAAATTCATATCGTACAAATATACTAAAATTACTTTACAGCTCTATATGTATACAGCCCTGTGTTAGTTCAAAGCGTTACATTTACAATATCTTACACGGAAATTAAGCAGATGGGACGAGAAAGAGGCACTTCAGAACAGATACAAGACACAAACCAGGATCTTATCATAAAATTAAATTATATTTAGATATGCCGACTGTACAAGCTCAAAATGTACACGCGTGAATACGAAATTTAAAACATAAACAGGATATACATATAAAATACGAGAGGTACCGAAAAAATCTTTACATCACAAGTACAATTCACGATTCAATAAAACATTGCACTATTTTCAACATAACCAAAGACTTAATATTATATTCATCTCTTTGGGAATTAAGAATATATTAACTTTCATCATGATTTTAGCATACACTAGTAGTACGGATGACTCGAACCGTTGACCATCACAGTACTTCAGAGTGTGCCTCGAATATGTTAGCTCCCACTAATCTGAAACCATGCAGTTCTAAGTGTTTAAATACATTTATTGCACTATATAATTATGCTACCTTTCACTGACGTTCACGCCATTATTATAAACAGATTTAAATACATTTTTTATCTGCAATTTTGTACTTTAATTCAGCTTACTGGGTACTGCACTTCTCAAATAGAAAAGAATAATTACATACATATACAAAAACAATAACAAAGCTGCCATATATAACTGTATAACAGAAGAGAGTACGATTAGGTTCCCCACTGGTGCGGCGGGGGTAAGGCAACTGAAGTGGTATTAATTATTAATTAATTCAGTTAACTTTATATACAAACTATTTAACTTATACATCTCAAGCATTTATTTGTACTATGCCTTAATTACTTATATTACACTCCATCATCGTTTTTGGTCAATGTTACATTAAATCCGAGCATCTAAATGGACAGATCGCAGATTAAACAAGGAAAATATAAATACACAAACCAAAAACCTAGAACTTCGATTGGAATGCCATGTGAGTATTGGTGTAATACTTAACGGAACACAATCACTTCACTATCACATCACTATCAGCGTTTGCGACAGGACGGTTTGTCCGTGGGTGCGGGCTACCGGCGCATGGTGGAGTTGAGGGATTGCATCGTGAGGGGGGGAGGAGGGTTGATGTACCCGTACGCGTACACGTTGGACTGCTGGGCGCGGGGGTCCGCGCTGGGGTACTGCACCCCGGGCTGCACGTTCATCATCTGCAGGTTGTTGAACTGCTGCTGTGGAGGCACCCGGTACCCGTTGAGCCCGTACTGGCTGATGATGTGCGTCGTGTTCAGGTTCGGGGACATGCGCGACCCGGGGCCCATTTGCATGTGCTGCATTGGACTTAGGTTGCCTGGAATAAGTGCAATGTCTTGTTATTATTTATGATACCTACACATTTTGTCGAGAGAATTGTGTACTTTTTGCCATTAAATTTAAAACAGGATAATGTGTGTTTGTGTAAATATTAAGAAAAATCTGAGATTGTGCACTATCAGAAAAAGTAAAATAATGCTAGTAAGTCATGATTATAATATTTGTAATTTAGAGTTTTATGAAGGTAATTTTTTATGCTATATCCAAAAATTAATATACATAATTTTACGCATTTTTACTAATTTTTATATTTTTCTCATAGGGTATAATCTCGGCTTTCATGGGTTATTATTTAGATAATTAATTACAGGCGACAGGTATATCTAATAACTATTTATTATGAGGGTAATTAAAAATATTCTGGAGACATTCCTCACACTCGGTCATGCCAAACTAAGCAGAGCTTGTACTATGGAAACCAGACAACATATATAATACATAAAATATACTACTTTTTGTAACTCCTACTTAATATACATAAATACACCCAGACTCAAGACATACAGACATGATCACACAAATTCATGTCCAGTGTGGGAATCGAACCCACGACCTGCGGCACTATAGGTGGAATCTTAACCAACTGCGGCAACCGGCCCGTTTGACCTAGAAAGTGTAAAATAAAAGTAGGTATACATACTGGTGGCATTCCTGGTATTCCTGGGCGAGTCGAGTTGGTTGTGCGGCGCGGGCGCAGGTGCGGGCGCGTAGTACTTGGCGGCGGCGGCGTGGTAGTGGCCCGCGCCCGCGCCCGCGCCGCCGCCGCCCGCGCCCACCCCGCCCACCCCGCCCACCCCGCCCGGCGGCGTGCTCGCTTGCTGACCGTACTGACCACATTCAACAACACATTATAGTATAGTCAAAGAATTTAAAACGTCCAGAAGGATAGTCGCCTCTATGGGAACATGAAATAAACAAGCCAGAATTGACAGTATTTGACAGCCGTGCGCAGTACGAACTGAGAGCGATTTGCTCAGGGAGCCCCTCAAGCGGAGTGAAATTAAATGTCATGCTTTTGTAAGGCGGATTATCCATCTGGGTAGAGGCACGATGCCCTATGAAAATCTTTGAGTATAGTATACGCTACCCACGTCGGTACGTCCCATATGTTCGATGGAACATGACGTAATATAACAATTTGAGAAAATATTGTCCCGATTTGTACTATAGAACAGTTTGTACTTTTTCGTCTCAAATTGTTCCATACAACTATAAGTATATGGGGAATAGTTCTCCATTCAATATTTGTTCCTGAAAATGAAACTGCGTGGATTCGATCTCATGAAACTGTATTTCCCGACTTGTTAGTTACTTAGTTGATTTAGCCATTCTTATAAAGAAATACAAAACTAAAGAATTATCTTCTTTTACAGACAAAATCTCTTATAAAACTGAAGAGCTAGGCGTCTAGACAATGAATGAATTAATGTCATATTTTCAAACAAACAATTAATCATATTATTCTTAATTTTACAAATCAGCCAGTACTAAAAAACTGTGGCCAGTATGTACCTACACACGGCTACAGATCAAGCTATACTTTCCAGTATAAGCTGATCTCCGCATTGTATAGGATTTCCGTACTATGGGAGGTCAGCTTATACTAGAAATGTATAGCTTGATCGGTAGCCGTGTGTACATGAAATAGACAATAAATAGGAGGCGCGCAAATCGCCACAAGTACATAAAAACTTCTAGAAGTTAAAGTATGTAAACTGGCCACTCGAGAATGATTTGTCGTATATATCTCATCGTGGAAGAATTTGGGAAAAGCGATTCCCATTTAGTTCTGTGCATTCACAGACAAATAAAAACAGGAGCATAAGCTAGTATGTAGTTCTATAGTACAAATAGGGACAATATTTTCTCAAATTGTTATATTACGTCAGTTCCATGGAACAAATGGGACCTACCCACCCACGTCATTGACAAAAATAGTTGCAAAGTTCTATTTCACATAGGGTGAGTTTTGATGCTGTGAGGTTTTTTTATTGTGGTGGGCTGAGCCTAAGATACCACACAAAATATTTCATGAAACCTTGCTTTACTATAATATTCCAAACACTGAAACCACCGAAAAATCGGTACTATTAAAACAACAAGCAGTATTCAGTCTACTTCAAATCTGAGGTTCTAATGTTTGAAATCCATACACAAACTGGGATAAGTCAACTATTCTGAAATCGAACAATAGTTTCCTTAACCACCTTTTTTTTTTTTAATTTTCTAATTCATCTAGTTTCCTAGCTAGTAATTTGTGCACGAAATCGAACAATTAGCCCAAAGAAGCGCAATGGCGTTGATTTTTCCTTGCAATCTATTCCGCCAATTTCCAACCATCGACAGTGCGTTCTGATTGGCTAAGTCAAGGATACATACGCTCTGATTGGCCATGTCAAAATCACACGATGCACTGATTGGTCCTTACTGTTCAAAATCAGTGACAAATCACTGACTATTTTCGGAATCTGATTGCTCGGTATTACTACTCTAAAGGGATTGTTCCTCGATGGTGCACGATAACCACCTTAGTTTAAAATAATAGTAAAATGATATGTGACATACAAAATGTACCTGATGCGGCGGGTGGTGCTGTGGGGCTTCCGCCATCTGCTGCAGCTTGGCGAGCGAGCACGAGGGCGCCCAGCCCACGCCCACGCCCACTCCCGCGCCCACGCCGGCGTGGTACTGCTGCTGCTGCTGGAACGACAGGTACCCGCCCTGGTACCCGCTGCCGTTGCCCCCCACGCCTCCGCCTCCACCCCCGCCACCACCCGACGCTTGCATCACTCCACCGCCTGGGGGACAAGGTTCTTGTTCAAATAACCGTACCAAGTGTTTCGATTCCTCTTTCCTTCGTCAAGTTGTCTGGACAATGTGTTTCCAGACACTTACAACATATGGGTTTATTCAAGGCCAGAGTGTACAGGCATCTTATGGGTATTAGCTTTTTGGATGCCGGCTTAACCTTGTCTTTCAAGTGACTACGTAACAGAACGTGTCGAGGCCAAGAAACCCGATACTCTTACTCATGTTTAGGGACGTGATTAACGTGCAGTAGTGTCTTATAGTGGGGTTCAATCGGAGACACTAGTTAGTGTACTCTTCATTTCAGGCATAAGTCGTTCTGTTCGACTATATCCTCCACCAATCATGTTAGTTGCTGAAATACTCCTTGAAATTTTTTGTATGGTGTTTAATGAGTGTAACGAAAATGGGACTACATCAGGTACAGACTCTATAAAAAGTTTCAGCTCAAAATATATTACTAAAAAAGACATACAAAATTGTATAAGTTTATTGAATTAAAATCATAACCAACACGTCACCGCTCAATGAGGGTCATGTTGCGTCACTTGCTAATAAAAATATAAAATTTTCTCTTCCGCGATCATTGAGCCTTGTACCAAAAAAGTGGATTACTGTATGGTTTATATACCCCCATCCGTTACACGTTGTATATGCATGTGTATGTGTATGTGTATGTGTATGTGTATGTCTCACCGTGTGGCTGGTGTGCGGGCGGCGTGGCGCGGTGGCGCGCGGGCGGCGTGGCGGCCCCGCGCATGCCCGCTTTACTGTCGCCGCCGCCGCCGCCGCTGTTGTTGCTGTTGTTACTGCTCCTACATTACACAATACAACAACATTATACATCATCATCAGCCTATAATGGTCTCTCAGATATAGTCTTGTTTGCTGACGATACTTCGTTCATTTTCAAAGTAGATAGAAAAGACAAAGAACTCAATAAAGTAAATGACACCATGTCAATAGTTTCCAAATGGTTCACTGTTAACAATCTTTTACTAAACTCGAAGAAAACTAAATGTTTAAGATTCTCTCTCCCAAATGTAGCGCATGTAGACAGTCAGATATTAATAGATGGTAGCAGTTTGGAACTAGTGAACAAAACTGTATTCTTAGGTATAACATTAGATAATAAATTACAATGGGGTCCTCAGGTTGAATCTTTATCTGGTAAATTAAGTTCTGCTGCATTTGCTGTTAGAAAAATCAAACAATTGACGAATGTCGAGACGGCCAAATTAGTTTATTTTGCATACTTTCATAGCCTTTTATCGTATGGCATATTATTATGGGGAGCTGCAGCAGATATTGAGACTATTTTTATATTACAAAAAAGGGCCATTCGTGCAATTTATAGTATGGGACCTCGTGAATCATTGAAGGAATTGTTTAAGGAAATAAATGTCATGACTTTACCTTCACTTTACATTTATGAAAATATAATGTTGGTACGTAAAAGCTTAGACACGTTTAAAACAAACAGTGAAGTTCACAATATCAATACTAGACAAAAAGACAAATTAGTTGTTCCGTATTTTAGATTAGCGAAAGTTCAAAAGTCATTTCTTGGAAATAGTGTACGTTTTTATAACAAAATCCCACCTTCGGTAACCAAAATGACTGATTTTAAGTTCAAATCTCACGTAAAAAAAGTCTTGAAAGCACGAGCTTATTACAAGGTAGCCCATTATATAGAAGATAAAGATGTCTGGAAATAGCTTCACTCTGCACAAGTGCACATTGTACAAAATCCAGTAGATTACCTACATGATTTTATTATGAACCAGTGCAGGTTATTATTTTTTATTTATTTTGTATGTTGGTTTATTTTTGTTTTTTTTTTTTTATGTTTATTCGTTTTTATGATTGTGTATTTTATTTTGTAAAATAAAAAGTATGTACCTATGTATACCTACAAAACCAAAATGTTTTGGAAAAAATAGCCAATATATAGTCAGATTGTAAAAAAAAAAAAAAAAAAAAATATTTTAAAAATGTAACCTTGCTGAGTTTCTTGCCTGTTCTTCTCAGTTGAAGGCCGACTTACGAACTGGCGGTAACTTCAGTAGCTTTGACCTTCATAGGTGCCCTTCTAGGGCCTAAATTGAATAAATGGCTTTGACTTTGACTAATGTCCCACTGCTGAGCACAGGCCTCCTACACACAAATCAGGGTGAAAGGGAATGGGCAGATACTCCACCACGCGTGCCCACCGCGGCGAGGTGGAGGTAGCCTAGTGGTCAACCTACTGTTGGAGTTTTCAAGCCGCCTAGAAGGCCTCCAACTAGGTTAACGATTATCACAATTGAGTGACAACCGGGACCAACGGCTTTACGAGCCCTCCGAAGCACGGAAACGCTCGATTTGAAATACCACTTTTTTTTACTTTTACCGATTTTGTTGTAAATCTCTTTCTTACAAACATTATTGAAAGAGGATAGAACATATTTAAGACTCAAGTGTATTTGCCGTGTTTCACGAAATTTTAAAGCCAGATGCCCATGACATTTTTGCATATAGCAAACTAGTCATTATAAATGTCAGAAGTGATTGAATAAATTAACTAGCTGGTTGAAAAAAATATTGCGGCTGTAAAGAAAAACGTGTTGAAAAGAGCCTAATTGAACCTGCATATTGAACTAACAAATTTATTGTTAGATAAATATTCATATTCCACTGAACTGCAAAATTGATTACTACATATTACAGTATGAGGCACGAATGGTGAGCACAGATAGGCAGTAATGGAGACAAGCGCATGTACACTTTTGGCCAAATCACAGTAACCAAATGACACGCAAGAATCCAATAGACGACGAGCATCGACTGACGAACCAATCGTGTGCAGCTCGGCGCTCCCCCCGCCTTCATTCCGCCAAACAGACCGAAAATTAACTACAGGTGTCAATCTGTGCTCACCACTCGTGCCCGTTACTATACTAAGTATAACTCACCTATTTCTATTATTAATCTTCTGTTGCTTCTGCGGTTGATTCGGTTGAGTCATGATGGGCGGTATGTGCATCGACGTGTGAGGGTACTGGGGGCTGGGCGCTGGGTGCATATGCATCATGGAGCACGGCGACGCCAAGTCTGATCCGATGCTCGTCGGGGACTCCAGGCCCAACTGGCTCACATCCAGCTCGCACGCCGGATATTGCACCGAGTGGACAGAGTTGCTCGTAGAGTCAGGAGTATACACTCCCATAGATTGTAAAGCCGGGCTAACCGCCTCACACATCTCCTCTTTGCTAGTGTCTTTGGGTGATTCCTCCTTCTTATGCTGTCGCGATTTCTTCTCAATCTCAGATTTCTCCTGCCCGCACGGTCCGTTCTGGTTGAACGGAGTCTTACAACCCGGCGATGTTAACACTTGCGGACTCTGTTGTCGGTACTCTGCGCAACTCGTTACCACCTCCTGCTGTTTATTGACTTGCCGCTGCATCATTTGCTTCATCTGCGCTTCTGTAGCATTATGAGACTGTGATTTCTTCGACTCGCACTGGGTCTGACACGCAGTTGTCGTTTTCGATTGCTTGGAAGGTTTGCAATCGCTTTTCTGGGAACATTCCGATGCTTTCGACGTCGGTGCCTTGGTCTCTTTAAAATGTGGCAGGCCTGTCGTAGCGTATAAACTGCTGCTAAGGGCCCCGTACGCGATGTTATGGAAATCTTTCTGATACAGTTTCTGAGGGGATTTCTGCATCTGATCCAAATGCGACATGTTCAGTCCAGGCAGTTTATCTAAGTAATTCTTATCGCTACTCTTCATTTCCATAAATCTGTTATGCTCCCACGTGCCTTGCAGTCTCGTCGGGTCCCACGGCGGCCACTGATACTGGCCGTGAGTCGTGTGATAGTTCGGAATTTGGTTCATTGTATAGTCAGCTTTAGGCACTAGCTCATTGTCATACTTAAACTTAGGCAGCATTTTATTCAAATCGTTCTGTTCTACCGCTTTTAAATTTAATTGTGCCGTACAACTTTTATCGTGTTTCACTGATGTATTCTTTGATTCGCATTTGGAGGCATTCGATTTCTCCTTCTTAAAAAAATCTTGTTTCTTGGGCGCTTCATGTATCGCCTTAGTTTCTGGTTTGCTCGTAACAGTCACAGAGTTTATCACGTTTATTGGGACCGACGTCTCGGGCTTTCTCGCATTTGTATTCTGTTCCGGAAAAAACATCTTGGGTTCAGGCGTGCTTCTTGGTGTATCATTTTTATTAGATTTCTTTTCAGTTTTCTCCATTTTACTATGTGCCGAGTTCACTCTGACATCTCTTAGCTTACTTTTCTCTCTCGGCTTATTAGGATCGTTCTTTGAATCTTGAGAGTTGCTCTGAACAATATTCATTGACCCACTTAAAGAATTCTGTATAGCATTACTATTAACGAAACTTGCATCTAAATCTGATCTATCTAAGCCTAGATTAACTGCAGCGTTAGCGCTCTGACATCTGGGTAAAAAATTGCTGTCGGAAACATTTGGTAATTTTGGTATAACTGGGTTTATTATAGGAGATGATATTGGATGCGGCACTTCTAACTTCGTGGTGCTTTTGCTTATTACCGGTGTATCGGGCATTGTGTTTATAACCCGGGATTCGCTAGTTTTTACTAGAACCTTCTCAGTCTGGACAGCTTGTGACTCTTTACTTACGCTCGCCCTATGGTTTAGAAAAGAATGCTGTGCAGAATTTATTTGCTGTATCGTCATAGAATTACTGACGGGGTTTTGCTGATAGTTTGGCATCGTCGCCTCTATGATGTTCCTCGTGATGACTATCTCATCTTTCCGCGAGCTCAACATGTCGCTACGAAATGGAACTTCACTTTCTTTGCTCGTCATCGGATTCAGAATTTTATTTCTATCCATTTCAGTGAAAGAATCTATTTTAATAGGTTCAGATCTTTTCATACTGGAAATTTCTCTCTGAGGATCCAAATTCTGTATGATCGATTCAATTTTATTCGGCGACTTTTTCTCAGCACTTTTAACTTCATCTATTGTTTGATGTTGTATCACAGTTTCCTTTCTCATTTCACACTTTTTCTGTTCACACACCATTTCATTGTATTTATCTGGTGATTTCTTTTGTTTAGGTGACTCGTTGATAACGGATTTGTCGATTTTCTTTGGTGATATTCCAGCATGCGGCGAATGTGCAGTGTCAGATTCACCCTCAACAACAATAGTTTCGATTTGATGTAGTTTAGGAACAATAAGGTCTACCACGGGACGTATAGTGTTTACTTCTTCCTGAACTTTAGGATCTAATACAATATGTGCATTCTCTGTTGAGACTACAGGTATTACTTTCGATGGACTCTCGTTTTCTTCAACCTCCTTAGGTTTGTTCTCATTGTTTTGCTGCACGGGCACCACTGTGTTAGGCTTGGGGGATGGAAGTGGACAGCTCTGACTATTATTGTCATCAGACTCAGATATGATTATCGTGTCTTTATCATCCAGAACAGGTTTTGCAGGAGACTTCATTTCACCATTCTTAGTCTCCGTTTTATCTTCAACCTTATCTTTTAAAGTAGTATTAGATTCAGCAGTACTAGCAACTTCCATACTACTTTGATTGGGTGTTTCTTCTTTTTCTAGCTTATCTGTCGTTTCATTGATGACTTCATCTTTTTCGGCCATTGATTTTGGTGAGTCCATGTGTATACTATCCAGTTCCATATCGCTGGTGTGATGATCTGTGCTATTTTCTTCTACTTGATGCGGTGTGACGGGTTTACTCGCGACGCTTCTTCTATCCTCGCCTTCCTCGACATCCATCTCATCATCGGCTTCACCAGACGAGTCTTCAGAACTATCAGAGTCCTTGTTTTTCTCTTCAGGTTTGGCATTCTCAACAATTTGGTTCTTTGGTGATTTATTATGCTCATCAACAATATCTGTCGCTTTTTCCGGTTCTTCCATAGATTCATCTGTCTTATAATTTGTAGCTTCTTCATTGATTTCTGTGATTTTAGCCTCATTCTCGGCTGGGGAGGCACATTTGGCAGGCGTTTTACTGACCCTTTGCCGTTTCCTTGGTCGCCCTCTCCACGCAACTTTTCTTTTTGTTTTCGCTTTAACAGTGTTCACCACGGGCGTAACTGAGCTAACTTCGAAGCTCTCCTCTTGACTCTCTTGGCTATCAGAAACATAAGAAGGTTCCTTAACGCTCTGCCGCCTCGTACGTTGAGTAGTTTCCTCATTAACTTCAATCTGTAATACTCTAGAAGTTCTTCTCGCCACACTTTTACTTCTTTGTCCTCTAGGAGGATCTTCTTCTTTTTTACTTTCCTCAATATTCGATTCAGAAATCAGTCTACCGACATCCCTTTTCCTTTTCCGACCACCTTCTCCGAGAGTGGGTGTCGTTTGATAAGTCGTTTCGCTGTATTTAAGCGGTCGCGTCCGTCTTCTTCCTGATGATGTAACCTCAACTGGTGTGTCAGGAGCTTCTTCAGGTTTAATATCAACATTCGCATTGGCTTTGGTCGCTGAAATTTCAGGTTCCGTTGCAGTGTCTTCACTTTCAGTTTTCAACTCTGCTTCGTCATTTTCAGTTTCTTGGTCTGCAGACACTTCTTCAGGCGATCTGAACGGATTCACCGTGGGCGCTAATAAAGGCGTCCATCTAAGGCATTCAGGGTCGATTTCTAATCGTGGACCACTTCTTAATTTCTTCATATAATTTTCAACCCTATTCCAGTCTATACTGAGTCCTAATTTTATAGACTCTTTATTAGGTATGTATCTGACGAATCCGAGTAACTGAAACGTTACCGCAATATCGTTCATGTGCATACCCGTCGTATGCGCTATGTCATCAAACGTAAATGGCTTGTCTTTATGGTCATGAAGATATTCGAGAATAACAGACTTCCAATACGCGTGATACGATACTCTTCCTAAATCTGATAGTGGTTTCTCCGGCGTCCCCGGCTGGCCCTCTTCTTTTGAAAGTAAATAACCTGGGAACAAAAGGTAAACATTAACCTCAATAAATTAAAAAAGACAATAAAGTAAATAAATTAATTAATAAAATATGCAATGAAGATTTCACCACTCACTGAAATGGATGAGAAACCTCCCAAATCCCTGTCTCTGGTACTGCGGCATGGTCATTATGCAGGAAACATTATATTTCTGCTGACAATGCTTTTCTTTGGAGAAATACCCGACTAGGTGGCATCCTTTGCTGTCATTTTTCGTCAGTACGTAGAAGAGGAACGGTTCAACGTCGTAGTATAACGTTTTATGGTCAAGGAACAACTTGGCGAGTAGGCAGAGGTTCTGGCAGTAGATTTTGTTGGCGTTTCCGTCCACTTCGAACACGGATATATCGCCACATCGGTATATTTCTGTGGCTGGTGGATGCCGCCATAAACATTTATCTAGATGCCGCATCAGCACTGCCCGACTCTTTGCGTATTTAAGGCAGAATTCGCAGAGGAACAATTTTGGTAATCTGTAAAGAAAAAAAAGTGATAATATATTTAAATTTTTCAAGGTTTACAAACCTCATAGTATCTCAATCAAAAGTAGAGCCATTCTTAGAATTAAAAAAATTAAATTATTTATAAAAACTTTTTTGTATCATCATTCATCTTATTTTTAATTAATAGGTAGATACAGTGTGAAAAATTTGTAAGATATTTTATCATAAATAGATTTGAAATGTGCAAAAAATGTACTGGTTATGTTAATGTTGGCAATAAACGAGCGTAAGGTCGCGCAATCGGCATTTTTATGCCATCATAAATATTTAATGTGAAATGTTTATATAACAGGTGAGTCCTACATTCGCATGTGATGCTACTAACCAGCCAAGTATTGTAACCATGACACTATTAATCTTACTTATCAGTTAATTTGTAGACAAGATATTAATATCTTGGCACCTCATGTTATTAAAATCATAAGGATCAAGTAACCAAAATTAATGAACACAATTTTTGACAATATATCGTTTTTAACATTGGCCTAACTCACACAAAACACTTCATAGCAAAATCTTTCCTTTGCAACTTGTCTATTTAAAGTTTGCAGATCTAAAGAAACATAGGCTATAAATTATTAAATTACCTGGCATATTCTTGTGGGAAGGGACTTGAATACCACGTCTCGATCTCCCACTGTCCAAACTCAATAGCGGATGGACACCTAATCGGCGCGGGCGCAGGTCCTGGCGTCGCGGGAGGCCCAAGCGTCGCAAGGGGCCCTGGGGTCGCGGCCGGCCCTGGCGTTGCAGACGGCCCTGGCGTCGTGGAAGGCCCTGGCGTCGCGGAAGGGCCAGGCGTCGCGGGTGGCCCAGGCGTCGCGGACGGCCCTGGCGTCGGGGGCGGCCCTGGTGTCGCCGTCGGAGCTTCTTCTGGTCCACCCGCCGCTGATCGTGCTTGGTTGAACCAATCCGAGTCTGCTTCGGTCACGCCGGGGGGAAGACGCTTGCCCTCTGTAACGAAATTAAGTAGTTGGAAGGGTTTGCTAGGTATATTTCGATTTTTTATTTTAGTAATTTTGATAAAATAAATTTCTCTATACTTAGACAATATAAATAATAAAGATTTTGAATAAGTTTACAATATTTCAGATGGAGAATATTGATACAAGTATGAATTATGAACAAAGTTTTTATCAAAAACACAACTTTATAATGTATCAAGCAAATTATCCAATGAAACAAGTGTCCATCAATCACGTATAATGATAGACGAAACACTTGCATAAAACATCCACCCAACATGAAGCGCGTGCGAAAGTGCATGTGTGGATACTGCCGACAGCCGAGTAACAAAAACACCGTCATCCGAACAGAGAAGTTATAGTCGAGCGAGCGGGGCGGTGACGTCACGTCACGGGGGCCGGCCACAATCAGAGCGAGCGGGACGCGGACGGTCTTATCCACCACGACACTTTCACCGCACCTCACGAACCGATCTTACCCGTCTGATTGGTGGCCGGCCGCCCCAACATCAACAGGCCGCGGTACAGTTTGTCCGCGTCCGAGGCCGCCGCCGACGACGACAGGCGCTTGCTCGCCGCCGCCGACCGCACCAGCGCCGACGCCGACAGTCGCGCCCGACCCGAAACTACACTGCACTCCGACTCTCTATCCCTCTCTCTCTCTCGCTCCCTCTCCCGCTCCCGCGATACCGTGCGTCTCGCGGCGACAACTATTCTCGGACGTGACGCGCTGCGCGTTCTCGTGCGCGGTTCATCGACCCCCCACAGGTCACTTTCCACTTGAGGTGATGGCTCCCGGTCTATTCTTAACCGCGGCTCCTTATGAACTTTCGATCTAGATTCTCTCTCTAGTAGTGACCTAGCTTCTCTCTCTACTTTCGGTCTAGGTTCTCTCTCTACTTTCGGTCTAGGTTCTCTCTCTACTCTCGGCCTGGGTTCCCTCTCTACTTTAAGCCTCGACTCGCCGTCCGCCATCGGGCGCGTCTCCCTCTCGTCCCTCGACCGCGTGGGACTTCTACTTCGGCTACCGTTCCGGCGCAGCGACGCCTGGTACCGGCGGAAGGTGCTCCTCGTCTCCTTCAACACCTGCCGGTCGTCGGGCGCGGGCGGCGGCGGCGGCGGCGGCGGTGCGGCCGCTCGGTGCCGTGACTGCGATCTGGACGCCGTCCGCACCGAGTAGAACTCCGACAGGCCGTCGAACAGCGTCGTCAGCAGTCTCTCGCCGCACCTACTCCGACGTCGAGCGATGCGGCCGCGGTCCGAGGGCGGGGCGCGCGCGGGGCCCGCGGCGGCGGCGGGGCGCGGCGGCCGGGGGGTCGGGGGGGGCTCCCTCTCGACGCGCGGCTGCTTGCGGGCCTCGGCGGCGAACCCCCAGGCGCCGTCGGGGCCGGAGTCGGCGGCGAGCCGCTCGAACACAGAGGACACGTGCGCGGGCGTCAGCGGCGCGTGCACGCACGCCGGGCCCGGCGACGGGGAGGGGGAGGGCGAGGGGGAGGGGGAGGGGGAGGGCGGCGGCGGGAGCTCGCGCGGGGGAGACTCCGACGCGGTGGAAGACCGCTCGGACCTGTACCGGGAGCGGGTGCGGGTGCGGTCAGTTACGTCGGAGCGGTCGGACCGGTCCGAGTGGTGGTCGAGGAGGCGCGGCTGGCGGGGGCGGGGGCGCGAGGGGCGCGCGCGGTGGCGGCGCCGCTCGAGCCGCAGCTCGAGGCGCTGCACGCGCGTCACGCGCACGCCGTCCCAGCGCGGCGGCCACGCCTCCTCCACCCCCTCCCTCTCCACCTCCCCGGGGGGCTCCCCGTCCCACTCGCTGGACGAGTGCCGTCGGCGGCGACGCTTGACCATGTTGAAGGCGGAGAAGCGAAAGAACTTCTGCTTCTCCTTGGACATTCTCTGTTCGGAGGGCGGCCTGGGGCGCGGGATGTGGTGTGTGGTGGCGAGGGCGGGCGAGTTACCGTCGGAGGGCTCGTCGTCGGACTCGATGCGGCGCGCCGGCGTCTTCGGCTTGCGACCCTTCGGCGTACCGCCCATCGTCGATCTGCAAACATACAATATGGTCAAATAATGGAAACAACATCGTTTTACAATCAGGAAGTTAACTGCCAGGTTCCTGGCAAAGACAAAAAATATAATAGTTATAAGTGAGTCACTTAAAGCTATCTATTTTGTCACATGTAATTTTAGTGCCTTTGAATCTGGAAAGGAGATGTCATACCTCTTGTTATTAGGTAGATGCAAGCACTGTGTACACCGCCAGGGCAGTGTAGCGCAGCCCGGGTGCACGTGGCGGCCACAGAGCGCGGTGCAGCGAGCGGCCCAGCCCCCACCGCCTGCGCCTGCGTCGGTACCGCTCGTTGAACACGCCTCGCAGGACCCACACTCGCCACAACTCCACCGGGATGACTGTACACAAACATTGCAAACACATGAGAAGCTACTGTGTGAAGGCATTTATAAGTGCCTTACCAGGGCCTAAACTAAATAAATTACTTTTTGATTTTGAAAATAAGGACTTCAATTAAACAACTCTTCTTCATGTGAGGACTTGGAATTAAACAACTCCTCTTCAATTCTGAATTATTTCTGTTGAACCAACTTTAAAATAATATAAGACACTCAGCAAGGTTACAATTGTTATGTTTTTTTTATGTCACAAAGTTGGTTATCAAGCATACTGCCAGCCTGTTGGTAAGTTGTTAAATATTGGACAATCTGACTATACTGCTAATGCATTTCATAATACGAACTGACTACACAAGTACAAACCTTTAAAGTAGTTGTTGTAATATGGTCCAAGAGATTGAGACACGTTGGGTGCGCATAGGACTTGCACTGATAGCAGCAAATGAGGGCTTCTACAGCACCAAGCCCATTCCTAGCATCGGTGCCAAGGCACTCCGTACAAACAGGCACACCACCCTGGTTCTGTTTCTGAAAACAATATGATATTTTATTTTGGATTCATACATAGTTGAAATTAAATTATCTGGCATTTTTATTAATGTATGTAATATAAGCTGGGCTAGTGCTCATCAGTTCTGAGCTTTGAAGGGATAAAATCACAAATCTATAGCAGTAGGACATTTTTTCAGTATTTTTCAGACTGAACATGATTACTTTAGGACTATGTTCAGACTTTTATAATTTCACAATCTGTTTCAACTTCATACCTCTTTCGTTACTAAGGTGAGAGTCATGTGACAAACAGACATTCCAACTGCACTTCCTAATAAGGTATAGGACCACAAATAAAGGTACTTGTGTCTCATAATAATAACTTCCATACACTAACTGAAGGTTAGTGTTTACAAGCCTTCAATATTGCTATATCTAATAAAAATAGCTTGGATCAATAAATCAATAATCAATTAAGTTACTAACCTGCTATTAGGTCAATGCTACTTTCATACTTAATTCCATTTGTAACTTAAAGAGAATTATTTATGATATTGCATACATAGAATGGAAGTGCAAAAATATTGTATTTTATCTATGTTTTGATTAAAATCTCACCATAGTCTCTGTGGCAAGCATACAAAGCTAAGAAGAAACTGGCTCTTGAGTGCAACAGCTTAACACTTTAGCTTAAGTTTGAATAACTTGAGTAAGTGGTAAGAAGCTCTAAACCTTTTTAGCAAATATTTCAGGTGCAGTAGTTTCAAGTGGTGCCTCAACGGCAAGACATGATACCACCATGCTATGGTTTAATAATAATAATGTTTATTGGATAAAACAACATATTACAGTGCATGTATTGTTGGTTCCCAAACTAGGTAAAACCTGTATCTTTCAATGTTAGGTTTCATTGCAATGTTTACCATAACAAATATTTCATGAAGTTAGCATTACATTATAATCTCCAATTTATGACAAACTAGCAGTGCCCTCCTGTTTCACCTGTATTATTGGTAACTGTATTAGTGAAATTTTAGTAGACATTGGCCCTGATTCTGTTGTTTACAACTAAACTAATTTTAATCTCACTATATCTCTTTCTAACAAAGAATACAAGAAAAGGATGTAAGAAATTTAGTCCTGTCAAATTAGTCCAATGCTTGTTTTCAATATAAGTTTACGGCCGGTTCACACATGTCTCCGTTTTACTGTTCCGTTTTATCGTGTACGTTTTTTTTTCGTCGATGGCGTATGTAGTTGTATGAGCGACTTCACACATGGCACAGTATTCTGTATACAGTAAAAAATATCGTTCCGTAAAAAAATTACATTCCGTTTTGTCATCGAATACTGGACGACGGAACAGTAAAAATATACGGATACGTAGAATTTTAACGGATAGATACTGTGTGCGTGGCGGGCGGTGTGTGCGGGGTGTAGGAGGGGGAGTGATGCGACAGGTTTTGTTTGACTCACATTTTTCTGTTCACACATCGCATCCAGTAATGACGGATTCGTTGAACGTTATACGGTGCCTATGTGTGAACAGCGCATACATTTATGACGTATCCGTTAAAAACGTACCAGTAAAACGGACTCCCATGTGTGAACGGGCCGTTAGTCGCCATCTATCGCGTTTACGCCTAAATACGCGCAAAATAAGACGGCAAAGACTAATTTGACAACTTTAAATATGTTCTATCCTTTTTCAATAATGTTTGTAAGAAAGAGATGAGATGTGACTAAAATTAGTTTAGTGCGATTTACAACAGAATCGGCACCATTGTGCAATGAACATTCCCAAGCATTTATGACAAATGGCCTTGATCGCTAAACTCAGGGCATTGACCTTGACAATGAATTTAACTGGTGTTTTTTTTTACTCCAATGCTTTACATTATTGTAGCAGATATATATTTTATTTCAAAGTCAAAGTCATTAATTCAATGTAGGCTCTAATAGGGCACATATGAAGGTCAACCTATATTGAGTATGAAAATCTTAAAATCCTAAACATTATTGTTTGAAAACAAAATTCTGGTGAAATTATCTATACTAATATAATAAAGCAGAGGAGTTTTTTTGTTTGTTTGTTTGAATGGGCTAATCTCTGGTAATAACAGTCGGATTCAAAAAAATCTTTCACTAATAGGAAGTTACATTATCCCCGAGTATTATAGGCTACTTTTACTATAAATAATTTTTGATTCATTCATTCATTGTTAATTTTAAAATATAAGTCATCAATGTATGACTCATAGAGTTTGTGCTGGTTTTCAATCATAAAATTGCTTTTGAAACAATTTTAATGCCTATCTTGCAGAATTAACAAAAGTTATATGTTAGTTAGTTATATGTATAATACCTTCTCGGGAGAGTCCTGGGTATGTTTGGACCGTTGCTTCGGAGTGCGTTCAGAACTCGTAGTGAGCGGTCTGTCTGTGGCTTTATAAGCCCCCGCGTGGTGAGTGAGCAGGCCTCTCGTGACTGCTCGCTTGGCAGCCGTTCGCAGCAATGTACGCACATCAACCTCTGGCTGCACTGTCACTTGGTACGCAGTATGCAAATGTCTCTCAATAGATTTCAACGTTGAACCGTCCCTTTCACCCAATTCACGCACAGCCTTCGCTACAGCACGAGAAACGTCTACATCGGGCGCAATACGTAATGTCTTGTTTTGTATCCCACCCGGGTCCTTAAACGAACTCTGCCCCTTGTTATACACCTTCAGCACGGCGCCCTCGCGCACAGCGCGCTCCAGCCGCTCCGACACCACATCCTCGTGATAGTTGTGATGCTGCCTAATCGCGTGACATATCCTCTCCACACTCGGCCTCTGTTTCTGAGACCGTATCTTGTGTATCGCTTCTAGTATCCATCGCTTCCACACTTCTTTGCCGACGTCGTCCGGTTCGCTCATCTTTGTCAACATTTATATCGAACAGCCGCCTGAGTAACGGTACGGTATTGAACTTATGTCAACACCCGTCGCATTTTGGCGCCTCGAGCGAAATTCCATTTTATGAAATGGAACCCCGCCGGAAGCAGCCGTGAAAGGCCGCGATGCGAGACGCCGGTTTACAGCATGTCCCCGGAGCCCTCGCTCCCCGATGACACATCGGGCCCCGCGAGCGGGTTTTGGCGGAGCGAGCATTCGACGGCCGCCATCTTGTGGCGATCTCAATTTTACAAAGAACAAAACACGCGACGTAAATAATAACGAACGTTATCACAATAACTCAACTTATCGTTTGCTTTAGATGTACGAAAAGTTTTCACTGTCACAGAAACTGTATATAAACGCGAGGAATGTTCCAATAAAACTAAATACGGCAGAGTTCTTTCCGGTTTTTTTTCTCACAATGCGACTCTGCCAAACAAACACAACTGTAACAAAAAGTATACTTATTTCATAAATTAGAACAACAATGCTTTTTGTGTATTTAAATCACTTTTTATCATTGAATTATTACAAAATTTACTTGAAAACATTCACAAAACACCAACAAAAGGCTCTTCAAAATGGCTATCAATTAGATTGCCTTATTAAAAAATCATTTTTGATATCCTGTCGGTCACAATTGTATTGCCACTTAATTATAATTACATCATAATAATGTAGTCTATGATCTTATGAAAATATATATAGCCTATATGAGTACATGCGGTGTGATGGGTGCACGATGGGTGTCAGCGATGTATGAATTCAGGGTTATCCACATTATAGTTTTTCCAAATTCTCTGTTTTACTAATCTTATTGGTCTAAATTATAAAATCAAATTCCTATTTCCGAATGTCGAATAAAGTCTGATACATAAAGTAAAAATAAATAAAGTCTGAGATGTTAATATAAATTAAATATTTATTAGCTGCGTTTTTTTTGATAATATTTTATTCTTCTTTTTCATAGGGCATAATCTTAGCTTTGGATGGTTATCATTTGGACGATAGAAGATAATATATCGATGATTAGGACCATTAATTACAGGACCAAATATACAGGTGTTTTTTTTTTCCAGTCAATGAGTGATTTCGTAGATCGTAATATTATTGACGTCTTAGAAAAAAACGCTGAAAGAAACCCCGTCCTGAATTTTGAAGAAAATAAAAATACATACGGTATATTTACATCCTGCTAGACTTTTTGCATCCACCGTCTTACTGCGTCTGGTATACGGACGCAAGATTATTTTCACCTGAAATCAACACTATTCCCTAGATTTAAGAACAGAATCCCGTAGTAAAAAATCGCTTGGAAGCAATTTCTACTCCGGAGTGTCTGGATGAGTATAATTTAGTTGAGCGGTTTGCCGTTCTGTTTCGCCGGGTATTTTTTGGTGTATATATTTTTGTACATTTGTATAATTTTGAGAATACAGCTGACCACAGGGCTGGCTACTTCCTCGGTCAACGGATAGGAATTGCTATCCATCGAGGAAATGTGGCCAACCTTATGGGAACCTTTCCCAAAGGCCAAAGTGACCTTGGGGATTGTATATATTAGTTAAGTAGGTAAGTAAGTAGTCTTAAGAAGATTTTTCTATAATGAATTGAATTGAAATAGTTAAATGTGTATAATTATGCGTCAGCCGCTTTTTTGTGCAACGTTACACTTCGTGCACTTCATTTTAGGGGGAAATGCGAAGTTCCCGCTCAAGCACTTTGCGACATTCGACGGTTGTTATATTTGTATCTTTTTACTGTCTTTTATCGTATCGATTTAAAGCTTTGCAATGTAGTTCGGATGACATTAAAATAATTTGACGCCATAAATTCAAAAAATCCATTACATTTTTAAAAAAATCGGACCGATCTAGCCTATCCGACGACATAGCCAAATTGTCGTTCGTAAACACACGTGACGTGCAGTGCTGGGGGTTAACGAACGTAAATTATTATAAACTCATACATATATTTATCAAATTCATAATCAAAAATGCCATCTCACCGTCAAGTCAAATTCATTTCAACAATTATTTTAACAAGTAAAACACTGACAAATATTTTGACGTAAAAAAGTCTATTCACTCGTTACCGTGATAGTCAGTCGAACTTAAAAACCATCCTATTTGATTAGTTAAAATTTTGAATCGTAAGTATGTACTCAAAAGTTTCTCTTTGATAGGTTGAGAAAGGTTTCCGTGAGTGAATTCGATCAATTGTAAGGTTTCAACTTCCGTAATTTGTAATTCTACGGCCACACTACCGTTATACGGCAATAGTTATGGCCATAATTAAAACAATACCTAGGTACCTAAGTGTGTGCCACGATTTATGACCATAATTAATTTTACAATGCTAATCAATATGGCATATGGCGGTAGACAGTGGAGGTGGCGGCTCTTCTTTCGCATATCAAAGCAAATTATTCCGGTAATTAATGCGTGTGTACGTGTGTGGTCACACTTCCATTTGATCAATTTGCAATATGAGCTTATCGGAAACCATTCGGAAACACACGTATATTAATAGCACAGATCATATAGAATTATGTAGTATCCAAATTCTTTGTTGTATAGGTACACGATTACGATACGATTAATAGTAGGTAGTAGTTATTTCATCCATAAAGTATAGACAAGGGTCAATGAACCATACAGCCTTTTCATATGTGTAATTTTATTTATAATATCACGTTCATATAGTCCGCACATTAACTATCACATAGTCCGCATTATCAGTCACAGTCCAGTCATGTTTTAGTAAAATGGTGATCATTGTACTAAAGCTTTTCAAGGACTTTTTGAGACAACGTTTCGTTATCGTCACGTGTAAATGGCCTTTTTTTATGATTTAGTTGGTTGTGGACTGTCTTACCATGTGTAAAGCGCTTTTAGGTAATTCAAAGACAAACTATGCCTGGGAAGTGCGCGGTTGGTCGAAGGATTGATAAATCAGGGTGTCAGGGCTATTTTCCGACTTACATATTTTCCATATTCCTATATTGTCCACATTCAAAAAAATCCAATTTCTTATTTTTTCATATTCCTAATTTTCCGCATTATTACATTTCCATTTTATTACTTTTACAAATTCCTATTTTTCCACATTACTTATTTTCTTCAAGGCAGTACAATCGTAACAAATAAATTTAGTTAAATCTAATATTAGATAGCATTGAATAGAATTAAATGTAATTGAATTGAATTAAATGTAATTGAATTGAATAAAAATGAATTTAATTGAATCGAAATGAATTGAATTAAATTGAATTTAATCGAAATGAAATGAAATGAATTGAATCGAATTGAAATGAATTGAATTATTTTAACAATTATTTTATAACAAAATTAAAAACAATTTGAATTATCTACTTGTGATCGTGTAATTGTTTTTGTGTTTGTATGTATGTGTGATGATGTGTGTGTGGATTTGTTTGTTTGTTTATTACGCCTTCAAAAATATAGATTGTAATTTGTACATATTTGTTGTAAATACAATTGTGAATATGAAAAACTTAAATAATTCAACTTTGCTTTTGTGTTGCTAGAATAACTTTTTTTTACCACCTACCTTTACTATTATAATACTTGTTGGTCGGCAGGTTGATTGATACCAGGTGAACTTTTTTGGGTTTTTAACCACCCCTCTGTATACGTACAAATTTAACGAAGGAGACATTGACCTCTTATATGAAAAGCTGTATTTGTTTTGCGATTTCGATGTTGGTCCCATAACAAAAGTTGTTCGTATTTATGAGTACTTTACATGGTTTCATTTATTGTCGTATTGTAGTATCCACCCTGTATACCGGGTGATTTCGGATGGGTATAGTACCTATACATAAATACACCATTAGCAATAATCCTGCTAAGTTTCAGTATACTACCAATACGGAGTTACACCAAAAATACCCGTCGATACAGCGCCTCTAGCGGCAAACCTCTGAACTAAATTTTACACGTCCAGACACTCCGGAGAAGAAATTTCTTCGTTTTTTTTTATCATAAGATTCTGATACTATGGAATATTGTTTATTTCGGGTGAAAATAATCTTCAGTGGACGCAGTATTACCTACTATGGCATTTTTAGGGAATGGAGGCAAGATGTAAATATTTATGTTCAGAGTTTCCTTTAATTAATGGTCCAAATGATAACAAACGAAAGCTGAGATTATGCCCTATGAAAAAGAAAGAGTATTTGCAAAAAAAAACGCAGCTACTAAATATTTAATATCTATTATAATCTCAGAATTTAATTATTTTTGCTTTATGTATCAGACTGTACTCATTCGGAAAAATAATAATTTGTACATTCAATAATTTGGAAAATAAGAAAGTCGGAAAATTAGGAATTTGTAAATTTTATAATTTGGACAAATAAGATTAAGTAAAACAGAGAATTTGGAAAATCTATAATGTGGAAAATCCTGAAGTTGGACTTTAACACCCATATTCTAAGTCAAAACCTCATAATTTCCTCGACTCGACTCAACCTCACTTAGGTGTTTTTATATTCATAGTCGCAATTTTACTCCTCATCTCAAATAGTTTCCTCATTTGAGGTGAGTTGGAGTTGAGAAACCAACTGTCAAACATAAGGTACGTCGGCATCTACCTTGAGGACGTTCTCAGGGAACTTTTAACCAAAACAACGCGAATTTTATCCGATTTGCAATGTCTTTTGAAGAGTTTATTGTATTGAATATTTGTGCGATAATCCATACGATTACATAGGTATCGCGACGCTATTTACGAGATGCAGAAAATCCAATTGAAGTTTATAATGAAAATTAATTTTAAATTAGATTTTGTTTTACTAAAGAAATTGTTATGAACTTGAAATGTAAATTTGTAGTAGGATATATCTGTGTGTTGTATTTAAGTATCTACCTAGCTTCTTATTTAAATTCCTACCTACTATATCTCATGTGAATCTTATTTGCACACAGGTTGTTAGGTATATGTGTTACATATTCAAGTTCTAATATGAATTTTAAGAGATAAATTTTATTGGTAGGTAATTCATTTTGGTAATTATATTTTAGAGTATTATCACCTGTATGTCTGTTAAATAATATTGTCACATATGTGGATATATGAAGGACATGTAAATAAATATAATTTTTAAAATAAAAAGTTTATATTTAAATAGTAGCCAAAGTGATGAAAATGAATATAACATTAGAACTTTTCACAATAGACATTTTGGTGAGCTTTTTGTTACCGCTATTGATTGTTGACAAACACATGTAAAATAATAGTGATTTGTGCAGGGCTACATTACATTAGCATAATTATAAAACTAACCAAGAAAATGCCTGAACCCATTATAAATATTGACTATTCCAGTCTCCCACACTAGATATACTGCACTAGGTAGCGTTATTTGGGGGGTTCATTTGTTATTCATCATCAAGTTAATAGGTACAATTGAAATAGTAAGTACCTATGTTATGTGTCTGTTATAATATATGTCACTTTCTTTTTAGCTTGTAAATCAGATAGGTAAATATTATCTACACATATTATTTATAAGTACTTACTTAGGTACCAAACTCAAGTTACAGATTCATACATTTTACAAATTCAAGTTTTTAACGGTGTTTAATTTGAGTAGGTAGCCTTATTTTAAGCGTATTTTCAACTATGTCTGCTAAATATATATGAAGGACATGTAAATAAAATACCATTTTTCAGTTCTAATTTTTATTTCTCAATATTGCCAACACAATTCAGCCTCTTCTCTCTTAGCTCTATTGCAGAGGACCAGTCCATCCATAGCTTCTCTCTCAGCTTTAGCTTAGATGAAATTTTCCTCTGCTGCCTTCACCTTCCACTCTCTCTCTCAGCTATTCTGAATTTATGTAGCTCCTCTTCTCATTTTTGGGATTTGTCATAAGACTTAACGGATAGAGAATTCCTCTTGGATAACTCGAGTCCGTATATTTCTAGATCCTGTAATGTAAGAAATAAAATCCATGTTTAAGCAAATATATTGAACACTAGCTGTCCCCTACAGATAATTATAATACTCTGGGATAATCGGGGATTAGCTAATTTAAATAAGACTAGCATAAAAATATAATACAAATTATATATGTAATATGATTTACCTGCAAAATGTGTGTAATCACTATCTATAACATCCAATAGCTTGACACCAGTTTGATCGGCGAGAGCATCTTCCAGTACCTGGATTTGACTAGGCCCCCTGTCCTCATCCTTTCCCTTTTCTCTTCAGCGTATATAGTGTCGGGATTTCCAATTATCCCTATTTTATTTCCCAGTTCCAGCCATTTCGAATAAGTAAACACGAACGACACAGGACTGATAATAATGAAACACTGCTAAAGCAGTATTTTTTTTGTTTCCAAGCCATCCACTTCTCTAGTATCCTGATTTTTGGTTCAAGTGGATAAAATAATAGGGTCTATTTATTTATTTACTTTCATTGGACAGACCAGGACCACGGCTAGTAATGATGGAACTAAAATATTGAACCGTAGAAAACATATGTAGTCTGTGGGAGCAATGTATTACGTGGCGTTTACGCGTCCCACTCTCCCTCGTCCTGCCCCCTGCTTCGCCTTACGAGGGCCACCATTTTGTGTCGTCCGTCATTACAATTATTACGTCATTGATGATGGCTGATCACAGCTGATCATTCATTGTAATCAATCAATAATTCAATAATCCCGTTTCGCTATTATTCCAGTCTTGATTAGTGTTATCAAATACTGCAAGTTATCTACGAAAGAGGACGTTCTAAATGTACTGTTAATTTACGCAAGAACGTTTGAACAACATTGAACAAAAAGTAATATAATACATTGGGAACATTAGTGCTTACTTACGACAGGACGTTTTTAGATTATTTTTTATTTTAATAGTGCATAGTGAGTTACTTAAACTTTTGAAATGTATGTGTTGTATTCCAAAGTGATTGACAAGACAAGTCGCGGGATTAACATAGGGTAGAGCGGCCATAGAAAAGCCAGACAACTTACTTGAAATTGAGGATGGTATTTCCTCAAAAGCATAATTGATGATAAAGGTATGTTATTAAGATCTTACTTCCCAAATACCTAAATTGAACTTGTTGAATTATATATATTAAGTATAATACTTAGTTGAAGATTATCTGTATTTTATTTTTTGATCAAAGGAAAACTAACATCTAGGTACCTACATAAAGTATAGATCCACATAAAATAAAAAGAAGGCTATTTATAAGTTTTCACAAATATTATAAATCACATAAATTTACAAACACAGCCGAAAGACGGATGAGCACTATACAAGAAAAATAAATAGATTTAAATTATAAAATAAATTAGGTATAACAAGTAGGTACTAACATAAAAATTGCAAGCATGTAAAAAGAAATTTAATACTTAAGAAAGTGCTTTAAGAGAAATATTTTAAATTTAACATTCGCATCATTTGAGATTCAGAGGTGTTAAATAAATATAATTAAAACTCTTTGGCAACGGTAGTTATAACTATTAATAATTTTCCTTTTTTTTTTCAGAACACAAACCTTCTGATCACTCATATGTACGTAAAAGGCACTACGACTATACACATACTGTGCAGCACCAAAAGTACATTCCACTGTACTAAAGCATAACATGCCACTTTCTGGTAAATATTTGTTCTACTCCTCTTGAACTATTATTCTTTAAGGGAATTAACACTTTAATAGTTATAAATGTTGTTTCATTATATTTAAATAAAGTTTTAAAATTATATGATAAACTAAACATTAACCGATAATACATAATTTGGATCGGTTGAATTACCTTATTGTTTATCATGTTTAACGTCCGATGCAAACAATGGGAATGGGATAAAACAATGTTACCTATAAGTTTAACATGTATTGTGTACCTGTTTGCACCATCGTAGAGCTAGAAAAGACTTATTTCAATGTTTTATTTTTTTATTGAAAGCTAGTTTAATTGAGCTATATTTTCACCTGTTATTAAGTTGTTATAGTAAGGCTTGTTAAGTTAATACATTTTAATGTGTTTACAGATCTTTTTCATATGCCTTCAACGTCCACTTCTGTCTCTGCTTTTCCACACACAGGACAATTTGAACAAGCCACTGGTAAATTAAATATTTTTTGTAGATTTTATTCTGTAATTTGCATAATTTTATAACAATGTTTGTTCTTCTCTGATCAACCCGAATGTAGCCATGCTGGTTTTGTCGTTTTAGACCTATGTAAGACACTATTTTGTACTGAACGCGAACTGTGTTGTACCACTGAGTTGAAATTCAGTATTCATACTTATGTACAGATTTTTCACCAGTGGCTAAAAGTTGTGCCCAATTATTTTCACATTAATGTCAACCTTATTAACTGTTATTAAGTTGTTATAATAAGGCTGGAAAGCTTGTTAAGTTGATATTTTTTACAGATCTTTGCCATTTATACATTTCTGGTAACAAATATACCTTTATGATATAGATAGTCGTGTGTTGTTTAGGTTATTGTTTTTTTTTAATTATTTTCATGTTATTTTTTCGTATGTATTAACTGCTTAGGTATGTTTTTTTATTGTTAATAATTGGAAAAATAGCCAATATTGTCAGATTGTCCAAAAATATATAGTGTATATGTATAAGTGCCCTTCTGGGGCCTAAATTGAATATAGGGCTTTACCTTGAATGTGTATTTTATTTCTCTGTCCAAAATATCAAACAAATACATAAAAGTTTTGAAAGGCTAGGTACCTACCTACTACACATTTAGGCTGTTGAATTCTGATTCCTTTGCCTAAATACTTCGGTCAATAAAAAAAACCAACACACGACCAGACAAAATTAAAAAAAAAAAAACTGTCATGTTCTGGATTTCTCTAAGGTTGAAACAGCATGTACTGACATGTCTGTCTGATGCGTAGTATCTCTACTTAGTTTGTGGACCAGTAGGCCTAGACAAAGTAACATTTTCGTTGCGTTTGCGCGAATAGAAACGTTACAAAATGTATGAGATTGACATAAGGATACGCTAGGTCACGTGATACTACGGCAACGAATAGAAAACTGGTAGACAATGTTCTTCGACGCTTCATTCGTCAAACGAAACGTTAGTTGTCTATTCCATCAGTAGATCGTCTCATACAATTCGTAGTCAAGATGCAAGTTTGACAATAGATAACGCCGTCTATTCTATTCGTTTCAACGATAGCTTAGCGCACGCGGACACCTTGTAGATAACGAATAAAGTGTTTACATTTCGGTTTAGGTACTGTGATATTTTTGTATTTTATATCAAATTGTGCAACATGCATACGCTAAGGTTACTGTGGGCTGCCCATCATGAGCAAGTTTGGCTTCGGAGACAGAAGAGGATCGAAAATCGGCGGTCCTTAGAGAGTATCAAAGATATGCCCGATTTGCTCTTCATCGAACATTTTCGGCTGGATAAACAAACTTTTAAACAGCTATGTATGGACCTTCGTGCGCAAACTTCTCTACGAGGTACTATAGAGATTCCTCTTGAATTAAAGGTATGTACTTACAAGATTTTGATAATACTTAGGTTATGTTTCTTGTTAGGTTGTGATGGCTGTTTATTATTGGTGTTAATTAATTTTTGTATAATTTTCCAGGTGCTATGTACTCTGAGCTTTTTAGCGACGGGGTCGTACCAAAGAATAGTTGGCGTCTCACAGCATCTGCTGCAACGGACCACTAGCCGGTGCATTAGACAGGTTGTAGATGCAATGAATGAAGATGAGTTTATAAATAGGTGGATTGTGTTTCCACAAACACCACCAGAAAGGTCCATTATTAAACAAGAGTAAGTTGTCATGTAATTCACACTAATAACAAGCACATACCATACCTACCTTTAAAAATAGAAAATTACAAACAAAGAAGTGAGGATTCAAATTAATAACATCAGTGTACATTTGTTACAGTTTCCAAAGAAAATTTAATTTGCCCGGCATAATAGGGTGCATTGACTGTACCCATGTAGCCATTGTTAAGCCAAGTCACAATGAGCACATACATTTTAATAGAAAGGGATATCATTCTATAAATGTACAAATGGTAAGATAGTTTATTGAAGTATGGAAATAGAAATTGTGAATATTAAATATATTCCAAGAAAGAAATTTTAAATATTTTCTTTTCTTCACAGATTTGTGATAGCACCCTGCGCATTATTAATGTGAATGCCAAGTTCGGTGGTGCTACACATGACTCATTTATATGGGCATCAAGCGATATTGAGCCATATATGCGTGAGCTCCATCAAAGCGGAGAACAAGTCTGGCTACTAGGTGAGAATTAAATTAAAATTATGTTCATTTATGCATGCTAACATTATTATTGTTGTTCAATACATAAAAATATTGTAGATATTATTGATTACCAATTGGACTAGTAATAATAACTTTTTTTTACCAATATACCTAATAATATTTTTATGACAGCTGAATAATATCATGTTAAAATACCTAAATAAAATGCAATGTACTTATTTCAGGTGACTCTGGATACCCACAGAGAGCATGGTTGATGACTCCTGTGCTTAATGCTGCTCCAGGAACCCAGGAGGAAATTTACACCAGGCGACATGTGCAAGCAAGGAACTGTGTTGAGAGGTGCTTTGGTGTGCTAAAATCACGGTGGAGATGTTTGCTTAGAGACCGAACACTTCATTATCATCCTCATGTTGCCAGCAAAATTATTCAAGCATGTTGTGTTCTCCACAACATTGCTTTGAAAGCAAGACTGCCGCCTCCGCAAGAAACAATTGCAGATGAGAATGATGATGAGACTGTGTCACAAGTGAACATCTCCACTGGCAGCAGCCAAAGTGATCTAATTCAAGGCAGGGCTGTGCTTAGTTGTCTTATTAGTAGACTATAGGATAACTAGCTGTCCCCTACAGTTTCACCCATGTGCTGTGGACAGTATACTGAGAGTATATAAAATGATAAACTGATAGTTGATATATCAACGCATAGACCAAAACTGCTGGATCTAGAGATTTGAAATTATGCACACAGATACCTTATACAGTGGAGGCATCCACTAAGGAAGGAATTTCGGAAATTACACTCCTAAGAGGGTAAAATACTATTGTATGAAAGTCCGTCAGTTTTGAAGTTAGGATCTTCAAATTTTGTATTTAGGCTGACGTTTGAAATAAATAATAAACAAACTTATATATTTGGCTAGAAGAGGTTTATAAATCATTATGTACATTTTATTATAATTAAAACATTTATTCTTTTCATAATTGCTTTTTACTTTAATAAAAAACCTATTATAACCTATATGACATGTTATTATAGTCATTGAGTCAACTACTCAGGTACTGGAAGTCACATCTTTGATGATAATCTTACTAAGAATCAACAATGTTTAAATTAGAGAAAATAATAACAAATAAACACAACAAGAAGTAAAATAATTTAAATATTAACATTCTTCAACACAATGCTATTATATGTTGACTACTCTTAATCAAAAACATAAATAAATATCCTGGGACAAACATGGTCATCTGATCCTAGCAACTTTTTGATATTATTTTGTCACTGTTTATTAACTAACATTAATGCCTCGCTCCACAATCCCAACCTGTCCCTCAATGCTGGCCAACCCAGTTATGGCAAGCACCCTCTCTTCCAAAGCTGTAAGCACTAGCTTACAACTTGGACCTCCACCAGTGCGACTTGCATCCTTTCGGATGATCAAGCCCTTTTTTTTCGTTTTAGTCTTCCAGTCAGCCCAAACCTTAATATGTATGTAAAAATTATTATGGTTAGTGATAGATTAATGATTTAAAGTGATACAAAAACAGAAATGCATAAAATAAATAAGTAATATGTACCTTTTTCCATTTTTCTGTTGGTTTTTGAACACCACCACCAACAGAATTAATGGTTTGAGCCAACTCCTGCATAAGTTGTCGGCCCTTACACGACCCTGTGCACCTCATTGGGGTCTAGCTATGTCCCCATTTCTAAAATATAAAGACAAACAATTAAATTATTGTATATTACTTGACAAAGTCCCAACCAACAAAGCCCTCTAAAAATAAGTAAATTAGATGTAAATTAGGTATTATACTGTAATAGGGTACATAATAATGATATTTGAGAAAATGAAAATGTTATAAATGCAAACCTTTCCATGAATTCAATTAAAATTGCGAATTGCTCCGCACTTGCTCTCAACCTCGGTTCCATGGCTGAAAGTTAACAAAACAAAGATGAACTATGATTTCTACTACTGCATGCAGGTATTCTTCATCTCATATATTATTCTGCACGAATTAATTTCTTAAAAACTTACTTTTTAACACAAAATATATCTATCAAACTTTAAAGTATAATGCCGCGAAAAACACTGAACTGACGGGTTCATTTCAATTTGACACTTGCCAACGCTTACCATAGACATTTAGCGAATGAACGAAACGAATTAGCGTTCGCCGCGATTTGGTTACATTGTCTACCAATCTACTAACGCTAACGATGAATCGTAAGCGATCGGAGAAAGAGAATCGATAAAAAGCTATGTTACTTTGTCTAGGCCTACTGGACAGACATGCAAGCTTCACTTCAAGTTGAAATCACAGATAACGTGCTCACAGACTGCTCTAAAAATAAGTTTAGCCAATATAACAAACCGAATATTTCTCAAAATAATGACGTATTCGTGACGTATCACCTCGACTCACACTCATTCAAGGAATCTCATAATTCCCTCAATCTGACGACTGTGAATACCGATTTTGGGGGACTTTCGAGGCACGCCTTGAGGTCTCCTCGACCGAGTTGTGAGTCGAGGAGCATTCGAGGTCACGACTTAGAATATGGGTGTAAGACTGACACCTAAATCAGGCTGCACGGCCGTACATTATACGGTTTCAAACTGAACGTACGGTTTTGTGAAATCGAATTCAGAGACCTAAATGGTTCCCGGTCGGGCGCACCCTTTTTTTTTATAATGCAACACTTTTTGTTTATTGAAGGCATTTTCATTTTGCGCGGTCAGCCGGTTTTTTACAAACAAAGTATGAAACTACCTACAAAGTACAAATTAAATGTGGAAGAAAGAAGTTATAGCAAATTCTGGCTACATACCGTCTCTACCGTGATACTACAATTCCTTATTTAAAAGGCGCTGTTGCAGGAAGATCATGTTGAAATTGTTGAAATTTGACACCAACTAGCAAATGAACTTTTCAAGTCTAGTTTGGCTACTCAAATATAGACATAAATCTACAAAATGCGGTAAGTAAAAAGACGAAAAATATTCACGTTATATATAAACAATGTTTACCTTTCTTTTAACCAAAAGCAAGTGCTTTATTGTATGAGAAATAGATAATGAAATAAGTACAAACCATCTATTTCTGCCTAGATTATTTCGCAGTTTATAATAGCTGTAGGTCTTGGTAGTGTAATCTAATAAATATGGCGATCACAATAGATCTAATCTGGTTGCAACAGACTTGAAACAGTCACAACCCAAATAATACCAAGTACAAACTTGTTATAAAACACCTTTATTTCACAACAAAATACAAACATAAGTACAACCATAACTTCAATACTATATACATAACATTACAGGGCTCCTAGAATTAAAACAAGGACCCTAAATCCTGGATGTGCCCTCTGCGTCTGCAAGGCTTGCATATCAACCCATGATTTATGCAGGATTACACGGAGTATAAGTAAACATATACAAAAAGTGAAGACATTTATTCTAATTGAAGTGTACAGATGTATGCCTCTATTGGGGGATGAACAAGAGAAGGCCCCAGACTGGGATGTGCATATTGTGCGGTATGCGGTTGTTTTTGTTAAAAATAATCTATATCTAATATAATCTTGTTTTTTAATCTACAGTTTATTTGATAAACATTATGTATTTTAAGAGTTTACGGATGTGCTCTTTTTTATATTATTGTTATGTTGGTTCATGTTAAAATTATATGTACCTAGATTAAAACATGAATATGCTAAGCTTTGAAAATTGTTGTTACAAGTCAATATCTTCTTTGTAGTCATCTGTGTCTGCCATTAATAATGTGCCTAACAACTGCAGTCAGAGAATGTTTCTCTTTCTATAACTATTTAATAAAAATGATGCAGATGTTGATATAAATTGATAATGTATATTTTAATATAAGTATTACATATCTTTATATTTACAAATGGTTAGAAAAAGATTTGACTTGAAATGTTGTGCTTTTGATGTAAATTTCATAAGCTTTTGAAGAAAATGATAGAATATTTGACATATTCTTTTAAAAATTACTTTGTTCTTTTATATGTAGAACACAAACAACAACAAACAACTTGACTATTTTTTATAATTATGTACAATTTAATAATGAGAAATAAAGACTTTAAATTTATTTAAGTGCTGTGGTGAGGTATCAGTATTCCAAAGTGTTCTTTAAGTGTATTAAATACAATAATGTATTGTAATATATTTGTATAACCAAACTGACTGGTTGATAACTTTTAGTTTCATTGTTGCTAAGTATGTAATACAGTGATGCACTGTACTTAAAAGTTAAGATAAACTAGGTTAAGTTGACATCCCAAAAAATATAAGTTATTAATATATAAAAATTGTTTTATTTTGTAGTCCATTATTACCAAAGTTGCTGTCATAAATAAAACAATTTGCAAGGTTGAAATCTATGGTAAAGTCAAAAACACTATAATTTACAAAACAATAAATATTTTCTTAGTGTTTCATAGCCAATAAATATTGCTTTGCTATTTTCACAACCAATATGTTAAGGTGTAAAAACATTTAATTGATAATCGGCTAAATGCATATTATTAATCAAATTAGCACTTTTAAAATAATCAAAATTTTAATTTTACAAGGTCAATTAGGTATGTCTGATTTCCTTAAGAAATTCTGAGGTACAGAAAGAACTACTATTGGGTAATCTTAACTTTTTGGGACCTTTTTTTTTCGGAGGAGTCTGTATACTAGCTTACGGCCTGTCTGATGGTACCGTAGCCATATGAACACTTGTAATACATGCGGCATCCATCACTCATGTGTTACCGACTCTTCCCCCTCCCCAATGAACACTGGCGACCTTACTCACGCGCAGTAACACAACATAAACAGAAACATGATAGTTGAATAAAGCTTATAAGGAAATGGTTATTGAGAAATGATTCTGTACACACATACAAATGGATAAAACTTCAGATCTATTTATAATACTATTTATATTGATAACTACAAAGGTGTTAATTCACCTAGGTACCGTAGATCCTATTTTATTTATATTGGTAGCCCCTTTTGATTATTCCCATATTTAGGGATGGTCCAGGCATTAAGCCACTATAATCGATATTCCATTTCATTATAATTCTTACATTATTTGGGAGAATTGTGGGCTGTGATTCTGTTTTCTTAAGAATTTTGTACTTTTTTTTTTAATGCAATGTTTGGCCAAAGCTTCCGCAATCATCACCCACAAGCCTCCAATTTAAACAAGGCTAAATAGTGTTGTGCGTTGATAACTTATAACTATGTACATTATTGCCATGCATTGGTGTTCAATATCGTAAAAACAAACGCTTTCCAATAGACTTAACTATGAACGGGGTGTACATATAGGTTAAGATTGCACTCCAAGACCAAATCTGAAACTGTATCACTAATATCAGTATTAAAGTTGGTAATTTTGCAAAATTTCATAGGTTTATGATATCCCTTGGATATCAACACCGGGTGGTTTGGAAACGTTATTTCTAGTCTTGATTGATCCCAAAAATAGCTAAAGGCTGTTTTCACAGTTACGGTTTAGCGGACCATACATTTCTATGAACTGTTTTCAACAACACCACACTGCAAATAAAGGTCGTCACTGCATTTTTGAGGTATCGCTATCGTCTAGTGTGAAAACGGCTCAATTTTATTATCTTGTCTCTTCTAAAGTGCAACAAATATACCAAAGATAAGCTCCATTTCTGACTTAATGTTGCGTGTTCAAAGTGGCCTTTCGGTAGTTGAGATAAGGTACATTACCCACTGTGCAATCAAAATGATCTCGATAGGTATTGGAGTAAAGAAGACAGAGTACTATTTAGGAATCAGAACTACAATAAAATTAGGAATTATCTAATTGGAAAGCGTCCTTATTAGTCTAACTATTAGGGTTGAAATTGCTTTCACCGGTGAATGTGCAACCAGAATGCTGTATTATATGATTAGCTGTGTATATTCCACATTTTACACAGGTCTCGTAAGACTTTCCTAGCACTAATTGACTAAGGAAACCGCCAGCAAATGCGTCACCAGCACCGTTTGTATCCACAATTTTTTCTCTGGGCAGTTTGGCAACGGGTATTAAAGTCACTTTACCATTTTCAACTAGGATGACGGGATCGCATCCTTGTGTGATGATGACTACCCGCGGTCTTTCTTCGTTCAGTTTCTTTTGGGATGCTATCTCCAGGGCTATTTCTTCGAGATTTCCACCTTTTAAGTTGAATGATTTCGCGAACGCCTCGGCTTCCTGTAATAAAAGGTTACAGGAGATTTGGTTTAATTGCACTGTTTTATTTTCTGACAATTGAAAAATAGAAATACGATATTCAACGTGAAGCGTTTACGGTCGGTTACGCGCGATTGATAACCCTGGTGTTGCAACTAACCATAGGCTACGGTGACCGCTTACCATCAGGCGGGCCGTATGCTTGTTTGATGCCTTAGTGGTATAAAAAAACTGGCCAAGTGCGAGTCGAACTCGCACAGGGAGGATTCCGTACAATCATAATAATACTAACTAGCTCAGCTTTGCTATTAAATTTAAAGTAGGCATAACAAAAAAATAACGCCAAAAAAGACTTTCGAAGAATTCACTATTGGTCCCATAGTAAAAGTTGTTCAGCATGACTAACCCAACATAGGTTTCGAAAATATGCCATCTCGAAATCTCCACCTGTTATAAATAACTCCAACTAACCGATTCGTTTCCGAAGAGCACATCAACATAGGGCATGAGCCTCTGCAGCGGTTCCTGGAAGAACAGCGAGACGAACGGCGCGCTCAGGTTCATCAGGAACGTGAGCCGGTTGGCGTGCGCGTGCGCCGCCAGCTGCGAGATTGACTCTGGAGATACTGCTACGAAGAAGCCCTGCAATTATATGGCTTATAGTTACAGAATAGGGTTGATTTTTAATCGGCGGGGTGAGGACCAAATTGGGAGAATGGTGCTGTTTCTGTTGTTTACAACTAAACTAAATTTAATCTCACTATATCACTTTCTAACAAAGTACATTAGAAAAGGCTGTAAGAAATTTGGTCCTGTCAAATTCAAATATGTTCTATCCTTCTTCAATAATATTCGTAAGAAAGAGATGTGATGCTGATGTGACTAAAATTAGTTTAGTGCGATTTACAACAGAATCGGCACCATTGTCAAGGGTTAGTACCATGATAGTACCTACGTTCAGAATAACATTTTCTTTTGGATTTTTCTAACAATATGGAGATTTTTAATTGACTAAAAGGGAGGGAGGGAGGGAAACTCAGCAAGGTATTTATTTTTTTAAATATTTTTTGGATTGGAATATTCTTGCCGGATTCTTCTCAGTTGAAGGCCGCGCTCCGAACCGGTGGTAACTTCAGTAAAGACCTACATAAGTGGCCTTCTGGGACCTAAATTGCATAAATCGCTTTGACTTGAGATTAGAAGATTATACTTACAGAAGCGTAGAAGAACTTAGCGGCCTGTATGGATTTCTTGCTGTCGTCTGTGGAGAGATGGTCGGGCGTGAACTTCTGCGCGGCGGCGAGGTTGGCGCACAGCGAGCGCTGCGTGCCCGTCACCAACACCGCGCAAGTGCCCGTCGGGGCTTCGCGCGTCGTCTGGTACCTCACCGTCAGACCGCACGCGCTATACGACAACCATTCTTATTATTAAGAGTGCGTATAAAGCAACATAACTTATCTTAGAATTGAAATTTACCCAAGTAAATCATATTTAAATGAAAAAGTATAGGTATTTTCATTAAATACGCAAGGGTTCAGTCAGAGCAAAAACATAATGGAAAGAAAATTCCTCGATAGAAAAAAATCACAGTTACCTCCAATATTAATTAATTTTCGTTTTTATCCGTTCATGGTATATCTAATTAAGACAAAAATTCGATAAATAATATCACTAACGTATGACCTAGGGCTGATACTAACGATTTTTTAAAATATTCTATACTTTACGAGTTATTTAGATTAGAAGCGCTTAGTTCATTTTTGTTCCGCGAAACACGCCATCGCCGTCTCATGCCACGCGAGTATAAGACATAAGTTTGTTTCATCTGCCATTCGACCTTTTCTGGCTTTATGCGCGCTCTTAACTAGCTGTCCCCCGCGGTTTCACCCTTGTCCCGGTAAAAAGTAGCCTATAACACTCTGCCATAATATAAATTTCTCGGGACATTCCTCACACACGGTCATCTGATCCCAAACTAAGCAGAGTTTGTACTATGGAGACCAGATAACTTATATACTGCATATACATAATTACACCCAAACTCAGGACATACAGACGTTCATGCAAACAAATGCATGTCCAGTGTGGGAATCAAACCCCCGACCTGCGGCGCTATAGGTGGAATCTTAACCATCCGGGCCAATTGACCCATCAATAATGTAAGTAGCTTGCTATTAATGAAAGACTTTTTCGAATCCGACTGGTAGTTCCAGAGATTAGCCCATTTAAACAAACAAAAAAACTCTTCCGCTTTATTATACTAGTATTGATAGGTACATCTTCAGGTATGTACTATTAAATATTCTGTGCTTCAGGTTTGATAATATAAATGAATACAAACAACTTTTAGTAAGTATAGTAGGCTAACATTGAACAATAAATCAGCTGTCCCTGTTATTTTTTACTGTGTATAGGCCTGTGTTTTAGAAGGAACTGACTCTCACGTGCAGCTGTCGGAACACACCGATAGGTGCATGGCGAAAGATTTTGAGCTATCGTCGCCTTAATAATATAATTCGGTGCATTTTAATAGTTACTTAGATTAATAGCGTCATATCTGAACTATAAAGCGGCACGGTTCAATAATTGGTTAAATCAACCTTGACAGATAATACCGTGCGAGTGTCGCCAAGTCTTGAATACTAATATATACACTAAAGAATCAACGTTTTTGTTATAATTGAATCCGTAATGATTCTTAGAGTTACTAGTTAACATTTAAATGGTGTTTGTGATTTACTGACTCGCAAAGTAGTTTGAATTTAAATGAGTTTTTAGTTTGCCAATTTTATAATGCTATTTATAAATATCCTAGGACATTCCTCACACACGGTCATCTGATTCCAAACTAAGCAGAGCTTTTACTATGGAAACCAGATAACTGATATTTACTACTTTTTTGTTTGTAAATACACCTACATAGTTACACCCAGACTCAGTCATGTTCACACACATGCATGTCGTGTGGGAATCGAACCCACGACCTGCAGCCAACCACGCCAACAAGCCCGTCAACTCGTCACTCACATTATTCCTGATTGGAATTTATTTTACATATTATAGGCGACGCGACGATAGCTCGGTGGTAGTGACGACGTCGAAAGCCGTGGGTCCGAAGTTACTTTAAGTTTTGGAATTTTGGTTAGGAACCTTAAAAATAGTGCTGAAACCAGAGCTCGATGGTTGAGAACAGGGACCCAATTCTCGCGTCCTTCGAATCGAACTAACGGTTCGAGTCCTATTCGACTGCAAAGATTAGAGGGGCGGAGTCAATTCGAACGGTTCCGACCAATCAAAGATCGAATTTACTGGTTTTCCTTC
The DNA here is from genome assembly GCA_947623365.1 of Achlya flavicornis. Classification (NCBI taxonomy): domain Eukaryota; kingdom Metazoa; phylum Arthropoda; class Insecta; order Lepidoptera; family Drepanidae; genus Achlya; species Achlya flavicornis. The sequence goes on along the minus strand of OX392483.1, from coordinate 1,353,838 downwards.
TAAATATGCCGTCCTCGAAATAGCCAGAATAACGTAACGCGATTTACACTCGATAAAAGTTCAAAATCGTACTTTTTTCGATAGAGCGATAAATTTCGAGTGGGTGAGAATTGGCTCCCTGTCCCGTATACAGGATTGGTAATTTGGTTGTTCAAACACCCTTCGAAACCATCATTTTGATGAAAACTTCTGAACCGATCACTATGCAGCGTTAAGTCGTGAATATGTAACATACAGAGTTACTTTCGCATCTATAATATTAGTATGGATATAGAAGGTATGTAGAATTTACTGAAAATGTCACCCCCACACATTGGTCTTGGCTACGGGTCTGGTAGAGAACTATCTAGTAACAATGTATTTTAGGCAGGTCGTCAGTTCGCCACTTCACTATAACATACCTACTGTAGATAAGTCTTAACAAATGGTTATTTGTAGATACGATGGCGGAGCATTGATAGTGAGAGCAAAATGTTATCACGAAACTTATCTTACGTCGCCAACCGTGACTGACTCAGTTGTTACTTACAATCATTGTTCAGTTTTCTCAGAATATGATAATATGTACCTACTAACGTTTTTTTTTTTTCTGTTTAAAAAAAAATTTTAAACACAGGCCGGGGTTTGACCACAATCTCACCATGGTAAGTGATGATGTGGTCTAAGGTGGTAAGCACACAAAGCCTAGAAGGAACTGGCTCTCAAGTGCAGCTGTCGGAACACACCGATAGGTGCTTCGCGACAGATTGTCAACTTGAGGGTGGTAGCCAGCCAGACGGGTACTAAAAAGTACCCTACCACCGTGCTATGGTTTCCTCACGATGTTTTCCTTCACCGAAAGCTCAAGCACATTGTAGGATTCGAACCCGGGACCTTCGTCTCGGAATCCGACGTCACTACCACTGAGCTATCATCGCCTTAAATTCAGTTTTATTTTAGATTCAGTTTTATTAACTGGTATTGCTCGGAATTCTTACTTTTATTATAAATGCGAATGTTATGTTTGCTGCTAAGCAAGCTATAATGAGACATGGCTGATTGGTAGCTTTGAACCGCGTAGTTAGACAATTGGACATATGATGCTGTTTATCAAGGTTGAAACCGCAGTGACTATTAAATTACTTATATTAACCTCGGCGCCGAATACAATTTCATTCGTTTCGGTGTCGAGACTTTAGGTCCGTGTGGTACCGGTACTCGCCAGCTTTTCAAAGAGCTGACCAAAGGATTAGTAGTCACCACTGGGGACCGAAATGCTGGCAGCTTCTCAGCATTGCGATAGGTACAGTGAGGAAATGCTGCCAGCAACTTCGGAACCATACCGTATCATGCCATGCCAAGGCCAAATTTTTTAAATTTTATATTAATTTAATTTTTACTTTAGACTGCCGCAACGTCATGATAATGTAATAAATAAAGAATCATGGCGAGATCCATACATTGATTTGTACAAAAAAAAAACATTTCAGAGGGTTTTGAATCACTTCCAATGTTGAGATTACATTACCAGCAACATGTTAATATACATGAAATATTTTATAAACCCCGCAAAACAGACATACCGGTTTTGGTCGCGAATAGTCGCGACGCGATTCGCCGGCATGCCATAGAAATTCGCATTTTTATCCCGGGGTTCTAAAAATATTTTAAATGGCTCAAGTTATTCCTTAGACACCAAGGATCAATTATAACTTCATTGTAACGTCTCTAAATATCTTTATCTTTCATTTTTTTGTACAAATCTCGGCATGATCCTCAAAATCTCAGCATATATACGTAATATCATATATAAGCATTTTAACATATCTACTAATTAAACTTCTGTAGCCATAAGGGGGTACCGTTCGCTCAGTTAATAAGTCAAGCATGTGTTCGAAACGATTCAGCCAGCAGCGAACGATATCGTGCAAAAACTATCGCGCAGTGGCTGCAGTGCAGTGGTTAGGTAATTTATATCTCGTATAATTTATTAGTCGCATCGTATCATGTTTATTCATTAGGTACCTATCATTGTTACATGCTAGTTTTATTGACACAACTGGTTGTTTTATCTTGTATTATGCTTGATGAAGAAACGCTCGTGCTGTATCATGATTGGCCGTTCTTAATCGATCGGCAAAGTTAAGCTACCACCGATTTGGTACCTGGATGGATGACCGCCTAGTGGTTTCAAATCGAGCGTTTCCGTACTTCGGAAGGCACGTAAAGCCGTTGGTCTCGGTTATCGCTTAATTGTGATAGTCGTTAAGCTAGTTGCCTACTAGGCGGGTTGGAAAATTCCAACAGTAGGTTGACCACTAGCCTACCTCCAATCCGCAGTGGGCACGCGTGGTGGAGTATCTGCCCATTCCCTATCACCCTAATTAGTGTGCAGGAGGCCTGTGCTCGGCAGTGGGACATTTATAGGCTGATGATTGCATGATATCTCTGGAGGCGTTCAGTAACAGCAGATTTAGATAATTCTTGGACATATTGTGTCTGATGGTGATTGATTAGGTGGACTGATAAGGACTGTGTTATCTATACTTTTGTTTGACTCATGTGAAAGATCACTTGAGATTTTGAACCATATAAGAGACTAGCTGCTAGCGCGACTTCGTTCGCGTGGTGCTACCCCACCCTGTGATGATACCCCACCCTACCTTACCCTACCCTATATGAATAATTTTCCCCGTTTTTGCAACATTTTTCACTGATGCTTCGCTCCTATTAGTCGCAGCGTGATGTTATATAGCCTAAAGCCTTCCTCGATAAATGGACTATCCAACACAAAAATATTTTTTCAATTCGAACCAGTAGTTCCTGAGATTAGCGCGTTCAAACAAACAAACTCCATTTATTAATATTAGTACAGATTAAGACTTACCATATTGACATCGAATTGTGGGTCCTTTTCATTTTAAATGCACGATATTATTTAATTCAATTGTATAGAATGAGTGTCAATTTTACCGGAAAATATGAAATGCTATGAAAGAGGGATGTATAATATTTTTGTTCCTTGTTATCACTAGATGACACTGTTACTGACATGTTTATTTTCTAGATCGCGATGTTAAGATTCTCTTCCAATTTATGACCTTGTTTTAGTCGCATTTCAAATATATACCTTACCAACAGTAAAAAGTTCAGTTCTTTTATTTACATCAACCGAATTCAGACAAAGTACTTAGTGTCCAGTGGCAGAGTGTTGTTCATGGTCCTTCGTGTGCCGGAGGAATATCGGCAGGGCAGCATAGTACACGTGTGACGTGAGTGTGTCATATGTGTGTGCTATGGTGTATTTTTTGAGTTTCGGTGACTGCGGATGGTGGATTGCCATCAGAACGTGGTCAGGCAGGAGATCGCAGGGCGTCAACTAGGACGCAGATCTTCAGACGGTACTGTTTGAAAGTTAGAACACAGAAAGATTGGACATAGAATAATTTCAAAAAAAATTGAACTTAGAAATTTTTCGGATGTTTTTAAATTTTGTTTTAAAAATTTAAATTGATAGAGATTCTGTTGTTTCTTGAAATTTGTTCTAGAAATTGTTTTGATTGAAAATGGAGTCCATTTTAAATTATCAAATAGATTTACGTTTACGCATTTCTAATGCTTATAACAATTTCAAAAAGAGTCCAAAGGATCGTATCACTAAAGAACATTTAGAGAGTCGATTAGAAATGGTAGAGCAACTATGGAATGCATTCATAGCTGGTCATAAAGATTTATGTCGCAGTGCAACATCGAAAGATTTAAAACATACAGATTATTATAAGGATGATATATATGATAGTACTGAGGAAACTTATATGGTCTATAAAACTGAATTAAAAACTAGGTTGTCAAAGTTTAGTCCTGTTAATTCGAATGTAAATGCAATGTCTAAACTAAAATCTTGGCATATTAAACTGCCTAAAATTAATATTCCATACTTTTCGGGGAAGTATTTGGAATGGTCGACATTTCGGGATCTATTTCAATCATTAATTCATGGTAATGATCAATTAGATGATGTTGAAAAACTACATTATTTAAAAGGTTATTTGGTGGGAGAAGCCGAGCAATTAATTAGACACATTCCAATTACCAGTACAAACTATAGCCAATGTTGGCAATTATTAGTAGAACGTTATGATAATAAAAAATATATTTGTCATTGTATTTTAAAAAGATTGTTTAGTCAAAGAAATCTGATAAATGAATCAGCTGTAGGTATTAAAGAATTGATAGACAATACTAACGATTGCCTAAGTTCACTGAAGAATATTGGTATTGATGTGTCCACTTGGGACGTTATCATCATACATATCCTGACTTTGAAACTTGATCCGGAAACGCGAAGGCAGTGGGAATTCCATATTTGTGCTTGTTCTTCCGAAAAAAATCCTACTTTTAAACAGTTGAAAGAGTTCTTGATCAACCGATATCGAGCATTGGAATTTATTGGTACCAAATCAGTTTTCAGATCAAGAAATCAAGATAATCAGTATAATGCTACAGCTAAAGCTACTATTACATTGCATGCCGCAAATAATGTTCAGTGTCCTTTTTGTTCCAAGGAGCATAGTCTTTATGTTTGTAAAACGTTTGCTAAAGAATCAGTTGATAATCGACGTGATTTTGTATTAACAAATAATGTTTGTTTCAAATGTTTGGGTAACAATCACACGGCAAAATTCTGCCGAGCCAACATACGGTGTCGCATTTGTAAAAAGAAACACCACTCGCTTTTGCACCCTAAGGGTAAGGTATCCTCTGACACTATCGAAGGTGAAAATGAAAAATTCCCATCAGATAATGTTGCATCATCTGAAGGTTTAAAGATAAAAGACGCAGATGAAATACCATCGCCGGGTATTTCTTGTTTTTCTTCGGGAAGAGTTTATAAGCAGGTTCTTCTAGCAACAGCCTTAGTTAAGGCTTGGTCAAAAAACGGAGCTCTAACAATTCGAGCTTTGTTAGACCAAGGTTCACAGTTGTCATTTGTAACAGAATCAACTGTGAAACTCTTAGGACTTAAGAAAACTCCCGTAAGAAAGAAAATTTCAGGTCTAGTTGGAAACGAAAAAGTTATCACTAGTGGCGTGGTAGATCTAGAGGTTTGTTCGCGAATCAATCCAAATGTTACCATTAAGGTAAGGGCGTATGTAATGAAGTCTATTACAGGGCTTCTTCCAGTATGCAAGATGGAGGCTATAAAATGGCCAGAATTAAGTGCGTTGACATTAGCAGATCCTGACTTTCGAACTCCAAACAAAATAGACTTACTGCTCGGAGCGGAAATCTATAGAAAAATATTAGAAGAAGGAGTCAGGAAGGGCCCTCATGGTTCACTAGTCGCTCAAGCTACAAGTCTGGGCTGGGTTTTGTCTGGTGAGGTTAGTAGTTCAACCAATGCGGGCAGTGTAATACATTGTCATCACATGAATGAGAATGAATTACCCAAGAAATGTCGTAAGCTTGAAGCCGAAGTAGAGCCCCCTAAAGGAAATTTCTATTATTATGATGAACGGCAATGTGAGAGATTTTTTAACAATACCACTAGTCGAGATGATGGTAGGTACATCGTAAAACTTCCTATGATGACAGAAGGTCCTGACGTGCAGAACTCATTTCACATTGCCAGGAGTCGATTTAAATCATCTAATTTAGCGATAGTAAAAAAGAAAAAAGACTTACTTAAAACCAGTAGGTAGACTCCGTATTTTGAATCCATTCATAGATGAAAATATGTTACTTAGAGTTTTTGGTAGATTGAGCAAGGGCCGTTCAATGAAACTAGAAAGCATGACATTATTGTGCCACGCAATTCCTAATTAGCTAATTTGATTATGGCAGATGCTCATAAATAAACATTTCATGGTGGACCTCAACTTATGATGGGCTTTATTCAATTCAAATACTGGATTTTAGGTGCAAAACAAATCGTCAGGTCATATTTTATTTAGATAATGTGTAACTCTTCCCGATGTAAATTTCAAATCCTCGAATGTGCGTTCCTTGAGTAGACGCAAAATATGATGCAAGATTTTGACGATGTTCGTTCAGAAAGTATCTTACACAATTCTGTCGTCCAGTCACTAAGATATGTTTCCTTCCGGTTTCTGATAAATGTTATTTATTTAAAGCTGTTATCTTATATTAAGATTTGAAACTTATGTCTGTGTAAAAGATATTTTTATGTCAACTTTAATTCAGTTACTCTGTTTTAGTTATACTCATTCACATTCATATTGTAAACTTGTGTGTTATGGTGGGCAATATAAAAAGGACAAATGCCACTTTGTCCTTGGTGGGCAATATGTATAATATTTTTGTTCCTTGTTATCACTAGATGACACTGTTACTGACATGTTTATTTTCTAGATCGCGATGTTAAGATTCTCTTCCAATTTATGACCTTGTTTTAGTCGCATTTCAAATATATACCTTACCAACAGTAAAAAGTTCAGTTCTTTTATTTACATCAACCGAATTCAGACAAAGTACTTAGTGTCCAGTGGCAGAGTGTTGTTCAAGGGATATGAACTCTATCTATACTAATTATAATAAAGCGGAAGAGTATTTTGTTTGTTTAAACGGGCTAATCTCTAGAACTACCGGTCGGATTCGAAAATTTTTTTCACTAATAGGGAGATACATTATCTCTGAGTTCCCCATACTTAGAACTGAAACTATTTTTATTTTTTTTAGTAAAACCCATACGTGTGGCGTGTCTATGGATAGGTCTCCAAAAATGATATTGAGGTTACTAATATCATTTTTTTCTAAACTGAATAGTTTGCGCGAGAGACACTTCCAAAGTGGTAAAATGTGTGTCCCCCCTGTAACTTCTAAAATAAGAGAATGATAAAACTAAAAAAAATATATGATGTACATTACGATGCAAACTTCCACCGAAAATTGGTTTGAACGAGATCTAGTAAGTAGTTTTTTTAATACGTCATAAATTAAAATTCATATCACAGGTCTATACTACCATTTACTTATATACCTACAAGTTTTTAGGGAACCCTTCGGTGCGCGAGTCTGACTCGCACTTGGCCGGTTTTTTTATTGGAAACTAGTAGTCTAATACTTACACGGCTCGTTCTTTCAGTATATCAGCATAGTCGTCGTTTCCCACGCACCCGAAGTACGTACAAACGTGTGGCTTCTTCAGCAGCCATTGTACACAACGCAGCGAGTTCTGCACGCTGCCACCGGCTAGGAACTCTGCATTGTATCTGATGATATCCATTATTATTTGTTTATTACAATTAATTAATTTCAATTAAAAAAACGAATCTGTACGGTCAATGATGCCACTCTAAGTGCTTCTGTTGTTACAAGCTGATATACAAGTTATGGAGTGGTGTATGTTGGGCTGCATGCATGCATTTTAACAAAGATTATTTTTAACATTATGTATAGAAGGCATGACTTCTCCTATACATTCTATTAATAATGTTAAAGCCTAAAAGTGATTGAAGATTTGTGAAATAGGTATATAAGAATTCATATTGCTATCGCCACCACGCTCCTCAGATCCCCAATCGTACTATATAGTGTATTGCAACTTGGGAGTGCTAATTAATTAAAATAATGTAAAAAAAAAGCGCTTCGGAAGAGAACATCTAATCCATTATAATGGGACATGTAGTCCTGAATGGTTCATCAAAACAGAGCCCAAACTGGTGGCGTTGCACACAGGTTCCTTTTATAATATTGTCGTAACGATAAGGATCACCCGTAATAATAGCAAACCTGCTCTTATAATTACATAAAATAAACAATTAAAGTATGTCATGTATATGTTGCTGTGCTGATAAAACTTTAGGGTTTTATTTTTCTGAATTTGATTCGCAATCAGTCGCCAGACATTAAGCGAATGTTTTTTTTTATTTTTGACTTGTAAAGAACCGTGGCCAGTGCCAACAATTCAAGCTTAAATAACTTGGTCTCTTTTTACTATATTTGATTTATTCAGCAGCTCAGCAACAAGTGGGTTTGGGTGGGATGACAGACGCTCAGCATGGTGTTTTTTATAGCGCTGTATCTCTGTTGCAACTGTCGGAATGTTCAGATATTCATGAAAATCTTCGTTCTTAGTAAACCATGGCGCATTAACAATGGCTCTCAATATACTGTTTTGCACTCTTTGAAGGCAGGTGATGTTACTTTTACTGGCTACTCCCCACAATTGGGGACCATAAAACTTTGGGGTAAATACAATTAATTATAATAAATATCCTGGGACATTCATCACACACATCATTCTGTTGTCCTTACAATTGGTTGCTTGGTTATGGGACTCATTGTGACTGTTACTATTCAATTTCAATTCAAAATTAATTGGTATTAGATAAAAATAACTTTTTAATTACAAGAATAAATGAATTACAATGACTGTCAGACATGCTACATTAATTAAGTACGTAATTACTTATGTATATTTTTACATATTTTTTTTTACTAGTTACTTAATAATTATTATGTATGTAAAATCATCTTTAAAACAATATATTAGTGAAATCTATGTATTAGTCACTTCTAATAAATGAAAACTAAACTATGTTTCAAACACAACCAAAACATGTCTTAAGGATAAGGCCAATATGGTCTGATTTAAAAACTTACAACCTTCAATATCTGGATACGTACCTAGAACTAATAATAATAAATATAAATTATTTACGATATTTATTGATACCATATAGCAGATGTATGCCCCATGCAGCTAAGGCCTAAAATAGCCAGTACGGTGTTCCCCTGCCTGTTGTAAAAGGTGAATAATTGGGTTTTAAGTTGTGGAAATTTTTGGCTATCACCAGTTCAGGCTATCAAGCCAAAACCTCTACAGTGCAGACACACTGGGTTTTTAGATTGAAAGGTTCCAGCTATTGGCCGCTCCACTGTCAAAAAAAATGGTACCTAACCTACAATATTTTATAGCTATTTTAATATGTTTGATATCATAACTTACTTTTCGACAAGCTCTCGATACAAGGGCATGTGCTTCTCCTCAGCCATGATAGCATCATCAGGCTTGAGTTCATACTTGGTAAGCAGTTCCAAGTCAACATTAGCCGAGATATCCAGGAGAGGGTTACCAATGCCAATGAGTATGCCTTCTGCACATGAAGCACTAGAAAATATTATTAGAATTATTTTATGAATAATGTTATAAAGTAAATAATCGCAAATAATATTTTTAAAGATATCAATAACATTGCCATGATTTTTTCTTCGTTATAAGACGATTGAAACGATAAATTCAAGGAAAATAATTTAAAACGACCGCTTTGAGAGGATGTTCATAATAAGCTCAAAAATCGTACCAGGGATTTTCCATTATGTAATATTGAACTAAGAGTGCTGTAAATAATAAAATCACTAAGCTGCACTTTAATCGTTACGATGTAAATGTGAACCACAAACTTCTAGCTCTCGAACAAAATCACCGCATGTTATTGTTGATAAGAAAATTTAAAACGTGTTCACGATCTCCCTTCCAGTCAAAATTTGGAAATAGATAACTAATGTCAAAATTGACAAATGAATGACAACTTTAAATTGCCATAAAAAATAAATAATGGTAAAATCAAAGCTTCTTGCCATAATCATCAAGTATATCTAAATAGTAAAAGGTTGGTTACCAACGATACGGCGCCGGCGTGATCTACACACACTATGCATTTATTGTTAGCAAGATTCTGTATTTATGTACTGGGTCCACGTGGATCCAATATTTTATTAAATGTTTGTTTGTTTAATCTATGTGCCAATTAAGTTCCGAATGGCTTGATTGAGTACCTACATAGAATAACAAACAAACTAACAAACTTTTATGTTTTTAATACTACCTATATTTTTTTAAATCTTATGGGTGGCACACACGCTACGAAAAAACGTTACGATTGCAATTACCTTTCAAACTGCACCGATAATCGAAACGTGTGTGTGAAAAGAAGTGTAATTTTTTTACGACTGTACAGTCGAACTATGAACATTTGAATAGATAAAACGGAATCGGAGGAAACTATACCGATAATCGTAACGTGTGTGTCGAGTGGCGCTCAGATTTGCGTGGATCGCATCTCGAATAATCGTACGTGAAAATTATGCCAGTCTCTTGGAAACGTGCCAATCTTTACACCAGGTCCTACGATTTTTCTGCTTCCTGATTTTTCTATCTTCTGTCTTGTTTTTTTTATCAACAATATGAATAATGCAACAAAAGCTAATGCGTCGTCTGTCGATGCCATCGCGGAACAAAATTAATAAACTGCGCAGTTTTACTTGAACGTGTGTTGGCTGTAGGGACGTACGATTTAACTGTACCGTTTAACTGCACATTTTTATCGTACAGATAAAACTGAAGGTGTGTGGCCCCTATTATGTATTTACTGAACGCTTTCAGGTATCAGGATCTGATTGGATTACCGAATACGGTTTCATGTTTTTGCTTCATTTCATCCATTCCATTTCATTAACTGTGGTTGGCAGCTCATTGTCTCTGGTTCAGTATTTTATAACCTACAACCGGTAGAAGATCACGTTTTGCGATCCCGGTCAGAATCTTCGAGAAGTAAAGGTTTGAATCTTCTGTAAAATACTGTAATATCATTCCAATTAATATCAAAATGCTGCGCTTGCCTCGCGTTGTTCGACAAACTGTCGCATTCCACAAAAGCCACCAAATTTCAAGATTTTACGCCAAAGATGTGAGGTTCGGTGCTGATGTAAGAGCCGTAATGCTCCAGGGCGTCGACATTTTGGCCGATGCGGTCGCCGTCACAATGGGTCCAAAAGGCAGAAACGTGATTCTAGAACAGTCTTGGGGCTCACCGAAAATTACAAAAGACGGTGTGACAGTTGCTAAGGGCATCGAACTCAAAGACAAATTCCAGAACATTGGCGCAAAGCTCGTACAAAACGTGGCGAACAACACAAACGAGGAAGCCGGAGATGGCACGACGACGGCTACGGTTCTCGCAAGAGCCATCGCCAAGGAAGGCTTCGAGAAGATATCGAAAGGTGCCAACCCTATTGAGATCAGACGGGGTGTCATGCTGGCCGTGGAGTCCGTCAAAGAAAAGCTGAAGACTATGTCGAAACCAGTCACAACACCTGAAGAGATCGCGCAGGTGGCGACAATTTCTGCTAACGGGGACACTGCCATCGGTCAGCTCATCGCTGAGGCCATGAAGAAGGTCGGCAGAGACGGCGTCATCACCGTAAAGGATGGCAAAACGCTCACCGATGAACTAGAAATAATTGAAGGTATGAAATTCGACAGAGGTTATATTTCACCATATTTCATCAACTCGTCCAAGGGAGCTAAAGTTGAGTTCCAGGATGCCCTTGTTCTCTTCTCTGAGAAGAAGATTAGTAATGTACAGACAATCATACCTGCTTTGGAGTTGGCAAATCAGCAGAGGAAACCCTTGGTTATTGTTGCTGAAGATGTAGATGGTGAGGCTCTATCTACTCTGGTTGTGAACAGGCTAAAGATTGGACTTCAGGTTGCAGCAGTAAAAGCTCCAGGTTTTGGTGACAACCGTAAAGCAACCCTTAGTGACATGGCTATTGCTACTGGTGCAGTAGTTTTTGGAGATGATTCTAACCTCTTGAAACTGGAAGATGTCCAAGCATCTGATCTTGGTCAGGTTGGTGAAGTAATAATCACTAAAGATGACACATTACTCCTGAAGGGTAAGGGCAAGAAATCTGACATTGACAGGAGAGCTGAGCAAATCCGGGATCAGATCCAGGAGACAAACTCTGAATATGAAAAGGAAAAACTGCAGGAGCGTCTTGCAAGGCTGGCATCAGGTGTTGCTGTTTTACATGTTGGAGGTTCCAGCGAAGTAGAGGTTAATGAGAAGAAAGACCGAGTCAATGATGCACTTAATGCTACCAGAGCTGCTGTTGAAGAAGGTATTGTCCCTGGAGGTGGCTCTGCTTTGTTAAGATGTATCCCAGTACTTGATGCTTTAAAGACGGCGAACAGTGATCAGGCTACCGGAGTTGGTATTGTTAAGAAAGCCCTAAGGATGCCATGCATGACCATTGCCAAAAATGCAGGAATTGATGGCTCAGTAGTTGTTGCCAAGGTTGAAGACTTGGGACCTGAATTTGGATATGATGCACTAAATAATGAATATGTTAACATGATTGAAAAAGGTATTATTGACCCAACGAAGGTTGTGAGGACAGCGCTGGTTGATGCAAGTGGTGTTGCATCCCTGTTAACAACTGCCGAAGCTGTGATCTGCGATATGCCACAAGAGAAGGACCCTAACCCAATGGCTGGTATGGGAGGCATGGGTGGCATGGGTGGCATGGGAGGAATGGGTGGTATGATGTAATCTCCTCCAAAGGACTTAATTATGCATTTATGAAGTTAAAAGAACAATTATAATAGTAACATCACTGTTATGTGTATTTGCAATTATTATATTAATATTGTGAAGTGATTATTTCTGGAAATGAATGTTTTTTTTTTCTGTTTGAGTCTGATTGCGTTACAAATTAGGAAGGCATAGGCCTTGTTAGTTTTTTTAGTTTTATTTTGCTTGGTTAGAGCAAGCAAGGTGTTATTTTTAATAAATATAGTGTTTTTTATTTTTGATTTTCATTGTCTTTACCCTACAATCTGAAATATAATACTGATCAATTGCTCTAGGAATAGTTGCTATACTGCCTTTATTATTAAACTAGTGGTTTAATTAAGCAGTTATTTGCGAAAGCGAAAAGGCATGCAGTAACTGTAATGAACTAGAGTTTTTTAGACATAAAACTGCCATATAGAGTTAATGCCCTGTTACATAAATGATTACATAACAGACAGCATGTTAGAATCGCACACTTTCATTTGATCTCATAATTTTGTTACTATTACTGATAAAGACCTCATGCTGCCCGGTGTTATCAAGGTTCACTGTCCAACGAGTATTTACGTATATATGTGTGTGTATACCACAATGATAGGTTGTTAGTGTGAGAATTAAATTGCGTATCACGTCAGACGCTATCATATATGTATGAGTTAAGCATGTCACGGTCAAAACAAGATGAGAGGTTCCAAATTCGTGCGTCTTGTTTCCTAGCTCCTAAAAATTCATAGGAATGACCTCAGCTCATTTCAGCTACTACCCGTGCGCGTGAAGTGAACACCTGAGAGCGGTGACGTCACAGTCGCCTTGTACACTACAAGGGGTATTGTACCACCGTTTTAAGCTAGCTTGTGGTTGGCTTGGTCTCTAAGTATATACTGTAGTCTTTGGTGGTTGGCCCCCAGGTCGGTTAACTAGCTGACACATTCAAGTCATTCAACACAGTTACACGTTGCGCTTGTTTAGTGTCTGTGTATAAGTGCTTGGCGTGATGTCACACTGCATGCGCATTATGAAAAGTCCGTCCGTCTCTAGTGCGCAGTCAAACTTATGAGTAAGTACTATATGAAGGAGACAGTAACCCCCTTATTACAAAACATGGTTTAAAGTAAAGCCAGGTTTTACTGTCATTTGGTCACTTTCTAACGTCATATAATAAAAAGGGATGAGGCTATTTTAAAACCTGGTTTTCCTTTAAACCATGTTTTGTAATAAGGTGCTTATTGTTTTGCTACTGCCCATAAATATAGTGGTATTTTTAGGGTTCCGTAACAAAAGGGTAAAACGAGACTATTACTAAGACTGCTGTCCGTTCGTCTGTCTGTCACCAGGCTGTATCTCATGAGGTAGACATGAAATTTTCAGACAATATGTATTTCGACGGGCCAGCTGGCGCGTATGGTTAAGACTCTGGTCAAGTTTCCACCTATCGCGCCGCTGGTATTGGGTTCGATTCCCACACAGGACATGCATTTGTAGGTATGCATGAACAATATGAACATGTCTGTATTTCCTGAGTCTGGGTGTAATTATGTATATTAAGTAGGTATGTATTTACAAACAAAAAGTACCTAGTAGGTATTATGACATTATATCAGTTATCTGGTTTCCATAGTACAAGCTCTGCTTAGTTTGGGACCAGATGACCGTGTCTGAGGAATGTCCCAGGATATTTATTGTCGCTATAACAAATAATATAAATTAAAGGGGGCGCCCATACAACAAACGTATTTTTTTTGGTATTTTGTTTTCATAGCCCTCCGTTTGCGAGTGTGACTCTCACTTGACCGGTTTATTTTTCATTCGTGAGTGGCTGCTGCTTCTAAGCAGTATAATAATGTAATAAAACACTGTATCGTGAAATTGCATGGAGTACTGGGAACGTCCCAGCTTTAGTTAATCGATCTGTAGTACTGGCGCCATCAGGGAAGTACAGAGGAAGCGTTCCCTTCAATCCTCTGTGAAGCTCGGGCGGGGTAGCGCAAGTCTCAACTTATCGCGCACGTGTAGTACTTTAATGTCCTTGTACTTTGCCCGAATTGTCAAAATAAGTCTGGCTTGTAAATTACTAGCGACTGAAACGCTTATTGCCATAAGTAGGTGAAATAAAAAAGCGGGAAAGTGCGAGTCTTACTCCGCTCACCGAGGATTCCGTACATTTATTCGATTTAGGCGTCGTACCTAGAGCAGTTCGAAATGGCATATTTTCGAAACCTATGTTTGGTTAGTCATGCTGAACAACTTTTTCTATGGGACCAACACTGAATACTCAAAAAATTTTTTTTACTTTCCATACATTATGATCGAGCAAGGAAAGGATCGAGGAAGGATTTACTATGGAAAGTAATTTTTTTTTCTTGAGAATTCGTTGTTGTCCCATCGTAAAGTTGTTCCGCATGACTAACCCAACATAGGTTTCGAATATATTCCATCTCGAAATCTTCACATAATCTTGACATAGGACTTTGGGCCATAACTGTGAAAATAAAATTTTAGATACCGGACCGCATAATTTCGTTTGTGAAGAATTATTATAGGTAATCCTAACTAATATTGTAAATGTGAGTTTGTTTGTTACGCCTTCACGCCTCAACAACTGAACTGATAATCATGAAATTTCGCATGCAGATAGCATATGGTATGGAGAAGTACATAGGCTTCGGAGATATTGGGAACATACCCCAATATTTGTCATTTTTCATCATTAAGAAAAAGCTATGCTACGTTAAAAAAAAAAAAGTTGTTTTAGAATGTAGAAATAAAGCCCTTTCACATACCCCATTTGAACTTATTATACTACTTACCTACTTTGAAATAACGACCCCATTTGCAAAGAAAATATATTTTTTCAAATAGGGTTTGGCTAGAAATATCACAGATTTGAAATAAAAAGGAGAAATATTTACAATTACAAATCGTTATTGTCGTAGTTGCTGCAAGCAATATGCCGCTGTGGAAGACGGACGGAGTCTCGCCTTAAGGGTTCCTTTTAGGTAGGTACGGAACCCCAAAAACGCTTCATTTAAAAAAAATATCTTCGCCGATTTTAGCTGTTGAACCTAGCTCCTCAAATCCAGCGCTTGCAATTCTTGCATGCTGACATGAACAAACATGAAGGTGGTCCATGCAGGCAGCCGAATACTACAAAGTACCCTTCTGCTTCGTAAAATCGTGAAGTAACTACATATTATATGACTTTGGTCATGGTCTCTTCCCGACGATTTTCTTCACCGAAAGCTCAAGTTCATTGTAGGATTCGAAGCCACGACCTTAGCCACAGCGACGTCACGAACACTAAACTATCATCGCTTCAAAACAAGCTATTTTTTTTTTAACCCGGGATCGCAGGTGATACGTGGTGCGATAGCTAGTAACATACAATTTAAATAGCATTTATTATAATAATTTGTCTTAAATGTAATTAGATTTATAAAATAGAATAGTAGACACGGCTACACATCAACCTATACATATCCAGTATAAGATCTTGCATTGTATGGGATTTCAGTACAATGAGAGGTCAGCTTATACTGGAAATATATAGATTGTTGTGTAGCAGTGTGTACCTACATAACAATTTACAAATATATTTGATCTTCATCTGTATCACCAGCACCATATATAAAATGTTTTCTAGTGACATTTCCATCAATAATTGCACTCGCTCCAGTTGCCATATTGCTGTTCTTACATGGAGTAACAGGATACCGGACAGGACCTAACCATCTTCTGCTCAGTCCAAAGTTTCTTGGTAACGCAACGTTTTTAGAAGAACTACTCTTCACAGACTTATCTAAACTATTTAGGGATGATTGAATACATTTTAATGAAGACTCCTTTAATAAGTCATTAGAATCGTCATTCAGGTAATCATCTGGCAAATCTATCTCTATAGGAATACTTAAACTCAATGGTCGGCGTTTCGGTCTATGAGGTAATTGACCACGCCATGTATTAAATTTCTGTGTATTTCTCTTCTGTGGAGTATTCTCTTGGGAAGAAAAATTCCCGACGTCAGACTCCTCATAAACTTTATTTTCTGAGTAACATTTCTGTAAATTACTCTTATTTGGTGTCACCTGTCTACTTGATTTATCTTTCATTCTATTTATTACTTTATCTTTAGTTATTTTAATGAGGGTATATATTGTCTTCAAAGCTTCCTCGTTTAATAGTTCATCATCTGTAAGTTCTGCATCTAATGCACTGCCCATGCTATGACTTATGCCCTTTTGACATAATCTAGTATTACTTTCATCAACATGTTCTGCATTATATTGATACTCTAAATTACAAGTCTTATTAGCATTTTGTAAAACTATAAGTTCCACTCTCTGTGGTGCTGACTGCAACATAGTTAATGCTTTATCATATTTCATATTGAGTAAAGTTTTTCCATTGACTGATATAATTTGATCTCCAGGTAAGACATTCTTGCACATGTCTGCTGGACTCCCAGCTGTTACAGATTTTATATAGACATTCCCATCAGATCCTTCGGCCACTTGTAGTCCCAGAGCATTGACTTCATTTCTTTCCAACACAGCTGTCACAAATACTCTTTCACCTTGAACACATCCCATATTATCCAGTTTTTCAAATAATGAATTGTTTATGCAGGAATCGTTGTTTACTGTATTATAATTAAATACTTCTGGGTAAACTTTTGGGGACTCTAAAACATAGGCTGTTGGTGCAGTAGATTGAATGTAATGTCTTTCAGGTAATAATTGCATGCTGTTTATAATACAATGCTGCTTTTGCTCTGAGCTGAGATCATCAGAGTCACTTTGAGTTGTTGCAAACTCACCATCTGACCTTAACATACTCAAACTCTTAATAGGTGTTCTAGGTTGTTTGTTGAAAACCCTTGTGCCCATTTTTACACCTTGTCTTCTAGGTAAACTGCAACTTTCGGAAGATGAGAGACCATCGTTTGATGAATTACCTTGATTAATTTGCATCCCTGTAACATTCTCATCATTAGGTTGTGGTGATAATATACGTCTCAAAAGTTCCTCTGTGTTAGGTTGTTCATTTTCTTTATTCTGAACTTTATTATCTCCAAAAATATCCACTTTGAACCTTCTTCTTGTCGGTCTCCTGACTCTGATAGGGTTTCTAACAGCTAAATTATAACTATCTTGGTAATTACTGCAATCAGTTTTCTTTGGAGGACCATTTTCATTGGGAGGACAACTGATTTCACCTGATAAATAATTTATGAAGTCCTCCTTAGCATACAGTTTTAAATACAATCTGTGATGTAAAGAGGCCAACCAAAATGTAAAATAACTCTTATTATCGCACATTTTGAGTTTATATTTGATGCCTATTTTCGATAGGCCTGAATATGAATTAGGCATAATGTATAAACTTTTCTTGTTATAGTAAAATGTGTGTATATGATGCCAAGGTAAACTTTGTAACACTATGCGGTTTGTTCCATTACCTATATCGTCAGAAGTGGGATTGTTTCGAGAATAGATTGTAATGCCTCTTGGACCTATAGATAGCCACACATCTCGGCAAAATCCATCTCTTGTCGCCCAAATAGCTGAGTAGAAATGAGCACCATAATCTCGAAAAGTTTGAGCCAATGTAATATAATTTATGACTGCTTCATTTCTGTGCAGGCCATGCCTAGACTCATGGGCTCTTTTCATACGTAACTTTATATCTGCCATATCATTGGTTATATATGTTTCAGGTAAATAATGTTCTAATAAAAAATAATCAGCAGATCCATGTTCCCTATATGAGAATTCACCAAATTCTATATGCAAAGCATATCCTGCTAAAAGGATAAGATTCTGTATAGTTGAAGTTAATTGTCCTTCCACTGTGGCTCTCCTCAATTGTAAGTAAACTCTGTACCTCCATTCCCCACCCTGCATATTGTTTGAAACATTTTTGGGCAAGAAAAATTTGATTCTCAAAAAAACTGTCAATGAAATATCTTCTTCCATTATCCTGTTCTTTTTACTTGTTATTTTATGCCAACTTTCTGGAGTTACTTTTTTAATTTTATAATCGTCTGGTAAAAACACAAAGTCTCCACCAATTAGAATTGCAATACCAAGCATAAAATTGTGTTCATATTTTTCACTGTGGACCAACGCTTCAAATAGCTGGCCTGCTGTTATCAGGTTTGGATCACAGACTACATCTACTTTCTGGCCGTTAAGTAAAACTACAGTAATTATTCTTTTGTCAGATATAGATGATAAGGTTAGATCCATGTGCTTAGCAGGCTGGGAGGCTCTAACAATGAACTCTGGACCGGTGCAACCATTTTTTCCTTTGAAGCCACAATCTGCTTTGTAAAGTCTAGAAGCCGCTCTCTGGACAGGTTTTCCTCTTCTGAAGTTGGTGTTTATGTTTCCCTTTCTACTGAGTTTAATATCATTATGAATAGCATTCAAAGAAACAGCATTATTTGGTGGCTTAGGTTCCTCAATCTGAGTACTACATGCTATATCCAGGGTTGAATGAGCATTAGATAAGCCACCTCGTCTAGGTGTGTCAAATAGATGGAAGACAGTTTTTCTTTGGTTTCTCGGTTGTCTACAACTTGGGAATGGATCTTTTTCATCAGGTGAACTAATGAGACCAACACAGCTCCTTGGGCGGATGCTAACCTTTAAATCTGTGTTTGTGCTTGCTTCTTGGGTCTTAGATGGGCGCCGTTTGACTATTAAATTATCACATTCAGTATGGTAGTCAATGATCGGACTGAGACCTATTGAGGCAGCTGAGCAGGAACTGCGCCCTGAGTCTTCATCAAAGTTTCGCGGCATTATGCGAGCTGAAATGTAAATTGTTAATATTATAATTTGGATTCACATACCATATGGGCACTAGGAGCTGAATTTATTGAAGTTTAGTGTAGTAGTGTAACATATAAATGCATATGTCAAACCTATGTATAATATATGAATATAATTATTATTATATCTAAAGTCTTTCTTTTCTATAAAGTTCTTACAAAATGCTTGACTGACTTTCAATAATAGGTATGCTAAGATAGTAGTAAGATAGCATGTTCTATTTTCTACTAAAAACTTAGTTCAGAGTTTGTAAACAACACCTCTAGTCCTCTTTCGGAATATTTTTATTGTCTTACGTTATTGCTTACACGATCCGGCCGTAAACGGTCATCAACTATTTAAATATGCGAGTTCTTTGGCCACACCACACGCTGAGAGAAAGTATAATTACGTACTACATAACTTCTTTATTGTTTCACAAAATACCACGACATTATTTCATATAATCGTAACTTTGATGAATATCTTTGGTTTGTTATATTTGTAGATGAAATATCGGAAGTTTGACTTACTTGATAAAATAGTACGGGTACAAATAACACAACCACATTTTATTACATTGGAATGTTTGAATTATGTGACTTTGCATAGAATTACCAACATTTTCAATTCATTAAAATTAAAAACGGCCCAAATTCAATTCTTCTCACACATCACACACCGTTCCCACATATAAGTATTTATATATTATATATTCTCTTTGTCATACACTACGGCATCACTATGGCATCACCAAAGACTACAGTCATAGTATGTACCAGTATGTACTGTAGTTAGTAGTAGCATCACTACGGTCACACACAACAAGACGTGACCTGTCAGTCGAATTTTGACTAGGGATGAAACAAACAACCCACCGTAAAATATTGAGGATTCGATTTAAAAAAACATCAGCCCATGAAACATCGAGATATCGATACATCGATATATTTTTATAATAAGTTTAGATGGAGAGTTACACGCAATAACACAATTTTGGTAGTATGTACGAAGTTCATGTGCAGTGTTTACACATTAACAAGGTTGTCTAAATCAGTATAGTATATTATCTATGTATAGTATATTATCTATGGTCTACTGGTAGACCTTTATGGTTAAACATTAATAACGAGGCGGGAAATTTTATTCGTAGAACAATATGGATAGATGTTTCAGTGATTAGCGACCGAAGAAGTTTTATTTGAACGTTTTTCACGGTTTCTCTAAAAGCCGTAAAATTGTCAATTATGGGAAATGTAGAAAAATAGTAAATCTTAAACAAAAAGTATCAATTCTACAATATGCATAATGAACTACTATAGTCGCGAAGCACTGAAATATCTACCCATATTGATCTAAGGAAAACAAAAAAAATACTTGTAAAAATTCATATTTCCCGCCTCGGTACATTAACCTGAAGCTATCTGCTAAACTGAGTTGAAATACAAATAGAAAACTAATAATTTTATCTAAAGCCTCTGACTATGTACTATGTATTATATTATTGTATTTGCGTTGTTTGGCTATAAAATCAAGGTATGTTGAAATATAGGTTATGATTTTATGTAAAGCCTCTTTCTAGAATATGTATCTACGGTTACTTTATGTCTTGTTGTTAGATTGAAATAAAGTATGTTCCTTTGTGTTTGTCAAATATTAATTATTCATAAAATTCAAGATGTCTTTATTTTATTATTCATAATCAAAAGGTCATTTATTTAGTTTAGGCCCTGTTTAGGTACTTATGAAAGTTTGAATTTACCAAATTCCTCGATAGGATCAACCTATTTTAATTATTAACTAACACGTAGAATTTGTAATAAATGGCTATGTAGCTGCACGACACCAAAAACATTGATTATGATTTCTAACATGTGTAAAACGAGCATCGCTAGTAATGACATCGATGTTTAATGATTTTTATTAGCGATGACATCTATCGATGCTTTTATCTTTATCTTATCGTACATCCCTAACTTTGACATTCATTTGCCTGACCACGGTCTGTATTAGGCTGCATTCCGAATTAAAGCTTTAATCGCTGTAATCGATTTGAGCGTGCTTAATTGCGTGACCCGTACCGAATTGAATAATGACAGATAACGATGTCCCGTGAAACGTCAGAAGGTGCGTTCGAATTCGGGAAATCGTAATAAATTGGGGTATGGTAGGAAAAATAACAGTCTAAAATGCCAAAAACGATCACATCTGGCGTTCGATTTGGAAAGTTGTGGGCGAAATTGGCGTTTTGAACTGTTTTCGTTCACCGTTCGTTTTACTTGGAAACAGTTAAAAACGACATCGTGAACTGCACATTTTGACCCACCTCCGAGGCAGGGTCGTTTGTGATCATATTTTGACATCTTTGAATCTGAAAGATAAGTTTTGGAAAATTCAAAATGGGGCGAAAATTCTAATTTTTATTTTAAAATTTGATAGAAATACTAACAGGCAAGAGAAAAATTTGTCAGATTAGCTTTGTTTAAAGATTAACTGAAGGAAAAAGGTAGGTTGAGACAAGTGACAAGCAGGCGATGAGCATGCAAATGTCATTTTTGCATCTAATAGTTCGATTTGGGAAATATCGTTTGTAGCAAAAGTTGCAAAATTGTTGAAATTTTCCAATTCGAAGGCATAAACAAAAATGCCCATTTTGAAACTGTTAAAAACGTCATCACTCCAATTTGAACGCACCTATAGATGACGTCATGATATCCGCCATATTGCGCTCACACCGACCATGCCCTAGGCTGCGTTCAGTAACAACGCCGTGTGATCGCCCGACGATCATGGTTGCGTTCAGTAACAGTTCAATAGTATGTGGTGCGATCGTCGGACGATCGCACCGGTCACACGGTGTGTAGTTACTGAACACAGCCCTAAACTGATATCACCGTGAGCGCTGTCAAAAGTGACGGTAAATAATTGTCGGCAAAAAGTCTAATATGATTCTTGGTTTTCTATTTGGCAAAGATACTTTTTATGATTTTATGAGAGAAAAATAATAAAAAACGCGAATATTCCTTTTTCGAGTCAAATTATAAAAGATACCGCCAGTACGGCTTTCGTCATTGTCGTTCAGCTGGTGACCTTCTCGTTTACCTGACGCACCGATGGGCTGAAGCCATAGAGAATAAAGGCGAGGCATTGGCAGTAAGCCTAGATATCGCTAAGGCCTTTGACCGGGTCTGGCACAGGGCACTTCTATCGAAGCTACCGTCTTATGGAATTCCCGAGGGTTTGTGCACTTGGGTGACCAGCTTTCTTGCTGATCGGAGCATCAAAGTCGCTGTTGACGGATGCTGCTCCGACGTCATGAATATTAATGCTGGCGTACCCCAAGGCTGCGTGCTATCGCCCACTCTGTTCATCCTGCATATCAATGATATGCTGGAAATTCCCAGCGTTCACTGCTATGCGGATGACAGCACCGGCGATGCCCAATATACTGGCCGTGCTAACATCCCTCGGTCCATGGTGGAGGAAAGCCGAATGCAACTTGTGTCTGAAGTCGAGACTTCCTTGGAGTGGGTCTCGGAATGGGGAAGACTTAATTTAGTCCAATTTAACCCTTCGAAGACACAGGTCTGCGCGTTCTCCACAAAAAAAACCCCTTTCGTAGTTGCACCAAAGTTCGAAGACACTCCCCTCATCATCTCAAAGAGTATCGGGATCCTCGGTGTCGACATTGCGAGTGATGTCCAGTTTCGAGGTCATTTGGAGAGTAAAGCCAAGCTGGCTTCAAAAAAGCTGGGTGTGCTTAATAGGTCTAAGTGGTACTTTACACCACTCCAGCGGCTGCAGCTATATAAAGCGCAGGTTAGGCCGCATATGGAGTACTGCTCACACCTCTGGGCAGGCGCACCCGCTTATCAGCTCGATCCACTTGCCTCGGTGCAAAGGCGGGCCACTCGTATTGTTGGTGATCCTGAACTCACTGGCGGTTTGGAACCTCTCAGCATTCGGAGGGATATAGGCTCCCTTTGTGTGTTCTATCGCCTATATAATGGGGAGTGTTCTAAAGAACTTTTCGACCTGGTGCCGTCATCACCCTTCTACCACCGCACCGCTCGCCGGCGATGTGGAGTTCATCCTCATATCCTCGAGCCGCCTCGATCGTCCACACAACGGTTCAGTCGGACGTTCCTACTGCGGACCATTAGGATGTGGAATGACCTCCCCATTACGGTTTTCCCTCAGCGCTACGATATGGGGTTCTTCAAAAAAGGCGTGAAAAGAGCTCTTCAAGGTCGGCAACACATCGGCAATCCCCTTGGTATTGCAAATGTCCATAGGCGGCGGTGACCACTTACCATCAGGTGGACCGTCTGCCTGTTTGTCAACCTATTGACATAAAAAAAAAAAAAAAAAAAAAAAAAAGATATAAGTAGTCCTAGCGCATTGTTAATTCAGATTTTAATTAAATTCTCAAATGTTCTGTTTTGAAAACTGTGAGCGCGTTCACGAGCATTCCGAATTGTTGACAGTTATCAGCTGTCATTAACGTGATATCTAACTCGGTACGCAAAATATTGCTGTGAGCACTGTGAGCGATATTATCCAATTCGGAATGTAGCCTTAATAATAACTGTTCTCCAGTATTCCCCACAGTTGTGTTGTGTAGCTTATTTCTTTTTTGTCTTTGTCACACTACTGTTTAAATGTATAAAGCCATCTCATAGTTTTGCTAAACAAGAAGGAAGGGGTAAGAAAAAATCTATTCATTTGTTGTTGTCATGTTATGTTGTATCACATACGATCGTGGTATTATTTTATTTCATTCATATCGATTTATGGCTATTTGTGTTTAATAATTTCACAGGAAACCAAAGTAATTATGGCTACGTTAATCCAGTCTTACGAACAACAGTATTCTGTGCTCACAGCCGACCTAACAGCTAAAATAGGACGACTTAAATCGGGCAATGAAGGTACACTTTCTTTTAAATTAATAACATTATTTATAGTATTTTTTTGACTAAAGCATGCTTTGAATTCACAGAAAATCGCGATCAGCTATCTAGAGAGATTCTGGCTAACTTTGAAGAAGCCAATGATTTGGTACGTTATAGAAAAACAAGTAGTATACTTATTTTGAAATTCCGGTCAGCTGGTAAGTACTATGGAACCAATGTAGGTACTAATAAACAAATGTAAATCATATTATTTGTAGTTGGAACAGTTGGAACTGGAATCTAGAGGGGCTGGAGCGGGATCACGTGTTGCTGCCTACCGTGCAGAGTTGCAGCGAGTCCGAGATGAATACCGTTCTGTCAATAATAACTCTAACACTTGTAAGTATCATAATTTATATCATATTCGTATCATATTTTTAATTTAAAGCCCTCTGAAGAGCTTTGTCATCTTATGTTTTCAATGCCTTATAGAGCCCTTGGAAAATTATTTATTTGTATAAAAATTCTAAATTACAAATAGATTCATCATGATATCTTCTGAATGTCTTTCCTTTTCTAAAGAGGTCACTTTTGCTAGGGATTGGAATTTTCCAAATTCCTTTAAGCATACTGCAACCTAATTTCAGATAATATGGACAATGAAGAAATGTATGATGACTGGAATGGTGCAAATGAACAGCACCAAAAACTACTTGACAACACTGAACGTTTGGAACGTACTGGAAAGTCTCTTGATGAAGGTTATAGGGTTGTGCTTGAAACGGAGCAGATTGGTGCTGCCGTACTGCAGGATCTAAATATGCAGAGGGAGACGATAGGGAGGTCCAGAGGGAGGGTATGTAAAATTATAATTCAATGCAATTTTAGCTATTAAGATTTTTATTCCAATTTTGTCTAATCAATGGCTAAGATTATGACGATCTGGACTCTAACCAAAATATCTGATCCCAGAAATCCAGATCACTGATATACAGGGTGGCACAGAAGAAACAACATTAAATGAAACCACATAAAGTACTCATAAATATGAACAACTTTTAATATGCTGCGAAACACATCAATATCGGCTAGAATGTGTGAAACAGCTGTTTACTTTCCTGCAAATTAGTACTTTATGTAGTTTTATTTAAAGTCTGCATTTCTGCGCCACTGTATACTATTTTAAAATCCATATCCAAACATTAGATATTTATACCTAGACAACTAACACACACAACCTTGCAAGATGCTTTGTCAACGTATCTAATCTCTAAATCAAATGCATATTACTTATACTTACACCTTATTAAGGAAATATTTTCCATCACCAGCTCCGAGAAACAGATGAGCAACTGAACCGCTCTTCCCGTCTCATGAACACAATGGTGATGCGAGCTCTGCAGGACCGGTTCATCCTCATCGTAGTGTTTGTAATTATTGCAGTACTTTTGTGTTCTGGCCTGTACTTTGCCGCCACTTAGCCGGTTTGTACTAGCTACGTTGATAATTTGATGAGATATCTTCTTCCATCAGTTTCTGGAAGCCCCTTGTGTTAATTTATGTTTAAGACTATTTTTATCTAAAGGCAGTGATAGTATAATATGATCAGTTACAGTGGTATTGATTCCTATGCTATTGATGTAAGAAAAGATCATGTCGAAACCACATTACGTTGACTACTTTGTAGTACAAGCAACATAACATTGTGATATTGTGAAAAGACAAAAAGGTTATCTATAGTAAAAAAAACAAGGTAAATTCTTAAACCATTTTCCATCTCCTGACTTACCCTTTTAAGGTGAACGCACACTTACCCGAGCCGAACGCATCGAACGAAACGAATTACATGAAATCTTATGAAAGCTCGCACACTTGCCCGCGTCGAATCGTCCGAATCTGGAAGAACACCAGAAAACCTAGACGAATTCGGACGTCATCAGATTCGGCGCGGCTTATGCGGTGGACTCGACCGATGCGCTCGCATCGCACCGCATTCTATCAGTTGCGTAGCAACACGCGAGTTGATTATAAAGATTGTGCGACAGGCGTAAAGGAAATAGAAATAATTTCTACGGCGCAGTCGATTCTTTCGGTGCGGATGTGTGCGAGCCCTCCTTGACTTCGATTCGTTCGCCGCGTTCATAAGTGTGCGTCCACCTTAAAAGTAATTAGTAGTAATTAATACAGGCTTCTAGAAATTAGGAGATTGTTGGAGTAAATGATTGATTAATTAATCTTTATTTTGAAGAGCATGATAGTGTTGCTAATGGTATGTGAAAGGTTGTGTAAAAATATAAGTATAATTGAAAAATTAAATGATGATTGAGAATGTTTTAATTGTTTGTTACCTATTAAATAAGGTACTGTTTGCGCTAAAAAGACAACTAATGTAAAGTCAACAATCAATTCCTTAGATACCATAAAGATTTAAAAAAAACGAGCTTTAATGTCTATAAATTATTTTGCCATTCTATTAACTTCAAATATATTACAAATTATTAATGTTGTTACTAAATCTTTTATAGACTTTCGCAATAAATGTTTGTCCTGACTGTATGTATCGCAATTGTAAATAGTGCTTTTGCTGTAACATTCCTTACAAAACTAAAAAAACACCCTTAT
Source organism: Achlya flavicornis (assembly GCA_947623365.1). Lineage (NCBI taxonomy): Eukaryota > Metazoa > Arthropoda > Insecta > Lepidoptera > Drepanidae > Achlya > Achlya flavicornis. The sequence continues at coordinate 1,327,147 of OX392483.1, read as the reverse complement.
CAACTTCTCGTAGGTATACTAAAATTCAATTTAAAAAATAGCGGACACTATTGCCGTCTCGTTCACACACTATCACGAGTAAACGAGAGATAAATAAATATTACTTAGCAAATTATCCGCACTGTATATTATGTAAAGTTATAGTAATCATGTGTATGTAATGAGACTGTTATGTAAATGCTTAGTTATTAGATAGTTAATGTATTTTATAAGAACAGTAAATTAAATTAAATTTACATGGTGTAAATCAAATTGTTGTTTAATTTAAATTACCTAGCAATCCCCACTACTGGGAAAAGTCCCCCATAACAACGACTTTATAAATAAGGCTCACTTTTTTTTTTTTTTATACAACTTAGTCGGTAAACAAGCATACGGCCCACCTGATGGTAAGTGGTTACCGTAGCTATATGGACGCTTGCAACACAAGAAGCATCGCTCACGCGTTACCGACCTTTCCCCCCTCCCCTATGAGCTCTGGCGACCTTACTCACGCGCAGGAACACAACTTTACACAATATAAAGTTATTTGGCTGCGGTATTCTGTAAGGTGGAGGTACTTCCCCAGTCGAGCTGCTCTTTGAGCGAATAAACGCTATGCTCTACTCTCTCTCACTTGCGTTAACTGAGTTAGTTACATCACCTAGCATCACCTGTTGGTACACACGGTTACAGATCAAGCTAAACATATCCAGTATAAGCTGATCTCGCATTGTGTAGGATTTCTATACAATGGGAGGTCATCTTATACTAGAAATGTATAGCTTGATCTGTAGCCGTGTGTACGTCATTTTGTCACATAGATTTAGGGTTATGTAACTGCAGGTTAAAATTTTAACCCAGGTTGACGCTAATAGAGAATAAGCATTTATTCTATTTTTAGATTAATTCATCATCTATTTGAAATACACTTTGTTACCTGCGTTACTGGGGTTAAAAGTAGACAGTTCTTCTCCATACTACAGTGCCTGCGTAGACTATCTACGCTTCAGAGGTACATACTTTATTTTACTGTATTAGCTGGGTATTATAAATAACTGTATTCCTAGCGAATGCAGTTGCATTATTTATTCAGGAATCGGGGCTCATTTGAGTTACATACATTTTAATATCTCAATAACTTTATTTAAACAATTTATTCTCAATAACACATTTAATCAGGCATTTTATATCAACACAATATATTACATTAAAATTACATTCTTACAAATAACAAATATATTACCGAAATATACTTCGACTAAAAACCCCGACATTTAACTTAGGCGTGTTACGTTTAATTATGAACCATAAAGCAACTGAATAAAGGTCATGTTTGCTAGCGGAACTAATATATTTACTAAAACGTATTTATTTAGGGATTCGTCCTCGCGTTTGTCAAACTAATGTGCTAAATCAGTATTTACATATAAATAAACTATTTTATATAGGTGTTATGATATTTTTATTTTTGTCGAGTTCAATTTGTAAAAAGATTATCTACCATAGAGTAACAATATTAATAGAGTGATAGCGATACCTTGTGCGAAGAGCGAGAAGTTTGCATATAGATGCATTCATAGATATATCGTACACAAGTGATTTACTGTCAGAAAAAATTACGATGAGTTCCTTGTAATTTTTTCTCGGTAAAAGTATCGATAAATAAAAACCGGCCAACTGCGAGTCAGACTCGCGCACCGAGGGTTCCGTACAAACCTGTAGGTATATAAGTAAATGGTAGTATAGACCTGAGTATTTGATATGAATTTCAATTTATGACGTACCTATTGAAAAAAAACTAGATCTAGATCAATCCAATTTTCGGTGGAAGTTTGCATGGTAATGTACATCATATATTTTTTTTAGTTTTATCATTCTCTTATTTTAGATGTTACAGGGGGGGGGGGACACACACATTTTACCACTTTGGAAGTGTGTCCCTCGCAAACGGTAGATTATTAGGTAAATAAATAGGTAAGTTTAGAAAAAAAATATATTAGAAAACTCAATATCATTTTTGAAGACATATTCATAGAAAACAAAAACGTAAAGGTTTTATTAAAAATTTTTTTTTTGAGTTTCAGTTCTATGTATGGGGAAACCCCATTTTTTTTTGTTTTTTTTTCTATTTTTGTGTGAAAATCTGAATGCGGTTCACAGAATACAGTATAGTTCTTATAGTTTTGGCTGTGACATATGGACGGACAGACTGTCTGTCTGTCCGTCCGTATGTCACAGCCACTTTTTTGACAGACATGACGAATCCATAAGGGTTCCGTTTTTTGCCATTTGGCTACGGAACCCTAAAAATGAGAAATTGACATTCATTATATGTATTTAGTCGTTCAAACTATGGACGCCGTAATTCGTTTCAAGAAAGCGTTGCAAACTTTTCAAGAGATGTAGAGCATAGCGTTTATTCGCTCAAAGAGCAGCTCGACTGGGGAAGTACCTCCACCTTACAGAAGCCAAATTTATTTTGTGTGAAATTGTGTGCTTGCGCGTGATTGGCGGTCACCAGAGCTCATAGGGGAGGGGGGAAAGGTCGTTAACGCGTGAGCGATGCTTCTTGTGTTGCAAGCGTGCGTATGGCTACGGTAACCGCTTACCATCAGGCGGGCCGTATGCTTGTTTACCGACTTAGTCATATAAAAAAAATATAGTCTATTATAGTCGCTCTATTAATATTCTATCTCTATGGTATCTACTTACTTTTTCGAGTTATTTCTTATTATTCATGATTATATAATTTTGAAATCAGGTTCTAACCATTTTTGTATAGTGCCTTAATGGATTCATTATAAATCTGAAATGACATATCCTCAGACGAGGGTAGGACGAAATCGGTTGGAGCGGTTGGACTTGCATCATGTGTTCTGCGGTTGAGGGTCTGCGGGTTCCTCTGCCGTCTCCTCCACTTTCTCGCCGAGGGAGATCAGACGTGTTCTGTACTCGTTCAGCTTTATGTCCTGAAATATTTTGAAAAAATAAATGATTTCTATTTAGGTAAATATATAGGTAATAATAAATAGGTACCCAACTGATGAGGCGCGTCGTGAATCTTCGTTCGCACAGAAAAGAAAGTATGGCCGCGAAGATTAACGAAAGAACGCTTAAACTTATAATCAACCTTAGACCACTACTATAAGGTTCATAATACAGTGTAGCTGTTAGTTCCGTCTCACTCGCAAGTGACGCCCCTCCGCACACATGGCGGCAGCTGCCGACCAATAGCATTTCTCGCGCTTTGAAAATATATCTTTTGCGCAGGTACATCGGTTAGCCATATCAGTTGGGTACTGTACTGACTATGGACCACCTTTACTTATATCCCTTACCTGATCAGCAAGCAGTTCCAACAAATCATCCTGATCCTTCTTCAATCGCTCCAACTCGTCAACAGCCGCCCTGTGTCCCTCCTGAGTCGACTTCAACTCCTGGTTGAGCCGGGTGACCTCATCGGTCAACTCCTGAACCCTTCCCTCGTACTGGTTGAGCTTGGCGTCGTGTTGGCTCGGCTGAACACTCGGCATGCACTTGGCGGACACTTGAGCTCGGAGGAGCGTGTTCTCGTCTTTGAGGAGGGAGTTTGATGATATTGAGTCATTTAGGGCGCCCTGGAAGAATATAATTGTTTTGTAATAAATACGTTTTCAACACGCTCGTAAAGTGACATTTATTGCATCGTTTTTAGTATCATAATGCAGCTTATTACGCACTAGTGTTTTTTAATGTGGCAAACAAGCATACGGCCCGCCTGATGGTAAGCAGTTACCGTAGCCTATGGACGCTTGCACCAGGGGTATCAGTCGCGCGTTGCCGACCCTTAAATATTTTTACATTACCGCACAGTTTAATGATAGGTATAATCCCGATTATGTTAAGTTTGTACCCCAAAGCAATTGATATGTGTATAGACGAAGCATTTTTAATTTAAACGGGTAAAATTTGTCAAAGCATCGCTGTCAAAACAAAAAAAAACATGCGTGTAATATTTGTTATCGTTCTCATTGTGTGGTAGATTTATCAAAAAATCTAATTCAAAAAATACAAATCTGTTATTTACAAATGTGTTGAAAAACGTCGTCTGACACGCGTGTGTAATAACCAACTTTGCACACGAGTATCATAATGTACATACACTAAGACGGGCCAGTGGTTAAGATTCTACCTATCACGCTGCAGGTCGTGAGTTGTGTGCATGAACATGTCTGCATGTCCTGTAATATATATATTATTTTTGTATACCACTTAGGTGGCAAACAAGCATACGGCCCGCATGGTAAGCGGTTACCGTAGCCTATGGCCTATGGCTATTTTTAAGTACACTAAGAAGTAATCAAATCCTGGTCTGACAATGGGACCCAACGGGAAGTGTACCCTTTGGTTAATAAATAACGGAGTTATGAGGTAACAAACATAGAAAAGAAAAACAACCAAATTGAGAACCTCCTCTTTTTTTAAGTCGGTTAAAAAGCCAATATTCACCTGTAACGACTGATTCTGGTGCAACAGCCCATCGACTTGTGACATGAGCTCTTGTAACCTCGCATCCTGTTGTCTGATCAAAGATTTGTACTGTTCTAGTGTACCGCTTTCTGGTGAAGAACGTTCTAAAGACTGATCACCGATGCCGTTCTCTTGACGCACCGTTAGACTTTGGATTAGGACACCTGCGGGGAAACAATGGTTATACAGGTGACATTTTAACATGTACTTCACGTGTCAAAAGCTGTGCGAAAAAGGGAGAGCAATGCTCTTCTTTTGAAACTGTTTCCCGCAGACTGGGAACTCGCATAAGGCTGTATGTCCACCAGAAAGAGAGGTAGAGCATAGTGTTTATTCGCTCAAAGAGCGGCTCGACGGGGAAGTACCTCCACCTTACAGAATACCGCAGACAAATAACTTTATGTTGTGTAAAGTTGTGTTCCTGCGCGTGAGTAAGGTCGCCAGAGCACATTGGGAAAGGGGGGAAAGGTAACGCGTGAGCAATGCTTTTTGTGTTGCAAGCGTTCATATGGCTACGGTAACCGCTTACCATCAGGCGGGCCGTATGCTTGTTTACCGACTTAGTAGTATAAAAAAAAAAGAGATAACATATGTAGCGAGGGATACGTTTAGCTGACAAATAGGATCGCTTCATTTTCACATTATAGCTCTTATTCCAGCCTAACTAAATCAATCTTGGCTTGGTTTTCTTTCATACGGATGGAGGGGCTTGCGTTATCTATTTCGATTTATGTCTGTGGTTTTATTAATATATTCTTAGCGTCCGTCCGTATTGTAGAATGTCAATCAATGCTCAAATCAAGTTTTGAGTCGAGATTAAAACAATTGAATTTGGAACCAATGACATTAAGTTTATTTTCGATTAACACGATCTATTATTGATACTACTATATCTGTGCGGTTCATCGAAATTGTATTACCCTAGAATAAGGGTGACAGCTGTATAAACGGCCGAAGAAATAAGACCACGGTGTCGCTATTTCAGTTTCAGTAGGTCCACGTTTGAACGTAGAACATTCATTCATGAGTGACATAATTTTGTTTTATTGAGTTTCCAAGCGGCCACTTTCACGATGTTGTCTTGTACACACGGCTACAGATCAAGCTATACATTTCCAGTATAAGCTGATCTCGAATTGTATAGGATTTCCGTACAATGGGAGGTCAGCTTATACTAGGAATGTATAGCTTGATCTGTTGCCGTGTGTACGTAACCCTTAATCTAGACAGAAGATAATATATCGATGGTGCGGTTAGTCTATGTTCTAAAAAATACTCACTCTCCAATACTTTGAACAGCCTGCAGAACTCATAATCGATTAGCACTTCGGCAGCCATCTTGGCCTTCAACTGGGGATGCTTGGCTGCTTTGTTGTAAAGCTCGTGCTTGGTCACCTCGCTCAACTTGGCCGTGAAGGTCTCCATGCCTATCCGTTTGACTAGAAGCTGTTTGAGGGAATCCTTGGAATAGTTCTCTACTGAATCGTCGTTGAAGTGTATGCATATCGCTAGGAGGAAGGCTGACAGACCCTGTTGGGAATTAGGTACGTAAATAAGGTTGTCGAGTGAGAGAAAAAGAGGGGAAAATGTATACTGGGTGGAGATTTCGAGATGGCATATTTTCGAAACCTATGTTGGATTAGTCCTGCTGAACAACTTTTACTATGGGACCAAGAATGAATTATCAAAAAATATTTTTTTACTTTTCATACATTATGATCGAGCAATGTTGACATTTTGTAAGAAAAATATTTTATTTTTTGAGAATTCGCTATTGGTCCCATAGTAAAAGTTGTTCTGCATGACTAACCTAACATAGGTTTCGAAAATATGCCATCTGGAAATCTCCACCTGTTATAGCCGTCTCTTTCTGTCGTTTTAATTTCCGTCATACTTGGAAACATTTTATGTTTCCTTTTACGTCTGTAAAAAAGTCGACACAGCTGATCATGCAGTTCCGGGGCGTCAATTTTACCATACAATATTTATATCAGAGATGTACATGTTAAAGAACAAAGGAGCCAGGTGAGAACCCTGCGGTACGCCAGAGGGACAAAATCAAAAACAAAAAGTCATTTATTCAGTTTAGGCCCTGGTAAGGCACTTATGAACGTTACATACAGTTGAATTTACCACCGGTTCGAAATACACTTAAACTGAGAAGACTTCGGCAAGAAAAAGGCAAGGTTTTTTTTTTTTAGGGTAGAGAGAGGTGTTCAGTTGTCGTGTACCTGCAAGAGGTACTCGTTGTCGTCGTGCTCGTTGGAGCAGGTGTGGTTGACCAGGTAGCCCACTCCACCCGGCACGTTCAGGAACGCGCTCACGGCGGGCCCGCAGTGGCTCATCCATACCGACAGCAGCATCAGCAGTGCCACCTGCATTTCAACAACATACAGGTTTACGCAAAACATCGAGGAACAATCCCTTAGAGTAGTAATACCGAGCAATCCGATTCCGAAACTAGTCAGTGATTTGTCACTGATTTTGAACAGCAAGGACCAATCACTGCATCGTGTGTTCTTAGCTTGGCCAATCAGAGCGCATGTGTCCGTGTCTTAGCCAATCAGAGCGCATTGTCGATGGTGGGAAATTGGCGGAATAGATTGCAAGCGGAATCAACGTCATTACCCTTCTTTGGGTTAATTGTTATATGACGCAAGATAAGTCCATGCATGCAGTAGGATGGCGTTGGAGAGCCAGCGTCCTTGCAATACGCCTCACCTAGGGCTACGACATTATGCTGAGTGCATCGAACGACTAACCCAAAGAACTTAATTTTGCTTGAAATCTATTCCGCCAATTTGCCACCATCGACAATGCGCTCTGATTGGCTAAGTCAAGGACACATACGCTCTGATTGGCCAATTCAAGAACACACGATGCAGTAATTGGTCCTCACTGTGCAAAAGCAAAGCAAGCTACACAGGGATTTTTCCTGGCCGAGTGGGAGGCCTTATCTTTTTTATGATTAGACAAATTTTAAGTAATTTGTTATTGATGGAATTTCTTGTTTTGCGCTAAGTAACTGAAGTAAGTTCCACTCCTTTGCTGTTCGGAACTATGAAGCAAAGCGTTCGTGTCCGTATAAGCGGGATGTCCACAAAGTTTAGGTGAAGATTCTTCCGGCTTCTTGTATGGAGGTATGATATCGAATAGATGTTGTTCATGTATTTATTGAAACACTTTATAATCAATCAAAAATATAAATCATCATTCTATAGAAAAGCTTAACATAATTTGAAATATAAACTCTAAATTAAAATCAACTAAAATTCACTAGATAAGTATGTACAGTAGTACCCGACTGATATGGCGCGTCGTGAATCTTCATTCGCACAGAAAAGAAAGTATGGCCCGAAGATTAACGAAAGAATGCTTAAAACTTACAATCAACCTTATATCACTACTATAAGGTTCATAATACAGTGCAGCTGTTAGTTCCGTCTCACTCGCAAGTGACGCCCCTCCGCACACATGGCGGCAGACGCCGACCAATAGAATTTCCCGCGCTTTGAAAATGTATCTTCTGCGCAGGTACATCGGTAAGCCATATCAGTTGGGTACTACTGTATTGTTTATTTTTTATTTTTCATTCAACTAAGGTTGCAAATAAGCATACGGCCCGCCTGATGGTAAGCGGTTACCACAAACTGTATTAATTAACAAGCCTCACCTTAGACTGTAACTTAGTCGTCTGCTGTAGTAACAAGGTACACTGATGAAGCAGGGAAACCGGTGAGCTGCCTATATTAGTAGCCAGCAGAACCCTCAAGAGCTGTTCCTTCTGGCCAGGGTTCTCAGTGAGGGCATGCATCAGGGCAACCGCTGAGAACCAGTTGGACAGCACATCAGAAGAGAACAGACCCCCACAGAGTAACTGGCCACTGGTTAAGCTGGACACGTCGGTTGATGAAGGTAGTAGTGTTTGGACCAGGGATTGCTGGCTCATTTCGTTGTGGTAAAGGTAGCATTGAAAGCAGTAGAGAACTGCGCATCTGGAAGAGGGTATATTCATTTAGGTACATATTTTTATAAAATTAAAGGTCAGTTCACACCGAGACGCGACCCAACGCGGCAAGCTTAGGCAGCAATAGAATATATAACTTTATTTACTTCACAAGAAGGTGCACATTTCAGTGAGAGAATTCGTGATAAATGACTCGCGCCGCCGCGAAGTGTATCCGAATTCTCTCCCTGAAATCTGTACCTTTTTGTTTACTAAATAAAGTTCTATATTCTATAGTTATTTTAAAAAGTCTCGGTGAGTCTGAGAATAACGGAAAGCTTCAAAAGTGAAGTAAAAATTTAAAAATATATAAACTAAGAAATAGCATTATGAGTTTGAGGCGTCTTAATGAACTAGTTTTTGAGTGAATCAATACATGTATTTTTTTTGGACTAAAATACCTTACAAATACTTAAAAACCTGTGAAAGTTACCTTAAAGAAAACGGCTGTTTCTCGTTGACCATAGACATTAAGAGCACCACAATAGCCGGCCGGGGCGGATTCGACGGCGCCATCACACTCCCCAAATAATCCTGATTATTGACATCCCCCCTCACCACTTCCCCCACAGTATTAATTGTCTCCGTCAATATATCCGCCGGGACGCCACTAGACATTAGTATGTTACATAAAGCCTGTAACAGACCCACATTCTTCATAATCTTCTGACAACTAGATATTATCTGGGCAGAATTACTGGGCGATACTAGTGTCCTAACAATTAACAACATGCAGTGCACGTTGGATACCTTCTGTGGTGACCAACCCAGCTCTTCAGTCTCATCCGGGGTATTAAACATCGGCAACATCCTCTGTATATAACTACCTTCTTTGAAAAAGTTAATATTACTACTGTTATTTTTCAATAAATTTAACATTAGAAGTAGGCAGTCTTCTACAATAATTCCACCATCAGAGTAACCCTCGGACGAAACAATTTCAAAAAGTCTGTCGAAGGCATTCTCAAAGGCTACAATTTTCTGTATATTAGCATTACCTTTAGTTAACTTTATTAATAGCAACAATGTTTCGTTTCTTATAACTTCTCGCGTATCACCTAATAGATCCATCATTTTGGAGACTCCCATCGGCTTCACAAGTATTATCTCTTGTATATCCTTTGGCCTATTTGTGAGTAAGGACGTGAGAAGTTGTACGGTGGACAGTCTAACTCTGAAGTCATGTTCGTCGAGGAGATCTAGTATTAGCTGTATGTTATGGTGGTCTTTGATGAACATCTCTGTGAACTGCTCGCCGATGTTCATTGGGACGTGGGGATTATTTTCTTCCTCTTCGAACTGTGTCGGCGACATGACGTTGTTGAGGGTGTCCAAGGCGTAGTTTATGGTCTCGTTGTCAGCGCGATCTAGTTCCAGCACCTGGGAGAAAGGTTGGTAGTTTGAAATGGACTTAAAAAGGTTCTGTTTTTGTATGAGCCCGATTTTGGAGTACAAAAACATTATAATGACTCATCAACTGTACCTATATTTCCTCACCTGTTCAAATAAAATTGCTGTTACTGTTGTTTTAAGGATTGCATTATCTATCACTTAAGGTTACTCACTTAGCTAGATACAAACTTACTAGGACCAGAGTAAATAAAGACGAGTAGTTTATCTTCATACAATGGTATACCATCTGTGCTCACGACTCGTGCCCCTTACTATAGTAAGGGGCACGATTGAAGATTGACACCTGCGCAGTAATTAATTTTTCGGTCTGTTTGGCGGTATGAAGTAGGGGGGAGCGCCGAGCTGCACATGATTGGTTCGTCTCAGTCAATGCTCGTCGTCTATTGGATTCTAGCGTGTAATTTGGCTACTGTGATTTGGCCAAGAGTGTACATGCGCGTGCCTCATACTGTACCGAACGCGGTTTTTTTTTTATACTACTGTTTAACGTAGCCTATGGACGCTTGCAACACCAGGGGTGTTACTAGCGCGTTGCCGACCCTGCAGAAATCTCTTCAAAGCCTTTTTGAAGAACCCCATGCTGTACTCCATTGGGAAAACCACGGCGGGGAGCTCATTCCACAATCTGAACGGCCGCGGAAGGAGAGCGGACAGTTCAAAACAAATTTGGTTTCAATATGTGAGGATGGACTCCCCGTCGATGGCGAGAGTTGCGATGGTAGAAGGTAGCCGTAGTCATCATCTTAAACAATTCTTCAGAACACTGTCCGTTGTACAATCGGTAGAACACACACAAGGAGGCAAAGTCTCTCCTCAGACGGAGGGGCACTAAACCGCTTTGCTTGTTTGTGGGCGCGCCAGTACGTACGCACGCGATGTCGCACGCACACGAGGGCAACCTCAGAATAAAATGAATGATTCGATAAAGAGAAAGAGTCTTAGTTTGTACCAGGGTTGTTGCGAATATCAGCATCAGAAACAGCTGATGTGATAGGTACTTCGGTTGAGTTGTTCTTGTGGTTAGCAAAGACTCAACTACGGTTCGTAATTCACTTCAACCGAGAATACTACAGCAAGAAACTGAGCAAGACAATTTTAGTGCGTATCTTTAATTTTTCTACACTAGGGCAAAGCAACAAGGTACAAGGGCAAGCTTATAAAAATATAATGTTACCTGTTTGAGTGTATCCATGCCCTGCGCGCCGACCTCCACCCGGTACTTGCGCGACATCGCTTTAAGCGCGCGGCAGGCATCTCTTCTGTCTTCCAGGAGAGTTGAGTTGTTCACTCTGTCCACGAGGCGCTCCACCTGATGATGATCAATATTACAATATATTAGGTTATGTAGACGATGAATATACACTTATAGATTGAAGAATAATAAACTCTCCTTACAGGTGTTTAAGTTTAAAATCATAATTAATTTTAAATACATATCAGTAGAGTTCTTTGTTATGTGGCCCCCCAAAAGCCTCCTCCATCCCTTTCCAAATTTCCCTTTCCTTGGCTATGTGCATCCAATTCTTTCCTGCCTGGGCCAGTAGACAAGATGGTTATCGAGAATCGTCATTGACAGTAAAAGATCAACCTTTGTATGGGATTGACATTTCAAATCGAAATATCACGTGATTTTTTACAATCTCTTATGTCAATCCCATACAAAGGTTGATCGCTTACTAACGATGACCATTGTCGACAGCCATCTTGTCTAGGGGGGCAGGTTAATTGGTGGCTTATACCCATGGGGGGTCACATAACAAAGAACCAAAAAAAAAATTTATGCTTAAGAAATTGTTAAGTGGAAATAATAAAGCTATAATGATAATAATCAGTAGAGTTGAAATCAGCCCTTTATCCTGAAACATGTGTAAATTAGGTACTATTATTTTTATAAAATATCTCTGGAGTTCAGTGTGCCTCTTGGCAAAGGCCACCTCTAACAATTCTGATTGCTTTCTCTCACTTTAGAATCTCCTCCAGTTAGAACTTGTTGTAAGTTTAGAGTTCATCCTCTTTATCTATCTTTTGCACTGCCTTGGCTTTTTTCTTTGACCATCTCTATGGTATGATTGTGTCACAATTTTGTTACTTACTTCATAACATATGAACTGTCCATCTTAGTAGGTAAGATTGATCAACTGGAATGAGCATTTAATTAATAGAAAATATAGATATCCTATTCATTTAGAAATATTAGCTTATAAACATAGTTTTGATGGATACAGACTAGAATATAGTATACAGAATATCTTACAGTACCTCATAGAAAAATAATATTGATATTAGTTTTCTCCTTTTCATTTCTTTAACCAGATACTTATTTTTCCAAGTACTTTATGAATACTATGAATATATGCAATTCAACATCATAATAAAAATAAATACATGCATAGAAACAAAACTGCATATGGTATCAAATAGAACAAACAAGTTAACTTATGCGTAGAAAAAATAATTCAGCTGTGCACATCTTGCATATTTGTTATCAAATATTACGTTACTAGCTATATACAGGGTGATGGGAAGATGGGTGCAAAGCTGTAAGGCGATGATAGTTTAGATCATTTAGACCCTTTTTAGCCATGGTTGTCTAAGACGAAGTGTGAAATTTTTTTTTACCAATCTTTTCTGGTTTTTGTCTCAAAACTCCGAAACTTATCCGTTAATTGATAATTATAGCCAGTTTGGATGATGTGTGAATTCTTTTTCATATTATTTATTTAAAATAATCTGTAAGCAATCCAAACAAACATGTACTAAACATGTGTGTCATCAGTTTTTAGTTACAGTAAAGATTGGTAAAAAAAAAATTTCACACTTCGTCTTAGACAACCATGGCTAAAAAGGGTCTAAATGATCTATACTATCATCGCCTTACAGCTTTGCACCCATCTTCCAATCACCCTGTATAGTCTCACTGCTCTACTTATGCTAGTGTAATGTTATATTATATGCCTATAACCACAATTCTCTATAAATGGGCTATATAATCCAAAAGCAAAATATTTTACTGAAAGTATTTCCAATCAAACAAATTATTTTTAACCGACTTCAAAAAAAGGAGGAGGTTCTCAATTTGGTTGTTTTTTTTTTCACCTCCTGTTTGGTCCCATTTTTTTTTTTTTTTTTTTTTTTTTTTATACCACTTAGGTGGCAAACAAGCATACGGCCCGCCTGATGGTAAGCGGTTACCGTAGCCTATGGGCGCTTGCAACACCAGGGGTATCACGCGCGCGTTGCCGACCCTGCAGAAATCTCTTCACACCCCTTTTGAAGAACCCCATGCTGTACTCCATTGGGAAAACCACGGCGGGAAGCTCATTCCACAGTCTGAGCGTCCGCGGAAGGAAGCTCTTTTGAGCCCGCACAGTACGAAACAATTCAGGTTTCAATATGTGAGGATGGACTCCCCGTCGATGGCGAGAGTTGCGATGGTAGAAAGTAGCCGTGGGCATCATCTTAAACAATTCTTCAGAACACCGTCCGTTGTACAAGCGGTAGAACACACATAAGGAGGCAAAGTCTCTCCTCAGACTGAGGGGCTCTAAACCGCTTGTGAGCTCGGGATCGTCGACAATTCTTATGGCACGTCGTTGAACCGAATCTAAAGGATCAAGCTGGTATCCAGGTGCGCCCGCCCATAGATGACAGCAGTACTCCATATGAGGCCGGACTTGCGACTTGTAAAGTTGCAGCCTTTGCCCCGATGTGAAGTACTGCCTCGCTCTGTTGAGCACTCCGAGCTTTTTGGATGCCAGCTTTACCTTGCCTTCTAAGTGACTTCGGAACAAAACGTCGCTAGAAATGTCGACGCCAAGGATCCCGATGCTTTTGCTGATGTTCAGGGACGTGTTCTGGAACTGTGGAGCCACAGCAAATGGGGTTTTCTTAGCGGTGAACGCGCAGGCTTGGGTCTTGGTGGGGTTGAAATGGACTAGGTTTAGTCGACCCCAATCGGAGACACTAGTTAGTGTACTCTCGATTTCAGACACCAGCCGTTCGCGACTTTCCTCAACCTCGGAACGAGGGATATTTGCACGGCCCGTGTAATGGGTGTCCCCTGTACTGTCGTCTGCATAGCAATGAATGCCGTCAATAGACAGCATATCATTGATATGCAGTAGGAACAGTGTTGGGGACAGCACAGAGCCTTGCGGAACGCCAGTATTTATGTCCATGCTATCGGAGCAGCTACCGTCGACGACGGCTCTTATGCATCTGCTGGACAGAAAGCTGGCAATCAATTTGCACAATCCCTCGGGAAGCCCGTATGATGGTAACTTCGTTAGAAGACCCCTGTGCCAGACCCGATCGAACGCCTTCGCCACATCTAGGCTCACTGCCAATGCCTCACCTTGACTCTCGATGGCGAGTGACCAACGGTGCGTGAGATACACAAGGAGGTCACCAGCTGAGCGACTGTGGCGAAAGCCATACTGTCGGTCGCTCAACAAATCGTGATCCTCCAGGTATCTCAAAAGCTGCGTGTTGATCACTCGCTCCATGACTTTGGAGAGAAGGGAGGTGATGGCGATAGGCCTGTAATTCGTCGGGTCTGATCTGTCACCCTTTTTGGGCACTGGGTGCACATGGGCAGTCTTCCACGAAGACAGGACTTCCTTTTTGGTGTAGGAAAGCGCGAAAAGACGCGTCAGTACTGGACACAACTCAGGAGCACACCGCTTCAGCACCACTGCCGGTATGCCGTCTGGCCCACTCGACTTATGGATGTCCAGAGAAAGCAATTCCCGCCGGACCTCCCGTTGGGTAATGCTTATCTCCGGCATGGAGCTGTCACACCGCGGAATGGTAGGCGGTGTGGCGCCCCCATCATCCAAAGTCGATTTCGAGGCAAAGATAGAGCCTAAAAGGTCAGCCTTCTCTTTAGCACTATGGGCCAAGTTCCCGTCCGGCTTACGTAGTGGTGGCAAGGACGACTGGCAAAAGTTTCCCTCAGCAGCTTTGGCAAGAGACCAGAAAGCGCGACTCCCAGAGGGAAGGCTAGTCAGCCTCTCACCAAACCTGCCGACGAAATCGAACTTAGCCCTGGCAATCATACGCTAACTGAACCTCGAGGCAGCGTTAAATTTGCGTTTCGCATCAGAGATTTTAGGGTCCTGATTAGTTTGGGCCGTGGTCCAAGCCTCATACAAGGTCTGCTTATTTTGTCTAGCATCCTTGCAGGGCCGATTAAACCACGGTCGCTTCTTCACCCCTACAGCCACTAGCGGGTTTGGGATATAACATTCCATTCCCGCCAGTATCGCCTCAGCGACTGCAGCTGCACAGGTGTCAGGATCATCTGATGCGAAGCAGAGCTGCCTCAGTCAGTCCCATTGTCATCAGATCAGGATTTGATTACTTCTTAGTGTACTTTGAAGTCGGTTTAAGTTTTTTGTAAAACAGTCCAATTATTTCCTAAAGTTAGCACATTCAAAGATACATACAAACTCTTCAGTTTTATAATATTAGCTATGTTATGTATTATTGAATAATCAGTTTCAAAATGCTAAAAATCAATGTGTCACACACATGCATAAAAAAACATGTAAACAAGTAGCCATGTTAATAACAAATATTTGTAGGGAGTAAAGTTATTTTTAACCAACTTCAAAACAAGGAGGAGGTTCTCAATTTGGCTGTTTTTTTTTTTTATATTTGTTACCTCATAATTTATTAACCAATTTGGAAAATTCTTTTTTTGTCTGGAAGGGTACACTTCTCATTTGGTCCCATTGTCATCAGATCAGTATTTGATTACTTCTTAGTGTACTTTGAAGTTGGTTTAAGTTTTTTGTAAAACAGTCCAATTATATTGTTATGATTTGAAATTCAGATGAAAACAATGTAAATACAATATAATGTGCTGTGAATAATTGAAGTTATCTTCAACAACTACCAAGTGTTTTGAAGGGTTCATTGTGGGGTAATTTATTTCTCTGGCAAGTTTTTAATACAAAAACTGATAATGTAGGTGAAAGCACTGTGCGAATGTTAGTTTACAACACAATAAAGACTTCACATTTTGTTTATATCTGTTATAAATAAATCCAGCCAACTCCATAGTGTTACGTTCAGATAAAACTTCAACTAAATCTTGATGTAAACAGTCAAATAGATTACCGGTACATCGCCTGCATGCAAATGGCAAATATAGGAAAGCTACATCAAAAAGATTACTATAAATAGGTCAAATATGCTAGAAAATAGTAGGAATGTCACCGTTTCGGCTCCTGAAGGTTGATGACCAGGTTCCGGAGCCCCGAGTACGGTTTTGAGGCCGCTCTTTAGAAAATCCATATTGTACAACCCACTCAAGTCTATTATAACGACACAACAATATATTTAATACGAAATCATCACATAAAATTGGATAAAAGTCGAAATATCCCTATTGCATTGCCCCATTTACTCGACACGTCAAGCATTTTTGACAGGATTTGTAACGTTTTGTTAGTGCAAAAGATTTAATAATCAAATCTAGATATTTTGAATAAAAGTCTAAGATTTTACTCTCTGAAAAACAATTTAGATACCTACCTATTTAATTTAGAAATCGCATTTATTTTTTAAAAATATGTTCATATCATTTTATTTTCATTTTCTATGAAACCTAAGAAAAATCTATTGATTTCCTAATGCATAAACTAAACTCATTAGAGCAGGTGGAAATACAATCATCCACACAAGTGTGATTTCATGTCTTTCTGAACTGCATCTCAATTTGAGCTTTAGGACTTTATCTTAAGGACTAAGCTAATGAACCACACTAAGTTAATGAAGCTAATAACCTACCACGCCACTATTGAAAACTGAAGAAAATCTTGTTTGTTTTCAGTGTTGCCAATTTAGCGACTTTGTCGCTAGATTAAGCGACATTTTGACACTCACAGCGACTTTTTATTCTCATTTAGCGACAAAAAAAACTAGCGACTTTTCTAGCGCCTTTTTGATGTGAATCGTTTCTCATTTAAAGGAGATGGCATTTTTTGGCATTACAAATTATGGAAAGGTACAGAATTCGGAGCTATTTTAAAAAAAAGCGCTTATTTTATAATATAGATAGCCAGATTAACTTTATTATTGACAATGGGGATAAAATGACGTTAAAAATTAGTAATTTGATTTGATTAGTAACAGTCCGGTACCAGTGTTTGTTTCTAAGGCCGTAGATACAAGGCTTTTTGCCTTGTCATATTTATTATGATAGTGTTGTAATTGAAAAATATAAAATAAATTATTAATAAATTGATTTACATAATGTTTTGATTGCTAGTGCATAAAAATAAAAATAAAAAACAGTTTACGACGATGAGATATAGCTAAGAAATGGAATACAATTTGTGTATTTATTTCTTTTCAACTTAAAATGTTTCGATTTTGTTTAGAAATAGAAACTAGCAACACTAAAACCCATGAATATGTTTAGTTCAAGATGTCTCAAAAAGTCCATGAGGAGTTTTAGTACAATGACAACCATTGTAGTAAAACATGACTGGGAACTATAATGTAACTTGACATTGGCAGAAATAAGTACTAATTTGGATGTGGTTGGACGAGCTGATTTTGTAAGTGTAACCGTAAAATGATAACATTTTCCCCGGCTATCATATAGTGTATTTTACGGGGCAGAATTAAATCTAGACATGAAGGAAAAAAATATACTTTGTTTGTTTTTTGATTGACAGCTCTCTAAGTGGCCGGGAAGCTATAAAGCAATACCTACTGTTGCAATTGCATTGTTAGACGTAGGACAGTAGGATGCTGTGCTCATATCATGTCAATCATCTGGTACTTGGCATGGGCACGGCATCAAGACAGCCTGTCTCCCCCTGCACCTTTCTTTGATGATATTTTACTAATATATGATGATGATGAGCATGAATAAAATATTATGATTAACTAAATACTGATTTTTTATTGTAGCTACAATAATCCTGTCATCCTTAATTACCTACTTATCCTTAATAATATTATAAGCTTCGATTGTCGATAAGTAAGTTTGTAACTTTCCTGTGTAGTAGACTTAACTTATATGATCAGCGAGAACATCATTGAGCAAAACAAACTTCAACAAGTACCTAGTTATCCTTTTTCAAGTATAAAAGCATCATTTTACAAAGCATAATTGGTAATATGTTATGCATAAAATAAATATTTATGCATTAAAATAGTCATAGAGGTAAAAAACCGATTAAAGTTAAAGCATTGATGCACTTAACCTCACTTTTACAAAAAATAAGATTTCTCTTTAACCCCATTGTATTTTTTTTTAATAAAACCTCATAATATTCTCTATCAAACCACGCCACTTTTATTTCTGTACAAATTAAAAAAGTTTAATGCCAGCGTTCTATGGACTTCTGCCATTCTCCTTTATTTGATTCCACAGTTGTGTAACTATGACTATACAATAAATTAATTTACAATCCTTAGTTCATTCATTCCATATTGAACACAACTGTAGCTACAATCGATAATGGAGAAATCGAGACTCTAGCGACTTTTGAACCAGCCATCTAGCGAGATTTGATTTGGTAGAGTTGGCAACACTGTTTGTTTTCTGTCAGTGATATACCTACGTAAGGTGCGTTCGAATTGGGGTATGGTAGCAAAAATAACAGTCTAAAATGCCAAAAACGATCACAACTGGCGTTCGATTTGGAAAGTTGTGGGCGAAATTGGCGTTTTGAACTGTTTTCGTTCACCGTTCGTTTTGCTTGGAAACAGTTAAAAACGACATCGTGAACTGCAAATTTTGACCCACCTCCGAGGCAGGGTCGTTTGTGATCATATTTTGACATCTTTGAATCTGACAGATAAGTTTCGGAAAATTCATACGGGAAGCGAAAATTCTAATTTTTATTGTAAAATTTTGTAGAAATACTAACAGGCAAGAGAATAATTTGTTAGATTAAATTTGTTTAATGATTAACTGAAGGAAAAAGGTAGTTTGAGACAAGTGACAAGCAGGCGATGAGCATGCAAATGTCATTTTTGTATCTAATCGTTCGATTTGGGACATATCGTTTGTGGCAAAAGTTGCAAAATTGTTGAAATTTTCCAATTCGAACGCTTAAACAAAAATGCCCATTTTGAAACTGTTAAAAACGACATCACTCCAATTCGAACGCACTAATAGCATAGATGTGCTATATAAATTTTCACTACCTACCTAATTTTCAATTTGTTTTGGCGAATCGCAGAGAATAATAAACAATTTCAACGATGTCCACTGATTTGAACGCAAGCTTCAACCAGCAATACGTAAACATAAGCATGAAGATGAAAAAGTATGTTACCACCAAGCATAAAATGAATAACTTTTTTTTAACATAGTAATAAAAAAAATGTATTTCAGACGTTTTCTGCGAAAGCCCAACGTATCAGAGGCCACAAACGAGTTCATAGCTCTAGCTATACAGTGCGAGCACTCCGACCAGCCAGCGTTTGCAGCACAAGCATATGTTGGCGCTGCTAAGTGCGAAGCCACTGCCGGCAATTTCCTCGGGGAAGCTGAGCACTATATGGCTGCAGCGCGGCAGTTTATGAAGGCAGAAAAGAAACTCCATTCCATGAAGTTTTATACGTTTGACAGGGAGAATTTGGAGGTATTATTTATTTAGATTTTCTATTTACTTACATCAATAATTATTATGTAGCCTAATTGATTATTATTGAAGCAGAACTGATTATTCAGGTTCTTAAAGAAAAAAGCAATTACCTAGACCAACTTAATTGATCAATGTACAATATTATTTAACTTTGAAATAAATATGTCTACATTTTCAGGCTGCAATTGGCTGCTTTATGCAAGCTTCCAACAAATACCCAGAGAATTCACCGATCCGCACGTCAATCTTGATGGAAGTGGCCCACAACCTGGTTGAGTTGGACCACAAGCTTGAAGCTGCTATGTACTATGAGCAGGCTTTGGAGAGAGTTACAGAGGGTGGTACCAGGAAGTTGATCTTTATATGGAATCTACACAATCTGCAGATTGAATGCGGTAAGTTTTCATATTTTTCTCTTATGTTTATGTTGTTTCATAGCAATCTGTTTATTTTAACAATGAGCTACTTCTTTGGCAGATTTTAATCTGAGATGTGTAATCTTCTGAGTGAGGTGTCCAGTGAAGCTTTCATCATTTATTGGGTGATTTGAAATCTAGTATAGTTTTAAATATTGTGCAACATTCTTTACACATCTTGGGAGTTAATTTTGCATATATTGTATGTATACACAGCATCCAATCCTTTCTTCTGTAATATTATTATAAATGTGAAAGTTCATCTGTCCATTTGTAAAGTAAACATGACTAAACTACCAAATAAATTTGAAAGTAAATTAGCTTGGCAGATAGGTTTGGAGCAAGGGGCTCTACCACGTAACTTTGGTGGTAATCGTAATGAACACTGTTAATGAATTTCATCCAATCAGGGCCCACGAATGGTCATCGTCGCGTCATACCGCATGCGCGTCATTGGATGAAATAATGAATGGTGTTCGTTACGATTACCACCAAAGTTACGCGGTAGAGCCCCAGGTAATAGATATAAGATACTTTTATAAAGAAAGTTGGTTTATAACTGCTAGTTTATGATTAATTTTAATACCCATGTAAAGTTGAACTGGGTCCCCAGGCAGATAGCCAGCCTGGCAATTCCCTTTTAAAAAATGGAGGTGTCATCCACCTTGCACCTCCATAGCTAATAACCATTTGTATACCATTGTTTTAGTTACATTGTCTTTTTAGGTAAATTCGAAGAAGCCTTGGATAATGCCAACAAATTATCTGAATCATATGCAGTCCTCCCAGATAACATATTATATGAGTAAGTATTTTAAAATATTTTATTTTACAAGTATATGGCCCACATTATGATAAGTGGTTTCCAGGGGTATATATAACACATGTGTTGCTGTTCCTGAAAGTCTCTTCACACCCTACTTGAAGAACCACATGCTGTACTCTCTTGGGAAAACCACAATAGTACTTTTTAGTAATGGTGAAATGGGCTATAATATAAATGGTCCCATTTCAGGATCCAGTTGGACAGAGTTTTGTTGACACTTCTGCTGAAACCTGCTGAAGAAACCAAGCCAGAGTCTCTGAAGAAACTCTTCACTGATCTACTCAAGGATGTAGATACAGATGGTAAGACACCATTGTTGACTCATATATTACTAGCGTAAGGACACCGGGCCAAACACGCGACAAAATGACACTAACGTGCTGGCCCTAAAATGTTCAGTTTAGGGTCAATGCGACTCAGTCGTCTGCAGTCCGCGGAACAGCTCGCTCGTCCATTGCTTATCTCTCTCCCGCATGTGTGCATTGTACGCACATATAAAGTTATACACCTATGCAACGCGGCACTTGGTAGTTCGATCGATTTCTAACAAATTGCGGTACTGTTTACTTGTATGAAGAAGTTTTTTGCAAAATGTTCCGGTGGGCCTATCCTGACTTTTGAAATCATTGTAAGACACATTTTTTTTTTTCTTATTTTATAATTTTCAACATAATTTATAAAAATATCTGTGTCAATAAGGAATAACCTAATTTGGGGACCAACTATAAAGAATGTTAATACTTTGTAAACTAAATTTACTACTCAATAAACATTAATTTTTGATTATTTTTCCAGTTGTACCCTTCAGCTTAGACCTCCGTCTCAAACTGCAGTCGATCATCATTTGTTGCTCCACATGCTGTCTCCAGTCCCTCATCAACATAGCATCGGATACTAAGGAGTACCTCAACATGCGTCAGTGGGAGTTACTCCAACAAATCATTGCCGAGAAGAAACTCACTCATTTATCACTTATTTAAAGATTTGACAATATCTTAGATGAGTCAAGTAAGCATATCGTATTCACTGTCTAATTTATTGAATGTTATGATCATTCTTAAAGTTCTGTAGGAACTTATAGATAACTGAGCCTCCTTATTATCAATTTTTTTCTAGTCCTGTTCACAGACGTATGAGTAGTAGTACCTACAAATACTACTACTCATACGTCTGTGAGTCCTGTTCTACTTTATTGATGACTATTTACACGCCATAGATGGTGGCACAATTCTAGTAGTCTGATTGTTAAAATACAACTGTCCTTTCTTTTGCAGTAATTGAAACATAATGTGGAGCTTTTAATGTCGGTACTCCACTATTATGAGTCACCAAGTAGATTTTGAGATTCAAATTATAGTTTGAGTAGTATAGGTTTTAGTAATTCTAAGTTTGTCTTCCTGGCAAAGCCACCATCATTGATTAGATACAACTAATTCAAAAGATATCCCACCAAAACAACCATATAACTTTTAAACCATGAACAGAGAGATTCGGCCAGGGAAAAAATTAGAATAAGCGACATTTTATGTACATTCAAAAGTCAAATCTGTGATGATGGCCCTGCCAGGAAGTATCACATTAAGATTTGTGAATGAATGCATTTCTATCTAGCACCAAGCGAAGATTGAAAACGGAACAGGGTTGAAAATGATGTAATTTATGAAGTAAGGAATAATGGATTGATCTCACTCCTATGATAAGGGTAAATTTTGACATGATTAAATTTAGTGACAATTTTAAGCTTTTTATGTATTTGCATCTATTTACCTAATATGACTTAAATAAAATATTAGTAAATGTTGATTGTTTATAATATTATAGGTATTATGTTTGTTGGGAATATATTAATTAAATATTAAGTTTGCCATTGTTTTTATTCCATTAAAAATTGCATAGTCAAAAACTATGCAATGCACCATCTAGTATACTTGATACATTTTTTTTACAATTTTCAATATTCTTTTATGTATTTTTTTTCTTGTTAATATCTCCCAATATCGGATATAAATATTATTTAAGACTCTTTTTCGATACTACTACTACCTATTTCTTTTTTTATCTTCGGTATATCCACCAGTTCATTACCAAAGTTCATTTTATCATCAAAAACTTTTGCAACCACTTCTTCACATTTTTCAGTTGTTTTTTCTACAGATGCAACTTCTAATTCATTAGCAAAGTTAGTTGATGTATCCATCTTGGATTGGATGGAATGAGTCCACATCTCTTCAAACTCGTCACTCTCATCATCTTCATCAGCACTCTTGTCACTCTTAGCTTTCCCTTCATTGGTCTTCTGCCAGCAGTACTCAAATGGATAGCTGGTGTTTCTATTGTCATCCAGAGCTATTTCAAAGCGTGATGATAATGAGTTGTATGTCGTATGGACACCTGCAAGCATGTTTACATCCACCTCCTCAAAGCCTGTGATGGACTTGAATAGTTCTTCAGATGACTTCATGTCAGTAACTCCTTTCTTGTCAAAGAACTGCAAGAGAAGTAAAAACAAATTAACTTTGATGTCATATCGTTGAGAATTGAAATGCTCCATAATGATTTAAGATTTGAGGTATAAACTTTTGTTGTATACCAAAGTATGATAATTTTTTGGGATAAATTTAACTATCATCCAGAAACAAACATACAAATTTCACACTTGTATAATTAGCAGCATTTATATTTCACAATACATTATCCCTCTGCAATAGTCATATGATATTGAACTTACTTCAATGACTCATACATAGTTCATAATTGTTTATAGAAAATATTGTGTAACATATTACATAATAAATATGTAACAAGAACAAAGGTGTTAACTGATTACAAATACTTACATTGGTTATATTACGGCAATCTCTCATCAAGAATTCCAAGCCATGGGGATGGTCTGGCTGCACAGACTGTGACACATCAATAAACCAACATTTGTTTTCCCACCATAAGATGTTATACTCTGATAAATCTGCATGTATCATACGACCTTCATTGTACAACTTGTGCATCGATTCCACAACTTCATTGTATACACTCTGCCATTTGTCTGGCTTCAGTATCATGTCACGTAGTTTCGGAGCTGGCTTATTATCTCTGCCAATAAAAGACATAACAAGAACATGTTTCTTTAAACAAACCATGTCAGGGCAGTTCAATCCAACCTTTTGCATCCTGATCATGTTATGCATTTCTTTTTCTGCCCACATATGGACAATCTTACGTGGGTTCTGCTTCGAAAACCTGTCTTTGAATCTGTAATCTGCTTCAATATACTTGTCACGAGTTTTAAACTCATTCAGGGTAGTCTTGAAGACTTTTATTGCACATTCCTTAGGAACCGTTAAGTCTGGGTATGATACATCTCCATTAGCATGCAATACAACTGATTCTTTACCAGTAGAGATTACTCCATTCACATCCTCCAGCAATCCATTATTAATTAGCTTAAAGAGAATAAGTCTGGTTGGTTCATCAACGCCCATCTCAGCTGTAGCTTGAACCTCTTTTCTATCCAACATTTTGTGCTTACGGGCTTGTTGATTGCGTGTTTGTTTCTTGAGGTCATTGAACACGGAGTTAGGCAGTTTCATGTCAAATCCTGCTCCATCTCCGGTGCACACCTCCGGAGGGAATTCCATTACACGACAAGCATTCCTCCTTCCATTAATGACACTATCATGCTTGGTGACCATTTCACCATCTTTTATAATAAAGCCACGCTTAGGCAGACTCTCGTATGTCTTCTGGTTTGTCTCGAACCTGTCCCAATCCTTCTTTACATTCAATTCAAGGTCTTCGTCATCAGATTCAGAATCATATACTAAATGCTCAGGCACGGTACGATAATTTTCGAAGGATATGGATACCTTAGCATCTCCATTGCGTTTCTTCTCGACTCTCTTGAGTTCATCATCGTACTCCCTATCGAACTGGCATTGCAACACTTTAGCAATGATCGCGTCCGAATCGCAGAAGCCTTTTACATTAGAGTCTTCAATCTGCTTCAACAACTCTGGGGATACTTGGTCTGCTGTACTCACGTGCTGGTCCGATATTTCCTCAGCAAACTTTATGTCCTCACGAGTTTGAAGACCTCGGGCTATCTCTTCCGACATTATGTCAGATAGGTTTTCAGTATTTACTGGCGTTTCAACTTTTTTCCATGGATTCGACATGTTTGTTTAAATAAAAAGTTTTATCACAGTAGTTCCTTACAAAATTATAACTAGATCAAGAATAAATAAATTGTCTGAAATTTTATTTCACAATAGCTCGCAGGGTTGCCAGATGACAAAAAAAAAACTCGTACTAGGGTTGCTAAACATCTCGTAATTTTAACAGACAATCTCGTAAAAGCTTAAATTTAAAGAAACTCAAATAAAATTAATGATTTTATGCTATTTACTGTACTATGTAACTTGTGTAGTCATATTCTTTGCGCTTGGGGCTGTTAAATTTAAAAAAAAAAGTTTAATAACAAAACACGGAAACTTGCGAAACTTCTACAACAAAAGCAGACGGTAAAGTAAAAATCTACTAACTAACCTTCATGTTTCAGTGTCAGGGGAATCCCCGTTCAATATAGCTCTTAGTAAGAGAGACACACAAATATAGCGAAACATTAGTGTAATAAGGATAGCAACAAAAGAATATTATGAACGGGAATTCCCCACTCAACGATGTCAAGTTTCATTTAGTGATGAGGTAGTGCATTTAGTGATGCGCCGAGTCGATCGTTTTGTGTTGGATGGTTAATGATAAGAAAAAATGAATAAAATTGTATATTTACTACTACTACTAACTAAACTAACTTTTTGGCTGATATATAGGTATGCGAAAGAAGTCGACATAGTTAAAATCTCGTAAAAAAGTGTACGAGATTTTTGTTAATCTTGAATCTCGTACAGACCCTTTAAATCTCGTAATGGTACGAGATTTCTCGTACGTCTGGCAACCCTGATAGCTCGTCACACACAATCAGTTCAGTGTTGCCAACAAAAAAATTATGTTGCAAACTTGCAATCCGTCCGATTGACTTATTTACTGCCAGTGCTGCCAACTCTTCTAACCGAAAAAGCTGAAAAGCAAAGCACTTAGCGCTAACATCTGCTACTCAGACGAATTTTGTCAGACTTGAGTTCTGTAAAAAGCTCGCCAGAGTAATAGTATTCTATGGTAAAAAGGGCTAGGATATAGT
Organism: Achlya flavicornis; assembly: GCA_947623365.1. Classification (NCBI taxonomy): domain Eukaryota; kingdom Metazoa; phylum Arthropoda; class Insecta; order Lepidoptera; family Drepanidae; genus Achlya; species Achlya flavicornis. The sequence continues at coordinate 1,301,187 of OX392483.1, read as the reverse complement.
GCTAGGTGCTAGGTAAAACGAGCTTTACACAAGAAAAGGTGCTATTACCTGGTGACGAAAGCGCTAAGTTGGAAGCACTGCTAAGTATATACTGTAGTCTTCTTTGCACTGCTTACACATAGACGTGTTGCATGGGATGAACATGGGGTTCTTCAAGGTGTAAAGAGATTTTTGTTACGTAGGTAGTATGCAATGATTATAGTATAGAACAAAAGGCAGATAGAACGCGCGGAACACGGGAGTGAGGCCAAAAAGCAAATACAAATTGAAAAACCCATAGCTGGTATGCGCTTTTGAATTTGTATTTGTTTTAACAAAGCCTTCATCATAATCAAGCCTCCATCTGCCTTGTTCTGTAATCTGAGACAATACCTATCCTTTATTTTTGCAGAGTCGGCAACGCGTGAGTGGTACCTATCCCTGGTGTTGCAAGCGTCCATAGGCCACGGTAACCGCTTACCATTGAGTGCATGGGCGTAGCGAGGTACGGACAGGGTGGGGAGCTGCCCCCCTTTATGAGAGCGGTCGTTCGCTGTTAAACTAATTCTGACGCACTCTTCCTCCCTCACAATCTTTCTACGCTAAGACATGCTAAAATAAGAAGTGCTAAACTCTGGAAAAACATCAATAAAATAATGATAACGATTTTTTTAAATGATCTTATCACTTTATTATGTCGTTTGACCACAATCTCAGTATGGTGAGTGATGAAATGGAAGGTGGGAAGCACAGTCTAGAAGGGAACTGGCTCTTAACTGCAGTTACCAGAATATATGGATAGGAGCATGACAACAAATTAAATTGATGATTGTAGTCAGCCTGGTGAATACTACAAACCACACTACCACTATGCTTTGGTTTCCTCCCAAAAGCTCATCGAAGGATTAGAACCTGCAACCTTCGTCACGATTCACGGCATTTGACGTCAAATCAACGCCTTAAAATCACAAATAAATTGATAGATTTTGAGCAGTCATAACTCCTACATTTTCAGTCGTAATTCCCTGAATTCAAGTTTTTATTTAATTACAATGCATGATGGTGGCCCCGCCAGGACGAGTCACATCATAATTGGGGAGTTTAGGCATCGACTACAAGTTTTTATAATTTCCTCTTCGAGTTTGGTTTTTCTTTAAATTGAGTGAATGAGTTTTTCTTTATATAAATTAAGGTTTAAGAGAAGTTAAAATTAATAATCTAATTCTAGAATTCTAGCCACATTAGTGTTCATGTGGCTTTTTTACCAAGAAATAAAACAAATAAAATAGTTTTTTTGATTTTTATTTGTACCCTAAATTACTGTTCATTTAGTGGGCTTTTTGCCAGTCTTAACAGTAGCCTGTTGTGCCTTGAGGACCTTGACAATCTTCTGTTCCTCAATGAGGAAAGCTCTGACAATGCGTTGCTTCACACATTTGTGGCAAAGGACTCCTCCATAAACACGCTTGACTGTCTTCTTACGGTAGCAAAGGCGGGAACGCTCAGCGGGCCTGGCAGGCTGAATACCACGCAGTTTGCTCTTGCACTGGCCACATCTCGGGATCTTCTTGGGCTTCTTTACATACTGGTAGACTAGACGTCCACCTGGAGTTCTTACTCTGTAATTGAAAATTTAAAGTTTATGAGTTACTTGAAAATAGTTTTTTATGTGTAGTTATAGGATGCTCATCCCATGTTCAACAAACAGGTAGATCAATGCAATATCATAGCTCTAAAAACCCCTTGGCTTAAAATTTTTCTTTATTTATACTATCTGACATCCTTGTAACAAAATATAGGTCGAACTTTGCCTCCTACTACTACTATGAAATATTAAGTAAAAATTTTCACCGGCATTCCCAGAATAAAAAGCCTATACTCAGGAATAATGTAGCTTCCTATTACTGAAAGATGATTTTTAATCCAACTGGTAATTCCAGAGATTTCCCCGTTTACACAAAAAAAACTCAGTTTTAATATAATAATGCAGACAGGCACTTATACATTGTCAAACCAATGTATGTTAAACATAGGACTTCATAAAATTAGTCATCATAATATAGCTGCAAAAGTAAGCTTGATTGTGACCTCTTGATGCTTCAACATCACTACCAATCATTACGAAATTTGACACATAGGTAGCCAAGCCATGCTTTTCGCATTAAGAACTTTTTGGCTTGGCGTTTCTCATGACAGGAGAGCCTGCGAAACTACGGAGTGTTTCATTTTTAGCGATTATTTGGTGTGCATTAGCATAGAAGCTAAAACCACAACATAACAAATCTCAAAAGTGTTACATATCCAAAATGTGTCTGTAAAGTATGTTATTGCATACTAAAAAGTTAAAAATATAGAGTAAGTGGGAATGTAAACATGATTCTTGAATTGATATTTAATCAAGAATAAGGTATGAAAGAGAATGCAGATTTAACTACCAGCTGAGTACCTCAATTTCTAAACAACCATGTGAATGAAGATTCTGTATAAACTTATGTTTCTCTAAGTTACACAAACAATGTATTAAGTGATACATGAATGCATTCTCCGCACAGTGTGCTTCAATTCTGAGCGAGAGGTAAGGTTATGAGTAAATATAATTATAAATGAACCACCAAATAATATCTCCGGCTTGGCTTTTTAGGTTAGGTTCGTTTACTGTATTTACATGATCAACAATTTACAGGTTTTACTTCTGTAATAGCGTTCAATCCTTGGTTTATGCACGATAATAGATATTTTCTAATTAGACACGTAAAATACTCACATTCTCCTTTGGTTTGACTTTGTATTGTACGACAAACGTCGTCTGAACGTTAGCCGCTGCACCATTTTAGAGCTGAAATATTAAATAAATTATTTGTAATAGGTACCGCACTCTTCAAATCACTATCATTTGTACAGAATTTATGTAATTATAGTAAGATTAACTTCGATTTTATCGAAATTATTTCAGTACACACAAATTCCCAACCTTTTTGACAGCTGTTGACAGGAAAAGAAAAACACTAGATTTTATGGCAACATCGATATCTAGCACAGACTCAATAATTCCATACCTACACAACAAAAATAAAATCTTATGTAAAAATTCTTACAAAACAATCATATTTTATGTACCGTTTGATCAAGAATCGAATATATCTTTAAGATTCTTGTTTTGTGACCTAAATATTGAAATAGCTCTGCCGCGTAACTTTAGTGGTAATTGGAACGAACACCACCGGTAATGCTGCAGGAGGTCGGAAGCGGTCGGTTTGCAAAGCTACCGGCGATGGCGGTCCTACGTGCTACACACGTTCCGACGGCATGATGCCCCGCCTCCTAGGAGTCCAACCGTCGGAACATCTAGTAGTGGCTTTAGGATACCTCTATGCTCAAAATACTTGTCTCTTGATAACTGGAACCAATTTGAACCTTAATTACATGATTTGACAGGTATTTTGTCCATAGGGGTAAAACTTGTCATTATGTCGGTTTTGCTGCGCTTCACACGCTTCGACGGCAGAACGCCCCGCCTTTCCTGCGTCCGACTACAATGTCTAAAATGATACAAATTGCATTATTTTAAGATTAAACATCAGTACTGAGGACATGTAAAACCTCTAATCCGTACCCTGTAATTCTTTCACTTAATAATAAAAAAAAATGACCTCATTCAGTTGTAAAATGAAATTAATATAATCTCAGAATATAATATTACTTTTTCTATACGTTTTCTCATTGAACTCCAGCACCCTGATAATAAAAAAATCTAACTACATGGATACGTTTTCTTGTATAATTTCCAACTTGTTTGTTACAATGCTGATACAGCTTATTATGAAGTACCAAACAGAATAAATAACTTCTTCAACAGACACAATCTCTTATAAAACTAAAGAGTTAGGCGTCAGTACATTGAATGACTGCCAGTCACATTTTCAACCAAACAATTAATCATATTATTCTTAATATTACAAACAGCCAGTTCTAAAAGACTAAAAAGGTGGCGCGCAAGTCGCCACATTAGTAATATTTTAATCTTGAACGCAGGGCTATACAGTCCAATCGTTTTTTGACTGGTAACATTTGACGTGAAAAATGCAAAATGGCAGCTGCTATTCAATGTTCAATGTTTGTGGTGATGTTTTTGTGTGTGTAAAGATTTTTATGGTGATTATTGAGTGAAAATCTTCGGAAAATGGGTAAGTGAACAGTGTATCATATTGTCTTGATAAGTTTCAAGAATAGATTGTAACATTTATTCATATACATTTTTATAATAAGCCTCCTCAATCAGGTGTTTGGGTTTTTGAAACAGATTTTTGAAAGCTGGGCATCAGATCGGCTGCTGGTTTTATATTTACAAAATTATCGTATTTCAAATTTAATTATAAATTTCAGCTTATCTTCCACGCTCGTGTGTGAATAGATGTTTTTAGGATATATGTTTTCATACCATGATAGGTACTTGCTAAAAAATTGTGCAGTTTCAGTTTCTCAATCACGTAGCGAATGATAACATGTTCGCGAGTCTATGATATTCCTCCATAATTGGCAGGAAGATATAAAATTACTTTTAATTATCAGTCACAGAAAAGTTTCCTCAAATATCTTATAGTAATATTTATTTACTTCACATTATAAACAACAGATGTCGTAAGTCCTCATTTATGAAGATTTGTTTTCTTTATTACAAACTTAATTATATATGTAGGTACTTACCCAATAATTTTTCCAATAGGATTAAAAGATGTCTTGTAAACAATTGCAAACATGTACTAAGTTCTTAAGTTGGTACCAACTATAAGTAATACAAAACAGTATGTGACCATCTACAAATAGATTCTGGGAAACAGTAAGTTTTTACTGGTTCATACTTACAGAAAGTGAACTATATGGACACCTAATAATCAAGTAGGTACATGCATGAGTACAGATAGGCAGTAATGGGCAAATGACGCGCAAGAATCCAATAGAAGACTAGCATCGACCGACGAACCAACCGTGTGCAACTTGGCGCTCCCCCTTCTGCATTTGCCAAACAGACCGAAAAATTTATAACTGCGCAGGTGTCAATCTGTGCTCACAACTGGTACCCTTACTATATTTGATACGAACAAGATTGATTTTATAACTAGTTTCCGTCCTATGGTTTCACCCACATTCCCCAGGGATCTTATAATTTCCTGGGATACAAAGTATCTGTGTTTATAATAATGAATGGGATTGGATATCAGTAGAATGTGTCACATTTTCTTTTATAATGGAAATTTTTATTTTTACATAACATTTTACTTGTTTTCTGCTTTGTGGTTTCTCCCACATTCCAGGGAAAAAAGTAGCCTATAACACTCGGGGATAATGAAGATTCTTATTTGTAAATAAATTATACATTGGTTTCCAATGGATACTTCCAGAGATTCCAAGCAAGTTCCACTGCCTTACTATCCACATTATAAATGAGCTACTAAAGTAGAAGCTATGTTTCTAGTTTGTTTTGATGGTTTGTGGTAAGTATCTAACCAAATTTAAATCTTTGGTGTTGATTACCTGGCATATTATACAATATTTACTGTTTTATTTAAACAGTCCAGCATATGTTAATATACATTGTGTGTTATAGAACTAAGGCATTTTGTCTTTACAACATATTATTGTTAACAAAACTAGATGGCGCTATGAGAATGAAAATTCAATTTGAAACCAATTAAAATAGTATGACCAATGTTCTTTCTATGATACCATATTATTGCCGATACTGATATTATGTTCTTGTAGGATTATTGATTGATAAATTTCATGTGACAATATATCTGTTATGCATTATTGGTAGAGATTAGAACCTGCAAGGCTCATAATAATATTATATTTAAAACAATAAATAAAATGCACTAAGCATTTTATTATTTATTAATGCATTTATATAATCTGTAAGCTGACTGTTCATACACATTTACGCGAAACCAAACCTCCAATAGGTTTGCAGTAGTAGTCAAGTTTTCTATTTTGTAGCCTCTCAACATACTCATACTCAACGTACTCATAAAAATCTCTCTTATTTTCTGAAAAAATCAGTAATATAAAGATAATGTTGGTACAAGAAAAAAGGAATGGAGTTTCAAGTTACTGAAGGCACACTATCGCACCTAATCAGTCTTCAGGGCTATATAGAAGTTAGGCCTTAATTTTGTGTAAGCATCAGTTTGCAGTAATTAACTTAGCAATCGAGACTCATAACAACAGTTAAAAAAAAAAACAGTCTTATTCATATAATGACTAATAATCAAATTACAACTTTCTCTAAGATGCTTATTGCTATGATATCAACCAATGGTTATAACTTTTGAAAATACGGCCTTAAGAAGCAAATGGCATTTATTGTTTCATCTCCGAGCCTACTTCTGAGTGAACTGCACATATATTCTGTATCACTATAATGTATAAGTATCACTTATGATATTTCTATGATCCTGATGCTGAAAACGCTCTCTCGACTTCTACACTAGTAAGCTGAATCGTCAGGATATATATATTCATAGGCGAGCGTCAGGTACTCTCCTCTGATACCATCGTTTCACGTCGCTACTCGCGGCTTACTGTAAAGTTTTTGCGCCAAATTTTTTATTTGCGGGATCCGCGGAATCGCGCTTTGAAGGTGCGGGATCCAGCAGATTAATAAAAGCAGCGGGATCCCGCGGGAATGCGTGATTCCGTTTTGCGGGATTGCAATCCCTAGCTTCTACCTACCAGGGTTATTGCGAATTTCAGTATCAGTGGATATCAGCATCCGCATTAATCGATGCTGATATTCAGGTAGGTACCTACATGACCGTTTAACGGCGAGGCTTAGCACCAGCCGCATGCTCTCGCGAGAGTTTTAGATCAAACAAAGATCGTAATTTTGGATAATTAAGTCACAGAATAAATCAACTTTTATTTAAAATGTTTAATGAAACTACTTTTACTAACAATTTCGTAGTTATATTTTATTTAAGTATTCATTTAAATCAGCATCAGCGACCGCTGATAAAAATACCAGCATCAGAAACAACTGTGCTGCCTAACCTACTTGGTATTTGGACTCACGTATATTATTTTGACATTCAAGGCCATCCTACTAATAATTTACCTTCATAATCAACTGCCCTAATACAGACAGTATTTCTGTCTATCTCATTATCTTTTTATGTTTCAAAGCTTCATTTAAACAAGTGTCAAAAATGAGATAAAATATTCTCATAACTATTCCAAAAAACTGTATTATATTCGGAGCATTAACTTAATATCCTGTCATGTATAAATCGTTCGCATCCAATTTTGTGGGTGCACCTTTTATGAGCCTTTCCCAATGATGCGCGCGCGCATTCGTTATGCGCCATGTTTCATTGGAGGTGTCAGAAATAAGCCTTTATAAAATGCTCAAAAGCGCTTACGTTGTACATAATTTTATCCGCTTTGCTTAGTTCCGAGAACCCTCCGACATTGAGATGGGTCATTTTGTAATAATAATAGCCGAGATGCTGGCTAGGGTTGTCACTGTACTAAAAATATATTTTATTCATTCATGAATTAATAATTTTCCCCATGTAAATATTTGTAATATATTTGTAAACTTGTGGTTTTTCTCTGATGGCCTCAATTGTTATTGTTTAAATGGAAGGAAAGTTATTTTGCAACATGACTCAGGATGATAATTCGAATCGGTGCGGGTGTCAGAGTTCATTTTAACCTGCAACATTCTGTCTATGAATAATTTTAAGGCTTACGACCTGTCTGTTAATACGTTATTATCTATTCTAGTTGCCTACTACCTATTTTGAATACTGAACTGATATTAAAATCAACTTGTTTACCTTGTAGATGCAAAACCAATGCAAATTACGCGAATGCACCTATAAATTCACATGCAATTTAACATATTGAAATTCAGACATTAAAACGACTTACGACTTTAAACATGAATAGTGACGATGTTGTATAACTCGCAATTAACTTTATCTTTATTATTATAATAAAAATATTACTTGCAATTATCATAAAACTTGACGGTAATCATGTCAATAAAAAAATAATCAGTTCAATTATTTCTAGCTGGCTGGCAACCCTACTGCACAGAGGAACCAGCCAGCCAGGCTTTCTTTTTCCTTTTCCCTCGTCGATATTCGGAGGCCGACACCTCGTGACAATGGTCGCGAGCGAGTCGCGCCACTCTCCTTGAACCATTGTTGGTTCCGAAACTGATGAAGCTTACAAGATTCCGGTTTGAAGAAGAGACATGGAATTAGAATTTGATATTAGAAAACATCAGAATAATGTTTTGATTTGGTTCAGAGTAATACACAGTTTATTATGCTATTAGAATAGTAAATGATGAATTATAGTAAAGGGTCGCAATAATGCTTTAATAAATTTTCGTAAAATGTTCTTTGGGGATCGAGCGGCCTGTTCCCGATCATTTGGGGACAGCCCAATCCGCTTGTACGCTTCCCTACCGTATTCTACAGTGAATGGCATTACGCATTAACTTCCAGTATTGGAAGTGACTAGTTAACTGTACGTTACCTACCAAAGAACTTCTCAAGTTCTCAACCAGTCATTCCTTGGTATTGAGACAGGATACGCCTGTCTAATCCGTCTGGTGTCTATTTATAAATCATTATTATGATAATGTGTAGCTTTTCTCCTCACCTCGTGGCCTTGGCTCCTACGACAATGACACTACATCCCGCCCACTTGCTTCAGGATGCTCCATGGCATTGTTGCATTCGGAATGACGACCACAAATCATTTCAATTCATTCCAGTTCACGGACGAAGGAACCATCATGTAATACATACTATCATTGAGCCGTAATGTCCTTACGCACCATGACGAATCGAAAACTCGATGTAATGTGGTCACGTATAACTTTGATTCCCATCGCGGTGATCATATAAAATTATATTTTTACACCAGAGCCGTCGAAGCTTCAACCGCGATCAATTTCGATGTTAATGGCTGATCGATATTTCGATTATTGGAAGCTTTGGAAGCGTATCGATTATCGCCTTTGTTGCAGCTAAGAACTCAAAAATGTTGACCGTATTGTAGGCATTGTAGTCTACGGCTTGGAGATTTATCAGTGCCTTAAAAATGGGGGAGACGATTATGATCTTGTCATTGTTTCGTCTAAAAGGCCTCGACAGGCAAGATGTCCAATTTCTGTAGCTGTTATTTACAGAGAAATGATTTTATATTATATTTATGTCGGATACCATGACGGACTCTTACGACGGAATATTTCGGTACATATTCACGCGCACACGTTTGTTTACAAGTCGCTGACCCGAACAGAAAATACTAAGAACGTATTGTTATAAGTGTAACAGTTTATAATCTAGGGCATTACCCTTCTAAAATGAGATATTTGTTTAACAACAATGCTTTGTTGAGCTTACATACAACAATGTTTCGCATTCCGTTGGATTTCCTTACAGGCAATGTTGTTCGCATTGAAGTACAATCACAAGGAGCTAGAATTACATATTTCTGTGTTGAAGTCAGCATTACGTTTTATATCAAACGCTTTATGCTATAATTGATTGATGATCCGAAATGATGATAACGATGATGATGATGTAAATTTTATCAAAATTCCTATAAAGATGGCCCATTTAAAATATGATGTAACTCGCAGTGCTGGCTGGCTATTATCCAGGTAACGAAAAGTAAAAATCGTGTTTACGAGTATGTACTATCGATGAATTTAAAGCAGGCTCTGATAACGTAGGAGTATAACTAACTCCAGCTTGAAATTAAATAACGACTGACAAGATGTGGCGATAGTGCGTCGCCGAAGGAACCGACTACGAGTGAATAACGATCATGTACCCGGCCCATTATTAACCGTAGTCTTACAGATTATCACAGAGGTATTGAATTACAAATAGACGGTGGTAGTTGGAATGGAAGATGTATTAGCTCTGTGCAAACAGCTGTGTCATCTGAGCTTGAAGGATTTTCTATCATGGGATAAAAAGATAATCTCCAAATAAACTTGCTAAGTGGCTTAGTAGATTGGAATCAATATGAGGGTATGTTATAAATACCGTGACAAAGGTCGAGGGTTCAAATCCTGTAGGAGCTCGAGATTTTGGGGAAGGAAAACATTGTAACGAAACCAAACCACGGTGATGGGGTGCTCGCCTGGTTAGCTATATCATATGTATGTAGAAAATCTGTCTCCAAGCCCCTCTCGATGTTCCTCTGGGTTTGATAGCCAATTCTCTTCTGAGGTTGGTGATTTTTTGATCAAAACTCATCCATAGTAAAAAATAATCAACGGCTACCTCATCTTTATCTAGAGACCATATTAAGGTCCCTGAGACGTGCTTCACTCATATCAATGAGAGATTCTTTCTTAAATTTCGCAGAAGCGTTAACCTTTTACAGAACATGTCTTTTAAATATTTTGAACAAGAATTCTTACGTAACTGTACCCGAACACAAATCTCGGAGGAAAACATTCGAGTTAGTAGAAGGATGGCCGGATCACATACGATACGAGATGATGCGATAATCTTGTTATTTATTTATCCTCTCCATGCCCTTAATTAAATGTGGGCTTAACTCGAGGAACGTACACTAATACTGACATATTTGATGGTATTTATTTTGGGGCTGCACCATGGATTCCTCTCCGAGCTTAAGCCTCGCCTAATGATCTCTTTCCGTCTCCGTTGATCTTTAAGGGTTCTAAATGTTTTTATAGTAATGTGCTCAGAGTTACATATGGATTTTATGATTGAGCTAGAAATTGGAATGCAACCTACTACTTTATGTTTTTCCACGTCGGCGCCACGCGCGATCATTTGTCTTTATTATGGGCATTCGATCACGATCTGAATAGCATTTAACTTTCTTTTTATTGAAAATGGAGTAAGCATTTCCTGGTTATTTTCCTATTTTTGCTTTTATGTTGCGGCCATGTTTCCAAACGTATAGCGGGATGCGTGACGAACATATGCACAGTTTTTGCGGTGGAGCCGCTCCAGCCAGCCTGCTGCACTATTGCCTGCAATTTGTCTGTACGTGCGAAGTGGGATTGCCTTCCCTAATTGCAGTTTGTGCGCACTGCGCCGACCATTTTATTTACTTCGTATTACCTCTCACGTCGAATTTACTTCTCGGAAATGGTCAATTTGTCAGTCGTGCTGGGTAATGTTTAATGTGACTTGATTACCCCGCATTTTCTCAAATATTACCTGCATTTGAATGTTTTTTTCAGAATTTATTTTCTTGAGTTACTATCTCGATCTGGACAACACAATAGTGGGCAACACCATAAAGCCACTTAACGCTTTTCCATGTAGGATGTGTTTTAATTCTCGATAATCTGTTCCTATTAGGGTCCCGCGTTGTTGGACGCTCGTGGGAGTTACGACTTGACTTATAAGGTATTAAAATAGCCGCCGACAGTCGTCGGATTGACTCTGAATGGCGAATATCGGAGGTGTGCTCGGTTCGTGGTTAACTCGAGGGTACACGTCGTTTTTTGTTGGGGCACAGGCGCAGGCGTTGCAAACGAAATTACGCCTCGTTCGGCGCCGCGCGGCCGCACCGACTCTTCTTTTTACATCGTCCGCGTCGAATTTTATTATTTTTATTTAACACCTGCGCTCAGTAATCTGTATTCGACGATCTCCCGAACGCTTAACTCTTTTTAGGCGTGTTTTTGTGTCGGGAACGGCCCGATTTATATCGTCGGCGTTTTGTCGGTCGGAAAGTGTCGTTTAATTTTTCTCGTCGCACCGTTCACAATCGATTATAGTTGCACTTGATTAAAATTCTCAGTTGCGTGGGCACAGGCACAGAGCACAAGCGCATTCTAAGTATATTTTTCAAAAATGGTCTCCTACCTAGCTGTAATTGACGCGTTACAACATTCGTGTTTAGATATTTCAACAACGATTAACTTGAGTCCTTATTAACATTTATTGTTTCTAATAGAAGGCAGACACTCATTCAAGCTTATTGGAATAACGTGTCAGTTAGATTTTTTTAGTCGACATGCAGAAGTTCTTTTGAAGAGTTGATAAATGCTAAAATTTAAAGACATTGGCTCTGATTCTGTTGTTTACAACTAAACTAATTTTAATCTCACTATGCCTCTTTCTAACAAAGAACATAAGAAAAGGATGTAAGAAATGTAGTCCTGTCAAATAAGTCCAAATGCATGTTTTCAATGTAAATTTTGTCGCCATCTATAGCGGTTACGCCTAAATACACGCAAAATAATTCGGCAATGATTAATTTGACAGCTTTAAATATGTTCTATCCTTTTTCAATAATGTACGTAAGACACAGATGAGATGTGACTAAAATTAGTTTAGTGCGATTCACAACAGAATCGGCACCATTGCCGGCTTAGCTACACATGCGTTTAACCTTGGTTAAAAATGTAATCATTTAACACGAAGTTAAATAGCCTAAAAGCTGGGTTAAAATGACTTACCATAGGGTTATGAAACTTCGGGTTAAATGATAAAAAAAATAACCCAGATTGAAGCCGGGCCTTAGATACTCCTAGCCTCGTAATACGATGGTTTTCAAGCAAGCCACTGAAAAATTATCCATTGGTACGGAACGTTCCAGTCGACGTTCGGGAAAAATCAAAAATTCTATTACGAAAATATGAAAGATTCCGTCTATAATGTTCTAAAAACGTCAGGATTTTCTTCTGACCTATATTATTGATGGTAACCCTAGCTAGCCACAATTTTAGGTAAGAGTTATAGTTGTAATAATATTAGAATATTAATTAAGCCGCTCGTTACGCGATAACCACGGGTCACGAATGTTAGGCGCCGCCGCCTTCCAATTAATGCTTAACAAAAATATGATATTGTGTTTATCGTATTTTTTCTCAGAATGAACACCATAAAAACCTTTTCGGTATATGTGACCGATTTTTGACCCGACTGACCCGGAAGGAGGGTTATTGCAATAGTGTTGATTAGAAGTGCCCTTTTTATCGCTACAAATTTTTCACTGAAAAAAAAACCGGCCAAGTGCGAGTCAAACTCGCGCACCGAGGGTACTAGATCTCGTTCGAACCAATTTTCGGTGGAAGTTTGCATCGTATGTACATCATATATTTTTTTTAGTTTTATCATTCTCTTATTTTAGAAGTTACAGGGGGGGACACACATTTTACCACTTTGGAAGTGTCTCAAGCGCAAACTATTCAGTTTAGAAATAAAATATATGAGAAACCTCAATATCATTTTTGGAGACCAATCCATAGACACTTAAGGGTATTATTAAAAAAAAAAAATTGGTTTCAGTTCTAAGTATGGAGAGCCCCCAAAATGTATTGTATTTTTTTTCTATTTTTATGTAGAAATCTTAATGTCGTTCACAGAATACATCTACTTACCATGTTTCAACATTATAGTTCTTATAGTTTCGAAAAAAAGTGGCTGTGACATACGGACGGACAGACAGACAGACAGACATGACGACTCTATAAGGGTTCCGTTTTTTGCCATTTGGCTACGTAACCCTAAAAATGAGACTGTATAATTTAATTTTATAGAAATACAAAAAAATATTAAATTATTATGTTTATGATAATAAGGACTAAAAAAAACCGAACAATCAGATACTTTTTATATATATTTTGCTTATCAACCAGATTTAATTTTTATGTAGCAATATATCAATAAACTATCGCAAGGTGTAATTATTAGTCACTGCTGGTCCCATATCAACCCGGGTTACAGAAGTTCAGAACTTAGCAGGTACACTGCACTGTATGTATTTAGATAATAGCAGGGTGGAAGCGGCGCCGGCGCAGCTATCGAGCCCACCGCGTGCCGGTAGCAATTAACGTTTACATCTATACAATTATTGATATGAATCTGATGCCATAAAAAATAAGAGGACCAAAGACAACGTCTCGACTGACCTTTTCGAACGAACTATTTGTTTTGTTTGTCCATGGATTTTATATGGTGGTGTGATGAAAGGAGACTATGATACTAGTTAGGTCTTCCTGATGAAATTAAATAGTTCTTCGTTATTTGTTTCCAAGATTTCTTATTTTTTTATTATAAAAGCTTGGTCGCATGAATTAAAATCTTGAGATTTTGTTTTTTTTTTAATACTGTATCAAGATTGTTCAATAAGTCTTTTTAAACCGAAATAGGATTCATAAGCTATATAAAGACTTTTCTAAAGCGGATAATAAAAGCTATATAACTGGTCATCATCCCAAAGATCGGTATTTCAATTCGACCTCGAAATATAAAATAAAATCCCATGTTCAAAAAAAAGCGCGGCCCCGTGGCGCCTGCGCCGGGCTTCGGACAACCACACGAAATTTACAACGATAGGTCTTATTTCCATAACAGGAGGGTATATTTTCCAAATGACAGAGTGTAAAAGTAAATTTGTCACCCTATAAATCATATACGCCTCACAATACCCCAAGAACGCGTGTTTTTACACTATTATATCAACGAAATGAATGAATATATGGAGTTTTTAATGGCTGACGCTCAAGTCGAGGCACAGACGTAATATGGATTGCTAATGCTAATAAATGTATTTAATTTGTGGGATGACGTTTAACAAATTGCAAGAACATAACCTTTAAAATGTCTAAAATAATAAAAAAAAATTACAACGGAAACAAAATGGATTAATTTTGTAATCGCAAGCAAGATAGCTAAAGTGCACTCACAAATGGCAACTAAATAAAAAAATGAATGTCCAAGTTCTCTAAGGTCCAAGTTTTATCGTGCGCAAATACAGTATTATAAGAGAAATAATCATGTTTAACGTAATTCTTTACTTTTATTACAAGATTAATAGATCTAATCAACTTTAAAATATTGCTGTTTGTCAACGGAAAGTCGTCTCGTAACTTTTAATGTGTTCACCGACTACATAAAAACTTAGTTAACGACTCCTTTAGAAATAGCACCCAATATTTTTATAGCCTTCATATTAATTTTATCTTCAACACAAATTAGTATGATTCCTTCGATCATAAATATTATTAACGTGCGCGATCCCCTTCGTCGGTCATATCAAAGTCTTAGCTTTTTTCTATCATACCCATAGTTTTTGCTAACAGCCATTCGTTATGCAAAACGTCCGATAAATGTAATTAAAGAGGCGCCTCAAAGACTTGGATTTATTAATCGTTCCCCGGAAACAACACTATGGGGAATTTTAATCGATCGTTTAGCTTCGAATTCGTTTCACTAACTTAATACTAATGTAGGTATCAATGTTTTAAATTATTAAAAGAAACAAAAAACCCGACTGCGTAAAACAAAAAATAAATGAAAAGAGTAATATAAGCTCTTTAATCAATAGAATATTGAATATAACTTGAATTTTATTATTTATAAGGAATTTCAATCGGGGACAACCAATAACCTAAGTATGTATTTTTTTTGTAATCTTGGATTCGTAGACGCCTTATAAACTTAATATGCCCTATAACACTCCCACTCTCTCTCTCTCTCTATGGTCGTTCCCTCATGTCTGAGGATCGTGGTCAGCATCGGGTTTGCTTCTAGAGCGGATGATCTGCCTCCACCGGTTTCTGTCCAACGCGTCCCTTACGACCGTGTAAAATTTGGAGGACGATGAGTCTTTTACTTGATCGGACCATCTACACTCCCACAGTTAAGACGAATCTAACGATACCTCATATGCTTGAATCCATCAAGCCGTTTAGGCTGCAGAGCGTGCCAAAGAAATAGACATACATACTTACATACACTCGAAAAACATAAACCTCCTTCCGGGTCAGTCGGGTAAAAACAACAATTTCTAAGACTCGTGAATTGTAAATTTAATTGTTTTGACTATTAATTCCACTTGATGGCATTTGATGGGGGTATTAGAGCTTTTTCTATTATCATCACCGGAAACGAAATAAGGTATTCCATTTTAAATTCACGTAACTGCTTTAATTTAATGAGCACTAAAATGTTTATTGTCATCCTCACCGACTACAACACGGCGCCGCGGCGCGTTTCAACATGAAAGCTTTCTATATTTTTTTTTTGGCTATATGTACTTATGTATCTAATGTATACAGGCAATCAGTAAAGCATTATTCTTAAGCGGGATAAGGTATTGGAGATATAATCCATTTATTATCTGTGTATAAATTTGGAGTGGTATTGTCCGGAATGATACACGAGTTATTTGATTGACGTCTGGACGGGTTCGTTAAGCCTCTCTACAAAAGGGTATGTGGGCTGTGTGCCATCGTATCCCGTCTCAAAAGCTCTCGTAAATAATACAGTCTCATCTGCATTTACGATGTGTGATATTTCTTGTGGTTCGGCTAAAATTATTTTGTATGGTTCTACGCAATTCTCTCTTTTTATGGTATCTTCTATTCTTGTGGTTATCAGAGTATGGAAAGAATTTGCGTGGTCTGTTTGAGAATGTATCTATAAAACATTGCCTTTGAGTATCGCACACGAATACTCGTGGTTTTACGAGTTGTCCTATTTACGCTGGTGTTGTTATATATTTAATCAGCAAGTGACTTCTTTCTTCACGTTTCTTATCTTTTTTTTATTATACACAATAAAGTAAATAATTAAATATAATCTAGCTAGATAGTTACACCAAATATTTTCCATTGGATGGCGTCATCACTGGACTTTGATCGCGATTCGAATGATTCATACTACAATTTACTTCTCTCATGTTTTTCTAAAACACAAATAAAACCGTATTAACATTCCCGTCAGAGTTAAATCTGTGAAGTTTACTCAGGTTTATATCGCAGATGTTTTATTAAGGAACCCAGAAATGATATTATGTCAGTCAGCATGATTGACGGCAGGCGCCTCGCCTGCGCTCGCGTCTCTAGGCTCGTACCATGCTCTACATTGATTCTAGTCTTGTATTATGATAGCTCGATAGCTCTGACTAGACTACAGCTTTGCTTTATTGATTGATCTTAGATTTTCTGTAACTACCTTATAAAATTAGTCTTGAATAATAGCGAAAAAGGAATGATATTATGCAGTTATGGTGTCCGTATCGTGGCAGATGTATTTGGTAACGTATGAGTCCTATCACAAAGAGGGGTTTAGCTGATGGTATTAATTACATTAAAAATAGGTACCACCATTATATTTTGAAAGACATGCGCCCACAATACGATCATTTAACTAGTTTCTAAGCCGCTTAGAGAGCGTAGGCGACGCGGGCGTCTTGAAAACAAACTTATGGCACGTAATAAAGGAAAAAAATAGAAATGTCAATTGGTTACGGTTTAATAAATGATTTCCGTCGCACCGTGGTCGCTCAGGCGTCTCACAAAGGGGTCTCATTAACAAAATCCGACACCGAACCTAATCCTTTCGTTAGAGGTCTATTGTGGACCCGACCCGTGCAGGTTATAACCTCAATTCTGTTGGAAAAGCCATCAGACTTATTTACTGACTTCATACGTCATTAAGCTCAGGTATTATTTGTTTTTGTAACCAGAGATGTTCTTCATTGTAATTGATAATTATGCGTGGCTCTGAAGAGTCCATACAAATATTCCTTCCAGGTTTTTTTAGGAGTTCATCTTGAGATGGTATTTAGCGTCTACAAGCTTTGCGTTAGCCTGATCTGCTAAATTTGATTCAAAGGTGTGGACGCGAAGTATTAGATTGGTTTATCCGTATTATAAGCTCACCCTGAAAGATAAATAAACATATCATATATAACTATTCTTATCAGCTTATTTTGAATTATATTGGTACTCATGAATCCTAATACTAGTTTGGTTTTGAATACTTCAGAACATATGCACGATGATGTGCCACTATTTACTACTAGCTATCCCCCGCGTTCCCGGGATAAAAAGTAGCCTATGTCCTTCTCCATACCATAGGCTATCTGCATGCCAAATTTCATGATGGTCCATTGAGTAGTTGAGGCGTGAAGGCATAACAAACAAACTCACTTTCGCATTTATAATATTAGTTAGGATATGCATGTTGATTATACACAAGTTGTAGATATTTGTTAGTCTTCTTCCGATAAATACTTTGGTCTAAGAAAGCCTCGAAAGTCCATTAATAAAATGAACAAAATCAGCAGTAACCGGTCCACGTAACACTTTGATTCTGCCTGCACCAATGTGATATAGTTTCTTCTACAAAATTGTTACTCTCCTTGCAGTTGATATTACAAATGGTATTAAATTGAAATCTATCGATAGCAAACGCTCTAAATGTCCTTGTCGACGTACTGTTGCGAATTGTGCATCGTTACGAAGCCCAGGCGCAAACTGGGTACAATTGAGACGAATGCTCGATCTAATCAAAGTATGACACACGCAAGTACATAGCACCGAATATTTGCGATACAATTTGTTATTGTCCGATTGGCGATATGATGATCTCATGTTTGGATTAGGTGTCGTGTCGTTATTGGCAAGTTTTTTATTTGTGTCCGTGACATTGGCTCTGTCGCACCTAGTTAGTTTCTTTCTTTCTATATCTACAATGATTAATATTGATTAAGCTATTCTGTTTTCTAAAAATATTACTCTAAACTTCTATTTTATTTTGATATATTACGTTGCCTTACAATTACATACTGTCTGTAGAAAAATGACAAACAATAGTACATCAATATGTAATCGCCGTATCAGTGAATTGCTTTTTATTTCACATCAAATAAACTCAATGATCCACATTTACCCGTTAAAGCTCAAAATGATCTTGAATTTAATAAAGTAGATCGACTTAAAAGAGCAGCAGTAAGCGGCGACATCAAAGCGGGGTTTATCTTACGTTGACAGTTAACAAAATCCTTTTAATTAGCCGGTTGTCTGGCTGAAGGGACCGTTCGAGTCCCACGCCAACGACATTGCCACCTTTTCATTGAGTCATTTTTAATTTTATCAGATAAAGATATTATAATTGATTTATTACATGCTTAAAGGTAACACATTTTTTGCAACAATTTGTTATTCAGTCACCTTTAACATCTTTGCAATAATCATCGGTTATTTTCCTTTGGTCTGTTTCGTCCGGAAGTCCAGTATTTTTACAACAACCAGACATAAACAATATGCCGCCAGTCAGGAATAAATATTATTAAGCCGACTGTAAGCTATCTCATACATAACAAGTACCTTGATTTACTGCGTACTTAGCTACCCACACACCAATGTACCTGTTCTATGTAGATACCCGCTCCGAATTTACCTCTCACCTTTTCTCACGATAATTAGCATTAATTAAATCAATTAAAATCAATTTATTTGAATAAAATTTTTACTCGTATCACTTACACATATTACGGTTTACATTTACAATGCTTGCTACTCTGGTGGCATTAACTGATTCTTGGAACATTAAAATGTATTCTGCTTCTATGATAAACAATAGCGCTTTCAAAATCATAACACTAATATTTATTCTGTCTTGTCTCTAATTCTTAGTATACCTTAAAATATCAATCGTACATTGTAGTAGCTCGGTGGTTACCCCGTCTTAATCGTCGCCATTATTATTAGATCTTTCTCTATTCCTTTGTTTTCATGTTGGCATGTTCATCAGAGGTCTCTTTAAAGGTCTGTTTAAGTTGGTCACAAGTAAAGTTCGCTGAATGAGCGTAATCGGTACACTCGTAAAGGGCGGTGTTATCGACTGCGCCCGTCGTAAAAGTCCGCATAAACTTTATGCCGTTGGCTGTATGAAAACATTTGGTTATTTATATATTGGTGGATTTACTGGCGAGGAAGCCTACTAGCATCCGCTCGGACCGAAATACACGCCGTCCGCGTCGCTAGATTCCGCGACGTCTCGTTGGGTCGACGAACTCTAAATGAAATACTTTACTACAATGATAACATTGGGATCACATCGTTTATTATCTATAAGCTCTGAATTTTAATCGATTGTTTGTGTTACATGTAGATCTCGATTAATCGATGTAACATCTGCGTTAGATTGAAGTATTTATTTATTTTTCATGTAGCTACACGACGCCATTATCATATTAATACGCGTCTTCACTGACCTTATTTACATTACCTTAAAACGTTTTTATATCTCCACAGAATCAAGTCGTTAACCAGTCAACAAAATATTCCGATTAAGTCCATCGTCCCCAAATTCCATTCCTGTACCATTTATAACGTCAATTCACATTCTCCTTTCCGAATGTCAAGTGCTCCGGCACAATTTATTTGTGAAATTACGATTCTCGTATTTTTCTCTCATCTTTTTTTATGGTAGAGGTATCATCCACAAAACATGACAATGTATTATTGTTATTTATTTTCCTTATGATTTTATAGTTCGAGGAAAATATTGACCATGTATGAATATTAGAAAATGTATCATAGAGTATGATGAATAACAGAAACTACCTATCTATAATACAGTTAAATGCTATTATACTATAATATACCTAATGATAACGATGAACTTCTGTTCCATACTTGATTAACTTATAAAATTCTAGTCATATTTGATTGAATACTCACTCGCTGCTACTTCCATTTCTGTTTGCTCGGTACAAATTTTGCAATGAATTTTAAATTAGCCTTCGGCTAGCAAGGTTTAAGCTAGAGAAGTAAAATTATTTATATATAAATGCAATCTAAAGTTAGTTTCAAAGAAATCATGTAGATTTTTGTTAGTGTTGTAATTTCTGGCGTGTTACATATTTTATGGAAGAGCATCGACATAAGTTGAAGATGCTCGTAGAATGGTGTGAAGTCCTGTGGTGCCCAATTATTCTGCCGGCGGTGGTCGTCGGGCAGGCGCCGCGACCGCGCCCCCTATCGCGGCTCGCCATCGATAACCGACCGGTTTCTTTTAGCCTCCACCATCTTGATACTCCCGTGCCCCGACGGGTTCATTCCAAATTCCTAATCCGTATTTACCGTATGTGTGATTCATTTCACAAATAGCTTTACCTATTTCTTGTTGTGTTTTAACAGGTGCGTTTACTTTACCAACGACCCCACTAATTAGTCATTTCCTTTATTTGATTAGCACGTTTGTTTTTCCGATATTCCTTGTTAACGGCATTCGATTTCTTGTCCTCGAGAATTTTCACACCGCCACCACGTCAAGCGTTTATTATTTTCTTTCAACAAGGGTTTTCCAGTTATGGACATGTGAGTAACCTTAGTCATACTTGTTTAATCTGCTCCAGCGCCATGTTTAAACGACTCTACAATGGATTGCTATACCTTTGAGGTAGAAATACATATATTTTTAAAACACACTGTTGTCTCTTTTAATTAAACGCCATAATTGGAATGGTTCCACGCACAGCATACTGTGCACAAATTACAGTGCTTACTGCCCTTACTCAGCATATAATTTGTCTGAACCGAGTATAATTACAAGCGCTAAGCGACTCAAAACATTCTCTTGATTAAGTGCCCTCAACTCGTTTTGACTATGATCATAAATATTATCATCTAACATCACAGTTTCCTTACGTAGCGAAAAACCTTATCGTATACATCGTACCACGACTCGTAAGGATTCCGTGACTCCAACTTTGGCTTATTTATTTTAAAAGTAGTCATTAAGTACAGAAGCAGCAATTTGGTTCTCACATGACCCCGTTCCGTGGACCGTGAGATAATCGCAAACGGTAGTGCTCAAGCACGTACTAGGTCCTTATTAGGCGAGTAAGATTTTTTCTGTCGCCGTCTGCCTCCATCGTGCATTGGAGCCGAGTCGTGCCATGGGATTGAGTGCGCATGCATGATTCCAATCCAACCATTGCTTGTCGCTACTGAACACCATTTTAGCTTTATTCCATTATGTTGCGCTTCACACACAGTCTTATCCCTTTTTGTCTCTCAACGACATTCACTGTTAATCTTGGATAAGGATAGCTTGTTGCGTTTCGATAAAAACTTAACCATTCCAATGCCACCTTCGTGGGATCTTTAAACATAAAATGTCATATTATAAAACTAGATGGGAATTTCACGATGATCGTAAAAAATTTGATTTCTTTCAATGGCAGTTTAAATTTAAAGGTCCTTCGTAACATTTCCAATTTATTAATAAATATCTTTGGGATCATACGACCCTCGTATCCCATAAAAGTCAAGCTTGAGTGTTGTAATGAAATATGATAATTTCCCTCCGTCACTTGTATGTGTGTGAACTTAGCAGATCATTGTCCAGCAGATCAAAATTAAATGTGAGTTCTTTTCGCATGCAGCTGAGTTCTATAGTTCCTGATACTTTTTAAAAATAGTTCTGGTGTTTTTACCTCGAAAAATGTCACTTAACAAAATGATCTGCTAACTTCCCGTAGCAGATCAGTTTGCAGCAGATCGAAAACAAATGTGAGTTCTTTTCGCATGCAGCTGTGTTCTATAGTTCCTGATACTTTTTAAAAATAGTTCTGGTGTTTTTCCTCTAAAAATGTCAATTAACGAAATGATCTGCTAACTTCCCGTAGCAGATCAGTTTGCAGCAGATCGAAAACAATGTGAGTTATTTTCGCATGCAGCTGAGTTCTGCAGTTCCCTATACTTTTCAAATATAGTTCTAAACCGACGTCCAAGCAATTCGATTCAAGTCCAGAACTCTCGTCCCAGAGCCAGCAGATCATGCGAGATCGTCCAAATAGTCAAAAAATATCGTTTTTATCGTTCCAAACGAATCTTAGGGCTGGAACTATTTTGCTTTAAACATATTCTTATGAGAACTACAATGTAGAACTCGATCGGAGTCCAGAACTCGCGTTCGAGTGCCAGCAGATCATGTGAAAACGTCTAAAAAGTCGAAAAATATCGTTTTCATCCGTTCAAACAGTCCTCAGAGGCTAGAACTCTTTCGTTTTTCACCGATTCGTAGCAAAACTGCAATGTAGAACTCGATTGACGTCCAGAACTCCCGTCCCAGTACCAGCAGATCATGCGAGATCGTCCAAATAGTCAAAAAATATCGTTTTTATCGTTCCAAACGAATCTTAGGGCTGGAACTATTTTGCTTTAAACATATTCTTATGAGAAATACAATGTAGAACTCGATCGGAGTCCAGAACTCGCGTTCGAGTACCAGCAGATCATGTGAGAACGTTTAAATATTCGAAAAATATCATTTTCGACGGTTCAAACAACTCTGAAAGACTAGAACGCTTTCGTCTTTCATCAATCAGTAGCAGGACTGCAACCTAGAACTCGATTCGAGTCTAGAACTCACGTCCCGGTACCAGCAGATCATGCGAGATCGTCCAAATAGTCAAAAAAATTCGATTTTATCGTTTTAAACGAATCTTAGGGCTGGAACTATTTTGCTTTAAACATATTCTTATGAGAACTACAATGTAGAACTCGATCGGAGTCCAGAACTCGCGTTCGAGTGCCAGCAGATCATATGAAAACGTTTTAAAAGTCGAAAAATATCATTTTCATCCGTTCAAACAGTCCTCAGAGGCTAGAACTATTTCGTTTTTCACCGATTCATAGCAAAACTGCAATGTAGAACTCGATTGACGTCCAGAACTCCCGTCCCAGTACCAGCAGATCATATGAGAACCTTCAAAAACTCGAAAAATATAATTTTCATTGTTCCAAACAATCGCCGAAGGCTGGAACTCTTTCGTTTTACACAGATCCAGTGTAGAACTGCAATGTAGAAATCGATTGAAGTCCAGAACTCCCGTCCCAGTACCAGCAGATCATGTGAGAACGTTTAAATATTCGAAAAATATCATTTTTATCGTTCCAAACGAATCATAGGGCTGGAACTATTTTGCTTTAAACATATTCTTATGAGAACTACAATTTAGAAGTCGATCGGAGTCCAGAACTCACGTCCCGGTACCAGCAGATCATGCGAGATCGTCCAAATAGTCAAAAAATATAGTTTTTATCGTTCCAAACGAATCTTAGGGCTGGAACTATTTTGCTTTAAACATATTCATGAGAACTCGATCGGAGTCCAGAACTCGCGTTCGAGTGCCAGCAGATCATATGAAAACGTTTTAAAAGTCGAAAAATATCATTTTCATCCGTTCAAACAGTCCTCAGAGGCTAGAACTATTTCGTTTTTCACCGATTCATAGCAAAACTGCAATGTAGAACTCGATTGACGTCCAGAACTCCCGTCCCAGTACCAGCAGATCATATGAGAACCTTCAAAAACTCGAAAAATATAATTTTCATTGTTCCAAACAATCGCCGAAGGCTGGAACTCTTTCGTTTTACACAGATCCAGTGTAGAACTGCAATGTAGAAATCGATTGAAGTCCAGAACTCACGTCCCAGTACCAGCAGATCATGAGAGAACGTTTAAAAATTCGAAAACTATCATTTTCGACGGTTCAAACAACTCTGAAAGACTAGAACGCTTTCGTCTTTCATCAATCAGTAGCAGGACTGCAACCTAGAACTCGATTCGAGTCTAGAACTCACGTCCCGGTACCAGCAGATCATGCGAGATCGTCCAAATAGTCAAAAAAAATCGATTTTATCGTTTTAAACGAATCTTAGGGCTGGAACTATTTTGCTTTAAACATATTCTTATGAGAACTACAATGTAGAACTCGATCGGAGTCCAGAACTCGCGTTCGAGTGCCAGCAGATCATGTGAAAACGTTTAAAAAGTCGAAAAATATCATTTTCATCCGTTCAAACAGTCCTCAGAGGCAAGAACTATTTCGTTTTTCACCGATTCGTAGCAAAACTGCAATGTAGAACTCGATTGACGTCCAGAACTCCCGTCCCAGTACCAGCAGATCATGCGAGATCGTCCAAATAGTCAAAAAATATCGTTTTTATCGTTCCAAACGAATCTTAGGGCTGCAACTATTTTGCTTTAAACATATTCTTATGAGAACTACAATGTAGAACTCGATCGGAGTCCAGAACTCGCGTTCGAGTACCAGCAGATCATGTGAGAACGTTTAAATATTCGAAAATTATCATTTTCGACGGTTCAAACAACTCTGAAAGACTAGAACGCTTTCGTCTTTCATCAATCAGTAGCAGGACTGCAACCTAGAACTCGATTCGAGTCTAGAACTCACGTCCCGGTACCAGCAGATCATGCGAGATCGTCCAAATAGTCAAAAAAAATCGATTTTATCGTTTTAAACGAATCTTAGGGCTGGAACTATTTTGCTTTAAACATATTCTTATGAGAACTACAATATAGAACTCGATCGGAGTCCAGAACTCGCGTTCGAGTGCCAGCAGATCATATGAAAACGTTTTAAAAGTCGAAAAATATCATTTTCATCCGTTCAAACAGTCCTCAGAGGCTAGAACTATTTCGTTTTTCACCGATTCATAGCAAAACTGCAATGTAGAACTCGATTGACGTCCAGAACTCCCGTCCCAGTACCAGCAGATCATATGAGAACCTTCAAAAACTCGAAAAATATAATTTTCATTGTTCCAAACAATCGCCGAAGGCTGGAACTCTTTCGTTTTACACATCCAGTGTAGAACTGCAATGTAGAAATCGATTGAAGTCCAGAACTCACGTCCCAGTACCAGCAGATCATGTGAGAACGTTTAAAAATTCGAAAACTATAATTTTCGACGGTTCAAACAACTCTGAAAGACTAGAACGCTTTCGTCTTTCATCAATCAGTAGCAGGACTGCAACCTAGAACTCGATTCGAGTCTAGAACTCACGTCCCGGTACCAGCAGATCATGCGAGATCGTCCAAATAGTCAAAAAATTACGATTTTATCGTTTTAAACGAATCTTAGGGCTGGAACTATTTTGCTTTAAACATATTCTTATGAGAACTACAATGTAGAACTCGATCGGAGTCCAGAACTCGCGTTCGAGTGCCAGCAGATCATATGAAAACGTTTTAAAAGTCGAAAAATATCATTTTCATCCGTTCAAACAGTCCTCAGAGGCTAGAACTATTTCGTTTTTCACCGATTCGTAGCAAAACTGCAATGTAGAACTCGATTGACGTCCAGAACTCCCGTCCCAGTACCAGCAGATCATATGAGAACCTTCAAAAACTCGAAAAATATAATTTTCATTGTTCCAAACAATCGCCGAAGGCTGGAACTCTTTCGTTTTACACAGATCCAGTGTAGAACTGCAATGTAGAAATCGATTGAAGTCCAGAACTCCCGTCCCAGTACCAGCAGATCATGTGAGAACGTTTAAATATTCGAAAAATATCATTTTTATCGTTCCAAACGAATCATAGGGCTGGAACTATTTTGCTTTAAACATATTCTTATGAGAACTACAATTTAGAAGTCGATCGGAGTCCAGAACTCACGTCCCGGTACCAGCAGATCATGCGAGATCGTCCAAATAGTCAAAAAATATCGTTTTTATCGTTCCAAACGAATCTTAGGGCTGGAACTATTTTGCTTTAAACATATTCATGAGAACTCGATCGGAGTCCAGAACTCGCGTTCGAGTGCCAGCAGATCATATGAAAACGTTTTAAAAGTCGAAAAATATCATTTTCATCCGTTCAAACAGTCCTCAGAGGCTAGAACTATTTCGTTTTTCACCGATTCATAGCAAAACTGCAATGTAGAACTCGATTGACGTCCAGAACTCCCGTCCCAGTACCAGCAGATCATATGAGAACCTTCAAAAACTCGAAAAATATAATTTTCATTGTTCCAAACAATCGCCGAAGGCTGGAACTCTTTCGTTTTACACAGATCCAGTGTAGAACTGCAATGTAGAAATCGATTGAAGTCCAGAACTCACGTCCCAGTACCAGCAGATCATGAGAGAACGTTTAAAAATTCGAAAACTATCATTTTCGACGGTTCAAACAACTCTGAAAGACTAGAACGCTTTCGTCTTTCATCAATCAGTAGCAGGACTGCAACCTAGAACTCGATTCGAGTCTAGAACTCACGTCCCGGTACCAGCAGATCATGCGAGATCGTCCAAATAGTCAAAAAAATTCGATTTTATCGTTTTAAACGAATCTTAGGGCTGGAACTATTTTGCTTTAAACATATTCTTATGAGAACTACAATGTAGAACTCGATCGGAGTCCAGAACTCGCGTTCGAGTGCCAGCAGATCATGTGAAAACGTTTAAAAAGTCGAAAAATATCATTTTCATCCGTTCAAACAGTCCTCAGAGGCAAGAACTATTTCGTTTTTCACCGATTCGTAGCAAAACTGCAATGTAGAACTCGATCGGAGTCCAGAACTCGCGTTCGAGTACCAGCAGATCATGTGAGAACGTTTAAATATTCGAAAAATATCATTTTCGACGGTTCAAACAACTCTGAAAGACTAGAACGCTTTCGTCTTTCATCAATCAGTAGCAGGACTGCAACCTAGAACTCGATTCGAGTCTAGAACTCACGTCCCGGTACCAGCAGATCATGCGAGATCGTCCAAATAGTCAAAAAAAATCGATTTTATCGTTTTAAACGAATCTTAGGGCTGGAACTATTTTGCTTTAAACATATTCTTATGAGAACTACAATATAGAACTCGATCGGAGTCCAGAACTCGCGTTCGAGTGCCAGCAGATCATATGAAAACGTTTTAAAAGTCGAAAAATATCTCATATGATCTCATATGATCTGCTGGTACTGGGACGTGAGTTCTGGACTTCAATCGATTTCTACATTGCAGTTCTACACCGGATCTGTGTAAAACGAAAGAGTTCCAGCCTTCGGCGATTGTTTGGAACAATGAAAATTATATTTTTCGAGTTTTTGAAGGTTCTCATATGATCTGCTGGTACTGGGACGGGAGTTCTGGACGTCAATCGAGTTCTACATTGCAGTTTTGCTATGAATCGGTGAAAAACGAAATAGTTCTAGCCTCTGAGGACTGTTTGAACGGATGAAAATGATATTTTTCGACTTTTTAAACGTTTTCATATGATCTGCTGGCACTCGAAAGCGAGTTCTGGACTCCGATCGAGTTCTACATTGTAGTTCTCATAAGAATATGTTTAAAGCAAAATAGTTCCAGCCCTAAGATTCGTTTAAAACGATAAAATCGAATTTTTTTGACTATTTGGACGATCTCGCATGATCTGCTGGTACCGGGACGTGAGTTCTGGACTCGAATCGAGTTCTAGGTTGCAGTCCTGCTACTGATTGATGAAAGACGAAAGCGTTCTAGTCTTTCAGATTTGTTTGAACCGTCGAAAATGATAGTTTTCGAATTTTTAAACGTTCTCACATGATCTGCTGGTACTGGGACGTGAGTTCTGGACTTCAATCGATTTCTACATTGCAGTTCTACACTGGATCTGTGTAAAACGAAAGAGTTCCAGCCTTCGGCGATTGTTTGGAACAATGAAAATTATATTTTTCGAGTTTTTGAAGGTTCTCATATGATCTGCTGGTACTGGGACGGGAGTTCTGGACGTCAATCGAGTTCTACATTGCAGTTTTGCTACGAATCGGTGAAAAACGAAATAGTTCTAGCCTCTGAGGACTGTTTGAACGGTAGAAAATGATATTTTTCGACTTTTTAAACGTTTTGATATGATCTGCTGGCACTCGAACGCGAGTTCTGGACTCCGATCGAGTTCTACATTGTAGTTCTCATAAGAATATGTTTAAAGCAAAATAGTTCCAGCCCTAAGATTCGTTTAAAACGATAAAATCGAATTTTTTTGACTATTTGGACGATCTCGCATGATCTGCTGGTACTGGGACGGGAGTTCTGGACGTCAATCGAGTTCTACATTGCAGTTTTGCTACGAATCGGTGAAAAACGAAATAGTTCTAGCCTCTGAGGACTGTTTGAACGGATGAAAATGATATTTTTCGACTTTTAAAACGTTTTCATATGATCTGCTGGCACTCGAACGCGAGTTCTGGACTCCGATCGAGTTCTACATTGTAGTTCTCATAAGAATATGTTTAAAGCAAAATAGTTCCAGCCCTAAGATTCGTTTAAAACGATAAAATCGAATTTTTTTGACTATTTGGACGATCTCGCATGATCTGCTGGTACCGGGACGTGAGTTCTAGACTCGAATCGAGTTCTAGGTTGCAGTCCTGCTACTGATTGATGAAAGACGAAAGCGTTCTAGTCTTTCAGAGTTGTTTGAACCGTCGAAAATGATATTTTTCGAATATTTAAACGTTCTCACATGATCTGCTGGTACTCGAACGCGAGTTCTGGACTCCGATCGAGTTCTACATTGTAGTTCTCATGAATATGTTTAAAGCAAAATAGTTCCAGCCCTAAGATTCGTTTGGAACGATAAAAACGATATTTTTTGACTATTTGGACGATCTCGAGTTCTAGGTTGCAGTCCTGCTACTGATTGATGAAAGACGAAAGCGTTCTAGTCTTTCAGAGTTGTTTGAACCGTCGAAAATGATAGTTATCGAATTTTTAAACGTTCTCACATGATCTGCTGGTACTGGGACGTGAGTTCTGGACTTCAATCGATTTCTACATTGCAGTTCTACACCGGATCTGTATAAAACGAAAGAGTTCCAGCCTTCGGCGATTGTTTGGAACAATGAAAATTATATTTTTCGAGTTTTTGAAGGTTCTCATATGATCTGCTGGTACTGGGACGGGAGTTCTGGACGTCAATCGAGTTCTACATTGCAGTTTTGCTATGAATCGGTGAAAAACGAAATAGTTCTAGCCTCTGAGGACTGTTTGAACGGATGAAAATGATATTTTTCGACTTTTTAAACGTTTTCACATGATCTGCTGGCACTCGAACGCGAGTTCTGGACTCCGATCGAGTTCTACATTGTAGTTCTCATGAATATGTTTAAAGCAAAATAGTTCCAGCCCTAAGATTCGTTTGGAACGATAAAAACGATATTTTTTGACTATTTGGACGATCTCGAGTTCTAGGTTGCAGTCCTGCTACTGATTGATGAAAGACGAAAGCGTTCTAGTCTTTCAGAGTTGTTTGAACCGTCGAAAATGATAGTTTTCGAATTTTTAAACGTTCTCACATGATCTGCTGGTACTGGGACGTGAGTTCTGGACTTCAATCGATTTCTACATTGCAGTTCTACACCGGATCTGTATAAAACGAAAGAGTTCCAGCCTTCGGCGATTGTTTGGAACAATGAAAATTATATTTTTCGAGTTTTTGAAGGTTCTCATATGATCTGCTGGTACTGGGACGGGAGTTCTGGACGTCAATCGAGTTCTACATTGCAGTTTTGCTATGAATCGGTGAAAAACGAAATAGTTCTAGCCTCTGAGGACTGTTTGAACGGATGAAAATGATATTTTTCGACTTTTAAAACGTTTTCATATGATCTGCTGGCACTCGAACGCGAGTTCTGGACTCCGATCGAGTTCTACATTGTAGTTCTCATAAGAATATGTTTAAAGCAAAATAGTTCCAGCCCTAAGATTCGTTTGAAACGATAAAAACTATATTTTTTGACTATTTGGACGATCTCGCATGATCTGCTGGTACCGGGACGTGAGTTCTGGACTCGAATCGAGTTCTAGGTTGCAGTCCTGCTACTGATTGATGAAAGACGAAAGCGTTCTAGTCTTTCAGAGTTGTTTGAACCGTCGAAAATGATATTTTTCGAATTTTTAAACGTTCTCACATGATCTGCTGGTACTGGGACGTGAGTTCTGGACTTCAATCGTTTTTTACATTGCAGTTCTACACTGGATCTGTGTAAAACGAAAGAGTTCCAGTCTTCGGGGATTGTTTGGAACAATGAAAATTATATTTTTCGAGTTTTTGAAGGTTCTCATATGATCTGCTGGTACTGGGACGGGAGTTCTGGACGTCAATCGAGTTCTACATTGCAGTTTTGCTATGAATCGGTGAAAAACGAAATAGTTCTAGCCTCTGAGGACTGTTTGAACGGATGAAAATGATATTTTTCGACTTTTAAAACGTTTTCATATGATCTGCTGGCACTCGAACGCGAGTTCTGGACTCCGATCGAGTTCTACATTGTAGTTCTCATAAGAATATGTTTAAAGCAAAATAGTTCCAGCCCTAAGATTCGTTTGAAACGATAAAAACTATATTTTTTGACTATTTGGACGATCTCGCATGATCTGCTGGTACCGGGACGTGAGTTCTGGACTCGAATCGAGTTCTAGGTTGCAGTCCTGCTACTGATTGATGAAAGACGAAAGCGTTCTAGTCTTTCAGAGTTGTTTGAACCGTCGAAAATGATATTTTTCGAATTTTTAAACGTTCTCACATGATCTGCTGGTACTGGGACGTGAGTTCTGGACTTCAATCGTTTTTTACATTGCAGTTCTACACTGGATCTGTGTAAAACGAAAGAGTTCCAGTCTTCGGGGATTGTTTGGAACAATGAAAATTATATTTTTCGAGTTTTTGAAGGTTCTCATATGATCTGCTGGTACTGGGACGGGAGTTCTGGACGTCAATCGAGTTCTACATTGCAGTTTTGCTACGAATCGGTGAAAAACGAAAGAGTTCTAGCCTCTGAGGACTGTTTGAACGGATGAAAACGATATTTTTCGACTTTTTAAACGTTTTCACATGATCTGCTGGCACTCGAACGCGAGTTCTGGACTCCGATCGAGTTCTACATTGTAGTTCTCATAAGAATATGTTTAAAGCAAAATAGTTCCAGCCCTAAGATTCGTTTGGAACGATAAAAACGATATTTTTTGACTATTTGGACGATCTCGCATGATCTGCTGGCTCTGGGACGAGAGTTCTGGACTTGAATCGAATTGCTTGGACGTCGGTTTAGAACTATATTTGAAAAGTATAGGGAACTGCAGAACTCAGCTGCATGCGAAAATAACTCACATTGTTTTCGATCTGCTGCAAACTGATCTGCTACGGGAAGTTAGCAGATCATTTCGTTAATTGACATTTTTAGAGGAAAAACACCAGAACTATTTTTAAAAAGTATCAGGAACTATAGAACACAGCTGCATGCGAAAAGAACTCACATTTGTTTTCGATCTGCTGCAAACTGATCTGCTACGGGAAGTTAGCAGATCATTTTGTTAATTGACATTTTTCGAGGTAAAAACACCAGAACTATTTTTATAAAGTATCAGGAACTATAGAACTCAGCTGCATGCGAAAAGAACTCACATTTAATTTTGATCTGCTGGACAATGATCTGCTAAGTTCACTCACATGTCACTTGTTCGGAGAGAACAACAAAACGATTCGGCGCTGGCGCCAGCGGTCCTGGCTGCGCCGCCGGGTTTTGTTCGACCAGTTTTTATTCCATTCCAATATGGACCATTAAAATGGGCAGATTTTCAACTTCGCGCTTCGCTGAACGGCTGTTTACATCTTATTACCCTCTTTCTTCCCTCAACCCTCCAGTACTTGGTTTACAAAAGCATTACAGCTTAGAAAATAGACAAACATATGGTTCCTAACCGTCCAATTGCAAAACTAAAGGGTTTGTGCAATTCATAAAACTTGACCTGACCATAGTGTTGTTTTACCACAAGGACTTGCCTAATCGTGCTTACGATACAAATGTATCTATTGAAGCTAATACGCCACTATTTTTGGTAAGTAATAAAGCTAGTACGGCAACCCGGAAGCGTGGTTTCCTCGCGAATCAGGTCCGATAGTTGATGGAAACCCTTATGAATTATCCAAACGTCTCGGCGTCTCCGTGGCGCCGCGGCCGCCTGCGCGCGCGCATGGGCACTAGTATCGCATCGTGAGCAACAGTAAACATCGCCCGAGATAATAAACGAATGTGTCTGTTTGTTTGCTTTGTGTAAATCTTGTCTGTCATAAAGTTGCAACAGTTGTAACATAATTGTACTTTAGTCTATGTATAAATAATAATGTATTTAGAATTCTTGTCGCGTCTACGGTTTAATTTATTGACAGTTAAGGCGATGCTTTCAATTAACAATGCACTATTTACCTAATTTAAAATGTAGTTCCTATCTAGTCTTCCTTAGATCTATTTATGGTTATACATATTCGTCTTTTTTTAAATCTTTAAAAATAATTCCTTGTGCGAATATGGTCTGAAACGGTAAAACTGCGGTTAAATTTATCATCCAAGTAAATCCGTAAGAATAATTCATGCTGCCGTATTTGGTATAGTAATCCCATGATATCGATCAGTCCGTATGAGCGAGCTCATTGTAAAAGCATAAAATTTTATTGCTTGCCTTCAAACATACGCTTAATATGATTGCAGACCACATGAAGCGTACTGTAATTATGCAGACGTCTGCTGTGGTCTGGATGTTTGAAGGATTTAACAAATATGATGGGTATCTTATACGATCCATTGTATCAGGTAAATTGTTACACTAATGATTTATTGACCAAAAGAACAAATTAAGTATATTAATTGCGGCTTTGATTGGTCTGTGGATGGTGTATTAGTTACATGATAAGTAGACAGTAGGTGAGAGGCAGAGGTTTCAGTGGAATTTAATTCGGAAGTAATTGTCAAAGACTATGTATGGTACGATAAGTCATGCATAAGTTTCAATATTTAGCAGTATTAACTGTATCAGGTCATTCCGATGGCGAAAATGGTAGCCCTTGTTAGATTTATGTGTAAGAGTAAATGGCCCCCAAAAAAAAGATAAATTATTGTATTTAGCACGCGCCAAAATGCAAGCACTTGTACGAATTACAGGTCATTTGTTAAATTTAACAATTCGCGTTCGGTGTCGGTGTCATATATCATATTTAGCGACCGATAGAAACGTTATGTTGTCGTTTGGTCCCATTGCGAGCCGGGCCCAAGCGGCCGGTTGGGTTGGGTTTTATCTTTAGCGTTGTAACGGATGTGAGGTGCGCACGCGACGCTTTCCCCCCTTCAAAACACTAACTACTGGAGGTATTAGGTACCGGCTTTGATAAATTGCCACTAGACTTTCATCTTATGACATTATATCCATCATTTATTTATACTTTGGTTAGTATTTAATGTAATAGTCGTTTATTTCGCGTTTTATTTATTGAACACTAGCTGCCCGGCACGACTTAGTTCGCGTGGTGTCCTACTAACCTATACCCTACCCTACCCTACCATACATCCATACCCATACCCAGGGTAGTGGACCCTACCGTCGCAACTTTCTTAATTTTTTCTTTCATATGAACCTTCTCCTGACAATAACAAACAACAAAAAAAGAATTAGGGAAATCGGTCCAGCCGTTCACGCGTGATGGCGTGACCAAGGGAAATAGGGATTCATCTATACATATAAATAGCCTATAGTTTGAACTATATAATATATAGATAGATGATGACTGTAGTGGTATTTCTTTTTATTGTGCAGAAATTCTTTTTCGTTTCTCCATATCTCTGATTAATAATTATTCTTCTATGTGTATTATCTATTGTTTCTGCATTTAGTTGTTTGAGTATCAATTTGTTTAGTTAGGTTACCATCTCATAAGACATTTCTCTGCTAACCTCTAAATATAAATTTTGTGTGTGTTGATTTATGATTAATAAATGGCTGTTCATTTTATGGGCTCGCTAATTTTGTCATTTAATTTACGTACGTATCCAATTTATCGACCGGAAAGGAAGATTTATTATTTATATAAACAGTAAAATTATTTTTACGACTCGCCACTGTCTCGTCATTAAAACAATAAACATTAGCTATAGTTGGTCTACCGTGTTACTGTCGAGGACATTATGATGTTTATGGTACGTTATTGTAATATAAGATATTATAATTTATAATCTATATGATTTGAGTGTTCTTATTATAGGCCGTTCTATCAGTCCATTTTAAGTTACTTGCTAGTCTGCATGATTTGATTTATAGTCTATCGTGAAAGTAAAAATTTATTTTATCTAATTGGCGGATGACCATGTAATTTGCATGTTAATTTTATTAATTTCATTGATAACCGATCATCTAATTTGTTTTATGACCGCTACTTCTTCGCCAGGTGTCGAACGGTGCGATGATCGAATAAACCTGTTCCGTTTAATGATAAATATTGTTATAATCATTTCTTCTTGATTTTTTAGTACCGCCTTTTTTATTCTCATCCAAATGTTAACTATCTCGTACTGTGCTTGTATTATAAACAATACAAATGTATTATTAGAAATGTGTGGGTGTCAAATGTCAACCCCAGATGTGTTGGCACTAATCGTGCGTTAGGGTCAACGCTGACTATGTCAGCACCGCTCCATCGCAGTAACGGTCCGGCACCGCCTCAACTCAATCCAACCACTAGCTGCCAGCGCGCCGCCTGCGAGGTGGCAGCTCGCGGGCGGCGCGGCGCCAGTGAAATTGGTAACGCGGCTTTAGCAAGATACCGCTTGCTGGCGTCACGCAGCAAGGGAGCGGTCCGCAAGCTGGAAGCGTGTGGTCAGCAAGACTAGTGGCTGGTAGCGGCATGCGCGCTTGCCGCGAGGGTTCAACAATTTTACCTAGCCATTGTAAAATTTACTTTAACACATACGATTCAAGGGCCTCACTTGCACGGCAAGGTAAATGCCGAGGCATAGCAGTGCTGTTATAGTGTGCGGTGACCCTTAGCCGGCAATTAACAATGTGGACTGAACGGCACCAATTAGACTTGAAATCAGGACGCGTCGCCGCTTACTACTTGATAATTAATTGTAATGTACACCGCTGGCTCATGAATGGTCCGCTACAATAGTCCTCGAGTGGAATACCTAATGCAACAGCGCCCCGCGGAACACGTTAGCTTGTTTGGTGATTTATTAGCTACGATGTTACTGCCTATTTGGCGCCACTAGCATTCTTGCAAGAACTTTGGCCTGCCATAAAACACTTAGCCCGCACCTTTATTCGTCTCGAATTTAAATATCATTTTGATTTCTTTTAAATTGACTCTTCTATGTCTAGAATAATAATAGTTTTCTTGGTATTCATTATTACTATTATGATGACTAGAAAATACAGGTGTTTGTCAAATACTTCAAGGTTTCGCCATAATTTTTTATTTCCCTTTTTTTGTGAATCATCATTAATATTCATCGCCACACCTGGGACATGAAATCTGATTCCATAGAAGTAAAAAAAAAACAGCCAAGTGCGAGTGGGATTCGTGCTCGGAGGGTTCCGTACAATAATGATAAACCCAACTAAATTTTGTGGCTGTGCAATTCTTCTAAGAAATGAATTTTACAGGGCGGCCGCCGAGAGAATTTGCGTTTCTGACACCTGTTAACATTGGCCAAATCACAGAAACGTCTTATCTGATTAAGATGGGACATAGATTCAACCAAGAAAATACTGTGAGAGTCTCATACCAATAGGAAAAATTATGTTTTTTTTAAATATTTGTCATGATAGACCATGGTAAAAAGTTTTCTAAGACTGAATTTCAACTAGCTACTTATTACAGTTAAAAGATACAGCCCTGTGATAGGCAGACGGCGCGTAGGCTAGGTAATGGGATCCAGTTTGGGTACGGAGTCCTTAAAATACCTGTTTCTATTTAACCATAAGATATATCTTTAAAGCCACCTGTATTATCGTCTTGATTCCTACTTGTAGACCTGTTGTTACATGATATGTCTTCGAAACCAATCTAACAATACCACGTTGCCATCATATCCTCAAAGCGATTAACATTTTGTTAATCACCTATTAATTTATCATCGTGTGCTCTATTTTCGTCTAAATATTTCTACATCATACTCACGTGAGTAAATCTGTCAGTTATTGGCAAGTATGCGTTGCGTGCGACAGAATTAAATCAGCAAGAGGTGTGGACGTTCGTGCCTGTGCTTCCACTTTGTGATTAGTGATTGGATACGGGCACGGACGGTGAGAGACGGTCCTGACGACTGTAGGCGTGAAATCCGGCTGGAATTCACTGCCTTGAAATACTTGAATGCTTATGTTGAAGATTGTTGTGCAGTGGGTTGACGAATAATATCGTTAGGTGTGATCTCACTGAATCGATCTAAACTCAGACATTCAAATCTGCGTTCTAAAGATGTTATGCTTGATCATTATGATAGCTATCTGAACGGTTGCAGATTGATTTAGCAAACCTATCAAATACGTTCCAATAAAACTATGAATGTATAACTTGTTACATTCAATTTCGTTGACAATGACGAATAATCGCAATAAAATTTAATGTTCAATTCAGGTCTATAAACTTTTGCTCGGAGCAATGTCGCGAGTGTTTGTACCGGCACCGGCACCGGCCTCGTGTGCCGCATTCGTTGCGAACAAATTTATTGTAATGGCATTTTAAACACCATATTATTGTTGGGTACTTGTTTTTGTACACAGATCCAGCAATAAAATTTATTTAACGACAAACATTATTAGCGCGGTGTCAAATATTGCCGCCTTCGTTTATCTATTTTTATGCTAAGCAATTGCTTCTTGCTTGAGCGTAATATTTGTCTTATTCAAGTTACGTCATGACTATTTTTATGATCTTCATTCACTTATGGTATTGCAGCTAAATTGAGCGTATGAAGCAAAAATTAATTTGGATTGTTCGCGTAAGATATATTATCCATAAGCTTACAATAAAATATGATTACTAACAATAAATGGATGATAGACGGACGTCGTCTTGACGTGTAGGGGAGTGGCCAGTCTTATAAATTGATTTGCGATGTGATCCTCGGCTCGATCGATGCTTAATTTGCATAATGATTGACAACTATTGGCACATGATAATTAATAACAATTTGGGGCTTTCGGTTCTATGGAAGAGTTTAATGTTCTTTGTAATGTCTTGTCTTTATTCCCTCATTCCTCAATATATGTCTATTTAAGTATTAACGGATAATTCTTTATCAAATCAAGATTCTATATGTATTATGGGAATCGAGAAAGGAGCTCGAAGTATGGTAATCATTACATTCGATGGCTTTTCATAATCAGCTAATTATATTCTAGAAACAAGTTTTGATTTACAATTATTCTTGTATTCATATAAGATTGTACTTGCATCAACATCGAGCGCAACTCATATTGGATATATCATCGCCAATTTGCAAATGAGGGCGCATCCGTCCGTTCAGACTTTGCATTTAGTCATCCCGTAAACACAGATGTCTCTGGAAAGTTTAACAATGCAACCTAAAATTGTATTAATTTGTATAGCTGGTCGTAATACATGCGTAAACTACATAGATGACATACGAGATACGTTTACAGAGGGACCGAGTGTTGAATCGCGTTTAAATCAAACTGGTACACAGATGATAAGTATCAAATGACTCGACGCGCGTGTAGCTACGAGGGCACATGATTGCACTGATATTTTATGATCGTTTATGTGTAACAGCTTAATCGTTTTTTGTATGCATTATATAATTAAAACTAGTGCTTATTTTGGTAATATACCAATCACTGAGTTTCTTGCCGGAGTCTTCTCAGTTTAAGTGTATTCCGAACCGGTAGTAAATTCAACTGTATGTACCAATTTAACGTTCATAAGTGCCTTACCAGGGCCTAAACTGAATAAATGACTTTTTGATTTTAATTTTGACTGTTCAATCGCTGCCAAATTATGCTTTTTGCCAATTATACCATGTCAATAAAATAATGGTCTGGCGATACGACTTTCGAGTGTAGCAAATTGTATTGAATATGATTCCTCGAATTTTTGTAATAGGTACTGTGTTGACAAAGCATTTGGTATGGTTTGATCGTGTTGTTCTTGATTCGCTGTAATTGTCGGTTAACGATTTTATAATTCCGCTCGGCTATTACATGTCTGTATGTATGACTTCAGTTGAAAACAGCTCGAGTCCACATACGTACGATTTAATCGTGTGCACTCACCTTATTCTGTTGAATATCTCATCAAGGAGTGTCGGTAGTGCATATATTACTACTCGCTCTTTATTTAATGCTTCAAGTGTACCTTTTTGGGCTTCATCTGCGCCTTATTTGGTTATATCTCGAATTGTGTTAATGTCTACAACTTTATTCTTATCTCTCACAATCAGTGGTTTACCTTCCTATGTACTTCTCGAAGGCTTTTAATTAATTTATAAAGATTAAGTACTTATGTTCAAGACCTGATACATTCAATAGATTATATCATTTTATTGACGAGCCCGCATTGCATTCAGTTGCACATCGATGGCTTTATTTGGCTCGTCTTTATAATTTAAGCGTATAAGGGAAGAGTAACTATTATTTTTTATTAGCTATTATAGTTTTTTCATGGAGTCCAGTTTTCTCGTGCGCTTATAGTCAACGTACGACCACCACGTATGAGTCACCGTGGGAAACTAGATCTGCACAATGCGAGATATAATCGATACACCGGCTGAATGACATATCGAATCGTGTTACATTATATCGAGACTCGTTTGGACACGACGCGTTCTGAAATCAACACTCGCGCCCGAGCTTCGTACGAAACGCACTCCGCCGGAAATAGTGGTTTACACGTCATGTTATGGTTGGCATCGAGATTGATAAGTTTCCGGTGATACTGTAATCCAGTTTCTATAGATGATATCTGTTTAATGTGAAAATCGTTCACGAAAATACATTATTTATGTGTTGTTTTTTGCTCTGTCGTCCGGTCTGCTGTCTTGCAAATTTTTATGTAACCCCAATCTTCATTCTCAATTTTGAGCTTGTTATGAAGCGACTCTTTATTTTTAGTGATCCGTATCATTAATGGTAAAATTATGGAAGCATATCGCTTCTGTATGATCCCAAACTTTTCACAGCCTTTTTTCTCAGAGATCGTTTAAGTTAAATGTTTACATGCAGCTGATGTGTTGCATAGATAGTAGTACTTACTGAGCGTGAGTTTAATTGAAAATGCTTTTGAACTCCGTAGGGATTATATTTCAATAAAAATACCAGAAAAGACAAAACTATACTTTTAGGAACGTTGAATTCTAATGTCTGCTCATTAAGTTAGGTACGAAGGTGAAATGATGGAGTGATTGGTTAAGAATAGATTCAAACATAAAAATTCAACGGTCTTAGAAATCTGTCATAAGCAGAATGTATGGAATGAAATATGATTGTCGTATTGTTTCTAACGTGACCAAAGCCCAGTTCCACGCCTAATCTATCTTTGCTTTTATAATGTCGTTCAAACATCTGACACATGTTGGACTTGCTAAAAAGAAGATAATGATCTGTGTGAGATTAAAGTTAATCCATTAATCATCTCGTCAGTGTCGAGAAGTGAGAAGAGCAGTTGATGCGCGTGCGCATGTTGATGGGTGCGCGTCGCGTGACGGACAATTTGTGCCTATGCAGTAGGTTGTGGCTACGTAAACCCGGTGCTATATCAGTTATAATGTCTGTAAGGAATATCTTGTATTAATATTTTTCTACTTAAGTTACGGTTAGGTTACTTTACTTTTCACTTAGAGCACCTATGCTAGATTTTTCCTCAGGCGTTATTATTTTCGGTCTTAACAGAGCTTAGAAAGCTAGCGCAAAGTTTAAATCATGGCATCAATAATTGTTCCTAAAACGTATCGAGCCAATCACGTTTCCAGCGTTAATTGAAAAGCAAATCAACAAGGGAGTTAATATTTCATGTGATGCTTGATTATGTTCCACAAATCACCTTGTTCTCGTTAACCCTGCCTCAACACGTTAAAGTTGAATTAATTGCCACTGACTGGCCGTTCTACCATTTTGGGATAAGTGATTGTCCATAGTTCTGCAATTATATTTGTGAAAACAAGTCTCGCAACGAAATCTCGCGAACACATTAAATGCAGCAATTAACAGCTACCATAAAAGCAAATCGACGTGAAACATTACAGGGTTGTATTCGTAAATCTTGTTTGTGAGAGTGAGAGTCTGCTCAACTCTGCTCGTTATGGAATATTTGGGGGATTTAATGTGAATTATTTGATTTTATTTTCAATGAGGTCATGTATTTCTGTTCTTTGGCAGTAGAGTCGCTGGGTGTTTTTGGCGTCCATGATGTTGATTTCGTGCCATCAGAATTTAAACGTAGGTCACAGGATTTCATTACTTTTTGCTGGTATACGAGGCTATAAAAGTAAACATGGTACTTCTACAAAACTTGAATCAAAATAGACACAAACTCCCTCTGAAATCAATTCACTCACTTACCATTTTATAACGGCTTAATGTAACGTATTAAGCTCTCTCAAATCAGACGTTACCCATTTACATACGTCAATTGATATTGTCTCTGTTGATGATGACGGATGCTCGCTGCAGCCACCCCGGTGATGAGTCCACTATCAGCTTCCTGCGATCATTCAATTAAGTTCACTTGTATGATTACACGCCTGGATGCGGGCACCGCTCGATAAATGCTAATACAATTGCCCAGGGGGCTGAGATTGCTGTAAATTGATACAACTGTTTGTTAAATGACACACTTCGTTACATTGAACACTCATTTTGTGCGTCTACTTTTATGGCTTGCCTCAGGTCTTTTGTTAAATTCAAATTCAAAAATCGTTTATTCAATTTAGGATCTAATAAGGCACTTACGAACTTTACAAATTGATTCTACCACTCGCATATCATATACCGTTATATAATATGAGTATTTGAGTTTGCTCTCTCTGCATAAATATCTTCAAATGCTTATTTTCTGCTTTCAATTCTAACTTAGACTTCTCCTTCCTTCCTTCGATAGAAAATTTATTTCCAGCACCCTTTATTATGTACGAGAACATCTATTAAATGTTTATAGCATATGATAGAGATCGTAAGTATAAATTGAACATTACAAGGATATCTGAGGTATCTTATGATGTGCTCATCAATTAGTCGTATAAAATATGTAGATTTGCTCGAGTGTCGGGTATTGTGTTACATGGACGATTTACAGCCTTGTGCGCTTCGTGCAGTTGCAATAAAACTAGAGATTACTATGAGACTTGAAATTAATTGTGTTATGGGAGCTTGATAATTGAAAGCCGTTCGTTCAGAAATAATGTTATATCCTGAATCTTAGGAAGATAATTGAAATATTAAGATGCGGGGTCATTAAAAGCTCGAATGGTTCCTTAATTCCAATTTCAGACCCCCATTTGGAATGGGGCAGTTGATCTGTAAACGAGTGCTTTAAATAAAAACTGCATCTAACCTCTATGTCAGTATCAGTATATTTTATATGAAATATTCGTTCCTAGCGGTATGGTTATTGGTAACCGATACAGGGGATGAGAAAGAAAAAAATCAAAATAACGTTTCATTTACGTCCATCAAGTTATTGATAGGTCTTTTTTCTCCAAATTCTAATCAATATCTCCTGGGCACATAACCCTTCCATTACCTACAATCATTGATTTCACAGCAGAGAAAGGGTGTTCATTTTAAATGGGCATTAGTCCGAATCGGTGTAATTGAGTTTCAGCTTAATTTGAACCTTCCGCCGTATTTTCCACACAATTTCATAAATCAGAGGTGTGGAGTTCGCCCCGGGCACGTTTGTCATTACGTTCACCTGTAATGAAGTGGTGCCATTCTTGGCCGGCCATTTGCCGATCGTACTTGTCCATTTGTAACAGGATCCAGGTTAAGCTGCACCCACTGACAGCGCTGAACGTGGAATTAAGCTCGATAGTGACAACTTGTGTTAAATTATCGTAATTTATTGCATAATGCGTGGGCACAATTTGTGGGCTTGATGCATTGCAATTTGCTTAAATAGCACTATAGATTGTAATCTCAATAGTGAATACACTACAGTTTCTTTTTCGTTTACATGGCATGCGAGTGTGTTGAAATATTGGAAGCCGCCCACATTTTTGTGTGTTTTTTTTCTGTACCTAAATAGTATTATAGTATATTAACAAGCGTTGTGGCGCTGCGGGTCTTGTATAAATCCATTCCACCCATTGTCCTGTCTCGCCTCGCACAAAAGTGCACTTTTGGTCGACTCGCCGCGAACAAATGTTCTATGGAGTCGGCATTATATTACGAGATTTTATTGTGAAGATGAAAGATAAATCATTTGATAGAGAGTTACATATATTTCTTGAATTTTTTTCTAAGCAGTTAGGGCAAGTGTCGTTTGCTTCTACAGCAAACACATTCCTTAAACGTAATAATTACACTGTAATAAATAAGTTTGTGTAAGTGATATAATTTTGAGGGAAATTGCAATGCATCTGCGATTATTATAGTGAGTTGTAACATTTCCGTTAGTTAATGGTCGGTGCACACGCTACGTGTTCCACTTGTTGAAAGCTCCTTGCATTCGTGTTCCACGGTGGTGCCGGGGATCCGACAACATCGCATTAATGGCTTATGTTTTACAATTCCCCCAACCGAGGATTTTTTGCTCGTTTTCGCCGCAGGACGTGCGAATTTCGCGCCGCGCTTTAACCACAATAAAAATAGCAACTTGCAGCAACGACACGTGTATTTATCACCGAAAAAATCCGGATGACGAAGCCTATAAAGTTTTCGGAAGGCCTCGCATTAATAATTCCTCGACAATAAAATTGTAAAAGGTTCCAATAATCCGATTTAAATTATAATAGTGATCGTAAAATATCACTGGCGTAAGTAGCAACAGACGTGGTGTATCCGACTCGTTTTATTACAGCTTTCTCAATATTTTTATTGATCATCATCTATAAATCTTTAACTATAAATGCCTGGACCGCGGTTACAAGGTGCAATGTATCACACCAGAGAATTCTTTTGTCGATAAATCACTTCGAGATCAATGCTCAGTTATTAAAACACCCCGCCTCATAGCGCTCCACCTCTCCGCCTTATCGATCACAATAAAGTCCCTATATTTATGAAGAAAGTATTTCCAAAGTAAGTACTTTCTGATTTATAGAGTTGGCTTATAAAGATACAAGCGAAGGAAAGTACAGAGCGCCTTAGGTATCTCAAAGATCACAGTATATCCTTTCTGGGAATGAACTAGTGGTCGACATGTGCGCGGAAATGCCCTGTTTACTTTCCGTTTTCGGATTCGGACAACTCCTTTTAAGTCTCTCGTTTATTGCGCCCTATGTACGGATAACAAGGGATTTTGTAACGCTGCTATTTCTGGTACACAATCAAATAGTATCTCCTTACAGTCGGTCGGTGGGTGGAAGTCTGTGAATGCGAGATATGGATTTCGTAACTTTGACCGTTTTGGTGCACTGACATATTTGTAATGT
Organism: Achlya flavicornis; assembly: GCA_947623365.1. Lineage (NCBI taxonomy): Eukaryota > Metazoa > Arthropoda > Insecta > Lepidoptera > Drepanidae > Achlya > Achlya flavicornis. The sequence continues at coordinate 1,257,228 of OX392483.1, read as the reverse complement.
TTTGTACCGGTGCTGTGCGCTCCGAACTCTCCGCTCCGGGATCGGCACGATAGAGTACGGCTGTGTATAATTTATTTTATATGGTAATACGGCACGCGGTCGGTATTGGTTCAAAGCGAGCTCTTAATAAGGACGTGTCCCCTTAATTCTCGTCGGTGTGGTCACTAACATTCCTACAAGGGTTTGCTCTCCACATTTTTGTGTGTTCGGTTCTCGTTTTTCTCGTCGGCCATTTCCCACCTCCGTTTGTAGCTGGGAATTTAAACGAGCGTACCGATCTTGATCGCGCCCTTTCGGTCCGTTTTATTTGTGTGCCCGCTCCCGTGCGAGAAAAATTGTAAGACTTCGGACAATTTATAAATAAGCCGCATTTCGTTTACGACATTTTCTTTTTCATGCATTGACCTTTATGTGGTATGCTTGTCCAACCAAGTGACAATAATGTGAACAGCTATGCCTTTGACTCTTTTCGGTGTTCCGACATTTATTTCTTGATGCAATCACAGGTTTTTATAGCTTTTGTTTGCTGTTTAGTTTTTCCTACAAATTGGGCAGTAACTGGATGGAAATTTTTAGCTTCCAAACGCAGCTCTCTACAGTATTAAAACATTCACAATTGAAGCAGGTTTTCGGTATCGTTACGAATCCGGTTACATAAAAATATGCCCTTGCGTTTGTTTTGTTTCGTGCACTCGGTCGCGGGTTTGTTTTCTTTTTGGCTGAGGCATTGTGCGATGGACAGCGGATTAACAAGGGCATCGGCGCCAGGGCGTGCGGCCATGGCGGCGGCTGAATAGCAAATGTGTCTCGGTGTGCGGTGGCCACGTATCTAGATGGAAGCTTGCCTGCGCGTGCGCTGCTCCTGTAGAGATGCGCGCGATTGAACGCATTAACATAGTACCGCGCCGTCGACCGTTTTTATAAAACTCAAAATGCATTATATGCGTGCGGCGCTTTTGAAATTCATATTTTATATCATTGTATATGCTCGGTGCGCGCATGTGTTACCTTCTCTTGTTTAAGTTTTTACTTAGCGGGATAATCCTGTCTCCGGTTCGTAGCTGGCTAATTGACACACGCTGGGCGTTGTGCCTTCAAATTGTGTTCAAATATTTGCCGTGTGGACGTGTAAAGCGCACAGCAAACACGTCGTCCGTCCGTCTGTTTGCACAGTCCAATGAGCCCAGAGCCTTCTCTGTTTGCCTTCGCCCCACTATCAGTACGTGATCTCTCTGAGACAGGCCAGTTTACTTCATCCCGTGGCTTTTCTTTGTACTCCTTTTAAGGAGTGCAATCTTAACGTGAGATCGACGCATTGACACGTATTTGACATAAACAGAGATTTCGATATGAACGCGCCAGCTTTGAGGACACGTTTTGTTCATAATTTGGGATATTTTGACATGTTTAACTAGATTTAAGTAATATTTAAAAATAACTAAAAGAAAACATTTTCTTGTTTCAGGTATGTATTGGTTTTCATATTAAAACATCGGTTTTAACAGCTGGAAATAAGGGTATGTAAAAGATGTAGATACTTATATAATTAAGTATTCTATAAGCAAGATGGAGTTAGCAATGCTGTTTTGGTGTCAGTCAATAATTGATGAAGAATAGAAATGAACGCTCGTAATATACGTATTAGTCTAGATTAAGGCAGAAAATGCTTGGATTACAATTATTGAGTTTGTTATTGTTATCTTATTTATATTTGAGGGTGGTAGCCAGCAAGTCGGGTACTACAAAGTATTGTAAGGGGCACGAGTGGTGAGCTCAGATTGACACCTGCGCAGTAGTTAATTTTTCGGTCTGTTTGGCGGAATGAAGACGGGTGCGCCGAGCTGCACACGATTGGTTCGTCAGTTGATGCTCGTCGTCTATTGGGTTCTTGCGTATCATTTAGCCACTGTGATTTGACCAAAAGTATACATGCGCGAGCTTGCCCCCACTACTGCCTATCTGTGCTCACCATTCGTGCCTCATACTGTACCCTGCTATAGTTTCCTCACGATGTTTTCCTACACCGGACAGTCCAAGCTCATAGTAGACTGCAAACTATCGACTTCAAAAGATTTATTATAACAACGACAAAGAATCCCCCTTTTGTGTAACCCACTTTGTATTCCGATAATACCATTAATTATGTTATCATAAGTGTTGGTTGGTACCAACGTCATATCATAACACAGTTACCTACATCGTTTAATGCGGATCTATTAATTTATTCAATTATCTTTTTGTTAGGTTTAATTACTGCGTTACATTTTATTACAAGTAGTTTTACTTGTATTAATTTAGGGTAAATAAATGCCACTGAAACGTTGGGTTATGATTTTTCAGATTTCTTTATATTTGGTATTTAGAAATTCATGGGATCCAACTAATATATCCCGTTTTTATTATTTGAAGGAAGTAAAATTACCCATTTTTAAATGCCTTCAGCCACATTAAGGCCGTCATTGACGACACATATTCATACGATGTCTGGTTAAAGGAAAAATAAAAATTCCTAGACATGCTAGCTTTTTACCTAGGTAGAATGTTAATTATTGCGGCGGTATTCTACAAGCGCTTCGCATGCGCTAATTCTCGTTAATTGAAGGCGTATGTGGAAATCCTCCCAGTATTCGCCACCGCCATCTTTCTGAAATGCCGATTTCAACAGTGATATTTTAATTCTTAAGCACACCTTACCTCGGAATCATTAAAAACAAGACAACACTTTAAAAATGTCTGCTATTCAGATAATGATACAATAAACGAAAGCTCATCAGAATAAAATGACATGCGAGTTCCTTAATATTGGAAGAGTTTCCTGTACTTACAATTTATTACTGAATTGAATATAGACATCCCCACCAACGCCTTGTCAGGCATCCCCGCCAACGCCTTGTCTCACTGACCTCTCAGTTGGTCTTGTCAGCACATTGCCTAAACCGGGTTCTTTAGAAAAGGTTCGCGTCGTGTTCGTTGGGTTAAAACTGATTGCTTTCTGCATTGTTGTGAGGGTAAGCTTTGTCGGGTTTCTTTGTTTTCTGATGCTTTTCAATGATCTTAGCTTCTTAGTTGCTTTGTTAATTAATGCCACGGAAGTTCACGAACATGTTCCATTTATTGATAAATCTTTTCATAAGATATTCTGACCGTTTTTCACAAAACGCTTATTCAGCATCTTTTTGTTCTCCAAGCGTAGGGTGTAACAGAAAGTTTATATCTAGTTTTTACCGAATTACTCGGAACGCGATCAATACGTGAGAGGATTCCGAATACACCAAATGACATTTCATCAGACACATCAGAAGAATTATCGCACCAACTCTCCTCGATTAAAACCAGAGATAGGCCGCTGTAACTAACAGAATTCAATGGGACGTTCCTATTAAGGTGTAGAATGAGCGGCGATGACCACTTCCCATCAGGTAATTTATTCGGAAAAAAGAAAACATAAAAATTAGTTTTTTTCGATCTGCTCCCACATTAGGTCACGCTGTGTCGTGGGAAACACGCTCTTGAGAACAGTTATGCAGTGCAGTGACAAATAACTTCTATCTTTCTCTAAAGGTGCTCACGACAAATTTTTAATTTCATATGTTGCTTGTACTTTATTCAAGCTTACTTGAAAATCCTTCAAATTTTAAAGTATTTGTGGATCCTCCCAAAAGGTTATACGATTTGTTCTCACACGAAGTTAACTCTATTTTATCAGCAGACAGATATCTCAACAGATCGCTTGGTGTACAAAAGCTTCAGTTTCCAAACATATATTAAGTAAACTCATTGCAACTCCCAGTCACATAGTAATTGTGTCCGGTACAGTAATACCGTTGCGAAATGCAAATGACTTGCGATGATAGTTGCCTTGTACAACGCTGTTTTTTTTAGGTTACCTTAAGCACTTAGATCCTTAAGTGAGGATAGAGTGAATGAAGTTATAAGAGGTTTAGTTGAAGAATTAACAGCAGATGGTAGAAATCAAATAAGGCGAGGAAGATGCTGACATTGTTAGATTCTGAAAAGATATTAATTATTATGCTGATGCTTTTACCGTAGTTGTTGATGTATGGTACGATTGAGTGAATGAAGATATGAGAGAAAGGGTAGTTGCGAAAATAAGAGGAGATAGAGAGAGTAAGGAATCAAATAAGGCGAGAAAAATGATATTGTTAGCTTTTTAAAAGGAATTCATAATTATGCTTTTACTGTTGTTAATGCACTGGTTTTTAAAGAAAGGAGAAGAAACGTCTCTTCAATCAAAATATCACAGTCATATTCTACCGAGGGATATAGACAACGTATCTCTCTCTCTCTCTCTCTAATATAGACATCAAATTTAAATTCTCACAGTTATTAACAACACGACCACTGAGTAGTTAGCACTCACAGATGCTAAAACCTTACGTGAGAATTCTCTAATGTTGAAATTATCTCTTTTTCCTCCTATCGTGATACATAATTAATTATAGGATAAGTATAGGAAATCTACATAGAAGGTAGATCATTCCTCCCACCGCCACAAGTAAGCTGCTGTCTGCAGACTTACTTTGTCTAGTAGGTGACGCCATAGGTCTTACTGGACAAACTTTTGTGTGCAGTAACATAATTGTTTCTTCAGAGTCTGGCTGTATAACTCTATAGGTATAAGTAACCTGGTTTCTATATTACAAGTTTTGCTTCGTTTGAAATCAGATGGCCGTGTATGAAAGTTGTCCCAGGACTATATTATAAAACTAGCTGCCCGGCGCGACTTCGTTCGCGTAATACCCTACCCTACCCTTCATTTAAACCTTCCCCGGACTTCCACGAATAGTTCAAACCCAAAATTACACAAATCGGTCCAGCCATTCTCGAGAAAGCGAGACTAACGAACAGCAATTCATTTTTATATATATATAGAAGATTGTTCATTCGTACGGGAACAAATCAATTGCAATAATTGCAGCATATGCGAACATTTGATAAGCTTCTTTGACAAATGATAGAACAAGAGTAGAAATTCCATATATTTATACCACAGATATTTTCATCGCGCTTTCAATATGTAATTTTCTATGAATGAGTTCTTCAACCGAGAAAATAAGCATGTAATAATATTACTATGATTAGTAATATGACGGTATGGTAAATAGTGATTAATTGTTATGACCGCAGAGGAAGGAAGCTATGAATTATTGAAGAACATGTGATTGGACGGATTTACCACGAAGCTGTATCCCGTCGTTGGCCTACATTCGGTTAACTATATTCCTGTACTAGTCGTCTGATGCATTCTAGTTCTTGTTATTATGTTTGTTCTCGATCGTTTTCTCGCTATTAATATAAGCTGGTTTCCCTTTTTGCGTCATACATGTTCCTTCCTAGTGTACATGTAGGACAGCAAAATATTTTAAGCCATTATTGATAATGCATTTTATCTTGTCACCTCGGTCAACGGAATGCGTAAATTATTTGAACTAAGAAATGACAGCCACTCATATTGTTACCTTATGTATTCAAACTAGGGCATGGTAAAGGACTTATGAACATTACAAATCGACTCTACCTGGAGTAAAGCACCAATATCGCTCACTTCCCTCCAATATGACGAGGAGGGTGATGGTTCACGCGTCATAATTGTGAACAGGTGCTGCTTGTGGGAGCTGGTCTGCTTAAGTTTGCCATTTATTAACTTATTAAATATAGTTATATATTAGATTCAGTCTACTTTGTAGTTTTGCCGCGCCGGGGCACGCAGTTGTTATCAGTGCGATTAGAATGTAAATATTATATAATGAATCTAAGTTTGTTTTGAAAAGAGTAATTGCTGAGTTTATTGCCGGGTCTTCTCAGCAAATGCCACCTTCCGAACCGGTATTAGAGTATTAGAGTCAGACTTTTCATAAGTGCCTGCGAAGGTCTATTTGAATAAATGATTTTGAATTTGAATAGTAGAGTAGTTTTTCATGATGGTAAGCTTTGTTTTGCACGGTTGGCTACCACACTCTAGTTGAAAACCTGTCGCTAAACAAATTTCGGTAGTTCCTTGTGTTCCGGCACATAACAGCCAGTTTCTAAGTCTACGTTAGTCTTATAAGACTGTTTACTTACTCACTAGTATTATAATATAACTTAAGTTAGTTATTTAAATTATTTGCACCCCTTTACTTAGCTACCGTAACCGTATAAACTAGAAACAATGCAGATAAAATCTATAATGAAGTCCAACATTGCAGCAGACAAACTGCTTAAAGTTATTCCAATCTAAAGGCTAGAGCGGCGGTCGTGCCTCGTGCCTCACGAAACTATTTGAGGTATTCGCCTATTGAAATTTATTGTTAACCAGCCGTATTATACATAGCTTTGGGCCGACGTCATCTTTGCTTTTAATATTGCTAAATTAGAGGTTCTTCTGGCCTTTTAAAAAATACACGTCAGGTACTCTTCCTCATGGAACTGTTCATATTTTTTGAAACTTCTAATCTGGCTTCTAAACTACCCTTTCCCCAGGCGTAGTAGGCATTTCACTTCCCCAACTACTTGAGTCATAAAACTAATCGATTGATCCATAAACATATCCAAATAAGTGGTTATAAATACAGTTAGTTTATTTACTTCAATAAAAACTACAATAAATCTGATGTTAGCGCTAAACTAAAATTGAAATCAATATGTAACCTCTAAGCATTGAACTGTTAAGGATTTAATAATCGCACTAACATTTGAGTACTGGTTTGAGAATGAGAGCATAGTGCCGGTAAGTAGCGATCTAAGCGTTTTCAATGTTTTGCTACTCTAGCTCATGTTAGGTACTAATTATAATTAAACCACGTCAAAAACATCATCCAATCAACCTTCTGTCACCATTCGTTGTGGTATTTTCATTATATTCGAGGCGATTAACAAAACTAAACTAGGGACATCCTAATATGTCACTTTGAACAGCCCATTTACATATTTGTGTCAAAAACAAACATAGTGCGGCAAGGAGTCACACCCTTGTCAAATATGGATTTTTAGAATGATAAATTCTATCATTTCCTGCTGCAGTCACCCTCTCCACACACTTCATAATTCAGACTCTTAGTAAATAAATATCCTGGGCCATTCCTCACACACGGTCATCTGATCCCAAACTAAGCAGAGCTACTATGGAAACCAGATAACTGATATAATACATATACTACTTTTTGTTTGTAAATACATAGTTAATATACATAATTACACCCAGACTCAGGACATACAGAGATGTTCA